>LR990237.1:10000000-11293125 GCA_905147385.1 Limenitis camilla
GAAGAAATAGTTTTTAAGCCGATTTTGAAGAAATAAAATAAATTAGTTTGAAGATCTTTCTAACAATTTGTTTTACATTCCTATATAAATCTATTGGTAAAAAAAACTAACAAGTAATACAAAGTAGACAAACCCAAGAAAATAATAAAAAAAATATTATTAGGAGTACAAAATCGCATGAAAAGCTATTATTTAGGTCACGGAGAAGTTCATATTACAAAAATACATCTTTCAATACGTTAAAATATAATTAGATGTTGAAAAAGTATGAAACTTCCTTGATTGGAATAGATCAGAGTAGGCCAAAGATAATATTTACGGCGAAGGCGTTGTGTATAAACAAAGAATCTAAATAAATCTAGGGATCATTATATTTTATATATATTATTGCTACTAAAGCTCATTAGATTGAATAACTAATAGTACTTCCATTAAATTTAGACCAAAATGTAAATGCGTGAAGTTTGCTATAATGGTATGTAGAGCAGTGCTAATTCAACTTACCCTACCAAATATTTCGATCTTTTCCCTACTATATGTGCACGCCACTCTCCCACGCTTCGGTGCCCCCTTAGGGCTACACCGTAGACTTCTCTCCTCGATTTAAATCTATTTGTTTCCGCCAGATAAACATATCTTTACATAATTTAGTATTCACGTAACACCTGTCTTGAATTCTTTTCGTAAAAAACATAAAAATTCAAGCAACGCACTTTCACTGTAAAATTCTCCTTCAAATATTCGGTATATTTGCCAAGTTCATTCACCGACTAGTCAATCAATCTTGCAGTGACGGCTTCGGTAAAGTTTCTCTGTATCTTACCAAGCAATTACCGTACTTATTTCTGTTACAATAAAGGCTATATTAACTGTATAATAATATTTTGTACTTATCTTCGGAGGCCAAATGTCGCAAATGTTGACACGATCTCTTCTGAGATTTCCCGACGTCCCAATGACACTTTCTAAGCAGTTGACCTGGATATAAGTTTAAAAAACTCGATCGACTTTTTGGATTAAAAACTTATGAATTTTCCCTTTAATTTTATGAAGGTGTTACTGTAAAAAATCTTTTAATATAGGTTAAAAGATAGGGTAACCAATGTTTACCCTGAAAATCTTAGGATTTACTAACATGTTGATACATGTAATCTTAAACTTTCTTCAAAATTTTAAATGTGAAGTTTTGCATGTTTAGATGTTTGCTATTCAAGCACACAAAAACTGTTGAACAAAATTTATTAAAATTTGGCACACATATACTTTATAACCTTGAATAAAAAAATAAACAATTTTTTATCCCGAATAAAAAAAAAACCTCTGAGAAAAAGGTAGTTGTTCAAACAAAAATAATAAATCGGTTTTAAATAAAATATTGCATACAAGTATTTTATAAGTTATAATATCTTTTAGGATATTATTCTTTTTTTTCTTATATGGTATAGAATTTAGTATCATAGAGTACGTGAAAGAGCGACTGAATATTTTAGTAGAAATATGAATTAGAGAGTTAGTGTGTAACTGAGTTTCTTTAGTTTTCACAGTCGAAGTCGTTTGCAGATTAAAAGTGATTTGTTTCTATTTTGAATTTGGTAAATGTTGGTTTTGAGAACAAAACAATCAATATTTTCTAAATCTTTAATCATGATCTGATAATCAACCTTTCATATATTATTAAGAAAACATTATCTAGAGAGGTGCTAGTGAAAGTGGAATAGTAAAATTGTGTTGCTGGTGCTAGGTGTCTCTGAGTAAAGTCTCGTAAAAACATAACATTGTATTTTACCACATACTTATGTTCACATAATTTTGGGTTATGTTTGTGTTTCATAATAAGCAAATGATATTTAATTGCTTAAAGCGCAGGATCGAACTCCGACGTCCCAAGGCCACTGCATCGCTGCTATCGATGCTAAAATATATTTTAAAAATTATATAAAATTAGACTTACCACCTCCCTCATCCATCCCATTGATGCTGCGGATCTGGTGGATTGTGGGCTCTTGCTCAGGGTCCGCTGAGACCGCAGCATTCTTTTCTTCACTCCCCCTCCCCACTCTATCTTCCATGCAACGCATCGGCAGAACAGGATGTCGATAGGCGATGGTGGCCACTTACCATCAGGTGGACCATCTGCTCGTTTGCACCTTATCTATACTATTATATAAAGAGGAAAGATTTGATTTTTTGTATGTTTGTTTGTTGCGAATAGACTCGAAAACTATTGAACCGATTTCGAAAATTCTTTCACCGATAGGAAACTACATCCTTTCCGGATAACATAGGCTATGAGGTGTTGCCATAAATACTATAATTAAAAAGATATGGCCATTTAAGTGCTATAAGGTGGTCATTTTATAAATTGAAGAGTTTTTCAGAAACTAAAAATCCGATTTAAAAAAATTTCTAACTGATAGAATACTCACGAATAGTGTTATTCGTGAGTAACAAAGGTGATTTAGTGTTGCCATATGCATATTTTAATTAATAGATTATGGTCATTTTATTGTTACTAATCCAAATTTAAAAATTCTTTCACTGAGAGAAGTCTATAGTATTTCCGTCTCTTTTCCTCTTATATGCTATCATTCTCTCTCATCCTCTCTCTTTTTTCTCTCCTTAATTTTTATCTTTATCGAGCTGTTCAGAATGATCAGTCTCTTTTCACATTCTTTCTTTCGATTATCTCTCTCTCTCTCTCTCTCTATCCTTTACCTATTCAATTTTATTTTTGATCTGTCCTGTTTTATTATCTGCCGCTTTTCTTTTCTTTTTCTTTCTATTAATTTTTTTATAACTTTTTCTTGCTCTCTCTCTTTTTTCAAATAATAATTTACAGAGTGACAATTTAGGGACATACATTATAATATTGCTTTAAATACCCGGAGCGAAGCGAGTGCAGGCCACTCGTCTACTATAAAAAAAATGTTTAGATTCCCGTCATCAAGTTCAAGTATGATCCTCAAAGTTATTAGCAATTCTTGGCGCCGTGTTTCGCTTTAGCATATTAATGTTAATATTTACATACTTTAGATGTTATATTGTTGTTATGCTGACGGAATGTATCATAATGTTTGCTATTTTAATATATGTACTATTTTATTGAAGTATTATTTAAATACAATATCAGCAGGTGTTTGTTTGGCGCCAAAATTTGTCGGCAACTTATGATAGAATTTTATTCGCTAATAGTACCCAAAGAAGAATTTGTCCGTTAGGAACATTTTCAATAAGACACTTTATAACTAGTTGGGTATTAGCAACACACTTTATATTATGTCAAGTATACCGACGTGTAGACGATATATAACTCTGGTGTTTCCCCGCAATGTACATCGAAGTTAGTGCTATAGTGTCGTGGTTAAGGCCATCCTTCTTGAAGTTCACGTAAGTTTCCTTTTTATCTATTGTAGTTAGTGAGGTCGAGTGGTGGAGGTTTGAGATAATATAATATGAAAGAGCTCTTTAACCTGCTCCTGGGTCTCAAGCCCCAGGCACTGCTAACCTGAAATTTTTAAATCCACAGCATTATTTTATTTTTCATCTATATCTATGTACTAATATATTTCATAAATTATTAAAAAAAAATAATGAATCATCTATTAAGTAGATACATGAGGGTAGTGTGTAAAAATATTTTTTCTTAATTTTTTTGGAATAAAAATACAAAATTTTCAAAAATAATTTAATTGCTTTGACCGCGTCTAATGAAGGTGAGCGTATAGATATTTCGTGCTAAGCATATGGGAGCCGAGCAGTGCCTGGGACTTGAGACCCAGGAGCGGATTTAAAGACGTCCTTTATAACCGTTAAATCTCAACTTCACCGCTCGACCTCGCTACCAAATATTAAAATAATAAAGTACATTACTCACGAGTTCCTTGATATTGTGAGGCCTAAAGCCACACCACTAAACAGCATTACACTGCGCGAAAATACCAGAGAGTATGACTCAAATATATCGCACTAACGTTTATATATTGTCTACCCGTCGGTATATGTGTCATTTCATAAATTAATTTACCCGCTAATACTTCTTTATTATAAACTCAGGAACTCTTTTGTCTCTAGCGTCACAGGCGCTATCTGATTAGTAAAAGACCGCTTAGTAACAAAATATATTGGTTTTCCAAAAATATAAATAGCAATAGATAGCGCCACTTCTGGCAAAACCCCAAAGATATATTCGATATGTTACCGCTTATATTTTTGTCAATGTTCATATACTTTATTGGTTTCCTAAAACTATTTCATATGAAATTAAGATCAAAGATTCCAGCGATTAGCATGTTTAGCCATCACAGGAGGCATGCGTACGACACCAACTGCAGCGTTAGAAGCCATGCTGAATCTTCCGGCTCTACACCTCTTCATAAAACAAGAGGCAGCTTCCACAGCGGTAAGGTTAAAGACTCTGAATCTTTGGAAGACCAACAAGACCACCCACGCGGAGGTTCTACAAGAGGTGATGCAAAAAGAACCACTGCTGTTGGCGGCAAACGACAGGTTTCCAAAGCAACTTGTTTTCGACAAGAAGTACAAAATACAGCTGTACGAAGATCTAAATCTAAAAGATCTCAGGATCTTCACTGACGGCTCCAAAACTGGATCAGGTACGGGATACGGAGTATTCTCGGAGGATCTAAACATACAAATAGCTGCCCCACTAGGTGCTCAAAATACCGTTTACCAAGCGGAATGTATGGGTATCATAACGGCGGCTACTGCGACCCTGGCTCGAAAGGTAAAGAATTACTCTATCCGAATCCTCTCGGATAGCAAATCCGTACTGCAAGCTCTACAAAGCAATTCTATCACCTCAAAGCTTATCTACAACTGCCACCTATCCCTGACGGAGGTATGTAATAACAACAACAACGTAACTCTACAGTGGATCAAAGGTCATAGTGGTTCTCGTGGCAACGATGCAGCTGATGAACTGGCCAGGAAAGGGTCGGAGATGGCTGCGATTGGACCAGAAAAAATTGTCCCCCTTCCCTCAGCATGGCCTACATCAGCCATCCGGCAACACACAAAAGAACTACATAATAAATACTAGACGGAGGTAAGTGGGTGTAAGCAGTCGAAACAAGCTCTCCCTAGCATAAACCGGAGACTGTCTCGTAAGTTACTAAATCTCACTCACCCTAGTTTACGCAAAATTACTCAAATAATTACGGGCCACGGCCCCTTCAACAAACATCTATTTAATCTAGGTGTTACTGACAGCCCCCTTTGCAGAGCCTGTTTGGAGGCAGAAGAGACGATCGCCCACATTCTTCTGGAATGTACAGGCGTGACCGACTACCGGGCCAAACACTTGGGGTCACCGAGGTTTGATTAGCTTCTTAGAGGAGCTGGGATGGCAGGATTAGCCACCCACCTTTCACGTAAAATAGGCGCACAGTGACGTCGAGTTGCGGAAACAAGCCCGTTTATACTTATACTAAGATCAAAGATATTATCGTCAAAAGAATATAATTTTAATCGACTGTTTTTTTTATATTAAAAGATTTAGTAGTAAATTTATTCATCTAGCTACATTAAGATTTCAGACATTAAGGCTTTGCAAAATTGACTTCCTCGATTTCCACATTTCGTCAAGCATTGCCGCTGTGTTGAAATATAGATCCAAAAACTCTTAAGATTATAATAATACAGCGTAATTTCTAGAAATCAACACATCATAATTTTTCAGAGGCCGTTCAAGTATTACGTACAAGATTTTTTGCAATTATCATCCTCTCCGCCCTCCATGTCAGCAAAACTAAGCAAGGATGCATGCATTTTCTTCATCCTCATTTTGAGCAGGAATATTCACGTTTCGATGTGCGTGTTTACTTTTTTATCTCTGAGGTAATTACTATGCATCCTCATCTCAGATGATCAAAAATAAGTAAAGCAAGAACCCTTCTCCCCATCTTTAATATAACGGTTTATTATAGATCAAAGTGTTGTTTCTGCTATGTAGTATATTCAAAGTAAAGATCAATTTTATCGTTAACTATAATAAAAAAATACTCAACTAGTTATATATTTTTTAAAACTTCATAATATTTATTTTGAAGAGAAAATGCTGAAATATGGATCAAAAGTAATACTATACATATTTATTCTTATAATAAGTTAGAATAAATTTATATATCATGTATAGTTCTCTCTCTCTATTTCATCAATTTGTTGTTGAAAAATAATTACACAAAAAAAAACAACCTAAACTAGCCATCTGAAAAATCTGGTTTTAGAAATGTCAAGAAAAAAGATTTCATAAAATAAACAAAGCTTTGTTGTTCTTTCACGCAAAAACTACTGAATGGATTTTGATGAAACATTACAATAATATAGCTTATACATCAGAATAACATATTGGCTATAATTTATAATGATATAGTGTGAAATATCCAAAATATAGCGGGTGAAACCGCGGGGCGCAGCTAGTACTAAATAGTCGTTATTTTTTTCTTTATATATAAAAAATTAAATGCTGTTCGTTAGTCTCACTAAAACTTGAGAACAACTCAACGGATCTGGCTTATTTTGGTTTTAATTATTTGTGGGAGTCCAGGGAAAGGTAAAAGGTGTAGTAGGTATATAAAATACACCTTAAATTAATAACTTGTGTTAGCAACACTGTGTTTATAAAGTAGTAGTAGCGGGTAGATCAGTTTGTAATATTTCAAGTATTCCGACGTGAAGACAATATATAACCTTTTTAGTACGATAGATAAGTCTCAGTCTCTGGTGTTTCCGTGCAATGAACATGGAAGTTAGTGTTATAGTGTGGTTACCCTTCTCGAGGTCCACGTGAGTTTACTTGATTATTTATTGTCGTTAGCGAGGTCGAGTGGTGGAGGTGAGAGTTAATATATTATGAAAGAGCTCTTTAAACCTGCTCCTGGGTCTCAAGCCCCAGGCACTGCTTGCCTCAGTCTAAATTGCATGTCAATACGTATTGCTGTACAGTGATGGGTATCATATCTCTCTCATTTATAGCACTTGTATTCTTTAAACCGCATGATCTTCATTATGTCAGTAGAATTATTTACATAGCATGTTAAGTGGCGTCACCCACATAGTTATAGTATTAAGATTCTTATCAAGACTGTTTTATTTTAATGTTTTTGGTACGTTGGTATTTTTATAAGCATTAAAGGAGTTTAAATTCAAGTCATTTACAAGCACTTCCTTTTTCGTTAAATTATTTATCATTTTCACGTTGAAATTAGTGACAGTAAGATATATAAACTGTAAAAGAAGCCAACTCTCGCAATAAAGTCTTTTGATTTTAGTTTGTATTTAAACCATACATCCATACAAATAAATAAAATTGGAGTGTGTGTTTGTAATATTAAAATAAGCGCTTTTTACTAAGTGCATATGGATGTATACACGGTACATATACTAAAACATTTTTTTACAATTTTTGTCTGTCTGTCTGTTTGTTCGGCCTAATCTCTGAAGTGGCTGGACCGATTTTAACAAGACTTTCACTGGCAGATAGCTGATGTAACAAGGAGTAACTTAGGCTATTTAACATCTCGCTATGACCCATCGGAGCGGAGCAACACGCGAACGAAGTTGCGCTTATCGGCTAGTATTGAAAAACCTAGAACACATCAGTATGAGATATATTTTTTTAATAAGGAGAAGTATCTTTCAGACTGTTCCTCTTTTGTTTAATGTTCCTACTTCACTTTTAATATCATCTCTACTGTATCAAATAACCTCGCTTGATTATTTTGCTCAACTTGGCGGGGGCATTGCCGTGTCCCCTGACGTGACACCACAAAATTAAAAGTGTTGTGAATTTATAATTTACTAACCTTTATATTCATATCTACAAACGTTTTCTTTGTCATCCGTAATAATAATAAAATTTATAATAATACAAAGATAAATATTGATAATAATACGTGTACTCTATATTGCGAGCATTCCACATGTTGGCTTAAAATAAAACCAAAAAACAATAGTATTATAAAATCCACAAAAATCAATTTAGACTATACTACTATATAAATAAAGTCACTTTTTCAATGATTTCCCAATTGCCAAAATTTCGCATGCGCTGACAAGAATAAAATATGACATTCAACGCATGTGCAAAGCTAATTTTGTGCATTCCTTTATAGCTACTACATTTTTATTTTATTTTATTGTTTACGCTTGTATTTCCACAACTTTTAAATGTATAGTGGTATAAACATGTACCTATAATACTTGTTGTAATTATGACAATTTATATGAAGAGGATTTCGTATTAAGAAAAACCATTTTATTTCCAATTGTATTAAATAACACAATTTATTAGTTATTTGTTATTGTAATTGAATTTTATTTTCTTTTCATATTCACGAAATAATGGAAGACAGATCAAACGTAATATATACGGATTTTGATTTTTTTCTTTAGTTGTTAGAAGACTCGGCGTCCATATTATTATAGGTACCTAAAGAGTACATTTTGCGATCAGAGAAAAAATTAATGTTACTTAAATAGTGTGCGGCTTTGTATTTAATTTTTTAATCAAGAAAGACAATTAGTCGATTGACAAATTAGAATTTTTTTAAATTAGTATCGAAATATGAATTCATATACAAATGAAAATCAAAGATCAAAATTAAGTTTAGGTCTTACTTGGGTTATTTTGATTTACTCTAACTTCTCCGTATATTATTCGCAAATATTCTCACTAGTTTTAAACGTGCATATCAACAGTGTTGCTACCATATTTTTATTAATTTGAACTTACATACATAAAATTCCAGTAGCCATTTACATTTTTCTGTATTATAATTCAAATGCCATACCCATTGAACCGAAATAGAAGCAACTCATACATCTCATATATCTCAGCCGCGCCGTAAAGCCGAGCTTACCACTTCAGTAGAGCTCGTTGAAGTTAATTTCTCTGCATAATGCTGTGCTTTACATAATACTATATAAGCTTCCACGTGATATTGATTGAGACATTTACTTAGTAGTTCGTGTATTGCAATACCCCTAATAGTTGTTACAGTTTGTTTTATTGTATACTAGTCGACACGTCCCGCTTTCGCCCGCTATGTCCATTTTAAATCTGTAATATTTTGGAAAATATTCATTTTAATTTAATGCTGTGAAGGGCCATATTGATCTATATTAAATGCACAATGTATTTAAGGTACTTAGTTGGATAAGGATTAATGCTGTAAGTGCTTAAAATCGCTTCGTAAATAAGCCATTACTTCTCTAAAAAGTAAAGGATAAAAAATGGTTACCGTGGGTTATCACTAAGAGATAGACATATACTATCTCGGACGTTTTTGTAGACCTTTTTAAGATGTACAGTACTGTAGTACATTATTTTGATCTATCTCGTAGTGTTCAGCCAGCGTTTACAAAAAAATGTGTTTTTTATGGCATCACTTTAGAAACCTCTAAAATTATCTATCTGTCCCTATGTATGCTTAGATCTTTAGAACTAAAGAACAAATTTTTATGCGGTTTTTGTAATAGATAGAGTGTTTCAAGAGGTAGGTGCATATGTATAAAACATAAATAATATAGTAGAGAAACACTGATAATTTTAGAGGTTTCTAATGTGATAAACACATTTTTTTGCGCTTAAATTGCAAACGCTGGCTGAACCCTATGAGATAGATCAAAATAATGTAATACAGAATTGTACCTAAAGAGTCCGCGATGGTATATATCTGTCTCTTAGGGATAGCCCACACTAACCATGTTTTATCCTTTACTTTTTACGACAAATAATTTCTTATTTACGAAGCGATTTTAAACCATACAACATTAATCCTTGTATAATAATTTAATACACGTGTTCAATTGCACCCGGGCAAAGCCAGGACGGGTCGACTAGTTAATTCTTAATTATAATTTTAGTTGTAAGTTTGCCAATTGACACCAGTTTCATACAAACAAAATGGTATAAATATTAAACAGGTATATTATATGTAAGTATCGAACAGTAGTAGTTTATGCAAAAATGGAGCAATATTAAATATTAAAATTTAGTATCTGCTTGTTTATATGTTTAATTTTATTAGCCTAATTGTGCTAATTAAAGTGCATTTATTTCCTTATATTAAGGTTGTCTTATCAGCTGACCTAGTTACACCCATATAGGTATTATCCCATATTATTTTATGTAAGAAAATCTTATTACTTTATCTTGTAATAATATTTTTTTTTGTTTCACTGCTTTTGTGAATGTAAACAGCTCCATAACACACGTGCTTATTAGTTTACATTACAGCACTAGTGTGGTAACGGATTTATATAAATTATCTACGCGCAAAGTCAAAGACAAAGTCGCGCGGATAGTTGCGTTGCATTTTAGGCAAATTTGTTGTACTCCTATATACGAATGTTTGTTCATATAATTGTTTCTTAGTATGCATGTATATACAGTCTGCTATATTATGTAAATATAATAAACACGCTGTGCGTCGTAGTAGATCGAACTATCTGTACGTATGTTTATTTATATAGTTATTTCTATGTAGGAATAGATTGTTCGATCCATGACGGCACCGACGTGTCTACTATATGAGAAAATAATAGGTGGACCGTACGTCGTCGTGGATTGAACTACCTACACGTATGTTTGCTTATACATTTATTATATGTATATATAAATCGTTCAATTCGTGACAACGCACGTCACGTCTACTGCATGTCACAATAATAGGCGAGCCATGCAACGCCGTGGTATAAACTATCTATAAATATGTTTGTTCATATGGTTGTTTCTTTGTATGTCTGTACATTTGTATATTTTAGTAAATCACCGATGTTTATTTTACTCGCAAATATGTTGAAAAACGTCGTATGACACTCTTGTGCTTTCATCATTACAGTTATAGTTAATATATAGTAATGACCAACTTAGCACTCTTGTATCATAATGTACCATTATCGTTGCTTATTCTCTATTAAATAATAGACGTAATTATTATTCTACAAGCTAGAATAACTGTAATATGAGTTTACAATACTCCTTCCTTGATTCAAGAACCTACTTTCTAGTTATTTCAAAGCGACTTCAACGTGTTCTAGGCTCGGAATCAATATAGTACTTGAAACAGTTCTCATCCTTAGATATGGGATTACAGTAGATATGATGTAAAGCATTTTAGATAAAACTAATATTCAGAATCATATCGCAAACTTATGATTTTTAATGTTATCTTGAGCAATACTCCAAAATACGAATAATAATATACAATTAAAACGGAAAGCGAGTAACCAATATAACACTTACCCCAAACCTTAGTAATGGTACCTAGCATCACAACACCACAGTCAACACCACTAAACTGCCATAATGGTCACAAAGCGAGCAACTGGCTCAAGTCTATCGGAAGAGGGATTATCTACAGTCTTGGAATTACTCATATTTTTACTCGTGAGTGTTAGTTAGAATACAATTTCCCTCTGTTGTTGGAAGAGGATCTAGTAAAATTAAGTAACCCAGGACTCCTTGGTGGTAGGAGTGGCTCAGTACCACTGGTTTTGACATAACCTGGTGGCGTCCAATCTGATCCAGATTTATCTTCTGTCTGTATCATTAAAAATATCTATCAAAGCTATTAATAATTATGGCACATTTTACACACATAGATAACTTAACATTTCATTCTGATTTTATACTTTAAAGGCCTGGCTTCAGCACTCCTAATACTACTTACGTACGTTACGTTACACGTTACGTTACGTACTTATAGCACAACAAACCACTTCTCCCACTCTCTTCTCTATGTACAAAACGGTCCTCCATTGTCATATCTTCTTCCATTCACGACTAATGTTTTTCCGATATTCGTATACTTTAAAGTGCATTTCAATTCCAATATAAAGGATATGAATTTTCATAGCTTTTTTATTGCTATACGAACGTCATCACAATTGATACGCGCAGTCAAATTGGTGATATTTCCGGTATACTTTACTTTTGATAGCGAAATGTTGGAATGTGGGAGTTTTGATCAATGTAAATATCACAACTTCACAGACTACTTTTATACGGGTTGTCGTATAATTTTGAAGGTTTTTCAGGTTTACAGAACTTTTAGGACTTTTCGATAAACATATTTAAATTTAAATGTGATCGGTTATAATTTTAAACCGTCAACATTCAAAGGTTTTCGTTTAATTTGAATATTTAGTGTTGTCCTGACGCAGTTAGTGTTTACATTAAAGACGTCTTCTTTGTGGACTGATTGACAACAGTTGGTCTAAGATAAGCAGTATTGAGACTATAATTTTTTTATTTAATTTCACTTACCTAATACAATAATACATATTATTATTAATACATTTTTAGCTTCCTGCTCCTTTCCTGTAATCAACCAACATCATAAACAACAGGATGCTATTCAAATAAGTGTTGCTAACTTCATAATTAACAATATATAATAGCTACACCAACCTTGCTATGCTAAGGGAATCTACACACATACTTATTTACCAAATAACACCCACGTTATTCAAACCACCTATTTGGGTGCTAATTAATGGCGTTTATACAATAAAAAATAAAACGATAATTTTAACAAATTGCTCCAATTTTTAAGATTTTATACATTTGGTGTCTTATGTTTGCTTTTCATGTCTTATTAATTATTATTTAGTTTTATTTTATATCATACAATAAAATTATACATAATATAAGAACTTTAAATCTTTGGCAGATTTTTTCTATACAAAAGATATCCTCTTATTTTGTTGCTAATTATGCGTTTTAAAAATATGTAATTGTTACTTTTCACTTTAAGATAATTTAAATATCTTATTATTAAGTTTTTTTTTTCAATATGTATAGCATGTCGGTGTCATTCGTGAGTTACCCTGGTCACCTCTGAAAATCAGCGTTGTGGTATCGCAACGCAACATAATGTTCAGAGGTGTACCTATTGGTCACATCACATGTTTTTACATTTTTCATTAGCCTAAGTAAGAATTATATTTTAACTTACCTTTTTTTCATAAAAATTTTATTCTATTCTATTCTATTTTTTCTCTATAAAACCTTTCTTAGACTGATGAATGATGATTAAAAAAATATCATTCAAATATGGTTGTTATCGAAATACGAACTATCAATACATTTAGCGATTGTTTCATAACTATAGTTTATATAATAACATACTGTTAGTGACAGTCTGCACTATCGCATATTCTTAGTTTTAGTACGAAGGAAGCTATAAACTAAAGTGGGTACAACCACTGATTCACCCACGCTGCGGTATTTATACATTGCATATAAATTGCTTTGATGTCATTTATCTTTGATCGTAATGGAAATATTCTAGATTCTGTATTAATGATAAGAATATAGATAAATATTTTGTGAAAAATTTTGTTTGGTAATTTGCATGTTTGTTACTCAATCACGCAAAAACGGCCGATATAATAATATATTTTTATTTTAAATTTATTGCTTTTTTAAATTTAAGCAAATTGCAGCCATTTGAAGCCGTGGCGGGTTGACTAGTGTATATCATATCTAGCGGTTTCACCCGCTGTATTTTAAATAATTCATTCTAAAACATTATAAATTATATCCCATGTGTTATTTTGAAGTGTAAGCTATATTATTGTAAAGTTTCATTAAAATCCATTCAATAGTTTTTGCATGAAAGAGTAACAAACACATCCATACATCCTTACATTCTTATAAAATGCTTTGATTAGTTATAATTTATAAAAATGAGATACAATCATTTACTTATATATAACTGGCTTAAGGATCTAGCTATCAGAAATAAAAAGTGTATTTAGTAAATGAGCTCTAAAAAGGAATTTAAGGCCATTGCATCTCAATCATTGCATTCAGAATATACTGTAGAACAAAATGGCAACAAAAATAACGATTCAAAACAAACGTATAATCTGTTCGTATATTTTTTTAGCTTTTATTAAACAGTCTAATTTCTATAAATGCGATAATTTTCAAAGAAGCGACGCACTTTAATGTTTACTCACGTAGTTCAAACAAGTTCTGATAGATGGCACAACTATACTAGTACCTATTAATTATATAATTGTTCCCATACTTACACACGAAGTAAGTTATATGCACAAAGTATTATTTATCGATCGTGATATTTAATGAAAGCACGGCAGATGGCCGCTTTAATTATATATTACAGTTTTCTCAATTTCTCTCAGAAAATTTAATTTTCCTCTTTATGCCAATGTCTTAACGATGATAGTCCCTTGCTTTAAAACCTGTCTACACTGGTGCATATTCCTGACATATTTATGAAAAATGCTAACAAGATTCTGCTTATTTCACTTAATTATACGTTACATGAGTGACAGTGTCATTATTGGGAGCTGATTTTCTCGCGCAATTTGCTGGAGGTGTAGTACATTGCCATTTTGCGTGTAATGAACAGTAAAATTTACATAATACTGGCTATAAAGGTTCAAAGCGAATATTAATAAAGTAGAAATCATTTGTTCGAGACACTTTAGCATACAAATTAATTATTATCTAAGTAGATTAATGTAATAAATATTTCACGTTTAAATGAAAAAGTCATGTGTCAAGGACACTGGATCAAGTTATAAGACAAAATTAAAATTTGAGTTTATGCTTTATTACTTTTAAAAAATCTAAGTATATCGAGATGGATTGTTATTTTGATGATTGAAATCTATGTCCTCTATGTTGTTTTCCTTTTTTGTTGATAGAAGTAAAAATATCAAAAAAACAGTTTGCGTCACGGGGCCTTTAAGCTTCACATTGATTGAGAAGTTTCCTTAACTTATTGAGTAGATAAGTTTTAAAAGGGGTTACTGGTGTTGTATATTCAATAAAAAATATTAATTTTGTTAGAAACCATACAAGTAATAAATTTAACAATAGAAAGATACACTTCAGCAGACGTCCTTGCTAGACAAAGGTCCTTTATAAGCAACATTCTAAGGGCATAGGTATTACTAGCAAGTTTAAGAACTTACAAGGTAGTGTAAGCTACACGGTAGCTTAATTGCACAATAGCTGCCCGAGTGAGCCTGAGGCTTGCAACCCAGGTGCAGGATTAAAAGGCCTTTCTACAACCAGTAGCCACTCTCCTGACCCTAATATTTAACACTTCTTCAGCAAAACAGTAATTAACTAAACTTTATTGCATAAAAATCATCCTTTTTATAATACAAAATTCCTCCCTCATCTGTACCACTATATTGACAGGTGGGTTCGTAGGCCTGTGTTGCCAAGTTAATATTCGATAAGCGAGACATCACAAATGTCAATGGTCCATTGCTGAGCCAGGTCTCCTTTTCAGAATGAGGAGGGTATTAGGCCATAGTCCACCACGCTGGCCCAATGCGGGTTGGCAGACTTCACACAACTTTGAAACTTATAGAGAACTCTCAGGAGTGCAGGTTTCCTCACGATGATTCCCTTCACCGTTAAAGCAAGTGATGTTTAATTGCTCAAAACACACATAACTCAGAAAAGTCAGAGGTGTGTGCCCAGGATCGAACTCGGACCTCCCAAGTAAGACTTGAAGTCTCAACCACTGGGCCATCACTGCTTTTTTTTAGTAGTTTGGTAGTTTTATCCACGATGTTTTCTATTAGGATAAATAGCAGACCACGCGCGAGATCAGAACCTTCGTGTAAGAACCAATCACGTGCCGAGCGCTCAATACAAAGTGATATAAGGGTGACTAAGGTTCACCCTTATATCACTTTGTATTTTAGGGGCGAAGAGGTTAAACTAATGAATAAATATTAATAGTTAATTGTAAATGCACGATTACAAATATGGTGGTTTGAATTTGACGTGAAATCGTCGTATATTTATCTAAAAAGCAGTTTACAAAACTAACTATTCTAGATCGTGAATAAAAGTGACCTAGATACAAATTACGAGTATCTGGCAGAAACTACAAGGAGCAGGAAAAATGTATCGGAACTTTCCAACGTTGAAATGGTGACCTGTTTGGCCGAGATACAGTAAAACTAAAGAAAAAGAAAATACGTATACGATCTCATTTGTAGTAATTGGTATGTTATTGTGATTTCGGATTTTGTGTCGAACCGATGTTAGCTTAACGGTTTTTAAAAAAAAAGGAGGATTTAACATAATTTTTAGCTCTTGATTGTTTTTAGTTTGTTGTCTATTAAAAGTACTTCAATATCTAGACACAGTATAACTTCTATCCAGATAGATCTGAAGCAGTCTGAAAAGCGATTTTATAGTGTGCATTGTCTAAAGTAATGCAAGTGGAGTAGTTTATAGTCGTGATAGATCGTATCAAGGATCACGTTAGTTGTTCATATCATACTTTGTTTATTTTAATGTTAGGTAACGATGGAGCTTTTGTAATCGTGTCAAGGATATCCTAAACCTGCTCCTATGACATAAGTTCCAAACACTACTCGGTTTTCGTCCAAAATGCACATTTAAAAACACAATAATAACTCCTTAAAATCAAGTAGGGGTTTTTTTTTATAATAGGTAAGGTGCAAACGAGCAGATGGTCCACCTGATGGTAAGTGGCAACCATCACCCATGGACATAGGAAAAACAAGAAACACTCTCTCGTTTTGTCGATGCGTTGCATCCCCAAAGATAGAGTCGGAAGGGGGAATGAAGAAGAAAAATGATGCGGATTCAGCGGACCCTGGGCAAGAGCCCAGAGTCCGCAGACCCACAGCATTAATGGGATGGGAGAGGGAGGGGGTAAGTCTGGCCCACATGCAGCTCAACGCGTCTATGACACTTGGCGATCGGATTCGCATGCTGGTGGTCGCAAGTCTGACGTGGAACAGATCCCCTACCACCAAGGGGGTGCTGGGTTACTCGGCTCTTACGAGATGCTCTCCCAGCGGCAGAGAGGAATAGTATTCTAACCAGTCCCCTCACGGGTCAGTGTTTATTTAGTTAAAAGTATATAATAATAGCCTAAAAGATATCGTAACTTAAAGTTTAAGGCATATATTAAAATCATTTTGGCCCATCGATGTTATGTGATGAGTTTCTAAACATTGATTAAACTTCTTTATTTGTGAAAATTTAATAAACAAACTCTAGAGCTTCAAATCCATACTACTAATATTATAAAACAGTAAAGATTTTGAGGTTTTAGGTGGAATCTCTGGATTTACTGAAGCGATTTTGAGAATTCTTCTTCCAATAAAACCCACATATAAGTGTAATAATTTATATATTAATTAACCCGACAAATAAAATACTTTTTCGTGGTAGTCGAATTTGCAAAGTATACTGTTGTAAGTGCTTTAAAATACTTATTTAACAACAAAATATTGAGATTTTTTTTGATAAATCTAGCCATTATACTTGGAAAATTGCACGCGTGCCAACCCGGGGCGGTTCAACTAGTCTATGTATTAAACTGAGTAATTTTACAATTACACGTACTCAATACGACTTCCGTCCAATTTTTTAAAATTTTATGATCAGATGAAAAATATTTTATTATATTTCAAGAAATTATTTTAAATGATTACCATAATATAACAAGATAATAATAAATTTCTTTTAAAATTTCGTTTAGTACAATACAGAATTCACTGAAAAATATATAATTTTTAAATGAAATACCATAAATTATACAAAATATTAAAATAATGTAGTTAGTGTGATACAATATTTAATTTGAGATTTTTTCATTTTGTAAACGAAAATTAATTGAAATTCGACCAAAAGAGATTCTAGCACTTATCAAAACTAAAAATCAGATCCTATATTAAAATCTGTTCGACATGTCGTTCATGTCTTCTTTGTAACTGAATGACTAGCTCTACCGACTCCCGTCAAAGAGTCGTCTACAAAGTGAAAGTAATCAAAGCCTGGACATAGAACATGGATGAAACTAAAATACTATATTTTTTTATTGAATCTCTATCTTTGGCGCATTATATGTTTAAATTTCACAATTATTATTACTCTACTGATCTATAACTCGGAAATAATGTAGCTTTCTATCAATAATAAAAGACAATTCTTTATAAAAACTAACAAATTCCAGCTTTTCTAATATAATTTTCTAATTATCTAATCTGAACAGTTAGCTTATTGCCAACATTAAAACACCCAATATCCTAGTAAACATTATAACATCCAAACGGATGATATAATGTTGTACTGAATTACATAATAACACTCGTTTATTTTTTTTTCGATCCTTTCTTCGCAAATTCTTACTGCTCGATGCGCGATGCGTGGTATCTGTATGAATTTCAAAGAAAGAAATTCACGCGCGTTTCACTACCAGAACGTCGCGCGCCGTAAAAAAGAAGTAAGTGATTCGAATTCCCGCCATTTTTCTTCGATATTTTTATTGTTTTATTTACAAAAAATGATCCTTCTAACATTAAAGAACATATTGAAGTGAATTTTAATAATTGCACTATACAAAACGTTAATTACTACCACAATAAATAAATGTTTCATTAATACTTAGTTTATTTGTATATACTCAGTAATGGATGATGTTAGGTTACTAGTAGCTGTCTGGGGTGTGATGATGTTAGCAGTAACTGTTTCAGAATCTTTAATGGAGGATTTAATCATGGGTGTAGATAAAGTCTTGTATGCAAATATTGATAATTAGGTATCAAAACACTCATGTGATACTATTATCACACTCGGATTCGCTTCATGTGATAAATCCATATTCGTGTTTTAATGTCCCTTATTATACAACAAGTGCATAAATAACTATTATCTTAGTATATATAGTATTATTTTGTAAAGATAACGAGATGAAGCTAAGCTCCATATAATCTATATCTATACTATTATATAAAGAGGAAAGATTTGATCGTTTGTATGTTTGTTTGTTTGTTGCGAATAAGCTCGAAAAGTACTGAACCAATTTTGAAAATTCTTTCACCGATAGGAAGCTACATCCTTTCCGGGTAACATAGGCTATGTGGTGTTGCCATAAATAATCTAATTAAAAAGATATGGCCATTTAAGTGCCATAAGGTGGCCATTTTGTAAATTGAAGGGTTTCTCAGGAACTACTAATCCGATTTTAATTTTTTTTTTCACTGATAGAAAAATGCACTTTTCGTGAGTGACAAAGGTGATTTAGTGTTGCCATATACATATTTTAATTCACGAATTTGGCCATTTTGACGTAACTAACCCGATTTTAAAAATTCTTTCGCTAATAGAAAACTATACTTTTCTTGAGTGACAAAGGTGATTCAGTGTTGCCATATACATTTTTTAATTCACGAATTTAGCCATTTTGACGTAACTAACCCGATTTTAAAAATTCTTTCGCTAATAGAAAACTATGCTTTTCGTGAGTGACAAAGGTGATTCAGTGTTGCCATATACATATTTTAATTCACGAATTTGGCCATTATGACGTAACTAACCCGATTTTAAAAATTCTTTCGCTAATAGAAAACTATGCTTTTCGTGAGTGACAAAGATGATTCAGTGTTGCCATATACATTTTTTAATTCACAAATTTGGCCATTTTGTCGTAACTAACTCGATTTTAAAAATTCTTTCGCTAATAGAAAACTATACTTTTCGTGAGTGACAAAGGTGATTCAGTGTTGCCATAAACACTTTTTTAATTAATAGAACACGGCCGTTTTGTTACTACTGATCCGATTTTATAAATTCTTTCACTGATGAAGTCTACAGTATTTCTGTCTCTCTTCCTCTTATATACTATCATTCTCTCTCACCCTGTCTCTTTTTTCTCTCTTTAATATTTATCTTTATCTCTGTTCAGAATGGTCAGTCTCTGTTCGGTTTTTTTTTCGAGAGTCTCTCTTTCTCCTTTATTTTTATTTTTGTACACATATTCTTAATTTAACATATACTTTAACGTAGACGAAGTCACGGTAGTCGACTAGTATTTTATAAAGATGAAGAAAAATATTTTAACTCTCTTTACTCTGTATATAATAAATACTTTTCAGTATCCCTGGTCACAGCACAGACTGAAAAATGTCAGGAAATTAAATAAAAAGCTTAACACTCCATAAAAACCATTTCAAAAAGTATTATCCAAAAGAATATAGAAAGTTTACATTCTTATAACATCACTACAGTGCTAGGTTTTATTAATATACGAATACTATAAATATCGATATTAAATATAATACGAATAATTTGATCAAGTAAGCGTTATTATTATTTAAAGGGGGGTTTTAAATATTAACTTGGCAACACAGGCCTACGACCCCACCTGTCATTGTAGTGGGAATAGATGAGGGGGAGTATTTTGTATTATAAGAAGCTCTCGGTACTCGTGCGACTTCAGTGTTGTATATTGAAAGATTGCTGAATATTTAAATACTTAGTGTAATTGCTATTTTGCTGAAGAAGCGTTATATTAGATTTAAATTCCAATTTAATACATTGACTGTATCTTTTTTTAAATAGTATATAAAAATCTGGGGTGAAATATTTTTGTATTTTTTTGACAATTTTTATTTATTTTTGTACGGACTATTGATATGGCAATAACCAGGTTAGGTAGTGTATAAATTAAAAATTAAAAAAAAAATAAAAACATATTAAAACAAGCTTTTATTATAATTTTGTTAATAACTAGGTTTGTATAATATTTTTTATATTCATGATCCTTCAGCATAGCTGGGGTAGGCAGCTAGTAAAACTTTTAATATTACGTACGTTTTATAATTCATAGGAAATATTTTCAACTTCTATTTTAGATTCACATCTTTGAGAGAAATAGACTCAATGACATAATGTAACAATTATACTTAAGTCGACACAGTTTTATATGTCTTTGTTCATACGGTTTTGTATTTAGGTCATGATGTAACTGTTCTTTCATATGAGGAAATCTTGATATGACACTTCAAATAAGCTGGAATTGTTCGTTCATTTTTGGGCAATGAACTTTACGTAACAAGAAGTATCTATATGGAAGCTATACATCACGGTACCACTATAATAATATGCACTTTAGATGGAACCCGAGAAATATAATCTCAAATACTCACAAAATCCTTCACAATGGAGTCCCAACACACACACACACACAAGTTATAACATTTAATATAGATCAATATGGCCCTTTACAGCATGAAATTTAAATTAATATTTTCAAAGATGTTACAGATTTAAAATGCAGGGAGATTGTGGTTACGGCTAACTACACGTATTAAATTGCACCCGGGCGAAGCCGGGACGGGTCGACATTCATTCATTCATACAAAATAGATTGGTCAAATCATCAGTTAGATATTGGTAAAATATTTGGTTCAAAAATAACTCACTAGTCTTAACCACACAGTAACCCAGATCTTATTAAGTTATTGCTCTTAAACAATATATTTTATTACTTGTTGGCCTGCCCTGGCTTTGCTTGTTTGCCATTGTATCGCGTGGTTAACAAATAGGTTAAATAAAAAACATTTTATTTTCAATAAGTTGCTAAATAAAAATATTTAGGTGATTAATATATGTGTCGGAAACGACTACAAGATTAATCGAATAATCGATTTGTCATCGGTGTCTATGGCGCTAGAGTAGAATACTAATCACTTCCGCCTGCCCCACCCGTGGAGGGGAATACTAGCTAGTGTCGACCTTTTATATGCCTTCGACAGTCTGTGTTAAGTGCAGTGTTGTGTTAGTGCTAGGAGTGTTGGCCGATTAAGGTGACGTAAGTCCTTTCAATGTAATTGCCACGTGGTTAGCCTTAGGTTAGGATAACCTTGTGTTAGTCTAATCTTAGACTTAAACAGTGAAACTAAGTAGTGGAGGTGAGAGTCTCGATCGAATAAAGGAATTCCTTAAGCCTACCCTTGTTCACAAGTCCAAGACACTGCTTGGGTTCCTGTCACAATAGTTCTTGTCAGAATAGTCCGAGGTCTTAACAATCCGTTGTGCACTGTATACGATGCTTATAAATTATTGTGCATTCCTTATTTTTTATGTTTCCGACATTTTTTTTCGATGGAAAGCTAATAACTACATAAACAATACATAAATAAGTATTAACTAATAATAATGAATAATGTCATCTAATTATTAAGATAAGTGATCTTTCACTGAATTCTTAAATTTATTAAGTGTTTCTGATTCTCTAATATTGAGAGGTAAATCTGAATTTACTGTATTTGATGGTGGAATTTTCAATTTTTGTTGATGTCGTATACTATAAAGACTTTCATATATATTAAGATGCTTTTTGCGAATAATAAGGCCTTTTGAAATACTGCAATTTGCAACTGTTTGTTTCAAGCCCACATTGACCTGATGCACGTTTTCTGGGCTCTAAACACGTCATCTCGTTTTACAGAGTTACCCCAAAAGATAATTCCATATCGTAGGACAGGGCTCACATATTATTAATCTACTATGGGACTATGAATTTTTCCGGTTAAAAAGTAGCCTATATGTTAATTCAGGTTATAATTCAAAGAAATCCGTTCAGCCACTTTTGTGTGATTAGAGGTAAAGATATAATTCGGCCAAGTGCGAGTATGGAACAAAAATGGACAACTTTACATAGGTTATATATATAAAATTTATAATGTTATTATAGCATAATAAGATAGGAACATAAATATGAGTTACTGATGATGTAAAAAATATACTTACTCTGAAAGCAGTACAATTATCACTAATTTGACTAAGCCAATTTGTTAAACGAAACTTAAACAGTTACATTAAAACCCGTACGAGAGTTCATCAAAGATTTGACGAATATATAATACAATTTTACATAACTAAAATAACGAAGCAAATTACTTTAGCTGTGTAATTTGATTACATAAATGCGATATTATAATTATCATACATCTTGATATACTAGTGATATTTTAGTACCTGCCTTGTGAAAATATTATTTAGTTATTGTTAATTACACTGTGTATAAATTAGTATTCGCGGGTAGTTCCTTTTATTATTTCAAGTATACCCACGTGTAGATAATATAACCTTCAGTGCTAGATTAGTCTCAATAGTAAGTTTGTATTATAGTGTCGTGGTTAAGGTCACTCTTCTTGAGGTCCACGTAAGTTTACTTTATTATCTTAAAGAGCTGTTTAAAGAGCTCTTTAAACCTGCTACTGGCTTTCAAGCCACTGGTCAGCTCTCATACTCTTACTATTATTCAGAAACCCACTTATATTTAAATTTAGTCTCAAAAAATGTCGTCTCAAATATACCTACTTTATATGTATTGAACTATAATAATATGGATATGAGGTTTTCATATAAACATCACGAAGAAACTATCCGAAGCACGCTCATATAGAAAAAAAATACAGAGTTTTTTAGATTTTTTTAAATACAATTCAATTATTAATGAAATGTTATTATTTTTGAGACTTTTTGTTTCTTAGTTATTTAATATTTAGAGCGATATTTTAAAAGAGCTGTCATGAACTGAATTGTATCACATTTTGTATTTTAAAACCTTTTTGTTTTGGACACTTTTAAGCACTGATTTGGGTTCACAATTTTACGAATCACAAAATGTTTAGATTTTGACTATGAGAGTAAGGATTTTATTCTTATATTACACAGACAAATAGAATACACGTAAATAACTGTAGATAAATACTCTCACGTAAAATCACGATTTCGTGGAACGTCTGATATTCAAAACACGTCTAAATTAAATGGGGTTGTCATTTGAGATCCAACTGATTTTGTTATTCATTCAAATATTTGCATATTAACGTAGTTGACGACGAATTGAGTTTAATTTGTGACTTTACTAGCATTTAGTTAAGATATCCTTTTTGAAGTAAATAATTTAACCGACTTCGAAAAGCGGAATCTCTAATCGGTAGTATATAATTTTTAGAGTATATTAACTTCGTTTCCTTCGACCACTAATAAATAGAATCTAGATATACAATTAGTAAAATAATATCCCAATAAAATATGTGCACATTTAAACGTTTAAACATGTATTTAGGTTTAATTTTACAATTGAATTTTCAACATAATTTTCATAATTAATATGACTAATTCCAAAAGACAAAAACGGCCACACAGCTCGACATGCACTACATCCTTCCTTTCAGGGGTCTCATACTTTCCGAAATATATCCGTACCGATAACAGATCTAGGCTGGAGCTTCTAGGCATAAGTCTCCGCCGAGACGAGAAGCCGAAATTTAGTTGACTCTAAATTTCGGCTCTTACACTGAGTCAAGGGCTAAACTAGCCGCTCGAAGTCGGTATCTTCAAAGCAAGAGTAAACAGGTATCTTCTAGCAAGTAAACATTTACTTTAGTATTTATAATATTAGCTGATATAGTAAACAACTTTTTAGAAGAATAAAACATCATAATATATCATAGTTTTTTAGGGTTCCATACCCAAAGGGTAATAACAGGACCCTATTACTAAGACTCCGCTGTCCGCCCGTCTGTCTGTCTGTCACCAGGCAAATGTCTGTTTTCACAAATGATGTACAGTGAAACCTGGTTGAGTGGGACCTGGATAGGTGAGAAACCTCCATAACTGGAACTCATGCTGAGGTCCCAACACTTTGACACTGAATTACCTCTGTTAGTGGGACGAAGCAAACCTCTATATCTGGGATTCGTTCTTTCGATTTATCATAATAGTTACCTCTATAACTGAGACAGCGAGTGAATTTTATATGCATAAACCTCTGTAACTGAGATAATATCGTTTTGTCTGTTTGTTTACATATTTTTATTCTAGCCGCAAATTCCGCACTTAACTGCGTTAGTAATTTTGAGCTTCAATGACTTTCAGTTTTAGACAGTTTAGTTCTTTACTATCATACGAATGTTTATTTGAAAAATGTCAAAACGAAGGCTAAAATCTTTATCAGTACGAGAAAAACTGAAGTTAATATCTGTTTATGAAAGTAGGAAATGGAAGGAACTGTGTCGAATTTAATGTGCCAAAATCTACTCTTTGTAGAATAATTCAGAATACACATACATATGTAGTATGTGTATTACCTTTGTTATTATTTTATTTATTAAAACTCATTTATAATGTTTACATAACACGTTATTTTATTTAATAATCGCAACTCTATAACTGAAATAACCTGTATTCTGACCTCTATTAATGGAAACCTTTGTAAATGAGACAGATATTAATTTATACCTGGATATCTGAGACACTGGGTAAGTGGAATACCTCTATAAGTGAAACCAATTTGCAGGTCCCTTGATGTCCCACTTAACCAGGTTTCACTGTATTTCTGTCTCGCCTATAACAACAAATACTAAAAACAGAATTAAATAAATATTGCATGGGGCTCCCGTACAACAAACGTGATTTGATTGGTCGATATTAACTAAGGCTACAGGTAGATACTTGTACATTAATTTCAAAAATAAATAATTTTATCAAAATAAAAAAAACAAGTCACTTTGGCCAAATATTGGGACGTAACCCTTCGTGCACGAGTCCGACTCGCACGTGGCCAGTTTTTTAGTTATTGATACTTCTGTATTATTACTTCGTAAAATTTCATTTCTTCTAGTTAAATAAAATAAAGGTATAGGTTTGATTTTCAATGCGCCAAAGTCAATTTTAGGATCTTATTAGCGAGAAACGCGGGGCGAGAGCAGAGCGTCATATGAGATTGGTTCTTTTTTTTTTTCTTAATTATGGCTTTCAATGTGCTTATGCATTCTTATGCTACGTTTCACGTTCAGGTTTCCCTCTGCTACGTCACGGATGGAACTGCCAATACAGGCACGCAGCACTCTCACAATAAGCAACTTTCCCCCAATATTTTTTCTCAGACCTAAAGTTACCTGCCGGTCACTATAACAATCGATGCAAATTATTATTATTTATTCGCTATTACACGAAATTAATGCCATGAGATATCTTCTTCTAAAAATATATTTGTATGGAGTTAAGAGGGTTCGAAGTAACTATAAATTTGTTATTAAAACTAAAATTAAAAGTTATTTTTCTTTTCAGATTTATAGGCTGTTTAACAGTAAGCAACGCAGCAGATGAAATAGGTAAGATTTTTAATATATATACAAATTCAGATCTTCAAAAATATTTAATAGAGCAAGAGCCCGCGATGATCAGATTTTCGTAATTTAATAAAACCTGAAATTTTCCCTGTGTATATCTCTAACAGACATATAAATCATCCCCAACTATGAAGTTTCGATCACGGTTGCTTAGAAAAATTAAATTAGAATAGAAAAATAATTATTTTTATCATGTTTGACAAGGTATTAGAACCATCTAAACTATCTGATTATTGATAAAACATCTTTACATAAATTTCAAATAACATAATTCACTCTAACGTAAGTATAATTATAATTGAATAATATTAATAAATTTAAGAATATTAAACAGGGGGATGCAACTGTTTTTTAATAGAAGACGTGGTTTTTAATGTTATTCCAAATAAAATATATAAAAACTGAACTTTATACCTACGAATTTGAGGTGCAATTGCTACTTTTGATACCTTTCAAAGAAATCGCGATTTAAATTTCATTATTGAGGAACGTTTATGGATATACAGGTTTCAGGTTTTATAAAATAACGAAGGTCTGATCGATACGGGATCTTGGACCACAATATAGATGATTAATTAAACATTTCTTTTTCAGATGAATACAAATTATTTAATGAAGTATTAGCGAAAGCAGAATCTTTTTGTGATTTATATAATGAAACAAATAACGCTTTTAAGTTAATAAATGTGGAAAATAAGGTTATTGGTATACCTTTAAAAGAATTTATACATAGTTTTACTGAATTGAAGATTCCTTTTGAAATATATGCAAATATATCAATAGACAAAACAGAGTCTTCTTGTTTGTTTTCTATTTATTCTGAATCTGGAGAGATTACATTATGTGTATCTCCTGCTACGGAAAACTCTATAAGAGTAGTTTTGGCAACTACTGACCAAATTATTCCATCATTAAATTTATATAATATAACAGAGGAAGGACCTACTTCGATGCAATTAGTGGTAAAGGTTGAGGAAAATAAAGTATCACTCTTTAATAATTGTGTACATGTTTATAGTACCGTTACAGAAAACCCTCTCAAAACTATAACAATACCTGATGACGCTGTTTTCTACCTGGGAAAAAGTTACGCTGACGACCAAAGTTTATTTAATGTAAGTAATATTTTTATATGGAAATAAAAATTATTTGCCAAAATTGACTTAATGAAAACTCTTCACACAAATATCACGAAAATGAGTTAAGTTTATAACTGATACTATAAATTCGATAGAATCTCTGTCACGCATAAACCAATGAACCGATTTTGATGAAATGTGTTACAGAGATAGACTAGAGCTTTGAAAGGACATAGGCTTCAAAGGGATGAAGTGCATGTCGAGCTGTGTGATCATTTATGTTTTTGAAAGTTACTCATATATTAAACTAGTCGACCCGTGCGACTTCGTCCGCGTGTAGCTCTGCTTCTATTGTTCGTAGCGTGATTATATATAGCCTACAGCCTTTCTCTATAAATGTGCTATCTAACAATGAAAGAATTTTTCGAATTGGACCAGTAGATCCCAAAACAAGCGCGTTCAAGCAAACAAACAAACATAGCGACTGTAAATAAAGTAAATAAATATCATTATTTCCTACTTTGTTTAAGCAGGTAGTTATTTATGTTGCTCTCTTGATGTTCGCGATGTTACTAAAGTGAAATTGGAGATCTTTTTGCGTTTTACGTACCTCCTTTACTTAGAACAAATTATTACTTCTGTCTATATATATAAGAGGAAGTGTGTAAAGTGTCAATACTTTTAGAGAAATACTATTTTAATTCGGAATTATAGTACGAACTGAATATTTTATATACTGGAATTAAATTTCAAATTCGACGTGGAGATAAAACAAAGTTTGTTGCTGGAATTAGAATTGAGTGTAGAAATCTTGTAGCTATTTCACGTAATAATCTAAAATATATATTGAAAAAACATTATGTAAAGCTATAATTATATTATCACAAAGAAAGATTATAAAGTTAGTTTGTTGTGAATAGGCTCAAAAAGTACTGATTTTGATAATTTTTTGACATATAAAAAGTTACATCATTCTGAGTAATATAGGCTATATAAAGTTGCCATAAATATAATAATTTTGACCATTTAAGTACCGTAAAGTGGGAAATTTTAAGTAGAAAATAAATCCTAGAATTACTGAGCTTGATTTTGATAATTCTTTCATTGATAGAAAGCTACACTATGCCAAAGTGACGTGTTAAATGGTCATTTTGAGTATAGTTTAAGTAATCTCAAGTACTGATACTGATTTTGAGTATTATATCACAATAATTTATATTGTATAAATGTATAAATCTCTTACATATACATGATGTACCCTCATCAAACTTTTTTTGGGGAAAAAGAAGAAAGTTCGAGAAACTTTAGTAGCCCGTCATCTTTAAGCCCGCAGATAAATCGTTTGTTGTATATTCAAGTAAGATCTTACCTTAACGAATTTTGTGAAGTGGCAACATTTCTTTTATTAAGTTTTGGGTTTTGGAAACGTTGAGAAATGGATGTAAAAGTCAATAGTTTTAAAAAATTTTGTCTATAATAAAAAGTGAGAAAGGGCTTGTTTTAATTATTGCTTTCGTTTTGATAGATCTGAAACAGTTTAACAAGTATTTTCAAGTGAATATTGTCTAACGTAGTACAGTGTAACTGAAAGTATGTCTCGGTTATTGTGGATTACGTAAAGATGAATTTTAATGTAAAACACAAACTTATATTTTTGAGGTACTCAGTAAAAATGTTTGTGAGAAAACTTTTAAATTTAAATATTTACTCACGTATAAGCTTTCGACATCTATAAATCTATACAGTGACAGGAAATGAGGTCACGTGGTTAGCGGCCAGCATACAATGATAACACATCACTATGAAGATGTTTGTTTGCCTGATAATAATATATCTTGGCATTAAAAGCTTGCTATTTTATTATAAAACTTAACTTATACTCGAATTCTTCTAATTGTAAGAAATCTAATTGTTCTAAAATGTTAACTAAATTATTAAATAGTTAAACACTTATTTATTTACTCACTCTATCATGCACACGCAGTTTTATTCGTTCATTTACTCAATCAATCACCCACTCACTCATTTTTTTACTTAGTGTTAATTATGGCATTGGCAACACTGATATGTGTGGCAGCCTGTTACACTCTGTCCTATATAGCCAGCTATGACAGCTATCATCGCAAAACACGCCTATGAAATATCGTATTTTGCGACGATGAAATGTAAATCTACAAGACTGTTCCAGGGAGTCCGAATCAGACTTTGATGTTGACGATTTGGGCTGACTGACTGTTTGAAACATTCAGTAACTTTAGTTGGAATATCGATAATTTATATCGACCTGATCATCAGGTGTAGTTATGTCGAAGTGACAAGCTGTCATCGATCAAGCTATGATGGACAGAGTATAGTTACGATGTCGGCAACAATAATTTGAGTAACATTTGAATTTATAAGTTGGCACAAACTGAATATCATTTGGTTGTGCTAACTTAAAGATAAAAGCAAACCAAATAAATACGTCGCCATGACGGAAATTTTTATTATATTGCATCGTGAGGATTCTAGCAGTAGGATGTTCTTGTCAAGCCGTCATACTGTTGGTCTGCTTATCTTTACATAGTATTAAATGAAGTCGCTTCCGCTGTCTGTTTGCTTAGATTTTTTAAACTACTCAACGGATTTTAATGCGGTTTTCACTAACAGATAGAGTGATTCAAGAGGAAGGTTTATATGTATAAAATAAGCATATTATAGTAGAGAAAACGTGCGAAGTCGGAACGGTTCTAAACCCTTTTTTTAATTTACACTAGATAGGTATTATAATAATTTAGCAATCGATGTAAAAATATGTTACATGCAATTTTCAAATATTAATTGATAAATCGTAATATACGTCCGTTTAGAAATGTAACAAAATCGATACTAAGAATTTACTAACACTTCACTGAAGTTGAAAAACGGTCTTACTGAGCGACCTCGCACAAATCGTTCTATATGACTCCTTGCTACACTTTCAGCGAGTACGTTGGTTTTATGTGATAAGTTATGGGATTTAGCGTTTTTAAAACATTTTTAGTTATTTATCTACAAAATGCAGGTGTAAAAAACCGCACACGGAATTTTAAATAATTATCTATTAGATAACCTCAAATGTTCTATATTTCTAAAAAATGCAGATAATTTGGAAAAAGTGTAAAAAAATTTACAGCCATACTCTTATTAGGGTTGTTAGTTATAAATACCAATTGTATTAATATCTTCCGTCCTCCATATTATGCAATAATTACATATATTATAGTACTAGTCGATCCGTCCCGGCTTCGCTCGGAAGCAATTTAACACATGTATTTAGCTTTAACCGCTATGTCCCTGCATTTCAAATCTGTAATATCTTCGAAAACATTCATTTAAATTTTATGCTGTTAATTGCTATATTAAACTATTTTAAATGCACAATGTATTAAGGTTCTTAATTGGATAAGTATTAATGCTGTATTGCTTAAAATCACTTCGCAAGTAAGCCATTATTTCTTGTAAAAAGTAAAGGATAAAAAATGGTTATTGTGAGTTATCACTAAGAGATAGATACCTTCGCGGACTTTTTTGTATATCTTTTTGAAGTGTACAATACTATAGTACAATATTTTGATCTATCTCGTAGGGTTCAGTGTTTATTTATGACATCACACTAGAAACTTCTATCTACTAAAAAACCGCAACAAAATCTGTTGCGTAGTTTTAAATATCAAACAATAGATTTTAGATTGTAAGGCATTCTATACCAAAAATAGAAAAGAATTGAAGTAGGTACAGTTGCTCAATAAAACCTGACAAACAGATCGAGTGACAAACTTATCTTTACCTTTGGAACTATCGTCGACATGGATCAAAGTAAATTGCTAAAACAAAGGAAATTACTCTATAAGTTTTGATACGCTTGCCAATATCAAAATATTAGACATAAATGGCCGTATCTTTTCATTGAGTCATCACATTATTAATCAATATCTTGACAAATAATGGTTCCATTTTTCATTTAGAGGTATAGAACCCTAAAAACGCTTTCTCCTATAACTTAAAGTAACTTTGAACTTAGTGACTGAGGACATCGTCGGTAGTTTCGTTTCACCCATAGTACGTGAGACTTAACTCAAGAATACAATTTGTTAAGACAAGTTAAGGCCCCACTTTAATATGCAAGAACCGCTACCTCAACTTAGTTGAAGGTAGTAAAATCGTAACTAAACTAAACTTTTGTTATAGCTACAGATTTTTCTTTAGTAAACTAAGAACTATTTTCCTTGATGGTATTTGACCGTCAAGATTTTGACGCGTTTTGGCCAGACTTACCCCCTCCCTCTCCCATCCCATTAATGTTGTAGTTCCAGTGGACTCTGGGTTCTTGCACAGGATCCACTTACACACCTGCACCTTTATTTTCTTCTCTCCTCCTCCTAATTCAAATGCCAATGGCCATTTTCCATCAGATGGATCGTCTGTCCGTTTGTCTTTTAAATTAACATTACGTTCTTGACTATCTACTATTAATGCGAAAGTATTTCTATCTGTGTGTCTGATACGCTTTCAGTAGCAATTAGGAGATCACTAGATAGTCTTAAAATAGTTTGTCTCAACTTAATAACTATTTCCCGAAAGGTCAATTGTAGTTTGACTAATGATTTCTTAGAATGAATATTTTTGATATTTTTTTTTAAATATTATAGCTATATGGATTACATACTACTAGTATTCCAATGTCCGGGATTTTAACCCACGACCTATCGACCGTGAACCCAACCCCCGAACCACTAAGCTACTGGCGCTTAAATGAATTATAATAGTAAAATATAAGTTGATGAAGTTTTACACTTATTGAGAATTGACTTAAGTGATTCGTAATTTTATGTAATCAATATCTTATTTAAATGTTAGGTAAAGAGGTAGAGTTGTGAAGGCTAGAGGCATGTGGTTAAAAGGCCTTGTAAACCTGCACGTTGGTGTCAAACCTCCAGGAACTGCTCGTCCTTCTATCTAAAGTACATTTATTGTCTTTTACATGCATTCAGAAATTATAGACACAAATAATATTCCTGAATATAAAATCCGCTGTCGCAGCAACATTTCAACAATCAGGGTGTATTCGAAACGTGCATCTTGAATTCAAAGAGCACAGATTGTATGTAATATTGTCCCATTCAAAGCACAGCCACAAATAAGAAAAGGATCGGGAAAGACTGAATTGGATTTTCTTTGAGACTCGCTCAACTAAAATGAAACCCGATATAAAGTATCAGTTCAATACGTAATTGATATTCTGTATTAATTTTGATGACATAGAGAAATAAAAATTGAAATAAAATAAAATAGATTATTTTATTTAAAAGTAACAAGTATGATATTTAAATGTATTAAATAATACTCAAGATCTTGAATAAGATTCCACTTATACTCATTATTGCCCACTTTACGTTAATAATACATAATCGATAAATAGTTTGGATAATATACTTAATAGATGTATTGAAGTAGGAAACAATTGTACTTTGCTGAAACTATAATAATAAAGGCGAATATATTGTTAGTCGAATGTAAATTTAAACTTTAAGAGCTGTAGTTAAGGAATTTCATTTAATATTCTATAGTTTAAATGATATTTTTATTTTCAAATTTAGTCAACTAGTCTATTACAATATTATCCCGTCTTATGTGATCCCAATATAACTCAAAAGCAGGTATTTTTATTGTACCCCTGTATAAATAATTTTAGCCACTTAGCATTAAAATAAAAAAAAATACAATTTAGGTCCTAGCACCTATACTCTATATATACATTCACAGTTGAAGGTGTTCGCTCTGGAATTCATTACCAACTAGCATCTACAACGATAACCCAAGGACTGCTGCTTACTAATATGTATTGTTTTGTATGATATATATGTGTAGTTTATTGTTACTTGTAGGCTGTATAAGAAAATTGTCTTTGAGTATATATCTATTTATTATATTTACCTTATATAGGTATACCACCTTTTTAATACCAAATGCTTGGTGTCTTGCTTGTCATTAATTGATCTATAATACTTTTAGGTAGATTGTTCATTATTATTGGTAACAGACATTGCCAAGTGTGCATTCCATAGTAATTTTTCTAGTTTGGTATGTCAAAATGTGCTAAATACTCTAGGTGACGAAGTTGAGGAGGTCTTACCCCATATTTTAATTCTTTTGGGTGCCCGTATTCTTCACTAAATAATTTCTAAGTGTATTCTGTCATATAAATTGACTATTCGACAGTATTTAAATAAACCGTTTTTATCATTAATATATACTCTTTTAATATGTGATGGAACCATTGCTTTCAGAATTATCTTTTGTATTTTATATATTTCATCAATAGAACTTTTGAAGGTTCTGCCTTAGCTACTTAGGCCGTAATTGATAACAGATTCTGCTAAAGCCATATATTAATTTATGTAGTACTAGCGGCCCATTCCGGCTTCGCGCGGGTGGAATATTATTTTTAAAAATATATTGGCCCTCCCGCATTTCGGTGCCCACTCTCTTGCCGCTTTACTCGCTGCGCTGCGTCGCTACACTGGCCCGTCGCGTCGTCGTGTATTTTTTGTTTATATTGATATTTTTAATTTCATAATATCTTTTGAATGGAACGTCCGATTTTAATAATTCAAAAAGTAATTTTCAGATATTGAAAAAGTCTTGAATACAAAATAATTTATTTGGATAAGGATTAATACAAAGTTATAGAAAACATGGTCTGATTTTGATAGACATTTTTATCAACTTTTAAAATGTAAAAAAGTAGTTATAGTGACGTAACTATAATAGTTGGACATATGGTCACGCGGACTTTTTTGTAGATATTGATACGTTCTATAATATTGTACAACATTTTTTTGTTCTATCATCAATACTTTTTGCAGCGCATGCGATGAAAGCGGGTTGGTTTTCGTAAGATTTCCTAAGGATCTCTAATTTTTTCTTGTAATAAATATAGCCTATGTTACTCAGGGATAATGTAGCTTCCTAATGGTGAAAGAATTTTTGAAATCGGTCCAGTAGTTTTTATGTTTATTCGTTACATACAAAAATACAAAAATACAAATCTTACTTCTTTATAATATTAGTATAGATATAGAAAAATATAGTTAGGTTAGGTTAGCATTATATATATATATATATATATGTGTGTGTGTGTGCCTACACCACTTTTAGATGATTTTTTCCTATATTTACTCGAAGTTTCTGAAACAAATCTCATTAAAGAGATAAATCATCCTGTGCAAAAAATTATTTATTGCACACAAAATACGGAAGCTAAAAAGGAATTAAAATTAAATATACAAGGTACAAAGATGCGCAACGGGGGCTTTATCTCTAATAGCGATCTCTTACAAGCAACTATTCTCTAAGGATCTATTGAGCGACACAGGAGGTAAAATTGGTGCAAAAAGGTTTGACATAAACGTACACAATAAATTACATAGATCATCTGTTATAATTTATTTTCAAAAAATATATACTTTATTCCTTTTATAAAATCGATGTTAGTAATATTGAGAAATAATTTTGATGGATTTATGATGGTCACCGCAAGGACCTTTTGTTGGAACTTAGACAACACTTATTTGTTTTTTAAATATTCGTGACTTCCAGGCAAAACATTGTGTAAAGATGTCATATTATTAATTTTATAAAATAAAATGATTTAATGGCAAAAAAAATAACTGAAAATTCTCATTTTTTCATGTCTCTGACTACCCCTAACCATTTAATCCAAACCACACCTGAGTTGCAAGCCCCAGGCAAATTTTACACTATAATATGTTTTTAAAAGACACATATTATCTGTTCTACATGAGACCGATACTACACAGTAATACGCACAAGACAATAATAATATGCCCTTCAAACGGACCCTTAATAATGGAGTCCGAGCATCACAACACCACACCCCTGCACAGCCATAATGGTCATCAGGCGAGCTCCGTTTGACATCTACCTCAAGTCTATCAAAGCAGAGGTTATATAAAGTGTTTCTAACTATACATAATTGAAGCTTCATTTAAAAACCACAATCAGTTTCCTTAGACCAATACAAATAAATTAATTTAAAGTACATTTAAGCATGACACGATTTATGTCATAATTTCTAAGGAAAATCGACCTTGTGACGTTAAGTTCGAGACGTTATAGAACTAAACCGATTATACAGCTTCGTAGAGAAATTACCCATTGGTGTAATTCTGAGACTGGCATATGAATAGACTCGAGTGAATAGGTATTACTGTGTTAGCATACACAATATTCTAGAAACTAGAGAAATTAGGGAATTAGCGCTTTAAATCAAAGTGTCTGCGAAGTAAATTATAATTATTTAAGTTGTATACAAGTTTTGAATACAACCGACGTGAATTGAAACTCCTTTTTTTATACATAAATCTATCTTATTTTTGAGAGTTCACTAGTCATCTCAGCCACAGGACGTCCACTGCTGGACATAGGCCTCCCCCAGAGATTTCCAGTACGACCTATCACCTGCGACCTGCATCCAGCGGCTCCCTGCAGCCCTGACCAGGTCGTCTGTCCATCTTGTGGGAGGCCTTCCAACGCTTCGGCGTCCTGTCCGTGGTCGCCACTCGAGAACCTTTCTGCTCCAACGGCCATCGGTTCTACGGGCTATGTGCCCAGCCCACTGCCACTTCAACTTACTAATCCGCTGGGCTATATCGGTGACTTTGGTTCTTCTACGGATCTCCTCATTTCTGATTCTATCACGTAGAGAAACACCCAACATAGCCCTCTCCATAGCACGTTGAGCGACGCGGAGCTGGCGCACAAGGCCTTCAGTTCAAGTTCACTAGTATTTCTTCAAAATCTATTTTTATATGTATAAGTAATCAGAATGTGAATTGTCTCAATCAAAACAGTTTATAAAGAAATTGTATCCTGATAACAAAAACTATATTATACAGTCAAATTGTAAAACTCTTTTAAAGTCAAGTTAAAATACCAAATATTTATGTTTTTTTTGTACTTATCATCTGTCTCTATGATACTTGTTAAATTAAAAATTCGTGAAATGCATAAGGGGTTATGGTCATCTGACTTTATTTTTCCTTCAAGATACTAGGTAAACTATTATCCGACAAATTTTCAAACGGGAGGAAATGACTGAAAAAAAAATCTATATGTTTGGAAGGCCATTGCTCGACCCACCCACGGAATCGCAGCAGACGATCACGAGTCATCATAATATATATTCCTTATGCAGTATATAAATTTTTACTTGAGAGGAAATGATCGACCGAATTTGAATCGGCTCTTGTACCATTATTAGAAGTAGCTTTCAAAGATAAGAAATGTAGTTTAACAATAAATGTTTTATAATGTATTTTATGTTATTTTATGTTCGCTTTCTCCATACTTTACTAGAGTGGTCGCTCTATAATTTACTAATAAAATATTAATATTAAATTAACTGAAACTATAATTTAATAAAGTCACCAACTATCGATACCCGCACGAAACCGATTTAGAAGAATCGATATTAACTTGTAGGTAGAATGTTCATTAAATGCAAATAAAAACTTTGATAAAATATATACTACTAGGGGCCCGTCCCGGCTTCGCACGGGTGGATAATTTTTTTTTAACATTTTGGCTCTCCCGCATTCTGTCGCTCCTCTATCGCCGCGTTACTCGCTGCGCTGCGAGGCACTCCACACCGCGCCGACGGCCCGTCTGGGATTATTTTTTATTTATCTTGATATTTTTATTCCGTAATATCTTTTGACTGGAATGTCCGATTTCAATAATTCAAAAAGTAATCAACAGGTATTGAAACAGTCTTGAATACGAAATAATTTATTTGGATAAGAATTAATACAAAGTTATGGAAAACATGGTCTGATTTTGATAGGCATTTTTATCAACTTTTAAAATGTAAAAAAGTAGTTATGGTGACGTAACTATAATAGTTGGACATATGGTCTCGCGGACTTTTTTGTAGATATTGATACCTTCTATAATATTGTAAAACATTTTTTTGTTCTATCATCAATACTTTTTGCAGCGCATGCGATGAAAGATATTTTATGGCAAATTTTTTTGGCACCTTGGGTTGGTTTTCGTAAGATTTCCTAAGGATCTCTAATTTTTTCTTGTAATAAATATAGCCTGTGTTACTCAGGGATAACGTAGCTTCCTAATTGTGAAAGAATTTTTGAAATCGGTTCAGTAGTTTTTATGTTTATTCGTTACATACAAAAATACAAAAATACAAATCTTACTTCTTTATAATATTAGTATAGATTACGCGTTTAAAAAAGCTCAACACTAGGTTCTATTCAATACTTAATATGGAAAGAATGGTATGGAGAAATACTGTTTGTGTTAAGATGGTTATAAGATTATTATAATTGTCAATATATCAATATTGCTAGAAATGAGCTGATAATTTTGAACCGGCTTACCAGATCTTGACCAATTATAGTTAAGAATCATCTCGATTAAATTACCTTTCAGACAAATAAAACTTCATCGGAATCGGTCCATTATCTTGGGCGCTACACGGTATAGTTATAACACCCCGTTGTACTCATTCTTATTAATCCTTTTGACCTTAACAAATGAAGGCGCTAATTTTTATTAACTTCATAAACTTGTATAAAACATTCAATTCATAGTAATTGCTCAATTATTTCAGTAGGCGTTCATTTGAAATTGTATTTATTATGGTTGGTTTGGTATTATGGTTACATTAATTAAGACTAGAATATTCCAAATCAGATATTATTTAATAAACGTTTATTATGAGCTAAGGCAACACTTGTTATAATCTATGGCTGCCATTATATCCAACGTTAATAACAATTTAAATTAGACAAATGTTTAGTCGTTATAAGTTATTATCACGTATGTTTACGTTATAGGTCTTAATTTTATTATATTTTATACTAGGGAGCCGCCCCGGCTTTGCACGGTTTGTCTACTATATTATGCATGTATTTTATATAACTTATGTTTCACTCAAAACGGGATACGGACAACAAGACGGGAGTCTTTCAGACATCCACAGGGGAAAAGACGAATCAAAATCTAACAATTCAATTTCTTCTCGCCTATCGTATCATAACAAGCAAACCATAGTGAAGACGAAAGAACAAAATAATCATAAATTCATTACCTTCCATTTGGTAGGTGAAGTTAGGAGGTATTCCTAGTATTTTCAGCTTTCTTTCGGGACAACGGGAATCTCCCGTTCGATACGAGCATACCTACAAACAGCGAGAAGCGACTTTGTATTACTATATTAATAGTATGGGAGTAACACTCAAACGACAATGTAATCTAGATGGAAGCCGAGCAGTGTCTAGGGCTAGAGACCCGGGAGCAGATTCAAAGACGTTTTTTATAACCGTAAATTCTCACTTTCATCGCTCAACTTGGTAGCGAGACCAAATATTAAAATAATAAAGCACATTCCTCATATGCTCCTCGACAAAAGAGGTCCAGCACCAACTCAACTCCATCCTATCGGAACACAAGTTATATATTGTCTACTCGCAATAAGATAAAACGAACTAACCGCCAATACTAATTTATAAACGGTGCTGCTGACATATATAAACATATTTGATTACATAAATTGTGAGTATGTAAAGTTTAGTTATAAATCTTATTATACAAAGGCTTCGTTCAAAATCTCGCGTTTCAATAGCATAAGATCCTTACTGTACGTCTCGAGGATCTGAGATCCTTAAATTTGCCTCAGTTCTCAAGCAGAAAATCCGATGATTTACCGAGCTAAAAGCCTTATCATAATCTTGCACGTCCCTCATATTTCACACTGAAGTTGTGGTTAGGCCAACTATTTACCCTATTCAAATACTTATTCACCTTTACATATTATTATAATTATTTGAATTAATGTAACTTACATAGTCTAATCTGTATTCTACATTGGGTATTTAATACCCAATATAGAATACAGATGTTTTGTCTATAATAGATATAGATATAAGTATATCAGGGGTCAGTATCATACTAAGTGGCAAGAAATAAAAAAGTATCTGAAAAAACTGACCATGTAAAGATAACTTTACATTTCAGCATTTTCTTAATTTATTCACCAACCACCATAAAACCTGTTTTTAATATTTTTCTATTACGTTCTGTTTATGAAGTACTAGTCGACCCGCGCGACTTCGTCCGTGTGATACTCCGCTCCTATTGGTCGTAGCGTGATGATATATAACCTTTAGCCTTCCTCGATAAATGGGCTATCGGATATTTCAAATCGGACCAGTAGTACCTGAGATTAGCGTGTTCAAGCAAACAAACAGACTCTTCAGCTTTATACATATATTAATATTAGTATAAAATTAGTACAAGATGATGACTAAAAATGTTTGATTACTGTATTTGTGTACAAATAAAAATCCCTTATTTAAACTATGAGATAGTGAATTTGGATATAATTTACTCTAAATTAAAAAATATCGCATTTTTAATATATTGCCAGCACAAAGAAGTAAAATAAAGTTATTGATGTATAGGAGAGAATTTTAGATTTCACAAAAAAATCGTGATAATATATCCTAAAAACTAGATATAATAGAAAAAAATTGGTTGCCTGTAAAGTCGGTATACGGGCGAAAGTTTTACGTGACAACGACTTTGAGTGGTAAAATAATTTTAATGTGAATATTCATTCGTATAGTAGGAAGAAGGATGAAATAATAGTAACAATTTAAAACATTTATTTATACAAAGAATTATATTTAAAACATTAATTTATACAAAGAATCTCGCACTGAATTTCATATTAACAAAATTTTATTTTTATGTCTGTCTCTCTCGCTCTTAGGCGGGCTAACCATGCCCGAGTGGAAGGGACGCGTGCCTCACTCGCTCTCATTGTGAGCGCATAACGTGAGCGGAGCGTAACGCAGTTTCTTGAAGTGTCACCCGGCAAACCAATTTATAAGACGTTGTCACGTCAACAAAAAACCTGCAGTGTGTAAACACTTAAACTAGTAGAAAACCGAAATAGCAATCAGTTTTTCGGAAACCAAAACTGTGTCATATTTACGTAGAGCTAATTTGAAATATGTTGTTAATTTTAAGGCAAAATTAACAAAATATACTAGAACTTAATATTTATTAAGGTTTATAATAAATTTTTCAAAGGGCTTTAAAATAGTAAGTAAAATGGCTCCAAGCCAGTCTTAAGGTGGCAAACACATAGAAGTTAATTAAATTTCTTGCTAACACGAGAAAAACTTTTCTTTAGACTTAATTATCTAGTAAGCTCTAAACATGAAGTCAGAGTACAAGTAATAAGTTTTTATTTATAACTTTGCTTCGGTTCTAATGAGGACGTACTAGTATTTTACAATGAAAAATAAAATAAAATACGAGACTCCTAGAAAGACAGAACTGCGTGAAAATATAAAATATGCAAAAAAATTTATGGCTGTAATTTTTTTGCGTACTATCAATTGGCTATCAAGAAAATATAATGGACAGGTGATTATTTTTTATATGAATTAAATAATTTCTATATTTTGAAAGTTATTGCGTCGGTCCAAAACATCCTAAATTATTTTTTACAATAGTCATTTTATTAAATAAAAATTATATTTTCTTTCCAAAGTCCCGTGACACGTTCTGGTTTCGCCGTATGTAAGTCAGATCTCAATGATACAGAATTTTTTTTGAATTTTGTTCTCACTTCTGCCGGCACTCCCGGAGTGTAACCCGTTTTTTTAAGTTTAACCTATTGACTTCCAAGGATTCTACTAACCTGTAGGTATATTAAAATATTTATTTGGTAGTTAAGACTTGTGACCTATAGTTAGTCTGTCATCAAACATTTGTTGCTAAATAAATTCACTAAAAAACCCAGCGACCCAGTTTATAAATAAAAGAGGCAAGAAGTTTCTTCCTTTCCTACTACTGTATAGATGACCAGTGATAAACCCTTTTACGTATATAATCCAATTAGACTAGTTTTTCGAACATTTCTCTAACATAGAGGAGCGATAACATACTTTACCCGCAAGAGTCGGGTATTGAATATCAGTATTGCGAACTTATGCAGACGAGATTTTTATAATTATTAAAACAATTAAAATAACAAAGTCAAGGTACTATTATAAGCTGGATTTATTGACTGACTCGTAGCTATACGAGCACGTATAGGTTTGACCTTGAATGCGCAGAAGTAACTATTAGGCCCTTTTTAGCGGAGAGCGCGGGGCGAGAGGCGCGCGTCTGCTATTTGTCAAACGAGTAAACGTCAGGGATGGAACTGCCAAGCGTTAGTAGGTTGCGGTGTGCTCCGATCCCGTGACCTGTCATTTTCAGACGCTGAGTAAGAAGGACGTTGTTTCTTGCTACCTCCCTCAGAGACAGTTGCACCAAACCCGCATAACTTTTCCAAGTCCCCGCTTTGGGGGGGTATCTGTAAACAGATTCAGAACTGCCAATACGCAGCACGCTCACAAAGCGCAACGTTCCCCGACTATTTTTACTCAGACCTAAAGTTAGCTGCCGACCTGTAGAAGTGGATAACTGAAGAAGTGAAAAAATTAAGAAGTTCTACCACATTTACGCTTATTTTCTATATTCATTATATATTAATTGCGTCTTCTAGAATGCTAGTAATAATTTTTCATATCTCTCCTTTACGGCTCACGTCACAGTCTTAACTTTTCTGTTATTATCAGTGATAAAATTCCTGAAAAGTTACAATACCGGTTCAGCTAGTTTAATCTACAATGTTTAATCATAGAAAGATAAAAGATATTTTACTTCATGTTACTTATACTAAGGTAAGTGGCCATTTAGTTATAAGATTTACTGCATAAATAAGTTTAATTTATATTCCACATAATACTGTCACCTTCATATTTAGCTAAAACGTAGAAATCCATAACTGACAGAATTCAGTTCATTTGTATGATTAACAGAGCAAGTTGCACGACAGCTAAATACATTAGCGACAAACTCGAACGCTACCGCACTTTGATTCAGAATGGATTCGTACCTCGCTTGCGGGGTTGCCAGATTGTTATACTAGTTACTATGTAGCTCACTGAGTTTATTATTATTTTATATATTATACTCGACAGTTACTATCGAGCGCGTCAATTTAGACCGAGACAAAGGAGATGTTAAATACATTGGGGCAAATATCACTAATCCATCTAAATCATCTGTAGTTTTTAAAATTTACAGCAGTTATGTTTTTTTTCTATATCAACACAAAGCTGAGTGTATATAAATTTATATCGTGGAAGTACATATTATCTCAAAAACATGCAACAATTTTAAGCTGCATGTATTTTCTTCTCATAAAGTCGTTAATTGTTTGCACATTAAAAATTATTAAAAGTAAAAAAAAAAGAAACAAGCCTTTCCGTTTCCTCAGAAAATGTTTTAATTGATGCTCGTGTCATAGGAGAGGGGCTGCATAGAAATGAATTACTCTACATGTTTGGAAATCCAAAATATTGGGCGTAAAAATATGTCACTTAGCTGTGCTAACATTATTTAAGATTCAGTTCAAGCTTTCGTAGTAGAGGTTAGACTAAACTTTATAACAGGTTTGTTTTATCCCAATTTCAAAGTTATTAGTATTTGAATTTTCATTTACATAATAATCAGATTTTAAACCTAAGTTATTGATTGATTCCTTCGATAATTTAATTATCTGCTAAGTGTAAGTTATGACACTTAAGTAATTTAAAGTAATGACTATTTATTGTATCTTCTACTAATTAAGCTCTTAAAAACAGGCAATTTTTGGCTTCAAAACATGCAGTAGTTTCATCAAAATATCCAATACAATTACAACAGAAACAGTTTCGTGTCAAAAGCAGATAAGTAGTTGAGTTTCCCAAATCCGTGTTTAAAACGGAAGCAAATCCCTAACAGCTGCAAAGTTACGACACAGCGGATATTACCTAACCAACGTTATACTATATTATTTGTATGTAACGCATATATTTTTTTCCATTGTAAAATTCTAAATTTATAATTTCTAAATTATAAATTACTAATATTTATTTATATTATTCTTAATTTCTTATTCTCCAACTAAGCTAAGTACTTATAATAGGAGTGTTCACATCAGCAGTTATGACTGGGATTTGAAACCTTTGTTCCACACTACCTCCTCCTTCTCCCATTGAATGAATGCTGCGTTTAAAGTGAACTCTGAGTTCTTGTTCATGGTCCGCAGAAATCACTGCATTTTTCTCTTCGATCAAACCTCCTCACTACAACTAGGAAGCAATGCATCTTCAGAACCACATATATTTTCTCACTGTATAATTTATTCAAGTAGTTAGAGGCCGTTCAAATATTAAGTAGCCCTCGCCCCCCATGTCACTTAAAGTAAGCAAAGCCCTATCCTCTCCCCCAAGTGCCTACGTATACATTAAAGCATGCATTTTCTCCCTCATTCCTGAGCAGGGATATTCACGTTTCGATGTGCGTGTTTATTTTTTATCGCTGACGTAATCACCATGCAGACCCCCCTCATTACCCATGTCATCACAAATAAGCACAGCAAGGATCTTGTTTGGTCAACGCGTATGATATTGATATTAATTTTAACCTAATTTTGATGTGTAAAGGTCTACACATTCGGACAAGCAGGGACAACAAAGCGATCCTGAAACACACACTTAATTCGCGGTACTATAAAATTGGAAACAAAATTGTTTTAAGAAGTAGCTGAGATAATATATCTGTAATAAGCAAAATATGAATTCTGGAAGTAAAAAGCAGACAACGGCAACAAAACTCTTAAACTGATGTAATAAGTAACGTATAAGACGAATTCCACAAAAATTTTCGGAGTAAATCCCTCCATTTGACTTTATATTCCTGGCTTTTAGGTTAAGATGACGCATGACGTAAAACTTGGTATGACTAAAAATCTAGATATTTTTGAGGAATTTCTTTGCGGGACGGAATTCAGGTGTTCAGGATTGGTTATAATTTTTGCTACCTTAAAGACATTCTTTGTGATCTACTTTTTATGTGTGTGTGTAAATTTATATGTTGCGTAAGTTAAGCTTAGATTAACCTAACCTTAGGTTTAAATAAAAATTCTGGGCAGTAATGGCGAGTGTTTCAATCGAATAAAGGAGCTCCTTAAGCCTACACCTTGGTCACAAGTCCAAGGCACTATTTCTGTACTTAGGTTCCTGTCGTAATTGTAAGAGATCATAATGTTTGGTTATTCATCGGTTCAGTAGTAGTGTCTACGATGTGTTTACCCATTAGTCCATTCAATATCACACCGCCGCGTAGTGGTTTCCAATATACCCCCTCTCCTCCTCATTTTCTCCGAATTATATATTAATCACATGCGAGTGAACATTGTCCAACTAAATTTAATGTTACCAGATACTGCTCTGGTTCCTATCATAGCTTTAAGATAATTATAAACTAAGTTGATCGGAAACTACATAACTTTACAACCATCGCCGTTATCCGAATCATCCTGATCAATATCAATCGCTTTCTCATATTCTTAATTGCGATAGAAACTCAATGATATTATAGACATTATTGTTATTATAGTTGCAACCATAGTATGTTGGTTTGGAAATGATGTATCGATAATATACAAATGGTCTGTTTTACAGGTTAAATAACTGTTACCAGCCTGTAGACTTCTTTCGTTACAGTTTAAACAACTGACTTCTTAATAAAGAGATACAATTGTTATTCATCATCATCATCATCACAACACATTAATGCCCCACTACTAAGCCGAGTCTCCTTATTAGAATGGAGGAGGGAGTTTTGGTCATAGTCCACCACGCTGGCCCAGTGCGGGTTGGCAGACTTCATACACCGATAATGAATATGGAGAACTCTCAGGAGTGCAGGTTTCCTCAAGATGTTAGTGTAACGTTTGCTTTAACCAGTGAAACTAAGCATTGGAGGCGATAGTTGGAATTCTGTTAAAAAGCCTTGTAAGCCTACACGCTTGGTGACCACTGCTACTGCCTGTCAGAGAAGTAAGAACTAAGAAGAGATCGTAACGTTTTGTTATATCCTGACCATATCACGCCAAGCTTTCATAATAGGCCATCCATTATGCACAAACGATTCTTATCATCTTACTGAGATTGTATATTCTCTACAGCTACCTCCCCCTCCTCTTCAGTCTATTATTTCTCCAACATATATAAAAAATATTTTTAAGAAATACTAGTCGACCTGCCCCAGCTTCGCACGGGAGTAATTTATCACGTATACTCACATTTATCAAAAAATATGTTTTATTATTCTCTCGTAGGATCTTTGATCCAGGTTATAAAGTATCTGTGTGTCATTGAAATCTGTTGTAGATTTGGTAGGCGTGAGAATAGGCTATTTTTATACACCTAAGTGATAAGGGAATTAATAGAAACGGAATATTCATTAACCCCATAGCTAAGTGTAAGCCAGTTGCAAATATCAACTTGTATGAAGAAAACGAATAACATTAAAACTCTAATTTGTAAGTGAGCCTCATAAATTTACAAACTTGTGCAAAAAGGGCCATATATCCTGGAGATAAATCACATGACGGAACACCTCCAAGTGTTGCGTTTTAATACCGGTGCGAATTTTAAACCATTTCATTTGACTGTGAAGTTAAAAATTTATGGTTTGTCAAAGTTTTCGTTTTTATGTTACTTAGAAAGTCCTTGGGCGTGATGGAGACGGTTTTTCAAATGATGACTCTTTGAATAGTCATTAATAAAAGAATTTTTCTCCGCTGCTCGTAAATAGAAAGAAAGGTATTTTATGCTTTTTAACCATATATAGAAATATTCATCATGTCTCTCGTCTCCTTCACAAGCGTATCTATATTCAATATGTCGTCTATCAGAAGACATAGTTATGATTAAAAAAAATATACATAATCTGAATGATTACTTGGTAGAGTTTTAGATACGAGTTTTTATATTGATTTGGTAATACAGACATAATCTCATTTAACAGTTTGAGGCTGTTCAAGTATTACGTAAGCAGTGCTTACGTAAACTTTGATGGATGCATTTTTCTTCCTCCTCATTCTTAGCGGGAATATTCACATTTCGATCTGTGTGTTTACTTTTATATCGCTCAAGTAATCACCATGCAGACTTCCCCATCCGCTATGTCATCAAAAATAAGCAAAGCAAAGACCCCTCCGCCTTAATTGCTCCGCCCATTTAATGCTTACGTAATACTTGAACGGCCCCTTCGGCAAAAAAGCGTTTTTAAATAATACCTATATTCATTCATCACGACCCTTCAATGGCCCACTGCTGAGCCGGGTCTCCTCCATGGAATGAGGAGGGTATTAGGCCATAGTCCACCACGCAAGACTTGAAGTCTTAACCACTAGGCCATCACTGCTTTTCAATAGTACCTATATAACTTAAATTATTCTAAAATAATTACTCAAATATTTTAAACCATTTCAGAACATACTTTTAATTTAGCACATCGTAGTATTCCGAGGCTAATAAACTTGGAAATTAGATGATTTGGTTTTATCTTTGGCAAAAAACTAAAAGATTTATTTATTTATTTACTCTTTATTGCACACCACACGATACAGGAAAAAAAAAATAATAATCTTACAACTAAAATAGTGGCTAAACAATAGGCCTTCTTATTCAATAGGCCTACCGCCTTCTTCTTCTCTTCCAGACAACCTTTAGATTAGGAAAATGTTACTAGAGAAGGGTATAAGGTTAAAGATTTATATTTTTACTATAAAAATAGATTTATATTTTTACTATAAAAATATAAATCTTTTAGTTTTTTGCCAAAGATAATCTATATTTAATAAGCTCCTAAGTAGGTGTTTGAAAATTCTATAAATATTATAATACTTTCATCTAACGCTTCTATTAACTTCCTTTTATTCGCGACGGTTTTCGAACCAAATTATGTTACTACGAAAAGGTGTAGATAGAGGTAAACTTGTTTGTTCTAGGAACATCAACAAAAGTACAATTCTGAGTCTTCCACATATAAAAAAGATGACAGTGTTCATGCGTAATACGGAACGCGCGGCCGTTACCGGAACAAGTGTTTTTCAAAATCGGTATGACGTACTTTGACCTCTGTACGCGCGACATTAACTGCTTTTGTAACACTAATTTTGAAAATATACGCTATTTTGGGAGAAACGCTAGTTCTACATTATTTTAATCTTCCAATCTCAATTATTGGAGCTTCGAGCCAAGATACTTCAATCGCAAGAACCAGAAATATCAAGAAATTAAAAACTTGATTGATCAACTATAACTTTGCAACGTTACGAGATCTTTGTTCGGTGAGACGTGCCAACCAGGTAATTCCTTCTCTTCCTTTCTTTATACCAAAGGCTAATATCTAGTGCTAATACCGTGTTGTTAGTATATTTCAGTAATATCAAATTTGTCGTATTATTTAAAGACAAAAACTAAGATGTCTAAACCTCAGATTAGCTTGCCTGAATCTCCAGTTTTAGATCCTACAACTCAACTGATGAAAGAACTAATTAAACAAAGAGGTACTTTAAAAGGTCGGTTAGCTAAACTGTCTACATACGTTAATAGCTTTGAAAATCAAATTCTAGACCGCGCTAAAAGGGCAGAGTTAAGTTTAAGGATAAAGGGAGCATCTAGTATCCTGTCAGAATTTAACGATGTGCAAAATAAACTAGAAGGGCTTCTTCCTGAGTCACAAGATGATAAACAGCTTGACGAGAGAGAAACCTTTGAGAGTAAGTATTATAATATATTAGCTCAAGCTAACTGTATCTTAGACAATGAATTTAGTACACATAGTTTACAATCCATTAATGGAAACCAGGATAATATGCATCAGTCGGTTAGATTACCTACTATAAATTTACCTACCTTTGATGGCAGCTATGATCAATGGCTCGAGTTTAAAAACACTTATATCTCACTGGTTCACACATCCAATAATATCAGTTCCATTCAAAAATTTCACTATTTAAAATCCTCTTTGAACGGTCCAGCTTTATTAGTAATTGATTCACTAGAATTTACTTCAGATAATTATTATGTTGCCTGGGAATTGCTTATGACAAGATATAACAACAGTAGACTTCTTATTCACAATCATGTCAAAGCTTTGTTTACAATAAAAACATTAACTAACGAGTCCCCTATATTATTACGTAAATTAATTGATAATGTGCTTAAAAACCTACGATCTCTCAAGTTATTAGGTGAGCCGACCGAGCACTGGGACACGTTAATCATATACATGATTGTTTCTAAGCTAGATGGCATCACTGAACGCGAATGGGAGAAATATCGAAGTGATATATTATTAAATGAACGCCATAAAGACAAATCGCGAATACAGGTAACTGATTTAATACAATTTCTTAAAGCACGGGCAGATATGTTAGAAACGTTACAAGCGTCACATAATAACAAACACAGCTACGAATCTAAGGTCAGCACAAAAACATCACAAAACATTTCTAAAATTCACTGCAATTTGTCTACAGCGAAAACCAATAAAGTTGTTAAAATGTTATGCCCATATTGTAAAGGAGATCATTACTTGTATTCGTGTCACAAGTTTTTAGAGTTAACTATCGATAATAAAATCAACTTTATAGTAAATAGTAAACTCTGTAAGAACTGTTTGCGTCCCTCACACACCGCGAACACATGTAAATTAGGCCCGTGTCGGAAGTGCAATTCTAAGCACAATACGATAATTCATCGCGATCCAATAACGACTGAAGGGCAGATCTCACTAATGCAGTCGCACGCGCTAGGCGAATGCATTAGTGATAATAATCAATTAACTCAACGCACACATTTACAAACCCTTTCATCGCAGGTGAGCAGTACAGACCTATATACCGCGCAAGCGTCTATTGCGAAACCTGTTTTGTTATCGACCGCGCTAGTCAATATAACAGATGATTTGGGGAATAAGATCATCACATGTCGTGTCTTACTAGACAGCGGCAGCCAGTGTTGTTTTATACGTGAATCTATATGCCATCGAATTAACGCCTTAATGATACAGTCCGCTCAAAGAATACAAGGAATCGGTAATTCCATAACGCAAAGTTTACAGTCTTGTAAAATAAATGTAAGCTCGTTGACTGGCGATTATTCAACATGTTTACAATGTTTAGTACTACCACAAATAGTGCCGAGCATGCCGGCTATACCTATTAATTTAAGCAAAATAATAATTCCTAGTTATATCACACTAGCAGATCCTACATACTTCCAAAGTCATACGATTGACATATTGATAGGAGCTGATTATTTTTGGGAGTTATTAAGCGACGGAAAAATACATCTGGAGAGTGGTCCATACCTACAAAATACAAAACTGGGTTGGATTATCTCGGGTCCTATTAATAAAATTTCGTTTTCAACTAATACAATTTATTGTAATTTTTCTCAGTCTATTGACACCCAGTTACGCAAATTCTGGGAGTTAGAAGAGGTCGAGGTCAGGTGTCCTGCATTATCGCGTGACGAACAAACATGCGAGGAACATTTTATCAATAACACCAAGCAGAACAGCGACGGTCGTTTTATTGTTTCGATTCCTTTTCGTGAATCACCCACATTACTAGGCGAATCTTATACGCAGGCATATAAGCGTTTTATTTCATTAGAAAAACGACTTACACGTTCGCCTACTTGTAAAAAATTATATAAAGAATTCATCGACGAATATATACGGTTAGGTCACATGAGTCGTATTCACACTTACAATAAGATTCATTATTTCATGCCGCATTTTTGTGTATTTAATGAAAATAGCACAACAACAAAACTTCGTGTTGTCTTTGACGCAAGTGCATTATCATCCTCAAATAAATCTTTGAATGATTTACAACTGGTCGGACCTCCTATACAGGGCGATTTATTTGCAATTTTATTACGTTTTCGTGAGTATGCCTACTTAGCTTGTGCAGATATTGAGAAAATGTATAGGCAGGTCTTGATCAGCGAAAATCAACGCGACTTACAGCTTATTTTATGGCGTAGCGATCCCGCGGCACCGATCGAGATCTATAGATTAAATACGGTGACCTACGGTACTGCGTCGGCGCCGTTTCTAAGTGTAAGATGTTTACATCAATTAGCCAAGGAGTGCAATGACCTTGACGTTCAAAGAATTATAACACACGATTTTTATGTTGATGATATGATCATAGGTGCGAATAATAAAACCGAATTATTAAATTTATGTGAAAAAACATCTAAGGTTTTCCACTTCGAAAATGGATATTTAATTTTGAACATGATCATGCACTGTCAGGATCACACGCTTTGAAAAGTCTTTCTTTAGGTGAACAGACTCAATCAAAAACCCTTGGTTTGAGTTGGTTAAGTCAATCAGACGAACTAAATTATCAAACTAAAGTTCATGTAGACCGTAGTAAAATTACAAAGCGTGCAATTTTGTCTGTAATCTCTCAAATTTTTGACCCACTAGGTTTATTGAGCGCATTTATAATCTCAATAAAAATACTGTTGCAAAAATTGTGGTTGTTAAAAGTTGATTGGGACACAAAACTACCTGACGAAGTGACAAATGAATTCATTCGATTTGTAGTAAGTCTGGACGAACTTAGCACCATACGAATACCATGTCATACGTTCGCTTTACACTACACACGCTGTGAGTTACATATTTTTACTGACGCTTCCCAACAAGCCTATGGAGCATGTGCATACATACGTACGTTAAAGCAAAGCGATGTTCAAGTAATGTTATTGTGCGCGAAGGGTAAAGTAGCCCCCTTAAAGACGTTAACAGTCCCTAGGCTTGAGCTGTGCGGTGCTTTGACAGGTGCTAAGCTTTGTTCAAAATTAATTAAATCACTCCGGTGTCAATTCGATAACGTCGTGCTATGGACTGATTCAACAATAGTGTTAGGGTGGTTGCGTATGGCACCGTATCAATTAAAAACATATGTACAAAATCGGGTAGCTGAAGTTCAGGAACTTACGCGAGACTATATCTGGCGACATGTGATGACACATGACAACCCAGCCGATTTAGTCTCAAGGGGTACTGATATAAAAACGTTAAGAGATTCAAGATTATGGTGGAAAGGTCCTAATTTTCTTCATGATCCTAATTTCACATCATGTGCTGTTCGGCCTCACGAACTTGAGGATACGAATTTCCTCCCCGAAATTAAAAGTTTAATTGCACAAGACTGTGATTTTAATATGTCAGTCAGTCAGTTTCTTTTTCCATTTTCTAGATTTTCTCAATTCAACCGCATGCAACGTACCATGGCATATATTAAACGTTTTTTATACAACATTCGTAAAACAAATGTTAAGCGATCGGGTGCATTGCGTGTGGATGAGCTGAGAGAAGCTGTAAATACGCTAGCATTATTATCACAACAAGAATCATTTCCCGAATATGAGGAGATTTCTAAAAATAAATTTATTAATAAAGGCAATCTAAAAAATTTAAACGTATTTATAGATAATAATAAATTAATTAGAGTCGGAGGGCGTTTATCAAATGTTAATGAATTTTGTTATGATAAAAAACATCCTATTCTCTTGTCATCTAAACATCACTTCACTTACCTGTTATTTCGCTACGAACATGTGAAACAATTACATGCTGCACCACAGTTGTTGTTGTTCACCATTCGCGAGTCATGGTGGCCTATCAGTGGCAGAAACCTAGCAAAGAAGGTGTACATGAGTGTGTGATTTGCATCCGTTTCCGTGGAAAAACCCTCACTCCGTTGATGGGAAATTTACCGACTAAGCGCTTATCGATAAGTTTTCCATTTATGGTTAGTGGAGTTGATTATTTTGGGCCAGTGTTCATCCTAAATCGGAGAGGTAAAGGTGCCAGGCTAACTAAAGTTTATGTGAGTTTATTTATATGTTTTGTAACTCGAGCTATTCATCTTGAACTAGTGGGTGATTTGTCTACTGATGCATATTTACTAGCATTAAAGCGGTTTATCTCTCGTCGCGGCAAACCATCAGAAATCTTCTCTGACAATGGAAGAAACTTCACTGGTTTAATGACAGAATTTTCAAAATTTTTATCTAACTGTGCAGAAAATATTAAAGATTACGCGACTAATAATAATATTAAATTTAAGTTCATTCCGCCCTATTCTCCCCATTTCGGGGCCCTTTGGGAAGCAGGGGTCAAATCATGCAAACATCATCTTAGGAGAGTACTAGGTAATGCGAATTTCACATTTGAAGAACTTTACACGGTATTGACACAGATAGAAGCAGTCCTAAACTCCCGTCCCATATCTCCCATGTCTGCAGATCCTAATGATTTTTCCCCACTCACACCAGCCCACTTTCTGATTGGCCGCTCATTGACATCGCCTGCTAGCGAAGACTATGAACGAGTTCCACCTCATCGACTTACCCACTATCAAAGAGTGGAGCAAGTCCGTCAACACTTCTGGACCCGGTGGTCGAAAGAGTACGTGTCGGAACTTCAGGTGCGGACCAAGTGGACAAAGGCTGGCGATAGCTTGAAGGAAGGAGTTCTGGTGCTCATCAAGGACGACAACAGCCCTCCTATGAAATGGAGTATGGGACGCATAGTAGCTACGTTTCCAGGGAAGGATGGAGTGTCTCGAGTCGCCGCAATAAGGACAGCTTCTGGAGCCATCACGAAGCGTGCCTTCCCAAAGATTTGTCCCTTACCAGTGGAGGTCTCAACTGCTACATCATCCAAGCCATAAGACTGTTGGAAGTAGGTGCTTCCAAGGCCGGGGGCATGTTCATGCGTAATACGGAACGCGCGGCCGTTACCGGAACAAGTGTTTTTCAAAATCGGTATGACGTACTTTGACCTCTGTACGCGCGACATTAACTGCTTTTGTAACACTAATTTTGAAAATATACGCTATTTTGGGAGAAACGCTAGTTCTACATTATTTTAATCTTCCAATCTCAATTAACAGACTTTTGATCAGAATCAGAATTTAGGTTTTTCACTTGAACGCAGTTCTTCTTTCCCCAGTTCAACAACATGTTCTTCTTCAATTTTTCTATTCTCGGTTGTCGCAAAATATATCGTTACCTGCACTCCGATATTTTATAACTTGAATTAACTTAAAAAAATTTTGAGTTCCTATGCGATAATAATAAAATTTGTTTTTTTTTATTAATCTAAGTATACGCGCTAAATTGCTATAATAATATAACTTTCTTTATATATTTTATGATTATATATTTCAGGATTACGTACATTTTAATAATTTACATCAAAATTTCATTTCCTTTAAGGAATAAATATTTTTAGCACGTTATGCCCAAGAACGGATATTAAGACCCGGTAATATTTTGTATCTACTTGGTAGCTCATAAAATCTGTTATGGATGTATTCTACACGTTACTTTGTACAATGTAATTTTTAGTTTTCATAAAATATATTTAACTCGAAATAATATTTAGGTGTTGCATAAATAACTTATGCAACTATTGTACAATAAGGGGTATTAAAACACGTATGTGGGTTTATCACATGAGGCAAAAGCGTAAGGCATTTTTTGAAATTCATACAGATACCACGCATTGAGCAGTAAGAATGTGGCTGTATGTTGGGTAAACCCTTTCGACATCGGAATCGGAAAAAAAAATAAAGGAGTGTTATTATGAAATTCAGTACAACATTATATCATCCGTTTGAATGATATAATAGTTATTAGGATATTGGGTGTTTTAATGTTGTTGACGTATCTTTAGCCAAAATATATTTCAACCATTTTTAGTTTGTTGATGCCGTAACAATTCAACATTTTGATACCCTTGATTTCATCTGATTATAACAATGATCTACATGGGACTGATACCCCACAAACACGCGCAAGACAATGTTAAAATGCAGCTTAGCATCTTAGCATGCTGAATGGAGACCTAGCATCACGACACAACACCATACCACAGCTATAAAGGTCACCATGAGTCTTGGAATAAAATAAAACGTACTCACGAATATAAAGTTATCAACGGTGTTGCTAACTTTATGGAGCCGAAACATAAGGACTATTACACTTTTATGACAAATAGCCAGTCAAATTTAGCTATCTATATGTTGGTATTATTATTAAATAAATTATTAATTTCGATTAAATTAGTGCTGACATATTTATTTTTTATTTTATTTATTTATATGCTTAATATTCTAATTTTAAATTATTTAATAAGTAATAAAAGCCGCAAAAGCCTTAAGGGCTTTAACTTATGTTTTTTTTTTTTTACTTATATAAAATATTTTTAATCTATTAGAAGTATGTATATGTACCTAGAATAATGCTACAATATCACCCATACATATATACACATAAATGCTTACGTGCAAATACCACTGCAGCACCACTCCAGGCACATAATATATACCTATCTATAACTATTGTAAAAAGTTTATAATTGAATGAGAAATATAGATTTGTAGAATATATTTATATGTTTTCATCCCATAGTTATTGTTATATGAAGGCAATACAAAAGTGTTAAAACAATCTAGATTCCTAAATTTTTTTTAATATTTTAATTTGCAGATTGTAGATTTTATTCAATTCACTTTTGTATCCCCTACCGTAACTGCTGAGACCATAGCTAATGATGGAATCAGCCAGAGCCAGGTATAGTAAGCGGAGAGTTTTGTACGGGAGCTTATACTTTAAGTTTACTATTCTCCCCAAAATGGATCTTAGCTTGTTACATATGTAGTTTATGTGTGGTGCCCAGCTGAGCCTATCGTCGATGATAAGTCCTACATATTTGTGTTCTGTCACAAATTCTATAGCGTTGCAATGACAATTTAGGTTGTAAGAATTAAGACATCTGCCTTCGTGTGATGTTATGTTTGGCTTGTGAGTGGTTTTATTGTGCGACGAGTGAATATGTATAGGTTAATTCTTATCAGAGTTTATAACCAGACCATTTTCGCGCGACCATTTGCAAACACTGTCATAACTCTTCTGGAGCATTCGTTCGGCTGTATTTATGTCCCTGCTTGCTACTACGAGACAAGTGTCGTCTGCAAATTGGTACACTGAGCCCTCCTCTACAACGTCACACATAAATCGTTCACGTACAGTAGGTATTCAGTGGGGCCCAGAATAGAGCCTTGAGCTGTTCCCTGTACAGTGGTCTTAAAATCGCTATAAATGTCGCCTATCTTCACTGATGTACACCTGTTCGTGTGATAGTTCTTAAACCATTGTAGCAGGGGACCCCTTATGCCCCTTACACCAGATATCGTACTGTAAGGTATCGAATGCTTTGCTAAAATCAATAAACAACACCAACACATGTTGTTTATCATTGGGGTACGTATTAATTTCGTTCGTAAATTGGCACAATAGTTGAGCGGTACTTGATTTTTTTGAAAACCAAATTGCTTTTTATTAATTATTTATATATATGGACTTAGTAATAAAAGGAAATTATAAGATCTGTTCGTACTTTTATAAACAAATCCCCAATAATTCACGTTCAATTATTCATGAAGAAGTGATTCTTGTAAAGCCGACAATGGGCAAATCAATTCTAGATAGACTCGGTTTCATTAAAATCTTGCTTCGCTCCACAAAAGCGACTTTATCATCATTATATTCTTATCTTCTAACAGAACAATATAATCGCGACATCGCAAATAAATTCTATAGCATTAACTAGAAAATTAATAAACATTTAAAATATTACTAATACGCCACCAAACAACACTACACTATTTAGTCCAGGAGGAATCGGCGCATGAGTACCGAAAACCGAAATCAGGTATAAACAATGATTTTTTTTTAAATATCTATTAAGAATATTATTAACTATACTACAAAGAATTTAAAAAAAAATATTATTTATATTTTATTTTTTTTTCTAATATAAAACATATACATATATATCATGGGTCAAAAGTACCCAAATTTGAGATTTTTGGAACCTTTAAAAATTCATACTCTAAAAATATTAACTTTATCGTAAAAAGTCATAGGACCTTTTTTATTTATATTTCAATAAAGAATATAAAAAAAAATTGTACGGTTGAAAAATAACAATTCCTTGCAATTGTTTAAACAATTTCGGTTTAAACAATATGCATTTATATCACCAGTAGGACAATTTGAAGAGAATCGCATAAAAAGATTGAGGTGGAATAGTTTTCGGTACTCATGCGCCGATTCCTCCTGGACTAATTAGTCTCACTACTTTAATATGTACTGGCGACTGCGCGACACCACATGACTAACTATTTTCATCCTATCAAAGTTATATATTAACAAACAAAAGTTATATATTGTCTACTTGAAATGAGATAAAATAAACTACCCGCGAATAGTAATTTAAAAACGGTGTTGCTAATAGATATATTTTTATATATTTTTTTAATTTATTGTTAGCAACACCGTTTATGCTATAGATTAGATTCAGTCTCTCTGATGTTTTCGCGCAGTGTACTTGGAAGTTAGAAATTACACGAAACTTTTTTTTTAATTTTTTTTAAGAATACTAGCAGTATTGATCACATACTACTAGCATTCCTTAACCCCTCCAGCTAAACTAAATGCTTGTGTTAGGAGTTAGTGAGTAGTAGGTTTGAACCCACAACCTATCGATCGTGAATCCAACGCCTGAACCACTGACCTCCTGTACCCTAAACTATATATTTATCATTATTTCTATATTTAACTGCCGATGCTATACGAACGAGGTATTTAAGTTTAACGTGTGTAGCTGTGTATCTGTCTGCGGCATCGTAGCGCCCAAGATAATGGATTGATTCTGATGATGTTTTATTTGTTTGAAAAGTAATTTAATCGAGATGGTTCTTAGCTATGTATTGTGAAGATCTGGTCAGTTTGAAGACTATCAGCTCATTTCTAACTTAAAACCTGCGTGACAATAGTAATATTGACAATCGAGTATCAAGATTTTTTAAAGTACTTAACAGTATTTATTTTACATATTATTTGTTTTACTTCATTTTATTTATATATGTCGAGTCTGTATCAATTGCTATTTTTATTATACTTTAACAATACAAAAAGATCGACTGAGAATGATTTCATTTTTTATTTATGTGTGTGTTGCAGATGCTTTTTTTGTAATATCTGTAGACCGGACTTTAGTGAGTTAACTAAAAAAAAATATAACATTTGATATTACAGCTAAGAGAAGTATTGCTAAGAGAAAATATTTCTCATAAAATGTAGCCTGTAGAAAGAACTCAAGAGTCAAACTGCGGCTTCAAGCCTTCAATGGATAACTTTGTTACTAACTCTTATTGACAGAGCACATTGTTATTATTACAATTGAGTCCAACATAGATCTAGGTCAATAAAAATCATTCAAACATTGAAGTTATTTACTAGTATAGCTTTTGGTAATAAGACTCTACATTACCCGACCCGATTTAAACTACCTGTATACTAGTACTACTGTAAATCTAATTTATTTTAAAAAAATCTATATCCGTAACTTGCACCGTAAATATTAATTAAAATATTGGTTTCAATTTTTTATCTGAGAAGTTTTTCATAACAAACAGTTACTTAAATATATGCGATTCCGTTGCGGTTCAACAAGGTATCTATCCTAACTCATAGTTTGCTTATTAAACTACGAAGTTTCTTATAACAAATGGGAATTCAAATATATGTAATGTTTCGACTGAAAAATAACTATTAACCAATCGATTCTATCCATAAAACCTTTACCAACTCATATATTATAGTAAATATTAAGATTTGTATGCTAAATATTATTGTTAAATTAATAACTTTGATTTTTTACAGGGTCTAATACAAGATCTCAGAATATTTCCCTTACCAGATGTAAATGGACAAAAACAGCTTTGTGAAGTAAGTATTGTAAATTCATAATAATTGTCATATCTACAGTTGGAATAAGAAGGGTTTAGCCCGTCTACCATGGCTAACTAAAGGTTGCCAGACTTCATATATTGTTGACAACATCAATCATCAACAGAAAAGAGAAATCTCAGGCAGGCTGGTTACCTCACGATATTTTCCTTCACAGTTAAAACAAGTGATATCTAATTGATTAAAACACACAAATCTCAGAAATTTCTAGGATCGACTTAATTATGATAAGTTACAAACTTCTTATTAAAAATAAAATTTTATAATACTTACAAATATATTTTACATTACAGGATTATTCGCATCTATTTAGTGTAAGTGTTGTTTTTGAATAAAGGTGTATGCTTTACTAGCCTTTCAATGTTGTACTCTATACTATATTTCAATATAAAAACTTAATTTAGTCGTCTCCTTAAGAATCCTTATTTTTTTTGTAGAGAAAATCATTATTTATACAGTAATTTACTGCCAAGCTTCTGTCTGTTAAAGCTATACGTATTTAACTGAAATTCGTATCTGCTGAGTATTAATAAGTTAAAAATTAATAATGAATTAAAATAACATTTTTATTGATGTAACAAGTATCTAGGGAGTTTGGATTTGTTTTTATGTAAAAAGATTTTCAAATATCCTGGTTCCGAATCATCTCATTCAAGTTATCTCATTTGCAGAGCGTCTCGATGTTAACTCATTTACAGAGTCTTTCTGATAGTGCACTCATTTACAGAACGTCTCGCCTCAATAGCAAAGCGTCTCGCTGGTAGTTATCTCAATAACAGACCGCCACGCTGATAGATTCGCTAATGACAGACCGCCACGCTGATAGATTCGCTAATGACAGACCGCCTCGTTGGTAGTTTCGTCAATAACAGACCGCCTCGCTGGTAGTTGCCTCAATAACAGACCGCCTCGTTGGTAGTTGCCTCAATAACGAAGCGCCTAGCTGGTAGTTGCCTCTTTTACAAAGGGACTCGTTTTTAATTATCTCATTTACAGAGGGTGGCGTTGATATTTTCCTCATTAACAGAACGTCCCTCTGTTGTTAGTTAGTTCATTTGCAGAGTGTCTCTTTGTTAGTCTGAAATTCAGAGGTCCCACTATTAGTTAAATCTTTTACAGATAGTCTCGCTATTAGTTTTAGCCAAATTTACTACAACTGAGCAATATTTAATAAAGTATAATAAATAAATAAAATAAATTAATATTAATTGTTCTACTGATAAGGGTTTTTAGGCCAAAAGGTTCTAATTAGAATCGCCAAAATCGAATAAATTAAATCCAATTTCAGGCTCCACTTAAGTTCGTTTCACTGTATATTGATTTTCCTTCTCCTTCCTCTCCTTAAGGAGTCGACACAATTAAGTTTGACTTATTGATTGCTTACTACTTTGTCTAGTATTTCTATGTAATCTATACAATGTTTTATTTATCTGTGTATTGGGACTAAGTTTCAGTGTAATGTAATACCTATTTCTTCCGTAGATTGACGATAAATCTACAAACAGCGAAAACGACGTAAGTCGTGTTACTGTTGAACTAAAAACTATGTGATACTAAAAACTAAAATATAACAAAAATGTAAATACTTGGTAATTTTAAAAACATACTTTAACACTAATCACTTAAAACCTTAAATCATTTATCCGAATAAAATAAATTTAAAAAAAAATTCTAAATTTTTGAAATTTAGAATTTTTTTTCAAAAAAAGTTTTTTTCAACTAAAGTAAATTTAACTAATAAAAAAATTTGTAAAGGGAAAAATACCTCATCTATGAATTTAATAAAAAAAAAACTGAGTATCGAAAATTATCAAAGATCATAAAGATTTTTTTTAAATCCCTTAAAATCCATTCTTCTCAGGAGATATTATCTATTATTCATAGTTTGAAACCGAATTTATGAAGAATTTTCAAATTGCTTTATATATTAATAATATATCTACTAACTGTCTACTTACCCAATTAACATCTACTAATTTTTAGGGCCATGTCAGCAATATATCGCCAAGAACGAGCCAGGTACGTCAAGATTATTATTAACCACTAACTTCTAAAAATTTCTATTGGATTTTTCTATATTTATAAAATTTAATGTTTGTCTATTTTCATTTTCTCGCAAAGCAAATATAACAATTTATATAATGTAATTATAAAGTGAATATTATTTGCACATCCAATATAATAATTGAGATAACTTCAAAATATTTGAATTTCTAAGTTGAAAGACGTAGTAAATTAATATAATTTTTATTCTTATAGTTTTTAGAAGAAAATGAAGCGGAACCGGCAAGTGATTTTGGTGAGTGCATGAAATAAGAGGAATAGAAATTAGACTTCATTTTAATTAGAATAATTCGTTCGTTAAAAAAAAGCATAAATTGTATTTAAAGTTTAAGATATAACTGTAAATAAAAATTTAACACAAAGTTCACAAATTCGCTAATTAATCGGCTTTCTATATATTTAGGGAATATGAGCTACACTATAATTAAATTATCATAGTAAAATTTTTGGTACAAGCTAGACAAAATTTAACTATATGTTTACCACAAACAGTAATTTGTCTTAGACCCGTCAAAATAGGTTTCAGTAAAAAAAAATGAATACTCAAATGAAATTAGCTATGCCTTCTGATTGAATTCTATATTTTTATACTAATATGGGATCACTGAATAAAGTATATACATATTTTAAATTACCATTTTTTTTAAATATTTCTTGTCAAAAAAACACGTTAAAGAAAAGTCAAAAAAGGAAATTAAATTACAAAAGAACAATTAGTGCTAATTATTAATGATTTCACAGGTAGCCCTCTGAAATACGAGAAAGGTGAAAAAGGCGAAAGAGGCGAAACAGGTGAAAAGGTAAACTCCTAGTATTGATAAAATTTAAAAAATTTTGTAAAAATATTTAGAAAATGTTTAAAAATATTTTTTTTGTGTTTTTCAACAGGGTGAAAAAGGAGATACTGCTGTCGAGAAAACGGGGTTACAAGAACCGCCTGGTTTCAATGGGGTAAGAAATATTTACTAAACTATACCTAATGATAACATAAACGTTCTTTTATAATCAACTTACCCTTTGTTCGCTGGGCTAAAAGTACTTTAAATGATAACTTTTTTCTTGACGTTAGATCTACACCAATAAAACTGTAAAAACCGCATCCATTATCGGCAGCAGTTTTTGTGATGCGTGTACAAACATACAGACTGAAAAAAAATAAAAAATGGTTTTGAGTTGTTCGAGATATTTCGTACTTCATCGTATAGATTTATAATTTTTTTATATAACTTTCTTATATATTTTTTTAAAATTTGCAGTCATGTCAATGTTCAAAAAAATTAGTATCGCAGTTGCTTAAAAATATGCCAGAAATGAGAGGCCCACGAGGTGAACTTGGCCCTCAAGGACCTCCTGGTTTACAAGTAAGTGTTGCTAACTTGGTTTAAGTTTAATAAATTAATAGTAAAAAAACATTCAAAATAGTTTTTGAGTAGTCATTTTATTTTTTTTTAAATTAAAAACCTAACTAAAAATACAATCCTCAATTTAGTATGCTGGTTTATTCATAATATAATTTTTTTATTGTAGGGACCGCCAGGAACGCCTGGAATTAATGGAACAGATGGAATAAACGGTAAGGACGGTGAAAGGGGCCGTCCAGGAAAAGACGGCGCAAATGGAGTTCCAGGAATACCTGGGATCAATGGAACGAAAGGTGAAAAGGGAGATAGAGGAGAAAGAGGTGAAAATGGTGATAGAGGAGAACAGGTATAAATTAATTTATAAAATAAAATATGTATGGAAATAGAAGTGCAATTTAAAGAAATACTCTTTATAGGGTAGAGATGGCAAACCAGGTAAAGATGGAGAAAGGGGAGATAGAGGGGAGCGAGGGGAACAAGGGGAAAAAGGACCACGTGGAAAAGATGGAAAAAAAGGTAAAACTGGTAACAGTGCCAGCTATTACATATTGTGTATATAAGAAAGATGTTAAGATGTTACTTAATATGTAATTACAATATTTTATTTTTAGGCGACAAAGGAGACATAGGTCCAGCAGGCCCACCAGCGAAATTATCTAGCATACTTACAGATGAAGTAACTTCTTTTGAAAGTAATGCAATTTATATAAACACAATAATCAAGCATATTTCAATTTACTGCCACATTGTGTAGAAAGTATAAATTGTAATCAATATATATTTTCCAAAAAACTCCATCAAAGTTGTTCTTTAAATATTCTCCGAAATGGCAGGATCCATAAAATTATTATTTTAATTCATATAACCATCAAGCTTTAGCTAATAGATAATATATTAATATTTTTACAGAAAAAGAAATATTAGAGAAAATTAAAGATATTATCAAAGGTGATAAAGGTGATAATGGACTACAGGTACTAAACCCAATTATAATCGAATAAATAAACAAAATAAATCATATAAAATAATATATAATATAATTTATTTGTTACACAATTGTTGATGCACATTTTAGGGTAAAACTGGCGATACAGGACCTATCGGGCCTCGAGGTCCTCGTGGGGAAATAGGACCTATAGGTCATACAGGAAAACATGGAATTAAAGGGGAACCTGGTGAACCGGGAAAGCAAGGTCCGCCTGGAGCAGTTGTTACTCAACCGAGTATTTCACCAATAAAGGTAGTGTTCGAAAATCACTATTAAAATCACTAAAAGATTTATTTATTTCTATAGATTTATCAACTTGCAGTGATGGCCCAGTTCTTGAGCCTTCAAGTCTTACTCGGGAGGTCCGAGGTTCGATCCTGTACACACCTCTGACTCTGAGTTATGTGTGTTTTAAGCAATTAAATATCACTTGCTTTAACGGTGAAGGAAAACATCGTGAGGAAACCTGCACTCCTGAGAGTTCCCAAAAAGTTCTCAAAGGTGTGTGAAGTCTGCCAACCCGCACTGGGCCAGCTTGGTGGACTATGGCCTAATACCCTCCTCATTCTGAGGAGGAAACCCGACTCAGCAGTGGGCCATTGAAGGGTCGTGATGATGATAGATTTATCAGCAAGTGATCTGGGTTTCTCGCTTTCTACGAAGTATTGCAGTGAAGGCAGAGAAATTATATTCTTCTGTATATTTAATCTAAAACTTTTCATTACTTTCGCCAAAACACTTGAAAATTAAATATTCTATTTAACGTACTAGGGGTCGAAGGGAAACACTGGACAACATGGCAGCACTGGACCACGCGGGCCAAGAGGCTATACTGGGTCAAAAGGTCCAACTGGCCCTAAGGGTGAACCAGGTATAAAGGTAATCTTGAATTTATACAAGTATAATATTGTGAATATATTAAGGGAATCACAGATTGCAAGGGCGAAAAATATCAAAGAAAAAAAAAGGTGTCCGGCGATTAACTACGAAGTTAGTTTTAACTTTTATACTAGTTAACCTGCGCGACTTCATCTGCTGAAATATCCTATTCCGAGCTAAGCTCTATTCAACCTTAAAAGCCTATAAAATGCATGGAGATAGTTTTTGCACAAATTAAGCCTTCCACGGTAACTTTGTTTTATTCCTGGATATAATATCCTTTTCGGTCATTTAAATTTCAAATAAATATTTTAGACAATTTTTTTTCCTCTTAAATTTTAAAACGCATAACCGTTATTATTTGCTCTTTTATACAAGCCATCTATCGAGTACAATTTTATTTTCAAACCACCAAGAGACCCACTCAATTATAGGTCAAAATTTCATCCAAAAAGAATGATATATAAAGATTAATTATTTAATTTCATAGGTCAAAGGAGATAAAGGAGACAGGGGTGAAACTGGTAAACCTGGCGAAAACGGAAAGCCTGGATTACCGGGAACTTGTGAAAAATGCCAACAAACAATAGCCACGGGTAAAAATGGTCCACCTGGGTCACCTGGGTCACCTGGGTCACCTGGGTCACCTGGTTCACCTGGTCCACCCGGTCCACCCGGTTCAATTGGTCCTCCTGGACCGCCTGGTTCTCCTGGTCCTGCTGGTTCACCTGGTCCAATGGGCCCTAAAGGTTCACCAGGCCCGCCAGGTCCGCATGGTATATCTATTGTGGGTCCAAAAGGAGAACCTGGAGAAATAATATCTTCAAACTCTGTTTTGACACAAACAGATAGACATAAATGGGAAACAGGTACGAAACCTACTCATTAAAGATTGGATTAAGTAAAGTAGTTAGTATCCGCTAAAAAAATAAGGTAGAATTAGAACTGTTTTGACTGAAAAGAGACTATTTTTACTTTCTTAATATATTTCAGATTCAGCAAAAATTATGCACACTATTATTGTTTTTAGGAAATGAAGATGACGACGAGTCTTATACTACACAAACAATAATATGTAAAACAACTATTGGACTTTTTAAGGTAAAATGGTAACAATTATTTTTTACAGATTAACTGATAAAAGTAGCTTTAGTAGCATAGTAATATGTTAAAAAAAATAATTCATTGATTTATACGAAGATTAGGCAAAGAGTTTAAAAAAATGTTTCAGAGAACCTCAAACACAGCACTGGGAACATTAGCTTATGTTTTACAAGAAAAAATATTATTGTTAAGAGTTGAAGAAGGATGGCAACACGTTCAGGTACAACAACGAAAATTGGTTTTAGTTTATTTACAATTAATTTTTTGTGGTAATAAAATTTAAATTACTTTGTATAGATGGGTGATTTATATCAAAAAAGAGAAGCGACGACGCAAAAACCTCAATTGGAAAATAGAATTCTTGAAGAACCTAAAAATATACAATCAACGGAAAAATATGTAAGTATTTGTACATATATTCCACATTTTAATTCAAAATGCTTTTTGCTTTGTAACTTAATGCTAATGTAAAAAAAAATAAACATGGACTTTAATCTATGAAAGGATTAAAACAAAAACTTAATGAAAATAATAATTCCAATATAAGTAATAAAATTTCGCTAAGGCCAAAATTTATGTTTATTTATTTCATTTTAAAGTATTTTGTTCAATAAGTCAATATATTATGAAAATACTTTTATTAATACAAATTTGAGATCTCCACTTACTTCCTAAGGGGATAGATTTCATATTCATATTTAAAATATAATCCATCCTTAGTGATATCTGCGACTGAAATTATTTGCCTGGGCTAATGGAATAACGAATTTAACTGCTTTTAAAGCTTTTTAAATCATACATATTTTTTAACAGGATATTCTTCCTCAAAACGAAATAACTCAGACACCTACGACGCAAACACCTAAACCACATAGAACTGTGGCACCACCTCAACCTATTGAAAAATATGTAAGTATTTAATGCCTTAGATAAGTGAATTATAAAGGTTCTTAATATGAAGAAATTTTTAACCAGGCCTTTTTTGAAGAAATTTTGAAGGCAATATTTGTTTAACATTATAAATGTTATTTTCAATATACCATTAAAAAAATATTTCGTGCTTGATGAGCTTACAAACACAAACGTGTTTTGGCATCTATTGGTGTTATAAAGACTACACGCATCAAGTTTTTCAATTTCCTTCTATGTGCTCTAATCTAATTGTTTACTGATCAAGTATTTAATCATCATCACAATCACAGAAGCTTTTAATCTAAAGTCTATATAATGAGTATATATTTTTAATATTTATGTTAACAATAGGATCAGAGTTGCTAAGAGCTTTAAAAGCTGTCTTAAGACGACGTCCTTGGTCCCTAAAATTGTTAAGTCCTTAATCTTCTTGTGTTTCGCCACTTTCAAATAAATAAAATTTTAAACATTCAAATTTACTATATTTTTTACGGACCTTTATAACTATTATATAATACTCGTGGAAAGTTTCCTTGAAGAAAACTATTGCTTTATTTATTACTAGTACGGCTACGCCCGCGTGCAATGGCTATATTTTAAAATTTTGCGATTATAGATATTTAATAGATAGAGTGATTCAAGAGAAAGGTTAACATGTATAATAAAAGCTTATTATAGTAGAGAAACACTGATAATTTTAGAGGTTTCTAATGTGATGTAGTAAATAAACCCATTTTATTTACGCTTACATTGCAAACGCTGGCTGAACACAGTACAGTGTACTACAGTATTGTGCACCTTAAAAAGGTCTACAAAAAAGTCTACTAATAGTACATGTCTATTGTGCATCCATATGGCCATTATCAGCATGAAATTTAAATGAACATTTTCGAAGTTATTACAAATTTAAAATGCTGAAACATAGCGGTTGCGGCTAAATACACGTGTAAGTTGCACCCGGGCGAAGCCGGAACAATCAAAAGTAGTAATTTATATACGACTAATTCCCTAAAACAAACGATCACACAGCTTAACATACACTGGAGATGAAGCGTGTTCAAACAGGAGTTTTGTTTAGTAAAAAGCTACTTGAATTGTAACTGTGATTTTGCTTTAAAAAAATCAGACAATGTTACATGGTCAAGCAGCCAGCTGACGTAAAATCCACCACATTATGGTCACCTGACTTTATTTTTCCTTCAAGATACTAGATAAATTACATAAGTCAACAAAAAGAAGATATTTCCTTGATTCACTGTTTTAATACATAAATTCTGATTCTAAACATCGACTATAATTATGATGTTCGTTTTTAAATTATAAAGTTTGCTATCTACTATTTTATACCGATAATTAAGTTTCAAAGATGGTAAAATAATATTTGGTAATACTTTAACATATAAACTCGGCTTATTAGAAGAACAAAGTGGCGGCAAGACGAGTACTCCTCTGTATTAAGTGTATGTATGCCTATTACAACTGTAGCAACTATTTTTGTATATCGCTGAGTCGCAAAATAGCGTCCAAACCTTGCTCATCGACATACTATAAATTTATCTATGGAAATGAATTTTCTAGAAAGGCAAACTTTTACCAATTAAGCTATCATATCCATTATTGGTAACGCAAAATAAATCTAAATTTGACATTTAGTAGCCAGACTCAAAATCCGTGTTGACCGGTGTTATAATCCGACAAATTTTCAAACGGGATGAAATGACTGAAAAAAAAAAATTCTCTACATGTTTGGAAGGCTACCACTATATATTCCTTATGCAGTATACGAATTTTCACTCGAGAGGAAATGATTGACCGAATTTGTAATAATTATTGTCTTGTAAAATCAATGCATATTTTTCTAAGAATTTGAACGATTTTCAAAAAAGGTCTAATTTAATTTTTTGATAAGTCGCCTCGTTTAAGGTTTAAATTTAACTAACCCACACTCAGTACTTAGTTAATGCGTAACAAATGCTCACCTACCTCTTGTTTTAGATTCATATAGTGGCATTAAATGAGCCATACCCAGGTAATATGTCATTAACTGGCAGTGATCGAACAGGAAGACATTCAGTAGAGCAAAAGTGTCACAAGCAATCACGTCAACTTTTTAAACGCAGCACCTTTGTGCCTTTTTTATCCAGTTCGTAAGTATCTGTTTTTACTTTACTTTCTCACATATTAATTAAAGATTCAATACTGAACCGGATCTCCTCAGAATAATAAGGCGTTAGGTCATAGTATGCCATGCTGGTTAGATTTGCTTATTTCCTCATGATGTTTGAGGCCGTTCAAGTATTAAGTAAGCAATTTTTTTGCAATTATCAACCCACCCGCTCCCTATGTCGGTAAAAGTAAGCAAAGCCCTAACCCCTAAGCCCTGATGCATGCATTTTTCTCCCCCCTCATTTTGAGTAAAGATTTTAATGTGCGTATTTACTGTATTATCGCTGATGTAATCACCAGGCAGACGCCCTCCCGTCTCCTATGTCATCTAAAATAAGCAAAGCAAGGACCTCTCCGCCCCCCTTTTAATAATTGAACGGCTCCTACTCCTTCACCGTTAAAGGAAGTAATATTTAAATGCTTAAAAAAGATTTTACTCTTTTCACCCACGTGAAATATCCCTTAAAATCGTTGTAGACTTTAGGAATACCTGGTCTCCTTAAATATTATATGCTATCAGTATTTTAGCTGAGTGGCTAGCCACTAACATGAACTCTAGAGTTCATGTTAGTTTTAACAGTGAATCGCAATTTAATTGTATTTTTTATTTGATACACACCCGTTAGTGTGTACATAATTTTTATTGTAAACTCAGAACCATTTCTAGTTTGTTTTACTTTCACAAAACAAATTAAATATTGTTGATAGAAAAAAAAAATGCAATTTATTCGTCTGTGTGTATAGTATAGTAGTTTATTAATTTTTGAAACATAATTTTAGATGTAAAGATTCAAAAATTTTAGGGATCCGTACCTTAAAAGACTTTATTAATCAATAAAGTTTAAAAAACTATAACCCGACTATGTAAAAAAAGTGATCTAAAAAGGACGAAACAAGAAAATAATTCAGATAGAAATCCAGAAATGCATTGGTATAAAAATGGTCAAGATAGAACTGTGGTCGCACCCACTGTATACCTACCATATCTGTTTCATGATAGTATTCCTGCAATCATGTATATATATAATCATTTCATCAGCATTTGTAATATTTATATTATTACAAATCTATTGACACCTAATTCATGAAAATTGGTTCACATACATACATATATAGATACATATATACATACATAGACTGCCAAATTTAAAACCCTTCCTTTTGGCTCTTCCGTAGTCGGGTCAAAACGCGTAGATGTATCAAGTTGAAAGTCTTGACTTAACTTTAGTCAACGTAATCAAAAGCTACGAATTAAAACTACTCGCAAGGGTATCAGAATATATAGGATACTTTCTGCTGCGTTTCATTAAATTAGAGAGAAGAGTTTATATGCAACTTTCGGTGCGAAATTTGACTATTTTTATATAGAAGGCCAATCGGGTGAAATCATCTACTCATCGCATGTATATTTGTTTTATTTCAGTATTGTGGATTTGAGATCACTTTTAAAAGAAGAAGATAGGAGATTTCCAGTGGTTAATTTAAATGGCTCGCGGTTATTTGACTCCTGGCTTGATATGACTAACGGTTCTGGTGCAGTTATGTTATCAAGTATACTTAGTTTCAGTAGGAGGAATGTGCTTATTGATAATACTTGGTAAGTAATTAAAAAAATATATTGTCACTTTCACTTCAACCAAACAGATTTCATTATTTGGTAATTTCATTTTATTTGGTAATCTCACCAATTTAATTTTATTGTAATTTTTTTACTTTTCTAATGCACAACGTAAATTTAAACCAAATAAAAAAATAAAAACGGGTTACACTCCAAGAGTGCCGGCTAAAGTGAAAGCTTGAACATTAACGTTGTGAATTTTTTAATATTTTCGTATGTTTAGTGAATAACTTCGCACGAATTGCTTTATTTATCAGTATAAAAGTTCTATCATTTATGTGGTTAAATACAATATTATTCTATTGCGGTATCGTACTCAAACTTAAATTCAATTTATGTATTATTAAACGTGCTACCAATTAAGCGTGCAAGCGCCGTCTTACGAATTTACGATCACGTCACGTGTCCTGACGCGATTATAACATTTTTCACCCATGCCAAAAGTGCACAACGCCGCTAAACAAGTTTTGGTTTCAAAATTCTCGGGATATCATATAAAACCCATCGTAAGATTTTTCTTAAAATATTTTTTTTGAGCCATAAATAATTAATTTTAGGCCAATAAAGGCTGTATGGCATGGAAGCAGTTCCTATGGATATAGTAATAAGACAGCATTATGTAACAACTGGTATAGTAGCAACTATCACAAGCTCGGAGCAGCTTCGACTCTAACCCATCATGGACTATTGAAAGCAGAAATGTGAGTATTTACTGTAATTTATTTAAGGAAATATACAGCACAATATATAAAACAGCAAGTATTACGAATAGTACAAACATAGATCAGTAATGATGCCGCTGAGAGAATAGACTTTGATAAAAATTTCTTTCTTATCGTTATTATAGAAATATAGATCTAAGTGCGTCTGTAGATATAAACTAAAATAACTGACTTTATTTTACACTAGGGGCCCGTCCCGGCTTCGCACGGGTGGATAATTATTTTTTAACATTTTGGCTACCGCATTCTGTCGCTCCTCTATGGCCGCGTTACTTACTGCGCTGCGAGGCACTCCACACCGCGGCCGCGACCCGTCAGGGATTATTTTTTATTTATCTTGATATTTTTATTTCGTAATATCTTTTGACTGGAATGTCCGATTTTAATAATTCAAAAAGTATTTTACAGGTATTGAAACAGTCTTGAATACGAAATAATTTATTTGGATAAGGATTAATACAAAGTTATATAAAAAATGGTCTGATTTTGATTGGCATTTTTATCAACTTTTAAAATGTAAAAAAGTAGTTATAGTGACATAACTATAATAGTTGGACATATGGTCTCGCGGAGTTTTTTGTAGATATTGATACGTTCTATAATATTGTAGAACATTTCTTTGTTCTATCATCAATACTTTTTGCAGCGCATGCGATGAAAGATATTTTATGGCAAATTTTTTTGCACCTTGGGTTGGTTTTAGTGAGATTTCCTGAGGATCTGTAATTTTTTCTTTTAATAAATATAGCCTATGTTACTCAGGGATAATGTAGCTTTCTAATGGTGAAAGAATTTTTGAAATCGGTCCAGTAGTTTTTATGTTTATTCGTTACATACAAAAATACAAAAATACAAAAATACAAAAATACAAATCTTACTTCTTTATAATATTAATTAGTATAGAATTAGTATAGATATAGATATAGATTAGATCTCACAACGTTTTAGGATGAATAGACTTCTTTGCGATGTTGTATATTTTTACCTTTTATGTTTTTATAGGGATTTGTTTTTAGAACAGTTCGTATAGATAGCCGGGAAATGCGGGAATATCTCGGGATTTTAGGCATTGTCCAGTAATCAGGCAATATATAGGTAAAAGCTTTTTATTCGTAGATGCCTTTTTACTTTGCCAATATGTCGATGTATGGTGACAACAGTTTATTAACGGCAATGTTAACTTTGTTCAACAATTCAAACTTGGTACTTTTGGTGTGCGAATCCGACTCGCACTTGGTTGGTTCTTTTTTATTATGTTATTCCAGAATTGTCCCGGACGTGATAAGTTTCCATCTGGCAAGCCTAGTACCATGTTAGCTACTTATTTAATCTGACAGTTCTATCTTACAAAGAAGATACCTTTTTATCTATATAGAATCTATATAAAAAGTTTTTCTTTAAGTATTTTTAAAATTAGTAGTATTAATCTGTAAATAGAAAACTAAACTAATAGTTATTTTGTTTTGTTTATGTTATCTACGATAATAGCATACGATATTTTTTATATTTCCAATAATATATACTCAAAAATTATCCCCATTGCCTTTCTCTTCTACAGTATTGTTATAAAAGTGACCCACCCACCCAAACATTTAATGGTTAGGAATCTCAATTGTTGTCTGTTGTCTACCTTCTTTTCCTTAAAGATATTATGATAGCATCCATTAATGCTTCCGAAACCGTTATTCCACCTTCCGTGTTTTTTTAAAAGAGGCAAATAAAATAATTCAATCATTTACACAAAAATATTTTAACTACAAAGATTATTAATTAACAAAGCTCTGCCTCATCAAAAAGTTCAGCACCGTTTTGCATTATACTTAAGTGTCGTTTGAAATATTTACATAGAAGCCTAAAACACATTAAAATCACAATATCCCACTCAAAAGACATTAAACAAAATTAATATTTTAAAACAACCTACCTCAAAATAATGCTCAAACGTCTAACTCGGACAAGTCATTAATTTAAACGGGCTTTTGTTTACCATATTGTCAGAAGACGATGGACACGGGTAAACCGTTAAAACTTATACTAAACCCTCGCGAGGCATGTTCAGAATATATCTATTATGGAATATCATTAATCAAGAGAATTATTTAAATGTTATATCAAGAACTGTCGGCCTGCCACGTGTTCTTAAATTAACATTTAATTTTTAATAACTATATCCAGGCGTTCAAAAAAAAAAATATTATTATATAAAACTTATACAGGTAAACAAACACTAAAAACTAAGTATACAGATAGCCCAATACAGTTTTCACTTATACAACATTACACACTCCAGTTATTATGCATAATAACCTATTTATGTATAATGTAAATATAACGTATTACGTATAACGGAGGAGGAAAAAAAAGTACTATTTACTTATGAAACTATTTAATGTATCTTAATTACATTTTAAAATTACTTATAACTAACTTATAATTAGAAAAGACATCTTTAATCGATGTGAGATTAAAGAGTGGAAAAAAACGGGAATCGGCTGCAATTCCCAGAATCGGTGTCAGCAATTCTTTTGTACCGTTGCCACATGAACGTCTATGACACCGTCGAGCTACGCATTACACCGTTATGTAACTAGCATTATAATATTTAAGGACAAAAAATATTTAAAGATACACACAATTAGTTAGAAAAAGGCAAAAAAAATTTGAAATAAGGCACTAAAAATTATTATTTACATACACTACCCACAACTATGAATATATATCTCTAATTGTTAAAGCAGCGTTCGTAAGAAACGTTTTTTAACCGTCTTCAAAAAGGAGGAGGTTCTCAATTCGATTGGTATATTTTGTTCAACTGACTTACTTTGCAAATCCGACTACCACGAAAAAGCCTTTTCATTTTTCAGGTTAATATATAGCCTATGTCACTAACATATAATTTCGCTTTCTATTGGTAAAAGTATTTTCAAACTTTATCTCTATATAATATTAGTATAGATAATTATGATATCAGAAATAATCTGAATTTTATAAGTGTAAGGCTCTAAACCTTTATAAACGTAGACGTATAAATTAAAAGCATGTATAATATTGTAAATACATTTTATGTGATAATATAATTACGTATTTCCATTTTCGCAATTTAAATTACGGTTTAATAAGTGAAAACATTATCCCCTAATTTTGTTCTTAATAGGTAAAATCTAAATTTTATCATGCAGTAAATAATGTTGAGGCTTATTTAGTTCTAATTACGCTAAGTAGATTAGAGAGGATGAGTGGGCTTCACTAAATAAATATTTAACGCAAACGATCAATAATCCAGCTTCATGTCAAAGTTTATGCTATAATTAGTATCTGCTCGTGTCTTCGTGTACAGAATCTTCAGAATGTGAGAGAAACTTGTTGATTAACCTATCATTAATTTTAACAAAAAAATTTTGGAATTAAAGACTTCTATTCCACGATTAATAAGCTTATTTCCGGGATAAAAAGTATCCTATGTGTTTTTGAAGGTTATAAAGTATCTGTACTCGACATTTAATTAAGATATAACTATCGAACATATCCAAATAAAGAAGTAGAACCTAATATATTATGATTTTAGAAACTAACCTTCAAGAGGTTCGTATCCCATTAAAAGTAAAAAAACCATGTGGTGGGGTCTCCTGACCAATGCAGATTTTTTTTTAAATTTTACTCCAAATTTATTTTCAGGTATCCCTGCGATAGTAAACTTATAGTACTATGTGTGGAGATAGGAAATACAAGCAGGAGACAAAGAAACAAAGATGTTAGAAGAAAAAGGCATTTTAATGCAAGGTATAGTTTTCTATTTTAATATTTAAAAACATTTAATAGATAGATTAATTAGTCAGTGTATGTAAAAGCTAAAGGGTTAATTCCGACTGTAAGACTAAACATTATGAGGTTGCTTTTCCACCACAGATGTGAGAGAATGTGTAGCGAGAGATATTTGTTAAGAAGCAATATTTGACACACTATGAGCTAGGTAAATAAAGCGCTGGTGAATTCTTCTAAAAAATCGAAAAAAAAATGTTCTATTTGCGTAACCAATAACGAAATTGGTTTAAATAAATTATTTTTTCAAATACTTTAAATATTCAGAATATTCTTCAATTATTTAAAGTTTCGAAACCTGAATGATTTTTTAGGACATCGCAAATTAATCGGAACATCTTGTTCGATTCGAAATTATAATCGGATTACTATTCGATTCGATCGCTATTCGCACACCGTTAAATACAACAGCACTGCTGTATTTGTCGTTAAGTAGATAATTATTTTTTAAATATTTGTAGAACTATATATAATTATAAAACTTGTATTATTTTTTCCAGATCACAAAAACGTTTGAAATCTAACACTTTGGAAACATTTGACAACACAATACCTGAATCATAACATTAAGCATAAAGTATTTTTATAATGTGTTCATACAATAATGTTTGATATATCATTTTTTTTATTGGACATAGGTCAGAATGAACTATATTATGAACAAATTTCTTATAAATCCACCTCTCTGTATTTTTCATAAACTCTTTTGGTTCTATTGACCTATAATACTATGGACTTTACATTAAAGCTTAAAAGTTTCCGATCCAAACCCGTTTTAGTCGATAATTTTAATGAGCAAACGCAGGAAAAATAGTATATTTTAAAGATTATTACTTAATTATTTTAAAGTATTTTTAAGCTTAGAAAAATAACATTTTAGTTATAATGGAATTTAACAAACGACTCCATACATTTGTTTAGGTCTAGTGTTAGAAAGAGACAAATATATTATGATTTATATTGTTTTGAAAGATTGGAAGACAAAAAAAATCGTTTGTGGGTGCGGGCTTTGGACGTTTTTTCGTGATATTTGTATGAATCCGTTGTCCATATTATTATAAGGAAATAATTAATTAAGTTACAACTAAAACCTTACATAAGTTTCGAATTGAAACGCTTACTTAGTTTTTTACTTTAGATTTAGTTTTTATATTACATTAGATATAACATTTTTAAAAAACGAAATGAATATAAAAAAGGGATGTGGGGATGAAAAAAAATTATTAAGGAAAAAATTATTTGAGACAATGTTCAATGGATTTTTTTAATTGCGAGTTTTCTCAAACATAAAATGATGTTCAAAAACAGTCAAATATAAATGCTTTCTTTTCTTTATTTCTGAATTCGTTATATAATCATTTTGGAAGTTAGAAAAAAGAATAGGGAGAATTTTTTAATTTAGTAAGTAAATAAACAAATTAATTTTATATGGATTTATATAGTTAAGATTCCTTTAATTTAAAAGAAAACTGTAAAACAATAAACAGATATAATAAATACAGATGTATAAAAAATGAAGAAGATTAAAGTGTATTATATGTCGTCTCCGTGAAATTATCAATACCGTTAGATTATAATCTATCTCGCGATATTGTAAACTGTCGATAGATTGTGAACCGTAAGATACCGCTGTCAGAAGGCGGTCCCTGTCTTACAGCAAGCTGTTCTGTCTGTTCACAGAGTTAGGAACGAAACACAACAAAGATATAAAGAGACGTCACAGAAGTCCTTAAGACAATATTTTGTCCATTCTAATTTTTTACTATTTTCATTATGCACACTGCAATACTTTTGTTACTAAATATATATAAAGATAAATTCATCCTGATCTACGATTTGACGGTTTCATTTCAAAAAATCATACTCAATTTTTACACTCGAAAATTAATTCGTAAAATTGTATGCAGTGCTTTAAGGTTAACAATCTATCGACAGTTTGCTATATCGCGAGATAAAGTATTATCTTAATAAGTGTTGTTAATTTTACAATGACAGATAAAGGTGCAAAGCAAGGACGATTTGCTAGTGTAGTATTTTTATAATGTAATATTGTAAAACGGGTCTTCTTGTTATTTACTAGAATTAGTCGAGAAAAAAGTTGTTTTTAAAACAATAGTTTTCAATGTTTATATGTTAACTATTTAAACTGTTCCTAATAATATTTCTCTTTGATCACCAACAACAAGTAGATACACAATCAATTGCCTATTTTACCACCTCCTTGGTAGTAGAAGATCTTCCTCCTGAGCTGGGACTACCAGCATGCGAATCCGACCGCTAAGTGTGCTTAACGCATTCTTTGTATTTTCCCTCCTTTTACATTCCATTCTCTTTCTAGTTATGCCCATACTTTTCCTTGTCCTCTTCCTCCTTCCCTTCACGTCCTCCTTCCTCTCCTCATCTTTTCCATCAGCCCCATCTGCCTCCTCTTTCTTAAGATCCTCCTAGTTCTTCTCCATTTTCACCTCCTGGACTTCTGTGACATCTCCGAAGCTAGGAGGAAGATGGCCCCTTCACCCTAGTGTAACACAGTACGAAAACCCAAAGATTAATACTGTTAGTATCTATAAATATACTAATCTTTAACAAGATGACTTACATAGTACAAATGATATACCTATTCATTGTGATTTATTACTTTGGATTAATATTATAATTATATAATAACAATAAATTTGAATAATTTTGAGCGAATTATCTCTTTGGCTAAATTGGATAGATATTATACATAATAGCTAGATAGTATATATAATATCTTTGACTTATCATTTTGTCTGTGACATATTAGTAATACTTATGCTTGACCTAAGACAATTTTGGGTGTAATTTTGTAAAGGATTGTGTAACTAGTTCTATTCAGTGATCGAAGTATTATATATTTATTTCGGATATTTATTATAAATAGTGTACTTATAAATATTATAAAAATTTCACTGTTGCTGTAACGTGAAGTTTTGCTAAGAAAAAACTGTAAAATATTTACCTACTTATGCATTTAATTTATATGTTTATATTTATTTATAAATACTTAAAGTATTGATATTATCATTTTCCGAATATAAACTTAATGCTTTAAGCATTTTAATATTAAGTTTTTTACTAATTTAGTTTAATGTTTGAATAGTTAGAACAACAAATTTTTGGGTGCCATAATTGATGTTTTTTTAATGATTGTAATAAAATAATAACGATACAAGTTTTGTTTATTTTCTATTATCTTAATAAGTAAGTCGGCTCAACAGAAAATCGTACAATAGACGGCCCTATATCTTACAATGATCTCTTCCAGGAAACCTTATCCAACACGTTGGACGCAACTCCACCTTCGGTAAGACATAAAAAAATATTTGTAAATGTACTGACTAAAAAAATAGATGCTAATATATATAACTCGGACATTAAATGAAAAGAAGAGAAATATTGATGTGTATGACATGTTTATAATAGAAAATGTATTAATGTACTTTTTTATAGAAACAAACAATCTTTATTCATTGTTTCTTTACATAAAATAATCCCCACAATTGTGCACTCGCTTGAAAAATTCTTCAATGGAGTATTGAGATAAGCTTCGACTAACGATGTACGTTTCATTTTAATTATTCAGATAAATATGGTTTAGTACCTTTCGAAACATGCACGAAGGATTATGGTCCTTGAGTACAGTTTTTCGTTATTTATTATCTTTTTCTTGACTATCTAAAGTTTGTTTGGTGAAATGAAAGAACAGGAAAGGACGATTTTTAAAGTTTCTTTAAATGTAAAGACATTATATATGGACACTTGAAGAACAGTTTTGATATATTTTTGATACATCTATTTGGGAAAGTTTTCATCTCAAAAGAAGATTTTAACTTTATTCTGATGTGTTTACTACTAAGATATTGTGATGTTAACAAAAACTACCAAAATGTATTTTTTTCAAGTCACAAGAGCATGTTCTATCATAATGATTAATGATAGAACATGCTCTATATGCTCATGCATTAATCTATTATGTAGATCAGTAAGTCTAGACTATATATAAAGCACCTTTTCAACAACTTTGCTCACATCAAAATTAAATATTTTTATTGGTGACTTTACCACTGGTGATAGGAGAACTGGTTCATGGCAGCATTCTGGTGCAGCAGCTAGTATTCTTGCCATCATTTTCTGAGAACAGGACCTATACTGCATTGGTTAGGTTAGTTTACATTCGTGTATTCGCCTAAGTATTACAGTTACTCTAGTTTTAAGATGACATATTTTCTGTCTCTATTTCTACAGTAAGGATAATTACTTAGCAATCATAATTTCTACACAATCTGTACGAATAATGGACATGAAATTAATGCCAATAAATTATCTATTTATTACTCCACAAGTTTCTATTGTCCAGTATTGGTTACCTTACCTATTATCGACATTGAAGAGGAAGAGAGACTTTAATAGTTCCATAGTAAAGTTATCTTTCTAATTATTACTTCACGTTGTTAATATTTTAAATTCTTAAATAACATTCAATTTCAAAGCGAATTCCAATTTTAGTAAGTCTTACGTAGAAATACGTAAATTATGCATGCATCATAAAAAATTCGAAGCCATTACAGCGAACTGCTCCACAAACTCATTTGCAATAACAGTCGGAACTCTTAATGCCTCTGAATAACTAGCGCAAGATTGTAATAACTAGTTTTAAAATACCCAGATTTTTCTTTATTTAAAATTTAAGCTGAAATTCAATAAGGTTTTGTAATATTGTTAACTTTGCTACAATTATGCTTTGTTAAATATCTGTATACATAAGTGTTAAATACCTACCTATGCCGGTCCATGCTTGGTATTGTTACAGCCATGACAATATTGATGATATTTTACTGATAAAATGTTTGCAAAATCCTGAAGTATCCGTCAGTTTCTGAAAATCTTAAGTTAAAAAAATAAATTGGTAATTCTCGTTATTGACATGTTATTCAAATCGTAGGCCCACTATGTAAGGAGGGTGGTTATGTGTTTTAATAATTTTTATTGTTCCGATTCACCTTTGAATAAAAATTTGTACCTAAACACTTTCCGAGGAATTACGGAAAAAATGAGGAATGTCGTTAAGAAATTAAATTTACTCTCACGCAGAAAAATATATTCCTGTAATGTCCTTTAAAAGAGAAATATAATATGACTTAAATTAATTGGTAAGATTATATGCAGGTTTTGGACGCTTTTTCCAGTTATTTGAATGAAGTCGTTGTTTGTACTCTTTCATCGTTGTACACAACTTTGTCACCTTGTCCGTATACCTAATTGTCGAATATCTTTAAAATACCTCATTAGTTTTTTAGATATTTTTGTTTATAACATATTACAATAAATCTCACTTTGAATAAAAGCCAGTTTATTACAAATAGTTGAATGAAAAATCAAGCGACATTTGAGAAGTTTTCCACATGCAGACAATAGCACCACTGGCGCATTGGCTTTGTCGTGTCATTGAAACCTTTCACATTTTCACGTTTGTAGAGCACTTTAAACATGGGAATAATATTACGTTTTGTAAAAATAGAACCTTAATTTATTCCTATATAATTTACTAGCTAAAGCATCTCGAATTGCTCTCGAACATCTTATACAACTCGATATGCTCTCGGTGGATAGATGGCGTAATCGCATACTTATTTGTTTTGTTTGTATTTTTAAGTGTTCTTTGACGACAAAACATAGCCTAAAACATGGCTATGTTCCTTCCCAAGTTTTAATTTATCTATGTTTCGAATTTTATCAAAATCGGATCAGAGATTCAAGCGTGATTGCGTAACAGACAAAATAGACCACCGATCTGTCAATAGTTGGCGTAAATAGTATTTTAAATAGTACTTTCGTTTGTTTAGTTTGTGTTCTTAAGAATTTAAGAGTTACTTTTGAAATTATGATATTAACTAATTAAAACAAATATTTTATAATTCTGTTAAGAGTTAAATCATATTTTACTTCACACAGTGAGCACTTAGATAATGTTCGCAATGTAACAACTTTTTCATCAATAAGTAATATTAATTATTAACAATGATTTACTCAAATAGATTCTATGGGCTCAAGAGTATAATGAGCATAAAGATCGGTAATAGAATATATTAATATTTTAACTGTATTACAGTCTATATAAATTGCATTCAATTTACCTAAATATGTCGGAGAATTGTAAACGATTATCAAATAAAAGAATCGTCATCGCCATCTATGGCGCTGGAGTAGGGTAGATTTCCGTCATTTTGACAGTCTCGACTCTTTATACGCCATCGACAGTCTGACTGTATTCTTAGTCTTGCGCGTTTCTCTAGGAGTGAAGTAGTCTCTACATAGTGATAGTAAAAATGTTAAGTGCAGTGTCGTGTTAGTGCTGAAGTGCTGTCCGATTAAGGTCACGTGAGTACCTTACAATGTATGAGTAATGGAGGCGAGTGTTGGAATTTTGTTTAAAGAGCTCTTCAAGCCTACACCTTGGTCACGAGTCTAAGGCACTGATTAGGTTTCTCTCGTAATTATAAAGGATCATATTTGATTATTTATCGGTTCAGTAGCAGTATCTACGTTACGTTGACCCAATAGTCCATTCAATATCATCACTCTTTGTAGTGTTTTTCAATATGCCCCCTCTTCCTTCCTTCATAAAATCTCCGAGATATATCAAAATTAAAATTTGCTGTAAAAAAACAAAAAGGATTTCAAATCAATACTTTTAAAATTTTAAGTAAAAGGATATTCATTTAATTGTATGATTCTAGAAAGATACTAAATGTGATAGATCATTCTAAATATCTATGTACCTACAGACAATAAAGCGTTTTGTGACTTATCCTTGATCGAGATCACCAGTAAGCCAAGATTGCCAATAGATAGTCCAAGCTTTAATAGCACTAAATTCTCCAAACGACCGGACAGAAGTTATTATAGTCACTGTTTGTTTTGTATGCATAGGTATATCTAAAAAAGGACAAGATAAACCATATTAATATTAGATATAAATATATCTATCCATCTCAATATTGATTACAAAAAAATTATTTAAAATTTATATTCTGTCTGTCAGTATCTGCCTGTCAAGCCCCTTTTTGGACCCCAAACATGGTGATGTCTTTAAAACAGATGTAGACCAAAAAAGGGCCGTCACTGAAGACAGAAATTCAAAAATATCTTAGATCCATTTACAGCTCTCTTCGACCTCCAATTCCATTTTACATGCCCTCCCCCCCATTATTCACCATCGACTCTTGGATATGACATATACCACTTTAGGATAAAATATATTACATTTACAAATATTTTATTGCATGTAACAAAACCAACTCATGACCTGAAAAACATATTTATTTACACCATCAAGTAGTAATTCAGTATATTCGAATAATAATTTACAGTACGTTTTACCTGCAACAGATAACTGTTACCTGAATTTACGTGTCCCGCTAATCACCGGAGGGTAAACAAAAAACATCAGGTTCTGTAACAAAGTTGGAGCCGCGCCAACCGCAAGTTCTGCCTTAAGCGAGTACACAGACACACCTAACTACCTAGCTCACTTGTTTTCAAAGTGGTCTATATCGATCCCCAAGATGTCACTACATAATTATATTAAAACAAAGTCCCACACAATGTCTATCTGACTATTACCGATAAATTCAAACTACTTGATGGAGTTTCATGCGATTTTCACCAATGGGCAGGGTAATTTATAATAGCAGTGATTATACGTTTAGGTATATAATTTGTTCAGGTTTTGTGCAAATGCATAAAGAAGCAGTAGAATAAATAAAGCACTGATTGCCCAATGGGAGATCGGTATCTTACTCGGGAGGTCCGAGTTCCATCATGGGCACTCATCTCTGACTTTTCTGAGTTCTGTGTGTTTTGAGCAATTAAATATCACTTGCTTTAATAAACCTGCACTCCTGAGAGTTCCCTAAAAGCTCTCAAAGGTGTGTGAAGTGTGCCAACCCACACTGGGCCAGCATGGTGGACTATGGCCTAACCCCCTTCTCTTTCTGAGAAGGAGACCCGGCTCAGCAGTGGGCCATTAATTGGTTGTGATAATTATGTAAATGGGTTGATCAGTCGCCTGAGAGCGCTGTCTGAGCAAGCGTGAAGGTCAGGCGGTGACGTGTTCGAGACACTCTCTCAGTGACCCTGTAGAGTACTAAACTCCATGCGGACTAAGTCGCACAGGTCAGCTTGTTAACTAAATAAGAGCTTCTATGTGCAGTAACACATACAAGACTTGCACTTTAGAAAAAGCAGCGCCAGGGAGGTCCTTTTGATGATACACAAACTCTTGTCTTCAGTATCAAATAATACTCAGTAAAGTTTCACAATACTACGCATTTAGAGTCAATATTTATTCTATGGAATCACTCTTTAAATTGCCGATTATCGAAACAGAGACTGTGGAATTAATTTTAAAAGCCAATAAAACCACAGTTGCTAGCAATAATCAGGGAGACAGTTTGAATAGCTATGGTGAGTGATAATGCCAATTTAATTACAAGCTTGGTTAGATGTTGGGTGCAAAGTTGAGCAAAGGAGACGAAAATTTGTACAGGTATAGTGAAAGGGCTTTGTAAATCTGATTCTGTAGTATTTGGACTAACTTTTTTTTAATTCGAATCATCTTATATTTTCATTTTGGCGCGTCTGGCACCGTCATGCGTCGTACGACATTGCACAATATATGGACGGCGCGTCCCTATTACATTACGCAAATCTTACATACCTATTTGAAGTCTGTAAATAAATAAATAAAAAATATTTAAATGTGTTAAAATGAAATAAGTTGCAAAGTAAGCAGCGGTCAACTTTAAAAGCAAAAACAAGCAAGTGCTCAACGAGACAATAAAGTTTGGGGACCTCTGACTTAACTGGTATCGATTTGGCGCATTCGTTGTAACAGGTGCAAATTGATTTCGTACCCGTCGATTGCGTGGATTGTCTATGTGGGTCAGCTTGTAAATAAATGATTAGCTTTCAATTATTTGTTGATAATTGCTGCTACAATGTTAGTTTTTTTCTCTGTATTGAGAATTTATTACAAACTATTCGAAACCGCCCTAGCTTCATTCGGCTAAAACTGGTTTAAACAAAGCCTATATTTTAAGTTTGACCTGAAGCAAATTTACTATATAATGATGATGTTGACTCCCAAATACAATTTTGACTTTTAAATACATTTATATAAAAAGAAAACGGGCTTGTTCGAACCCTTATAACTCGAGAACGGCTGAACCGATTTTCATGGTTTTTGATTTTCTGTCTTTGTCTCCGTCTCGAATAGCAGAATAAAAATTAACACGATTCTTAAAAGTGGCAGCCTAAGAAATTTTATTATTTAAAACATTAAGAAACTTAATTTGACACGATTTTATTCTATACTTATATCTCAGTACAATGTTCTTAAGTAATTTTAAGAGCCAGTTTCCTCGGTTTGTAATTTGACTCATATCACATTGTTGTTCATACATTATAGTTTATTATCCGAATAATCCATACCCCCGAAAATTATCAGCCAATAAATTAAAATAAAATAAAATGAAAACGCAGTCAAGTTAGCCCAATAGAAGTGTTTCTAAATGTGACCGATACCGCACAGTAACACGGACAAGGCAATATAATAAAGTAACCAATATTAAACACTTACTCCTACCTAAGTAACGGTGATTATTATACAGAGCATTACGACACCACTGCTAACTGAAGCAAAATCTTAAGTTCCTTGAATGCAATACAATGCATTGATTCAATGAAAATAACTATATTATTCGTTTAAAAATACATACTGTAACGTGAAAAATATACACTATTTCTTAAAATATGTTACCATGGCTTTTATTCTGTCTACATCCCAAACATTTATCAAGGATGCTATTTCTTGGCGGATATTACAGCATCCTTCAATGCCTGCACTGCTCTTGATATACGACTCGTACTGCCCTTTCAAATATCCTCCATTCCACTCAGATCTGTTTGCTTTACCATTATCAATTTCTATTTGGAATATATACTTCTTCTAAATGTTTACTGTAAATAGTACACAATGCTATATATGCTGTTGTTGTAAATACTGACCAACGAAAACATTTACGGTGTAATTTAGACTGTTTTTTGTTAAAAAAATATCTTATAAGGCCTTATAAGGCCGTCCAATTATTACGTAAGCCCCCGTCCACCATGTCGTCAAAAATAAGCCCACCACTCCCCTTAAATGGTTACGTAATACTTGAACACATAAATATATTTCTTTAACAAATACTTAATCTCGAAAATATGTTATTTAAAGTAGTGATAGTGATAGTTGATAGTGACGGTTTTGTGGTATTAAAAAAATACGGGATATTATTTAGAGCAACTATATATTATAATAATATTATTCTAAAATGGTGAATGGTATAAGACCGTAAAACGCTTGACTGTAAGGTCAGTGTCAATAATCGGAATTATGCGTTCAGCAAAAAGTCAGATGTGTGGCATGCATTCGGCACGACGTGATTTCGACTTTCAAGCACTTTACAAACACACATTATATAGTAAACGAAGACGCTGGAGTAAAGAAGTAGGCTGGAGCATCGACAGTCTGACTGTTGTCTTAGTCTTGAGCGGTCTCTCAAGGAGTGAAGTAGTGTCTGGATAGTACTAGTGAAAGTGTTAAGTGCAGTATTGTGTTAGTGCTGTCCGATTAAGGTCACGTGGGTACCTTACATTGTAGTTGGAGCGTCTTGTGTTAGTTTAGGTTTATGTGACTTTAACCTTTGGTTTAAACAGAGAGCCTGAGTATTGGAGGCGAGTGTTGTGCCACCTTGGACAAGTCCAAGGTACTGCTTAGGTTTCTCTCGTAATTGTTAGAAATCATATTTAATTATTTATCAGTTCAGTAGCAGTGTCTACGTTGCGTTTACCCAATAGTCTATTCAATATTATCACCCCTTGTAGTCTTTCTCAATGTACCCACTTTTCCCCCTCCTTCTCATCAAATAATCTCCCAAATATATATATTTAAAAAAAAATATTAAAATATTTCGTTAAAATAGTCGTTCTGACAAAATTTAGTGAGTGTAGTACATTTCTATTTTTTCAAATTTAGCAAAATAAAGAACTGTAGAATGCAATAAGCTATTCGAAAGTATAAAGAAAATGTGTGAAATTATTTCTGTGATAGGTGTTGGAAATATCTTAGCACTAAATAGATGATGATGGTGACGAACAGCTTTACCTGCCTATATTCCATAACAAAGCCATGTACCTTTTTAAAGAAAACAACATGATCATATCTAAAAAAGCAAGTCAAGATATAAAGAATAATGTCCGTTTCCCCTTTCTTAGTAATCCATAAACAGAATAAAGTTCCACTATACATACTCGCAAAACAATAAATTTTAACTCTGTATCGATATTCTATATTCCAATGGCCGGCGTAAAATCACAAGGGTGAGATAAGAAGAAAAGAAACAAATATATGAAATTCAAATGTAAAGAAAGTTACAGTATACACTTAACTTATAAGTACTACAAGTCGATCAATAAATAGTAAAAAATTTTCATTTTATTTATATGTAAAATACAATCGTAAATCAAGCTCTTGATGAACGATTTAATAACGAAATACTGCTTAAAAAATAATTCGGCTAAGTGCGAGTGTGAAACTCGCGCTTTGGTGGTTCCGTTCCGACAAACTAACAGACGACAAAAACGTCAATGTTTTTGCGGTTTCACTAATATTCGAATATGTCATAACAGAGAGACTATTTGGATGAATGAAGTAATCGAATAAGAGAAAGAGAGCCGGTTTAAATGAAGGAAGTGATCGAATATCACGATTCTGTAGTTTTTGGACAGGAACCCAGGCAGTGCCTTGGACTTGTGACCAAGGTGTAGGCTTAAGGGATCCCTTTATGTAATTACGACACTCACCTTCACTGCCTGGTCTCACTGTTTATCTGAGGTTAGGTTAACATAAGGTTAACCTAACCTAACATAAACCTATCCTAAGGCTAACCTAAGGTTGTGTTAACACATCTAAATACAATGTAGGGTAAATCTAAATACAACTCATAATAAATAAGACGTAAGAACTCATATGATCCTTAGTCTGATATGTCCAATATCCGTGATGCGACACACTATTTGTTACACTTCAACTCCAGGTGATGTTCACTCAAAGAGACTTGTCGAGAGACTAAAGTGTACTTCGTCAGTCGGGGAATATAAAGGGACTAGACAATGGTAGCAATGCCCCTCCACTAGTGGGAAGAAGTAAATCAACAAAACGGAAATATTGCGCTGGCATCCCGATTAATCGATAATCTGTTACTCGTTCGAGACTGTTAAAAATCGTTGAATATTAAAATGACGCGATGGAAGAGACAATTAATTTTCTTAATCATTATCCTACTCTAATTATAGCCCGACACGGCCTTCACTATTATCCTACCCCAACTATACCCCGACATATATGTTATACATATACATGTCTTCGGTACAGAATTAAACCTTGATAAACATTAAGAAAGATTTGAAAATTTGAGTAACTGGAAGAAGTGCCTTACTTTAAACTTTATTGACCTGACTAAAAAATTAATAAATGAATGAATGAATGAATTTATATTTTACCAAATAATCTTTTTAAATACATTTTTGCATTACATGTTAACTAGGCTTAAAACGGTAAAAATATTTTGTATCTGTATCGAGGGGAGGTATATTGTATAACATTTTCGAATATTATTAAAATCGCAAACATCTACTTTTTCATATCCGCATAATATGTGTAAATACCCAATAGAAAAGCTACTTGTAATCACCTAAGAATAAATGGCCATTTTATTGATTGCTTTTTTTTCGTAATGTAACAACAAATTGCCATTTTTAAGATTTTTGCCCATACTAGTGCTATAAAATTTTGCTTCTTGCCAAAAATCATGTTCCTAGGTCAAAAGACAAAGCCTGGGAACTTTGATATATCTCGAAAAACAAAATTACAATACATGAGATAAAAACGCAGTTTGATATTTTTAAACATTTAAGGAACTACAGATTAGAATATTTCGTATAAATTTCAACTTGATATCTTCACGTTTTTATGAGAAAAAGGGTCGTTTGTAACAGTCAAAAAAAAAAAAAAATTCTAGTTATGTAGAAAAAAAATTACAGTTTTTAAATTTATCCTTTACTTGTGCTATGAGACCTTAATTCATACTAAATTTCACGACTCTAGGTCATTAGAAAGTATCTTATAATTATGTGAGTTTAAGACCACGTTAACGGTTATATATTTTCAATGCGTGGACTTAGAAGTTTGATTTTTGCCAGCCGCAAGGGACCGCCGGCTTGAGTATTGGATATTAATTTCAACTCATGTACCTTCACGCGATCCCGAGAAAAAGGGTCTTGACACACGGACAGACAGGCAGACAATATGTACTTAGATACAATGTCAAGAAAATCGTGTTTCGTGTTTTAAGGGGAAATAAGAGACCTACCAACTATAAACCAATTATTTAACTGTATGGTACTCTGCCTCTCTACCCTGATGCAAGTGTCTGAGTACAAATACCTAGGACATATAGTCAATGAGTGCCTCGTTGATGACGCTCATATAGAGAAAGTAAAGGGCTCTGTCGGTTTGTGGCAACGCGCTCGCAGATTTGCACGTTATGCAACACACGTTAAACTAATTTTGTTCAAAGCATACTGTCAATAATTTTACGCGTGCAGTCTGTGGTCCAACTATACGCAGCGGAGTTACAGAACCCAGCAGTACAACAATGTGCTGAGAGCGGTGCTAGGCAAGCCTCGACACTGCAGTGTGTCGGCAATGTTCATTTCTATACGATCATGAGCAAACGTGTCGTGTCCATGACGAGCAGACTCATGAGGAGCGCTAACGCACTTCTCAGCACATTTGGCAATTAAATAGGATAACCCACTCTGTAGTAGCTGGAATGGTTTTCATATAGACACTAGGAGGTAGTAGTTATTAAATTTATTTATTTATATATTTTAATAGGAAGCCAACTTGGCATACAATTAAAGAAATTTAAACTAATTTTCGCAATGACTTTATTTAAACATTCACATTGTATTATATTGTCTCCACTTATAGGCTAACGAGACATGCAATTTTTTTTAATATCTGAATTAAAGTTTTATTATTATTATTTATGTCGTTATTTCATTTCATACACGATTAAGTTCTTTTTCATCTCACTTATCTACAATTTCGCAATAGAACTAGACTTATTTAGTTCCGCGTTGACTTGTTATAAAAGACCCTAAAAATTGAGAGAACAACAAGAAGAAAAACTGCTGAAAAGCTCTGGAAACCCTTTGGAACTGACATTTCGATGTGATCGGGAATAGTAGACGTAAGTATAATTTCTCGAACTAGGTAAGAAATTTTCTTACCCTTGAAATGAAAGTCCACCTTTAGTTCATGTTTAAATTAGCTTCTTATCTCGAGTAAGAAGCTAATTTAAACGTGATTTAGCTTCTCTTTTGTACTCAAATTATATGTCATACGAGTCGACCCATCCCGGCTCCGCCCAGGTCTAATTTACTGCGAGTATACATTTTAATCGCTATCCTAGCGTCGTTTATCCTCAATTCTAAGGGTTGTGGCCTCTCCGAATAACTTTCTCCTGGACTATCTTTCGCCATTTCACTCTATCTTCTGCAGCGTGAAAAGCATCTCAGATCGAGATATTTAATGTGGAACGGATCTTGTCAGACCAGCGAGTTGGGCTGCGGCCTCTGGGTCTCTTCCCGTCCACCTTGCCGGTTTGCCAGCAGCTGTTCAAGGTTGTCGTCTTTCTTCCTGGCAATGTGGCCAAAGATATCGAAACTTCTGCGCAAGCATGTGGTGCTGAATCTCATAGGAACATTGAGTTCAGTTAAGTTGGACTCATTGCTTCGATGTTCAGTCCAATGAATTCCGAGCATCTTTCTCCAACACCACATTTCAAATGCGTCAACACGCTGGCTGTTGGCTTTTCTAAGCGTCCTTGTCTCTGCTCCATATAAAAAGTGCTTTTTTATGCTTTTGTGCTTTTGTACGACATCAAAGCTAACAGGTACTCAAGTCAGTGTTGCCAACATCATAATTAACACTATCTAATTATTAATGAGATATTTCTTTTTCAACTGACTGAGTATCTTTTGGAAGAAGGATATTTGTGTACTGTTTTGTAAGCGCATTGATACTGTAGGTATTAGGAATATTGATTATCACACTACCTACTTTATTTTAACCTCCGCTCCTTCCAAGACTGAATTGTTTGGAAGAGATGGCTAATTAGCCATAAGACCGCCCGCTGTACTTCACATTAGTTTTAATTAGTTATAGCTTAACTTTACTGTATCCTTGTTCTTTTGTGCTGTACAATAAAATTATAAATTAAAAAAATTATCGATATTACGAGTGGAAGTATAATAATTAGTATTAATAATATTTCTACATTCTTCTCTTAGGTGAGTCCTTTTATACACTTTAGAGAGTTCGTAAATTAACACTTGAATCACAAGCACAAGCACTACATTTGCTTTAATTTTTATAATTAGGACCAGGAAGGATCGCGTGATCAAGATCTACCAAAGGCGTCGTGAACACATACTCCAAGGTAAATCATAAATATTTTGTTTGCTTGTTATATAAAAAGTAGCTTAAATAATGTTATAATTAGCGACGAAATATTACACGAGGTCAGCGTTTCCTGACAATTAAAAAGAAGAGTTGGCGGAGACAAATGAATCCCCGCATTATTTAATATGGTCCAGTTATTTTCAGCAAATGTATGTTGTTTTTCAAATACACTTAGTTTTAAAATATAATATAAATTTATATCAAATCTTTTCCGTTTTAATATAAATGAAGAAGACATTATTCGGCTACTTTTGCTTCATTATTACATTTTTTGCAATTTATATGGCATAATTGACTTCTGTACATGAAAATTTGCCAAAAAAATTAAAACAAATATCTATGCACTTGAATTAATGTCAACAACATGTAGGAATATATGATTATGACGCGGAATTACTTGTTGTTTAAAGAACCAGTGAGAAGTAATTAGCGACAAATAAACCTATTGATTTAAGTTTTCTCGCCACGAAATAACCGAATATTTTTTCATTATATTCGGCTGTCGGCCTATGAACAAATTAACTATTCCTAACAAGTCATAGATACTCTTATACAGATACTTATTAAGGGATGCAGATATGAACTAGCACAGCAGTTTATTGATGTCGTCGCATTAAGCACACACCGCAAGTAAGTCCCTAGTAATTTCCTCTAATGTTTGTGTTCTGTATCGGCGGGATATTTCCACTTTCCCGTCTGAACTAATAACAAGCTTACTATGTTGTAATATGAGCTATTTTAGGTTGATTTTAAGTTTAATACTAGATGAAATATTGCAGGTGTTTGTTGGGTACAGAATGTTCATTCTACTACCAATCGTTTGTAATGCATTGTGACAGAATTAAGGTGACCAAAAAAAAGGATATATAGGATTACCTGTTAAAGGATATCTCTTTACGTAAGTTGTTATAAATTAAGGATTCTGTAATCTATACAATTTATTCTAGAATTGAAAATGTCATACAATTCCTGTTCATTCACAGGATTTGTAAAAAATATATTTATAATATAATATAATTTTTATGCATTAATCTTTTTTGTTTTTCTCATTACTTATAACAATAGTAGTAATTTAGTGGAGAAGATCTACTTATCCTAATAATACTGTATATGTATAAAGTTTGTGTGTTTGGATATTTAGAAATGGGACACACACATAAACGGTTGAACGGATTAGAGTAAATTTTGGCACACATACATTTTATACCCTGGATAAATACATAAGCTAGGTTTTATCCCGAAAAAAGCAAAAGTTTTATTTATCACATGAAATTTTGGGATCTCATAAAAAGAAATTGTTCACACAAAAACAGCACAACGCATTTACATTAAAAAATGCATATAACTGTATTATATATTGGAATAATATTTTAACCAAAAAAGAGTGAGAAAGTCCTTTAGTGAAAATGATGGAGTCAGTGATCGTTTTTAATTCACTCCAGACTCAGTTCACAATTTGGCGCAGATGAAGTAGCCTGCAGATACCAGTTTATTATCACAAAATGCGAGGAATCTTGAGGAAACTATATATATTGCAAACCATCTATTTACAATAACGCAACATTTGGGCACTTTATCATACTCAGTTATACTCCTTGAGCGTAGTTTTCCGCCTCATCTATTAGAGCAGGTGAGACTTGCTTGGGCATCGGTCGAGGACATTGATTGATTCACAGGTGACACAATATACGAGTAAAAATTTTAGGAAACGAATTGGTTTTGTTTCCCATGTTATTTTTCAAACAAAAAAGTAATGTTACTTTTAAGGATCTTTCCCACATAATTCACTAAAACGCAGTTCTTCTGGCGCTCCTTTCCCATAATTGTTCTCTTCTTTTTGATGTCAAAATACAAACTAGCACCATGTATTCGACAATACATTAAATATTTCTAATTATCTTAAAATCCAGGTGTCGTCTACGTTTTTTTCCGAATGTTGCTTCATCCCTGCCCATTTATATGAGTACCATCCTCTTTCTGGTACTGTTTAGCATCTACATTTCTCGTCAAGTTATGTCTCTATTGCTATAGCTAAAGCAGAAATATTATTTTGCTAGCCAGGATAGTTAAAGATTCAGGAGCGTATCATTGTTTTTATTTTGTGTTATGGTTTCTCAATTTCTATTAAAAAGGTTCATTTTTATCAACAAATTATTCTGATTACATCTACTTTATTAAATTCGAAACTCTGTATTCATTGTCTTTAAAAATATGAACATCATAGAATCAGTTTTCCTTGATAAATTTGTCATACGAGTACGTCACTTACATTCAAGACATTGCCACCCAATCTATTTGTCCAGGTGAGACCCGTTCAGCATCGGCTTTGGACGTTGATCGATGTGGCTGGAAGTAACAGATTTATATAAGAAGTATTCGACTAACGTTCACTTTGTTCTTGGTTTGATAATACCATGCTATAAATGACCTTTACAATTTCTAAGATCCTAACTTTTTACCATAGATCGACCTCACTCCTTTTGTTAATAAATTATATTCATCTAAATCAGTGATGTTCTAAGTGTTCTTTATCAATCTCCAGGCCAAAAGAAGTTTCGAAGCGCAAGGACACTACTATCTTTTCCACTTATAACGTGGGTTTAGACGAACTCAAATCTAGGGATATAATGTCAATAGTGTCTCGTCATTAACAGAGATAAACAAAACATTGAAATTTGTATCCTGATATATCAATAATTGTAAACAGTAAACCATCAAAAAAAAGGTTAAAGCAAGAAATACACCCCAAAAAGAAAGAAGAAATGAACAAAATAAAAAAAAAATGTCATAAGCAACTTACAAAAAGAACTGATAATAGATTCCAGATTGCATTTCCTATTTCCTTGTCTTTTTTGTTTACCAAATTGTTTAAATGAGGATGTTGGATCAAATATGAGAAAGTAGGGAATATTACTGGTATGAAATTAAACTTATATTTTTAGTATGTTGCAAAATGGGTGAAATTCAAACACATTTCAAATAAACTCTTTTTTGAATAGAGTATAATCTTTGTATTATAACAAATAGGGTCCTGAAAGTTTGCCGCCATTTGCGAACGAAAGCGGTAGTAATAGAAATGAGCAAGCCCAAAGTGAACCAAAAAGTTTTTTAATATATCCAACCGCGACATAATTCCACTCTCGTTTGAGCTGAGTAGCTTACAAATTTTACGGTACTAATTTTATAAAAATACTATTATAGTATTTGTTTGTTTGTAAAATTAATTAAGAGCTTGGTAAAAACATTAAAGTTTTAAGAGAAAATACATTTTATGTGCGACTTCCACCAGTTTATATAATATTAATGCTATTTTTTAACAAAAATAGCATATATTAAACGTCCTTAGATTTGGTTATTCGCTTGAAGACGGTTACAAACCACAAAAATATTTTTTTCGACCATATTACACTCCTTTAAAAACGATGGAAAAGTGGTAAGGACTTGATTGACTTACTCGGGAGGTCCCAGTTCGATCCTGGGCACACACCTCTGACTTTTCTGAGTTATGTATGTATGTTTTAAGCAATTAAATATCACTTGTTAGAACGCTGAACGCTGAACGCTCTCAAAGGTATGTGAAGTCTGCCAACCCGAACTGGGCCTACGTGGTAGACTATGGCTTAACCCCCTCCCTATTCTGAGGAGGAGAACCGTATTCTATCTTTATTCTTGACGCAATAAAAATTCGGCAATACGTGGAGTAAATTTACATTACAACCGAAACACGAAACATATACGTAAAAGAAAACGATTATTGAATACCAGTACAATTGGCTTCTGTGACATAAAAAAGGCCCATATATTTTCCAAAATTATCTCTATTCCCCAATATTACACTACATAAAACCAATTCACAGTCTTTCGTACACAGACGATAAAAGAAACAAATTTTTACAGTGTGCTTACACACACGATACAATATTCAAAGAATGTAATAAATTTTAGCGTTCTATCGAAATTCAATATGTAAATTGCTGAACGCAAAATCAAAAAGGAAAAATAAAGGGAAACAAAAAATGATAACGGAGGGTAGTCAAGTTGAATGTTGTGCCAATACTCAGAAGTGAGAGTGTAGTGGAGATGGGAGGTGTGATGTAATAAGGGTGCATAAATGGCATATTCGAGGGTAGTACTTTTTATTTTATTCCCTGACTGTACATAACCTATGTTCCGATAGACTTGAACCTGTTGTCAAACAGAGCTCACCTAGTGACCATTATGGCTGTGCAGTCCTGTGGTGTCGTGATGCTAAATGGTGTTGATGTCGTGTGTTTAATATTGGTTGCTCGGTTTTTATTGAGTGAGAGTACAAATGTTCGACATATTTTAAAAAGTAATAAATTTTGCATAAGTTTCGAAATTTTTTTCTTTAGCGCCGTTGTGCACATTTTTGGGACGGGTAAAAATTTTAAACTTGCGTCAGGACACGTGACCTGATCGAAAATTCATAAGATTATGGATGAAAGTTGATTTTTCTGAGAGATAAACTTTATAATGTAAAACTTATCCAAATCAAAAATGGTTGATTCCAACCAGTGGTCGATTTGAAATGGAATGATCATGTGACTAGTTTATGTACACATATTAAGGTCTGGTCAAAAAGGACTCTAAAATCAGCTTTATACTTTTAGACATTAACAATTAAACATTACATTACCTCTATATGTACCGAATGTAATATATTTAAATGAGGAAACACTTGCCCTTTTAAGTAGATTCCTTATTCTTAGGCTTAACCAAATGCCAGAAAATCTTCGGTCAGTCACTGGGGAAGCAAATTGAAATATTCATTGATTGATTTTCCCTTAGCCGTTTGCATCTTTTTACTCTAAGTAGTCTGGCTCGAAGTATATTGAGGAGAAGAAATACTATTCAAATGTAGCTTATTTTCGTAAAAAGAAATTGTATTTATCATTGATACTTTTTAATATATTAGTTTCTGACGACGCTACAGCGATAGGGTGGTATAAGTTTAACGTGTGTACCTGTGTCTGTTGCTAAATAATGGACCGATTCTGATATTATTTTTTTTTGTTTTAAAGGTAATTTAATCGCGATGGTTATTAGCTATAATTTGTGAAGATCTGTTCAGCCGTTTGAAGACTATCAGTTCATTAGTAACTTGAGAACTGCCTGCCCATATTAATATATTGTCAATTATAACAATCTTGTAACCATGTTAACCCACTGGCATTGCTTACACCGAGTAGAGAGGAAACGGTATTTTTGATACCTTTTAATAAAGCCTTTTTATAGTACTTAACAGTATATTTTTATAAATGTTTGTTAAGACTGTATTGACTGTTGTTATCGTTGAAGCGAAGCCGAGCTCTTAAAATATGCTTTTGGGTCTCAATCCCTAGGCAGTGCTTCTTGTCTAGATTGTCTTCCAAGTTTTACTGCATACCATAAGAGATATGCATATTTTATTTATTTAATGATGATTAAAAACACTAACATTGGCCATATAAGATGGTTTTAAAAGCCAAAGAAGCCAGACATTGGCTCAAACATGGCTATTCAGTTCGTAATAAGCTCCTTAGCAAAACAAATAAATATTAAATTTAAACATAAAAAATTAAGGTACAAATTAAAATTTGGAAATTTGTTTTACTGAGGGGTCTGTTACATAATATTATTAATAAAAATAAAATAAAAATAAAATAAGCCTTTTGATTTTTTTTTACATTTGTTGTTTATATAACATTAACATTTTTTTTGGTAACGCCATCTTTATAAGTAGTCGCCTCCTCGGCGTAGGCCTCCCCCATTGCCTTCCATGTCTCCCTGTTCCTTTCTTTCGTCATCCATCCTGGTCCCACTCTTTCAGAGAAGACATCCTTCCAACGCCTTTCTTGTCGACCCCTTGACCTCTTTTCGTTTTTTAGGATCCATTCCGTAACTATTTTTGCCCATCGACTATTCTCCAGTCTGCAAACATAATATTATTACTCTATATTTATTATTAATAAAAAGGATATGCACTTGATTTACACAATATAACTACAGTTTTTCTCATTTATAAAACAAATACTTGATGACTTGAATATGTTTGGGATCGACGAGATATAAGTCTTGTATGCATTATGGCAAATTATTTTGTTAGCAACACCGTTTATAAATTTGTATTCAGGGGCTAATTCATCTTATTTAGACTAGACAATATATTATACCCTTTATTGTTTGTAATAGTATCCAGACCGTCAGGTAGTGTCACGAAGGGCATATTAAAGTATTGAAAGTAATAGTTTAATGTTGTTAAGTGCCGTGGTGTTAAGCCTCTGTTATCGAGGAGCACGTGAGTAATATACTTTATCCATTGTTGATGGCGAGTTCGAGTGATGGAGGTGGGAATTAATATATTATGAAAGAGTTCTTTCAAACATGCTCGTGACTCTCAAGCTCCAGGCACTGCTCGGCTTCTATCTAGATTAAATGGTAATATTGTCGTTAGTGTTACTGCACAGTATAGCTTCTATATTCCTAATAATTTATATACTTAGAAAGTTATATCGATATAATAAATCTGTTACAAACTCAACAGATATTATTTCATAAATTTTATTACAATTCTCGTACGTTAACTTCAATAAAGGTAACATAGTAGAAAATATTATTTCATCTTGCTACTTCAAAGCCTGTTTACAAATCAATGGACTCTCCAAACAAAGGGATCGGCTAAGGAATGGGAAAATTGTTGGCATAACATTTATTTAGAAATATATTAAGAAAAGGGTTTCTTATTTTCATTACCGTTGCCTTTTAGCTAATAAAAGCGCTTTGTTCCTAAAGGACGGAAAATTATGAATACTTTGATTCCATTATTGTTTCGCAAGTACTTAATCATGGTCAATTTATTTTTATTTTTGTCTGTTTTGATGTTTATGGACGGGATTGGCATTATTTTATTTAAAATTTACCTGTTAAATTTAGCACTTTTATTCCTTTTATTTTTAAAAACATTGTTGAAAATTTTATTTTTAGAGATCCTATTCGTTTATTTACAAATATCCAATGGATCCACAATATATAAGCTGTGTCGTGAAAGCGGCAGTATGAGTAGTGATATCATAGAATGTCGTGATGTAACGTTGTTACTTGTTTAGTTACATTTTCGGTAAATCAGTGTAGGCGATTGCTTATGCATAGTAAAAAGGTACTGTAGACCTGCACCTTGGTCACAAGCTCTAGGCACTCAAAGCTTTCAATCTTAGGTGTATTCTTACTGTCTCCGAATCAAGCAGCAATTTCAAAACAGGTTAAAATTGCGAAATTACTAGGCAAATTTTATTTCATGTTTATGAGTAGGTCTTAGATTTAGATTTACAATTGGGCTCTCCAGATGGCGCTGCAATTGGATTTATTAATACATTTACAAGTTAAGGTGTTAAAATATTATTTAAACATATAATATATGTAATTTATTGAAGAGATTTCAAATAACCTCCTGTAGATAAAACACTTTTATCTCAGTCGCGATTATCAAAATTAATAAAATTCAAATAAAATGAATCGATTTCTAACGTTTCTAAATAATTTAAGTACCTTTAAGTATTCTTTACCCATTTCCTCCTAATTCTCAGAGGACAACAAAAAGCAATATTCGATTTGTCCCTGTCAAGTCTCACAAGTTAGACATGAACGAACCATCCATTTGTAATGATCCCGTACATCATTACAAAAACTCTACAACTTTATTTAATAGTATTTTTAATAGACAACTTATTTTGAAAGTTATTATAGCTTCGCACAACTAGACATGCATTTCTTCCCCTATTTAACCCCTTCAAGGGTTTTAACCCCATAAAAGATTGTGGTTTACTGCAGAAGTTATGTTATTACTGACTAAACAGCTGGCAGATGAGATTATGAATTGTGACGCCATTCTTTCGGACGTCAGTCCGATTGTCACACGTACATAGTCATATACTTAAGTCTACAAGTGGTATGTAGCCCTATAAGACAATAATACATCAAAAATGATATTTACTAAGTCTTGACGTCATCAGTTAATCGACATTTATGCTCAACAAAATGCTCATCAAATCAATGAATCATGGTGGACTGCTGTATTTAGTAGATTTATTTTTAAAATGCCAATGCAATGTAAAAAACTAGTTCTTACTAAAGCGGTAATATTCACAGAGGCGACGGCCATTTATGTGATGCGAAGTTCAATTAACTTTTCAGTGCTTTTTATTTACGTAGGACAGATGGAGCTACTATACTTGAAGCGTCAGTAGCTCAGGTTTAGGCGTTGGATTCACGATTGATAAGTCGTAGTCAAATCCCAGTCATTGGACTACTAGCGTGGCCCACTCCTAACACAAGCATTTAGCTTAGTTGTAGGGTTAAGGAATACTAGTAGTATGTGATCCATTTTGCCAGTATTCTATAAAAAAGACAAAGCCTATTTACTACTAAACAATGAATATAATATGCAAAATGTTCAGAGTTATCGTTATTTAAATCACTGGTTTAGACAGTGGTTTAACTATAAGACATATTATGTATATTTATCAAAGGATTTAAACAACTATGAAAATGAGTTTTTCATAAGACATCGCAAGTAACTGTGTTTATTTTCGTATATTTGTTTACCTTAATTGTAATATATATCATATATCATGGACATAAACAGCAGTATTTCGTTAAACTAACAAAGTACATTATTACCGAGATAACTGCGGTTACTTTACCCACCATAATTCCTCCTTAATTGAGTCATATATTATCAAAGAACTTGTTTAGGCTCCTGGACAACTGAAGAATGTTTTTTCTTAAGAATGACCACTATTTTGAATAAAATATACCAATGGAATAAGTCGTAGGTGGTTTAATAATGTCCATGTTTTCTGTTTAATCTTTTGCCTGTGCTAGCTGGATTAATAGAGAGCCGCAAAACGGCTAGATCAGTTTGTATAATTTGTTTTAAAATAATTTATTTAATTAAGTCTCAAAAAGGTTCTATTTAGGTGAAAAATTGGAAAATTTTCATGGAAATTATTCAAACTTATGAACACCTGAAACATATTTTCTACTAGTCGACTCGCCCCGGCTTCACACGGCTGGTATTTACCACTAACGGAACTGAATTTTTTCGGGATAAAAAAGTTGCCTATACGCTAATGCAGAAAGTGTCTGAGTGCAAAATTTCATTGAAATCAGTTTAGTATTTTTTGCGTGATTGAGTAACAAACATCTAGACATTCAAACATACAAACTAACATTTATACTAATAGTAAAATAGAAGCCATAATATTTTAAACTGGTGAGAGAACATGGTGGAGTGAGTGAGAGACTGAGTAATTGAATGAATGATGAATGAATGAATCCACTCTGGATGTGTGAATTATGGGTAAGTAAGTGACTAAATGAATGTTTGTTCTATGTGGAGTCAATTTGTAATGTCTTACGAGAGTTTATCAATTATTTTATATAGTATATGTATAAGCTAATTAATTATATTTTTCTTTGAAGTATCCTATTACACAATGTATTGAGTGACCCAGGAGAGCACAGAGCAGACTGTGCAAGCATGAGACATGCATCCTAACGTGTAAACTTAAACTCTGAATTCCCAGCTGACTTCGTACTAACTTCGAGCTAACAATATTAACCTGCTTTTAGATCGAGAACTTAAATAATTCAATTTTCATTTTTATATGTATCTAAATGTGAATAGAAAGCTCTTGAGGATTGCTGTAATAGTAAAGGATATAAATTACCAATTGATAAAAGCATAGGCAAACAATGAAAAACTTTTAAAATAATTTTAAATTATTAGTATGTACATTAGAGGAGTCCAAAATTTAGGTTGTGAGATAAGTCAACGATGAGATTTGCGGGTAATAAAAATAATACTAAATACAGTTTTAGTAACCCAAAATATATTTAATTAAATTGTTTAAATATTTTTAGAGGCTTTAACTTTTGATGCGGACAATTTTTTTGATATTTCTTGAAGTATCAACGTAATGTTTAGTTTTTAATTAATATTTTATATATAAAATACAATTTAATTAATTAATTCTTTATTGAGAGTCAAAAGACAAGTAAAAGTCATGTACAAATCTATAACTATTCAAAAATTTAACTTTATACGAAAAATAGGTTAGATCCTTTGAATTAGCTGTTCTTTTAGATCATTTTTCCCAGCTCATGAATTATATATGAAGCTCGATCAGGAAAATTTTAAATGCTGATGTAAGTTAAACTGATTTTTGTAAAATATGTTTTACAAAATAAAAAAAGAGTGTATATCATTATTTATTTACTAACTGATCCGCCCTCGCTTGGGACTCACGTACTCATTTATTCATTCATACTTTGCCACCTATAAATATAAATATTCCGTTTCCCTAATATTTTCGTGGAATTATATTCTATAATGCATAATATGTCACAAATTTGGACACCACCATCTATCTCACTTTTTTATACAAATCTTGCCCTGACAAAAACTAACACAAACAATATTCAATTTTGTGCAGTAGTTCTGAGGTTACGCGCTTACATATATTGAGGCTACGCTAGGCTAAAGAATCTCTAAATAACAACTGCTTTAAACAGAGCCTATATTTTAAGATACTCTTGCAGAAATACGTCTAGTAGTTATTGAGTGTACAAATAAACGGCCAGAAAGACAAACAAACAAAAAATATAGATAGAGAGAACTGATTTTAAATATGTAAAATTAAGAAAATCGTCCTTTCGTAATCCCCTGTTTCCTCCTCGAAATCTGGACCGATTTTAATATTTATTTTGTTAAAATGCACTACGGGGTCTACGCTATGCCCGTACCTTTTGCTTTTTTGGTTTATATTAATAATAATTAGTTTGCTGGATGTTTGCAAATGTAAATAAAAAAGTCGTTTTTTTTAAATTATAAAGGTTTTTTTTTCTATTATATTAATCAAATAATAATAAAAAACAAATGGTACAGTTATGGAAGAGGTACGTATATATCGCATGATATTTTTTTTCTTCTGTAACTTCATTATCCTAGGAGGAAACGGGGGACTACGTTTGTATGAAAAAAGTGTCGACTGATTTTAACACAAACAAAGCCTAAGTATTACATTTTTAGAGTATAGAGAGCAAGCAAAACTGCGATAGAAACCTCATTGTATATATGATATACCTTCATATATTAAAGTTGGTATAATGAAAGCAAGTACAGGTTGTATCATTAAGATAATTAAACCTGTTTAAATTTTCCAAATAATATTCAGGATACTACTGCAGCCAAAATTTACTTCACTCCTTTATCTACAATAAATTTGGGTTTTGTTTACATTATATCGTAGCGTTTATTATAGCTTTATCTTTTTATTTAATCTGTGTCGTTTTTCATTCATTTATTAGTTCGCTAAATCATATTAAACGACAGGTAAATGTTTTATCAAAATCATTTTAGCATTTTTAACCGTTTAAACTTTCCCTGGACTCCAAAATTAGCCAAATCTCAAGTTTTAGCGAGACTAACGAACAGCAATTCATTTTTATATCTAAGATTAGTGACGTAAAAATTTGAAAAAAGGCATATTTAAAAGAGAATTAAAGTAATTAAAAATTGTTAGCACTGTATGAAAAAACCTGACTACATTTATTAGACATTTGTATTAAATTTTTTGAGTAATTAATTATGTGGGGCAGCATAGGAATGTTTTTGCGCGTTGCAAAGCTCAATAAAACATGCTGCTAGACCCCAAGCGTGGTTCTATACTCCCAATACAGTGGTTTTAGGAGCATATTTACAAGATTCTTAATAAGAACAAGACTTCACTAATTTTCACTTTAAAAATTTGATAAATCAATATTTACTCCACAGAATAACTCGTCAAAATGCACCGGATTTATCGTAACAAAACTTAAAAATTGTCTAGTCATTGTTGAGATTTTTTTTAAACAAAACAATAAATACTAAAAGCCAATCAAACGATATCAACAGTGTTGCTAGCAATATAATATCGTAAATCGTAACTGAGTAGTGTAAACGTGTCAAAGTTAGTGCAGGTAAACGATCTCGAGCCAACGGCCAATTAATTATACCTAACAGCTGCAAAGGAGAAATTACTTATTATTAAGCATTATTTTGTATGAATATATGTATATCTACTTTAAATAGATTTATGAATATCATTATTATTCTTTAATGCCGATTGTTAATAGAAAATGCCAGAAATCCTAACTATATAAACAAACTAAACGAAAGTGCGATTTGATCTACTACTTACGCTATCTATAAACAAGAAGATTTCGTCTGTCTGTTACACAATCTGGCTTAAATCACTGAACCTATTTTTATGAAATATGATACAGAGATAAAATAGAGCTTGAGGAAGGAATAGGCTAAATTTTATTGCAAAAAATACTTATGAATAAAGAATAAATGAGGGTGCGATTATGCCATCTATCGAGGTGGGGATGAAGTGCATGTCGAGCTGTGTTGCCAATAATTCGGGAATTAGTCATATGTAAATTAAACTGTAATTTTTTTTTATGGTTTATCGCCCATGGAAAACAAGAGGGTATCTCTTGTTTTGCCAATGCGTTGCATCCTCGAGATGGAGTGGGGAGGGTGAGTGAAGAGAAAAATGCTGCGGTTTTAGCGGACTCTGAGCAAACCTAAGTCTGAGACTAGAGTCCACTAGATCCGCAGCATTAATGGGAGGGAGGGGGTAAGTCTAGCCCACATGCGGTCGGATTCGTATGCTGGTGGACGCAAGCCAGTCGGGGAACAGATCCCCTACCACCAATGGGGGTGCTGGGTTACTCGGCTCTTACGAGATGCTCACTAGTGGCAGAGGCCAATAGTATTCTAACCCGTCCCCTCACGGGGTAAAATGAATCGGGGTAAATATAGCGAAACATGATATAGCGATTAAATCAAATCTAAATACACGCGGTAAATTGCACCCGGGCGAAGCTGGGACGGGTCGACATGTAAGTATTTTATATAAGTAGAATGCATCGACTAAATTAAAAAATGAACAATGAAATTTGATATCGCACTGGGTTATGTCCTTTTCAAGATTACTCTAGATTCTCGATATTATCGTATTTGTAAAAGATCTTATAATTAAGATATAATTAAATTTTCTAAAATAAAGTTAGTATACAAGGTCATGTCGGTTTACTTCCTAGGATAGAAAACATTATTTTTTGCTTGTTATAAAATAGATGATACAGTCGTCTTCTCCCACAGCCTAAAAGTCGTAAAGTTTAACAACTGTCTTCCTTAAGAATGTAGCTTACTTCTCTTTTCTTCTAAATTTTTTTTAAAGTTACTGATATTCGAATAATTTCAGTCGAAAAATATATAACTTGGAGAAATGAAAAATAAAAGGAGAGGCGGTATATTGAAAAATATTAAAAGGGGGTGTGATATTGAATAGACTATTGGTTAGATGTAACGTAGATACTTCTGCTGAACCGATAAATAATCAAACATGATCTCTTACAAATACGACAAGAACCTAAGCAGTGCCTTGGACTTGTGAGCAAGGTGTAGTTTTGCAAGGCCTTTTAACAGAATTCCAACACTCACCTCCACTGTTTAAACCTAAGGTTAAGCTAACCTAAACCTAACGTATGCGCCGATAAATATTTGATATAATTTAAATAATACGCATATTTACTAATAAGGTATTTTAAAAATTTAAAAAAAAATAAAAAAACATTACTAGCAGTATGGGTCACATACCACTAGTATTCCCTTAACCACTCCTAGGTTTTTTACCCTTTTTATACCCTATAGCGTAATTAATACATAAATAATGAAACAATACGCCTACTTAGAATATATCCTTTTGAGTAATGTTTAATGTCAATAACATAAAGTACCTCTCTAGATCGTATGAGTAGGTATGTGAAGCTCCTTTTAGAATTGCGTATCAGAACTTAACCCAGTTTTCTCTGCTATCAGAGAATAAAAGGATACTTAGTCTAGTGCTTTAAGCATACTCATAATAATGTAGAAATATCTAGAATATTATATAAGTTTTGTTTTATACAATAGAGAATACAATTTTCCAAGAACATGAGTGCGAAACATATCCATTCAAACTCGACGCAGCTTATATAATATAATAGATTACAATCCAAAAAAAAAACATATGTATATCTATATCTATACTTAATATTATAAAGAGGAAAGATTTCTATTTTTGTATGTAACAAATAAACTTAAAAACTACTGAACCGATTTCAAAAATTCTTTCACCATTAGAAAGCTACATTATCCCTGAGTAACATAGGGTATATTTATTACTAGAAAAACTCAGAGATCCTGAGAAATTCTTACTATTGATGATGGAACAAAAATATGTTCTACACTACTACGAAAAACTTCGCGACACCATATGTGCAACTGTTTTAGTTGATGTCACTATAACTACTTTTTTTACATTTTAAAAGATTTAGATAGAAATTCCTATCAAAATCAGACCATGTATACCATACCTTTGTATTAATTATTATCCAAATAAATTATTTCATATTCAAGACTGTTTCAGTACCTATAGATTACTTTAAGAATTATTAAAATCGGACATTCCATTCAAAAGATATTACGAAATTAAAAATATTAATATAAACAAAAAATACACGCTGACGGGCCGGTGCGAATCCACGCAGCGCAACGCAACGTTTAAAAAATATATCCACCCGTGCGAATCCGGAACGGGCCGCTAGTCATTAATAAGACTGCTACCAACCAACAAAAATTTCAAACAAAGATATAAGATTTGATGCAACAATTTTGACTGATGAGGATAGCCTTACTTTATATTTTATTACTACTCTATCACTCCCGGCTTCACCCGGGTGCAACTTAACACATTTAGGTCTAATTTTACATTTTAATCGCTATATCACTATATTTTACATTTTAATTTATATATGACTAACTACCAAAGACATAACGGTTACACAGCTCGACAAACACTTCATCTCCACGTCGATAGATGCCATAATCGAACACTCATTTATTTAGTTTGTATTACTAAGTATTCTTTTTGCTATAAAACATATCCTATGTCCTTCCTCAAGCACTACTTTCGAAATTATAACATTATAGTTAAGATTAGTTGAAGGTTGTGGTAAGACAGGTTATAGGGCTAGTCCCAGTCGACCAAACAAATTATTCTAGATTCTAACGATGCGCCTACTAGAGAGATGTATAAGTTGTCAGCTATCTTTCATGTGAAAACCAATAAAAGTTTTATTTGATTACTTCGTGACAGCTATTGAGTATCACAAAACCAAAAGCAATAGGAAGAGTAAGTAAAAGACGTGTTAAAATAGATTTATAACTTTTTCGATATGATGATGAATGAGATAAAAATAAAGTCGCAGGTAATTTTAATATGATTATTGTATATTGTCTTGCTAACACAGAATTATAACTGAACAAGATTACTTTAAAAATGTTGATCGCTGCTGCTTATATTACATTTAAAATTCACGAATAAATGAACATTAAATATACTCACAAATATAATCAGAAGCAAAACTACTTAATTAATATAATTTAAACGGAAAATCCTAAGCACTTCTGACTTCCTAATTACAGTTAAAACTACTTAACATAAAACGATATCTTATCCACTCAAAATACACGAGATTAAGCTCCCGTAAACAAGGTTGCTAATGTTTTCAAAAGAAATTGAAGACTCAAAAGCGATAGATGTTTATTTTTTTTAGAAAAATCTTTATTTACTTTAATACCTTTAGACGTACGACGAGTAATTCTTTAAAGGAGGAAACATACAAAAATAAGAACGTTTTGTAATTTTTTTCTTATGTATTTATGTTTTTAAGAAATTTAATATTCTCAAGAAATTTCATGTAAAATATTTATAATATACTGGTATTTTCCATGCAGTAGTTAGAATAACTTATAATTCCTTTGCCTGAAGTTAAAAAACCAGAAAGATTTCTTTAGTACACTAGTAGTAGGTTATCAATCTCAATCCAAAATCTTTGGGTTATTATATTTATTATTTGGATTGAAAATACATTCCAAATTAAAATTTAGATAATATAGGTAATATTATCAATCTGTAATCCAGGTATTTTGGATTGAGATTGAGTTATTTTTATATATAATTAATTTCGGCTTTAAAATAACTTGGTGATCGAAATCCTGTTTTTTTTGACGTTTTAAATAGACAAACAAGAGTTTATAAATTTACGAATTTCTTAATTTTGATTTACATTTCGAAAAGAAACTAAAACTCAGTAAAGATCCATAATTATTGTCAAATTTGATATCAAATTATAAAGGGGGTTGTATCTAAGTTAAAATCATCGTATCCTTATAGTAAAATTTAACGTACAACACTAAATGTATCACAAAACCACATCGTTAGACATTTAATTATCAATAGGTATACGGTATATGGTTCTTAATTAGGACACATCAGCGCCACAGTCATTTGTCCAGCCCTAATCAGTCAGACCCCTGTCTATCGACCTCGCTCACTGATGTGTAATTATTCTTCTCTAATAGATTTACGGACTTCGGGTAAATGTACATTTATGCCAAATTGTTTTAAATATAATTATTTTCGTGAACTTCGGAAACAAAAGCTTCTATTTTCGCGCACTATTAATAATCTCCTAGGCCTTGAGATAAAATCTAGCTGCAAAAATAAATATAATAATAAATGCTTCTATTATTTGTATTCTACTTACATTCTGGTCGTCATATGTTATGAGGACAAACGATTTTTTTTATTACCGCCCATATATATCGACAATATAAGGAAGTGTCTCTTGCCTAGAAGATAGAGTGAGGAAAGAAAGCAAAACGAAGAATGCTAAGATTTAAGAAGCCTCTGACCAAGAACTCAGAGTCCTCTGAAACTGCAGAATTAATGGGATGGGAGTGGGAGGGTAGGTCTGGCCCGGATACGGTTCGACCGGAACTCATAAGAGACACTTGGCAAGACATTTGAGGAATCGATACGACAAAGCGGTTTCTCAGCCCTTTCGAGATGTTCTCCTAATGGCAGAGGGGAATTGTATTCTTAGCCGTCCCCTCACAGATATCACCTAGATAATTGTACTCGTTCTGGTCCTAAAATCTTTGTATTATAATTATTTAGAAGGCCTGGAATTAAGATAAAGTGCAGCCGAAGAAACAACCAAAGTAATAAAAGTTCCTATTTTTGTTTTCTGGTCTCTGGACCTTGACAAAAATAATAAAAGCTTCTATTTTTTGTATTCTAATAATATACTTATCATCTTATCTGTAGGATACAATCGGCAGAATAAAACTATATGAATTTCTGTATTTCATTTAGCTACTTCCTGAGAGGATTGACATTACCTCACTTATCCTTTACATTACAGATCTAGACAAATGGTTACCTTACATTAGTCACGATTTACCAAAGAAAAGAACACAAGGCATTATAAACTGTATTATCACTGAGTAAGAATCAAAATGGCGTAAATTCAAAAATCGCAATATTACTATGACCCTACAAAGTACAGACAAATCGTTGTAACTGCTCCCTTGATTCGCCGGAATGTTTTTTACCCCTCCATTCGCACACTTCAGTTGTACAGATAACAAACCCAAAAATACGGTTCAAATATATTTATATATTTGCTAGTTATATTAGTTTTTTGTTATGATAGAAAAATATATTACTAATATATGTGTAAAATCTATCTCGAGATATTGTAAACTGTCGGTAGATTGTAAACCGGCTAACAATTTAACGCATTAATTTTCGGTAGAGTATAGCAGTGATAGGCCAGTGGTTACGACATCGTTGTCTTACGCGGGAGGTCCGGATTCGATTCTGGGCACAAACCTCTGACTTTTCTGAGTTATGTGTGTTTTAAGCAATTAAATATCACTTGCTTTAAATGTGAAGGAAAACATCGTGACGAAACCTGCACTCCTAAGAGTTTTAATGATGATAATCTATCGAAATGAAACCGTCAAATTGTGAATCAGGATGAATTTCCCATAGAGTTACAAAACGAGATATCGCGTTAGATTATAATCTAACGATATTTATAAATACAATTTTACGATGACATACCTATACATCTCTAATTTATAAGTTATATAAATATATCTAATTTATAAGTCGTTACCAAGGTAGGTTTTAATACCATTCTAATAAAATACGATAAAAAATTGTAAATAATAAAATTTACATTTACAATTGATTACAAAAATCTTCTAAATTATATAAAGTGGGAAGAGAGATAAGGAAAAACAAAGAAAAAGGGGGACAGAGCACATGTTTACATTTAACCTTTCTCACGTTCCTTTGCATATAGAATCAGTATGGAAATGGAGGATCTCAAATATGAATCTCGTTTGTATGTTTGTCTCTTTAACAACAGGAGCGGTTTTGTAATCAATTGGTTATTTTTTATGCGTAAGTATAGAGATTATAAGAGTATTTAGTGATTATTAGAGTATTATCTATTGTTTTAATATGTTATCAAATTTGTTTTAAAGATTTCCCTGGATTTCGCACACTAAGACTCCCATTTCAGCAAAGAAGAGACAGATAAGCTAATAGTAATTAAACAAAGTTTTTTTGAGTGAACATCACCTGAAGTCGAAGTGTAACAATAGTTTGTTGTTATGTTATGGATAATGGAGAGGTCTCTAACAAACGATCGTGTGAGTTCTTATGTCGTATTTATCTTGTGATTCCTTTCCTTATGTGTGTTGACAAGACTCTGAAGAACTCAAGAATCAAGGGATTCGCTTACTTCAGTCATTCAATTTTGCTCTCTGGCCAAATTTATTAAGCTTATATAATACATATACATATAATACATATAATACATATAATACATATAGAAGATCTTGCTGTTACTCCTACAGTAGCTCTACTATTTAACTTAGTAATTTAGTTATTTATATTTAACTTAGTAACTTATTAATTCGGTTTAACAATAAGGGAGATATTGTTACAGAAAACTCATAATCAATAAATTGAAGGCAAATCAATGAATATTTTATATAAATTATAAAAACAGAACCAGACTGAATACTATACTCGTATATTCCACTCACGTTTCCCTTTTATGACAATTACGAGCAAGCACTGCCTTCCAAAATAGATTCCGCAAAAAAGCCTTTTCTTATTTTTTTTTTATTTATTGAGGAATATTAACAATGCGTTATGAGTTTATGTATTTTCCTTATTTTAACGAGGACGGTACAATCAAACGTAAAGAAAATATTGTATTAAACCTTTTAAAGTAAACTATGATAGTCTATATTCCAACAATGTAATCACTAATCAAACTCCCGTTAATCTATCGAGATTTATGTGCTGTCCAGCTACAGAATATTTATAAAAAATCCAACTAGACCTACTAGCCAATTAAAAGTTATTAAGTGTTGCTATACATATATATTTTTAATAATATTTTAATTTTTATTTAATTCATTATAACGTTTCCAAGTTACAAGAAGGAACTGGGGTGGGGTTGGAAGTTCTTCGTCATCCACCGTACTCCCCAGACCTTGTGCCTTCTTACTTCTGCTTTTTCCAGAATTTGGATAAGTTCTTGGCGGGAAAAAATTCAATAACCGGGAGGCAGTTCAAAAAACCTTTGAATAATATGTTGCCTCCTATCCAGCAGACTTTTTCAAAAAGGCATTGATTGCATGAGTAATTACTTTGATTATTAAAAATAACAAGTACTTACAGAGAAAAAAGGGCGTTAACTTATTTCATGCAAATCAACAATTTCATAGGTAGACCTAATATAAAACAAAGTCGGGTTTGTTCGAACACTTATAAATCGAGAACTGCTGGACCGGTTTTCATGGTTTTTAATTTGTTTGTTTTTAGTATTATTCTCCGTCCCGAATAGCAGAATAACTATTAAAAACTTCAGAAAGTTGACGAAAAAATTTATTAAGGTAACAACATTTTCCCATACAAAATATTGATGGGTTCTTAACTGTCAAACAATTAATGTTCATCCCGTCGATACGATAAAACTCTCCCCTCAAATTAAAGAACCAACCCATTTATTTTAGCAGTTTCAGTTTGTTGTAGTTAAAAAAAAAATGTCCAAATTTCCTAGTTTCCAAAATACCATAAAAATCTATACGTTACCATTGTAACTGAAAGGAATTCCCTTACACGTTTAACTCTTACAAACGTATAGCAACAATTCATTCGGTTAGACGCCTTTCACTGCACAGTTCTGTTCTACTCTTCATATAAACATGTTATAGCTAGACAATAGGAAATAAGACAAGACATTGAGATAGAAAATTAACTAAATATGAAATAAAATTTCATAGGTACAATAACCAGAGGTCGCAATAGAGTATTTCATACCTACTAAACTGGAATCTGACCGCAAAAGGTAAAAGCGTTCATTCTGAGGGTATTAAAAATACATATTTACTCATTAGATGGTGGTATATGTATGTAAATGGGGACAGGAAAGAATCTAGTTAAAAATTTCTCAAACATCGACGTTCATACGATCCCATACTTTATAAATTCTTCAAATATCCATTCTCCACCGTATTATAAGATTGCATTAAAATGAATATTTTAATATAGTTCAAAAAGTTCAGGCCGAGTACAAAAAAAGGCTTTTTCTGCTGCTGGAGGAAGCCTATAACTATTCCCAAATAATGTAGTATTTGTGGGAATAGTGGGACTAAAAGCTGTATTATATACCTTTATAATCAGAAAAAATAAATAAAAAAGTTTATAAAGCCTGAGAGGAAGCTTTTCATTCGGGATAATAAACAAATGACTTTGTCTTCAATACTAAATATTAGTATTCTATAACTCTTCCAGGTCTCATACATCAGTGATGTAACTAGCGCTCATTTCGTACTCGCCCATTGACGGCCCTAAAAAGGTCGAGTTCATTTGCTGCTCCGTGCCTGAAATACTCGTAAGACCCGCTTGGTTTAGACCCGTTCGGACTCGAGTATTTTCTTTGAATGACGACTCATTTGCCATGTTGACTTCCTAACGAGTATACCCGTATATACAATACTAACAATACTATCTATGAAAGAAAATAGTTTGTCCTGAAAACAAGTCTTATACATATAAGTCGGAGAAAGAATGAGAAGGAGGACTATTTGGTAAACGCAACATAGATACTGAACCGATAAATGACTAAACATGATCTCTTATTATTACGAAAGGAACCTAAGCAGTGCCTTGGACTTGTGATGAAGGTGTAGGTTTAAGGACGTTGCCATATATGTGAAGACTCACCTCCACTGCGTAGGTTTCTCTTTAAACCTAAGGTTAGGCTAACCTAAGCCTAACTTATGCGCCGACATATATTACTGGTGTAAGAACCCGGCTAACTAAAGTAAAAAGTTTCACCAGTAAATAGGCCCTAAAATAACAATCAAGAGCCATATTTATTGCTGGGATACAGCAGAGAGATTTAGGATAAGTTGCAAAATTGCGTCGTTACTAAAATATTTTTTTTTTTCTAAAATGCTAATTTTCATAGAGGTGATGGCTATTGACGCACTGTCACGGGATGCGAAGTTTAACTCACGTTTCAATTATTTATTCACGTAGTTCGTACAAGTGTAAATAGATTGAAATACTATTTTTTTGCAGGTAAAATATGAGAATTTCCAGACATTGAAAAATCTTGTGCTGAAAGAATAGAAAATATCAGGTGACGTTAAAAAAGCCTTAATATTTAAATTTAAATATATAACTTTAAAATACATTAAGCTAGAAAAAATATAAGTTCGCGATGTATATTAGACATTAAAAGTCATCTTAAAAATGGCAGTGCTTCAGAATATGCAATGAAGCTGCGACTGCGATTTAAAATTCTAGTACTGACTACATTAGATGCAGTTCCCGATGTAAAGAGATAGAAATTTGTATCACATGCATAAGGAATGTATTTTACAAAATGTAACATAAATAGATTTCAAAGTCGATTGACAACATTTACCCTGATTTAAGTAAAAACTGACGAAAACGTCAGAAATCCTACCTATATTATCTACATTTACACTATTATTTAAAGAAGAAAGAATTGATTGTTTGTATTTTTGTAGGTTTGTTTGTTGTGAATAGGATCGTAAACTACTAAACCGATTTTGAAAATTCTTTTATCGATAGAAAGCTACATCCTTTTAGAATAACATAGGTTATGTGTTACCTTTAATAGTTTAATTAAAAAGACATGACCATTTACGTGCCATAACGTGGCCATTTTTTCTGGAACGACAGACCCGATTTTAATAATTCTTTTACAGCTAGAATTTAGAAAGCTACACTATGCCAGAGTGACTGAGTGTAGTGTTACCGTAGATATCATAATTAAAACGATGTCAATAAAGTGATGGCAGAAGGACAATGGCCTTTTTGAATAAAAGAAGTAATCTCAGGAACTACTTATCCGATTTTGAAAATTCTTTCACTGCAAGGACGTTGAACTATTCCTGAGTGACATATGAGTGTAGTGTAGTGTTGCCATATAGTAGTAATATTTAAATTAATAGAATATGGCCATCTTGTAATCAATAAGTAAAAGTAAGTCTTACTCCTCCATCTAATGGATTTTGCTAATAATGGAGAACGGTGTGTTATTTCTGCTCATGAAATATAAATGAGACTTACACAGATAATTTTAGTAATTTTACTAAACATAAATCTATGTGAATTTCTTTAATAAAATACAAAAAACTAAGGAAATTATTTTTCTTAAGATTACTAGCAGTATGGATCACATACTACTAGTAGTCCCTTTACCCTTCCTAGTAAGCTAATAAATAGCTTGTGTCAGGAGTGGGCCACGTCAGTAGTCCAATGTCCGGGATTTGAACCCACGACTTATCGATCGTGAATTTAACGTCCGAACCACTGAGCTACTGACGCTTTTTATTTTTTTATGATGACTTGAAGAGTGGAGATCCGGAAGGAGAATCCAACAACATACAAAAATGTGAATTTTCCAGGAGAAAATACTCATAAATATTGTATAGCAACGATATCACATAATAGGGGAAAATAATCCCCTACCACCAAATGTGACAATTTCTAGTCTAGAATTATTGTATAGAATAATTTTAAAATCTACATTTCAGCTATAAAACTGTTTTACCAGCAAAATTTTACCTAACTACTAAAGATAACAGAATGAGATTGTTATCGTATTTGTGAATTTAGTATCATTTTCAAGCGGTGTTCGCTAAATTAAGCAAACCCCTAGAGGTCGTTGTGGCTTACTAAATAGTTTAGTTAGTGCTGTTTAGTAGAAACGTGATTAATAATCTAAAATATAGTGAAATTGTGTCTGTTGACAATGCGTGTTAGATTAGTGACAATATACTGAGTCTAATATGGGTAACCTAATATGGCTAAACTTTGTTAGTTATTAATAAAAAAAACTACAAAGTTAATCATCAAGGACTTATTCTTTTCAAAACAAATAAAAATCCGCCCAAACTCTCCATGAGTTCTACTGAAAACTTTTCTATGCCCACAAAATTAGTATGCCCACCTTCCGGATTCTTCATCAAATCAGGTCAATTTCGTATTGAATCACCAAACATATTAACATGTAAAATTTAAAGTTTGTTAAATTTAGTTACGAGGATTGATTACAAACCTACAGACAAAGCAGATGAAACTATATTAAAGCCTCTAAAATTTTCGGTCTATATAATATATTTTATATTATACGGTTCTTACATTTACATACATTTTATATTATACTAGTCGACCCGCGATCGATCTCGTCCTCGTGATGCTCCGCTTCTATTGGTTATAGGGTGATTATAATATATAGCCTATAGCCTTCCTCGATAAACGGGCTATCTAACACTGAAAGAATTTTTCAAATCGGACCAGCATATGCAGCTTACACCTTGAACGAGGCCAGGTGAATGAAGCAATTCTATTGATTTTCAAGAAACACATCCCTCGCTAAGCATTCTTCCTCACCTTAGGTTGAAACGCAGCCTAGATTTAAAAAAAATTCCAAACCATTATAATCTTCAAAATATATTTATATCCAATAATATTATATACAGAGGGCAAGCGGATGCGGATGCGACTTAGAGCGCCATTTGGAGTAGGCCGAAAGCTGTTAAAGCTATCGCCTGTTTGTAATCCTTTACCTGACGGAAAGCAATCCCCGCTCCGTTGGGCACAAGATTTCCTCTTTCCTTCGCTTGTTACATTTAAATGCAATTCCGGAATGGAATAAAATGTATTATTTTGTTATAGTTTGTCGTAGTGCTGTCGATAAAATAATTCTTTCAGTGTACACAAAATATAAAAGACAAGAATTGAAGCGACACAACGCCAAACTGATGATAAGTTATCACGGTCATTAGTACTCACGTGGATATAACGTATATCAGATATTCAAAAACCTGGAACTAGATCTTTCATAACTTTCACGTTTGGATGATTCAGCGATAAAAACTGATGACGATAAAAAAAGATAGTAAATATACTTTTCTTGAGATTTAATAAGCAAATATTTGATACTAAATCAGTGCTTACTGCATTGTGTTTTAATCATACCATCTTCTTTAAAGTAATAACTATGTTGTCATTGCTTATCCACGTTAAGAACATGATAAAGGAGGTATTACTATTAGTCTCACTTAACCTACTCATCTCTCTGACTCAAACTTTGCTGATCAGAATACGATTTATGGTGAATGGATCCAAAATATAGTAATAAGCCTTTCGCTATTTGGAAAATACTTAATAAATGAATATGGAATGTGTAAATAATCATATAGTCAAACATAGTCTGGGTCAATATTGACATTAGTATACAGTGGACCCCTAAACAAAGCGTCAATTAATAGTCTAGTGACTTTACAGGATTAGGAAACTTCCGAAACTAGGATTACACGGGATTAGCAAGATAGGAGCCAACATTACTCTCTTACTTGTTCCTACGAATAGATGTCTAATAGTTTTTCGATCAGAAATGTGAAAATAAATAAACTTTGATTTAAATTGAGTCTATCCACAAATGTTATATAAAATTTTAACCTCTATTACTTTAGAGTTATGGAGTTAGATGATTTGACTGCAAAACAAAAAATATCTCAAAAATTAATAGTCTGCGGCAATTAAACATTAACGTAATAATAGTCATAAGAATTCGCTTAACAGACGAAGAATATCTCCAGCTTTGGGCCTCTAAAATAAGCAATTTAGAGCCAACGAATCTCATTTTTGCTAAGATACTACAAAAGGCAGTTTAAAAGAACCTATAGAATCGTTTCATTTACCTAGCCTTGCTCATCATCACAACCCATTAATGGCCCACTGCTGAGCAGGGCCTCCTCCTCAGAATGAGGAGGGGGATAGGCCATAGTCCACCACGCTGGCCAAATGCGGGTTGGCAGACTTCACACACCTTTGAGAACTTTAGGGAATTCTCAGGAGTGCAGGTGTTCTCGCGATGTTTTTCTTCACCGTTAAAGCAAGTGATATTTAATTCCTTAAAACCCACATAACTCAGAAAAGTCAGAGGTGTGTGTGGGGGATCGAACCCGGGCCTCCCAAGTAAGACACCGATGTCTTAACCACTGGGCTATCACTGCTTCTAGCCTTGCGTGAGCTTTTTTCACTTCGTGAAGAGTGTCAACGAAGCGATTCTATCGTTTCTTAACAAACACATTCCTCGAATTTAAAATGCTTAGTTTCGTCATAAAAGCTTGCAAGAATTAGGATACAATGATAAAAAAAAAATATCAATCATATTTTATATTGTAATTATTTCGTGTTAGTTAAATTTTACTAAAGCGATAATTTGTCACAGAGGCGAAGGCCATTGACGTACTGTCACTGTCCGCTAAGTTCAACAATTTTAATACTTTTTAGCAATGTTATTTGAAAAAAAAATCATTTAAAACGAATAAATTGAATAAAACTTTTAGCATTTTATCGATGTATGAACAAGTCAGTGACTTGTTATCGCTATATAAGGAGATTTGCTAAGAGATTTACATTACATTATGTTTATTTCGTCTATTTATTACTAGTCGACCCGCACCGGCTTCGCCCGTGTGCAATTTACTACGTGTATTTAGGTTCATTTTACATTTAAATTTCCAACATATAAACTTTCACATTATTTTACTCTTTTTTACGATAAAACGTAATCTATGTCCCATAGTCCTATATCTCCAAGGTCTAATCTATCTTTGTACCAAATTTTACTAAAATCGGTTTAATGGTTAAAGCGTAACAGACAGACAGTTACTTTCGTATTTATAATATAGATTATGGGGAACAAGCCGGAAGATCTATTACAGATTTTTTTTTTTGAGGATTGATATTTAAAACAGAAATCAAGTCGTTTTGTTCCGATCCTCATTAATGGTTAAACTTTCAAACAAATGACTAGTCAAACTGCAACTGAACATGCTTATCATAAGAAATACAAGTTATTAGGATCATCCGAGTCTGATATATTTATTTTTTTAACTAAATGTTAGGATGAGGTTTCCAATCTAAAGCTTCTCGATCTAAAAGGTCCTCCTGAGTCTCAAGCCCCAGACACTTCTCGAGTCTTATTTAAAGTATTTGTAAAGCTTATATAATTATATAGATAAAAATAGAATACGTCTGAACAAATAGCTTAAGATCTGAGAAAACAGAGAGTTTTCAGAAAATGTTTATAAAGCTCTATGTAAAATGAATTAATGCGATGTAAAGAGCTTTTACCACCCCGAGGCCACAAAAATTTAATTTTGCATATTGACAAAAGACTCATTTCATTATAATTAAAATTTCTGAATTTCTACTTGTATATAAAAGAGAATAAAATTGTAATCACATTTTGGTAAGTGTTATACCTATTTAGAGTTAAATTAGATTTGTGGGTAATGTATATTTTAGGGCTATTTTATTATAAATACAAAATGTTTCATATTATTTTATTTAGAAGAAAAAATTAAACGTAATTTAATAGTATTACGGCTTGACTAGAATATCCTCCTGAGGGTTGTACTTTAAACACAGTCCTTCAGCGTTACTCCTAGATTACTAGCGATGCAATATTAAAAATTTTCGTCATGGAGTATTTATTTGGTTTGCTTATGTTGGCACAACCGAATGATTTTCAGTCTTCTGATTGATTTCGTGACGTCATTTTAAATATTTTAACTCAGCGAAAGTATAGCTCGCCGAGAAATAACTTAATATACTCCATATGTGAAAACTTTCGAATGATTTTTGCTATTATTTTATTGTAGGAAAATATAAATTAAATGATTTCACTGTACCTGTATGTAAGAATCATGAGCCTTTCATATTATTATTGTTATCCTAAAATGATCTTCATTTTGTCGTCTTAGTACTGTTATCGGTCATTTGGAACCAAATGATCCTTCACCACCTATCTTGTTACCAAAATTCATCGAAATCCATATAGCGGCTTAGGAATGAAAACGTAACAAACATTTTCTGAAGTTTCGTTTCGTTCCTTCCTCCATTAAAAACAACTTGTTAATAATTCACAAAATACGTGTTGTTCTTTTTAATTTACTCGACCCGACCCTACAGAGACCCTGAAGGTAATTATTTTAGGATATAAACAAGTGAGGACCCTTAAATTTCATTGTCTCAACTTTTGTTTCACTACACGTATGGGATGTGGAAATAAAATAATTTTTACGAGGGTCATCCGTTTTATTGCAGCGATAAAAGGTCACGTTTGGTGCAATTCAAATTTTTATTTTAATATTCTTTGTTTATGAGTCATGTGCTGATGTTTTGACATTTTTAACTCAATATTATCTTAAATAAGTCATAAAGAAAATTAAGAATTATTTTAATTTTATTCGAATATAGTTTAGACTAACGTCTGGTAGACCTGATAACACTACGGAATATAACATCTGAAAAAATATATGAATAAGCGAAATATCGGTTGGCTAATCTGTGATGGTGACTTAAGAGGATATCAGGGAAAAAAAGGGTTTAAATAATGTTATATATGAGTGAGCCTTCAAAATTCGTCAAGCGTTTTCCGAGACTGGCAGGTTGCTAGAACGATAAAAAGGGGTCACTTGATGATCTGAATTATAATATTCCTTAAGTCAAAAAAACACATTTTCTTTACAATCTATATCTATACTTCTATATATGTACTATTTTACTATTAGTATTATTTTTAATAATATAAATGCGAAACTCTGACTGTGTGTCTGCTACGCTTTCACGCTTAAACCACAGAATTGATTTAACGTGAGATAGATAGATAAGAGCTTAGAGACTACATTTTATCGCGAATAAAGTGATAGAGAGAAAATTGTATTTTATAAATTGAATTTAAATATGAAACCTAAATACACGTGGTAAACTGCACCCGGGAAAAGCTGGGGCAGGTCCACTAGTAATAAACAATATATAAAGATGCTCTAAAGCGTATTAATAAGGTAAACTGATGTGAATCAATCCTTATTAGATTTAATACATTCAGCTCTTCTAATCTCATGTTTTTAAGGACCCATTTAATATACCCATCTTTTATAATATTATAATAACTCGGAGAAAATAGAAGGAGAGAAGAGGTACATAAATGAAGGTATATTGAAAACGTTAAGAGGAGGATGTATTGAAAAGCCTATTGGGTAAAGGCAGTGTAGCTACTGCTATTGAACCGATTGTCAGCAACACTGTTTATAAAGTAGTAGTAGCGGGTAGATCGTTTCATATTATGTCAAGTATACTGACGTGAAGACAATATATAATCTTTAGTGTGATAGATTAGTCTCAGTCTCTCTGGTGTTTTCGTTCAGTGCACATGTGAAAGTTAGTGTTATAGTGTCGTGGTTAAAGGTCTTCTTGAGGTGGAGCTGAAAGTTAATATATTTTGAAAGAGCTCTTTAAACCAGCTCCCGAGACTCAAGCCCCAGGAACTGCTCGCCTTAGTCTACATTGCATGTGTATACGCATTGCTGTACAGTAATAGGTATCATATCTCTCTCATATACTTAGCACGATAAATAATCAAACATTATGATCTTTTACAATTACAAGAGGAGCCCAAGTAGTGCCTTAGACTTGTGACCAAGGTATAGGCTTAAGAATATCCTTTTTTCAATTGAAACACTCGCCTCCACTGCCCAGGCTCTTTGTAAACCAAAGCTTAGGTCAACCCAAGCCTACATACGCGCCGATATATTATATAACAACAATATTATATATAATTAATTGTTTGAAACTGTTCTAAGAGTAGTTTCTTCAACTTTTGCCTGAACTAACTTGAAACTTAGAATAGCAAACAGTACATAAACCGACATTTAATATACTAGCTATTACGCTCTTACAGTAGTAGGAATGTAGTGAAACTATGCAAAACTTACCTTAGCTTAATCTGAACTTGAGAAATGTGGTTAACCTGAGCGGAGTTAGCGGGTTTATTTCCTGCTAGAACTTAAGCTTGTCACACTCAAACTTTATTGCCAACTGGAGATTAATTTATCCCTGTTTATTATCCGTTATATCTAAATCAAAATATATACAAAACAAGACAAGAAACGTGAAAATTGGGGAGATATAACAAATAAATATTTTAATAAATTTAAATTAATTATATTAAAACTGAATCAATATTTTATCTATTTTCTTACAATTTTAAACTAAATCGAGTATTTTAAAGAAACCAAACCGAATCTTAAAGTTTTAGACACTTTCTTAACAGTTAGTTTTTGGCACATTCTTTTTGTATATTAAAGAAAAATATTTAATAATCCAGTGTTTTTGCTAGAACGAATCTTACTAATATTATAAATTTACTAATATTGTTCAGATTTTTAGATATTTTTTAGTTATTTCAATAAAATTTGGCACACAGTTACTTTATAATATGGAAGCTACTTTTGATTCTGAAAAATTCATAGCTCCTGTCCGATAACAATAAAATTTGTTTACTGTTGTAAGCTCCTGATTATCTTTATTTAGCAACAATTAAACATGATATAAAATATTTTTTTTCTTTTGGTAGCAAACTTCTATACTTATCTTTTTCGATTAACAGTCGAAGCTAAGGAAAATAGCTAGTTAAGGGGTCATTCAAGTATTACGTAACGATTTTTTGCAATTATCAACCCCCCGTCCCCCATTTCAGCAAAAATACCTAAAGCCCTACCCCTCCCCTTCCCCCGTTTGCCTACGTTAACATCGATGCATGCATTTTCTCTCTGCTCATAATAAAAAAACGTTTTGCTGTGCGTGTTTAATTTTTGTCGCTGACGTAATCACCGTGCAGACCCTCCAGCCGTTCTTTAATGCTTACGTAATACTTGAACGGTCCCTAAATGTAAAAATATAATTCGAAACATAAATTCGAATTGCTTTAGACCTAATCAAATATTAGGTAGAATTCACTGTTTAATTTTGTCAAAAAAAACCTTTACAATAATAAGAAAACCGTCACCCAATTATATAAAGACCTCATACATAAATACTGATGGACGTAATTATACTTAATGTTAATCACCATTTCGTTCAGCCATTTTAACTTTGGACCAATTGTACCGATATCGTTGCCTTAACAGATCCATTACGAAGTGTTAACGGGTTTTCTGGAAATTTCAAGTAATTACATCGTTATTATATTCCGTTAAAGGGATTCGTATTCTATTGAATTTGTTTACAGTATAAGAAATAGTATTAGTCTTAAAAGGACGTACTTTATTGAAAGACAAACTTAACTTTGCCGTTGGAAAGCTATTGCTCCTCCATATGTCGATATAAAATACACGCAATTTACCCACCGCAAAATGTTTTTTTAGAATTTACGGTTCCCGGATTTTTTCCGTATTTCCAAAATATGTATTTTTGATTATGTATACAAAGCTATATCTTTTTATTGCATTTACTTGAAACCATTTCATCTTGGTACTTGAGAAAAAGAGTCTTGACAATGATATAGAAATTTTTTTTAATCTAAAAACTCTATTAAATAAGTTAGTAAAACAACAAACAATTCCATTAATTTATTTATTTCATTCTCTTTTCTAATAATAAACAAATATAACTTTAAAAGGCGAAAACGATCTAATCTACATTTACATAGCAAGTTTAGAAAATTAATTACATTAGAAATACATACAATAAATACACATCAATATAATCTTATAAATACCAATACATTACCTTAAGACTAGTCAGGAAATAAATTTCATGACATTTATTATTTTTCAATAGTTAACCTTTACATAATTACAGAATTTGAGAAGAAAAGATTTTTCGTTAAGTCTGGATATCACAGCTATTAAAGTTAACTATTTACAATTTTTTTTAAATTTTTTGCTTTAAAAATTAGTGGTTTAAAATTAAAAATAACGGCAGCGAAAAGAGTATCGAAACTACGATTTGGTATAAGCTAAGTCTACACTAGTGGCAATTTCTTATGTACAAAAAAACTATATATGAACCAAGTAATAAACCTCCCGAACTATTGTTAAAATAAAATATAAATGTTATTGAAGACTAAAATATATTAAGTGATTATATTTATTATCTGTGGCACTTCTTATGACAGGTCTCTGTACGATAGTTTTCGAAACTTATAATATGGATGAAAAGAGAATTTGTAGAATAAAGCCACCATAGATTGTAAAATATTTTTTCGTATTAAATTATATGTGACTTGGAAGATGTTTTATTTTTTTCAGTGGCTTGTATATGACTGATATAAGAACCCAGCTAACAGAGGTAGAAAGTGTCCCCAGTAAATGGGCTCTAAGATTCAGGATCAAAGTACCTCATTCGTCGTTTAGATAAAACTGCAGTCACGAATTTAAAAATGCAAAGTTCTGCAAAAATATTAATTTAAAAGACCCAAAAAAATAGAATATACTGAATTAAACTACTTCAATTTTATTACAGTACATAAGTGAAATGTAAATTGTAACATTAGAACATTACATGATATTCACATTACATTACACCTCCCGCACGTCTGGACTCGGCTTTACAATCTGTGGTAGCTCTATTTAAGAAAGTTATGACCCAAAAAACAAAAAATCTAATAATAATTTTATTTCCAATCAAATGCATTTTATTTTAAGGCGGGTTAGTTCTAGTTTCTAGTAAGCATGGGGTTGATCATGATGTTGGCGAGCGCGTTCCGTCGCTTGCGCCATGCGCCTGCGCCTTGCGCGTGGTATTGGAGTTGACGATACCAAGTGCGCGTGCGTGCGCTTTCTTCTGCCTGTAAACAAGAAATAAATCGATTAATAACACTCTCATTAAGCAAATCATCAAATTACTTTTAGATAGCTTAATTGCATATAAAAATAAGTTTATTTTCTTTAGATGAAACTTTTTCATCTATTACTATTAAATTCAATGGCAGACAGCCTTTTTAATCTGTTAAAAATTTTATACCATATAGATGACTTTTTAGGGCTATAAACCTTGGCGGACCTAGAACATGCAACTCACCAAAGTTTTATTACAATCGGATCAATTGTAAAACGACAAACGTAAAAGTATTAAATTAAATTTATTACATTACAAATTAAGATCCCATAAAAAAAAATACTAGAGGACCCTCTCCGGATTCACACGGGTACATTTTATCCAGTAAAATACTTAAATATATCAATTTTTAATATATTGTTGCCAAATAGAAATAATTAGGAACTTACGACCGTAAAAATCATCTCCTAGGAATTATAAATTTTTTTCCGAGATAAAAAGTAGCCCTACTTTTACTTCAGGTTATAAAGTATCTGTGTCAAATTTCATAGAAATGCGTTCAGACGTTTTTGCGTGATTGAGTAACAAACATCAAAATATTTAAACATACAAACTTTTACATTTATCATATTAGTGAGACGTAATATTACAGACATAATATAGCTGTAATTAGTTTTTTTTAGAATTTAAATATATACTAGCATTATGTTGTTTGACCAATTAATAAAACAGTGTTTTCTCATTTTCTTGCATATATCAATAGTCTATTATTGTTATATGTAATTCCACTAGATTAAACCTGAAAGCATGTGCATCCACCATTAGCATGGCCTTAGTCAGCAGTTACCAGCTATATATTAAGTACACGCCATTGCACTCTATTTACGGACGTACACTGAACACACCACCTTATTTGGCACAACATAATATTTTTGTTACACGATTTCTAACCCTTATTAGCATTATTTTATTTATCCTTAATTACAAGATTCCCCTCCTTCTAATGATAAGCTATATCTAATGTTAACTAACCTACTACGCATTATAAAATAAAATTCAAGGGGTGTATGAATGAGTGAGGGAATGGCAAGGAATTATGGACAACTCATGTTGACCAATTCACTGTCTGTATGTATATTCTGTCTAATCTCTGAGACTTGTATCATCATCACGACCCGTCAATGGCACACTACTGAGCCGGGTCTCCTCCTCAGAATGACAAGGGTATTAGGCCATAGTCCACCTCGCTGGCCCAGTGCGGGTTGGCAGACTTCACACAACTTTGAGAACTTTTAGTGAACTCTCAGGAGTGCAGGTTTCCTCACGATGTTTTCCTTCACCGTTAAAGCAAGTTATATTTAATTGTTTAAAACACACATAACTCAGAAGAGTCAGAGGTGTGTGCCTGTGTGGTGGATCGAACTCGGACCTCCCGAGTAAGACTTGAAGGAGAGAGAGAGAGAGACTTTATATTTTTTACTAAATAACAACGATAGTATTATAGAGTACTTTATTATATTATCAATAATTATCGTTAAACGAAGAATTGAAAACAAACAAGTAAATAAGTCAGTAATTTTCTCATTTTGGGGACTTTATCCCTCACAATAGTTTACACGTTAAAAATACAACTCTGCACACATATAATACGTCGGAACCCGTGTAGTGCCTTGGATTTGTAACCAAGCATGTAGGTTTAAGACTTCTTCAACACAACTTCACTGCCCAGGTTCGCTGTTTAAACCTCAGGCTAGGCTAACATAAGGCTAACCTCACACAAGGCTAACGTAAACCGTAAAAATATAATAAAATAATCTTTAATAATAAAAAAAATTCAAATCACATTTTCAACATAGAATTTTTTGCATTTAGATGTTTAAGAAATGCTACATATAAAGTAACGTCAACTTGTAACTTTTTACTTTTCCGGAGCAAAGTTAGAAAGTTTAAAATTCAAAGCTGAATTTTGTTATTAATGAATATATCGAAAGAAGTTTAAGATTTATAGATCTACATTGGAGGGAATTGGAGCTACTTATACTTACTTTTATAATATTTTAGTAAAGTTGTTCTGGCTACTATAATTATCTTAAAAGCTAACACAATTTAACGTGTCTATCACTCAGTTAATAAAGCTGGACTGGCTATTTATATTTCAAAATGTTAGAATACAAACATGAAACTTAATTCAGATTTACGAAAGGAAAAAATTAGTAAAAATTCCCGGAAACTTTCCAAATTAAAAATATCTATTGTTTTTGTCGAAAATAAAAGGAAATATTTTATATATGGAACTAAGAAAGGTTTTTTAACACATGAATAAAAAGTTTGTAATGTTAATGTACTTTTCCTAGAATGAACTAAAGAGTTAATAAACGTACTTTAGTGTGGTAGTGCGAGATGTTACTTATCGAGCATCATTTAGGGTTAGGTTGGAGTTTTAAGTGTTAAACGTACCTTAAAAATGAAAGAATCTTTCGTCGTTATCTCATGGACCTCAAAGAAATGTTCCGGTTCGTGGTCAGCGGCAACCACGCAACGGTCCAGGAAGAGGGGTTCCCTCTGTAAGGTGTATCTTCCTGCCTTCTCTCTAACCAAGAGGAGAGCTGCTTCTCTTACTCCACTGCGGGCAAAGAGAGCGTCTCCCTCTCGCTCTCTTGCTTCTCTATCTCTCGCTTCTCTCGTTTCCCGTATTTCGTTCGTTTTATGTGCGATCGTTGGCTGGAACAAATGATTGTGGGTTGAGTTTTCAATTACATTATTCTTTATGTAAAAAAAACATTTAATTAAATTTTAAAAACATTAATTTTAATTTTTTTTTTATTAGATAGAAGTCACCATAACGATGAATGAAACATACAATGAACAAAAAATGGTACACTTGACTAATTTACGTCATTAAAATAAATCGAACTATTTACATTTGTTTAAAAAAATAATTTATAAACTATTCGTCAAATCTTTGTATCAAATGCTATACAAGGAATGAATCATATAAAAATACGTATTTCTCACCTTTCCATTAGTTACCAAAAGAGCATTGATCGGCATCAACTTAATCGTGCGTCCTTTGCGCCAATTGTTGTCGTTTGGTTGTGTAAACAGCAGCTTGCCTTCCATTGCAAACCTAAATAAACACAAACATTATTTCGAACATTTGAACATTCCCGATTATTCTAGGCTTAATATAAAATTCAATGTAGATTTTAGGTATTAAACAAATCCAACTCAAAATGAACAGAAAATACAGCAAATTAAAACAATAAAAATTAATCATTTCAATAAAGCCTTATTTTCAAGAACATCAATTTCTCATAGATCATTTTCATAATATAAAAGTATTCATAAAACTTACCTAGCATCATCATGATTCCAATCAAGAACATCAACAGCCATCTTTCTCAGTCTAATATCAGCGACATGTAAATCATGGGCTGTTCTTCTCGCGGCTGCAAGTCTTCTCCAAAGTGGTACATCTCTAGCTGCTGCAGCTGCTGCGGCTGCTGCTGCATTTATCTCTTCAAGTCTAGACTCAACACAGCGTTGGGCACCTTTTACATCTTCTCTTTCTGATGCACAAGTGGGCGTTGCACGATACAGCCGTGAGAGAAGGAGTGGATATTTTGTTACGCGTTGAACGGGCACCTATTAAAAAATGCAATATTATGATTAGCTAATACTGAATTATATAAAAAAAATAATAATGTTTAAAATGAAATATAAACGTAATCTTTAAAATAGATATAATTTACCATGAGGAACGAGTTAAGATTCATTCTTCTCAGCACCGCATTTTCCATTTGCGAGACGCGCAAGAATATCCTCAGGAGTTCCTTCTCCTTCTCAAGACCAGCTAAGAGTAATGCGGCACCTGCTTGTTTTACACAATACGACTGAAAAGCTGTCAGCATTCCAGAACACTCCAAGAGAATCTTACCAACGTTGACCGTCAGTAAGTCCTGAAATAAAAAACAAATAAAATATTAGTTATGGTCATTAAGATTTCCAAATGTTGTAATGTAATCGGACAATTTACCTCATCTCCTTGTTCCACGGCAATTTCGAGTGCGTCTCTTAGTTTTTCTGATAGTACTTGATTATTTTCTATCAATTCTTCCACATTCAAAAATATAGCACTTAATTGTTCTTGTGTAAGTAGACCAGCTACTAACATTGGATTATAAAATTCTTCCAGGATTATTTGGAGATCACGTCCATATTTTTCTTCAGTTTCAACAATTTCAGTAATTATTTCTTTTCTTTCAGTTCTCTTCTTGGAGCATTTCCGGCAAACCAATGGGGCGTATATAGATCCTATGAAATGAATTAATATTTAGTAAATATTTTGTTACATCTTTTTTTCAATATAAGAATGTAATATTATATATTAAATTAATATACGATTTTTTCATAATATGAATATACATACCTTGCTCACTTATTTGTGTTTCCACTGCCGTGTCGCAATCTTCACATAAATGGATTGGAGCATCCTTATCGGATATCACATTACTAATTGTAGTTTTTCCTTGTAGTCGGCTTCTAGATGATTTACTTGTTTCTGAACCTACGCCAGAATCGTTCCTTTCGATTTCAGCTGAAGGTTTCTTACAAACAACAGCTTTTTCTACTGTCTCTTGATTAATAACTAATGAGTTATCTTCACTTGAATCTGATGCATTTGATAACTGACTGGTATTACTGCTAATATGTTTTTTCAAATTTTCAGTTTTATCTTTAGATTCATCTAATAGAGATGAAGATTCATTTTCATAATTAGTTATATAGGTTTCTTCGTCATCAATTCCTCTCTCTTTAGCATCTACCAAGTAAGATAAAATATCATACTTGGATGCACCTTCAAAAATTGAACGTGATCCATGTCTTTTTTCATCATCTAAGAGCATAAGAGAATTTGGTGGTGGATTAATTGGAAGAGGTGGAGGCATGTCACCTATTTCTTCGTATATGGGATCATTATTTAATCGGATAGACTCATAATGATGATCATCATCAGTATTATTAGCGATTTCGATATCACAAATGGCGGCATCTACCAACATTTGGTAAAATTTTGAGCGTGTAGAGTTAGTATCATCCTCGGTTGAAAGTTCACTAGCTGACGCGTTGTAACAATCTGACATTGGTTCAAGGTCTGAAAAAACTCCCATCGCACCGCTCTCATACTCCATACTTTCATAGGGAGCAGAGCAGCCTTTATCGTCCCGTACAGTACAGCTCGATGTTTGTGTTCCTAGGTCACTACTTTGTCTGCTCGGACTATTTAGTTTCTCATTATTTATGTCTTCATTTTTAATACTTTCTTTTTTGACTTCTTCCTTTAGGTTAATCAAAGAGCTTTCAATAAGTTTTTCAATTGTAATTTTGCTGCTTTCTGTCCCTTCTTGATGTTTTGTCTCTTGGAGTTTGATTAAAGAGTTTTCAATCAATTTTTTGACTAAATCTGAATCAAGTCCCTCTGCTAAATGAGCAAAGAATGGATCATCGAACAGTTTTGTAATAAAGTTTCCGCTTTCTGATTGCTTATTTACTTCTTTATTTAATTCTTGTCCGCCCTTATCTGTTTTACTCTGACTGAAAATGTCCTTTTTACCACAAACATGTGGAATCAGATTTCTTCTTACGGCTTCAACGGGATTGTTTAAAATTGCAGACATATCATCTTTGCTGAGTGAATTTGTATAAGAGTTATCGTTATAATAATCTTCATACGTATTAAAATCTTCTTGTTTATTGTTTTGACCAGAAAATACAGCTCCTATATAAATTTGACTTTTAGATTTTTTCACCTCATTTTGTGGCGTGCCTACGCTAATTGTTACTGTAGTTCCTGTCTGATATGTATTGCATGTATTACCATAGTCTTCGTTAACAACAACAGAAGAAAGATATATAGGCGTATCATTACTTACATTCATCGTAGAATAACATTCATTACCATTTATTTGAATCGATGTTTTTCTTGGTTCAAGTTCTACAGTTTTATAGACATTCTTAATTTTTGTATTATCATCGGCGTCATCAGAGTCAAATTGTTTTACGCGCAAAATAGTTTTTTGTTCATTTTCATTGGTGTCAGACCATTCATCACTTGTAGAACTAGCAGAATTATTACGAATAAATCTCGTTTTGACGTAGTTATGCTTTTTGGATTTTGATTTCAGCCTTGGTGGAGGTTCTGGTGACCTGGATATACTTCCACGTAGATCTTTTAATACTCGACTTGTTATTTCACTACTATCACTTAAATTACCTGTATCGATATCTTTTATAGTTGTAATGTCATCAGAAATATCATTTGTTTTTTTTTGTTGTACCGGGTCACATAATTGATTCACTGATTCAATTTCGTTAGAAAATTCAAAAAATACCTGACTTGTATGACCATGCTTGTTTTTTGTTCGTAGAGCCATAGTATCTAAAAATTTAGGAGGTGAAATGGATATAGTAGATGCCAATCTTTCAGATTCTGACCTTCGTAGTACATGAATTCTCGGAATATTGTTGTCTGAAAAAGATAGTATAATTAGTAAATACTTTTGTTATAAAATATAATCAACCAAAAACATTTTAAATATAATTATAATATACCTTTATTGCTTTCCACTAGTTCTTTATTTTCAGTTTTTTCATCCTTGTGTAATAGTGTCTGTATAGTTTCTTTAGCCACATTTTCTAGTTGATCATCTATTTTAACATCTTCATATAAACTACAATTAACTTGTAATTGACTTGTTTGTGTTATTTCATTTAAATTTGCATTTAATTCATTAGTTTCTAAACTCTGGCTAACAATATCACCTTCAGCAACAACTTCCTCTTCGGTAGCTACTTCAACTATAATGTTAGGGTTATCATCTCTTACACTACTTTCATGCAAGTTTAAATCTGCTGTGTAAATTACTTTGGTTTCATCATTTTCTACAAGAAATTGTACTCGTTTTCTTTGATAAATATTTTGGGGTGAGATCAATCCTTTATCTTTAGGTTTTGGAAGGTAAAATTGCGATGAATTAACTCGCTTGCTCTCAAACAAGTCATCAGTAGTTATAGTTTTTACATTAGAATCATTCAATTCATAACTTTTAGGTTTTTTAAGAATAGATTTTATTGTATCTGTATTAGGATTTTTATATTTTGAACGTGAATTATCTGATATGGATTTCTTATTAAAATTTCTTTCAGGTAAACGTTGGTTATCACTCTCGCTATCGTCATCCGCCTTGTGGTTTCTTGCTCTTCTAGGTGGTCTTTTCGGTGAAACGCTTTTTTGCTTTGTACGATTAGTTGTTGATATACTTACAGTTTTTTTATTACTACTCTTACTTAAAGAAGCAAATTTATTATTTTCATTTTTAATGTTTGGTAAAGACAATGCTGAAGACATGTCAGTTGATTTGAAGTCATAATTTTTGAGATCAAAGTTAACAGGATCGTATGCTGAAACTTCCTCTATGCTATTAGTTTTTGATTCATTTGAGACACGAATTCTTTGTCCACCTATAGCTTTGACATTTATATCAGACTTAGATTTGTTTAGAAGACGATCGTTATTTTTCTGAGATTCTTGAAAGACGTCACTATAATCATCACCACCACTAGTTTTTACTAAATCATAAGGATTTATATCGCACGATAATATGGATTTCTTTTTATCGCTGTTACTAACCTCTTCATCAATCCATAGATCATTAACTCTACTAACGGATTTACTTCTACTTTTATTAAGAGTTTCAGGACTTGGTTGTTTAATTTTGACTCGACAAGGGCTAATACTTTTTGCACGTGACCTTGCGGTTGAAAATTGACTACCAATACGTGTTTCATGGGGAGGAGCTAACCTACTTCGTCTCATTAAATCATAAGGATCAGTGTCTCCATTAGATTTTAATATACTAGGTCTAGCTTTAGTGTTTTGAACTCTAACAGTACCAGCTCTTAGTAAGCCAACATCACGACTCACTTGAGGACCACGTACAGTTCCACCTACTAGCATTCGAGGACTTTCAGCTATTGTTAGCGGTAAACGAGATCCTTTACATTTCTTACATATACTGACTTTGGTTGAGCTGGTTTTCTTCGTACCATTAAGGTATTCAGGACAGGAACATAATATAACAGCATAGTTGTGTGGAGTAGGTTTTTGAGGAGTACTTATTAAGACAGGTCCAGGAACATCCGGATACGCTGAGAAAACACTGGGTCTGACCGATGGAGTTTGGGTTCGGACAGACCCGTAAAGCCACGTTTCTGCGTACTTCATGGATTTTGATAATGCTGATCCATCTTGTCCGCTAACAGTACCGTACATGTAAGGACTTTCTGGTGACTTTTCTGAAGACTTTGAACTGCCTGAAGTATTTAGTTTCAATTTCGACGACCATTTTTTCGGGCGCGTATTTTCGGGTGTTTCGTATATCTGAAAAAGAAGGAAAATTAAATTATAATAACAAATTAAGAACTGTTCGAAACAACAGACCTATTAAATTTGAAATAAAATCAGAATTTCTACCAATTAGTTTCTTAGTTTTTAGCCTATCGAATCAGCAATTCAAAAACCAATTAAAACGAGCACAAACTTTTGTGTAGTTGTTTTACAATAGTTTGCTTTGTGCGTGCCCCATCTGATTAACGAGACCGTCTCAATTTCGAAAACACTTGTTTTAAACGAAGAATGGACTGTATTTGTTCAAACTGATACAATTGCCAATTGTAATTTTCGCGCCTCTAATTAGTGATTTTCTAAGAGAAACGTTCATTGTTTATTATCTTGATTTCACTCAAAACGGTTTAATGATATTTAAAAAATATATACATTTAGTACTTATTAAATCTAGACAATTTACTAATTTATCGAAACAATCTTAGACAATATTAAGTAGCATTTATAGTGCTTAAAGAATGTTTATGATACTCAGTTTTCGATTATGGCGTTAAAAAAGAAAATTCCAAATGTTCGCTATGTGAAGATGTTTATGTACCTATACATTTATCAATTTCTTACGTCATCATTTATCTAAGTCTGGCTATATTAATAAGTTTCTAACAATATATAGTAGAAAATAATATCCTTATCCTATTGAACCGTGCGCGTCATATTGGTGCGATCACAATTAATTCCTTCACTTCAATCGTTATTGGCTTTGATTCAGGAAATCGGAAAAGTTACAGTAAATAACGTTCAAAATGATCATCTTTTCTCTAATATTAATTGATAGCTAAGTATTTTTCAACTTTATTAAAACTACTACTTCCTTTCTCAGTTTGATTAATATTATTTTATTAGAAAGTAAACAATTGAGGCCTATATTGGTTTATTGTAAAAGAAAAAGTGTTAGTTCAACAGCAGTATGACATAATTTCATAGACTAATCTTTATTATATTACAAATATACATGTAATTGCGATATTTTACACTCACAAAATCTTTTACAGTGGAGTCCCATCATTACGACACAACACTTTAATGGTTACCGGACGAGAGTACGTTGACAACTGGCTCCAATCTATCGGGAAAGAAGTTATATATTGTATACGCGTAGGTACACTTGAAATAAAACAAAAGTACCCGCGAATACTAAGTTATCAACACTATGAATCGATTTGAAGATGAATTAATTAACTATTGTCATTGTCGTTCACGTAACCAAGCATTTATTACGTTAAGGTCCTGCTAGTAAGCTAGTCAAAGGCCAAGCGATCACAATAGGCACGATTGCGTAATGAAACTAGCTAGCCGCATTGTCCTATGGGATGTGATCTGAACTCGTGTCCACTGGTCACTTGTAATTGGAATCAGATAATGCCTACATTTGAGTCACGGGATTGTGATACTCGCTGTTCAGATTTTGTGACTCGAAAATACTTTACAAAGGAAAAGGACTATTTTATATTGTACTTACATACATATAATATTTAATAATGATTAAAATTTTATACATTTGGACCTTGCCATCCTGGTGCGGGTTACACATAAGGTCCCACTTGCTTTCAATGGATAAAATCAGGATGGAGGTTATTCTTAAAATATATCGAAATAAATAATTATTAGCTAGTCTAAAGCTATCAACAAGGTGGTGTATTTAGATCTAAAGTAGCTTTAACATTTACTTAAAAAATTAACAGCAAAATTGCGAATCTAGACATAGAACTTAATATCTTAGTATGCTAATATCGATAATTCATATACAGGTAAGTTCATTTAATCATAAAATATTCGTCTATAATGCTTATATATGAAGTGTATTAAAGAACCTTTACCTCAGTTCAGAGTAACTGGAGCCAAAATTGGCTTTCAGCATCGAACCGAGTATTACGCGATTTCAATTAACTGCTACAATTCGATATGGATAAACCGCACCATTATTGTAAATAGAATATATTGTACTCTTTAGAATTCGATTATATTTATATTCTATGGAAAGCTACACAAATAAATATATAAAGCGGATTATAGGCTATTATGGTGGCAAGTTATAGTAAATGTTTGGAGAGAAAAGAGTGTTGTTGAAGATATAACTGTTGAATATTTAATAAATAAAATAGTGCAGAAAAGGAGGCTATTTAAGTAACTGATATGCAAAAGACAAACATTTTTGTCGAATTTGCTTTTTTATTTTTCTGGATCATCATCATGCTCGAATGACCCTCAAAAATCGGTAAAAACACACCCAGTGTACTTAGTGGATGGAATCCGAGAAGTGCTTGGGGCATATATGTCTTTTATAAACGTAAACTCTCACCTTCACGCTCGACCTCAATACCAAATATTAAAATAATAAAGTATATTACTCAAATTCTCATCGACAACGGAAGCCGGGCACCATGCCACCAAACAACAAACTGACGTGGCCCACTCCTGACACAAGCTATTTATTAGCTTACTAGGAGGGGTAAAGGGAATACTAGTAGTATGTGATCCATACTGCTAGTAATCTTTTTTTAAAAAAAAAAAAAAACAACACTACACTATTAGTCTCACTACTTTAACAAACTACAGACAAGCTAACTAATTTTATTTATTCTTTTAACATAAAGAAATAGTAATCTAACTGACAAAACTCGAAAACATGACAATACTAAAAGAGAATATTCCAAAAAACATCAAACATTCAGAAAAATTTAGTTTCGACGAAAAATGCTCTACATTTTTAATTTATATCGTGAATTTTGAAAATTGTGAATTGTTCGTACCGATGTAGTGCTGAGAGATATTTTTAATTAATCACATTTTCTATGAATTGGTACACTGGAGGGTATCTTCATTCCATCAAGTGACATTTAATCTCTTAATTTGTGAATAATTTATTTAATTAAGTTGTTAACTTAAATACATACTTAATAATCAAAATCTTAATATAAAATAAACCAAATATCCATATTATCTTATACATAAATAAATACTAATTTTGCTACACGTGTGTAAATTATTGAACATCCAAAAGGCATCTACCACTTTAGTAATATTTTTTAGTTTGTATGAGATTAATTCTTTTAATTAATAGTTGAACTTGTCAGATAGCGTTGCTATAAATTTATTGGACTTTGAATTTTTCGTATTAGGAGCTTTGTACTTCAGTCGAGTCGCAATCGATAATTTGTTACTGTCCAAAAGTCTAGTATTTTTTATAATAACACAAACATATTTAGAAAATTCATTTTATTTTAAAATATATATAATAGTATAAAAATCAAAAACGTGTAATATGTTTGACAAATAATAGATAAATAATTTATACTTAGCTGTTAATACTAGCCAGCCCAATAATTGAATGTCACAAAACAGTCAAATTAGATTCTCAGTCATTCAAGAACTGGCTTGGATTTCCCCAATAATACTTCCAATGAAATTTGACTGCGTAGTTAAAGTTCATCATGCAATTTTGGATTCATTTTTCTCCAGAATTAAGGAAAAGATCAGAGACGTCCAACTAAAGTAAAATAATTAGCCCTGCTCTCAAATTAGGCCATTCCAACAAATTCAAACTCGAAGGGAACCCTTTTCAAAGTTCAACAAACAATCCCAGATACAGAACAGATTACGCGAAATTGATTCCGCTAATGAATAAGTTATTTGAGTGAAAAATTTGTTTAGAGTAATAAAATTAATTGGCCTGAAACTTGGCGCGTGATTTCAGCTTCTGGTGTTACAATTTTGAAATTTTGTGATTTTAGTAAAAAACGACGATGATTCGTATCTTTATCTGTTTCCCAAATACACACCTGTTCCCGATCTCACCGGTTAGTCGCACTTTACCAAACAACGCACATTTATAGATAACGATTAGCCGAGTGGCTGAAAACAATATTCAGTAGCATAAATAGTAGATGCTGAATTAATTATTTGATAGTAATTTATTAGTGACTAGCGGCCCATCCCGGCTTCGCACTGGTGGAATATTTTGTTTTAAAACATTTTGGCTCTCCCGCATTTCGGTGGTATATATGTATAACTACACTGACCCGTCGCGTCGTCGTGTATTTTTTGTTTATGTTGATATTTTTAATTTCGTAATACCTTTTGAATGGAAAGTCCGATTTTAATAATTCAAAAAGTGATTTACAGGTATTGAAACAGTCTTGAATATGAAATAGTTTATTTGGTTAAGGATTAATACAATGGTATGGATAATATGGTCTGAATTTGATAGGCATTTCTATCAACTTTTAAAATGTAAAAAAGTAGTTATAGTAACAAAACTACGATAGTTGGACATATGGTCTCGCGAGGTTTTTTGTAGATATTGATACAATCTATAATATTATAGAACATTTTTTTGTTCTATCATCAATACTTTTCGCAGCGCATGCGATGAAAGATATTTTATGGCTAATTTTTTTGCACCTTGGGTTGGTTTTAGTGAGAATTTCTGGGGATCTCTAATTTTTTCTTGTAATAAATATAGCCTATGTTACTCAGGGATAATGTAGCTTTCTAATGGTGAAAGAATTTTTGAAATCGGTCCAGTAGTTTTTATGTTTATTCGTTACATACAAAAATACAAAAATACAAATCTTTCCTCTTTATAATATTAGTATAGATATAGATATAGATTGTCATTGCTTGGTTCTCTTGAGGCTTAAAACTTAACCTATTGAATATATTTTTCTCTCATTTTTCATCATCTCATAATTTTCTCGTAACAAATAGAAAGTCAATTATTTTTGAATCCTAAGAAACAGTTACCAGCACGTAAGTATATGTTTTACCTTGAATGCGAAGAAGTCACTATTAGGGCCTTTTTAGAGGGCAGCGCGGGGCGAAAGCAGCGCGTCACACTAGATTGGTTCTTATGTGACGTTTCAGTACCCACGAGTCTGTGTGTATTTGTCAAAATAGTAAACGTCACGAATGGAACTGCCAATACTCACAATGCGCAACTTTCCCAGACATCCCCCACTAATTTCCCCATAAAATTAGCTGCCGGCTATTATACTATGATGAACTTTAAAAAAGCAGTGATGGTCCAGTGGTTGAGACTTCAAGTCTTACTCGGGAGGTCCGAGTTCGATCCCCCCCACAGACACATACTTCTGACTCTGAGTTATGTGTGTTTTAAGCAATTAAATATCACTTGCTTTAACGGTGAAGGAAAACATCGTGAGGAAACCTGCACTCCTGAGAGTTCCCTAAAGTTCTCAAAGGTGTGTGAAGTCTGCCAACCCGCACTGGGCTAGCGTGGTGGACTATGGCCTAATACCCTCCTCATTCTGAGGAGGAGACCCGGCTCAGCAGTGGGCCATTGACGGGTCGCGATGATGATTATACTAAGAAGTTACTTCGATTATTATTTGACTACAAAACAATTCGTAATCAACTACTCTACAACATAAAATTAGGCGGTTAATTGAATGGGGATTATTAATATAATAGTTAACCTATGCAATAAAATGTTTTTTAATCACTTGGCTACAACATTGAATTTACGTCATTTTTACATCTTTTTTGTATGTAACAAATTAAGATAAAAGCATTAATCCCACAAACATATTTCAGCTGGAGCAAGCCGAGGGCGATACAAAACCCATACCGTGTTCGCAATTCCCTGAAAAGTTGGAATCGTAGAAATATATCTTATTTTTCTTCGCGAACTCGATAACAGGATAGTTCTGAAAGTTCTTAAAAGGTTATCGGATACTGGAATGGAATCGTATAACTGCTTTCGCGGATGCGTATACTTGTAAGTTATACCTTATATGTTAGACTGGTAACTGATCAGTGAAAACATTAATTCTTGATTTATCTAGTTTAGATATTCCCAATTATGTTTTGCTTAGTAATATTTAATTGCAAAACCATTCTACTTCTTGTAAAGAGCCAAAAAAAGTTATACTTCTCTAGGAAACTGAAACTTAAGCAATGTCATTCAATACTTTAAGTAAATCACTATAGTGGACTCCCTTTACTTCTCATGACGGCTTAATTTTTTTTTCGCTCACATCTTCCACCAACGTCTTCCACCCATAGGAGTGTTCTCACTTTGGGAATTTTGGCTTACAGATTTTTAGTGTCCATTTTAAAGAATAATCGGGAGTAATTTTTATGTTAAAATATTTTAGTTCTAGAATTGTCCCTTTTCAATTTTTTTGGCAATTTACAAAATTTGTTAGAAAACTCCATTGACAGTTTGATAGAATATTAAAAAACTAACAATTTAAATATTGCTGTTCCAACAACAAACCGTAAAATTAAAAAATATCGTTGCGAATAAATCCACTATTCGTTAAAATATACAACAGGTAGATTGAGATTTTATCGCAAAATAATTCTCGGTAGATACGACAGCCGAAATAAAGTCGGATCGTGTGATTATTTTTATGCCAACTTTCCTCTCATTTTTGTATTTTTTCATGCGAAAATTTTTAATTGTACTCTAAGCTTTCGTTCCGATAATATATTCCTGTTTGATCAGTGATTTTATAAACTTTTGGATGTTTACAAACAAATTTAAGGAGAATTTTTCGTCTAGACTAGGTATATTAAATTACAATATATTATGGTGTTTCATCTTATGTCGAGTAGACAATATATATAACTTCGTTCCGATTGGATTACATACTAAAGTGTTGACACTAATAGTGTAATGTTGTTTAGTGGTGTGATGTTAGGCCTCCTTATTGAGAAGCACTGTACTTTACTGTACGCAGGAGTAATGAACTTTATTATTTTAATATTCGGTAGCGAGGTTGAGCGGTGGAGGTGAGAGTTTGTGCATAGTAAAAGACGTATTTAAACCTGCTCCTAGGTCACAAGCCCCAGGCACAACTCGGCTTCCATCTAGATTATATGTTAATATTGTAGTTTGAGTATTACTGCGCAGTATAGCTCCCATACTCTTAGCATTTGCAAACCTAGCTTTGCGTCGGAAAACTGTTGTCTCCGTACATCAACATAGGTCGCAGTCAGTTTACCAACTGCAAAACATTTTTGTAATGTGTGATTTTTCTATTATTTCCTTTACATGCGCTATAAGACATTGCTTCCTGCCAAATATCTTGATTCTAAGTCACCCGGATATACCGGATATATTTAATTAAAATTTCAGCTTTAAGAGCCTATATTTGAATTAATTTGAATCTCACACCTCCACGTGTTCCTGAAAGAAAGATAGATCGCAGACAACGAATTGATCTCAGGAGGATTTCTTTTTTTTAATGTTGAATATTCTTTTCTTCTTTTTCATGTTGAATATTTATTACCTCATGATTCAAAATATGCTTATATTTTGATTCCTATTCATTGGTTCTTAGTTTTGGCAATATGCTTTACTTTTTTTAAGAATATAGAGACAATTGCTACCCCTATCAGTACTATTAATAGTCGAAGTTATTGTCTTTCCATACATATATATCAGGTTTTGCTATAAACCGATTATTGATTGTAAATCGAAAGCTGAATATGTTTGTGATAAGCTTAACGAAAGCTTACGTCAGTTAAATTGATTTTAATACAAGGGGGCGTTCAAGTATTACGTAAGCATTTAGGGGTGGAGGGTTTGCTTTGCTTATTTTTGATGACAAGGGTCTGGATCGTGATTACGTCAGCGATAAAAACGTATCATTGGTTATTTCATAAAGCACAGTACTAGGCTTCCTTATTGAAGATCACATGACTTTTAACTAATTGGAATAATTATTAAGTGGCGTGTTTCGAGGTGATGATGATACAATTGTGTGAAATGGCTTTGTAAACCTGCTTTGTATTGCTGTAGAGTAATATAAAAAGATAAAGTTAAATAAGTGTTAAAAGAGATATGGGTATAATGTTACCGGTTCAGTTACAACGATACTGTAACGAGGAGGGAAATTGTACGAAAGCGGGTATACGCGGAACAAGAGCTTTGTTACATGCCCCATTGTTACAGGTTTTATTCAAGTGCAGTATATTTTTTGTCTGCCACCATCATGTTTAAAGTAAAAGAAGGGGAACGTCAAGAACACTTCGAAACTTACTTGTAAGAAATCGTAGTTTTTGAATAAATTTCATCTATATATAAGCTATCGAAATCAAACAAAATATCGTTAAGGCAGCGTTCGTAAGAAACATTTTCGTTCGACAATTTTTTCTCCGACTTACTTTGCAAATCGGACTACCACGAAAAAATTTTTGGATAAATATATAGCCTATGACACTCACAATGGAACTGGAAGATGCTTTCAAGCTCCTGGAATGGCAAGGACGAGGCATCAACATAAATGGCGAGTACATCACTCACCTTCGATTCGCTGACGACATCGTAATCATAGCAGAATCCCTGGAAGATCTTAACCATATGCTCGATGATCTCCACAGGGTTTCCCATCAAGTGGGTCTAAGTATGAACATGAACAAGACGAAAATCATGTCGAACGTCCATGTTATACCCACTCCAGTATCCGTTGGGAACTCTATTCTTGAAGTTGTTGACGATTACGTCTACCTGGGACAAGCAATCGAATTAGGTAAGTCCACCTTCAGGAAGGAGGACAATCGTCGAATCCAACTCGGATGGGCAGCGTTTGGGAAGATAAGAGACGTCTTTTCGTCGGAAATACCTCAGTGCCCGAAGACGAAAGTTTTCGAGGAGTGTGTCACCAGTGATGACGTACGGATCTGAGACGTGGTCTCTCACTCAAGGCCTTGTGCGCCGGCTCCGCGTCGCTCAACGTGCTATGGAGAGGGCTATGTTAGGTGTTTCTCTACGTGATCGAATCAGAAATGAGGAGATCCGTAGAAGAACCAAAGTCACCGACATAGCCCAGCAGATTAGTAAGTTGAAGTAGCAGTGGGCTGGGCACATAGCCCGTAGAATCGATGGCCGTTGGGGCAGAAAGGTTCTCGAGTGGCGACCACGGACAGGACGCCGAAGCGTTGGAAGGCCTCCCACAAGATGGACAGACGACCTGGTCAGGGCGGCACGTAGCCGCTGGATGCAGGTCGCAGGTCCAAGGAGGCCTATGTCCAGCAGTGGACGTTATGTGGCTGAGATGATGATGATGACACTCACAATTAATATGGCATTCTATTGGTAAAAGAATTTTCAAAATCGGTTCAGTAAATCTAGAGATTACCCCCACAACTTCACAATCTTTACCTCTATTAACATTAAAGTATAAATTATCGGTCCAGTGTAAGTATTTAAAAAGTACACATACTTTGACGTTGCCTTTTGAACTAGACAACATTACATCTAAATTCTAAAGCACATATCCGTTAACATGACCTATGTCACTTCTCTGGAGAACTTCTAATGGATAGGCACAAAAATTTGCATTTGCTGATGAAAAGCAAAAGTACTATTCATAATTTTACTTTAAAATAAAGTTGACGAAGCGATAGTTTTATTATTACAATTATTCGTTTATGTAATTATAAATATTTTGAAAGTAATGTGTTTGGTCAAAATATATAAAGCCTCTTCCAACAGAATCATAAATAAGATAAGTCAGTCACTTAGATTTTGGAAAAAATTATGTCCAGCTGTGAAATACTTTAGAGGCACAAATTCCCCAATCATTAATAACAGATAGGAAATAGAAAAAAAATTATATGTTCCGAAGAGAATTGTATTTACCGAACACAATGAAGATGGCAAACGAGCTAATGTTATTAACGTTCGTCCGACAAAATCTATTTTACCTTTAGAAATGTCATACACGTGTAATTTTGTGTACGAACAGCAAAAAATTTACAAAAATTTTCAAGAAATTTAATTGTTATAGTTTCGTATTATTTTCAGCAAATCCTTTTATTTAATAGCCATGTTATGGGCGTGCACAAAGAATAACTATGCCGCCATTTTGGGGGGATCGCCATGTTGGATTAAGAATAACGTGCACTAACCATGCATTATCATTCAATCTAAAGGTGTTTGCAAAATTATATCTTAATAGTTTTAGACAGAATTTGAGTGAGTGGGGCCTGTGACCTATTAACAGGTCTCAAGAGCTTTTTCAATACATGTAAATTCTCACCTCGTTCTCGTTATCAAACTTGTTACTTGTCTAACTGCCGCGCACCTAAAAATTATAACTTATTAGAAGAATATTAACCTTATTTTAATGAAACTTTGGTATTCGCTATGTAAAAAAGTCTATTGAAAATCGTTTACATCCATTATTAAACATGACTCTATCAGACCCGGATTTTTATGTTTGTGATTTATTGAATTAGATTAACTCATACAAATTTAATCATTAACATTTATAAATATTAGATTTTTAAATGTTAATGATCGTGTCTTCTTCAAAGTTATTTAATTATACTTCTCAACCAAATATATGAGACTAACCGACCCTTGCGACTTCCTGCCCGTGATGCTCCGCACCTATTGGTCGTAGCTTGATGATATATAGCCTATAGCCTTCCTCGATAAATGGGCTATCGAACACTGTGAGAATTTTTCAAATCTGACCAGTAGATTCTGAGATTACCGCGTTTAAGAAAACAAATTTTTAGCTTTATATATTAGTAGTATAGATTGGCTCTGTATATTTATGTAATACCTACATTGTATTCCAGTGTTATTTAATATTTAAATATATGAGTCGACTTACAAATATTTTGTTATAAATTGTTAATTATAATGTTAGCAACACTGATTTGTAAGACAGTCTGTTAGTAGATAGAACATTTAACTGAGCCGCCATGACGGAAATCATTATGATTGCACCGCGAGAAATCTAGAAGCAACGCTAAAGGAATGTTTCTAAAGGATAACCTCCAGGATATTCTAGGGAAGCCGTCATACAGTTGGTCTGCATACAGTCTACAACTCTTTTATTAATTAACAAAATATAAGAAAAGACTTATATGTACATACATCAGTCAGTTATATTTTTTATTATAATTTTGGCATTGATTTGTATAGCGTTTTATTTTCGAAGGTTTAATTTGTCATATTTTCAACAAAAAAAAATGTTAAAACATAATGTATGTAGCCAAATAAACACATTTGAAATGAATAAAATTAAAAAAAAATTTGGCTTGTACAGAAGGAAAGATAATGGAAAAAAGAAAATATAGGAAACATGATGAGAAAAAATCATTTATTAGGAAAAATAGCTCCTTCTAAGTGGAAATAAGCTTACATCCATTTAATTTAGTAAATTCAGCTTTTCTAAGAAAAAAATATTTTGCTGACTGTACCTTATTTTTTGGTCGATTTTGTAGCATTACGCCCGTGAGCCAGATAAGGGGTGTTACTGAACGTCAGCGTTTTCGAGTCCCTTTTTTGTCATGTACATTAAAGGTTTGGGAATGGTATTGAAATTGTCATTTGTGTTTATACTATAGAAATTGTTTTATTTTTTATCTCTCGCTTTAACATGTTATCTTATTATTATGGTTGAGTTTAAGGAAAATAATAATGTAATTTCATAGATTTTTTGAAGTGAAACTTCTTTAGAATCGTTGTGATTTCAAACCGGATGCAACGGAAAAAACGACAGGTAAGAGACACAAATACAAAAATGTGTAGGAAAGAATGAGACAGAAATATACAAAACGACAGGTAAGAGACACAAATACAAAAATGTGTAGGAAAGAATGAGACAGAAATATACATACTATTTTATATTATTATATATATTCATCTCATTCTTTTGTCGATTTACTGAAGTTTCACTTCTATCGTGTGTGAATCGCACACACACCTTTTTTTTTTGACTTAACTTTCCCGTAAGAAAAGTCTTGCCCTTATTAGAAATGATTATCTGAGTTGGTTAAGTCGACAAATAGATCCAAAAAAAATAATGGTTTTAAATCAATATCTAGAACTGAATCGATCTTTTGTTTAGAAATTCATTATTATATTATTTTTCTAATTTTAGTAAAACTTTTACAGATATTATAATCTTTTTTAGTCGTTACTATATCTTCACAAAATTGATTAAAAATGTTGAGAAGTCAAAAAATCAAGTTTTAAGTCGGTTAATCTATAAAATTAAATTTAAAATACAAAAACGATATAAAATTTAAAATACGGTTTTCGTATTTTCTCTTTTTTTAATGGACATTGCGTAAGCAATTATCAACCCCCCACCATCTCTCTCTGCGTGCTTACGTAAACATTGATGCATGCATGTCTCTTCCTCCTTATTCTGAGCAGGGATATTCACATTTCGATGTGCATGTTTAGTTTTTGTTTTTACGTAAACACCATGTAGACTCCTCCCCCCATTACCCCTATCATCAAATTAAACATAGCGAGGACGAAGGAAGGCAAAACCGCTTTAAAATTGTCGGATTACTAGAGTAGCGCCAATGCTATAAGTTAGTTCTGACTGGCAATTGCTGTTTTTATTATTATTTATAATATCTTATTAACTAACAAGGTTCCAGTATAAACAAGACAATGCTGCAACACGACCTAGATTAAACGTAAATCCTTTCAATTCATCAATTCAAAGCAAAAAGCGTCATTTGTTTTAGATTTCTCTTTCAACTTTTTCTACCGTTATCAATAATTGATTTTTGCGCTTTTATCGCATGTTTTTTGTTTATAAATAAATTGCCCATTCAGTGGCATAAGCTAGTATTTTTTTAGTTATCATATTCAGTTTCTTTGTTAGCATAGTAGCCGGCAGCTAACTTTAGGTATGAGAAAATAGTGGGAGAAAGTTGCGCATTGCGAGCGTGCTGCATGCCTGTATTGGCAGTTCCATCCGTGACGTTTACTATTTTGACAAATAGCAGACACAAGGGAACTGAAACGTCGCATAAGAACCAAACACATGTGACCCGCTGTACCCGCCCCACGTTCCCCGCCAAACAGCCCCAAATAATGTTTTCTACGCATTCAAGGTCAAACCTATATATACGTACCGGTAGCTAAGACTACTTTTTTGATTAAATTTGCTAGGAACTATCGTAATACATTTATTTGCCTTGCCTTCAGTGCTCAACCTTACTATCTTACATATTATTATATATAATTTCAAAGTTTTAAATGCTTTGTAGATTTCCATACTAAAAATATTACTTACATTTTTAAGGGCTTTTATTTTATGGATATAAAACGTAAAGGTTATATATGAAACTTATGAATCTCTAAATCAAATGTAAACGACTTAGATTTTAAATGTCATTAATTATTTTCTTTTATTTCATTATTTTCTTATATAATACTGAATACATTATATAGTTGGCTTTTCCCTAAACATTTAAAATACCCTCTAAATCTAAAATATTTTATAAACGGACAACCATATATTAAACATGCACGAGTTACGTCAGTGCATTCATTTTCAATGGGCTTAACAAATATCTGCCTTCTGTGGTATTTGAATGAAATGTTTTATACGATTTTAGGATTTTTCGTACTTTATTAAATAGTGAAAGAGAATATTTACTCATATTTTCATTGAGGATAATAAGCAGTATTATTTTTGTATAGTGAATGTGGTTTAATAAAATATTGACGTATAATGTTACGGACTAACAATCAGTTGCTTTGCAATCGTCGTTGTAACTGTTCCGAGGGACTAGGAAAAAAAAACTATATATTTGTCCTTATTATTAAACTGCAGTGCAATCTTTAGAGAGAGATCTCACATTAACCACTCAGAATATTATTCGCTTCTTTCTTTTACTGTTGCTTTCTAAAAATTTCAAATACAACCGTAGCCATTTTGCATCTCACCAATTCTAAAATCATACGTGGGGACCCTGTAAATTATCATCGACTCTTGAAAGTCGTATAATCACGCTGGGAATCACTAGTAGTAGTAGTGGATGTTCATCTATACCAAGAACTTCCACAAAAGAACGAAAGAAAGAACAAAAATATTTTTTTTTAATTTAATTTATTTTCTATAGGTAAACGTAAAAATAAAAAAAAGTCAGATTTTAAAACTTCCAAATCTACCTTTTATACAATGGACCCTCGCCTGATACTGAAATGGAATATCAAATACGTGACGAGAAAGTTTCGTATTTCGTTTAACTTTTCGTCCGTCCGAGTATTGTGACTGGAACTATAAGGTTGGAAACGTGCATTGAGTCAATATAGTAAATGTTTTAGTTAAAAATCTTCTATATTATTCATTAAGTACTCTAGCTGTGTGTTATCTTTTTTTTTTATGTAACTACACGTAGGTCGGCAAACAAGCGTACGGCTCACCTGATGGTAAGCGATTACCGTAGCTTATAGACGTCTGCAACACCAGAAGCATCGCAAGCGCGTTGCCGACCCTATCCCCAATTCCCCCCAGGAGCTCTGGTCACCTTACTCACCAACAGGAACACAACACTGCTTTAGAGTAGTGTTATTTAGCTGTGATCTTCTGTAAGGTCGAGGTACTACCCCAGTTGGGCTGCTCCATATTTGAGCAGGAAATTTCCTGCTGTGCCCTACCTCAGTTAATTATTAACTGAGCAGCCTCTTATTATTAACTGAGCAGCTCTTGAAAATTTCGCACGGAAATTGTAAGTCCGTTACCAAATTCAATTCAAAACTGTATTTAAATAAGTATGAGTAGTTACAGATATATATTTAAATAAGAACATAGTCGATAATTTAAGTACAAAAAATTCTACCAATTCATTTATCTACACTACTATATAATGCAGTAATTTAAGTAAGCCCAGTGGTTAAGACATCGCTGTTTTACTCGGGAGGTGTGGGTTCGATCCCCCACACACACCTCTGAGTTATGTGTGTTATGAAACATAACATCGCGAGAAAACCTACACTCCTAAGATTTCCATAAGGTTCTCAAAGATGTGTGAAGTCTTCCAACCTGCACTGGGCCAGCGTGGTGGACTATGGCCTATCCACTTCCTCATTCTGAGAACGAAGACTCCGGTTCTCGACTATGTTCCGACTCAGCAGTGGGCCATTAATGGGTTGTGATGATGATGACTATATAAAGAGGATTTTGTATTTTTTTTTGTTACGAAGTTTGTTTGTTGCGAATAGGCTCAAAAAGTACTGTATCAATTTTGAAATTTTTGTCACTGATAAAAAACTACTCTATTTCTGAGTGCCATAGGTGATAAAGTGTTGCCATATATATATATTTTAATTAATAGAATATGGCAATTTTGATGCTACTAATCTGATTTTAAAAATTATTTTACTTAACTTTCATTATTATCTTTATCTCTCTTGATTCTGTCACTTTTCACTTTCTTTCTCTATATTATCTCTCTCAACTTTCTCTCTCTCTCTCTGCCTCCTATATATATCTTTCTTTATTTTTATCTAAGCTCTGTCTTCCTCGCTTTTTTATTATCTGTCTTCTTCGTCAAATACAGGAGCGTAGCGAGGGCAGACTTCACGGTTTTGTATTATGAATTAAATTAAAAAAGTCTTTACTGTGATATAATTTAGATTAAAATCACAAAATAGCTAACTCCCCAAAAGTTTAAATTGGTCGGAATATTTTTGAGGTTGATTGTGTATCCAGTAATAATTGATCGACGTGTGGTAAACTAGTAATTGTTAGTATGAAGCAAAGCAAAAACATGTTATACTTTAATATGTTTTTCTTATATCAGCAATATAAAATAACTTAAATATATCTTGCATTATTTCTAAGTATAGTCTTTATTTATTCATCCAAGCAATCTCTTGGCGTATCATATTCATATTCAGGACAGCTTTCAGAGCTTAAAGGAGTTATCTATTTAAACACAGCCTTCAATGGAAATTGATTTTTGTTCCTCATACATATTTACTTTCGTTTACTTTATACAATAATTATTTAAAGGGTTTACTTATAAAAGTATTTAATTAAATAAATAGTTAATCTTTCAAATACAAATAAAGTTGATTTAGAAAGGAAAAGATCTTAATTAGACATTGATTACCCATTAGATAACTATCGAAATAAAACTACAACTATTTATGTGATGGATAGCTGACCTATTAGATAATTTAATGGCAATATTATCATCATCCGTTAATGGCCCACTGCTCAGCTAGTTCTCTTACTCAGAATGTGAAGGGATTAGGGTAAACACCTTTGATAACAAGGTGAACTCTCAGGAGTGCTGGTTTCCTCACGATGTCTTTCTTCACTGTTAATGCAAGTGATATTTGCTTAAAACACACAACTCAGAAAAGTCAAAGATGTGTGCTCAGGATAGCACAGAATACGTTTTATCCCGAAAAGTGGAACAATTCTTGAAAATGACATTTTATTCTAGACTAAAACTAGACTGTATGAGTGACAGTGAGTAGATTAATAATCGAAAGGGTGAGAGATTAGTAAGTAAACATTTGGGTGAAAAACTAAAGTATTTTATTAGTTACTTCATTCCACAGAAACCGTGTATATCATGGGATAGGACGCCTATATCAATAAAATCTCATCAATCCATTGCTATGAAAGAACAAATCAACACACACCCGATTCAGTGTATCAATAAAATATGCAACATCGATCAAATACATGAAAGTTATATCAATACGTTACAACATGATCCAAGCGGCACTTACTCTAGAAAGGTCCTCGAAATCCGGAGCCAAATGTTAAAATTTTATTGATCGAATTTTTATGTTTCCATATAAATCGAGTAGAGGCCCTTCCGATGTGTAAAATCGGTCTATTTTTATGCTCGTGAAAGTCGTAAATTTTGAGTGGATTTTTTTATTCGTGCGACACAATTTTGAAACTGTAATCTTTCTATAACTCTGTCTCCAGTGCAGTTTGATTTTATTACAGAAATCGGGTAATATCTGATGAATTACGATTTCTACTTGTAATAGGAAGAAATAGATAAGTGACCTTTTTATTTTGCAAATAGATACCTTGAGAAACTTAGTACTACTAACCTAAACCTCACCTAAAATATTGCTAGATTTCGGAAATTTATTTCCAAAAGCAACCAATAATGGTTAAACCACTGAACATAGAAAGGCAAAATAACAAAAATACTTCAACATATGTAATAACCGCCTAAATATGAAAGAACCACTGGAAACGAGATGAATTAAAAAAAAGAAATAAAAAAAGCTAAATAAGTTAACTGACGATGTGTTTTTGGTAGATTCTAAATCTTAAAATGTGGCTAGATTCTAGATAAAAATTAAATATTTTTCTGGTCTTGAAGGCATTAAGACGAAGTGTAATAAAGAAGAAAATTTTTTTTTTTATTTTTAACTAACTGATAAAGGGAAATCTTCGAGATACACGGTTCCCGGTTCCGGTTTATTCTCTAAAACCCTTACTAGTTTTCTAGTATTAAAGATATAAAAATTGTTAAAAATAGTCGTTAGTACTATCATGAAAATTGTAAACAGACAGAAACTTACAGCTCTGTAAGAAAAAGTGCTTACATACAAACGATTTCCATTTTATATCAACTCCTTCAACTATTTAGATATTTATGGTGCATAAAATGACGTTATAAAGGACCGGGTTTGTGTATAAATACATTTTATAACCTCGCTCGACGTCTCTTTCGATATGGAAATGCGAATAAATAAAACGAAACCTGAATGTTAACGCGGTCTGAAATTTTCAAAAGCTTTTAAAACTTAAATAAAATATGAGTTCCGTAGGCGTGAGTTATGATCGAGTACGTGGATCTGTGACAATGTGACATTTCATATGCATTTGTAAAAATCTTGTATCTGAAGTAACTTACCGGAAAAAATACAGATGAAGGTCAAAAATCTCCAATATCACACAACATTTTTATTCCAATAAATGGCTGTTACATTTTTTTTATCTTTTTTTTTCCGGGATAAATATATCCAATGTGTTAATCCAGGTTATAATGTATATGTAATCGTATTTACAATATTATCATTAGTTATTCTTCTGAATAGCATTCAGGACGAAGACAAATACATAAAATAAAAAACCATGAAAATCGTTCTAGCCGTTCTCGAGTTATAAGTGTTCGAACAAACCCGCCTTCGTTTTACATATTATAACCTAAAATCTAGCCATTCAGATAATATAAGTTATGCACCTAAGACCCTTAATAGTATAATAAATTTATTTGGAGCATTATATTGTGAGTAATGATCTCCGAGCCTCCCATCGGTCACGGCCGATTAATTTCCTGCTCGCTTCTTTATCAAATAATTCTGTTTTCCCTGAGAGCTAGTCAATATATCACTTAACATTTTGCCAATTTTCCGAGATTATATTATGTCTTAACTTACTACTGTACAACCAAATATATTAATAGACACTCAATGGTAAAATTTTGACCATAATTTTTAATTTCAACGTTATGCTTCTATTATCACAGTTACCATTAAGCACAACACCTATCTTTAGGTTTAATTTCACATTTTAATCTCTATATAATTATATCACTATTCTCACTAATATTTTGTAAGACTATTTATGATAAACATTTCCATCATACAGCTTGGCAAAAAAGAGTGTGGAATAAATAAGGTCGCCTATATCTTATCATTGGCAACCCGAAATACTTATCTTATGTTTCATACTTTTAATTTTTTTACCCAATAGTTACTTGAGATTATTAATTTTTTTTAAATTATGTGTTATTTTGATGTATAAGCTATATTATTGTAAAATTTCATTAAAATCCATTCAGTAGTTTTTGCATGAAAGAGTAACAAACATCCATACATATTCACAAACTTCCGCGTTTATAATATTAATAAGGATTTATTTCTTTCTCCAGTTCGCCATATAAACTTTAACTGCGCCTAACCTATTTGTACATATAAAACAATCATTTTTTAAGCATTTTCTCTTTGTCCATAACTTCAAATTTTTCCACTTACGAATAACCAAGTATGTAATGTAACTGGAAATTACCTGAAACAAACAAAATTAAAAGATTAAAAAAAAATATTTACTGACATATACTAAATATAGGTGAAAATGTTACAGTTTATTATAAATACAGCCAGTTAAATGATTTTCGAGTTTTTAGTTTATATTACATCATTTCGATGCGTTTGAAAGCAGATGAAATTAACGTTTTAGTTTTTATTCGGTACCAATATTTTTTATAAACTGTGCTTGTGATTTTTAAATAAATAGTGATTTATAATTATTTGAAAATTCTCTTTTTCATACCTAAATAAAAATTTCAATGCTGCATATATGTATATAAAATTGTTATAATTGAAGCAGTATTAATAGTAGCATATAATAATTAGTTCTTCTTCAGGAGTTCTGTCTCCCTTCAGGAAGCTTTAGAGAAATGTTATTTTAACCCAAAAAATTTTGTGAAGAGATGAAGGATTTTTATCGTAAATTATATTTTAATATTTCATGAAACACATGAAGCTTGCAATAATTTAACTAACAGTATTAATGCTACAAATACATATGAATTCTTCTATTCTATACCAAAATGCGAGTAATATGAAAAAGGTTGATAATTTAAATTTTACGCCGAACATGTAAGGGTTATCTGAACAATTGTCGATACCGTTATGGCCACCCTTTGTTCTGATTACAATATCCATTTAATCCAAATTGTGTTAAGTACAAAAGAAAATATTTTTAAAATTCATGATGAATCCTTGTTACAAGGTTATTGGATAATTTATTAAATAAAGAAATAGATATTTTATTTTTTATAATATTAAGAAAGCTAGTTTACATGAATTTTGTAATTTAATCCACAGTAAAGTGATTACTGAGATACAATCAGTGCAAGAAACTTTTACAATGGAATAGTATCTATAACCTTTTGACTGTAAGTAAGTTTACATTTAGAGATACAAACAAACTTAAGTTTAAAATCCAATAAAATTACTATTAATAAAGACTTTTCACTTCTAAACGAGAGATGTATACCAAACACTAGAAAATAATCTCTTGACTTGAAATAAAACATGAAAATACCTGAATTAATTTAATTTGTATAAAAACCTTTATATTTTAGTAATAACCACAAATTTAATATATTTATATTTTAAATGTATAAGCTCTGAGTCTAAAGTATAACAATAAGTAATGCATACTCAAAGTATCATAAGAATCGGTTAAGTAGGATGAGTCTAAAAAGGTGTTACAAAAAAATGTTTTAAAATAATCTAAAAAGATTAAAAATTTAAGATATAACCTTTTAAGCAAAAACAGAAGCCAATAATGGCTGAAGGGAATTTAGAGGGCAATTTGATTTCTTTACGGCGCGTAATTTGCGTGTAAACCCTTTTCTACATCGCCACGTTATGATTTAATGATTTAAACCGTAAAATGTATTTAAAGATAAAGGTATTTTGGGATAACGGTTCGGAAAACGTTTTAGAAGATTTTAAATTAAGCTAATATTAAATTTATTTATCCAAATACGTGTGTTATGAATTATTCGTTGTGATAAAAATTGTACTGTCGTGTTGTGTGAATTATTGGAGTGAAATTTTACATTTTCTTCCAAAACATTTTAGAAAAGTTTGTCCAATATTTTTATTTCATTTTCTAACCGGTAGTAGTTTTGATTATATATAATTTTAAAGGCAATCAGATCATTTTATTTCCACCTTTACTCTACATATTATTATCTATAGCAAGCAACCCTGAGAGCCAGTAATTCTTTTTATTCAAGCCTATCTTCTGATAGATTTGAAGCAGTTTGACAAGTGATTCCACCTAACAAATGTAGTATAAGTTGTGTAGTTTAGTGTCGTTGTGCTAGTTCCTTATGAATTTCTGATGTTATACATTGCTTTTTAATATTTGCTACCGAGGTCAACCGGTGGGTGTTAAATCAACATAAAGGACATCCTTAAACCTGCACTTGGACCTCAAGCTCTAAGCACTTTTTGGCTATTATAAAGAATAGTCAGAAGTTCACAATGTAGAGTATTTATAGAAACATTGATGCAACGATTCTTACACTGATAAACATTTACACGATTCAAGAGTAAAATCATTTATGTAAGTGAATAGAATACACCCATTTAAATGCAAAGATATATTAATATTATTAATAATGAATATTAACTACAATTACTATATTAATAAGCAATACTTTCCCTCAGGCCAAAGATACAATGCTCCGAGCGAGAGTGACTTTCTAGGGCAAATAATATAAATAAGGGCCTGTTTGACAGGTTTACTATAAAATATAAAGTCAGTGCATTGTTTGGATTGCAGAACAGTGAATCTATTAGAAGTCACATTACGGAAAATCCCTTTCAAATACAAAGCTACGCTGGATACACTCGAGGCTTTAATGAGTATCTGATTACATTGCTTTGTATGAATAATAGGGAAGTTTTACTAAATAAATTGAGCTAAAATAGTTTGTGTCACATGACATCAAACACAATATGACGTCACGTCGTGTGGAACGCCATTGTTGTCAACATTTTCATAGAGTAATGAGCAAAGATAATGTAACTACTGTCATACAAAATGAGGATTTTTCTACACGATGTGAGGTCATTTAGCGATTATCGAACTTAAAGTAATTTCTATCTACGAGTGAATAAATTAAAAAAATATATATTTAAATTTATTGTCTTTAAAGTTGCCACAATGCATATTTATATATAATTTTACCCAAAAGCTTACTTTAATTTTAGAAATCAGTTCTATCTGTATATTCTAAGGTTAAGACAGATTTCTTTCAAAACAGGTAGAGGCTTGTTTGGTATGAAATATTTATAGTTACAAGTTAATTTCATGTTATTCATTTAGAATTTCTACTTTTTATATCACTAAACATTTATAATATATAAATTTTTAATCAACTGCAGTATTTTAAGGTCAGGATATGGATAAACTAAATTTTCGATGAATATAAGCCAAATAGAGGATAATTTTTTTTATAAAATACTTGTCTTCATCCTAGAATTTATAAAAAAAATATCCCTCTAGTCTTCTTGTCCTCCCTAGTTAACGTAGAATCCCTTCATTTACCTATCATCGCTCAGTGTATCAAACGAATCCTATCTATTGGTTCTTAACTAATACATTCCTCGCTACACTCCCTTAATCATCTCTGGTAGAATTGCAGTCTAATGGGACCATTAAGGTTGAGTAAGAGTTTTCCAGAAAATACTTAAATTAGCCCTCACCCCTTGAAAAACATCATTTAAAAGAAAATATGAATAACAAACGACAAACCAGAATATTATATACAAAGGCGATAATTTATTTATTTCATAGTTGTTATGTTTAAAGCTCATTTCGTTTTATATATTCTCATATCTCTATAGTTTTAAGTACTGCAATAAACTGAAAATTTTCTCTATTGTTCAAATTAATTTTTCATTAGTGTCGTATTAGCAATACAGCTGGCTCTACGTGAGCTTGTTACTAATTTGCTACTACAGCATCTGAGATTAGAAAATCTAGTAGAACAGATTTTACGCTTAAAACTTGAAGATACCATTTATATTGATTTACTAGATAGCGCACTTCCGAAGTTCTGTATAGCTTAGAAAATAATTTCAAATACTCAAGCTCAACTTGGATTTTCAACTTAGAAATAAAGATTTAAAATAAAAAAAAGACAAAGATGTAAAATAATATTAAAAATGAAAAAAAAAATGTAACTGAGATAAATATACCAGATATTTATAAAAACCAAATTGAGATTGGCTTATACTCAACGGTATGTGGAAATTAATGATATTATGAAATTAATGAGCTTATTTGACATTATGATAAAATGTGATATTAAAAAAAAGGTGACTAGTTATAGCTGCCGGCTCGTAAGTATAGGTTTGAGTTTGAATGCGTGGGAGTCATTATTAGGGCTTTTTTAGAGGTTAGCGGGTCACACGTGATTGGTCCGTTATGTGACGTTTCAGTTCCTCCCGTCTGCTATTTGTCAAAATAATAATCGTAACGCAGCACCCCTACAATTCGCAACTCTTCCCCACTAATTTTTCTCAGATCTAAAGTTAGCTGCCGGCTACTATGACTCAGCAAAGGCGAGGGTAGGTCCGCTAGTAATATATATAATTTCAATCTTATTCGAACAATGAAAGAAACAATTTAACAATTTCAAGCAATGAAACATAAATCTAAAAGAAAAACATAGTATTTTGAAGCTTTAAAATGCAAGTGTACAAAAATCTAAAACAAAATAAAGGAATGGCGTCCATTTGTAACAAATTGCGCGTCACCGATCACGCTGGGTCTGATATATTACTAGATAGGACTTGAAATATATTACAAGGGCATCTTACGACGACATTATCTGACGAGGACGAGGGGCATTAAGAATAGCCACACTGAAAAGATTACTTGAATCTTCTCGTTTTGGAATCGTTCGGAGAATTTAGATCTTGCATTAAATTATCAAGAAAGGTATGTAGAATCTTGAAAACAAATCATTGGTGTCCGTATTTTAACAATTTAAACTACAATAACAATTACAAATTAACATTTTTGCGGTTACATTCTGCACGAATCTATTTAAATTAATAACGTAATATTATAGTGCGAACATGATTATAAAAAATAAATTAAAAACATACAATGTTGTTAGAACAATTTATCAAAAAAACATTAAATTCTCAATATATTGCGGCTAAGTAAAAATATTGAGGCCCTTACGAAGGTAAACATATTTTATCTTAATCCGCAGAAACTCTGATTTTTTCATAATTAAAAGTGGTAATCCAGGTTATAAAGTATCTGTGTGTCAGTTTTCATTGAAATCCCTTCAGCAATTATTAATTTATAATATTAGTAAGATTACATTTTGTTTAATGTATGTCGGAGGTGTGAGGTAGGTTTAGGTTAGGTTAGCCTTTTGTTAGGTTAGGCTTATGTCTTAGGTTTAGATGGTAAAACTAAGCAATGGAGGCGAGTGTTGTGATCACTTAAAGGAGCTCCTTAAATCTACACCTAGGTCACAAGTCCAAGGCACTGCTTAGGTTCCTGTCTAATTAGTACGAGATCGTACTAGAACGTTTAGTTATATCCTTTCCATTCCTTTCATTTTAGTTTCCGACATGTATATTTTAAAATTATTATATTAAAATATTTTGTATTGTTAAATATGATGTTGGCAACACTAATTTGAGCAACATTTGATTTTTAGAAGTTGACACTAACTGAATATCATTTGGTTATGCCAATGTAAAGATAGAAATAAAACAAATAAATACGCCACCATGACGGAAATATTTATCATTGCATCGCGAGTAAGGACTTTGTCTAAAGTATAACCCCCGGGAGGATATTCAAGTCATACTGTTACTCTGCGTATAGACTACAACTCTCTTCCTTTAATTAACAGTATATTATTGGAAAAGCGAGGCTTTTGTTGGAAGTATAGTCATAATGTGTAAATATTTAACTTGGTAAAAAATTACCGATTTATTAATTTATTATACCGATATATACTACTAAGTGTCAACGTAATCTAGATTTTCTATTGAATTAAATAGCTTAAATAAAGATTTTCTATTGAATGTATACTATTGTATTAGTAACAGAGTTTAATTACGTACGTTAATGTGTAATTCGGAATTTAGTCAGTGAGTAAACGTTTCGATTAAGGTAATGTTGAAGCAAATGCAATAGTCATTTAGGTAGTGTCAGGTAAATGCATGCTATTTAACCGTTTGCACTGGAACGTATCTAAGGCCGCAAATTCGCAAACCTAATGTTCCTGTAAAAATTTATAGACCGAACAACTTTCAGGATATGTTCCCATTGAGATTACGTCTAGATTTCTTGGGTTGTTTAAATCTTACTAACATTATTTGTCATTCTGTTTATCTACGATTTTAAACTCAAACTCAAAATAGTTTATTTCAATTAGACGTCAAAATCAGATCCTACTAATATTATAAACGCGAAAGTTTGTAAGAATGTATGGATGTGTGGATATATGTTTGATACTCTTTCACGCAAAAACTACTGAGTGGATATTGTTGATACTTTATAATAATAAAGCTTATACATCAGAATAACACATAGGCTATAATTTATAATGATATAGTGTGAATTATCCAAAATATAGCGGGTGAAACCGCGGGATGCAACTAGTAGACAATTATAACGTCGTCAAATGTGCCAATAAGGACTTCTTTTTTTTTATGGTAGATAAGGTCCAAACGAGCAAATGGTCCACCTGATGGTAAGTGGCCACCATCGCCCATGGACATCGACAAAACAATAGATATCCTCTTGTTTTGCCGATGCGTTGCATCCTCGAAGATAGAGTGGGGGAGAAAAAATTCTGCGATTTCAGCGAACACTGAGCAAGAGTCTACAGACCACTAGATCCGCAGCATTAATGGGATGGGAGAGGGAGGGGGCAGGTCTGGCGCACATGCACCTCGACTGGAACGCGTCTATGACACTTGGCGGTCGGATTCACATGCTGGTGATCGCAAGCCAGTCGCGGAACAGATCCCTTACCACCAAGGGGGTGCTGGGTTACTCGCCTCTTACGAGATGCTCCCCCAGCGGCAGAGGGGAATAGTATTCTAACCCGTCCGCTGACGGGCGAACATCCAAATTGACTTCAGACTTTTCAAAATAATTCTCTATTAGGTAAACATTAATAATTACATAAATTAACTCCTGAAAATTTCTAAGTTTTTACCAATAGAAAGCAACATTATTAGTGAGTGTCACTGACTACAATATTAACCCAAAAAATGAAAATACTTTTTGTCGCAGTCGGATTTGCTGCTGTTAGTCGGAGAAAAAACGGTCTAACGAAAATGTTTCTTACGAACGCTGCCTTAACTATGAAAAATATATGATTCATAGTTACGGATACAGTATGAATGAATAAATGAGTGAGTCTTTGAGTGAGTGAGTGAACACTTTGATTAGACCTCAAGGAAGCCGCTCTCGCTTCCTTGAGGTGTAAAAGTGGTTTGCTTCTTATTAAATATAGGGCCTAATTTATTTCATAAATAATCGATATTTTAGCAAATAACATTTTGTTTATTGGTTAATATTGTCTTTCTTCTTTAATTCTTAAATCTCTCCATTTTCGGACAAAAAAATGAACTAAGTAGACTATAATAGCATATTTTTATATGCATTGTATAAAAATATAGGTTTAAATTAAAAAAAATGTACGCCAAAAAGCACTCTTTGAGTGCTTTTTTTAACTATTATTTTATTTTATTTCCTCTCCTACGCATGGTTACAAATCACGATTCACGCCATATTGTTTTAGTTATGTATTTTTATCAGAGTGCGACAGGCAGCCATTGTCATCAAATTTGCTGCATTGTGCATTGCTTGTACTGGAAATTTAGTTAAAACTAGATTTAGATCATAAAAAAGGGAAATAAAAATATTTCAGCATTACTCTAGGATATAGATAAATGTAACAAAACTTTTCACACTATTTGCGACGTGAAAAAATATTTGATTGTAATTAAAATACCATTTTAGGTGCCCAACACATTAAAATTTCAATTTATTTAATATCCTCCACTTGATCAATTTATTATTTAACATTTACTTACTGTATATGTACTAAATAATAAATCGATCAAGTGAGAGTCGAGCTTACGCATCAAGAATTCTGTACATAGTAAGAAAGAAAAATAACCTTGCTGTTGGAAAACTGTTGTACTCGTACACTAGCATAGCTCGCGATCAGTTTACCAACAGCAAATAATTTTTATGTCATGTGACATTTATGGTTTTCGGCCTTATTTCTTTTCTTAATTCGTTTTCATTTGACTCAACATGAAGGGCCCTATAGATTTTTATATTCTTTCAAGTAACGCCAGATAAATTTTAAGTTCACACTTTCAAGTGTTTCCGGTATAGTAAGTACGCTAGTTGATTGCGATCGGGACGGGATCAGAAAGGGAGCACCTCCCCTCGTCATCCACCCGCCTCGTCTCACTCATCTATACTTTAACTGGATCACTACTTGTCCTTTTTTCCAGTTATATGAAGCCATTTAATACTTATATTGCGACTCCATGGTATTGTATTGATTAAAAGGAATTTATTATATTTCTTTGCTAATACGTACACGTTATTGATTGCTAAATGGGCATCTCACATGTTATCGATATGTCCAAACACATTCATAAGAATAATCAAACCATTCGAAATTGTCCTTCCATATCTTGCACCAATAATCAAAGAAGTATTTATACCCTGTACTTCTAGTATTATGTTAGCCAAGATATAAAAGACTTTAAAAAGTTGATTTGTATCGACCTTCGGACTGGCAGCCACAGACGGCAACGATTTTATTAGGGTTCCTTCATTTTGATTTACGGAATCCTATATCTGTTTAAAGGAATAAAAATACCGAAGTAAAAAGAGGGCATGTCGCAATACATTATTACTTAAAAGATATTATAATTATAAATTGTTCATTATAATTATAAACAACGCATCTGGTCATTACCCACCGTCCATTTTACTTACCAATACATTAATTTCGCCCGCAAATATTAATTTTAAAATTCCAATATATTGGCTAAAAGGTAGGCCTTTTCAAATATTTATACGGGCTGTTCTCATATATTTTTAATTAGTCTGAAATATTACTGATAAGTGACACAATTTGATACTTTTACAAACAACTTAGCATATTATGTAACCTGGCAACATTATAAAATTTCTTGTTTGATTTTTAATCTAGCAATAATTATTATTTGTCAATAAAAAATGTAGAAATCGCCAAGTGTTTTTTTATATTTTTCTATATTTTTCTATATTTTCAAATATTTTTAGCATAAGTAATTAGATATTTCTTAATTTCCAATCTAATTGTTTTGTTTCTCTTATTGCAAGTTTAACTTCTGACTGTAACAGTGTTTAATTTTTACTACTATACTTGGGGATTGCGACTAATATTTCAGCTTAAGAGATCCCTATGTAAAACGCATTAACGTTCACTAACATTATAAGCATATTAAATCTGTACTTGAGAATACAAAATTAGTTTTCTTCTATAGACAATGCTTTGTATTTGATTAAAAACTTCGTGTGTATCTGTGTTTTTGTATGTATGTCTGTGGCATCGTAGCGCCCATGACAATGAACCGAGTGTGATGGAGTTTTATTTGTTTGAAAGGTAATTTAATCAAGATAGTTTTTAGCTATTTTTTGTGAAGATCTGGTCAGCCGTTTGTAAACTAACAGCTCATTTCTAACTTGAGAGCTGCGTGACAATATTAATATATCGAAATTTATAACAATCTTGTAACCATGGTAACACACTGACATTGCTTACACTGAGTAGAGATGAAACGGGATTTCTGGATACCTTTCTTTCGACATCAACAACAGTATATTTTTTATGTATAATTGTTTTTTTAACTGTATATTAACTGCTGTTTTAATATTTATTTTACCATTGTTTACAAGATCATCCTGTTTTTCTACCTATTTATACTTGTATAGTTTACAAGCTATTACAGCGCTAACCACATTGATCCATAACGACTAGTACAAAATTGTTTTTATACAAAAACACTTTTTGCGGTTCAAACCAGTGAGGTGGTTCCATTGCGATATGTCTATCACTCGAACAAAAACTGTTGTGAAAACGATTGTTATTCAAGTACTCGTATCACTCGAAACCAACAAAAGCCTTTAATATTTTCAAATGTTTTCCATTTTTACCACAATGTTCATATTTATATCACTTTTCTTTTATAAATAACTAGCGACCCATATACGATAGATTATATTCGTAGATTTCACGTGATCTTTTTCAATATAATATTTATTGTATTATTTTAAATGGAAAATTACTCGATATACAATTTAAGCTTCAAACGAAAGTGTTTTAAATAACTATTTATAGTTGTAAATCATTTAATTTAGGTTTAATTTTACATTTAATTCATATACAAATTTCATCCCCTATAACTACCCGTTCAAGCTTTTTTTCTTGATAAAAAGTAGTCTATATATATTCTTTTCCAAGCTCGTGTATCTCAGTAACAAAATTCATCAAAATCAGTCCAAACTTTAAGTTATAAAAAAATCTAAGAAGCTTAACTTCAGAGACTAACAAGACTTCAACAAAAATATTTAAGAATAAAAACTTCTTTGATATGTTTTTTATGGTAGATAAGGTGGAAACGAGCAAACCATCCGGTGGGGATGGTAAGTGGCCACCATCGTCCATGGACATTGGCAAAACAAGAGATACTCCCTTGCTTTTTCGATGATTTGCAATCTCGAAGATAGAGTGGAGAGGGGGAGTGAAAAAAAAATTCTGCGGTTTCAGCGGATCCTGAGCAAGAGCCCAGTCCGCAAGAGTCCACCGGATCCGCAGCATTAATGGGATGGGATAGATGGAGGGGGTAAGTTTGGCCAACATGCGGCTCCACCGAAACGAATCTATGACTTGGCGGCCGGATTCGCATGGTATTGATGAGAAACATATTATCAGGTTTTTTTAAGGAATGATGTTAAACAGAAATATCGTTGTTTCTTATACAAGTCTTGTTATTGATTACATTTAATAATTTGATCTTTTTTAACAATATATTCAAAAAAAATTAATTACATTAATTTAATAATAGCTTAGATAAGTTAGTGATATTATCGCTTCCTATTCAAGTTAGTCTTTATAACATTCAATGAAGATATAACGAATTGACATAATTTTTTTAACATATCTATATTATTATGTTATATGAAACTAGAAGAAAAATAAATGGCCAGGCTCGGTAATGGTTAAAATCGATTTTGAAACTTAATCTTTTCTAAAAAGAGGTAAACGCCTAATAACGTCATATATACGGTTGAAAAGCGATATGTCTGCTTTTAACAAATAAGACAAAGGCATTATCTTATTCCGCGAATGAACAAAGAAATAAAAGATATTTTTTCTCAACTCAGAACATGAAATGTTGTCAATTGTCATATTGATAAACAAATTTTCGGTCTTCGTGGGGTTGAATTAAATAAATTATTTAATTTAAGTTAATTCCATTAATGTTAAGCTTATCTCAAACTTGACACCATACACTTCCTTAGCAATAATCGTAAACAGTGTAAGTGGTAATAGAAATAAGGCGAAGTGACCTATAAAGGCGGCCAGGCGATAATCACTAACCCTGACATGTAAGTACCTAATGTCAGGTTTCGATGAAGAAAATTATACGAAGTATATATTCTACTGTTAAAATTATATATTATTAACATCTAAAGCTATTAAGATATATTTTACATTACACTCAGTCGTCATACAAGTATTAAGCAGAATTTTTGCCATCCTTGACTCTTTCATCCACCTCGTATGCAATAATATTTTAATACATTTTTTTAAATTTTATTACATAAAATACATAATTTAATCGTCAGTAGCTCAGTGGTCGTAGGTTTAAATCCCAGTCAATGGACTACTAGAGTAACCCACTCCTAACATAATCATTTTAGCTTAGTTGGTTAGGTTAGTATTTGATCCTGCTAGTAAGCTTTTTAACAAAAAAAAATTATAATTCAAATAATATAATAGTCATTAAAATATTAATAAGTAATATAAGAGGAGACCTGGCAAGGACAAATTAAAAAAAAAATCTTGCAGTAACTTTAGTATTTTATTTAAGTATTTTTATTGTAAAAAAAGTGCTTATTTGCAGTCGGTAAACTGATAGTGACCTACATCAATGTATAGAGACAATACCTTTCTAGCGGCAAAGTTAAATTTGTTCCTCACTACTGATTTCACGAAATCTTGAGTGTATAAATCCGACTCACACTTGTCCGAATTATTTTTTTTATACTTCAAATTCATGTAAATTAAAACATCTTTTATTTTCAATAAAAATATCGCCCTTCATATCTTTTACTCGAATTAAAATAATTTCAAAAGGCAATGTAATACCAAAAATTATAAGAATTTTTATAAACTACTACTTTAGTAAATATCAAGTTAAGAATAATTGGTAGAGCATAAAACACAAGATACTTATTTTGGTCCGCTTTAAATTTCTCAACGAATTTGAATTTCAAATCCGTCTCTTCATTAGTTTTACGCGGGAGGTTTCATAAAATTAGAATAATGCTTCCATAAATCGCTATACTTATATTTTCGTCAAGCTTTTTTAAGCTAAATAAATATAACTTAACTAAGTTAATAAAGAAATATACATTGCAATATAGGACTCGAAATATTAACAATTATATCTTAGTCGAAAAACTGTTAAACTAATTTCTATAGGTCATTCCTAAGCTTTCTTTTCTGTTTAAGTTCATAATTGCTATCTTTTTATCAGTGTTGCTTTTATTAAATGCAAATCATGTGTATAGCTACCGACACGTAGGTATAGGTTTGACCTTGAATGCGCAGAATTCACTATTAGGGGAACGGCGCGTCACGCGTCACACGCGATTTGTCTTATGTGACGTTTAAGTTTCCACGCGTATGCTATTTGTCAAAATAGTAAGGTCACGAATGGAACTGCCAATGCAGCCACGCAGCACGCTCACAATAAGGAACTTTCCCCCACTATTTTTTCTCAGACTTAAAGTTAGCTGCCGGTATAGTAACTATACGAATAAAAAATAAATTATGTTTCTACCACAGAATCTTTTAAATATAAAATATACAAAAGTACGAGTAAACTTTCAGCTAGTAACAAATTATTTCCTGAGAACATCCTTTTCTATCGTTATGTAACGATTTTCAGATTTTTGGTATGATTTTAGGTCAACGCTCAACGGAGCAGTGATAGCCCAGTGGGTCTGGGTTCGATCCTGGGCACACACCTCTGACTTTTCTGAGTTATGTGTGTTTAAGGCAATTAAATATCACTTGCTCTAACGGTGAAGGAAAACATCGTGAGGAAACCTGCAATCCCGAGAGTTCCCTAAAAGTTCTCAAAGGTGTGTGAAGTCTGCCAACCCGCAGGTGGCCAGCGGGATGGACTATGGCCTATCAGTCTCCTCATTCTGAGGAGGAGACAGCAACAGTTGTGATGATGAGATCAACGGAAAGTACACTATTAGGTTTAATACCGCTGCGAGTGTCAAAGCTTGAATAAACGGCCGTAACTTTTGATTGCATTATAAATTAGTATTAATTTCTACTTGATATCTCGATATTTATGCTGTCGCGGGCTTTTTGTAGGACTACTTTAGATATTTCCATCATACATTATATACGTGTAGCTCTAACGGTTTTTGCAGCGCACGCCAGATTAGCTTCCTACTTTCTTGACCCTTACCGTTATATTTTGGACAATTCACACAATATTTTTATAAATTATATCCTATGTGTTATTTTGATGTTTAAAACACAAACTTTTGCGTTTATAATATTAGTAAAGATACTTTAGTCAATTTACTTAAAATTCATTTTGCTTTTATATAACTTAATTTAACAATCCAATATAAAATGACTATTACGAAGCTCTTATTTGTGCTCCAATTTCCCCACAATTCGCAAGTCTATTTAAACTTTGACTCATTTAACTAGGTTCGTGACTTGGCAATAGTCGAAGGCGTCGTATGTCATTGTTAATCAGGAAAAACTAAAAGATCACGAAAAACGTTTCGAGAAAATACTGCGACGTAGATGTACTGATATCAACACAATTGGAACGAAAACGTGCTATGGTGTGATAAAACCTGGAGATAGTGCAAGTGAAAATCACGCTATAAAAAGTAGTCTACAATATAGAAATTGTTGTCTAAACGTGAAAGTTTGTGAGTATGGATGTTTTGCTATTCCTTAACGCATAAACTACCGAACTTGTGGAAATTTACAGCAATATATGCATTAAAATAATACAAGCTAATCTTAATCTCGGTGAAATTAGCAATGGATATCTTAATCGCTTTTACATGGCTAAATAATCGTTCTATTCCAATATGGCGGATTTTTAGAGGGCAAGCCAATTATTTTATACACCTTCTAATATAATTCGGTGAAAAATGATAAAGAAATGGAGAGGGTATATTGAAAAATACTACAAGGGGGATGATATTGAATGGACTATTAGGTAAATGCGGCGTGGATAAACTCAAACTCAAACGAGACGAAGACGAGTATGAGAGGAATCTAAGCAGTGCTAGTGACCAAGGTGTAGGCCTAAAGGATCCTTTCATTTAAACAATCGCCTCCACAGCCAGGTTTTCTGTTCAGACCTAAGGTTAGATTAACTTTAGCCTAACTTACGCGCCGATATATATAAATATATATGTTTTTTAAATGTTATATTTGAATGGTATTAATATTTTTGCACGATTCATTTTCTACAGTACACGGTCAAAACCGGGGTAGAAAATCCAACCATAAACGTTCCAGCAAATGTTCTGCGGATCGAATAGTTTTAAAAATTCTGGTCTAGACGTAGAATAGAAAATAAAATTCCTAAATAACATGAGTGAGAAACAGCACCTTCTGGTAAAATAATTAACAGAAATCCATTTACAAGCATAAAAGAATCCAGCTAATACCAATAAAGCGAAATTAGACGCACCCATGGTAAAAATCCAGCAAGCAATCTCGACTAGCGGCGTAAAATTTATGGCAACAATAAAATGTGGGATGCTTCCGCTGCTAAAAGCGCAGGAACATTTGTAACCACAGGTCTTTATATACTCTGTGCTTGGTATTGTTTAACCGGAATTATTGTGTATTCTATGTTAACCTGGAAAATTTTAAATGGACTAATCTTTGTTACTGGTTAAACTATTCTATAAGAATAAGTTCGTCCTAGCTTCGTTTTTGAATGGCAATTACTTTTTTCTGAAATTTGACTCGAATGAAACAAAGCCTACTTAAATTTAAATCTGCAGGAAAATGTGAAACTTTATCCAATTTCATAAAGCAGCTTTTGCCTCATGTACTTGTAACATACCGACAGATAGCATGATTGGCTTCTATCAATCAAGAACATTAATTTTCATAAAAAAATTCTATGTAAATTTGATAGGTTACAGATGGCATATACCTACTGTCATTTTGCCACCATAATATCCTTATAAGTTAAATTTGACCCACTATTCAGATTGCGCTGAAATAATAAATGCAAGCGGAGATCGGATAAGAAAAGTTGGGAGATAACGAAAGGAACTCTGTATTTAAGCGACAAAAACTCATCTAGTTTGGACTCGTTTGATTCATTGACAACTACTATAGCATTGTTTTAATAAAGAAACACCCCCAAAAAACATTTATACAAAAAACCTGAAATGTTTCAATCCATACTAATATTACCTATAAAAATATGTAAAATTTGTAAAAAGGTTAATTTATTTTTTCCTTTTTTTATGATAGATAAGGAACAAATGAGCAGACGGTCCACCTGATGGAAAGTGACCACAGTCGCCCATGAACATCGGCAAAACTAGAGAAGATCTCTTGTTTGCGTTGATAAATAGAGTGAGGGGGAGCGAAGAGAAGAATGCTGCGGTTTCAGTGGACTCTGAGGGGAGAGGGACGATAGATCTGGCCCACATGCGGCCAATTCTGAAACTATTGATCTAATTCTTTTAATTGTCTCAGGGGTAGATATTTTTAGAGTGACATAAATTTTGTGAGATAATTACATTTTAATTACTATCCTAAATATAGCTGTTCGTAAATTTCGAAACGAACATATTGAACCAGTATAGTTCAAGTACCAGGACTCTATTAACTATATAATAGACATGCATTTGCTACAGAGAACTTTAATAAAAGAGTAAATAACAGAAACCCAATATATAGGTATGTACCACTATTAATATATCCTTGGATATTCACTCTTTATTGTTATGGGTATTGGAACTTATTAATAAAAGGTGTTCTTGGGACAAAATAAAATTAATAATACCAAAGTTTTTTTTCAGAGCTTTTGAAAAATCTAGAATATTTTGTGATACATACAAATCTTTTTAGAACATTTATTTATAATATACCATCATGAAAACTTCTGTTAATGTATAATATAATGTAAAATAACCAGCCCTCATATCACTGAGGAAGAAAGTTTTTACGAAATCGCGTTAATCTGATTTACAAAATAGTCCACGAAAAAATTGAATCTCTACAAATTTTCACGATGATGATTAAATTACAAATTTCATATTAAAGAGTACTGAAGCTGAGTGAAGGATATAAACAAACCAACAAGAGTTCTTTTAAAACACAATCAGATGCTTTGGACCTTAATCAAAATATTTTATAGATATCTATCCCGAAGTAATTGCAAATTATATTTAAACTATATCAAAGAAACAAGAAAAAAACTATATCAAAGAAAATGAAAAACTAATCGACAAAACAAGAAACACAATTTTACATCTATTATTATACGAGTAGATGGATGGATGTCGTATTAATAATATCTATAGCCTAAATATTTAAAGCTAGTTAATGAAAGCTATAAACTATTTATTTCATGAGTTTATTATTAAACATTTAAGACAAACTAAGTTAACTTTACAACTAAGTTGGAATCATCAGTAGCTCAGTAGGTTCAGGCGTTGTATTCACGATCGATAAGTCGTGGATTTAAATCCCAGTCATTGCACTACTGACGTGGCCCCTTCCTAACACAATCATTTGGCTTAGTTGGAGGGGTTAGAATAATAACAAATACTAACAAGAAAATAAATAACTTTTACATTTGGAAATATTTGCATACAAAACTATAACAATAAGTAAAATGTAAATCTATAGTTAACTATACTAGTGACCTCAAATTCTTGACATTTCGACCTGTTGTCACAGTTTTTGTTGTATCCTTGCCAGCCTTGGCCAACTTAAGATACTTATGTAAACTAGTGCATTACATAAAATGATTATATTTAAATATTTTAATTTTACACAGCAGCTATTATTGCGTTTATAAAATGCGTAGGAGAATTATGTTTTATAAAACTAGCATACTAATGTCTAACTAGACAACTCGCCCTCGCTTTCCTCTTGGTTTTAAAATGTTATGTGTAAAATTGCTGATCGTAATCTCATTTTTTTTAAATGAGAAGGAAAAGGATACATTAAAGTATTCAATGTAGTATTAAATTTAATATAAATAAAACTAGGACTAAACCCAAAAACCATTATGATATTTTTTTATTAAAAACGTTACAAGCCAAGCAAGAAAGTATCTAAATTTCTGAAGAGATATATTTAGTTCTCTTTTTTAATTTTTAAATCTGTTTTCGTCATTCGTGTAATAGAAAATGATGATCATTTCATTTTTTTCGCTAGTCTATTTAATTTTGAAATTATTGAATATTACGAGCGGCCTGCTCTCGCTTCGATTCGGGTATTTGAAGCATAATTATAATCGAAATTCCTAAATTACCACTCTTTAATAGTGTAGCTTTCAATCATTGAAAGTCGGAAGAGAAAAGATAAACTTAAAGGATAGGTAATGTGAGGAAAAAGCAAATGACAGAAAGAAAAGAGAACATATTAATAGAAAGATAAAAATATAGAGAGAAAAATCAGGGAAAGAAAGAATAGAGATAGAGAGTAAAAATGTAAGAAAGAAAAGAAGAAAATTAGATCAGTACAAAAGCAATTGATACATGAGGAATATGTAACTGATGAAGCTTTATCTCGTTAGTTCTTTTATCTCAGCGAAGTGAGGTGGAGTTGAATATTAGAACATAAAAGCTAAAACCATTGCAAGTTTCGATTCAAATATAAAAATTAAACAAGTCCAAGCACGAACATCTTATAGAACTCGATCGTAAAGCGACAAAGGAGTAAAAGAAAACTCATTTTCCTACTACTTATCTAATTTGCACTTAATGGTTTAAAAAGTTCAGTAACGTTTAGAACGGAAATTTTAACTTGCTACTGAAAATAGCGGACAGAAACTTTTAATACTCTGTATATTTTATATAAGCTAGGAAAGGTTTAATTAAATAGTTTCTTTTTAAGTACAAACTAAAGTGACTTCATAAAAGTCGAGACGTTTAATAAGATTGCTCGCTATTTAGGCTCCATAGACTACTTTCAACTAAGCTAAATGCTCGTGCTAGATATGGATCCGAATTATTGTACAATAGTCTATTTCATTTGTATATAATTCTTAGTCTAGGGAGTACTGAAATAATCAGAATCACAAAAAAATCTTGAAATAATTTTGCAAATAATCTAATTACAGTTTTATTCATAGTTACAGCTTTATATTTATAATCGAAAATATACACTGATATGATAAATTGATTGCTTGACTTTAAAATCTTATATATAAAATTCTCGTGTCACAATATCAGTTACCATACTCCTCCGAAACGGCTCGACCGATTTTTATGAAATTTTATATGCATTATCAGTAGATCTGAGTATCGGCTACTATCTATTTTTCATCCCCCTAAGTGTTAAGGGTGGCCCACCCCAAATTTATATGGTAAAACCACGTTTGCCGGGTCAGCTAGTAATATATAAATGATAAATGATTTGTTTAAATGATATATTAAAAAAACAGGGGTTCTACTTAACAGAAAATAACATACAAAGGAGATCAGAGATAAAATATCATTAGGTACTTTTTTTTTAATATATGAAGTTGAAATAGTCAGTGACTACGAGGAAAAGTATGCAAAATTTGAACTAAAATTATCGTACAAGTGGAGTTAAATAAGAGCATGCATAAAAAGTAAGTTAAAAATGAAACGTTTGTACTATTTAAATATTCAGAGAACAAAAGTAACTCCAGGAGCCTATTTTCTACAATTTTCTAGATTGCAATACGTGAATATTGTACCAGTACCACTATTCCACTGTTCCACATGAACAAGCGGTTAACGGCCAGCAGAGATAAAGGCAATGCAGCCTTAGAATAGAATGGAAAAGATATTTAAATACAAGTACATATATATTGCTATATAGGAAGAAAAATATACGGTTGACTTGTATAGAGAGTACGAGGGACGATAGGTTTTACATAGACTTGTTATTTATAATTTATGCTTGATGGTCGATTTGTTCTAATGTGCTGGAAACAATTATATAAGTTTATATATAAAATTCTCGTGACACAGTGTTAGTTACCATACTCCTCCGAAACGGCTCGATTGATTTTTGTGAAATTTTTTATGCATATTCAGTAGGTCTGAGAATCGGCTACTATTTATTTTTCATCCCCCTGAGTGAAGAGGGTGGCCTACCCCAAATTTATATGGCAAAACAACGTTTACAGGGTCAGCTAGTAAGTTTTAATTAATTTGGGTAATACAAAAAAATTTAGAGACCTTGTAGGTATTACAAAAGCACCAAAAGTCGCTGCAAGGTTCTCGCTTTGCTTATTTTTATAAGAAACACAAAACTACATATTATCATATATTTGAAAATAATTATAAGAATGACATAAGACAAGAAAAGGAGAGGGTAAAGTTTAGCTTACTTTTCATGGCAAATGGGATGAGAAGGTTCTAGATGTTTGGTTCTAGTATCCAGTCTTAAAAGTTTAGGAAAGGCTTGCTTAATATAATATAAGCTATACCTATTAATTTTCGTATTTTCTCTCTTGATGCCATTTCTAATTTTTTCTTTTATCTATTATACTACTTAGAAGGGGTGTTAACAAACCTTTGCCATGTGTAACAAATCTGAACAATTGACCCAACGGATGCAGTTTCCATTTGCTTTTTACATCCTACGAGCAAGTAATGTGTATTTTTCCTTTGTATTTTTACGAAAATGTATTTCTGTACAATTGTTGAATTTTTTATTATACATCAAGTATGATAAAGTATAATGTTCGGTTGTAAACTAACCGCCTTACTCTGTTCCGATAAATGGAGTCACTGCTAGTTGGATCTTTACATTCAAAAACTCAGTTCAATTAATAATACCAAAACACTATTTGATGCTTGCAAAATGTGTTGCTACTGGTGAAAATTTAAAGCATAAATGCTTCCTGACTATTTATTAAAATTTTATTTGGTAATAATTCTTTTTTATATATTTTTCTACTTAAATTATTTTAATATATACAGTAACATGGTATTAAAACCCCATACAATATGGAACTTCCAGATTTAATTATATTACTAAACTAGAGGCCTGCCCTTGCTTCGCTCCGGGTATTTAAAACAATATTATAATTGATGTCCTTAATTTGTTATTCTGTAATTGTGTAGTTTTTCATTATTTGAAATGAGAGAGAAATTAGACAACTGACAGTGTTACCTCTCAGTAAATGAAACAACCGAAAGATGTACACTTTTATAAATGAGACAACTGACAGTTGTAAACTTTTGCAAATTACACAACTGACAGTTGTACATTAGTGAAAATGAGATAACTGACAGTTGTACATTAGTGAAAATGAGATAACTGACAGTTGTACATTAGTGAAAATGAGACAACTGACAGTTGTACATTAGTGAAAATGAGACAACTGACAGTTGTACATTAGTGAAAATGAGACACTGACAGTTGTATATTAATGAAAATGAGACAACTGACAGTTGTAAACTTTTTTATGGAGCCGGAACCTAAGTATACAGAGAAACTGATAATGGCACCCTGTATGCCACCCTAATCGAAGTTACTGACAGCGCAACGCGTTACCTTCTGTACGAACGCTTGGTAAATAAGATGTCTGGTAGTGGTACTCTTAGCAAATTATAGGTACAACTGATAGTGGGACCTTCTCTAAATGAGATAGCTAAAAGCTAAAAACTGATAGGGGAACCCTACAAAGATGAGATAACTGACAGCAGGACTGTTAAAATAATAACTATCATTTTTAACTTGGCTACTGGGACACTGAATAAATGATAACGTTTTTAAGTGAGAAAAAATCCTATCGCCAATGAAATCTCAGCTATCCAAGTTTTACTACTTGATATAAAAATGGTTATTTTAGTCCAATTTAAGTAAACCTATTAAAAGTTCTCTTGGATGATCTTTATGCAACAAGAAAAAGTGTAAAACTATTAAAACAGTTGCTTTGTTAACGTTAACACTAAACTCAAAAGAAATCTGTTTAAGACATTTAAATAACACTTGTTATAAAAAGAAGGGAATTAAATTCGTTTGTGCAATGGTCGAGCTTGATTTTATAAAGTATTTCATTGTAAAATCGATTGTAAAATGTGGTTTTCTTATAACTTTGTCAGAAAATGAAATCGTTAAGTTAGTTTAAAAGGTCTTTTGTAAGGACAACAATTTATATGCAATCTTTATATTTTTTTATTTTTTCCAAATATATATTATTGAACACTTAAAAACAATCAACTTTTAGGTGATATATTGGAGAAGTAATTCAGTAGACAAATTTATACATACAAATGCGGTAAGACTGTCGATTTAAGTGGTAACAAATTAAAAGATATTGTCTACCATTTCATCAAAATGCTTATTACTAGCTTAATTACTAGAAACTTTCTTTTCCAATAATAAAATCCTTATAATCCGTTTATAAGCAAATAAATCATGCCCAAAAACCTATAATAAGATAATCGCACTGAGGACTCCACTATATACATGAATGAAAAAGGTATTTATTCTAAAAATATATTTTATACTGTTCCAGAAATACTCATTCCCGTTAGGCCCATTTATATCTTATTACAAAAACAGCAAACCTGTTAAGAGCATCCCGTTTGATTGGCCCACATACTCTGAACTACTGTTGCGAGATTTTTTTCCAAGAAATATTGTTTTATCTTATTATAGATCCGTCTACTTTTTCATTTCAAACATATTTTATATAGTAACACTTAAGACACTGTGCATTATAAATGCCTAGTGAGTATGAAAAACAGAGATAACCAAAAACAGTCAAAGTCAGTTTACGGTGTATGCATTTATATGTATAAAGGAGTTTATAAAACCATAATAGGATACACTGATGTGATCGTGATGTATGATTCTTCTGTTACTACACATAATAGAACTTCTTTTAGCGGGACCCTTTAATTAAGAAAAGTGACAGTATTTAGCCCGTTAACTGACAGTGAGAAATTCAGTAAATGATACAACGAACAGTGGGACCCTTTGTAAATGAAACAACTAATAATGGTACACTTTGTAAATTAGACAACTGATAGTTTCATTCTCTATACATGAGACATCGGTTAATGAGATTCTGACTAAACGACACAACTGCTAGTAGTGGTATCCTTTGTAAATGAAACAAATAATGGCGGGACTTATATGTAATGAGAAAAGTAATAATTGTACACTTTGTAAGTTAGACAACTGATAGTTTCATTCTCTGTACATGAAGCGACTGGTAACGAGACCCTCCTGAGTAAACGACACAACTGATAGTGGTATCCTTTGTAAATGTTACAAATAACAGCGGGACTTATATGTAAATGAGAAAACTAGTAATTGTACACTTTGTAAGTTAGACAACTGATAGTTTCATTCTCTGTACATGAGGCGACTGGTAACGGGACCCTCCTGAGTAAACGACACAACTGATAGTGGTATCCTTTGTAAATGAAACAAATAATGGCAGGACTTATACGTAAATGAGAAAAGTAATAATTGTACACTTTGTAAGTTAGATAACTAATAGTTTCATTCTCTGTACATGAGGCGACTGGTTACGGGACTCTGAGTAAACGACACAACTGATAGTGGTATCCTTTGTAAATGTTACAAATAACAGCGGGACTTATATGTAAATGAAAAAACTAGTAATTGTACACTTTGTAAGTTAGATAACTAATAGTTTCATTCTCTGTACATGAGGCGACTGGTTACGGGACCCTGAGTAAACGACACAACTGATAGTGGTATCCTTTGTAAATGTTACAAATAACAGCGGGACTTATATGTAAATGAAAAAACTAGTAATTGTACACTTTGTAAGTTAGATAACTAATAGTTTCATTCTCTGTACATGAGGCGACTGGTTACGGGACCCTGAGTAAACGACACAACTGATAGTGGTATCCTTTGTAAATGTTACAAATAACAGCGGGACTTATATGTAAATGAGAAAACTAGTAATTGTACACTTTGTAAGTTAGATAACTAATAGTTTCATTCTCTGTACATGAGGCGACTGGTTACGGGACCCTGAGTAAACGACACAACTGATAGTGGTATCCTTTGTAATTGTTACAAATAACAGCGGGACTTAAATGTAAATGAAAAAACTAGTAATTGTACACTTTGTAAGTTAGATAACTAATAGTTTCATTCTCTGTACATGAGGCGACTGGTTACGGGACCCTGAGTAAACGACACAACTGATAGTGGTATCCTTTGTAATTGTTACAAATAACAGCGGGACTTAAATGTAAATGAAAAAACTAGTAATTGTACACTTTGTAAGTTAGATAACTAATAGTTTCATTCTCTGTACATGAGGCGACTGGTTACGGGACCCTGAGTAAACGACACAACTGATAGTGGTATCCTTTGTAAATGTTACAAATAACAGCGGGACTTATATGTAAATGAGAAAACTAATAATTGTACACTTTGTAAGTTAGATAACTAATAGTTTCATTCTCTGTACATGAGGCGACTGGTTACGGGACCCTGAGTAAACGACACAACTGATAGTGGTATCCTTTGTAAATGTTACAAATAACAGCGGGACTTAAATGAGAAAACTAGTAATTGTAGACAACTGATAGTTTCATTCTCTATACATGAGATACATAACGCATCTGGTAACGAGATCCTGAGTAATCAACACAACTGATAGTGGTATGACAGAGGTCACTGCAAGTTCTCTTATTTACAAAGGGTAAATGAGAGAACTTATAGTGACCTCTGTCATTAGTACACAGAATTTAAATATGTAATCGTTTTTGTGACAACATAGTCATCATGTTAAATAATTTGTCTCAATGGGTATTAAACTTAAATTTCATAATTCAATATCTATATAAACGTGAATATCTACAGGAATATCTAAATGTATAAATCTTGTTTATTGGTGTTATTATACCATTAAATGTAATAAAACCGGTAATTGGCAGAACAATAGATGAATATTTTACTATTGGAAAGCGTCGTGGGCAGAGCACCTGTCGCGGCTCGCGAGTCGACGCACCTTTCATGTTTAGCTTTAATTGTTAAGATGCTTTCATACAGAAAAAACATATTTTTTTTTTCTAAAAAAGAATGCTAATTAATTTTAAATTTCTAGCAACACTTTAGATTGGCAAAAATTGGCTATTAATATATTGCAAGAATACCTCACTTCCTTTTTCTGCACAGTTTATAACTTCTATCCTGATAGATCTAAGGCGGTCTGTCAAGTAATGTAATATAATAAACGTTGTCTAATGAAATTCAAGAAGTACAGTTTAGTGTGACAATAGATTTTTTTAATCAAATAAGTCATTATTATTTAATTTAGTAAGGTCACAAGCGCCATGCACTGGTCAACTGCTGCCTGTCTAAAATACATATTATTTTTATAAGTACATCCTAAACTATTTGATGTCACAACCAGCACTTAGTTACGCGGCATGTAAGCCAGACTTTTCAATATGGAGTTGAAAACGAAAAAATATTATTACTGGTTCTTCCTTGTACTCTTCAGTTGATTTAAATACGTTAAACATATATTATTATTTTAAAAATATATAAAAAATATGTTAAGAAACTTAACTATTTTTATTTATGTAGTTTATTATATAGTTTATTAGTTTTAATATAAAATAGAAAGAGTACAGTCTAATATTGATGTAACACAATGATAAAGCAATATAATAAATTTTGATATCAAAATTGCAAGTAATTACGTTGTGTAATGGATTTCAAAGTTTACAATGTTAATAGGTATTGCGTACTGTTTCTAAAAAGATAAGATTTTAATAATGTTTTATATTCAAGTAACTTCTAATAATATCAACATAATCAAACTAAATAAAACTACTAAATGTGTAAAGAGATAGTAAGATTTCAAATCAGAGCAAAAACCAGAATATTTCAGAAACATTTTTTAACTTTATTGTATGTAGATGCTTATTCTTATTATGTTTTGTTTTTATTTTTTGTAGAAAAGAGCTAAAAGTATAATCAGTTACATATTATACTAGTGGTGATTTCATAATTAATACTTAGTAAGCTTTTTTAAGAATTCCGAAAAATAAACTTATAGACAGAAATCTTCACAATGAATTTTACTCTCGTAAATAGTGCCTCTCTTCGTATTCCAAATCAGAGTTTCAAAACCAATTATTATATGTCCAGAACCTTATTAATATCTACTTTTTGATTCTAATAAAAAGATTCTGATAAAAGCACTTCTAAATATTTTTTTTTATTTCTGCCATTTCAGAATAGAATTCTAAAATCATTTATAATTTGTTTAGAATCTTACTGATATCGATATTTTGATACAAATGAAAAGTTTTTAACGATCTCAACTCTAGATACATTTCTTAATAATTATCTCATTCCTCGAAATCCAGAATAAAATTCCAAACCCTGTCATTTTTTTCAGAATCATTGTAAAAAAGTTTTTCAAAAAAAGCTGACGATTATTCTAATATCGTTTTATCAGTTTATACTCTAAATAGGTGAATACAAAATTCCCAAAGTCAAACTCAAAATTATTTATTTCAACTAGACTTTTTTTAAAAAGTACTTTTGAAACGTCAAAAATTAGTCGGTTTGTTAGTTTGTCTGAAGTATACAGTTTTCTGTTGAGAAGAGCCGGCCAGAAACTCAAGTCGCTCTTTTCTAAAAGCCATGTTTACATAATCTCTTATACAAAATACGATTTAGCTTGAGAGTCAACGTTCCCAAAGTCCAAAACTCCCAAAGTAGTCTATTGACCCTCAATGGTCTATGATGATTTGCAGGGAGTCAACAAAAAAGCCTGTAAGATTTGTAATATCGATATCAACATACAATTTTGAGATATTACTAACTTATCGTTTTTATTGGAGTTTGTTATCCTGGACCATACGAAATCTATTATTTTTTGGATTTTTCGTTTTATGTGGAATTGACTTTACACGTTTACGTAACGTTTGTTTTCTTTGTGGTTGCACCAGCGCGGTCATTGTTGCAAATTGAATGGGCTAACGGTTCGAATCCGGTTTTTCGTGTAAGCGAGATCGTTTAACGTAATATCAATTTAGATATATTAAAACTTTTTCTTTAAGAGTATACACTAGCATTATAACTATGTATAGCTTTGCAGAATATTAATCTATCTAAACTAATATTATTAAGTGGAAAGATTTGTATTTTTGTATGTAACGAAAAAACTTAAAAACTACTAGACCGATTTCAGAAATTCTTTCACCATTGGAAAGCTACATTATCCCTGAGTAACATAGGCTATATTTATTATTAGAAAACATTTGAGATCATCAGAAATTATTACAAAAACCAACCCAAGGTGTAAAAAAATTAGCCATAAAATGTCTTTCATCGCATGCGCTGCGGAAAATATTAAAAACAAAAAAATGTTGTACAATATTATAGAACGTATCAATATCTACAAAAAACTTCGCGAGACCATATGTCCAACTATTGTCACTATAACTACTTTTTTACATTTTAAAAGGTAATAAAAATGCCTTTTAAGCTATACAATTATTAAATTTCAATTACATAGTTTTAGAAAACAGACTTTCCTGCCCAATTGCAAAATGTCTATCGGACGGTACATAACATGTATAAAATTTCATTCCATACTCGATAGTTTTCTTAAAGGTAATCTTTTAATTTGTAGGATTTTTTATCAATTACAATACGACTTTTCTTACTCTCCTCATGAAAATTTTCGACGTAGCTCTTTCTCTAAGTCAAAAAAGCGTAATTTTATACTCATTTGGTGCACATTATATTCTTGTTACTTAATCTCTTATTTCAATGAGATTATTTATTCTTCCTCGTCTGTCAGAACACGAAGAAAGATATAACATATGCATGTACAAATGAACAGTGTCTCTTTTCAACAAATTAAAAAAATAATTAAGCTAATAAATTAACTAGTCACATAATTCAAAATATTTCACACAAGCTGTCAAGGATTATCTTTCATGAATAACATAACAACATTCCTCGACGAAAGTGTATGTCAAATATGTAAGGTATTCCGTATACGCTGTGACCTTACTGGATATGCTTTACTTTACATGCCCGTAATTAATTTAAACCGGTTTCTAAAGGTTTATTTATTATATAATTGTGGTATAATTTATTACATGTAAAGGTGCTAAGTACAAGAGAGTTCACTAATTCACTTTTATTAATACTATCGAGTTACAATCAACACTCAAGTGAGTCAAAAAGGTCCAAAAACATGGGTATATACATATCGATTTATCACATTTTGATCATCTTCTAGAGAGCGACGATGATAAAGGAAGTACATTAAAAGAAGTACTTTAAAATCACTAACATCTCTAGCGAGAAGAGAGCTCGGCAGATTATGCAGTAAGGAAGATCAAACAACTGACCGTGATAGATAATTATTTAAACACCATTATTAACTTAGTTACTAGCCTTTTTATACTAACAGGCAACCAGATGTATTTGAGCTCAAAATCAAAATAGACCAGTTCGGAAAGCGATTTTCTGAAGAGAAGAACTGGCAAGAAATTCAACAGTCGTTCTTTTCAAAACGTCAACCTCATTTGGATTCCATGCTTTGTCATCATTCTAGTAATCATTTACAGAATAGTAAGCTTTGTTTATTAAACACTTTTTAATGTAAGTTTTAAATCGCTTAATTTCTTTATAACAAAGGTTTGTTTTTTTTTTCAATGTAAGCTAAATGATTCAATTTAATTCAAAATAATATAATGAACAGATATTATATAATTGCATATTGTAACACCTGGTAGCCTAGTTATTTGGTTTCATCTTGTTTGGGTGTGGGCGGACAACAACAAAATGTTTGAACCCACTTTTACTATGCCACGCTAATTTGCTGTATCATCGCAGCTTGTTAACAGAGAAACTTTTTACAACGCCTGTTACTTATTTACACGATGAAATGTATTTGTTTACACTCATTATGTTATCTACTAAGGAGTCTTAAGTTTACAAAAAAATATATAAATAAGTAGCATTAATATATTAATTTATCTACAACAATAACCTTTCCTAACTATATCTTTGTAACACTCATTTCCAAAATATATAATATAACTTTTAGGGGTAATAGCAGTTAAAATTATAGTAAAATTTTTCAAACATGTCAAGTAATGAAAAATAAAAGATGAAGACGTCTGTTCTGAAAACGTGAAAGAAAACAAACAATTACCAAAAAAAACATAAAGATAATCTTGACTTTTTGTTATTTTAATATAATAACCTGCCTGGCTTCATATTTAAGCGCTTACGGCTGCAAACATATTTTATAATTATCCCTCAGGAATTCTGAATTTTTCCGGGATGAAAAGTAGCCTTTTGTGTTAATCTAGGTTATAAAGTATCTATGGGCCAAATTTCATTGAAATACCTTTAACCGTCTTTGCTTGATTGAGTAACAAACATCCAAACATTTAAACCAAATATATAAACTTTAATTCTGTTTTCTAGAAGCTTTTTAGTTACTTAAAACTATACTTTGATTTAAAATTTAATTTATACAACCTTCAACAACTTTCAGAAACCGATAAGACTATTCAAAAAATAGATTCCAATTTGTAAAATCGTGATATATATGACCTTATTTGCTCAAACGTGATGCCAAGATTATTTTCTATGCATTCCAGAGTACGGACTGTTGATAGGATTTGAAAGGAAGGTCGTTATTTTCGTGTGGGTAGTCCTTTGTCGATCTGTATCGATTCATTCTTTACTAATAGGATATTTATCCATACAAATAAATAAAATTGGAGTGTCTGATTGTAATATTAAAATAACGGCTTTTTTCTAAGTGCATAATGATGTATGTATACACGGCACATATACCAAAACAACATTTTTTAAACGTTCCGGCTTATCTCTGAAATGGCTGGACCGATTTTGACGGGACTCTTACTAGCAGATAGCTGATGTAACAAGGAGTAATTTAAGCTATTTATCATCTCGATACGACTCATATGAGCGGAGCAAAACGTGAACGAAGTTGCGCAAGTCAGGTAGTATTTTATATAGTGCTAGCCGACCCGCCTTCAAATCGCTAACTCTCTTGCCCACCTTCCCTTACTCGACTATTAATTCATTATATGGAGGGAGAATTATCTATATATATATATATATATATATAGATGACTATCCATATTTTTGACAACTATAGTCTATAAGAGATTTTTTTGTAATTCTAAAGATATATTTTCGGATGATAGCAACACTGTTAATAGCGTTTAATTGTCTAATAAATTCTACTGTTTTTTAAGTTTTACTCTCATAATCTCGTCTTAACAATTTATTAGCTCTGTTGAGATATATCCGCACCAGTTTGACAAGTAGTTTTATTACAATGAAGTGTATGTATAAAGAGTTGTTGACCTTATATAGGAACAAAAAAATATTTGAATGAGGAGTATTATAATTGGAGACGTCTTTAAACCTACTGCCGGTGCACAAGCTTCAGGAGTTTATATTTTAACACGTTTTTGCAAAAGTTTTCATTTAATAAACACATGTTGCTCTTAAAAATAAGTACAATCGAATTGAGAACCTCCTTTTTTGAAGTAGGTGAATAAAGGTGAAAATCAATAATAGTTATAAAGACGAGTAAAATTGGGACACGTCTATTGTACCGCGGCTTTTATTGGAACTTATTAGTCTAACCTAGATTCAGATTCCGTTTCCAGTTTTTGCATGGAACATCTGTTTGACCTGTGCAGCCTGTTCTGTATATATGATGAGGTTTTCGTGTTAATTTATATAATATTTTTAGGAGATCAAATAATTATAAATAAGCTATACTGCGTACTAACACGAAATTGTGACAAGTAGCCCAGCAATGATTAGGCTTTAAACTCGAGAAATATTTTTAAGGGGCTCTTTTATTATATAACAACTATAAGGCAACATATAATATGGCGAAGACCCATACAAACTTATTTCCTATTTCAACCCTTCAAGCCTTTTTGTCATTTCCCAAGGTTAGCGTATCTCTGTACAAAATTCCATTACAATCCGTCTAACAGTTATTGAGTTATAAATGGTGTTATTAACCCGATTTTGCATTAAAACTATAAATAAATACATCAAAAACTGACTTGATTGACACGTCAATATTTATATCACGAAATTATTAGTCAAACTGCCGAGGATCGATCATGACGGAGCACATAAAATGTGGAGTCAATGCGGATATGGTTTTTCAAATAAACGATTGTAAAAACATATCCTCATTTACTCCACGACGAACGAATACATTTTAAAGAGAAAGCCGAGCAATACCTGGGGCTTGCAACTCAGGATCAAACTTAGTAACATACTTGAAATGATCACATAATCCACTGTTCACTGATCAGGAAGTACTTTTACAACACTAGCACAAAGGAAATGACCAATGACATATGTATGAAATCATTATCAGACTCAATCCTATCGGGACAGATTATATATTAAGGAGACAGAAGGACATGAATCTGATTGTACACATAAATATATATATACCTACATAAATGTAACTTCTAACTACACATTAAAAAAAGTGATATATCGAAAGCCTAAACTGTATCAAATTGGATGCAGTTTTTACAGTAGTGTTACTCAGGTCTAACATAAAATATATGCTTTTTTATTCAAACGGATATCAGAAAGCATTGTAATTTTTAAACGTATTAAAGTTAGTTTAACTATAAAATTACATCAATATTTCAATTCAATCGATCATTGGACGTGACTTTTCATATAATTACATTAAACACGACATTCGCGTTTCGCATTCAAAACGTGGTCACATAATGAAATCAATCAACTAATGTAATTATTTGTATATAATAATTAACTATTACATAATATCATGTACTGTATTAAAATTAAACGTGACTAGAATTTATTATTACATTATCCAAGATAAAAATTTTGCCAGTAATGGGACGGGTCAGAATACAATTCCCCTCTACCGCTGGGAGAGGGGAATTCTGTTTCCCGACTGGTTTGTGACCAGTATGCGAATCCTACCTGCTAATTTGTCCCTTATCTATCATAAAAAAAATCGTATCATCACATGGCCACTTACCATCAGATGGGCCGTCTGCTCGTTGCCTCTGCTATAAAAAAATATTTCTAAAATCGAGAAGGAGGCTAATTCTGTTTAGTCACTTCGCAACCGTCTTTCAACTCAATAGTTTAATTGTTAGAAAGAGACAACGCTATGACTAATATTCGTTTAGATTATTAACGAGTATCCACGAAAGTTCGGTACACAGAGTAAAAATATTTATCTATAGAAGTTTCGATTTTTTTTAGTCAATTCAATGGCATTTAGAGATTATTGTGTCTTATATTATTAGGAAATAATTAAGTGGTGTGTTACATCTATCTATCTGTATTCTATATATCTTATATATATAAATACTAGCTGACCCGGCAAACGTTATTCGAGCCGATTCTCCTCCTACTGAATATGCATATATAATTTCATAAAAATCGGTCAAGCCGTTTCGGAGGAATATGGTAACTAACTAACTACAAAAGAAGGCAGCAAAGGCAGGGCTCAGAATTAACATCAAAAAGACCCAGGAAATGAGGTGTGGGGCGGCGAACACGTTCCCGTTAGTCATTGGCACAGAGGCAGTGGAACGCGTCCACAAATTTACCTACCTCGGCAGTTGTGTGTCAGAAACTGGAGGAACCGAAGAGGACATCGCTTCAAGAATTGCCAAAGCAAGATCTACCTTCGCACAGCTTCGACCCGTATGGCAATCACGGAAACTGACGCAGAGAGTAAAGCTTAAAATCTTCCGGTCTAATGTCAAGTCTGTATTGCTGTACGGATGTGAGACTTGGAAGGTCACCAGGAACATCTTGCAGCAACTCCAGGTGTTTGTAAACCGATGCCTTCGTAGAATCCTGGGTATCTACTGGCCTGACAGAATTTCCAACCAACAACTTTGGAAGCGCTGCAACGAAGTCTCGATCGCCCATCAGATCAAACGCCGCAAATGGAATTGGATAGGTCATACTTTGCGAAGGGATCCAGACCACATACCAAGGCAAGCCCTAGAGTGGAATCCCCAAGGAAGACGCAAACGTGGCCGCCCGAAACAAACCTGGCGGCGGACAGTCATTGATGAAGCGAAGGCTATCGGGAAAACGTGGAGCGAAATAAAGCGCGAAGCTCAAGATCGAGTGGGTTGGCGATGCACTGTGGACGCCCTCTGCCCCATCTAGGGGACACAGGAAGATAAGTCAAGTAAGTCATGGTAACTAACATTGTGACACGAGAATTTTATTTTCCTTTGCCACGCGTGAACCGATTTCGCTAATTCTTTTTTTGTTGTATTTGTTATTGTGAGGAAAAGGTTCCTATGTAAGAAAATATTTAAGGAAGTTGCGCGGAAAATTTGAAAATTTATGAAAACTTAACGCCCATATTAACTTTTCTAATGTAACTATGTCGTTTGACGTAACTGTCGGTCTTTTGACTGATGCATTTTTTAAAGCTATTAATACAACATAGACGAAGTCACACTGGTCGGGTTATCATCTCAATAAATAATAAAATAAATAATAGTCAAAAATTTTAATTAAGCTTTATACAAAAATTTAGTTACTATTAGTTGATATTTAAAAGGAAAAACTTTTCGGACATTTAAATTTCGTATCGAATTTTATAATTAACAGAAAGCAGTCTTACGGATTGTGAATTATCCACAGATTATACTCACTTTTTACTTTTTAGAAAACCTCACTGAATGAGGATGAAATTTTGATTAACGACGCTATCGAAGTAGCGACAGTTTCAACTAATAATTATTTAATGTGTACTAAAAATTCGATTCGATTTTTTTTGTCTAAAAACGAGCATTTCCAAAACTGCTCAAATTTAACGACAAACGCTATTTATTCAGTTAGTAAAAATGTATGTCTAATTTGAGTGAAGAATTTAGAAGTCCAGTGGGATATAAGAATAAAACAAAATATTATGAAGAGGTAGTTTGAGAGGTTGTAGGGGGTAATCTCTGGATCTACTGAACCGATTTTGAAAATTCTTTTACTAATAGAAAGCCATATTATTTGTGAGTATCATAGGCTATATATTAACCCGAAAAATTAAAAGACTTTTTCGTGATAGTCGAATTTGCAAAGTCAGTCGAACCCAAACATCTCTTACAACATAGTTGCGGTAAAGTATGAATGAATGAATAAATGAGTGAGTGTGTAAATGAGTGAGTGAAGAGTGGATCAGCTAGTGGGTTATAATTATGGCCAGTAAGCCTTTCAATTATTATCTTATCGCTATTTACTTATCGCGTAAGTGTAGCTAGTAAGAATTAGTATTTTTTACACTAATTAAAAAGGTATGACGTCAAAATAATTAACTAACATAAGTAACATAGCAGTAACAGTTACACAATAACTTTCCTAAAACACAAAGGTTCTCACGCAGTTACTTTTACTGTGATCTTCGTGATTACGACATGGGCTCTGTCTTTCAATGTCATCAGACATCTTGAATGAACAATTAACATCAACTTTCATATTTTAATATGAATAAGGTTATTATTTCTTGCTGTTTAGTTTTTATCGATGATGTGAAATAAATTACCTACTCCTATCTATTCTATGAAGAGATTACCATATCACATTTGTTTTTACTTTTAACTATATAAAATCTCAAATCGCCTTTCATCTTGATAAATAGAAATAAAGACTTTCTTTAGGTTATACAACACAAAAAGTCAAGTGAAATAAAAAAATGTATATATAAGCATACCTTCCTAAAAAATTAACTTGAAGGGGACGAAACTTTGTATGGGAGTTCGTCATATATATTAAAGCTTTAGTACCGTAGCTTTTATTGTTTTCAAGTAACTAATAAATCGTAGAAAAAAGTTATGACAAGTGACAGTTGGCGCCAATTTTTTAAGCTAATTGAACAGATACAAAAAACTTTTTAAATAGAGTTTTCTAATGTATTTTTGACATATTAAAAAAATAGATTTATTTTAATATTATATATCTTAATTTAAATTTCACGGTGATTTTTAATCTATTAATCCAAAAATCGATTTTTTCTTAATAGTTATTAACCTTTAAAAAAAATAGTTTTTTTTTCTCTTTGAATAACTAAGTATAGATTTATTTAAAGAGGCCAGTAAGGTAAGGTAAGGGATGTCAACAGAAAAGGAATGAGATATTTTAACTAAATTAGAAAAAACCTTTACGGAATATAAATCAGTTTATGAATAGAATATTCGATTCAATTGGATCTGATAATCATTTTTTTTTAATTACATCCCTATTTCGTATATCAAATGAATGCTAGTTACTAAATCATCATTTTAGAATGAGAACAAGTATTTACAAACACGTATTTCTATATTGAAAGTGAAATTCTCTGACAGCATCAAACATCAGTATTTACATTCCTGATCATGCATAATGAATGCATGTCCGTCAGTTCTGTCAAACATCCGCCATAATTGTTTGTACACAGACTATAAACAGATTACGTAAATGAAATTGCTTACAGCAGATGGATTGATTTGATAGTTAATATGAAAGTATTTTGTATATGTTGGCATATAATTTAGTATTTTAATTATAATGGTAGATTTTTTCTGGTACATTTACTTTCAAATACTTATGAAAATTATTTTCTAAAGGTATATGTATATAAATATATACTGAATATATTTTATTCTATATTATTTCTCCATGTCAATATTTTTCTGATCACTTATATACTTTTTCTTATACATATAATATCATGAACTCAGACAAATAACTTTTATGAAAACATTTAGTTTATCTGTATTTCATATAAGGCAAGTTAGTAAGATGTTTGGATATTTGTTACTCAATAACACAATAACGGCTGAACGGATATTGATGAAATTTAGCACACAAATACTTCATAAACTTGATTAACACATAAGCTACTTTTTATTCCGGAAAAATTAAGAGAAATAGTAATAAAATGAAATAAAATTTTATAGAGCAATATATTTAAATTTATAACATTACTAAGATAAAGTTTTTTTTTGTTAAATAAAAGAAGACATACATGTTCAATGGCACCTAAAAATAATGTGTGTGTCTGTCTTTAGTAAAAAACAAAATAAGTATAGTAGGATGAAAATAGAAAATGAAGATGCTAGAAGAAGATGAAGATGTAACTGAACTATGAAAATTTAATTTAAATATCCATTGCAGAGCAATTATGAAGATATAATTATATTGCGAAGAAAGACTATCAATATATTACCTTAATAATAACAAGTCTTTACAGACATAATAAAAATATCAAATCATTTTCATATTTTTGATCAGAAACAAATCCTATTAAAAGAAGCTGATACAGAATCGACTTCACAAATTACATTTTTTAACGAGATCAAAGTACAAGAACTTTATACATACAGCCAATTATTTTTTAGCCAATAACTTTTTGCTTTATAAAATTAAATTAATGAGTCCTAAATATAATTTTTATTCATACAAACTATAATAATAATTTTAGTTTTTAATTTTTTTTGGATAAAGCACTATCTATGAAACAACACAAAGAACTAATTACTCTTAATAGATTTTACAAAAAGACAAAAAAATATAAACAGAAATTTTACAATATAGCATTTCTATTCAAATAAAAAAAATGCATAAAGCGCCATCTATGATGAGTGTAAAGAACTAATTACTCCTTATCGATTAATCAGGTCAATGTTCAAATACTTTTTAAGTACAGCCATTTTTTAAAACAAGTTTTTGCTTTGAAGAATTAATTGAGGATTTATTTAAACCATATTTATTAATATGGCAGAAACTTAACAATATCATTAGTTTTCATTAAAAATTAGTGGTCAAAAATATTTTAAATAGCGCCATCTAGTACAAACGTTAGGAACTATTTATCCATAATCGACTTCATAAAATATATTTAATGAAATCAAGGTGAACGAACTCTTTGTATATTATTATTTTCGAATTTCTAAAACAATAAAAGTAAGTTAGATTGTATTTTTAAGTAAGATTTGTTATATTAATATTATATATCAATTTAAAAAATATTAACTCAAATAATTTTTTTTTCTTAAGCGCCATCTATTTCAGTTGTAATGAACTATTTATCTTTAATCGACTCAATAATTACATTTTAATGAGATCAAAGTATACGAGAACTTTTAATGGCTTATTATTATTTTAAAAAAATAACTATTTGTGATAATTTTAAAATTAATTTAACTTGAAAATTATTAACATATATACTTTTTTTTATAATAGTATTTTAGTTTTAATAGTTTTATTTTTTTTTATTATAGCGCCATCTAGTACAAAAGTAAAGAACTGCTTACCCTTTGACCGTACAGTGGGGGGTCTAGTGCGCCCCCGGGCCGAAACATCGCCGCGCTAACTGCTGCCATCTGCCAGCTACCTCACTTTACCCTTCCATCGAGACATTGCTCTGTAACACAATAATAAAATTGTTTTAATTAAATCTATTACAATTTAAATAGACAGTCTTGTGGGTTTATTAGGTATCACAATCAAGTCATTGCTGATAATTTCCAAAAATAAAAAAAAATCCTATTTGAATGGAAAACAGATATTTAACACCTTATGATAAATTTTCAAGGTAAAATAATTTTTTTTTAAAATAGCACACATATACTAAATAATAAAAAAATTTTGCGTTAATTAGAAACTTTATTATTCTCGAATAAATTAAATGTTTTATTTAACAAGAGTAGTAGAAGGTACCTACGATTCAAATGAAACTATAAGCAAATCTGTAAATTAGTATGTTTAAAATTTTTGCTAAAATTACAGTTCCTAAACTTTGTTATTAGCAATATAACTTTATTGTACACCAGAATAAAGTTATATAAAACTAAATAAACTAGATATAATTAACATTTAAAAATTAATTGTGAAGTACAACAGGCAATCTTTTTATGAATAAATATTGTAAGAAAATAAAATACTACATTACCATAAGTAAATTTAATAAATAGATATTATTTCATGTTAAATAATTAATTATGTCATCTTACTTTGAGTGGGAGATCATTCCATAAACTAATAGCTTGAACACTAAAAGACTTTTCGTAAAATTTAATTGAGAACTCAGGTAATTCCTAATAATAAAAATTAATAAAAGAATGTGTTGTGCAGTGAAATATATTTCGGAATTCTGAAATTATCCTAACTGGATTAAGAAAAATAAATAACCCACTTTAGGAATCACTGTTTTAACCTGCAAAAACCTTGCTTTATTAGGAAAAATTAAAAAAAAGTACCAATCGAATTGAGAACCTCCTCCTTTTTGAAGTTGATTAAATGATAAAAGCCTACGTTATTCACTGAAACATTATTTGAACATAGGATACTTTTACACAGTTAATGTAAGAAATGCTAGTTTTAATATAGTAATTTTCAATAATAAGATCATAAAATTAGATTTAAGCATCGCGGCATTCCGCATTACTAACTTGACCTTTTAGGCTAAGGGCAGGCTGAACGGTTTCAACGGTAGTAACGCATCATTGAACAAGGCTGCTAAAACAAGTTTCCTTTCTCATATTTTTTGTTCTAAATTATCTTATATTCTTGCGATTTATTTATTTATATCAAAGGTTTTTAAGGTACTTTTAAAATAGAAGGTCGTTCTGTAACTTTACTGGGCAATGTCAAATAATTAATGATAATCAAGTAATTAATGTAATTACTATTACTATCAGTACACCTACTATAACATATTTTAAATTAATATAACAACGATTGAGTCATGAAAACAGAAGTAATATTATAATGACTGAAAGAGTAAATTAGTACTTTTATTATTTCTACAAAAATTAGTTTTGCAGATTCTCTAGCCATGTGTGTAGGGCTTGTGGCCTGGGTAGAGATTTACAGAGCCTCTTTACAAAGCAATAACACTCGCTTTCACTGTCCAACTCCACTATGTAACATCTAAACAAACTAAGTAATAAAATTAACGACTCACAAGATTCTCAATAAAAGAAACCTAACACACCAGTCACATCGCACTACACTTTATTACACTTCCACTAACACTCAAACCATGAAATCTAGTCCAGTGGAGGTTAAATAAATCAAATGAAAATAGTGTGTTTATTATATTAAATAATAGGCATATCTATAGTTCACTAAAATAATTAGTCCTCTAAAGTACATAATTTAGTAGCATTTAAATTACTATTTTTATAGTAGGCGCTACAAAAAACAATCTATACCTCAGCCTAAAGTCACGTATCGAATGGCGTTACGTTTTTTAGAGGCGTTGTGCAATGTTACTAGTACTAGTACGTAGTACGGTGTCAATGACACTTACGGCTTCCTATGCAGTTCCCACACTATACACTACACACACGGCGAGTGCATTAATAGTTTAAACTTTATTGAATATATTCTGCAATATGGCAATTATAGAATAACAATTACTTGCGTTATTTGCCTTAGTTGTAGTATAAATCAGTTAAATCCCTTAAATTACTTAAATAGCAAGCAGTGATGGCCCAGTGGTTGAGACTTCAAGTCTTACTCGGGAGGTCCGAGGTTCGATCCTGGGCACACATCTCTGACTCTGAGTTATGTGTGGTTAAAGCAATTAAATATCACTTGTTTCAACGGTGAAGAAAAACATCGTGAGGAAACCTGCACTCCTTAGAGTTCCCAAAAAGTCCTCAAAGGTGTGTGAAGTCTGCCAACCCAAACTGGGCCAGCGTGGTGGACTATGGCCTAATACCCTCCTCAGAATGAGATCCGGCTCAGCAGTGAGCCATTGAAGGGTTGTAATGATGATGATGATGACTTAAATAGCAATATATTAGTCGACACAGCTTGACAATCACACAATCGTTTGTTTATTTCGTATTATTGTGTATTTTTTTTCGCGATGAAACATAGCCTATGTCCTTCCCTAAGCTCTAATCTATCTCTGTACAAAATTTCATTAAAATCCGTTCAGTAATTTAAGGGTGATTGCCTAACAAACAAGACAGACCATCTATGCGTCAATAGGTGGCGTAAGTAGTATATTTAATCGCACTTTCGTTTGTTTAGTTTGTATTATTAAGTAATAACTACGTTTCTTATGTAAAATTAAAAAAATATATATATAGTTAGGAAGGTAGTTAGACTTATATATCGAAAAAGAAAAGCAACTAAATGAAATACAATTTGATTTGGCACAAAGCATTCATGTCTACTCGGGAGGTCTGAGGTCGATCCCGGGCCCACACCTCTGACTGTTCTGAGTTATGTATGTTTTAAGAAATTTAATATCGCTTGCTTAAACGGTGAAGGAAAAACATCATGAAGAAACCTGCACACCTCCGAGTTCTTAAAGGTGTGTGTAATCTGCCAACCCGCACTGGGCCAGCGAGGTTAACTATGGCCTAATCCCTCCACATTCTGAGGAAGCTCAGCTCAGCAGTGGGCCATAAACGGGTGATGATGATAGTATTTAATAAAATGACTCAATCAAACTCGGAATGATTCGGGAGTTTCTGAATCGCTGAGTGAGTGAAAAACTTAAAGAAGTTTGAGCTGGTAACTTAAGTATTATACATGAGTTGATATTTATTGAGGTAGTGAGTGAGTAAATTAATGAATTAAGTCTCACAATTTTCAATCATCAATTCCGAAGTGTCCTCAGACGGATTTTTATTGCAAAAAACGAAACAAACAAATTCAGGTGACGCATCAAGAATGCAAGTTGCATGCCTTTTGCTTTTCTCTCCAATAAAACTTAAACAAACAAGTTCTGAACCGGAAATTTGAAACATACGAAGTGTAATTACAAGTAAAATAAAAAGCTCTTCCAAATTACAATGGTGACCTGGTTTAAATAAGCCCACACGGATAATCATCCTCAAAAGTGAAGGCGTAGGCTTAAAAATACTTTCTTACATCCTACGTCACTTCTATATCTTATATATAAAATTCTCGTGTCACAATGTTAGTTACCATACTCCTCCGAAACGGCTCGACCGATCTTTATGAAATTTTGTATGCATATCGGGTAGGTCTGAGAATAGGTCAACATCTATTTTTTATACCCCTAAGTGATAAGGGAGATCCACCCCATTTTTTAAAAATTATATGGCAAAACAACGTTTGCCGGGGCAGCTAGTACATATTATAAAATCGTAATCTTCATATATTTATAGTTCTTTATATAGTATATATTTCAAATACATTTATTTATCTTTTTATAATGAATTAAATAATTTAATAAAACCTAATAAGTATCAAGCCAAGACTATCGCAATGATCAACAATGGTTTTGTTGCTATTGATTTGCAAGTTTACTTTAATTTATTATTTATTTCAATATCACACTACAAAAAGCATACCTCTACTCTATATACCCTACTTCTCTTATGCATAATTTTTTTTTTATTGTACAATATTATTTTGTTTATATTAAAACCTCCAATAGATAATATCATATTGACGTCGTATCTTTACTTCTAACACTCTAATATCATCTATAAAAGTAACTAGGACTAAAAAAAATATTTTTTTTGTTGACTTAGTTGTTTTTGGTGGCAAAACACACAAAAACTATTGCATATAAAATATGATCTGCATCATATTTTATATGCAATAGCTTTTGTGTGCTTTTCAATGTTATTTTGGATTATGACATCGATAACTGTCATAACAACAAAGAAAACGTAAGAAATATTTCAAAGAGGCACAAAGACAAAATATAAAGGTAGAGGTATGAAAAACACGTTAATTTATTATTAAAATAAATCTCGTAACATGCTTATGTAGTGTACACAGTTATCTCAGCAGGAGTACAGGAAAAGCAGAAAGGATTGCAAATATTACGTTTACATTATAACTAACGGTATATTGACGTTTCTCACTACTATGGATCACTGGACGATATTTTAATATTAAAATTGATATTATGGCGACATTGCAGCCCATTATGAAGCCTAGAAACTAATTATCCATACGCTATTAACTTGTAGAAAAAAAATAAAACGGTATAAGATTATGAAATTAAAATGTAAAAGATTTAAACAAGTTTTTATTCAAAAAAAAAAAGAAATAACTAAATACGCAAAAATATATTTAAAAAGCTTATTTAATTAATTATAAATTAGTTTCAATTATTTATTATATTTTTACTTTTTAAAGCTAGTTAATATTATTTGAAGTAGGGCAGTAAGTCCTCTACCTCGTTAACCAGAGTTGTAAAAGTATTTTGCATCTGTATTGAGGTCGTGTATAACATATTTAAACATTACTAAAATATAAATATATAAATTAAAAACATCATAAACTCATAGTATTACCAAGTAAACGATAGTAAACCGAGATAGGATGGTATTTGTTGTTTCAGCTCGGTGGAGGCTGTTTGCCTCTCTCCTTTGAAGGATTGTGGCCGGTCAAGTGAAACTACGACTGTTTGTTATTTACCTCGTTATATAATTGAACGGTTTGTATCTACAATTGATCATCGTATAACGGTGTTTAAGACAATATTCGTTTTAATGATTGAAGATATGAATTACAGGTTGAATATATAATTCAAATCCAAAATTTTTAGATTACAGATTGAAGTTTGAATTTTATATACACAACTGGCTGAATCGGAAAACTTTGTTTACCACCCTTATCACTTTATAATAGATGTTGACTGATTCTCAGACCTACCCGATAGGCACACAAAATTTCATAAAAATCGATCTAGCCGTTTCGGTGGAGTTTGATAACAAACACCGGGACACGAGAATTTTATATTTAAGATGTTGAATTTAGGATCTATTTTAAATTTACAGTGTAAGGATTTTGGATTGAGATTGACATTTAAAGGCGAACGAAATGATATCCATATTTTCATGGAGCTTTTTTAATAATATAGGCAAGGAATAAGTTACTTTTAATCGCAAATTTAAGTTATATAAGGTATTCTGTATTTAGGACTAGAAAGTTGCCTTTCAAATCTTTCTGCGATGACTGTAATTATAAACATAGTTAACAGAGTTTTTAAATAAATTAATCAAAAACGTAGAATCAAACGCGCTAATCTCAGGAACTATTAGTCCGATTTGAAAAATTATTTCTGTGTTAGATAGCCCATTTATCGAGGAAGGCTATAGATTATTAATCGTCACGCTACGACCAATAGGAGCGGAGCTACACGCGGACGAAGTCACGCGGGTTGACTAGTTTATTATAAATTACTGCATCTATTATAATGTTTACTTTCTTCACTGTTGTATATTTTGAATTCAAATGACTATTACCGCCACTATTGCGACGATATTATGTTTATCAGCTATTAGTACTGCTCTTATTTGAAATTTAAGTGTCGTTGGTATTGTGTGATCGTGGTAACAAAAGTTACAGTCCTTTTGCTAATTTTTAATGTAAAGATTGTATAGTAATAAAATCGAGTAATCTGTTCGCCTTCTCCATAACAGTTAATTAAACAGCTTTACTTGTGTTCTCTAAAAGAAAACAGGATAGACATAAACTAGAAAACCGAGATCGAGTAATTGACAGAGTGACGTATCTTTTTATGTCTCTTATCTCGGTCACGGACCTATCTCATTAGGTTAGCAACATTGTTGCTAATTAAATCACAAAGAAATAAAATAGTTTTTAGTTTAGTATTGATCGTAAATACTTGTAACTTGACGAAACTGTGACGTTTGAAAGACTGATCTTCTTAAAAGGAATTGGATGTACTTTTAACATAAAATAAAATAAAGTTCAATATAGCGTCCATATAGATAATACTATATACACAAAAATGTTATAAATGACCTATGATTAATACAGTAGGCTTAAACAAATAGATTTTACATGTCGATACAATACGACCTCAAATTTTTGCGCTAGCAACACCCGAAATCATTTTAAAAAATATAAGAAATAAACCTGTTAGAACTAATAGAGATTGTGTGTAAAATTCATTAGTTTATGTATTTTTTGGAAATTATATACGAGAATCGTGACAGTGTTGTCTATTATTTAATACGTCAAAGGAGAAGTCTAGAAACGAGCACAGTTGCATTTAAGTTTCTTCAATATCCGCTTTATAGTATAAGCGTTGCAGTGCGACAAATATTCATTTATTTAAACAAGAATATTAAGTATTACTATGTGTGTCTGTACGCTTGGATCTTTTCTACATGAATATTATAGTAGAGTAACCGTGCAAACCCAGGGCGGGTCGCTAGTAAATAAATGGCAACTCACATACAAAATCGTCCTAGTTTAAGTGAACCATAAAATCCTACTTTTATCGCTAAACCTACGCGACGCCGTCACCTTTCAGACTTATATTATTAGTACTTATGTTCCTTATACGAAAGCTTATACTTGACGCCATTGCAACCAGATTACCTCATCATTTGTTTATTATTACATTTTTATATAATGACATAAAATTGCAAGAAATTATCTCTTTTGGGGACTTAGCTTTTAAGTTGTGATGATCATAGGATTGATGAAAATCTTAATAACAGAAATTAATGAAAGAATTGCCACAAACTAAATGGATGTTTATCCTAACTAAATAGCAAATGTTAGTTGTGTGTCAATTTACTAATTTATACCACCTCTTGTTAGATCCTTAATTATTAAAAAAATCCTTTTAATATATTGAATACATTTTAATTGCAAAATATATATGTCGGGGTAGGACAAGAATGAAGGACGAATCGGGCTATAGTATAAATAAGACGTAAGAACTCACATGATCTCCAGTCCGAGAAGTCCAATATCCGTGACATAGCGACACACTACCTGTTACACCCCAACTCCAGGTGATGTTCACCCAAAGAGACTTAGAATATAAAGGGACTAGACAATAGTAGCAAAGCCCCTCCACTTGTTGGGAGAAGTAAATCATCAAATAAGAAATATGACGCTGGCGTCTCGATTAATCGTTTGAAGCTATTAAAAATCGTTAAATAAAGTGCCGTAGATGTCGCTTGTATACCGATAAATCGACAATCACTTACTCGCCATCTAAAGTCGTCGAATACCAAAATAATATTGTGACAGATTATACCCCGACATATATATAAAGGTCTTCGGTCAATCGAGTTTTACTTTCTATGCCATCTATTGAATATTTATATCAACTAAATAATAAAAGATGTTGAAATGTTGGGTCAATAAAGTAACTTACACCGCCATCTTTTACAAACTAATGGATCTCAAATGTAAATCATTTTCGAGTAATAAACAAATTACACTTTGTACAAAATTTCATCAAGATCGGTAAAGTAGTATTGGAGTTCATTTAATAGAATCATTGTTATACGAGATTTTTACAAAGATAATAAAACTAACAATTAAATAATTTAGACGAGACTTTAGAAGTAGTAAGTAGTACTTGAAAAAAGTAGAGATTATCGAGAGATGTTAGATGACATAAATTATCAATTTCTGCACTTCCTAGCTAAGGGAGGACTAGTTGACTAGTAGTTTAATAAAATTAGTACAATGTGATCCATTCAAAGACCACGTAGACCGGAACTAAATACAATTAATAGTCGCTGTACAACAAGTGCTACTTTCTATATGTGCAGAACATGCCAATGTTTTGCTTATTAGGTAATAATATCTTCAAATTGTGCTCGGATTATTCAATAAGTCAACACTAAGTGTTATTTTATTTTATATTAAAAAAATCAGATGTGTATTCATTGGTTTTCCCTGTAATCATGCTAAAATACTACGAAATAATAATAAGAAATATTTAAGTTGGAAGCTCTTGATTGTTTCGATATACATTGAACTCATACACACTCTTTTTTCTGTTTATTTTCAATACATTTATACTTGGTAAATAGATATATTAGTGCGCAATTATAATAATAATTTTTAAAAAATAAGCGATTTTATTATTGAATTTAAAATAATTTAAAATTGTTTAAATACATCAAAGGGAAGTCAAAATCAAAATATAACAAAAAGCAAAAGAAATCTGGCTTCTAGTGTTGCTATTAATATATAAAAAGCCCCTTGAGTCTGCAACTAACATTAATATAAAATTTAAAATGAAATAACTGAGCAAAGAATGATGCTATACCATTAAATATAATCTATGGTTTGCACACCGTTAGTGTAACCTAGAAATTATGAGTGTTTATTTATAAGGTATATTTTAAATAAATATCATTTTCAATAATTACTCGCAAACGTACGGATTTTAATGAACATATTAAATAGGTTCTGTTTACGGTATAACATTCAAACTGTAAACCGAATGCTATTAAATATCAAAACTGTTTTGCGTATTTAATTTCGAAATTATAATAATATTCTATATACCAATTATGCTTATATTAATAAAAACAAATTCAATATATATATTAATATTATTATCCCGCAGTAACTGATTTTTTCCGGGATAAAAAGATGCCTACATGTAATTCCAGGTGAGAAGGTATCTGTGTGACAAATTACATTGAAATCCATTTAGTCGTTTATGTGTGATTGAGTAACAAAGTAAGATAAAAGATATCAGATACTAGCTTCTTCCCTAGTTTCGGGGAAATGAATATCCTATTTTTTTTTGTAAACTATAAAAAGCCTTACTTATAAGATTAAAAACTATTGGAACATTTCCTTCCAGATTAATGCTTTATTACCTAAGTTACATAACTATACTTTTATTCCTGGAAAAGGCCAGCCCTTTGTGAACGAATGAATTTATGTCAAAATTGAGTTTATAATTTAGTGAATAAGCTGGTAAATAATGAAATGATTGAATAGTGAGCGAGTGAATGAATTAATTAATATAAAAACATTAAGAAACTTAAATTATTTTTAAAAATTTAAATGCAGCGAAGAGGATCATGTGAAATAGACATCAATGGGTTGCTAAACTTATTTCGAGATAATTTAACTCAACTATTAAAATATAAATGCTTAAATGAAATATTGATAATATCAAATGATTCTATACGCTTTCGTATTCTCATTATAGTTTCTAGAATCACTTTACAGTAACTATTCTATACTGATTAGCACATTCATTGCCGTATAAACTGAGCTCATTGTAAACTGCAATAAAATCGAGAAATCGTTTTTTATTACAATCGTTATATTCTGCAATGTAATGGTTTCCATTCACTTGTGATTAAATAAAATTAATTATTTCAGTAAAGATGTTATGAATCATCTGATTTCATTTCTTATTTACTTATTGGATAATATCTTATAAGATTTTCACGGAATTCTTATGTTTAATACAAATTATAAATATGATATGGCGTAAGTCTATAATAGATAGACAAACAGCATCAATTAATTAACAAATAACAGAGATATATTAAATTATAACCTAGAAATAATATGTGTTGTATAGTGAAAGCAAGTTAAGTAATTCTTCTTGATGATAAATTGATTATCAAGAATTACGTCTACGTGATTCCAATCTCATATTTCTATGACGTGAAATGTGATATTCGATCTCTAACACGTATTAATAATGTTTCACTGATTCTGACTATTTTTTTTACAAAGAAAAAGAAAAGACCATAAATTATATAAATTGTCCTGAAAACTAAAGGTTATAAGAACTAACTTAAAGGAATATTCATTAAACCTTTTTATTTATTTTATTACTATTTTTATTTAATAAATAAATCAAAATACTATATACTTTAGACAATCAGATTGAATGATACCTTTAGAACATCTTAATATAATTTTTATATTTTCTAAAATATTTTTTCGATAAACTTCACTCTAACATATCAAGCTAACTAATTTACTAATATATTTAAGAAATTTTAGTTAAGCAAAATTGGCAACGTAAATATGGGTAATTACCCATCAACAAGTATAAACTTTACTTTTTGACGTAAACACTATAAACTAATGTTTTTTTGTGTTTTGTTCAAGCCTTCTTATTCTTAAATAAGAGGGAAATATTTTATATATCAACTAGCTGACCGGGCAAACGTTACTTTGCCATTTAAATTTAAAAAATTGGGGTGACCCACCCTTATCATTTAGGGGTATAAAAAATAGATGTTGACCTATCCGATATGCACATAAAATTTCATAAAAATCAGTCGAGCCGTTTCGGAGGAGTATGGTAACTAACATTATGGCACGAGGATCTTATATATATTAAAGTAATATTTTAGATTTCAAAATGATTTATATTCATTTTACACTCCAAGCAAGATCTGAATATTAACTCAATATCCTACGACGTAACAATTTATTATTTCTTGCTCAGCAAATTTCTGCACTTGCAGTTATTTGCGAAGATAAACGATTGCTCATAGAATGTAACAAGGTAATATTTTATATTGAAATTGAATGTAGTCTTTCTTACTTCGGCATAAAGAATATATTTGTATAAAATGATGTTATGGCGTTAAATTATACAAGTGATCTATAGCCGAGTGAGAAAATACACGAGATAGAACATGTAGGAAGCTTTTTGATTAATTCATACGTCAGCTCTGACTTTTATTACTTTAAAATCAATTGATATGTATAATACAAAATGTTTCCTATCGAATGTTTGTATAGAGATTTAATTTTGAAGAATAAAATATTACGTAAAACTTTCAGTATATCGTTGTTCCAATACTACACTATTATATAAAGAGGAAAGATTTGATTGCTTGTATATTTGTATGTTTGTTTGTTGCGAATAGGCAGGAAAACTACTGGACCGATTTTGAAAATTCTTTTACCGATAGAAAGGTGCATCCTTTCCAGGTAACATAGGCTATGTGGTGTTGCCATAAATATTCTAATTAAAAAGATATGGCAATTTAAGTGCCATAACATGGTCATTTTGTAAATAGAAAGGTTTCTCAGGAACAACTAATCCGATTTCAAAAATTTTTTTAATGATAGAAAACTATATTATTGGTGAGTGACAAAGGTGATTTAGTGTTGCCAAATACATTTTTTAATTGATAGGACATGGCCATTTTGTTGCTACTGATTCGATTTTTAAAATCCTTTTACTGAGAGAAGTCTATAGTATTTCCTTCTCTCTTCCTCTTATATACTATCATTCTCTCTCATCCTCTCTCTTATTTTTATCTTTATCTCTGTTCAGAATGATCAGTCTGTTTTCGCTTTCTTTCGATTATCTCTCTCTTTCTCTCTCTCTCCTATATCTATTCAATTTTATTTTTGCTGTCTCCTGCCTCTTTTAGCTTATTGCTTTTCTTTTTCTTTCTATCATTTTTCTTATTATAACTTTTTCTCTTTCTCCTTTTTCAAATAATGAAAAACTACACAATTACAGAGTGACAAATTAAAGACATTATTATAATATTGCTTTAAATACCCGGAGCGAAGCGAGGACAGGCCGCTCGTATTAAATATAAAGGTCAATTTGAAAAGATATCCTTCAAATAGATAAACAATTAGTATTACAATGATTTCCTAAATAGTCCAGGAGGAATCGGCGCATGAGTACCGAAAACTATTCCACCTCAATTTTTTAGCTATCCTCTTCAAATTGTCCTACTGGTGATATAAATGCATGTTGCCATGTGGCAACCCCGTGACATATTGTTTAAACAATTGCAAGGAATTGTTATTTTTCAACCGAACAATTTTTTTTATATTCTTTATTGAAATACAAATAAAAAAGGTCCTATGACTTTTTACGATAAAGCTAATATTTTTAGAGATATGAATTTTTAAAGGTTCGAAAAATCTCAAATTTGGGTACTTTTGACCCATGAAAAATATATTAGAAAAAATAATAAAATATAAATAATATTTTTTTTTAATTCTTTATACAATATTTAAAAATATTCTTAATACATACATAACGTATATAACATATTCCGATTCATGGTTAAATAACTCTTTTAAAATTGATTCCAGAAAAAAAATTGTTACAAACGAATTGTAGACAATTTAATTATTAATAACATTGCTCTCTTTAACAATCTTGATAAAGTTAATAGTTTTTAAGATAAATCATTAATAATGATTCAGGTAGGTAGGTTTTCGGTACTCATGCGCCGATTCCTCCTGGACTAAAAGATCTGAGACAGAATTGAGAACCTACTTTTTCGGTGCCGGTTAAATATGGCAAAAAGCAACAAGTTCGTTATTTTATAAATCAAAATTCAAGAATTTAAACGAGTCTAACAAGTGCAGACTGGCATTGCGATACCTGTCAATTTAATTTTGTATACAAAATACAGCTTAATTAAATACAAGGTTGGTATGAAAAAAAAACTTAAAATTACAAGTTGACCGCGACCCAAAACCATTGTGTATACTAAGTGTTGTATTCGAGTCAGAACATATAACATACGCTTTTTAAACAGCCGTACAGTGCTTAGGGCTTGTGACCCTTATACATTTTGGTAATTATATTAAAATAAATATACATAGACCATGTGACCCTTCATATAGGAGACCTATGAACATAAATGAACTCGCTTAAAGTAGGTAGAAAAATATAAAAAGAAATTTCCAATTCGGTTCATGAATGACGGTTCTGAGTTCTGAGAGAATTGATAACCTCCTTTTTTTGAAGTCCGTTGACAAAAATTAAATAAATAATATATATTGAAATAAAATAGCAACCTCATAACAGTTTTTAGTCATGGCAACTACAATATTTTATAATGCTTTAGTTGTCTTATAACAAAATAAAAATGATTGACTACAGATTATATCAGGTATTAATCGATTTGAATTATACTTAATATATACTTTAAGGAAGACTTATATATTTATTTCTGTTTATTTAGTAACCACCATTTTCTATTATCTATTATTACATTACAATGAAAATTTAATTTTGTTATGTTTGTACGCGCATTATAATAATCGGCTGATTAGATTTAAATGAAATTTAGTAATCAAATACCTTATGACACATATTATAATATGGATTCCTTTTCTTTTTGAAATAAAAATAAAAATGAAACAAAAAAATGACATGAAATGATGAGTCACGAGGATTCGCACGGGTGGACAAACCCTGCGCTGCGTGGCGCGCCATACCGGCTCGTCGGCGTGTATTTTTAGTTTATTATGTATTTTTAGTATATTTTTAATTTCGTAATATTTTTTGAATGGAATGTCCGATTTTAATAATTCAAAAAGTAATCAACGGGTATTGAACAGTCTTGAATACGAAATAATTTATTTGGATAAAAATTAATATAAAGGTATGGTCTGATTTTAATAGGCATTTCTATCAACTTTTAAAATGTAAAAAAGTAGTTATAGTGACTTAACTACAATAGTTGGACATATGGTCTCGCGAAGTTTTTTGTAGATATTGATACGTTCTATAATATTGTAGAACATTTTTTTGTTCTATTATCAATACTTTTCGCAGCGCATGCGATGAAAGACTATTTTATGGCTTATTTTTTTTACACCTTGGGTTAGTTGTAGTAAGAATTTCTGTGGATCTCTAATTTTTTCTAGTAATAAATATAGCCTATGTTACTCAGGGATAATGTAGCTTCCTAATGGTGAAAAAATTTTTGAATTCGGTTCAGTAGTTTTTAAGTTTATTCGTTACATACAAAAATACGAATCTTTCATATAAATAATAGTTTTAAAAAGTATACAATCAAGTTTCAACTAGTAGTGGTATATTATAATTAATCATGACTAAGCTACCCAAAATTGTGGACTCAAATGGATTTGACTTATTTGGACTTATGACCTGATTCGATCAATATTGTATTGTCAGTTGATTTCAATTATATTTATACTAGCTTAGCAATAGATTATATAATTTGTAGACTACAATTCACTTTTATAATGTTGACAATTTTTTAATGCTTCTTTTTAGTTTAAGCTGTTGTATAGTGTGCATCCGGCAGCTAACTTTAGGCCTTAGAAAAAAGAAGTGGGGGAAAGTTGCACATTGTGGGCGTGCTGGGTTGTCTGTATTAGCAGTTCTATCCGTGACGTTTACTATTTTGACAAATAACAGACGAGCGGGAGCTCAAACGTCACATAAGAACCAAACTCCTCGCACTAATTGTGACTTCTGCTCATTCAGGGTCAACCCTATACTTACGTGTCAGTAGCTATACCTATCTGTCATCTTCGATAATCTTGCTATAGATGTACTGAGTTTCATGATGATAAACTTTTTAGTCTTTTTTTATTAACTAATAATGAAAGATTTTTGATAAAGTTTTATTAAAACTGATTTTATGATTATCAGATTTTAATATTAATACTTTTAGTACTCCTCTTTATGTCGCAAATGATGTTTTATCAATTCTAAAATTAACATAAAAACTTAGCCCTTTTCCTGACTATTATATATTTGAAATTGAAAACTAATGAAACACATTATCTCCCATCTCCTATGTTTTAGACCTGCGCGAATTTATTCGTGTATTACTCCGCTCCTATGGGTCGTAGCGAGATGTTACTCCTTGTTACATCAGCTATCTGCCAGTGAAAGTCCCGTCAAACTCGGTCCAGCCATTTCAAAGATTAGCCGGAACAAACAAACAGACAAAAATTGTAAAAAATATTGTTTTGGTGTACCGTGTGCGTGTATACATCCATATGCACTTAGTAAAAAGCGGTTATTTTAATATTACGAACAGACACTCCAATTTAACTTAACAAATCCACTTTTTTCAAAACTAGGGTTAAAGTATGATTCTTACGTAACTTTTTATCATATAAATATGTAACGTGATATTTTCATATACGTTTACGGAATGACAAAAGGATTTACTATGAAATCCCCGTTAGAAGTAACGTAACAACGTACGCGTGTCCAGCATATAAATATTATTCGTAAAAAATCACGTTTTATTTCAATTTTACGAGACTGTTTTAGTTTTTCTCACGTAAAATTTACCTTGTGAATTTTAATTATGTAATTGTTTTATATTTTTTTAAATAACCGTTACCGTGAGATTTATCGAAAATATTACTGTCCTATTACCATTAATAGATATATATGTATATATATATATATATATATATATACATGCTAGGGCATCCAACTCAAATATTTCATGTTTTGGAATCAATATTTTGTGATAAATTATAAGAAATAGTCAAAGTTATCCTTTACGATTTTAAGGTTGGACTTTAACCTCGAATAACTTTTAAACGAGTCAACTTATCGAAAAATCATCTCAGACCATATTTGGAGATCATTAAATTTCCTACAAGAATATGTTTTGATTTTCACGAAACATTCATTCGTTAGAGTACATTAAAAATCAAACCAAAAAAAATCCTATGTTATTTAAATGGGAAATAAAAAAGTACGATGAGTCACCTTTTAACATTAATTACAGAATCAATATTTACCAGAATTTTTTTTCGTCATCTCAGACGATATTTTCATGGTAAGTAAGAAAAAAAAATTAATAGTTTTTTTGGCCCTCCATAATATATACGTCACTGAGTGCACTTTTATAATATTGATATCACGGATAAAATACTTAAATAACTGTTTTTTGGTCAGTTTAATTTAAATCAACAATCAACTATGTTGCACATTTAGAATGTAACTTTTTTTAAGGAATAAAAAAACCTTACTCTTCTTTTTTATTAATTCTATCCTATTATACAGATCTCACAGTTAAGTGACTTTGATTTTGTCATCAAATATTCACACTTCTTAGATGGATTTTTTTACGTAATTATAAAATTAAAATTTATTATATAATACAAGTAAGATTTATAAATATAACCGTATTTATTTATAAGTAATGTATTAGTAAGTAAATCAGATGTTTCGGTCACGTTATCCGTTAGAAATGTGACACAATATGACGCAAGAGTCTAATTACCGTCACAACTAGACTGAGACGTTCACACACCGGCTCGTGGTAAATAAATACTATATATTATTTCATTTGCTAATATTGCAATATTGCTCTGGTCTCATAGCACCCGTCACGTTTTTTCAAATCCAAAATCTTAGTTTACTATTTAGTACTACATAGTAAAAAGAACACGACCACCCTCGATACATAGTTAGCCTACGATCGGAATAACATGTCATCATAACTAAAATTACTCATTTATTTTTAATCTTAAGAATCAATTATCAGTAACTGACGGATAATCCAGGATTTCGCACACATTTTAAGAAGAAAATATAAATTCCTCTAAATCAGACTTCATTTAAATCTAAGATATCATCAATATAACCTATGCTGTAAAAATACCGTTCATTTGGGTCATGTATTGCAAGCCTCAGCAACACTGATGACGTTGGGAAGGTAAATGAGACGAATCCTGGTGTAGAAGTCATGTATTTGCAGATCATTATGAAGACAGTAATCACACACACACACACGAAGCGTCAGTAGCTCAGTACTGGCATGGGCCACTTCTGACACAAGGTATTTAATAGCTTACTAGGAGGAGTAAAGGGAATACTAGTAGTATGTGATCCATACTGCTAGTAATCTTTAAAAAAAAAGAAAAAAAAATACATTACCTGGGCGAATCGTAAACGGAAAGCAAAACGGAAGAAGGAAACGTTGCACTTTTCAGTTTTGTGACCCATAACACATGATGTCTTAGATTTAAATCAGGTTTGCAAAATCAAAACATTTGCAAAATTCTGGACTGTAAGTCAGTTACTGAACATTGATTCATAACTTTAAAAATGAATATTAATTTTGAACACTGTCTCCAAGTAGGACTAAGTAAAAATATGTTTTAAATAAAATCTTTTTAAAACTGATTCACATTGACAAATGTGAAAAATTAGCTTAGATTGGCCAGGGAGCAGCATAACTCGAAGTCCATGGCCACTATGATCCCTGCGATCAGACATGTTGGACACTATAATATTATTTCTTAATGTGTGCTACGTTTATGATATTTTTTGAAACTGACACTTTGATGAATTTATTAGCTTTTGTTTGAAAATTTCAAGGTTAACGTTTGTAAATTAAATCGAAATTTATCATAGTTTTTAAATTGTTAGCATAGCCATAGCCTTTAGCTTGACAAAATATATGACAAGTGTTAATTGATTTGTCATGTTATAAATCTCCTTAACACTAGAGACACCGTACACATAAATCATTCATGACAACCGGTTACAGCTGGCAACATTCATAAAATTATAATTAAAGCGAATAGTTCAATTAATAGAGTACTTTGCTTTGAGACAGTAAAATTGAATTGCATTATTATGGTTTATGGGCTGTTAGAAATTTTAAGGGCCCCTTTATGTTGCCAATTTGAAGAGAAACTAAACTTACATGCTATCAATGTCAAAACAACTAAGTTATAATACAGATGTAAATTGTTTACTACACTTCCTAACATACTCACTCACTCATTCGCTAACTCATATTTAATCCTACTAATATTATAAATGTAATAATTTGTATATTTGTAAATCTCACATAAAAAAGCTGAACAGATCGTAATGAAATTTGGCACACTGATAATATAAAACCTAGGTTAACACATAGGATAGTAGCTGGCAGCTAACTCTATGCCTGAGCCTGCCCTAAGCCCTAATAGTGATTTCTGCGCATTCAAGGTCAAACCTATTCTTACGTGCCGGTAGCTATACTTAGTCTTGTTATCAGCAAAAAAGCAAAAATCCGTTTTTTTACCATGATAACCTCGTATATAAGACCAAATTTTTTTAAATCATTGAATGAATGAATGTGTATGCTAGAAAGAGTGACTGGGTGTGTATAAATGTCTCGTGCTTTAATTCACCTATGCTCCATATGTTACCGTGGACGATATCACGAGATACTAATATATAAGTCTAATAAATAGCTTATTTTCTTTGTGTGTGAGGAGAAAACAGTAACAGCTGACAGGTTACGACTTACAGGTATAGGTCAGCTTAGTCCCGCCATATCACCGTTAACGTACCGGCACGCCGACGGTGGAGGCGAATAAAAAATATACAGCAAGTTATAAGATTAAAGCGTAATACTTAATACTTTAGCTAAAAATAACATTTAATACATTTATATTAATCTTACATTATAAAAATTTGTAATGTAAACGAGATTTTTTCATAATTACTCAAATTAAAGGAAGAATAACACTATATGAATATTTACTGTAAACTCATTGATTTTTGCAAGTTAATTATAGTGTAATCTAATAAAATGTAATCTTACTTAGATAGTGGAGTAAACGCTTATTTGTTTAATGTAAATTAAAATAAATGATGAACATTATCAAAACGAAAATACGATAGAAAGAAAAAAATTATACTCATCTTCTACGAGCAATATGAAAAGGAATTAAATTAATAGAATTCCTTTTTCAGATGTTAAGAGACTGTCCCTAGTTGATAAATCAATTATATCTCAATTCGTAGTGATATTTCCACTAATATGTTTTTATTTAAGCATCTAGCGCCATCTATAGTGTTTAGTAATATCAATTTACGTTTATTTACGCCAAACATCAAATCTCTATCTCTGGCCTTAATTAATGTAACTGCAACTGGTCGAGTAGGGTGTTGACTGTGCCTTATTTGTCCTATCGTTTCTATTACATGATACTTTTCATCTGAATCTGTGTCAAGACCTAGCAGCTAGCACATTACCTATTGAATTACAAGTCATAACATAAATATGTTTAAAATTATATAAATATAACTTGACACGAGCTAGTAAGTTCATTAAAATTATTTTCACAAAGGATTTAGCTCCAACTGACCCAGTTTATATTGATAAGGTCTTGTTACGCTAAGAAAGTAATATTATAGGCTTAATATATTAATATACTAATTGAAAAAAAATACTAAATAAAATGCTGAAAATTATAACCTTCAGAAAAACTAAAATGATTACCAATGAATGAGTAATTCATAATAAGTGAACCAATTTCGAAATAAAATTAAAGAATTATTATCATTAACTCTTTTAATTTTGGTCTGAGATTTTGAACAAGTATTAGTAATCAAAGAAAATAGATAGATAATTTTTGTACTGCACACCAGAGAAAGAAAAAATAAGGTATATAGTGTATAATATATTTATACAATAACACGTTAATTTTGTTTATCTACTAGTCTAGGTTCTAGGTCAAAAAAAAATATACTTTGCTAATTTAATTTATGATAAATTAAATTAGCAAAACAAGTTATGTATTGTCTTCCTATTGGTCTGGTCTTGGTTAGACCAATTTCATTAATTCCTTTTGGTTTTGTTTGTTATTCAGGAGGTTATCATGTAAGAAAACAATTTAAAATGTTCGCAGAATATTTGAAAATTCTAGAAAACTTAACGACCATATTAACTTTATAATGTATATCGCTTTTGAGCAAATGATTGACAGACGTCTGTCGAGTCAGCTAATTTATAAGTTATACGTCTAAATACAAGAACATTGTATTCTCCATATTTATCTTACAGAAAGTAAGCAAAATAAGCAATTATAATAATAACACGCTATTCAATGAATGGACGATGTGAGGCGATAGTGCATAACGGTGCGATGAAAATTGCGATAATGGGTATTGCGAATTATATAATTGACTGATAGCTAAAACCTGTTAGAGACTAAATGATAGTAATTACTAATAATGTTGTTTATTTAGATTTTTTACTTGATGAGTTAATTGAAATTGCTTAACACTTGCTAAACTATCGAAATTTGACGTTTGAATGTAAAAATCTTTACGGGTTATACGATCAAGTAAATGACAATAATGAAGCCCAGCAATGCCTTGTAACCCAGAAGTATCTTTGCAAGCTTTTTAGATTGCAAGTCATCTCGCCTCCACTGCTCGGCCTTGTTAACTAAGTTAGTAAAAATATCAAAGATTTACGTATACTCAGTAAGAATTATACTATTTTACTATAACTATCAATATTTATTTTACGAGCACAACCTTACTGAGCTTGTAAGTTATCAAGCTATAGGAGTATTTTTTAAATATCCGGTAAAATCACGAAAGATGCGAGAAGTATCTCTAGTATGTCATTCAAAAGTCCTGAAATGATCCGCCATATTAGATAGTCCGCCATCTTGGATTTAGTAAGAAGTTTTTTAAATGACCATAATAAGCTATAGTATAATATCTATTGAACATAATTGTGTTTCCCGCTAAAGTGTAGCTAACACAAGACACAAAAACTAGCACTTGTCCAGAGACTAATTCACTCCTTGAGAGACCGCGCAAGAGTAAAACTACAGTCAGACTGTCGAAAGCATATAAAGAGTCGAGACTGTCAAAACGACAGAAGTGACTACTATCCTACTCCAACTATTCTCCAACATAAAGTTTTGATGTAGGTAACTTGTTGATATAACTATACTATAGTTAATATAATAGTCCATTTGACTAAATAAATCACAAACCCATAGCAGGTATATAAATGTAAGCAATTAGCATATGTGCGATACAAGATGCAGCATCAGTACGCTCCATTTGGCAAGTGGGTTAAATAGCGAAACAATACTCAATTACCGCTTCACTCTGTTCCTGTTGCATTATATTATTATTAGACCGGTGCATTACAATTACCTATTGGTTATTCAGATTGTATTTAGTATAGTCTGTGCTAAATAACGTTATAAACATTATCTTATTATCAATAAGCGAATCGTCATCGCCATCTGTGGCGCTGGAGTAGGGTAGTCACTTGCGTCATTTTACAGTCTTGATTCTTTATACACAGTCGACAGTCGGACTGCAGTCTTAGTCTTACGCGAGGTCTCTCAATGAGATATCTGGGTAGTGAAAGTGTTAGTTCAGTGTTGTGTAAGTTCTGGAAGTGCTGTCCAATTAAGGTCACTTGAGTACCTTACAATATTCCCACGTCTTGTGTTATGTGAGTTTAACCTTGGGTTTAAACGGAGAGCCTGACCCTTGGTCACAAGTCCAAGGCACTTCTTAGAATTCTCTCGTAATTTTAAGAGACCATATTTGACTAATTATCGGTTCAGTTTACACAATAGTCCATTCAATATCATCACCCTTGTAGTGTTCCTCAATATTCCCCCTCTCCTCCTCCTTCTCATCATAACATCTCCGAGATATATAAAAATTAATCCTAATTTTCCTTTATCAGGGCACCACGCGTTGCCGGCTGGACCGAAAAAAAAAGCTGACGGGAAAAAAAAGGTTCTTATGTAAGAAATAAATTAAGAAAGTTGGACGTAAAATAAAAAAAATTAAGAAAACTTAATGATCATATTAACTTTTCTAATGTAAACTTATCGCTTTTGACAGTATAAACTTTTCTAATATACCATTTAATGCCGTTTGGCATAACTATCAGTCATTTGACCAATTAAAACGTTTAAATTAAAACTATGAAAATAATCATTTCCATGAAATTACAGATGTCATATTCAGAGAGTGTACCATTTTTAGACACCATATTTATATTTTGACTTACGAACAGATTCACGTACTAAGGATTATTTTAGAAAGCTGTAAAAAAGAGGCTGATCATGAATAAATATTTCTCTTATAAATAACAGGCCAAATTTTATTTAGAATTTTTGTAAAGACAGTCAAGGTCAAGCTCCTTAACCCAAAAAAATATGATAAGGAGAAGGAGGAGAGGGGCATGTTGAAAACATTCAGTGATATTGAATGGACTATTTGGTGAACGCAATGTAGATACTGCTACTGAACCGATAAATAACTAAACATTATGATATCCTGCAATTACCAGAGGAACCTAAACAGTGCCTTGGATTTGTGATCAAGGTGTAGGCTTTAGGAATTCCTTTAAATAATTACAACACTCGTCACTACTGCCCAGGCCAACTGTTCAAACCTAAGGTTATTATATATTTGGATACAAATTCAAGTTACAAACTTACAAATCTTTTCAAATCTCACATTATGCGTAATATACTAAGTACTTGCATCTTCACGCATTTGTTCACCACTTATGAGTTTCTTTTCTATGAATATCTCATAAAAATAATACAAAACAAGATACAAAAATGTCGATTGCGTAGTATAATGGATTTGGTTGTGAAATGAGAGTGAACGTGTTTAGGTAAGCTTGGGCCGTTATGTTTTACGTGTACGGTGAGCAATTTATATCACAATTGGAAACATGGGAATGGAAAGTCACCTAATATGGCACACTTAAGGTTCTCTTTTTATACGTGAACATTGTGATATATAGCAGAGATTCTCAAACTTATATGACGCGTAGACCACTTAGCATGTCTCAAATCTCATCTCATATTTTTACAATTATTAAGAGTTCCTATGGGAGCTATACTACGCAGTAACACTCAGACAATATTATCATGTAATTTAGATAGGAGCAGGTTTAAAGACGACTTTTACTATACATAAACTCTTGCCTCCGACGCTTGACTCCACTAACAAATATTAAAATAATAAAGTACATTACTCACGTGCTCATCGATAAGGATGGCCTACCACCACGCCACCCTACACTATTAGTCTCAATAAATTAATATGTACTGCGCAGCACCACTTGCCAAATTGGCTCAATCCTATCGGCACCAAAGTTATATATTGTCTACTCGAAATATGACAAAATGCACTACCCGTACTTTTGACCCGTCAAAGTATGTCAGTCAGTCTGTTTGTTTGAAGCTGGTCATTCCACGTCAAATCAACCAATAGTTGAAATTGACCCCTTTCGATTTCGATAAATTTTGGTCAGAAGTTTCCTTTTATCAAATAATTAAGTTCCGCCAAAAAAAATTAAATTTTTTTTTTCAAAAGGTATGCAAAATCATTAATTTCACTATTTCCCATATTTTTTTATACTTATGTTTTAAAAGCCTGGAAAATTATTGCAATTACAAAAATCGCTTAGGGTAAGTTTCAAAGGGGAAACTTGGGTCATTAAAAAAAGTTGTAGAATGATGCTACCATCTCGAATAGAGTTATCTGTTGAGAAGAGCTGGCAAAATACTCGATAGTCAAATAACTTGATAGACCTTTCTCAAAACATAGATGACGCCTTACCAGGATTAAATACTACTTGTTACATTCCATCGACCCCCAATTTTTTTTTTACGTTGACCCCTAGAATTAGTTAAGATCACTTTTGGAATCATTGATTCTAAAGCAATGAATAAAATTGAAATTACTGCTTGCGGTTTAAAATGGCTTTGGCATAAGTTGTTTTGGTGTGAGCTATTATACAAAGCGGCTGAACTAATTTTGACGTGACTTTCACAAATTCGATATTATATTAGATTTTTAAGTGTTCCCTATAATATTTAGAAAACTGTTTAGAAAAATGTAGAATTAATTTAATATAAAATAAATAACGGATATAAATTCAATTATTATTTTAGCTCATATTATTTAATCAGAACTAAATTAACAAAAAAAAATACAAATGCTAGAAACGTTAGAAATCTCCAACGCCATCTATTAGTCGCTTGTCCAATCTTAATAACAAAATATGTAGAAGGGTTGAGTCAAAATTAATCACAATTAATTATTATTTAAATAAATAATTATACACCTAAAAAGACCATTAAATATTTAGGATATTAATCAATTGTAAAAGTTATCATCATCATAACTTTTGAATGATTGCACCAAATAGGGTAATTCTTTTTGTTGTTGTGTTTGTTATTGTCAGGACAATGTTTGTATAAAAGAAAAATTGAGTGAGACAGAAGACAGTCACTAAAATAGTGGTGTCTACTGCAAATCAGTGAAATACTGTGCATAATAGACTAAAAAAATCAACGGAAATGGTTTAATAGCTTAGCGAGGGGCCGGATTTATTATAAAAAATAGGTTAGTTTATTGTAAAAGTACATAAATCACAAAGTAACGCAACAATACACAATATGTAATGTCTGATAAAATTCCATAACGTAATTGCTTACCCAACAACACGAACTCATTGAGTTTTTATTCTATTATATTGACAATATCTATTTTAAATTAACTGCTAATGTCTTCCTCATTGGTTCTGGTTATTTAGGCTAAACTAAATTACATTATTTACCTATAATTAAAATTAAAGGAACAAGTTATAAACAATAATAAAAAATTATCTCCACTCTTTATGCCAAAAAGAATTAAATTTCCTATTTAAAATTAAAATTTTGACATAGACTTCATATTTTTGATCAGATTCAGAGCTCAAAGCTGATGAGCATATAAAAAATTAATTTTCTGGAGATCACTTTGTCATTAAGCCAATTGTAAGTAATGTATATTAATATTTTGACTTACTTTTTTATTTGTTCAAAAAAATTTCCAAGGCACTACACGACTACACAGTACTGAGTTGTCACAAATAATAAACTAAAAATTAGGTAAATGGTTAACAATTATGTAAACTGGTTTAAACAAATTTGTCCTATAACTTCGAATCTTGCTGTAAAAAAAGATACACGTAAATTCGAAATTATTCATTCCAATGAAGAACGGATGTAATACGTCACGCAAACCAATACCGTTTTTGAGTTATTGGCCCAACTTGGCTGAACCAATAACCAACGTTTGGCCCAAGAATCTCTAGGTTTGTCTCACATTTGTTAATAAGAATAAATTATTACATTACATCTCTTTTTTTGCTTCGATTAATTAAAGCACACGTTAACAAACGAATTCTTCTAAAATGAAATCTAAAGATTTTAGGAAGATAATGATTTTTTAGAGAATTAATATTTTCGAAAAATTATTTTCAAATTATATGGATAGAAAGTCTAACTAGCTATAGTTAAAATAAAATAATTTGTCGCGACTGTCTTTCCGTCAATCTGTTTATCCCTTAACTCCAACTTAACTCACTTAAATGACGTTTTCTCTTGCTTTTTTTTGAAAACTTGAAGGACGGGTTACTTTTTGTGGTTACTAGATGGCGCTTCAAGAGAAAACATATCTCTAAGCGATACGAGGTCCAATCTGCTTACGACCCAAAAGAACTGAAGACTAATCACTAAAGAAATTAATCTCCTGGGCACACTCAACTTTCAAAATGTTGATAATAGGTATTTATATTTGTTTTTCTTTTCACTTCAAGAAGGAAATTCAAAAGAAAGAGCTTATCCTGTTGGCCCAATATCCAAAGGTAAATAGGTAATATCGCAAAAAGAAAACACGCAATCACAAACGATAAAATCCAATGACAATCTTTCAAAGTATCACATAAAAAGGTTTGTACAAGTTATTTTTGCCCTGCTTACACAAGCCCTATAAGTTTATTTATAGATCAAAAGAAAACAGAAAAATGTAGTAAGATCTAATATTTTAATGTGAAAGTATGTTTATTTGTCACAACTGGTCCTTACGTCCTAAACCTACAATAGTAAATTTCATCCACAATCAACGAACCAACTTGTTACAAATTGATAGATTTAAATCTTTTATCCTAACTAATATTATAATATCGAAAGTAACACTTGAGAAACGTAGGAAATACTAAAGAATTCAAACCAAACATCAACACGACCCGTCAAAGGCCCACTGCTGAACCGGGTCTTCCTCTCAGAATGAGGTGGGTATTAGGCCATAGTCCACCAGGCTGGCCCAGTGCGGATTGGCAGACTTCACACACCTTTGAGAACATGGAGAACTCTCAGAAGTGCAGGTTTCCTGACGATGTTTTCCTCCACTGTTAAAGCAAGTGATATTTAATTTCTTAAAATACACATAACTCAGAAAAGTCAGAGGTTTGTGCACAGGATCGAACTCAGACCTCCCGAGTAAGACGAGTTTCAAAACAAACGAAAGCGAATTAATATACTACTTACCCCATCTATTGACAGATAGATGGCGTCTGTCTATCTGTTAAACAATCAGAATTAAATCACTTACTAATAAAATAGGTTCTATTTTGATTAAATCTGACACTGAAAAAAACAGAGCTTGAGAAAGGACATAGGCTATGTTTTATCGCGAGAAAAATACTTATAGAAATACGAATAGAAAGTAAATAAATGTGTGCGATTACGCCATCTATCGACGCGGGGATGAAGTGTATGTCGAGCTGTGTGGCCGTTGGGAATTAGTCATATAAAAATTAAAATGTAAAGTATAGTGAAGTTACTAGAATTTAGGTAGAATTAGCCCTAATAATTTCATCAACCATTATAAAAAATATAATTTAATTTAATTATTCCTTTTTTTACGTATTGTAACATACAATTTCTACTACATAACGGTATTTAAAGATCGAATCAATAACATTCTCTAGAATACGAAACATAATGAACAAAAGACTTTTCCTTTCCATTGTTCTGTTTTTAACCAATATTTTCTATTAACCTCGTTTTCATTACATTCAACTTCTTCTGTAAACAAGAAAGTATATTTAATAAGGAAAACCATGATATTAAATGAAGTGTGGAGGAGCTTATTTGGGTTCAATTTTATTCTGTTATTTGGGTATAAGGCAAAACCCAAAATAACAGATTATTTTACTTAAAAATAAATCTCTTTTCTTTATAATTATGTAGATCTCTAATTAATGTTACTACTCAGTAACTGCTAAGTGGTTCAGGCGTTAGATTCACGATCTAATCGATATAATCACTAGGATTGTGTCTCGTCTAAGACTAATCTAGAGCTCTAAATTATTTTAGTCCTAGAACACCTATTACTAATAGAGTCCCGAGCCTTGTTAAGTAATTCCTAGAAAATTGTAAAACAATTTATTGCCTACCTCGCCTTCAAAAGTATTTGTAGAAAGATGCAAGGAAAAATAATAATCTTAAAAGGCGTTATTATTTAATACATATTTTACATAAGATCTAAGTGTTGTTGTTAAATATTAAGTCGTAAAACTTAGAAAATAACTGCAGTATACAAATTGTAAAACTTAAAACGAATAGCACGACTTCTATAACTTATCCAATTTAAAACACCGCAGTTATTTCAAATCGCCTGACAATCTACGAATCGTAATAGACTGAAAGATATTTAGATGGGCTTTATAAAAGTCTTTTACTTTTGATTTACAATTATGGGATTTAATGGAAATAAACCACACATTTTACAACCTTCCCTATATTTAAGTTCAAGGTTCTCCTAAATGGAATCAGATTAAATTTTTAAATAATTAAATTTTCATACATGGTTAGATTGGATGACGAGCTTAGTGACAGTATTCGAAATCCAATATGGCGGACGCCCTAAGACGCAATGCCAACCGATGTGTCAAACATCAATATTAGAAGCAAAAGTTATTTAAAATCGTGATTTATGCCCCTCTAAGGCTGCGTTTCGACCAGAGATAAGCAAGAGTATGTAGCGAGGGGTATGGTTTTTAAGAACCGATAGAATCGCTTCATTTTTCTAGCCTAGTGTGCTAATAAAGCTACAAAACGTCCCTCGCATTGGAAACGCAGCCTAAATCTATCCACGTATTAGCTATTGTACTGTTTATTACAAAGGGCATCTCATAGTAAGGCAATACTATTTTTAAATCAAATTTGACTGAAAATAGAAATAATTTAGCGACACATGTTACATTATCGATAACAGAATGTAAAACTTCGCTCACGCTGCATTATCTGCACGCAATGTGTAAACTTCGTTACAACTATATAAAAAGTTTCCTTTCTGTCTATTGTATTTATGGAACATGATTGGTTACATGCGTGTGTTTTAGAAGAAACGCTCTGTCATTTCAAATATAATTCTACAAAAAATTAACGCTAAAAAAAACTCATTCATTGAAATTTTGTTTAATCGTATGACAAACACCCAATTATTCACATTGATATATAAGAATTGTAACATAGTATTGTTGTTTAATTTGTTATCAGTGTTACCAACAGTAATCTTGTAATAGTAGTTTTTCAGTGGTATTTTTGATATTAAAATTAAAAGCAAAGGTATAACACAAAATGTGTGTAATGGTAACGTACATTGGACACATTTTATTTCTCTTATTTTTATTAATTCAAAAAGGCAAAGGTATTACACCGTACAGCCTTGTCATAGAGATAAGAAAATGTGTGTAATGGTAACGTACATTGGCCACATTTTATTATTTTTATCAATTAAAAAATCATAATAAAAAATGTATACCCGAATAATTATTTTCTTTTTACCTCGAATAGAACTTAAAATTAATATTTTTATGATAAGGAACCTCGTTCCTATCCGGTGTCCCACGACACCACACGTTTTTTACAATCTATAAGTATTTTAAATAAAAATTAATCGCCTCCATATATGTATAAGTTCAGAACGACTTTACCAAATCTGATTATTGACCAGCGACCAGTGAGTGAACTATATGAATACACCTCAGCGAAACGAGGACGGGTCCGCTTGAATTAAATTGAAACATCGACATAGATCGCATGCTCTATGTAGATGTCTCAATTTCTCATCAGAAACTAAAAGCTTTTATACAATATTCCATAGCTCTCACGGTTGATATAATAATTAATATCTATTTGATTTCTATTTCCCAATATTCCCTTGTCGAACGTCAAAAGGAAACCGCATGAGACTTCGTTAATTGCCTGCTAGTTGAGGTGCCAAGTGCAGGTGGCTCCGATAGAACACTAATGCAGCTGTTACACTGCAAAGTACTGAACTGCACCAATAATTAAAACTTACTTTGATATGGCTAGAAATTATAAAAGGTGTAACACAATTTTTTATCAGTACTTTAAAATATGCTATCGTTGGAGCATCTGAATTATTAACTTTAACTTCGAGAGCACCCCATAGATAGCATCTTTTAGAACATCTATTGTGATAACTAGTTATGGTGTAGTTAACGAAAAAATATCAAATATTACATTTTAATAACTTCATTCATTCATACAGTCGTACACTGTAATACAATTTCGTTCACTCAACGTCACTTGGATACGGGCCACAGGCTAGTGCGGACGTGTTATTGTCGATTATTAAATATGTAGGCTATAATGTAAATATACGAATCATAAAGAAAGTCATAGATATCGCGTTCCTTATTTCAAAGTATTTATTTAATTTGACAAAGATAATTAGTAAATATAAAGTAAAATACAAAAGATAAAACATTTATGTTTAAGCATGAAAATCTTTATGTTAGCCATACTGACAGACAAGCTAAAATAACACCTCTCCTTTTATCTTCAACAAAATTTAATAATTTCAAACTTCAAGTAACGTGGGTTAAAACAGTTATTAATGATTTAAAATCATGATTGATCGTCTATTAAGTTCACTTCTGTGTTTCTCACGGAAGCTATTAAAAACTATTTATTGTAGCGTAATAGTGTTAAGTAATAAACAGTAGACTAGAAATAATGGTGTTTTCAATTTTAAATAACAGGAAAAACACTCACCAAAAAAACGAAGTTTACATAAATTGTTTGAGCTTATATAAATACAAGAATATATTTATAAACAACAACATTAGAATGCTTTTAAGTTAAGGAAAAAATAAAGTAACAAAAAAATATAATAGTAATTACCGTGTCTCTAAAAATATACATCTTTTTATTTTCCAACTAAAAAAATACTTTCTTATATTACTATTAGTTGAAGATTACAAACGAACAATTCTAACAGTAGAAAAATCGTTCTCAATCTTCAAAATTAGGAAATTACTCGTACATTGTGGTTTTATTCAAATGACCGACTTAGTCATTTTTAAGTCATATTTTCCATACAAACTTAACAAAAAAAAATGTGATATTCGAATACATAATTCTATCAAATACAACTACTACTATAGAAGAGTTACTTCCTTAGATTAGTACGAGATGAAGTCTTTTAAAGTATAGAAACTCGTAAAGACAACAAACAAGCTCTGTAGACATGAATATGAACAGTGCCTTGCCAATCTCTACCCTCCACTGCTTGATTTCGTAAATATTTCACAAGCCGATATCAATATTAACGATTTACATGATTCTCAATAAATCCTCAGACTTACAGTTTATTATGAATGTTAGTATAATACCTGAAGTATTTCATTTATTTTAAAAATTTAACAATTAAAACAACTAGCAAATCAAAGGTTATCAACTAGTTTCAACATACTTGTAGAAACGATTTGCTTGAAAGTCATCGAACGATGTGAGCATGGAAAATTGGTCTTATATTCGACTTTTAAGGCTTTATCTTCGTGAAGGAAGTCGATTATGGAGTGAAAGTTACGAATTTGTACTAAAATCGGTTGTAATGCAATGTAACAATACAGAAAAACGTTTTAGTGGCAACTTTCTGTAGTTCTTTTTAAGAAAACAAATGATCATGAAATTATACCTGTACATAAATGTTGCTGTACTTAGGTTAATGTGTTTTCTATTTAATATCACAACTACGATGAAGATAAAAGTAAGATTATTGACACAAACGCCATTGACTTAAGGAGTAGTAATCATCAAATGTTCTAAAAATCACCCAACCATCTAAACAATCTATTAAGTATATAGGTTACAAATGTTTTATAATTACCGAAAGTAGCGGTTCAGGTCAAGGTTTAAAGATTCTAAAATTTCGTAAGTAATTATCAACACGATAATACTCGATGGATATCAAGAACACTTAATAATACTTAATTTATTAACTAAAGGCGAGCTTCTTCAATAAAGAAGGACAGTCTAATATCTTTCCAATTAAAACATAAGATTACAGGTACAATACTGATTTGTCCTTAATAATTAACTACTTGCTAGTAGATAGATATAAAATTGCTGAATTAATTAGCTTCCTTAAATTATAATAAATGCTACCCAGATACTTCATTTAGAATGATCAATTAAGATTTATAAGACCAACTGATAGGTCAAAAGATATTGTAGTACATGATGCACTCTTTAATTATTCATTGCATGAACTAAAATTTGGAACTATGAGTATATTATCTAATAAAGAGTTAACTATGTTTGCATCAAAATAAGATAGAACATCACAACAATGCGATGGAAAAAACTAGTGTCATACAACTGGCGCTAGATTTTTTAAGCTATGAAATAACTTTGGGAAAGGCACCGATGACCTGTCATACTAAAGACAAACAAAGAAGCAATTTCATTACAATTGAAATCTAATCACCAAGGCTGAAGGTGATACTAGAAGAGAAACACTTTGCAAAACCAATAAACGGTACCGGATAAATCGAACCAAATTTCACGGCCCACTTAATTTGACGAAGCTAGATCATTTCGGCCATGAACGAAGCGACGTAAAGCACCAGTTGTGAACTGATTTCTATTGTTCCTACAGCTTTCTCTTTAAATCTGTTTACGTTTCACACTCGTTCGGAAAATACATTCCTAATCTACTCTATTTGTACGTATAGATACTTTCTTTTTAGGTCATATAGATAATGCTTAACATGAACTGAGAGCGACAGTGGAAGAAGTTAATGAAAGAATGTAAGTAAAGGATGTTCAAAATCTAGAATTTTCCACAAATAAGGATTTAACTCGAAAAGACCAACAATAAGGAACTATTTTGTATTCTGATAGAGAAATAGATTAGCTAAAGTGAATTTAAAGTATTCAAATCAAGAAAAAATCTAAAGAGGTGGAAGGCGAAAAAGTTTGAAAAAGTCAAAAGACAAATCAAAAATTCCGTAAATAGAAATATTCCTCTTTAGCCAATCAATAGCTTTAATTCGATCCTGAAACTAAGCTCGTACCCAAGTTTTTAAATTTGTTGTCTTCTAACTTAGTATCTTATTCGGGAGGTCCGAGTTCGATCTTGGGCACACACCTCTATCTTTTCAGAGTTATGTATGTTTTAAGCAAAGGTGGACTATGACCTAATACCCTCCTCAATCTGAGGAAGAAACCCCGGCTCAGCAGTGGGTCATTAATGGGTTGTGATAATGAACTTACTTGGAGGTCAGTATTTACTAAGTGTTATTACAAGTAAGGAAGAAGAATATGGCGGAGAAGAGTAGAGTTAGAGTTACCTGGATAGTATTTTTACCTGAACCTAGAGCTTTTCAACTTGGAAATCTGCAGAATATAAAAAAGAATTCAATATGTAGAGTATTTGAAACAAAAGTAATTGAAGTCCGTCATTGGAGCATCAAACGCACAATTTAAAGTAATGACAGGTTACAAATAGACGAAAGTAAGTTTCATTGTGTACGATTTCCGTATACACTGTACTGGTTTTCTTATACTTAGTAGAGCGTAGGATGTGTTTTGTGAATGAAATTACGATCGTTTTGCTGTATGATGTTTTTTCCTGTTGAATATTAAAATTTTCTTATGCTTGCCGGCCTCGTTTTGGCCTCACAAATAAATAAACAAAAATCACTTAAAACTTACTCTGTATATAGTAATATTTTAAACAGCAACAAGACTAATTTATATTGGTGTTAACTATAGTACAGTTACAATGTAGGTAATCCGGATTCGTCGGATTGTAAAAAATAACAGAAAAATATTTTATCGATATTTAAGACCCTAACTAAAAATTGCAATAATAATGTGTTTAAAGAACTTAAATTGGAAATCAGATTGCATTATACGTATCTAGCAAATGCAATATAACACTTTTATTCAATTAAATTTCTAAATTAAGTAATTTGTTATCAATCTGTCTATTTTCATAACTAGCGTGTTAGCTAGCCCCGCTCAGTGTGTCAAATGAAGAAATTTTATTAATTCTTAACAAACGCATCTCTGGTGGAAACACAACATAACAAACTAACAGTCGAATAAATAAAAGATTCAAGATATTAAAATCAAATCTAACATAAGGAAGTAACATAACGGTATATTATTAACCAGACAGCTTCTAAGGAAATCAGTTTTGATGAGATCAACGTCCTTCATTTATAACATTTTATTATAATTATAGCATTTTCTTTAATTTCTTCATTTACATTTTACATTAGAGATTTTTGATTCGGAAACAGGTATTAGACAGTGGCTGTATACCTACCTAACTAGACTATATATTAATCTATACTAATATTATAAAGAGGAAAGATTTGTATTTTTGTATTTTTGTATTTTTGTATTTTTGTATGTAACGAATAAACATAAAAACTACTGGACCGATTTCAAAAATTCTTTCACCATTAGAAAGCTACATTATCCCTGAGTAATATAGGCTATATTTATTACAAGAAAAAATTAGAGATCCCCAGAAATTCTCACTAAAACCAACACAAGGTGCAAAAAAATTAGCTATAAAATATCTTTCATCGCATGCGCTGCGAAAAGTATTAATGATAAAACAAAAAAATGTTTTACAATATTATAGAACGTATCAATATCTACAAAAAACTCCGCGAGACTATATGTCCAACTATTGTAGTTAAGTCACTATAACTACTTTTTTACATTTTAAAAGTTGATAAAAATGCCTATCAAAATCAGACCATGTTTTCCATAACTTTGTATTAATTCTTATCCAAATAAATTATTTCGTAATGAAGACTGTTTCAATACCTGTTAATTACTTTTTGAATTATTGAAATCAGACATTCCAGTCAAAAGATATTACGAAATAAAAATATCAAGATAAATAAAAATAATCCCAGACGGGCCGCCGGCGCGGTGTGGCGTGCCTCGCAGCGCAGCGAGTAACGCGGCGATAGAGGGAGCGACAAAACGCGGGAGCCAAAATGTTAAAAAAAAATTATCCACCCGTGCGAAGCTGGGACGGGCCCCTAGTGTACAATAAAATAAAGTTCTAGTAGTGGAGATGAGTGTTGATTGCACTGTAAAGGAACCCTGTATACTTTCACCTGGGCCACAATCTGCAGACACTATTCATTTTCCTATTTAAGTCCATAGTAGTAATATTTTCACCATGGAATAAATTAGATAAGTTTTACTTGTCGCGTGGTTTAAAAGAGCTCAGTCACAACGCGATTTTTAAAAACATTGAAGAAAAAGTATACAAAACTGTTAGTACAAGATCCCGTGATAATCAAACCTTCGTTATTTTATAAATCCTGAAAGTTTTACTGTATATATTGATAATAGAGATATAAATATATATAACTATGAAGTTTGGATCACGGATGGTTTGAAAGGTATAAAATTGCACCTCAAATACCCAATTGTGAGGCTGTTATTAAATATTTTATTTTTTTATTTGGAATAATATTAGAAACCACGTCGTCCATTGTCAGACACTTAAAACAGTTACAATCCTCAGTCTGACACCCTTAAATTAATTAATATTTATTAATTACTAGCTGACCCGACTGACATTGTCCTGTCTTAACTAAGAATATTGAATTGTCTGTCAAAAACCTACATTAGACAAGTTAATATGGCCTTTAAGTTTTCATACATTTTCTTATTTTCCGCATAATTTTCTTAATTCTGTCTTACATAAGAACCTTTTCCTGACAATAACAAACACAACAAAAAAAGGATTAGCGAAATTGGTTCTGCCATTAACGCGTGATGCCGTGACCAAGGGAAATAAGGATTCATTTTTATATATATAAAAGATAAGATAGATAATTATACTTATAAAAGATGTTTGTTATCAACTTGTCAGACACATTAAAAATTGTTATCTTTCAAAGCAAACGTGACCGTAACATTATAGTTGGCAATCGTTTTTATCTCCATTAATGACATACACAGAAAAACTTTCAGGTTTTATAAAACTACAAAAGTCTGATAGTCGCAGGCTCCTGGTCTATAAAGTTTATTTAATAAAATACCGCTATCCTTAAGTGTTAGTTCAATATCATTATTATATTTCCAAGAGGGGAAATTCTATCAGGTTAGTGTCTAGTTTCTTCGCTTGGAGCTATATAGGCATTTAACGGTAATAGAGTAATAGTCAATGATCTTAAGGAACCTTTTTTGATTTGAGAAAATTAGATGATTTTAAATTTATTATTATAATTAAAGTTTATTACATAATAATATTGTACTTAACATCCTTAGGTGGGAGTCAACTAAATTTATTATTTTTGTCTTCTGATGGGTAGAATACCTGAAACAAACATACGTATATTTTAGTTAATTATATCAAATTAGTAGTTTATTATACTACTAGCGGCCCATCCCGGGTTCGCACGGGTGGATAATTTTTTTTAAACATTTCGGTGCGTTCGTTTCGGTTGAAACTGTCTTAAATACAAAATAATTTATTTGGATAAAAATCAATACAAAGGTATGGATAACATGGTCTGATTTTGATAGGCATTTCTATCAACTTTTAAAATGTAAAAAAGTAGTTATAGTGACATAACTACAATAGTTAGACATATCGGAGTCTGTCTGTCTCGCTAAGTTTTTGAAGATATTAATACGTTCTATAATATTATAGAACATTTTTTTGTTTTATCATCAATAATTTTCGCAGCGCATGCGATGAAATACTATTTTATGGCTAATTTTTTTGCACCTTGGGTTGGTTTTAGTAAGAATTTCTGAGGAGCTCTAAATTTTTTTTAGTAATAAGTATAGCTTATGTTACTCAGGGATAATGTAGCTTTCTAACGGCCAAAGAATTTTTGAAATCAGTCTAGTAGTTTTGTAGTTTATTCATTACATACAAAAGTACAAATATTTCCTCTTTATAATATTAGTATAGATTATATATTGTGTGCTTTTACAACAGCATCTGTAGCTAATAACATTTATATGACAAAATAAATTATAGTATTAAAATTTAAGACTATGGATTAGGTTGTAAATTTTTTGGAACTAAAACTTTACAAGACTGGTGTTTAACAGGTTTGAAAAAAAAATTCTGATTTATAATTCTAGCGAACACTATACTTATATGTGCATATATGCAATTTTTTTTAATTCTTTGCGAATTTCTTCTTTTCCTTTAAAAAGCTATCAAAATTTTTAATGTATAAAAAAGCCGCCTAAACATTCCAGTGCGTTTTGTGATTCAACATGAAATAAACACATGTCATTTTTAATGTTTAAAAAAAATATAAATGTCTGTCAAGCCTGATCTATTCTGCGTCAAAGAGAAATTCTTGACTCGTATATCTTCGACTTCAGTATCGTGATCTCCATTGATATGTAAAATTGTAAACTAGGCCGTTTCGCTTTGTTAATTTAGTACGGATAACGGTTCTGTAGGTTGAGAATAGGGTTGCCATAAAAAATGATCTTACATAGACAGGACTACAAATACAATTTTATTTTAATAATTTTACCCGTAAGGGGACGGGTTAGAATACTATTCCCCTCTGCCGCTGGGAGAGCATCTCGTAAGAGCCGTGTAACCCAGCACTGCCTTGGTGGTAGAGGATCTGTTCCTCGACTGGTTTACGACCGCAGCATGCGAATCCGACCGCCAAGTGTCATAGACGCGTTCCAAGTAAACCGCATGTAGGCCAGACTTACCCATCCCATTAATGCTGCGGATCTAGTGAACTCTTAAAAAGCAGTATTTTTTCTTCACTCCCCCTCCCCACTCTATATTCGAGGATGCAACGTATCATCAAAACAAGAGGGTATCTCTTGTTTGGCCGATGTCCATGGGCGATGTTGGCCACTTACTATCGTAGACACCGTCGTAGATTCGGACTATCTATTCCACGATGGTGATGGTAAGTGGATCGGTGGACCATCTGCTCATTTTCACATTGTCTGCCATAAAAAAAAAACAATATCATTTGCAGCAAAAAAATCAATATTATGGACACGAAACGGTTTTAAAAGAAATATTAGTTACTTAAAAAACCTCCAAAGTGACATAGGAGATTCAACTAAATATTTTTAATACCTTTCTAGGACCTATAATACTTACATCCTAATGACTTCAAGAATAGATAAACATTTCAAAACATTACAATAACTGTATACTGGTCTGTGAAATCATAGTGATAGTAAAAAAACGGAAGAAGTTAATCCCAAGTATTTTCTCATTGATCTAAAAGAAGTATTTTTTAATAAATTATATAAGAGTAAAGGAAATAGCTTAAATTAAGATTAATTACGGCAAATAAAAATCCACTATCACAATTCGCTGAAGTTGTTACCGGAAAAGAGTCTAATAAATAAGATTTATTGACCTCTGATTGTTGACATATTACTTAATCGGAAATCATCAGAAATTGTATATTTATTGCATTATATAATATTTATTTATTAAAAAAAAATAAGTTGTTTTGAGTATTCTTGTTTAAACTACACTCGTACACTAATATAATAAAGCTCAACAGTATGTTTGCTAGAACGTGTTAATCTCAAGAATTACTAGTTAGAATTTAAAAAATCTTTTATTATTGAATAGTAGGGTGTCTTATGAATTTCGTGATACTACGACGTAATACGACGAAAATAATAAGAACTGTGATATTTTATGTTTTGGAATCATTATTTTGTGATAAATTATAAGAAATAGTCAAAGTTATCCTTTACAATTTTAGGTTGGACTTTAATCTCGAATAACTTCGAAACGAGTCAACTTAGCGAAAAATCATCTTAGACCATTTTTGTAGGTCGTTAAATTTCCTACAGGAATATTTTTTGATTTTCACGAAACATTCATTCGTTCAAGTGCATGAAAAATCGAAAAAAAAACAAATTCCTATGTTATTTAAATTGGAAATGAAAAGTTCGATGAGTCACCTTTTAACATTAATATTAAGGGTTCAAAATTTAACCAGAATTTTTTTTTTCGTCATCTCAAACGATATTTTCATGGTAACTAAGGAAAAAAAATTAAAAGATTTTTGGCCCACCCTATTGGATAGCCTACTTATCCTACCTATCGAGGAACAATACGCTACGACCCACAGGAGCTCTATCACATAGGCGAAAACACGCAGGGAAGTTACTAGTTTTAAATAAGTCACTTAATTTATTTTAAGAACAAATATTTAGTTGTTATTTTTTTAATTAATTACAGTTTCATTCATTCAATGCTAATTGAGAACGAACGAGAAATTGAAGCTGTCGAAGTACCGCTAATAGCGGCATTAGTAGTGTACAAAAACGTGCAATGACGTTAGTTTTTAGGGTACATAGCTGTTAAATATGTATATACAAATTAGAAGAGATTCCGTCTAGTATTATTTACAAAAACCTAGATGGTAACCTAGATATTAAACAATTTTAAAGCCCTTTTAGACACTTGTAAAAACACTATGTATCACAAATAATATCGATTGCAAAGTTACAAAATCAACATTTTCATATACAATATAAACAAAAATAATAAGGGAAAATGTATATCATAGTTTAATAATAAATTGAGTACATATATTTATAACAAACTTGATTGCCTTACTTGTCAGAGATACTGAGTTATTTTCATAAAAGCTCAATACATATATATTTCATATTATTACCGACCTATTAAACGTTCAAGAAAAATTATAATTGTCTCTGAAAACTTTTATCTATCCCTTTTTTACCACTAGCAACTCGCCCCATCTTCCCACGGCTCTTCTACCTACCATTACAATATGCATGTATTCATATACTTAAAAATTCTTATTGAATCAAAGATCTAAACGTACAGACAATGGGAAGCGACTTTGTTTTATAATATAAAAATATAATAATAATTCGTTTTTCAATCAAAACCACAGGCAGAAGCTAGTTAGTAATCATATACCGGTTAGTATTGGGTGCGCCATCGGTGAGAGGGCGGTCAACCTTGGTGCATGGATCACTTCCTTCTAATAGTTATTTTATCTCGTTGCCAAGTTTATGTTTGCTGTTTTTCAAATGGCCTTTGTCCTCATAATATATCTAGTGGCTTCTGAATGCTATATTGCGGTTTCATACATCTCCATTGTCGCAACCACATAGCTCTATATATATGGCAATATCTCATTAAATAATTATTAAAAATGGATAAGAATTTCCTGAGATAACATCCTATAATAACCTTTAACTTCTCTATAACTTTTTTAATTAAAGTATCAAACGAACAAAGGGTCCATCTGATGGTAGGGCCACCGTCGCCCATACACCTGCGTTGCCACCTCGAAGATAGACTGAGGAGGAGGAATAAGAAGAGAAGTATGCTACAGATTCAGTAAACCCCAAGAAAGAAGCCATGAAACCACAGCATTAATGGAACAGGAGAGGAAGCAGGGTAGTGTGACCCACATGTGGCTCGACCGGAACGCGTCAGAGACGCTTGGCGGTTTGATTCGCATGCATGGATTCGCAGGTGGTCTTTACTCAGTCAAGGAAAAGATCCCCTACCGCCTAGGGGGTGCTAGGTTACTCGGCTCTTGGCTCTTACGAAATGCTAATCACAAATCTTGTGTCGCGTTGTTTTTCCGAAAAGAATTTATTAACTACGTATCTACGTAACTTGTAAAATAGATTTATTAGGAATTATTATTATTATACATTAATTTTTTTTAATTACTGAAGGATAATTATTCTAAAAACAGATGACAAAACAAAGATAAACATTCAATAGATGGCGATGCGTTAAAATTTCTTTCAATATATTTCGTATCTTTCTGTAACATATAATTACTTTATAATTGGTAAATTTCACACCTATAAAGCCGGAGTGGCTCGCTAGTTACTGTTTAGCATAAAATTGTGAAAAACCTAAATTAAATTGTTCTTACTATCTATTCAAATATTTTTAAACAGTACCTACTATTTTTCTTCATATGGACATAGTTCACAATTTAGTTTACCTTGATCGCATTACATAAAACGTGTTACCAAAAACCTTGATATTATCACCTGCTAAGTGCCAAAAAGCCAACATACACATTTATTATGCTAAACTTTCTGACCCGAATCAACTTACCAAAAACATCAGACTAAATAATTTTGAAGTTTTAACTACCTATGACAACAAAATAAATTAAACTGATTTCTCGCATTCTTCTCATAAACCCTTTCATTTGATACCCATATCTAAAAACAACTAGTCCGCCATCTTGGTTAAATGCTAGCTAACCATGCAATGACATCCAATCTAACCGGAAGATCTTAGATTACCATACATACAAAAATTGCAAGTTAAAAGTTTAAAACACATGATAATTACCGTTAACTGTAACATTTAGGTTTAATTGAATAACCTTAGTATTATATGGGTTACAGCTGCAATCATCACCTGTCCGGAAGTGTGCGAAAAATACGTTAAAATCCAGCTGTTACTCATTACAAAAGCAAGGAATAATATCAAGAATAAATGGCTTTAAAGTAAAATTTAAATACGATAATAATATTCAATTTGCGAATCATCAAACCGAGCAATGCCAGAGGCTTAAGACCATACCATCGTTATACATAATTTTGATTCTTAAGAGCAACTTCTCCGTACTCACACTTCAATATGATAGTTAATATCAAATCTATGAAACTACTCCACAACCTGCCGAAGACCATACATTAAACATTGTCTAAAGTAGTGCAAGTTGTGTAGTCTTATTGTGGTGTAAGATCTTACTTATCAAGGATCACGTATAAAGAGTATGAGACCTAATTGCTCATCTTCACCGCTCGACAAATATTTAAATAGTAAAGTATAATACCTAGCACCACGCCACCAAACAACGTTACACTATTAGACACTTCTTTAATATGTACTGCGCGATATTATTTCTTATTCGATCAAGATTCGATAGGCTCGATTTATTGGAACGAAAGTGACATATTGTCCACTCGAAATTAGATATAATGAACTACCCGCGAATACTACTTTATTTTTGTTATTTTAATGCTGTCACAAGGTCCAGGTATTGCTCGTTAAAAATTGTCCAAACAAGTATTTTATTAATATAGATTACAAATAAGATAAGTATTTAATGCTATTATATGCAGATGAACTGGAACTTAAATGTCATTATCAGATATTACAGCCTTGCAATATGATAAGAGTATTACCTCCGGTTTATTGTTGTTTCTTGACAAGGCCGATTTGATACACTCTTGTTATAAATAGAATCGTATCAAATTTATATTAGCAAATGTAATATTGATGTCAAGTACAGAAACAAAAAAAAATAAAAAATAATCGATAAATTGACGTGAAATTGCAAAATTGTCGTAAAACTAAACTCGTGTTATAGTTATCTTATCGGATATTCGGGTTCGTTACAGCATTTGTCAAGAACTACTGAACCGATTTTGATGAAACTTGGTACAGGGATGGTGTAGAGCTTGGAAAATGACATAAGCTACCTTTTATCCCAAAAAATGCTTAAAGAGGTTGAAATAGTGAATGGAAGTTCTTTATATACATCGGCGCGTAAGTTAGGCTTTGGTTAACCTAACCTTAGCTTTATATGGTGTAACTGAGCAGTGGAATTCTTTTAAAAGACGTCTTTAATCCTACACCTTGGTCACAAGTCCATGGCACTGCTAAGTTTCCTGTCGTAATTGTAGGAGATCATAAGGCGTTTACCCAATAGTACAATCAATATCACACCCCCATTGTAGTGTTTTTCATATATAGGAAAATTTGTTCAAAATTATAATGTAAATTAAACACCTGATAAAATTGTCCCAAACGAAGCCGGGGCGGGCTGACTAGTATTGTATAAATAATTTTCATTTCATATTCTTCACTCAATTTGTCTCCATACCATTCAAATTGAGACTAACATTAGAATTAAAAATTTTGTGAGACAATTCTTAAGTTTACACCAGGGTCACAAATCCCAGGAGCTATTTTGGCTCATGTCTGTATACAATAAAGAATTTCATACATTTCTAATATATACAAACATTACTTAGAAGGTAAATACAAATAAAGAAGTAACCTGTTCAGTAGCAAGTCCCATAATTTCTTATAGGCAATAATTCTATATAAGGGTCTATAATTTTCTGCGAACATTTCAACTATGAAGCCATCCGTCTCTTTGACAATTTCTCGGCGAAGTAATTAAGATTTACAAGTACTTTCTCTGACACAGACTGAATGCAGATGCAATTACACTTCTATAGTAATTTATTGAATGTCAAGAACATCTTTATTCCAATCATTTATATCATAAAAATAATTCAGAGAATTACAATAATACATCATCCTGAATTCGAATGTTCTTTCGTATTCTTCTCAGCAAACCCTATCCTTTGACATCCATATTCCAATAGTCCGCCGTTTTGGATGTTTCGCCATATTGGATTAAAAATTAAGTCATTTCGTTTTTCGTATTCCTTTCTCAAAACTCTTTTATTTGATACTCTTTCATGGGCATATACTAATTTAACTGGTTTGCTATCTTGGACCATCCGCCATTTTGGATTTAGAATAACATCACTTAGCTATCCGCATATAAACTTGTAAACAATGTTCCATTTTAGCCTTTATTTAACTTATATAATAATTGGATTGGATTCAGATTGTCATTCACAATCTAAATCAAATATGGCGGACTCTCAAATGATGGCTAATTATTTTTTATGAACCTATGTGTTTTTTCACTCAGTCATTCAATCAAATTTATTAGAGGAACCATCAACAATAGGACTTCATGATTAACAACATACTGTTTTCTATAGCAGTTAAGTAGTAACTGCATGATGTAGACAAATCCCACACACGAAAGCGAAAGTTAAGACAAATTAATTCATTTAATATTAAGTCAAAAGTGCTTAAAGCGATGCCGTAACACTCTCATACTTATTACGACTATTACGGATCTCGTTTTATTTACAAACGCCATTGTGAAGGTCTGGGAACAAGATCTGATTGCGAAAAAATCTGATCCAGCTTTCATCTTTCTCACTTTTGTATTTCTACTTGCTTTCTCACAAAGAATCTTATGTTGAGTGATCGTTATTGTCAGCGTGCTTTTTAAATAAATTCCTGCTGTTTGTTTCGAATGTCTGTACGTAGAAAATGTTTAAGAAAACTTATTGAAAGAACTCTTTATAATAAATACTAAGAGAAGTCAAAACAATCATAAAAAGGCTGTTTATCTGTAGATTTACTAACCTACCAATAAAAACTACTGCACGATATTGGATACTGTTTTAACAGTTGGATTACTGCGACTTTGACTCAAAATATATGCTTTATTTCTTCTATTCAATGGCTTTTCAAATATTTTAACCCAGCAAGAGTAGGACCGGACGATTAAAATTGAACTGTTAATAAAATTAACGTTAAAATTTGTAAATAAAGATAATTAAACACAATCTCTAATCATACTTAATGATGCTACGACAGAAGTTCAAGCTGTGCTGGTGACCCAGATGTATATTTATGATGAATTTACACTTGCCTTCAATACCTCGCTTTCTATGATCTATCTAAAATGTGTAATAAAGTAAACAACTAAGGTGATCTTTATAGAGGATCCTAAGTATTATGAGATAATATTTACTCTATGAAATTACTTGTCAGAGCTGTCGGAGGTTGGCTAATAATTTCTGACGTGAAGAACTGTGATAAGTTCACATTCGTCATTATTGCATGTATGATAAAATTTGTACTATTTACCTAAAAAATAATGAGGTATAAAATAAGTAATAAATAACATTCTCATTAGACATAAATCAAAATATATTATAACAGTAATTAATCAGGCACTTATAATTCTTTGTTACTCAAACATTGATTAATCACTTTGTATTTACAATAGTCAGTTATAATAAATAATTTGTTTCTCTACAAAATTTGACGCCAGAGCCTTTCTTCTTTGATATGTCTTAACGCCATTTTGTGAGTCAGTGACACGCAAAAATACAACTGTAACAGAAAGACTTAGACTCTCTAAAGTGCTTATCTGGTTTTACGCCAAATATATAATATTGTTTTAAATTTCCATTTCTTACTAATAGTAGCGCCATCACTTCGCGACCGACGATAGCGCGTCAATATCCATCGCCTCTATGAAAATTATCGCTTAATCAATAAAAGTTTATTTAATTGCGAATATAATGATTCCTTTCACAAAAATTCAAAAGAGCAAATTTATATATTTTTTCTTGACTCGCTTATTAAGTATTAACATTTTCTCACGAAATAATTATAAACGATGCTTTGTTTAAAAAACTGAAGTCTTCCTGTTCAAATATGTTCTATTCATTTCTATAATTACTGGTAGATATTTCAACACAATGGCAATACCGGCCTCTAGATTTCATGTTCATTCAACATGATAAATTGGTAATTATATAGAACCAATATGAACGGGCAATGTAACGCCCAGTGGCATTTTAAATCAATTGGTTGATAATTTTAAGTTTCTAATGTCTTAGTTATTAATTTTAGATAGCATAAATTAATATCTTGTATATAAATTAATCTTTGAATCTCTAAGAGAAATACTACCTAATAGTACAGCAGTTCAATTATTTAATAAAGATAAAACTAAACATGATTATTTTATTCTCAAAACAAATTAATAGAAGATTCCAAATGTATCATCAACTTTTAATTTAGCACATCTAATTGAGATTGGAAGATTAAAATAATGTAGAAATAGCGTTTCTCCCAAAATAGCGTATATTTTCAAAATTAGTGTTACAAAAGCAGTTAATGTCGCGCGTACAGAGGTCAAAGGTCAGTCATACTGATTTTGAAAAATACTTGTTCCGGTAACGGCCGCGCGTTCCGTATTACGCATGAACACATCAATAAAGGAGAATACCTAAGGATTGTATCATAGAACAAATCTTTTGAACCAGTAAAATAGAAGTTCTGAATAGATATTTAACTGAATCTATCCAGCGAATTAGTCTTGCACCCTTTAAAATCAACATGATGATTATGGCAATTAAAATAATCAATAAGGTGAAAGACGAAAGTCTTCCAAAGATGGATGGACCAAAAGTAAAACAAGTTTACGGAAAATAAAAATCAATTCATAATTTTTTTTCGAAATTCATTCTTTTAATACCCAATTTAATCCTAGATCGATTCTGGTGCATCTGAATTTATATTACTACATTATTTGATTTCTTTACTACAAGTGATGGGAAGTGAAAGCTATTTTGTTTATTGCTGATTTGGTTCATTAATATTTAAAAAACAAGCCTAAATTATTTAAATTTCTTTGTAAACATGTATACCATACTTTAAGTATGTAAGAAACTGCAGATAGTACGTCCGCTTGTACTTTCGAGTGGTATGCGAACAAATGCCACGCTTTACTCCGCCCGTAACGATATTCCAAATGTCAGAATCGTGATTTTTGTCGTAAAATATTTCGAAACACTTTGTGCAATTTCGTTTCAACTTGGCTGATCGGTAAGTCTAATTTTGTATGATCAAGAAATATGTAATTCGTAGCGTATGTAATTTAATGTAGTCTATAACCTTCACCTACATTACATATTTGTTAAGGACACGTTACTTTAACAGTATTATAAACGTTTTGTTTATTTTCTACATTATTATGTAAGGTATCTTGGTTAGTTCTAACCCTAAATATTAGTAGACCTAAAATTAAACAAAAATATATTATTTTCTCTTTCAATCTACACAATGAAAGCAATCAATATATTAATTTTTCACTTATATGATTTACTTTTAAAATCTTTTCTACGTCAATGTTAGTTTCAAGTTTCTAACTAGATGGGTATAAACAATGGGTCGTAGTACTATGAAACAAAATGGCAGCAAGTCGTATAAGGAGCACTATAGAAAGTCAAGACATTGCTTGTCGAAGTAAGAGGAACATTTTCAAAAAAAATCATGTATTGATTAGTTAAAAGAAATCATAATTTAATATTTAGAAATCAGAATGCATATATAAAAGAAGTTTTAATATAAATTCCAATAGTAATATAAAATTTCAATGCAAATATATGTAGCGCAGTAGATAACACTAGTACTATTCACGAAGATTCTCAGCTATCTAGATAATGCGATTATAATAGCAATGCCGAGGCCATAGAAAGTTGTTAGGGCCATTTAAATGAGACCTGTGTCATTCGATTCACCTGTATTTGAAACAAATAGACCGATACGAATTTTATTTCAAGATTTAAAATCCGCCATGAGACTAGACTATTCAAAATTATAGTTTACCGAAGTAGTACAAAGCAATTTCTGATTTAATGCCAATATAGCAGTTTCATGGTCTAAAAATCTTACCAACTGTTATTGGCGATTGTTTTGGTATAGCTTTAAGAGTGCATTGTAAACTGAGATTTTATGTAATGAAACTAGTGTTTCTGTATTTGATAATATACAAAATTTTAATTTAAAAGAATTTTCAAATCAAATTAGATTCAGCTTTGCATTCTCAAACATATATCCTCTTGAATTTACATTTAAGTGAGACAATCTTCGAAACGTTAAGATTGATTTAACAATTAGTTATGTTTAAGCCTTGACAATGTAAATTTTAAAATCAGTATAATATCTTATGGACTGTCTTATCCTTGGATAACTTCAGAAATAACCTAAAACGTTTAAAATTTTGATTACATTCGCGCTATTTCATAGCAAGTTGTACCAATTTTGTGTGCAACATCAATAAACTTGACTTTTTCTGATTTCTGTTATTGATCAAGATTATACGATTTAATGAAACTATTATTGTTGGTAATACGATTCAAATTGACAGTTTTATTAGAATAGTGACTTTGAAGAATTCGCTCTGGTCACGCTCGGAACGTTCACATTACGGAAGAAATTGATCTGGATCCAATTACTTTGCTTTTCGTAGTTATGTTCTTACGTAAGTAAAGCTAAATGGTACTATATTGGAAATAAATCCAATGACATTTATGTTTTATAAATAGTTTCTTTTATATGACTATCATTACCATCCTTTACCAAACTTATCCGATCAGTCCAATTCTTGACCACTTTTCAAATAGTAATCAGTCTTATTTCATCAATGGCCTAATATTGTCCTCCAATACTTCAAGAGTTGTTAGCTTTATGGTTTTAACGCAAATTTTCATTACAAGAAAAATGATTTCATGTATCAATTTAGCTAAAAAAAACTCTTATACTCTTATAGTTTTTGTTTTTATACTACTACACATTTTCATGACATGACATGATAATTAACACCTAATTTTAACTGCACTCACCTCCACAAACAAATTGATTAACACCTCTCAAAGTCCAAAGATACCAGATTTGTTGATGATATCAACTCTTAAATTACCTGCAACAATAAAACAAAAATATATATTATTTGTTTACTTTAATTACTGTTTTATTGTATAGTTCTTTATTTTATTTCAAGTAAAGTCAGTCTCTCTCGTGTTTCGTGTAGCGTACATTTAAGTTAGTATTATAGTGTCCTGTGTCGTGGTTAAGGTCATCCTTCTCAAGGTTTACATAAGTTAAGTTTATTATCTACTGAAATTAGTATTCGGGCAGCTAATTGCGTTGTAAAAAATATAAAAGGCCTTTAACCCTACACCTTTGTTGCAAGTTCATTTTTCAAATCCAAGGTGTCCGGTTTTCTGTCTAAATAGTATTGCTGTACAGTCATGGGTATCATTCCTCTCTCCTTCTATGACAGTATTACAAACTTTATCACAACTACGTTAAGAATAACGACGGTAAAAAGAATTATATGAAAAAGTTTATTTTACTTTGCGACAAAGTAATTTAGACTTTATCTCCTAAAAATGAAGTGCAATTTGCTTTGTATAGTTTTGACGTGAAATGTCATGTGGGTTTAAATAATTGAATTGTATTCATCATTTATAAATAAAATATAATCTTATTTATGTTGCCAACACTTGATCGATTAATTTATTTTAAAAATACCTCCATTGCCCCACCAACATATAAACTCTCTCCCAACTCCTAATTGGTCAAGACAGTTAAGTTTTACCATTTATACCAGTTCCTGATGAGAGTTCATAAAATTTATTATTAGTTTATTTAGCTGTTAAGCAGTGAGGTCGAGCAGTGGAGGCGAATGTTATGATCAAGTAAAAGGGGCTTTATAAATCTGTACCAGGATCACAAGTCTATTATCCATGGCATTTAGATAATGTAATGAGAAGTATCCTACTGTGTGATGTAAAATTATTTATATTTCTATATAATTATTATAATCTAACATTTCATTTGGGGTTATTCAAATATTTTTATTCCATTTTAGTATTCAGCAAATAGCTGTTTTTGTGTTATTTCTTAACGGTTGATTCTTGGCTTTTACCAATAACATTAGCATTAATTCGCTAACAAGATATAAGTTACTCGTATTTTGTGACCGTAATACAAAAAGACTTGGATCACGAACTTTTAGACTTTTAATGCCAAGTATTTTTATTACAAAGTAATCGTCTTTGCCTTTTATTTGGGTTACTAACTTCAAACAACGAATAATTTAAGAATATATTAGTAAAACCTATTGACAAAAACATAAGCTGTCTCTTTTTTTTTTTAATAGTAGATAAGGTGCAAATGAGCAGATGGTCCACCTGATGGTAAGTGGCAACAATCGCCCATGGACATCGGAAAAACAAGAAACACTCTCTCGTTTTGTCAATGCGTTGCATGCCCGAAGATAGAGTGGGAAGGGGGAATGAAGAAGAAAAATGATGCGGATTCAGAGGACCCTAGGCAAGATCCCAGAGTCCACTAGACCCACAGCATTAATGGGATGGGAGAGGGAGGGGGTAAGTCTGGCCCACATGCGGCTCAACCGGAACGCGTCAATGACACTTGGCGGTCGGATTCGCATGCTGGTGGTCGCAAGCCAGTCGGGGAACATATCCCCTACCACCAAGGGGGTGCTGGGTTACTCGGCTCTTACGAGATGCTTTCCCAGCGGCAGAGGGGAATAGTATTCTAACCCGTCCCCTCACGGGGTCTCGAAACATTAACAGCGATTTGTCGAATAATTTCATACAGTGACTGTTGACTATAATATTAAACCCTTATTGTCGACTTAAGATCCTTAGATCACCCTTAAGATCAACAGAACAGTAGAGGTGATCATATAACTAAGCAGTTCAGTTTATATATAATATCATTACTACGGGTAGTTCTACAATAATAAATGTTTCTAGGACGAGTGTTAGAACAAGTTTAAAGGCAGTCAAGGCGATGTAGTCACCGGTCACTGTGATCTAATGCGACCTAATGTCCTGTCATTAGATCTGCATCTCAAATAAAATAATACTTAGCTGCGTTTGTTTGCGAATCACGAACATAAATCTGTGAATGAAGTCATTTCTCTAGGAAACTTTTAAGTAGGTAATTGTTTATAAAATATACTGCATGGTAATACGTAAAAGATTAATATTTCACTATTTAAATTGTATAAAAGAAAGACAAGCAGTACTCAGAACCTTAGAACCCAGATGTTTATCTCCTACATTATCACTACACTAACTATCTACTCGACTTCGAGGCGAATAAACCCTTTCAGTACTATTTGAAATATGATAGTCAATATTCACTCTATGAAGTTAGGTGGATAACTCGTTTTTTTAATGATATAATAAAGCTATAAGACTCTTTGTTTTTAAATGAGCTATTATTGGCCTGCAAACACATGAAAATATAATCATATATTTTTGTCATTACTGAGATAACATTATTTGTTTTATTTCATATTTTTTGCTTTTTCTCAAAAACGGGTGTTACCGTTTATAAATTAGTATTCGCGGGTAGACAATATGTAACCTTTAATGCTATAGATTAGAGTAAATCTCTCTGGTGTTTTCGCGCAGTGTACATATATAGGCATCAGAGCCTGTCATGTCAAAGAATTTAAATTTCAACAATATCCTATAATTTAGTACAAGCTATCTTTTTAAACTTTATCCGATAGTAGGATTTAATCGAATTAATCTAAATTTTAATGGAATAATTTCGGCTACAATACTAAGGTACAACGACAATTCTCCGGATCCACGCTCCGTTGATTTGAGCGTTAGTCTAATCAAAATATTTTTAACCTTACGTCTATTGATGTAAGACACATTTTTCCAATTTCCATTATGAGGATATCCGAATACCTTGATGTAAGATATCTGGTTCCGTATAATCGGTAATTAATTTGACACGGTTTTGAAGATTAACGAAATAATGGTAAATTAAAATCATTTTTTAATCACCTCTTGATAATATTAAACAGATTTTCCTTAATAATAACCAAGAGAGGTTTGATTTATTGTTTTTTTAATGTTATAAGTTAAAACGGGTAAGTCACAAAATTATATTTTTACTTCGTAATACCGAAAGGACTAAACACTAATCATGTTTTGGACTTTTAAGAAAATATCGTGCCTGATATAAAAAAAAAACTATTATAAAAATATGATCCAGATACAAATGGAGCGTTTAAATATAGGATATCCTAGATGCTCAATGGCTGGTCTATATCGAAAGCTATAGGCACGATACAGTCAGGAAATAACTAGATATTATGGTCTTTTACTATTCCGACTTCCACTGCTCAGGAACGCGTCAGACTTACCTCTAGGCATCCGTTAAAGGCAGTATAAAGGGACAAGACTCTAGACAGTGGTAGAAATATCCTTTTACTGGTGGGGTAGAGGTGAAATGAACTATTGACACCGCTAGCCAATCAGAGGCTATAAAAAATCGTGGAGTGTTGCAATGATATTTAATTCTTTATTATTATTCTACCCTAAATTACGGTTCCGACATAATATGCTTATTGTATTTTTAAAATTATACATTATTAATCCTCTTTATTGTTAAGGTTGATAAAAAAGTATATTAATAAAGAGATTTTATAAATAATTCAATTCCTTTTCAACAATACCCAGCGATGGTATCTAAGTAGGCCGGACATTTGTTAACATAAATATCCACAATTTAATAATATCTGGAATCTTGGTCGAGATCCATATGTCATACAAATTACAGTTTCAATTGCAATTACATTATAGACGTGGTTCAAATTATGATTAGGTATAACGATAGCAAAAAACACTTAACATTTATATACTTAATACTTATCTCAGTCTCAACACACTGGACGTCTTTGACCCACAATATTTTGCATCATACTCAACTTAAAATACTTGTTATATTATGTTAAACTGTCCATGCTGAATTTATTAAAAATAATTATAATTATTAATTTATTTCGCAGAACATTCAAGAAAAAGTAATAAAAATTTAATTTGTAACTTATAATCGCTTTTACGTCCACATTCCAATATAAAACCTGATTCTGTCCAATTCGCATATATTCATTAAAACATCTTTCTTTTTAGAGTTCCCTGCCTCATTAAGAATAAAGGACAAACGAGAACATGGTCCACCTGCTGGACAGTGATCTCCTTTACCCATGGACATCGCTTACCCACAATGCCGCCTTGAAAGTTAAAACAGGACGGGAACGAAGAGAAAAATGCTGCGGTTTCAGTGGACCCTGAACAAGAACCCAAAATTCACCGGAAACGCAGCATAAATGGGACGGGAGAGGAAGTGGAAGTGGCCCACATTTGACCTGTCTGGAACGCGTCGAAGACACTTGGCCGTCTGATTCGCATGCTAGTGGTCGTAAGCGAGTTAGGGAACAGAACCCCTACCATCAGAGGGTGTTGCATATTACGATATGCTCTTCCTGCTGCAGAAAGAGTTGTTATTCAATCCAGTATATAAACAAGAAAGGGCAGGTAAGAATACCAACAGTTTACTTTTATTATATAAATTTATATACAGCTTTATCTAAAGTATGGGCTGGTCAATTAAATTGAATGCGATAAACGAACCGAAGGCGATCCTGTCGTAATATTAACACGGCCACTGCCCACGCCTGAATAATATCATACTTTACTTTTAGTTTCATACCAAATTTAAACATTATTATTATTTTTTTAAAAACCAGAGATGCACTACATATTTTTTACGAATATTGGATTTTTTATTACTAAGTTAAAATGTTCAACTATAGATAACTTAGACATTGTATATTAACTCTAATATCATAAAAATCCTTAGAAATGAGTTATTATGAGTTGTATTATACAGATCAACACTATGACAGCTTGTAGACTAGATTATTAATCCTAAGGGTTTTAATTAAGACCTAAAAGCGATAACGATGAGCCGTATGAGACGTATTTACTTATCTCTTTTTTATCTATATTTTTTTTAGTAGAATTTAGAATTTATTATAGATGTGCTTTCATTGAGATAGTCGCGAAATGACTATTACGGAATTGGATCTCCTTTAAGATTTTGGATCTATTTGCCTTAAACTGCTTATCTTGTCTTAAAATATTTAGAACGTATTACTAAAGGTTTAAAGCAATTTGAGGTCAACTGAACAATAAAATAATTTCCTGGATCATAACCTTATCTCTGGAAACGCTTCACGTTAAAAGGCTGAAGGGCTTACTTTAAATTTTTCGTGTTTATTTTTCACTTTGATCTTTTACATCCTATGTTCTCGAGCCTTTGTAAACATTATTATCATGTACAAAATTTAGGGTTGTTTGTTATTTAAATAGCTTATAAGAGGTCATAAATTTTAATCAGCTTGTGTTATCGTGAGGGCGTGAAAGTGTTTGTTCACATCGTAGAAAGGATTCTATGTTATTATTAAGGACATACAAATTATAATAATATCTTTATAGAACATTTATTAACTTATCTCAATACAAAATTTGATCCCCACCCTTAGAGCCGTTTCAGAGATATACTAAATAAAATTTTGCATTTTTGAAGTTCAATTTACAAAAATACAAATCGTTAATGTGCAAAAAATACTTATCCAATTAGCAGATTCATCAACGGACAAAACTAATATTTGATAATTATTTAACAATTTAGAATCTAATGGCCTTTGATGAACCAAAACTGGTGCAAGACGATTTCGAATAAATTAATACCCTGTTCTAGTTCCGGATTCCCAATAGACTATTAAAAATATAAAAAATTGATCACTTAGAACATTTTACCAATAAAACGGATGGATCTTGACTTTAATTCATTATATACAGTCTCATCTCTTCTAGGAAAGATAAGAAGTTCTCAAATTGGTCTTATCTGTAAACAATTTCTCACGAGAAATTTAAATTTTACGTTTAAAGTATAAACTGTGCGTTAATACGCCTAAGATATTGTTAACATGCGCTCGAGACAAAATCCGAACAATACCTGTGGCTTGTAACCCAAGAGCATGTTTAAAACTTTTTACAGAAACATTCGGCCACGTTTGCACAGCTCAGTGAAATCACTTGACAGACTGGCTCAAATCTATTGCGACAGCAGGTTATATATTGTCTATATGTGGTAGAGCCTGTCGGGCTATAGTTCGGGTAGAATAATAATAAATAATAATAATAAAAAAAAGCAGTGATGGCCCAGTGGTTGAGACTTCAAGTCTTACTCGGGAGGTCCGAGGTTCGATCCCGGGCACACACTTCTGACTCTGAGTTATGTGTGTTTTAAGCAATTAAATATCACTTGCTTTAACGGTGAAGGAAAACATCGTGAGGAAACCTGCACTCCTGAGAGTTCCCTAGAAGTTCTCAAAGGTGCGTGAAGTCTGCCAACCCGCACTGGGCCAGCGTGGTGGACTATGGCCTTATACCCTCCTCATTCTGAGGAGGAGACCCGGCTCAGCAGTGGGCCATTGAAGGGTCGTGATGATGAATAATAAATATGACTTGATGTCACTTCCTCTCTCGACATGTCTCTTTGAGTTAACATCCCCTGGAGTGCTGCTGGAGGAAATGGCAGCATAGTGTGTTACTATATTATGGATATTGGACCTCATCGACTAAGGATCATGTGAGTTCTTACGTCTTTTATTGTGAGTCCCTACATTGTTTTTAGATGTGTCAACACAACCTTAGGTTAGGTTAGCCATATGTTTGTTTATGTGCGTTTAACCTTAGAATTTAATAGTGAGACCAGGGAGTGGAGGCGAGTGTTGTAATCACTTAAAGGAGCTCCTTAAGCCTACACCTTGGTCAACAAGTCTAAGGCACTGCCTGGGTTCCTGTTCAACAACTACAGAATCATTTTATTCGATTAATTCATTCATCCAAATTCAAGCCTTCTGTTCTGAAAAGTATATTTAAAACAAAAGGAACTTCTCGCGAATAAAAGTTATCAACGGTACTGCAAACTTTTGTTAACTAATTAAGTTAATGTTGTTTGGTAGATAGTTTAAATATTGCGAGGTACCATTAAGTGCTTTTTTTTTTTACTTAGGTAAGTTTTCTATTAAGTGTTACTAACACTTGACTTTAATTTGCGCGACATCTTTCGGAGAAATACCTAATCTAACCGGTCTATCTCGGTGAAAATCGAAAACTCATAAATATAACACCTGTTTTACTTTCGCCTTAAAAACATAAACGTTATATAACTTAGAGGTCTCGGCCAGACCACCAGACACTGACCTAAACATGAAGACTAATATGCTAAATATTATGATTGAATGCGCGATATTTTCATATTAAATTAAGTTTCATTAATGGAAGACGGTGAAGAAATTTGTTACTATACTTTCTTTTACATTATAAGATTTTTCATATACTTATCCATACAAATAAATAAAAATGGAGTGTCTGTTTGTAATATTAAAATAACCGCTTTTTACTAAGTGCATATTGATGTATACACGGTACATGTACTAAAACAACATTTTCTGCAATTTTTGTCTGTCTGTCTGTTTGTTCCGGCTAATCTCTTAAATGGCTGGACCGATTTTGACGGGAGATTCACTGGCAGATAGCTGACATAATAAGCAGTAACTTAGGCTATTTAACATCTCGCTACGACCTATAGGAGCGGAGCAACACGCGAACGAAATCGCGCGGGTCGGCTAGTTTTTTTATATAAATCTAAAAGTTTTTAATATATTTGTTACTCGATTACACAGATACTGAAAGGTTTCAATGATATTTGACTCATGTATACTTATTACATATCCTGGACTTACTCTTTTTACACCGAAAAATACCAATGATACGATATCTCATTTTTTGTAGCCTTTAATGATGCAACTAAATATTTTTAAATTGGGGAATTAGGTACAGTCGCTTTCTGTCCTATCCTCTATTAGATGAAAAACAAGTGTTAGCCCTAAATTGCTATTATAGGTTTATTCATTGGAAACATCTATTTAATTGACGTTTACTAAAGATCTTTTTAAACGACATAGATTTATATTCTATAATAAGGAGCTTGTGTTAAAAAAGATATACACACAGATAATGTCATCTTAAAAAGATTAAAACACTCTCTGACAGTTGACAAGTAAAGTCCATAGACTAATATAATCGAGACTAGAAATCGATTAATGTCCCATTGTTCTGAATTTCTCTTAGCGATTATATGAAAGGTTATTAATTAGGGTAAAGAATGTTTCATGGGCAAATTACATTTAGGAGTTAGTTAACCTTAATTTTAAGAACATGTTACTTACTCATGTTATTTTTTATACCAAAACAAAGCTAACTTAAAGTTACATACAACGTTGTTGTAATTGGTATATCGAAGTTTATGTGGAGTTGTATCTTTTTTTTTAATTTATAAAAAACTCCATTTTGAGTTGCTCTTATAATTTAGAGTTGCTAATATCATCAAGCTGTTTTTACGTTCTTTACATACATCTATGTATGTAAGCGCATTACTGCAGAACGACTGCACCAATTCGGTAATTCTTTTTTTGGTATGTTAGTTATTGTCAGGAGAAGATTTGTATACAACGAAAGTGAGTGAGATAGAAAACAGTCAGTGATATGTGGTGGTGGTCGTGGTGTCCACTGCAATTTAGTGACACGCATCCTACTAATATTATAAACACGAAAGTTTGTAAGAATGTATGGATGTATAGATGTATCTTTGTTACTCTTTCACGCAAAAACTACTGAATGGATTTTGATGAAACTTTACAATAATATAGCTTACACATCAGAATAACATATAGGCTATAATTTATAATGATATCCAAAATATAGCGGGAAAAATCGCGGGGCGTAGCTAGTTATAGAATAAATTTCAACGAGTCGATACAGAATAGAGATTCACGACCCATAAGTCGTGGGTTCAAATCCCAGTCATTGTGGAGTGACAGTCACAGAAGTGGGGGTTGGAAGGGTTAAGGGTTAAAAAAATAAATTTAAAAATAAACGAGAGTTTCATTGGGTGAATGGTTGGAATACACCTCTGCGAAGTGCGAGCGGGTCGGCTAGTTTAAGATAGGTGAAGCATGTGTACTATGTGTACGTAATTTAAAAATAAAATAAAAATTTAAATATTTAAAAACCAGTTGTTTTGTCATAGAACTGGACTACGTAAGATTACTATCATCTTTTAGATGTTTATTCTTAAAATTTTGAGCACGTCCTAAGCAAGAGGTAGGTCATTGTCGTGTCAGAGTTGTGACTCAGAACTGTACCATACTTACCTTATTTTACAATGTACTAATATTAAGATTGAGATTTATAAACACAGAATTATAAAATATTTAGTGAGCACATTCGTAGTAACGTATAAAACCCTTTAAATAAAGAAATTAAAAAAAACTTAGTATACTCACAATATTAACCAATAGATCTTCAAATAGATTTTTCTCTTATTGAAATTCATCGTGTTGTTTAATTTTTTTTAAATAATTTTTAAAGTTAAATAATGAATAATAATAATTATAAAAAATAAACTAGTAAATAACTCAAGTATTGCAATGAATACGATTTTACTTAGACTCTACATTTAAGATGTGTGATATAAAAAAATATATTAATAGATATCTTATTTACTATATTTTTAAAACATCCCAATTTTTAGATAATCTTTTAAAAAAAATAGTAATCAGTGATAAAACGAAGTTTAGTAATATTCACGGCATCTATTACTATTATTTTAATCTGAAAACCTGATGTTATTAAGCCTAAATAAAGCCTAAATATTTTTTGTAGACTAACACTATGAATATTACCCGAAAATGGATGTCTAATGTTGGTAATAATAATATGGAACCTAAGCGAAGCGATGTATGGCTCTAAATTGTTTATGAAATGAGTTGGCCCTTTAGTTTAATGAAAATGCAATACGTGCAGCGTCTGGAGCATCTCCAATTATTATAATGGTGTCGGCAAATTGCTCTCTGTTCGATGATTGTTGCACTTTAACCATAATATAGATTGGTTAATTTAACCTTCATGAAATAGTCTTACTCTTCTTACATTTATTTAATCGTTAAAATTTAGTTCTTAAGGTTATTTACTAAAGATTTAAACTCAATTATATTGTTAACCATAAACTTATGACACTTAGAATAAGGTTTATACCAGTGTCATAAAATGCGAGAAAAATGATACCTATTACTGTACAGCAATACGTATACACATGCAATTTAGACTGAGGCGAGCAGTGCCTGGGTCTTGAGACCCAGGAGCAGGTTTAAAGAGCTCTTTCATAATATATTAACTCTCACCTCCACCACTCGACCTCGACAACGACAATAGATAATAAAGTAAACTTACGTGGACCTCGAGAAGGGTAACCTTAATCACGACACTATAACACTAACTTCCATGTTCACTGAACGTTATATGTTGTCTACTCGCCGGTATACTTCGCATAATATAAATTGACATACCCGCTAATACTACTTTATAAACACCAGAAGTTCAATCACAATAGTTTGAGATCTCCGTTCGAAGATATTAGTATTATAACACATGTAGTCTCACGTCGTAGACACCGCCACTTCTCACTTTAATTTAGAGTAGATAAAAATATTGTATGTTGGGTACAACAAAAATAAAAAAAATGTCGTCAATCAGTTTAGATCAGTGAGATGTTTCCCATTTCACGTTTCAGGGTATAATGGATATTGTCTTGACGACAAGAGATGCTGAGAAGCTTACCTATTGCAGTATTGTTATTCAAAAATCATAATGCTGTCTACAATCCATAAACAATTTGAATGATATGATGCCAAAAACGATTAGTGCTGATTATTCTGTATATTAACGACAGAGTGCGTTGGGACGTAAAAGTTTAAAATAACAGCACAACATGTTGGCATTAATAAAATTATTCCCGAAGGCTGTATTATAATTTACATATTAACATTTTAAATATAATATTTTGTGGACGCCATTATATTACATGCAATGTATTATGACATTGTATAAATGTAAAAATTTTGTATAAATGTAAAAATTTTAGATAACAACCAATCATTTTCAGATTGTTACCTATTTTTTTTTTAAGTGCTGTCTTCTCTGTACCGTGAGCTCACGGAGTTTCAATTTGCAGTTTCATAACTTCTGAGAAATTTCTCTTTTTTTTTCCCTCTCTTTTTTTGGTACTTTTATTAAGCATATTTATTTACTTATATAATTATTATATTTGTTACATTTTATATAAATGACAATACTTTTATTTATTTATTATTTTCTTTGTGACAATCATTTATATTTTTACCTTACCCTTTTCGCTCTTCCCTTTTGCTTTTTTATTATTTGCCGAACTTCTATTTCTTTTTAAACTAACTGTAGTCATATATTCACAAAATTGAAAAATATTATTTCTTATATTTCTATCTGCGATTATATTATATAGGGGTTTAGGTCAGGGTTAAATCCAAACACTCGTAATTCTTCAATTTATTCCTTATATTATCCTTCCTCCTTACAACCTTCCACTTTAACAACCACAAAGCGACTGTCGTATTTTGCAAAAGTTATGCCTTTTATAATACAAAATACCCCCCTCCTCCACTCCCACTATAATGACAGGTGGGATCGTAGACTTGTGTTGCCAAGTTAATATTAAACAATTTAATAAAGCTTACTCGATCAAATTATCCTAATTATCCTAATTATATTTAATATCGATATTTTATAGTATTAATATTTAAATAAAACCTAACAGCTCGGCCATCCTACTTTAAGCGAGTCCCATCGCTTCCATTTGATTTGAAAATATTCTGTTATCCACTCATAATCATAACAAGGAACATGCAAATCAAGATAATGTAGTTAAAAAAAATATACAATAACCAATAATTTAGTGATCCTAAATAAAAAAATCCGCATTAATATTTATCTTATTAACTATATAACTTAAATATTTTACCACTTATAATCTTTATAATTTTTATAATTACAATTAATAACAAATTAATCATCTTGTTCAGTATCGTTTTCAGAAGATTCAGACTCAAAATTTCTACTAAAATTCAACCAAGGTTGGATTTTATCTATAGCTATAATAGTCTCGTATTTTCGACCTTGCTTTCGCGTCAAGGGCGTGTCTTCAATCAAGAATCTATCGTTATCGAGTACTTTCGATATGCGAAAAGGTCCCTGATACTTCACTACTAGTTTCTGTGATTTTCCTTCATGAGGTACTTGCTTTTCCACTCGCACTAGATCTCCCTCTTTGTATTCTGTCGCCGTCTTCCTGTGTTTATTGTAATTAGCAGCATCTCTTACCTGTTGTTCTTTTATTACTTCGCCAGTCTCTTTCCTTAACTCGTCTAATTCTTCTACTGAAATTCTGTTTAGTGTATCGTTTATGACTTCACTCAATTTACCTTCAGTTCTGCTCATAATATTAAACCCAAAAAGCAATTCTGAAGGGCTTTTTTGTGTTGTTTTATGTTTTGTAGTATTGATACCAACTTGTATATCAGCAATATGTTCATCCCAAGTTTTTTCGTCTCCTCCATGGTTAGATGTAGACAGCGCGTCCAAAATAGTCCTATTGAATCTTTCGACCTGGCCATTAGCCCTGGGGGTGGCAATAGCATTCTGAATATGTTTTATACCATATGATTCAATAAAATTCCGAAATGTTTTGCTTGTAAAACTCGTGCCCTTATAAATTTGGTGAAACCGTCAACAATTACCAGTAAATAGCAGTTTCCTTTTTTGCTTTTAATAAACGGTCCTAGATGGTCGACGTGTACTGTGTGAAAAGGTGTAGTCACTTTTTCAATAGGGTGTAGCTCGCCCTCGCGTTTTCCACCTGGAGTTTTATGGTGTGCGCACTCTAAACATGAGGTAACATATTTTTTTATAAACCTGCGCATCTTTGGAAACCAATAATGTTGCCTTATGCGTTGTAGAGTCTTCTCAAATCCCCAGTGCCCCAAATCGTCATGATTCATCTTTAGGATTTGCCATCTTACACCACGTGGTACAAGCCATTTTAGCTCGTCCTTTATGATACGAAAAACCTTATCATTCTTTAGTTTGTAGTTTTTATGTATATCCATAGCCTCTTCAACAGTCGGATCTGAGAGGATCTGCTTAATTCTCTTTATCTCTTCGTCAGCAGACTGCACTGTCGATATCCAGTCTTGGTTGAATTCTTGCACAGGGAGAACGTCTAAAACATGTTGTGTGCTTACGTCATCACTCACTGGATTTCTGCTAAGTGCGTCTGCATGCGCCATCCGAGTACCTGGTCGGTATTCTATTGTGCAGTCATATTCTTGTAGCTGTACCCACCAACGTGATATGCGGGGTATCAAATCCCTCTTGGTTAGCGTTGATCTGAGCGCGTTACAATCTGTCAGAATCTTGAATGGTATTCCTATTAAGTACACCCTGAACCGATTTAATGAGGCGATGACGGCTAAGGTCTCCAGTTCATACGAATGCAACTTTCGTTCGTCGCTTGTCGTTTTACGACTGAAGTAAGACACAGGTTGCAGCACTCTCTTTGAATTTCGTTGTAACAGTATACCTGCTAAACCATCCTTGCAGGCGTCAGTATGCAGTTCTAACTCCGCTTTAGGGTCATATAGTGCGAGTACTGGTCGGCTAGTTAGCAATTCCTTTACCTTGTTAAAAGCTTGTTCTTGCTCGTCGTTCCAGGACCATGACACATTTTTCTTCAATAAATCTGTCAGCGGAGCAGTAATCATTGCGTACCCTTTAATAAAACGCCTGAAAAAGCCAGAAAGACCCAGAAATTGCCGTACTTCGTGTTGATTTCTAGGACGTGGAAATTTGGAAACCGCTTCACTCTTTCTACTACCAGGTCGAATGCCATTAGCACTTACATCAAACCCCAGAAAATCAACAGAGTCAAGAAAGAATTGGCATTTACTTAACTTTAGAGTTAGTCCACCCTTTTTTAGTAACTGTAATACCTCTTCTAGTCTTTGCAAGCCTTCCACAAAATCTTTTGATGGGATCAGAATATCGTCCATATAAACAATGGCAAATTTAATTTTGGCTTCTCTTAATATCTTATTTATCGTCCTTTGGAAAACTGAAGGTGCGTTTACAAGACCGAATGGCATGCGGTTAAATTCAAACTGCCCGTCAGGTGTCACGAAGGCAGTTTTGGGACGTGACTCTTCTGATATAGGGATCTGGTAATAACCTGATGCAAGATCCAATGACGTGAATAAAGTATTGCCAGCAAGTAAATCAAGTTGATCTTCCACTCGAGGTATCGGGTAATGATCTTTTTTCGTTTTTCTATTGATTGCCCTATAATCAACACATAAGCGTTTGTCTCCTGTCTTTTTTTGCACTAGGATGATTGGACTTGCGTAAGGTGATGATGATTCTCTTATTATTTTGTTGTCTAACATCTCTTGAATCATATCATTTACCATTATTCTCTCAGCATGAGACATACGGTATGGGCGGTATACGATGGGCTCACCATCAGTTAGTTCGATTGTCATTTCAGTGACTTTTGTAAAACCCAAGTCATGCAGCCCGGTCGAAAAACAGTCCATGTATTTTTCTAGTAAATTTCTCAGTTCTTGTCGCTGGTTTGTCTCTAACTTCGGATTACAATTCACCGAAGTATCCATTGTCCCGTCATCAAATACAACACTAAATGAATTTTTAACATTATCCTTGGAAATTTGGTGTCGTTCCGTTGATCTTGTCAAAAGTGTACCTTTTGTGATGCTTATAGGCTTCTCGGCCAAATTGTAAATAATAATAGCTCCACGACCATTCTTAATCTCGTATTGTCCGGGAAACATATAATATTCCTTTCCTTCTGGACCACGTAATGCACCTTTTATTTCTACTTCGCAATCTGTTAGGAAATCAGTGGTAACCTGTATCGCTCGCATTGTATTACAGGGAACCTCACAATCAAAAGTAGCCACTAACTTAATTTTATTAGGAGGAATTCTTTGAAATTTAATTGCATTTGGGGTTTTGATTATCAAAATATTAGGTTTCTCCGTGAAGGAATGGCCCAGAAGTACAGGATGCATCAAAACATAGTCTTTCACGACATACAATTCAATAGTTTCTACTAAACCTTGAACTTCTACAGTGACAATGATTACTCCAATAGGATTTACAAGGCTGGCTCCTATACCTCGAAGTGTTGGTAAGTTTGAACGAAAAGTTAATCCTAGGCCAAGTGATTTAACAGCACTCTCTCTGATAAGAGAACATTGGCTCCCTAGGTCTACGTGGCAGGATATGTCCGCACCATTTATTTTTATGTTCATTATATACTTGTCTATCCCATACTCTTCGGTCATAACTTCAGATACTTGTTTTGGTTTTTCAGATACAGTATTGGTTGCAAATCTTCCTACATTCCTATAGCAGTTAGAAGTTAAATGACCAACTTTGTCACATATTGTGCACCTAGAAAGGGGTTCTCTGCATTTAAAACGGTGGTGTCCTGTTTCATTACAGTTTTGGCATTTCACTGAGGTCATCGTCTTTTCACATTTAAAACTGGGATGACCAATTTCGTTGCAGTTGAAACATCTTACAGTTGGATTAATGATATTGGCTGTTTTTGTAGAATCCATTTTATTTACATTAGTTCCGTACCTTGTCCTACTTACGGTATGCAAATTATCTCTACTTTGTCCAACCTTAACTGTTTTAAAATACTTAAGTACTTGCTCTGGTTTTCTGAATTGAGCTGCCTGGGCACCTACTTTTACAGCTCTATCCTCTATCCCGTGAAGAATGCAATCTACTGCCTGTTTCCCTGTTATTTTACATCTATTTAATAAGTTGATCTTGGCATAATAGTAAAGTTCCAACGATTCACCATATTTCACCCTTTTGGCCAACATATCCGTTAATAGCTCAGCATAATCTTCTCTACATGGAAATGATTCCAACAGCTTTTTTTTCCATTCGGTCCACGTATGCAATACCGAAGTCAAACCCTGATACCATGTCTTGGCAACACCGCTTAATTTTGGCAACGAATAGTGTATGATTTCTTTCTCTTCCCATCCATAAATTTCGGCGCATTCTTCCACTTTATTAATCCATGTTAACACGGTTTGCTCTTTTGATAATGGGTCAAATTCCGGCACTACATTTGAGTTGAATGACATTTTAGGTTTATCCGAATTTTTAACCTTTTCTAGAATAGACAAGAACCTATCCATTAACATTGTATCTCGATCCATTTCTTGCGACAATCGTGCCCTTTTCGGAGATGGCGATCCACTTCTCAACCCAGAAGGGCCGTTTCTTCTCCTTCTACTAACCGGTCTGTGCCTGCGTCTATCTCTATTCTGTTTTTCCTGTTGCCAAGGCAACCCTTCCTCCATTTCAGATGATTCAAGGTGTTGATCTTGTGGTTCTGATACCACTGCCGGCCTTTCTCTCGTTAAGCATCGCCCCTTAGCTTGTTTGTTCCCTCTTAAGTACCGGAGCGACCTCTCTTCATCAGACGCGTCCGATGAATCTTCTTGAACTATTTCCTGAGATTCCCTTCCATGCCTTAATTCCTTTCCATACCTTAATCTTAACCCTTTACCTCGGGTTTCCATTTTACTATCTTCATCAGACGCATCCGATGAATCTCCTTGGATTATTTCCTGAGTTTCTCTTCCATACCTTAATTTTAACCCTTCACCTCGGGTTTCCTTTTTATTATAATACCCTTCAGCTGGGTTCCTTGCCTTAAACTCGACCCTTTACCTAGGGCTCCTTGCCTTAAATTCGACCCTTTACCTAGGGCTCCTTGCCTTAAATTCGACCCTTTACCTAGGGATCCTTGCCTTAAATTCGACCCTTTACCTAGGGCTCCTTGCCTTAAATTTGGCCCTTTACCTAGGGCTCCCTTTCTCCGCTGTGGCTCTCCGCCTTGGTTACTTTCCTTTCCCTTAATTTCCTGGAACTTACATATACCATCATTAATATACGGTCATTAGTAATTGATTATTTATAATTAGCTTCAATACGGATACTATTAAACTATTCTCTAATAAAATTTTCTATCTTGATTCAGTAAAACCACGTAATTTTAAAAGTAAAATGCAAATTTAGTCATTAAAATGATATTTGAAAATATCAGGTTTATATAAGTTTTTGTTAAAATTATCAACCAATAATTAAATTTAATAGAAAAAAAAAAATTGAGTTTGAGGTAACATATTTAAATAAATAAAAAAAACTAAATAATATCGCTCTCAACAAAATGTTACTTACGTGTTTCCAATAATAGTAGGGCGTGACGAGAAAGTGTAATTTTCTCTCGTGTATATCCCACTTCTGACCTATAGGGGTTTAGGTCAGGGTTAAATCCAAACACTCGTAATTCTTCAATTTATTCCTTATATTATCCTTCCTCCTTACAACCTTCCACTTTAACAACCACAAAGCGACTGTCGTATTTTGCAAAAGTTATGCCTTTTATAATACAAAATACCCCCCTCCTCCACTCCCACTATAATGACAGGTGGGATCGAAGACTTGTGTTGCCAAGTTAATATTAAACAATTTAATAAAGCTTACTCGATCAAATTATCCTAATTATCCTAATTATATTTAATATCGATATTTTATAGTATTAATATTTAAATAAAACCTAACAATTATGTAAGTTGTTTTTATTTATTTCAGTCCCTAACTCTTGTTCAAGGCTTTAGCGATGAATACAGAATCTTGGACAGTCTACCAGTAAATGGATAACTGTTTCATCGACTCCAGGGTCGCATTCGCATCCTGGGTGATATTTACATTTAAACCTAGCCAAGTATTCTGCATATCCGCCATGTCCTGTTAGTGCTTGAACTAATTTTGGAGTCAGTTTTAGTCGTCTATTTAGTTTGTAAGCGATCTGAACGTCTGGGAGGAACAATTTTGTTATTTTACTAGTTTGTTCGCTTTTATACCGTTCGTCCCATTCAAGCTATCGTCACGTAAGTATTGGTTTGATCCTTGAATGCGCAGAAGTCAATATTAGGGCCTCTTTGGTCGTTTCTCCGGTATATTGGATAGTAGAGTTTCTTTTACATTTTTAGAAACTATCCATAAGCTTAAAATAGGTTTTGTAAACAATTTTCGAATAAGAAGAAAGCTTTTTCTATAAAGCGACTAGAACAACAATACAAGTCTATATCTGATTTCGATTCGCTTTCGCAATTTATGGTATTGATAGTTTATCTAGTTTAATTATAATATACATAGCGTATCTAAAATATTTTATCTATAGTCACGTTTTGCGTACAAGCATAAACATATTGATGCGTGTAAGAGAAAGTCGCATGCTGAACATGTTTATAATTTAATCATAACAGTACGACAGATAGCACATTTCTGATGGCTAAAGAAGAATATATTACATTCATAACATCCACACATAATACACTGTCAGATTATTTAATAAGTACAGTGTATTTCTCACTTCTTTACGCACTTCTTTCTCAGTTCCATCATTTCTTCTGTTCTAATTTTTCCTCTTAAGTTTATCCTTTTTGCTAATGGTAAGGTGTTTGATACTGATAGATACTCATTCCAGGACGACGACTTCAACACTTTCATTTACAAGGGAATCTCCTACTTTTTGTTCTTGACTAGCATTGAGAATGTTCTGTCTATGATCTATAATCTTTGCTCTCTATACTCTACGACCCGTCCTGGCTTTGCCCGGGTGCAATTTAACAGGGTATTTAGCTGTAACCGATATGTCCCTGCATTTTAAATCTGTAATATCTTCGAAAATATTCATTTAAATTTAATGCTGTAAAGGGCCATATTAATCTATATTATATGCACAATGTATTTAAGGTACTTAATTAGATAAGGATTATTACTGTAATTGCTTAAAATAGCTTCGTAAATAAGCCATTATTTCTCGTAAAAAGTAAAGGATAAAAAATGGTCATTGTGGGTTATCCTTAAGAGATAAACATATATCATCGCGGCCTTTTTTGTAGACGTTTTTAAGGTGTACAATAATGTAGTACATTATATTGATCTATGTCGTAGGATTCAGCCAGCGTTTGCAATGTAAGCGCAAAAAAATGTGTTTTCTTATGACATCACAATAGAAACCTCTAAAATTATTAGTGTTTCTCTACTATATTATGTATGTATTATACATATAAACCTTCCTAAAAATCTTTAAAAAAAACCGCACCAAATCCGTTTCGTAGTTTTAAAGATTTAAGCATACTTAGGGACATACAGACAGACAAACAGCAGGCAGCTTTGTTTTATACTATGTAGTGATTCTTCGTACTTCGTAATTTATAACTTTATCATCTTATCAATAGCTAAGTTAATTTAAAACCATATACATTTATTCACATGTAATGTACCTAAATGTGTCTTTGTTTCCAATTCTTCGGAACAATTCAAGCCAGTAACAGGAAATATCACTGTATTTATATATTCATTTCACGGTCATCGACAACTTTGTTTATATACTCTTGCTATTTCTTTAGATTCGTATTCACAATGTTACCCATTTTTATTTTAGCTGTAAACTTTCTTAGTAACGTCACACAATGAAGTGCCAAAACTCTACAAGGTATCATACAAATAGTATATTTCTTACCGAGTACTACAATCTTACCTGAGAAATTGCGAGAGATCACATTAAACACTACAATTATTGCTAGAAAGATATAAATATAATATATTTATATAACTCGGTGAAATTTGTAGGAGTAAGAGTACAGATAACATTACAAGAAGGGGGGCGGGGGGGTGATATTGAATGGACTATAGGGTAACGCAACTGAACGGATGAATAACTAAACATTATGATGTCATACACTTACGACAGGAATCTAAGCAGTGCCTTAGACTTCTGACCAAAGTGTAGGTGTAAAGGATCTTATCATTCAATTAAAACACTCGCCTCCACTGCTCAGGTTCTCTGTTTAAACCTAAGTATAGGCTTACCTAAGTTACCTGCTTTTTCTTAGCGGTATATATCACTACATAGTATAAAACAAAGTCGCTTCCTGCTGTCTGTCCCTATATATGCATAGATCTTTAAAACTATGTAACGGATTTTGATGCGGTTTTCACCAATAGATGGAGTGATTCAAGAGGAAGGTTTATATGTATAATATATCCACATTATAGTAGAGAAAGTAACCGTGCAAAGCCGGAGCGGGTCACTAGTAATATTATATAACTAATGTCTCGATTTAAAAAATATTATTTCTAGCTAAAAGAGAAAGCATTGAGTAATGCTTTTACCAAAAAAACCAAATTCTGTAAAGATATAATGACAAGTGTAGCGTTTTTATTTGATAGATTTAAAGGTGATTAATGATTATTATAACCTATGTTCATATATTTGAGGTAAATAATACTCAGTTTTTATTTTAATTCTCTAATAGGTATATATAAAACCGAACTGGACGAAAAAAATGGCAAAAGCTCGCGCACTTAAATGATAAATATACAACTTATTTTTTTTTTGATTTTTGTATTATTTCATTCGATTATAAATAAAATTGAGCGTAAAGATGAAAAAGGCATAATTTATTTCCTAATAGTTAGGTACACATAGCAATATAATTTTTTCACAATACTTTTAGGTGTTAATTATGAGTCTAATTAAAACTTAAGTTGTCTTGCTACTTTTAATAAAAGAAGTGATATGAGACTTTAAAAGATTGTTGTCTGTTTATTCGTAACGTCGTTCGTAATTCATGTAAGTTAACCTTTCTAATTATACTATAAAATATAAGGATAACTGATACTATTTTAATAAGAAATCTTATTAATAACTAGTAGGTATTTATAAAAGAACTTGTACAAAAAGAATTGTAAATTATGTAACACAACACTGTAATATAATCCTTTATTATATTATTCAGTTATTTGCTAATTCACTCACTGACTCATCCACTAACTCGTGAACCAACTCACTCAGTAACCCTTATTCTCACTCAATAAATACTCTTTCTATCTCTCTTTCTCTCTTCTCATAGATGATGTTATTTGAATGCTTACTCAGTTCCAATAGATCCTCGCCGTTTATTTAGGATCACATGTATGAAACATGTATATTATAGTAGAAGAATAGTAAACAAACCGTGCAAAGCCGGGGCGGGTTGTTAGTAATTCATATTTGATGAATAGTTAGTATATAGTAATTATTGTTTTCAAGAAACAATAAAAATGTTTTGCCTCAATATACACACATAACCTCAGAACGACTGCACCCAATCGAGTTATTCTTTTTTGTTGTATTTGATATTGTCAGGACACGGTTTATTTAAAAGACAAAGTTAGTGAGACAGAAGTTAGTCAGTGAGATGGTCATGTCTTCTGAAAATCAGTAACATGCTAAGTATCATACTCGTATATTTCATAGTTGCGGGTTGGAAAATATGAATGAAAATCTCACTCATTCAGTGAGTGTACGAGCGAGTGATGAGCAAGACTGGTTAGGTTAATGAGTGAGAGAATGTTTTGAATACACCTCAGCAGAGTTTTAATTAATTTTACATTATAATCTTGAAGCGTCACTAGCTCAGTGGTTCGGGCGTTGGATTCACGATCAACAAGTCGTGGGTTCAAATCCCGGACATTGGACTACTGGCGTGGCCCACTCCTAACATAAGCATTTAGCTTAGTTAAAAAAAAAAAAAAAAATTGGTGTCAATAATCGCAGTTTTATCATGGGCTGGCAATACTGACTCATATGAAAATGTAAAGTAGTTTACTATTATTCTGATAAATACAGACGTTAATATTTATTCATTATTTTCAAGTATAGATATGACTTAATCATAATTTTATATATGAACACTAAAAACTATACAGGACACAATTAGTAGCAAGAAAGTTCACGGCCATTTTGCACAAATCTTCCACTTATGCAAATAAAAATGCTTATTTGACCTTTGTATAATTTATATTTACCTCTTTATGTTATTAGCGAGACACAATGACTTTTGGCGCCAATAAAATATAATTGTGAAACAAAATGGCGACCATTAACATGATAGAATAATAAAATCAATATTCATCAATCCTGTATCGATAGAAATGTTAAAATGGTCAGGCGATATATTATATTACTTTGGAATAGTTATTTATTTGTCTACGTTTGTAATACACTAGCTGCGCCCCGCGGTTTTACCCGCTGTACTTTGCATAATTCACACTATACCATTATTATGTGTTATTCTAATGTATAAGCTATATTATTGTAAAGTTTCATCAAAATTCATTCAGTAGTTTTTGCGTGAAAGAGTAACAAACATACATCCATACATTCTTACAAACTTTCGCGTTTACTAGTGTTAATTATGATGTTGGCAACACTTATAATTTGAGTAGCATCCTGTTACTTGATCTTAATGTTGGTACGACTGATATGAGTAGCATCCTGTTACTTGATCTTAATGTTGGTACGACTGATATGAGTAGCATCCTGTTACTTGATCTTAATGTTGGTACGACTGATATGAGTAGCATCCTGTTACTTGATCTTGATGTTAGCACGACTGATATGAGTAGCATCCTGTTACTTGATCTTGACGTTGGTACGACTGATATGAGTAGCATCCTGTTAATTGATCTTAATGTTGGTACGACTGATATGAGTAGCATCCTGTTACTTGATCTTGATGTTGGCACGACTGATATGAGTAGCATCCTGTTACTTGATCTTGACGTTGGTACGACTGATATGAGTAGCATCCTGTTACTTGATCTTGATGTTGGTACGACTGATATGAGTAGCATCCTGTTACTTGATCTTGATGTTGGTACGACTGATATGAGTAGCATCCTGTTACTTGATCTTGATGTTGGTACGACTGATAAGAGTAGCATCCTGTTACTTGATCTTGATGTTGGTACGACTGATATGAGTAGCATCCTGTTACTTGATCTTAATGTTGGCACGATTGATATGAGTAGCATCCTGTTACTTGATCTTGATGTTGGTACGACTGATATGAGTAGCATCCTGTTACTTGATCTTGATGTTGGTACGACTGATATGAGTAGCATCCTGTTACTTGATCTTGATGTTGGTACGACTGATATGAGTAGCATCCTGTTACTTGATCTTGATGTTGGCACGACTGATATGAGTAGCATCCTGTTACTTGATCTTGACGTTGGTACGACTGATATGAGTAGCATCCTGTTACTTGATCTTGATGTTGGTACGACTGATATGAGTAGCATCCTGTTACTTGATCTTGATGTTGGTACGACTGATATGAGTAGCATCCTGTTACTTGATCTTGATGTTGGTACGACTGATAAGAGTAGCATCCTGTTACTTGATCTTGATGTTAGTACGACTGATATGAGTAGCATCCTGTTACTTGATCTTAATGTTGGCACGATTGATATGAGTAGCATCCTGTTACTTGATCTTGATGTTGGTACGACTGATATGAGTAGCATCCTGTTACTTGATCTTGATGTTGGTACGACTGATATGAGTAGCATCCTGTTACTTGATCTTGATGTTGGTACGACTGATAAGAGTAGCATCCTGTTACTTGATCTTGATGTTGGTACGACTGATATGAGTAGCATCCTGTTACTTGATCTTAATGTTGGCACGATTGATATGAGTAGCATCCTGTTACTTGATCTTAATGTTGGTACGACTGATATGAGTAGCATCCTGTTACTTGATCTTGATGTTAGCACGACTGATATGAGTAGCATCCTGTTACTTGATCTTGACGTTGGTACGACTGATATGAGTAGCATCCTGTTAATTGATCTTAATGTTGGTACGACTGATATGAGTAGCATCCTGTTACTTGATCTTGATGTTGGCACGACTGATATGAGTAGCATCCTGTTACTTGATCTTGACGTTGGTACGACTGATATGAGTAGCATCCTGTTACTTGATCTTGATGTTGGTACGACTGATATGAGTAGCATCCTGTTACTTGATCTTGATGTTGGTACGACTGATATGAGTAGCATCCTGTTACTTGATCTTGATGTTGGTACGACTGATAAGAGTAGCATCCTGTTACTTGATCTTGATGTTGGTACGACTGATATGAGTAGCATCCTGTTACTTGATCTTAATGTTGGCACGATTGATATGAGTAGCATCCTGTTACTTGATCTTGATGTTGGTACGACTGATATGAGTAGCATCCTGTTACTTGATCTTGATGTTGGTACGACTGATATGAGTAGCATCCTGTTACTTGATCTTAATGTTGGCACGATTGATATGAGTAGCATCCTGTTACTTGATCTTGATGTTGGTACGACTGATATGAGTAGCATCCTGTTAATTGAATATTGGACAACTGATAAACACAAATCAAGGAAGTAGGGATTGCAAAATAAATACGCCGTCACGACAGAATTATGATGGATTACATCGCGAGTATTCTTAGCAGTAACGCTGAAGCTCTGAGTCTAAAGTAGAGTAGTCCCAGGAGGATATTATAGTCAAGTCATAATGTTAGTCTGCGTATAGACTACTACTACAAAATTCTTCTTCTTCTTCTCTTTTATTTATTAACGCTAGGAAGAAAAGAGTATGTTTGTGTACAAGATGAGGTTAGGTTTAAAGATATATATAACTATAGTTTTACACATCAAATTGTCGTATCAAGAAAATAATTATGTCGTAACTAAAATAGATTGGCTGAAAATAAAACACATATAGACACTGTAAATTGATATCTTGTTTATTTTTTTACATATAAAGGATGTAAAATAAATAAAATATAACTTAGCGTCCATTTAAGTGCTGAGTAAAGAACGCAGAACGAATCTGATTTACCCTGAAGATAGCCAAAACTAAAAAAAACTAAAAAAGGTAGGTAGTAGAACTCATCAGAGGCTAGAGGTGAACATATTGCACTAGATGTCGAGGGTCTAGAGATGCAACCGAAAGAAGGATAACTATAGAAATTACTTAAAGCTTTATATCCTTCCTAGATAAATTCAATAGTTCTAATAATTCACAAAACAAGTTTATAAGGCCGTTGTAAAGGTTAGGTTAAGATCGCTATTTGACATTTACATCCCACTTCATAAATGTGAAGTGGTGCCAGTTTCTCATCAGCTACAAACTACCAGTAAACTATTTACAGGTCGATGATTAATTTGAACTATGTATGTTAACTATTTATAACGGTCAGGTAAAATGTATTTATCATGCTTAACTTATGGAATACTTCTCTAGAAAATTTACAACCAGAAAAAGTGACTTTGATATGCAATGTTTTTACGAGATTTATTGACTCAGTGAAAGCGGTTGGTTTAGCTGTGAAGTAAAATACACTCATAGCATATAACAGTACACTATGCGAGAAGCCGCCATAATGTTTTAAAGAACTACCAGTCATTGTATGACTACCATCAACACAGTAGCAAACTACTTTGTAAAAATTTCATAAATAGCTATCAAAGTAAATGCAAACTTTATAAATCAAAATTTAGTACAGCTACCGGCACGTAAGTATAGGTTTGACCTTGAATGAGCAGAAGTCACTATAAAGACCTTTATAGCGGGAAGCGCGGGGTAAGAGCAGCACGTCACAGGCGATTGATTCTTATGCGATGGTTTCAGTTCCCGCGCGTCTATTTGCCAAAATAGTAAACTTCACGGATGGACGCAACTCGTTCACAATGCGCACTTTCCCCCACTATTTCTTCTCAGACCTAAAGTTAACTGCTGTCTACTATAGAAGTAGTCTAGTAGACTTGAATCAAAATGAAAATCTAGTTGATATGTGGTATCCGTTTGTTTGTAATTATTCTCCTAAATATAGATAATGTGGTATGTATCAATTATTGATTTGTGTTCATATAGGATCACTTGAAAGATTATTGCTTGCTAATAGTTTGTAGATCAGACACTTAAATTATTTTTATACATCTTAGATAAAAGCTCAGAAAGGACACAGGTACGAAACAGAAAAATTCGTGCTCTCCTGCTCTGAGACATCCTCTTCAGACTCAAGAACAAAAAAACCAAAATACTATTAATAAAAGTTGAACTATTATTATGCAGTTAGTTGAAACAATCGTCTTATAACTCTACCATTTAAAGTATAACTTTGCCTTCCAATATTCTGGAACACCAAGTTCATGAAACCTTTCAACTTGTGTCATAAGCTATTCAATATCTCTCAATTATTAAACAACTACTAAAACTAACTTAGGGCTTAGTTTGTGTTATTTTAAATATGTCTGAAGCTGAAATGAAATTCTTGATAATATTATGAGCGTAAAAGTTTATATGAATGAATGTTTGCGAAAACTACTATATGGATTTTAATGAAATTTAACAATAATACAGTTTATACATCAGAATAAAACATAGGACTAGTAATTAATATATTTACCTTTATAGGATGTTGATATCAGTCAATCCACAAGTGTTAAGAGTCTGTAAAGAAAAGAATAATCTTTATTAATTTATGTATTCACTATTTAACAATTTTATTACATAATATAAATTACTTAATATAATAATAATACAATTTACAGAAATAAGTGATCCTATGTCCAAAAAAGGAAGCACAATGAAGAAATTACGTTTGCTCTTTTGTATTATCATATGATTGATGTATTATTATTTGGGTTACCATATTTTAGTCACATGTTTTTAACTGTCTATTCTCCCGTCATTATATCTCAAAAAAATACCATATACAAGTTGTAAGGGGCCTTTTATAATAAATGTTAAAAATAAAGTATTACGTAATCAAAATAAACAAAACACTAAAATATTTATGACATGTGAACAAACATTGGATATGAACTTTGATATCAGGTTCAAAGAACGATCATGAACGTTAACGTTAACGGTGATGTTAACGCCTACAACGGAACATTACGAACAGATGGATAATTATGAATTTATATTACAAGTAACGCAGTACAATTATTTCACAAAATAAGTTCTGTATCTTAATTCTGTATTTAGAGATTAATCCTTATTAATTTCACCCGTGAGGGGACGGGTTAGAATATTATTCCCCTCTGCCGCTGGGAGAGCAATGAGAAAAAAATCGGGGATGCAACGCATCGACAAAACGAGAGAGTGTTTCTTGTTTTTACGATGTCCATGGGCGATGGTTGCCACTTACCATCAGGTGGACCATCTGCTCATTTGCACCTTATCTATTATTAAAAAAAATTAATTTATCTCATAATTTATTAACTTCAGTGTCAGCAACTAGCTCTCTCTTTACTGAGGAATAAATTGAATTTTTCTAAGAGTGAACATATCGTACGGGAGCTACAGATTTTCATGACCAAGTCCCTCCCAAGCGAAAATTCGTGAAATGCATAACTGGTTTTTATTATGATTACTTGTAACCGTCAGCTGCGATTTCGTTGGTGGGGCGAGTGGCAGCTCCTCAAACATGTGGAAAACAATTTTTTTTTAGGCATTTTCTCCCATTTGAAAATTTGTCCGATTATAGTTCACCTAGCATCTTGAAGGAAAAATAAAGTCAGCTGACCATAACGTAGTGGAATATACGTCAGCTGGCTCCTTGACCATGTAAAATTTTGATTTTTTTATAGCAAAATCACAGTTACCATTTAAGTAAGTAAGTTCCGTGAGTTCGACTTCGACTACATTTATTCACTTACTGATTACACAGAATAATTAAATCTTATTTAAAAAATTATAACAAAAATAATTTGTATATATTTAAAGTTTTTTTTATTTCAATATTAGTTAGCAACGCTTTTGGTAATTTTGTCTTTAGCAAATCAAAAAATATAGTATTAATTTCAGCAAGTTTAGCGTAGTGCTCATATCAAGGACCTCATCATTCTCTATACACTTTGCGGTATCTCTCATCAACATTTAATAAATCTAACATAACTAAATTAATCTACGTAATAATATACAATATATTAGTCCCATCGAAAGTGAAAATAACGAAAGTAAGAAGTGAACCGACGAGTTGATCAACCAATTCAACAAACAACAAACGAAACACAACTTTATCACATAAACATATGGTTTATATCTATTTGTAAGATATTTTACATTAGGTTAGGTGCGGCTAGGACTTGAATATCATTACTTGATTCTCATATGCATAATGTTTGTTATCTAATCTCTATTTATCACCTATAATGTGAAAATTACTGAGGAATTTTGTAGAAAACGTTTAAGCTGTCAGTTGTCATAAAAGTATTGAATAATATTTTACATTCACTTCACTTTAACATAATCTATATAATACGCTACCTTTTGTATGATTCTTATACTAGTAGGATGATAATCTCTTTTTTAGGCTGCATTTCAACCAGAAATGTGCAAGGATGTGTAGCGAATGATGATGATTTGACAGACTTAGCATTCCACGCCAAGCGGACAGGTAAAAAAACTCGATGTTACCGATTTTAATAATATTTTAGTATGTTCTACCCATACATGTTATTGATACGTCTACCAAATATTTTTGTAATATAATAACTAGTTAAAGAGTTATGGGACTTTGAAATTTTCGACAACCGGTTGGCATGCAATACTTACAAAGCCGATTATAGAGTCATAAAATTATATATTAAAATAATTAAACCAGTGGATTTATTACTTCATTTACTGGGCTTTTTAATTGCATTTTTGGAAAAGAAAAAAAATTTTTTTTGGCCAAAAAACATGCGAATTAATTTTTTTTCCTAGGTAAATGAATCGATTCTACTGGACCTTACAAACCTGAATCTTAAACTATTTTTCTTCATTCTTTATTTATACAAAAAACAAACATATATATATTATACTTTTTTATAATGGGTAAGTACTTCATATTTTATTATTGCACTGATTTAGTTATAATTTAAAAGTATTTTTAAACTAAAAGCATGTCTATATTTAATACTTAATTCTTATTTCTCTCAAGGTTTTTTTTACTAGATCTTTTTTCTGGATATATTCTAAATATTTATTATTTTGAGCTTTATACATTTTAATAAAAAAATTATATGCTTTAATATAAGGGTAGATATTCACTTATTTATTATATTTACATATCTATACTAATATTATAAAGAAGTAAGATTTGTATTTTTGTATGTAACGAATAAACATAAAAACTACTGGACCGATTTCAAAAATTCTTTCACCATTAGAAAGCTACATTATCCCTGAGTAACATAGGCTATATTTATTACAAGAAAAAATTAGAGATCCTTAGGAAATCTCACGAAAACCAACCCAAGGTGCCAAAAAATTAGCCATAAAATATCTTTCATCGCATGCGCTGCAAAAAGTATTGATGATAGAACAAAAAAATGTTCTACAATATTATAGAACGTATCAATATCTACAAAAAAGTCCGCGAGACCATATATTGAACTATTATAGTTACGTCACTATAACTACTTTTTTACATTTTAAAAGTTGATAAAAATGCCTATCAAAATCAGACCATGTTTTCTATAACTTTGTATTAATCCTTATCCAAATAAATTATTTCGTATTCAAGACTATTTCAATACCTGTAAATTACTTTTTGAATTATTAAAATCGGACTTTCCATTCAAAAGATATTACGAAATTAAAAATATCAATATAAACAAAAAATACACGCCGACGCGACGGGCCAGTATAGCGACGCAGCGCAGCGAGTAACGCGGCACGAGAGTGGGCACCGAAATGCGGGAGGGCCAATATATTTTTAAAAATAATATTCCACCCGCGCGAAGCCGGGATGGGCCGCTATATTTTATATTACACTAGCTGATCCGTCAGACATTAACATAAACGTTACATTAGACTTTAGACATATTTTTCTTAAATTTTCTAATTTTCCCCGCAAATATCTTATTTTTTTCTTACATAAGAACCTTCTCGAAGATTTAATAATATTTATATTTGAAGTACCTTATTAGTATTTATTATTTTTATTAATATATTTTTGAAGTATTTTCCGTATTACGTATATATCCAACAATGTAACTGTCTGTTTATTCAATATTTTACACTCTTTACGGCACTAACAAAGACATTAAATTACAATATTTTAAATATTCATAGTTTCGGAGAAGCCTTAACTGCAACACCGTAGTTAATTGTTCGCATATTATTAACTTGGGTAATTACGAAAAGTTAAATTATTGCAAAATTGAACTTTGCATACTACTTCTTTGTACATAGTAAATGTCCGTCCGTCTTTATAGATAGTAAATATCGACGAAATTTATAAATTAATTTATAAAATATTTTTAATTTTGTGTTTTTTTTGGACATCATAATCACTGTTGATAACTTTGCATATACGTGAAGTTTCTGGGATTTATTTAAAAATATATATGTTTGAGTAGTTTTAGAAAGTATACATCGACTATCATAGTGAAGTAGATATTTAAAGAACCGAAAATTATGTGAATCATAAATGTTAGGTAATAAAGTCAAGAAGAAAGTTTAGTTCTATTTCTTCGAGATTAATTGAGATTAAATGTCCATAAATGTTACTATAGAATTATATTTATTCAATGTACAATTACTATACAAATATATAATCTATAATTAAGAGAAAAATAGAGATATTCAGACTGTGAAAAAATAAACACTGCAGTTATACCATCATTATGTTTTCAAATAATTCTCGTTCGGTATCAAATATTATGAGGTTAATCTCGTTAATATATTCAAGCTCGTGGTGATAGAAATGACAAGAAAAACACGAAACGTAATCGATGCAATAAATGTAAGAGTAAAGAAGTGTTGCTATATTAATGTCCACCTGAGTATTTCATATTATTTTTAGTTTTGGTCATTGCTAGCTAACAAGCTCGAGCAGCGAAGGAAAGACACGTGCTCTTGTCTCTAAATATTCGATACTACTCGATTTCTTTTTATAAAAATAATTTTTATTCGAAATATTGTCATAATTTGCCGAAAACTAAACCCAAATAAATACAATAATATTACGTTTATTATACCATCACGTGTCTTTCAAGTAATTCTCGTTCGGTATCAATTATGAGGTTAATCTCGTTAATATATTCAGGCCTGAGGCGATAGACAGATGACAGGAACAACACGTAACGTCGATGCAATAAGTGTAATGAAATTAATGCTCTTGCGCAACTTGCCGGATGCAAATGACAACTGCATACTACAAAAACGGTTTATAAAGGAAGTTTCTTGTTGTAAATTATTTTTTTTTACATTTAATTACGTTATCTTGTCAAAGAGTTTTGTTACATAAAATTTATTGTTTTTAAGTGCTAAGCGAAATTGTGTAGGTATAACGTAATTATTCACAAGTCAATGCTCCGATCCTGTGGGTCGTAGCGTGGTGTTATATAGTATATGAGCGGCCTGCCCTCGCTTCGGTATTTAAAGCAATTGATCTCTTAATTTGTCAATTGTGTAATTTTTTATTATTTAAAAAAAAAAGAGTGAGAATAAGTTACAAAAAGAAAAATGATAGAAAGAAAAAGAAAAGCGACTGATAATAAAAGAGGAAGGACAGAGCAAAAATAAAATTGAATAGGTAAAGGAGAGAGTGAGAAAGGAGATAGTCGAAAGTAAGAAAGTAAAAAGAGACTGATCATTCTGAACTGATAAAGATATAAATTAAAGAGAGAAAAAGGATGAGAGAGAATGATAGTATATAAGAGGAAGACAGACGGAAGCACTATAGACTTATCTCAGCGAAAGAATTTTTAAAATCGGATTAGTAATAACAAAATGGCCATATTCTATTAATTAAAAAATGTATATGGCAACACTAAATCATCTTCGTCACTGACGAATAGTGTAGTTTTCTATCAGTAAAAGACTTTTTAAAATCGTATTAGTAATTCCTGAGAAACCCTTTAATTTACAAAATGGCCACGTTATGGCACTTAAATGGCCACATTTTTGGAATTAGAATATTTATGGCAACACCACACAGCTTATGTTATCTGGAAAGAATGTAGCTTTCTATCGGTAAAAGAATTTTCAAAATCGGTTCAGTAGCTTTCAAACCTATTCGCAACAAACAAATATACAAACAATCAAATCTTTCCTCTTTATATAATAGTATAGATGTAGAAAACCTTCCTCGATATATGGACTATCTAACCCTAAAATATTTTTAAATTAAAGTAAACAAGAAAAGATAAATCTAGAAAAGTCTTACTATTAATATTATAAATGTGTGTTTGGATATTTGGATGTTTAGGTGTTTGGATGTTTGGATGTTTGTTACTCAATGTGTGAGTGAAGGTTTGAATACACCTCAGCGCAAGGAGGTGCTAATATTGCAAATGTTTCAAACTTCTAAATAATTGTGTTGCGAGTGTCATTAACAAAAGCTTTCATTATATAAACATAGGCTAATATAAAGTATATTATAATATAGACGAGGTAATGCCGTTGAACTCCTTACGCATATTGAATCCTAATAGAGCAATTAATTCGAGTTAAATGTAATAGCGTTATTATAATAATACCATGTAATTATTGTGAAATTACGCATTCTTCACATTAATAAAGTTAATTCAATTTCTCTTTAATACGTTGAAATTAGTTTACTTTAGGTGGGTGTCCTTTAAGTATACAGTTCACAGTTTAAATTTGAAAAAATCTTAATAATTCAGGAAAAAATATCCCGTATTTTAACTCAGATTTTATCTGTTCTGACCATGTTCCTTTAAAAAATAGCAAGAAAGGCAAAGCCGAATCTAAAACACCTACCATAATACCTTCAACTATATTTCCGTCAAAAACCTTATCAAAAAACTAAATAATAAAGCAACTATAAAACAAGATTGAGTATTTAAATTTAATGGTGGCAATAAAATTGATAGCAGTACAATTATTAAAACTATTAGGTAATAACAAAACAGATCAAAAATTCATTCACATACTAGTAACACACGGTATTACGCTCTAACTTACTAATAGTTTTTTAAATTGATCTGTAGCACAGTATCATAATTATATTATACTTATATAATCCGCTTTTACAATGAAATCCTTCATTTATTATTTTTTTATCACTGACATATCACAACCAAAGTGATTGAAATAAACCAAATTAATATTAAAATTTCGTTTTCCCAAAAGAACATGATAAATCAATTTTATATAAACCAGACTCCACTTAAATCTGGCATATCTTCAATGTTTTATTTAAAAAAAAAAAATTTGCCACGGCTGTAATACCCCCCATTGATTCATTACATTAATCGGCATAATGCACTCTGTGTATTTTGCCGACGTTGTGATTCAAAATGTGACAATGACTAAATATTATCTAATAACTTTCTAGTAATAATATAAGTGGTAAAAAAAGTTATTTAAATAAAAATGCACAAACTGTATTGATCAAATATTTTTAACATTGAAATAACTTGTTGTTTAACATTAACAAAAAGTTAAAAAATGTAAACATAGTTATGTAGTACTAGTCGACCCGCTCTCAGTTCGTTGAGATGTACTCAAACTGTTCACTGACTCACTTACACACTCACTCATTTTTTCATTCATACTCTACCCGCAACTATCCTACTAATATAATAAACGCGAAATTTTGTAAGAATGTATGGATGTCTGGATGTATGTTTGTTACTCTTTCACGCAAAAAGTACTGAATGAATTTTGATGAAACTTTACAATAATATAGCTTACACATCAGAATAACATATAGGATATAATTTATAATTATCCAAAATATAGCGAGTGAAACAGCGAGGCGCAACTAGTGTATTATATACCATCGTTAAGGCAGCGTCCGTAAGAAACTTTATCGTTCGACCGTTTTTTCTTCGACTTACTGCAGCAAATCCGACTACCACGAAAAAGTCCTTTAATATTTCGGGATAATATGTAACCGTGACACTCACAAATAATGTGGCTTTCTATTGGTAAAAGAATTTTCAAAATTAGTTCAGGAGATCAAGAGATTACCCCTACAACCTCTCGAACTTATAATATTAATAATATTAGTATAGATAAAGCATTACGGTCTGAAACTAAATTATAGTTTTTAGCATGTCGCAAAATATTTTTACGATCATAATTAAAAAGTTACGCAAGTTTAATTTAGTTTGAACGTCTAACAAAATATGTATAACAATAATCGTTATTTATATATTGCGTAAACGTTCATAGATTCAAGTGGTCGTTTTGTAACATTGTAGTCACGATTTTCCCATGAGTGGGCATAGTTTCTTGTTATACTGTCTTATTTATACTCTGTATTTATAAACCTATAGATGCTTTACATATAAAGGCAATTAAATAGTAAGGTAATTGACCTACATACACTCTTTACTAAGCAACGTTCCTTCGTTTAAGTAAGAGTTTTTTCTTTTTCTATCTCTCCGATAAGTCGGTCATTTATTAATTGTCAATAAAGACTAAAAGTTGCATTCTTCACTTCCTGGATTCATCATCAGACCCATAACACCTAGCTCGAGGAGATCTCAAACTCGAGGAGTTTACTTTCAGTATTTATTTTCAGTATTTTCTTCCTTCAACAAGTTTACAACACCGTTGATAGCTTTATATTCGCGGGTAGTACTTTTTATTTTATTCTCAGACTATATATAGCCTCTGTTCTGTTAGGCAGTTGTCAAACGCAGCTCTCCTGGTGACTATTATGGCTGAGCAGTGGTGTGGTGTCGTGATTCTGGGTTTCCATTATTAAGGTTTGGAGATTTTTAATATTGGTTACTCGGTTTCCGTTTTTGCTTATTATTATTGTCTTGTGCGTATTACTGTGCGGTATCAGTCCCATGATGAAGATTCCAATAGGTAATTATTTATATAATGTAGGTTTATAGGCTTTCAAGATTTAATAACATTGTTTGTTTGTAATGTTTTACTATTAAAGAATTACAATTCAGTAAAATTACTTTCGCATAGTTTATATTACTTCACTACCATATGGCAAGGAAAACAGATGTGTGGATTACAACAGCTGTTTAGACTCAAGTTTTTACATACACTTCGTATTTCCGTTTACAAACCATTAAAGGTAAGTTTAAGTAATCTGAATTAAAACTTTCTAATATAATTAAATAATATTTAAAATTTCTAACAACAACAATATTAGCAACACTTTTTTCAGCCAATGATTCGCTGTAATGTAGTTCTTATTGGTTTATTTAAGAACCTCAAGTAGAGGCAGTTTGACAAGTAATTTCACTGTCTCAAGTATTGCAAGAGTAATGTATTTGAGTATACTGTTACTCTAAGGTCTCTATGATCGAGTATGATGAGTTAACTTAATTGTCTAGTTCAATTAGATATTTATCTCGTTAAACATGCAACTGCTTCGCAAGCTCCTGGCATTTCTAAACTTACTTTCTGAAATCTAAGTTATCAGCAAGTTAGGTAAAACATTTACATATAGGTAGGTAAACTCAGATTGAAAAGTAATTGACCTTTAATATTTTTATTATAAAAATTTTGTATGGTGTGAAAAACCTTGGTTTATTTCCCGTCTCACTTAATAATTTTCTTAAATACTTTAAATGTAAATAAACAAACGATTCACGCAAAACACAATGACATCACATTAATTGTATTGTATGTATAATTGAGATGTTTGATGATTTTAAACTTGAGAATGCAAAACAAAAAACAACATCTCAATTTCAGATAATATTAAAAGAATCGTATTATTTTACGAGCATCTTTCCACTGCTATGTCATTCATTTATGCACTCACTTACTCACCCATTCAAGAACTCACTCATTTTCTATTTTATTCATTCATCAACGCACTCGTACACTATACTTGTTTCTGAGTTATTCTTCAATAGTATAAAATATCGTACAGTGAAAAATTGTCTTCTATCCTTCGAAAACCATGTCCTATTCGGGATTATAAGCATCCTATATGTTTATCTAGATCATATAGTATCTGTAATCCAAATTTCATTCAGATATTCATTGAGTAATTTTTGTGTGATTGATTAACATACATCGAAGTGACGAAGTATTCAAATCTACAAACTTGCAAACATTCAAAATTCAAAGTAGTATATATATATATCAGAATTGGTTTTATTTAAAAAAAATACACGTGGGTAACCTAAACGTAATTTACAATTATATTCAAAACGACAATAATCAACGATTTGACACAAAATACACTTTAAACGCAAATTGAGAAGAGGAGGTCCGCACAAAGTCTCGAACAAGAATGCCGGTCGACGCCTTTGCACAGGCTTATATACCCTCTTTGTTATTTTTAATTCGTCAGTCTTCTACCAGATGCATAAGGAAACGTTAAAAACTTTAATGTCTTAAAAATCGATTTTTATTCTTTTCATCTCTCAAATCAAACAGTCTTTCAACAATATATATCAAATAGCAAGGTGAGGTTGTATATGTATTAATTACTGGTATATTTTCTTAAATTTTCTCTTCTCTTTCTGATAGAGTAAGTAATTGAAAGATAAATTACGAAACTTTAATATGTCGGAGAAATTAGAAAGAAGAGGAGATCTTTTATAAGCTTCGCAGGTGCACAATGGATGGCCTGGCCTATCTTGAAGTCTACAGGCGCAATACGGTCAGGAGGTAACTAAACATTATGATCTCGTACTATTTTTACAGGAACCCAAGCAGTGCCTTGGACTTGTGACTAAACGTGTAGGTTTAAAGGATCCTTTAATTCCATTGAAACACACTCCTTCACTGTCTAGGTTCTCTGTCTAAGTTGAAGTTAGGCTTACACAAGGCTAACCTAACACTAGTCAAACCAAGTCTAACTTACGCTTCCGATATTCCGTACAACTGCATTGTATGTCAGATAGCTACTAGAAACTGTATCAAAAAATCGACAAGCTGCTCTTAATAAAATTAATGATTTGTCAGTCAATTAACTATAACATATAAGTGTGACAAGTTTGAGTTAGAATCCACTGAGTCTCAAGAAAGTTTTTCAAAAATAAATTTCAATTATCTCATAAATCATTATTCTCTGCCAATAAATTTAAAGTTTTAAAAGAAGCTCGCGTGATATCTGGCAGTAAGTTAAATTGTAGCAGTGCAATGAATACAACATAAAGGTAACCATTTCTTCCTACACATTTCCTAACCTTTAATAAATCTAATACTGGAGCTATAACGCTAAAGGGCGAGGTAAATCATTTATCTATTCATACAGACAAGAACATTTTATACATCTGTTTGTTTATATTAACCAGTGGGTACAAACCTCTGACTTTTCTGATTTGTGTTTAAGCAATTAAATATCACTTGCTTTAACGGTGGAGGAAAACATCGTGAGGAAACCTGCACTCCTGAGAGTTATTTAAAGTTCTCAAAGATGTGTGATGTCTGCCAACCCCACCTCCCTCCGCAATCTGAGTAGGAGACCTAGCTCAGCCATGGGCCATTAACGGGTTATGACGAATTTGTATGGTTGTTTTAAAATCTTAAACAACTTACCTCCAATTTACCAACAGGTTTAATGATTTATTCGTAATACACAACAAACATGACTAATACTTTATTTAAATTTACTATTTGTAAACGAATTAAAATTCTAATACAAAAACTAGTTAATAATTTATAATTATTGTTTTTTATAATGTTGGCAACACTAATAAATACTAGAAGTAGCTGAAGGAGCCGCAGGAGGATTAAAATATATCAAGCCGTCATACGATTAGTCTGCGTATAGACTAAAACTTCTTTTTAATTAATATTATATCCTCGAATCCATGAGATTAAATTGAACTACTGGGTTTAAATATTCTTAGGCGCTATCCATCGTCACGTATAAGAGGGAGGGAGGAGGTTGATAGTGTGACAAGGTGTTATAGAATTCCGAATTCTTTTGATTTGGACATATTTAAAGAAGAGTGAATAGGCATATTTTGGAAAAGTGCGTTACATCTTAGATTACATCACTCACCATTAGGTGTGATCGTAGTCAAGCACTTTTCTGTCGTACATAAAAACAGGGATCCTAAATTTCTTGTCATCATCTGATATGTCTAAGTATTAAAACACGATATTTTTTGTATTTTCAATTTTCAGATGTTAGGTTAGTTTTATAATAGAATAATTTGCAGTTAATTTTAAGTCAACAAACTGTTTAATATATCACAATAATAAATTTCTTCTTGCCAAGGGCAAGCTAGCGCTAATAAATTAGATAGAATATACTTTTTATTACCCGACTACGGCGAAGCCAAAAGGAAGGGTTAAGATTTTGGCAGTCTATGTATGTATCTATGTATGTTTGTATATTCCACCCTCGCGCCTAAACTACTGAACCAATTGTCATGAATGAGGTATCAATAGATTTGTAATAATGGCGCGGGTGACATAGGCTATAAAAATTTTATGATTTTTTTCCATGACGGAATTTAAACCTCGGATTCTAACCTCGAAAAAAATTAAACTGAGCTAAATATCACGTGTTTGGTATCAAAAGAAAGGTCTTGGCGATCACATTACAAATATGTTTATATATTTTATTGTTTAAGTCAACATATATGTTTAAAATGCGGTCGTATAGTCCGCGCGGTCCTGTCGTTGCAGTTATTCACTCGTTTAAGCAAATAAAAACCAACTTTACGGTTCAATATGAGATTACATAAGTTATCGATAGATCAGGAGACGGAAAACTATTAAATACAAAAATATAGTTTAAAAACTATAACCCGACTACGTAAAAAAGTGGTCTAAAAAGAACGAAACAAGAAAATAATTCATATAGAAACCCAGAAATGCATAGGTATGAAAATGGTGAAGGTAGAACCGTGGTCGCACCCATATATATTTTAGACCATTTTAGACAATGTCCTTTTTGGTTTTATACTTTATTTTTATTAATTTTGAAATGTACTCATCATGCAAAGAAGAACATAAAAAATGATTTCCAACGCCATGTAGAAGCGTTGTTAATAATAATGTTGTCTTAAAAAGTGAATAGTTCAAACAATAAGAACCGAAATAACGTAACAAAGAGTCTCAAGTGTATTCGTAGTCTAATATGCATACTCATTAGTATGAGCGACTCGACCTGCCCGCTGCAGTCTGGTTTCTAAGCGTTTTGTACTTATGCTTAGAAATAGGCCGGACTGTTTTAAATTTGAATATTTGATGTTTAGACTGAACTAAAAGGTTAATAGTCTCGCTAGTAAAAGAATATAATATGTAAGTTGTTTAAAAAATACAGGATAAAGCTGGTTAGTTTTTATTGGGCTTCCTAATGAAGTCTTATTACCGAACACACGCCATCTGTCTGTTCATCTGTTGCTTTATCTGTAATATTTATGGTTACCCTGAATAGTCTATATCTGTTTAGAATAACCTAGCTTTCTATCAATAAAAGTATGTATATAAATAAGGGATATTTTTCTTATTGATTCGTGCCATAAAAGGGGGAAAATATTAATTCAAAACTATTCTAGACGCTTTTCGGTTACGCCTTTTAAATAAAAAAAATTATGTGAAAAATAATTAATGTGTATATAAATTTAAATATAAATAAAAATTTAAACTGTCTAAATAAGTTTATAAATTATGTATATATATTAATATATACCCGGATGACTCATAATCTATAAGTCAGATAGGATTCCTAATAGAGTCTGGGCTTGCAACCCAAGTGCACGTTTAAAGAAGACTAAATGAAACCACTGTAAGCAAAACAATATTTTTAAATAATTTTTTTACAATACAATAACATTTGTCGACTCTCGCAAGCCGCAGCGTAGAGAGGTCACACGATTTAGTAAATACATAATATTATTACATCTTTATGAACCTAATTATGTCGGAAATTGAAAACGTTTCCGTAATGTTAGTTCATAATTTGTAACAACAAAGCCATTTAATTGCTGTTAGTAAACATACACTCAATTTGATTCTTGTATTGAAAATAGAAATACAGAAATATTAGTTATACTCGTATTTGTATTCATTAACCAATGCAAACTGTTATGTAATTTAATAGTTGTTTTATGTATATTTAATTGAGAAATAATTTAATAATCACTTGCGATTTGACAGACAGACTGTAAAACTTGAACTATAAAGTAATAATATGTAATTTGGAACATCATAAAAATATCACGAAAAAAAATGTCTTAGTCTGAAATGATTGGATGTTTGTTACTTAATCACGCAAAAACAGCTGAACGGATTTCAATGAAATTTTGCACACAGATAGCTTATAATCTGGATTAACACAGTTCTGAACTTTTCCGGGCTAAAAAGCCTGTGGGATAATAATAAACAATGTTTACTGTTGTAAGCGCGTGAATATTTTTTTTTTGATAATTGCGGTGCAACCTAGCAAATGGTCCACCTGCTGGTAAGTGGCCACCATCGCCCATGGACATCGGCAAAACAAAAGATACCCTCATTTTTCATCGATGTGTTGCATCCTCGAAGATAGAGTAGGGAGGGGAGAGCGAAGAAAAAAAATGCTGTGGTTTCAGCGGACCCTGAGCAAGAACCCAGAGTCCACTAAATCCGCAGATGCAATGGGATGGGAGAGAGACGGGGTATGTCTGGCCCACATGCGGCTGGACCAGAACGCGGCTAAAAATATATATTTTTATTTAACAACAATATATATTGACAACAAATTTTTTTTTTTATAAATCTAAGTATTATTAATAGTACTCGTATATGGTAAATTCCATCCGTGCGAAGCCGGGCCAGGCCGACTAGTATATAAATAAATTACAGCCCATTTTTGCTATTTATTTTAATTTTGTTAATAAAATATTACATCGATCTCCTTTCGCGTTTTGCTTCATACACTTTTAGGTAGTTCATAACATTATATATCCGTATAGCAAGATGTACATATAGGAAGGGAAGTTTGTCCGTTGATAAATAATGAAAACTTTCACTTTTCTTTACATCATCAAACACTCATCACTCCTAAGTTCGCAAAAAACAACACTTGAACTTGTAACATTAGAAATTCAACGTATATGTTTATTTCTATAGTATTTTTATTATTTATACTATTAACATACTATATTATATAATCTTCAATATGTATTATTCTTTAAGAGATTTTTTAATGACATTTCCTCGATTTTGGAATCAATAACTTGGAACCTGACAGTTTTACCTAAATCTAATAAGCAAGTATCAAATCAAAAATTTAAAACCTATCGGAAATCATTATCATATCATGTTTTAAGGTTATAACGGTATAAATAATTAAAACGGTACTAAATTGCCCTTAATACATCAAGTTTCATCGTCCTACTTTATAATTTTAAAATTTTTACAAACCTTTATATATTATAAAATGTAGTATTAAATAATATATAGTATACTAAAGGTGATTAAATTAGTAATAGTAAAAGTTCATGTTTTTAAATAAATTTTTAAACTATTGAAAATAGTTCAATCAAACTATAAAACTTCTTTACGAAATATGTCACTGGTGCCCAACCTTTAGAAGACTTAAATATGTTACCAATAACACTGTAGTAGAGGTAAAACATTTATATTTAAAAGTACCTACTTAATATTCTTTCTTTGATATAAAAAAAATAATTTTTAATCAACAGTTATTAGATTATTTGAAATTGAACACAAATGTCTGTAGAAAAATAAGTTGATAATCATTTAGAATACTTGTTTGCATACTACTACACACACACACATGCAATTTAGACTAAGGCGAGCAGTGCCTTGGGCTTGGTTTAAAGAGCTCTTTTATAATATATAAACTCTCACCTCCACCGCTGTAAACTTACGTAGACCTCCAGAAGAGTGACCTTAACCACGACACTATAACACTAACTTACATGTACACTGCGCGATAACACTAGAGAGACTGAGACTAATCTATTGTACTAAAGGTTACATATTGTGTTCACATTGGTACACTTGTCATAATATAAAATGATCTACCCGCTACTACTACTTTATAAACAGTGTTCCTAACATGAACACAAATGTCATCAGAAATTACAGTACAACTTTTTATAAATAGGACAAAATGTATTTCGTCTCAATGAGATTTTTATAATGCTAGCAACACTGTTAATAGCGTTTGACTGGCTCGTAGTTTATATTGGTATTTATACAATGTGTTGTTGTTTCGATAGTTCCTGACCCGCAAACGTTGTTTTGCCATTTTAATTTTAATAAAATTGGGGTGGGCTATCCTTATCACTTAGGGGCATAAAAAATAAATGTTGTCCGATTCTCAGACCTACATGATATGCACACAAAATTTCATAATAATCGGTCGAGCCGTTTCTGAGGAGTTTGGTAGCAAACACAGCGACACGAGTCTTTTATATATAAGAATTTTTCATTATGAAGTATAAGTTAAAGCAGTTTTGTTCGGCTTCTGTCTAAAGCATGTTATTATTGTGTTTTATATGTTACTGTGCAGTACAAGTGAGGGGTCCACATAATGAAAGTTAGAAAACACTGAAGTTAGAACATCTAAAGCAATATTTGTACTCGCAAACGATAACCACCTGCGCCAACACTACTGTGACAAATATTTCGTTGCGTAAAAACGATCCAGATACAGCAAGTTCTTGTATTGCAATAAGATAAGATTATACAATTTCTTTTTTTTATCGTATTTTTTTTCCTTTCATTAAATCTATTTATTAACTATATTTCAAAAATGTATATTTGTCAAATATTTATTCTGACAACCCTTGCAGTGAATTCTTTAAATGAAGGAATATAAACTCTGGTGTAAAATTGGGAGAGAATTAATGTTATTGCACAAATCTGTATGTTTTATCTCTTTTTTTTTGTATGTATGTTTTTTTGGTGCAATGACGTGCATTCATTCATTCATTATTAATTAACTCTTATAATTTTTTTGTGGAGGAATAGTTTGTTATGTAATTTAGTAAGTAAATTGTGAAATATCTACTATTACTAACTTAGTTGAAATTCAAGATATGTTCAGCCATTTTGGGTAATTTAAAAAAAAATTATTGATACTGGAGCATTGGCATAAAAGCTAAGAAAATATCAGTATCCTATAATCCTGACCCTTCCTCCTTGACGCGAAAAATAATATTCTTGAAACACCCTAAAAACCCCTTCTGTTTTATTGGTAATGCTGTTATCCAAAATAAATAGTTTATTGACATGCGGAGCGAAAGAATAAATCGTTACTAACGCCTATGTGATAGCAGTCTCATTTCTTTAACAAATTACATTATATAGGTCAAAAAAGGTATAAAATTTCTACAAGAATTCTTTATCACACATTAAACAGTAAACATAAAACAGAAAAGAGTACAACAAGTAGTGTTCTAACAGGAAATGATCTAGTTACAACCGTCATGGGTGTCGGCTTCCCTATTCGAGTTGCGGAATGTGAACGTTCTGTCATTGTAAGGACGTTTTTTGTTGAAAAATGCTATATGTAACTTATACCAGACATAGCTGTATAGAATATAGATAATACTATCTATACAGACTAGTTTTTATTTAGTTCAAACGCTTTAATTGAAACTACAGCTCCTATTTTTAATAGACAAGTGTTGAGCTGGGTCTTCTTAATGGATATCTGCCTTTTAAGCTGGTGGTAGGTTCAAACAAATGGACTGACTGACTTATTTGGAGTCATAGAAGTACTGAAATACGGTTTCTATATGGAAAATATTAAAAACTAGCGAACAGCAACAACGACAAATGATATAGCGCGATATACATATTTCCTTTTAATAGTATGCAATAAAATAAATGGAGGTTAGCAACTCCTTGACAAATTCCGTCTCTTAAGAAAGGTAAAAGTTAAAACCAGTAGAAGTCTTGAAGTTTATCTTAGAACTATCTAAACTTGTACAAGTTTTGAAGTTGTTTGTCTTTCAAGTACCACTTATGTTTACGTGTTTCTTTAGAATGAGAAAATACGTATTTTTGGGATGCTTTTGATGTTACTGAGTTCTCTGGATCCTGTATTTATATCTTTGAGAATAGCATCTGTTGAGTTTCTTGCCAGTTCTTCTCACCAGAAAATTGCTTTCCGATCTTTCTTATTTTTCTTCCGATTAAGTACTTTGTAAAGTCACTAGCGACTCTTGCTTCGGCTTCGCACGGGCTGTTGGCGGCTTCTTCGGTTTTTCTCTACTATAATATGCATGTATTATACATATAAACATTCCTCTTGAATTACTCTATCTATTGCTGAAAACTGCAATAAAATCCGTTGAGTTTTTTAAAAGATCTATGTAATATACTTAAAAAACTTTTAATCCTAATAGATATAAAATAGTTGAAAAATTAAGTAATACTTAATTTTTGGATATGACTGAACTTAGTCTAGACAATATTATTTAAATGAGTATTAAAACAATACATAACAAAGCATAGTAACAGTTGGGACTTTCATTTGCTATTTAACCAAATTTAATCCACACATTATGTCGTTTTCACATGCTTTCTATTCTATGTTGCGCACGCGCAGGTTGATTTGTGACGTCGATGACTACATGACGAGTTTACGCATCTTCTTTAGTATTATAATAGATGTCGATAGTATATTTATTACAAGATTAATGTTAACTATTAAAAGATATAATTAATGTCATAGAATAAGAGAGATATGATATTCATTACTGAACAGCAATACGTATACACATGCAATTTAGACTGAGGCGAGCAGTGCCTGGGGCTTGAGACCCAGGAGCAGGTTTAAAGAGCTCTTTCATAATATATTAACTCTCACCTCCACCACCTACCTAACGACAATAAATAATAAAGTAAACTTACGTGGACCTCAAGAGTGATCTTAACCACGACACTATAACACTAACTTCCATGTACACCAGAGAAACAGACTAATCTATCGCACTAAAAGTTATATATTGTCTTCACGTCGGTATACTTGATATAATATGAAATGATCTACCCGCCAATACTACTTTATAAACGGTGTTGCTAATAGTAAATTATAGTTCAATAAACTTTATCATACTATAAAGTTTTTTATATATTTATGAAGTTCAATTGTTTTTTATTTATATCAATCTTAAATTTTGCAAAACATAAGATGAGAAACAGGCATAGACTAAGAAGAATATGCCAGAAATATTATTCAGAAGACTCAAAAAGATCAAAGACCGAGATGGATAGATGCTTCATCAGAAGAAAACCTAGATAGGTAAGAAACAAATAAACGGATAGCAAGATTTCCATTTAATAATGTGGAAGGAGAAGCTTTATTTGTATATTTTATAACAAAGTCGCTTCCCGTCTGCCTGTCCCTATGTATGCTTAGATCTTTAAAAGTACGCAACGAATTTTGATGCGGTTTTTTTAATAGATAGAGAGATTCAAGAGGAAGGTATATATCTATAATAAATGCATGTTATAGTGGGGAAAGTAACCGTGCGAAGCCGGAGCGGGTCGCTAGTATTCTAGACGAAGAATTGTAACTTAACGTGAGATTTCTTTAATACAAAACTCGATAGCAAAAAAAAATATGTAGAGGAGAAGTACAAAAAAAACCGGATGTATATTCTTTCTATGCCCTTCAAACATTCAATGATTCTATATTAGAGGATCGATTTGTATGTACTGACAATGTTTAGATGGCACTTTTACACGTATTACAACTTTCTTTATATACGCCGCGACGTGTGCAGTGTTTTATGGTGTTTGACTTTCGATAAAATATTTTAAGTACCAACCGATGTCTAATCATTTCTATTTACACTTACCTACCTACTTTTCATGAATACAAATATGTATCTTATACCAAAAGTATTGATATTCAGAAGAGAAAGAATTATAATATAAAACCAACAATAACTATTTAACTAATATTATTGTACAAACTAGGATCTTATACAAAAACTTTAACTGAGGTAAGGCACAGCAGGAAATTTCCTGCTGTGCTTACAGAAGATCACAGCTAAATAACACTACTCTAAAGCAGTGTTGTGTTCCTGTTGGTGAGTAAGGTGACCAGAGCTCCTGGGGGGAATTGGGGATAGGGTCGACAACGCGCTTGCGATGCTTGTGGTGTTGCAGACGTCTATAAGCTACGGTAATCGCTTACCATCAGGTGAGCCGTACGCTTGTTTGTCGACTTAGTTATATAAAAAAAAGTGTATAAATATCAATTTCATTAAAAAATGATAATAAAAAGTAAGACCCAAGCAAACAATATTCAAGTCAAAGTTCAAGAGGAAATCTCTTTAGAAATTTTTTAGCATAAATTACATATACAAGTAGACACAAAACTTAAAAATTTCAATGATCTCTATGAATATATCACCGTAAAATTGTAAACACCGTTTCATTATAATCCATCTCGCGATATTGTAAACTGTCGAATGATTGTAAACCGAAAGATATTGCTTATAATTTAACGAATTCATTTTCGGTAAATTATAATTTATCGAAGTGATCTCGTAATTTTTTTTACTTTTTTCATTATATACCCTCTGTAACAATTTTGTAAATCTATGGTAAATTCATCCTAATTCACAATTTGAGGATTTCAATGCAATAGATTTTATTGATTACCAACGAAGTTAAATTCTTGAAGTGCATTTATTTTATTTGACTGACACCTGTCTTTCATTCCTACCTCTGTGGACTAGAACAGACTACTGTAAGACCGACCAATCAGGTATAACCTCAGGAGACAGCAGTGTTTACAATTTCACGGTGACTAATTTATTGCTGCCTTATCCTAGTTATTCTATATCTAATGTAACTCTTTAAGGCCAAAATAAAAGAAATATATCGTTTTAAATATTAATACGTCGTTACAAATCTATAATTTTATTAAAATCAATAAATAATAAAAGATAGGAAATATAATTTTAACTTGTCACTGGACGGATTTTATTTTTATCAGTAACTTTCAAATACTCTAAAAAATCAAAAGTCTACTACTAATCTACTCTAAAAAATTAGTACAAATAGTATAGTTTACTGTTGTTAAGTTTTTTATTGATGATCATGTTGGTTTACTTTATTTTCCAAGATATCGCATATATTATAATTAATTTAAAAATAAAATTTCCATAATGCGCAAAACACACAGAGTGCGTTTTACCAATGCATACCATGAGTACGAGGTGGAATATAATAATAGGCTTTGCAAGATTGATGATTACAAGAAGTTATAATTAGAGAGATATAAAAATTGATTCTTAAGAGGACTTCGTACCAACGACACTTGAAAAATAAATTTTTACCAAAAATATTGCTGTCACGCTGAGCCCCAAGCTTACCCCTTACCGTGTGATAGAGAGAACTACAGCTTGAACTGATTTTACCTACGTAAAATTAAGAAAATCGTCCTTTCGTAATCCCCTGTTCCCTCCTCGAAATCTGGACCGATTTTAATATTTATTTCGTTAAAATGCAGTACAGGGTCTAAGCTATGCCCGTACGTTTTGCTTTTTTGGTTAGTAATAATTAGTTTGCTGGATGTTTGCAAATGTAAATAAAAAAGTCGTTTTTTTTTCATTTTAAAAAACGTTTTTTTTTTTCGATTATATTATTCAAATAATAAAAAAAAACAAAACATACAGTCATGGCAGAGGTACGTATATATCGCATGGTATTTTTTTTTCTTCTGTAACTTCATTACCCTACGAGAAAACAGGGGACTACGTTTGTATGAATAAAGTGTCGACTGATTTCCTCTTAAGCTGAAAAATAAATTAGTAAGTTTAGTCAAAATGATATGTTATTCTGTTGGTAGGCCTATTATATATGAAGGGTGGTCATGCCCTTTGATCAAGTACTAGATTGTGAATGTTGCAATAATGTACAAGAGCTATGTAAAATTAACACTCAGTAGACAAACAAATCTTTTACTTTTATACGGTTATCAACCTTAAACAAAACCGATTTTCCGAACAATAATAATTAAAGAGCGAAAAAGCATGGCCCCCTTAATGCCGGTGAAAGTCAAACCAGCTTCCTTTTTCTCACGACAGAGATGTTAAGATTGAACAGACAAATACGGAAATGCGTTGTTGTTAAGTAACTATGCACGGTAATTAGTTTTTGTACTGCATTGTGAAGGTCCCCTCTCTCCGGACTCTTCTATGGTAACACGTTTTTGTTTTTCCGCGATAGATGGCGATTATCCATCAATTTCTCCTTTATTAACTACATTTACAATATAAACTAGCTACCCATCTATATTTTGCTGAGGAATAAAAAATTTGAAAAGAGCGTAGCCCCACCTACCGGGTTTCATTTGAGACTTTAAAACAGTGAAAGTCCCAAGAACACGTTATCTATCAAACCTGCCGGATTTATTTGAGGATCTAAATCAAAGTTAAAACTGTCATCAAAATTAGTTCAGTTTTAAGAGAAGTTCTACGACGTACACACATACAAAAAAAATTATGTCTAAAGATAGGCAAAGGGTTCAAAAGTTCGTTCTTAGTGAATTAATTTTCCCATCTGCAACATAAAATAGAACGAATAGAATAAATCCAAATGTACCATTTGTAGTTCATGTTCTAAGATCTATTCTCAGACCTACCAAATATACGATTTTTATGGATTTTAGTGAAAAAAATTGGTGAAGCCGTTTCAGAGGAGTTCGATAACAAACACTGTAACATGAGATTTTTATATATAAAAATTAAGTAATGTATTTCAAGAAACGATGCAACGTTATACAGCAAAAGGTTTCCTATAACTTCATTTTCATCATTCACCATTAAATTAAATTAAAAGTTCTATAAAAAGAAATCTTATAATAGAGTTACGACATAAACGTGCCTATATAGACTACATTGCCAAAATTTCCATAATATAATTGAATACAGAATTAATTCGCGACCTAGATTCTATAAATTTCCAAACATTACAATTTACATAATATAATTCTTTTTCATTTTCATCACAGGCCTTGAGACAACAATCATCCGCCCGTTACTTTTAAAAGACAATATCTTATCCATCCATTATCCAAACTAATATTATAATTTCATTTCATATATAATTCATTTGTAAGCTTCAGTAGCTCAGAAGTGTACTTAAGAATACAAAATAAACATCGTTTGAGCGATTTAATCTACTACTTACGCCATCTATTGACGATTAATAGATGGCGTCTGTCTGTTATACAATCAGGCTTAAATCACTGACCGATTTTGATGAAATATTATACAGATAAGTAAAGCTTGAGGAAGAACATAAGCTATGTTTTATCGCGAAAAGAATTCAAACTAAATTATAGATGACTAAGCTCGACCTGCACTTCATCCCCTTTTTTAATCCTTTCAAGCCTTTTTTTAAATACTTATTAACACGATAAAACTAGTATGGCCTTTTCCAAGATTTAGTCTATCTCTGTACCAAATTTTATCAAAATCGCTTCTGTAGTTTAAGCTTGAAAGCGAAACAGACAGCATTTAAAATATTATTTTTATTAGGTTTTAAATATTACTAGCAGTATAAGTTCTATTGTTCACAAAGGCAGATATAATTTTACATCAAAATGATGTTCATACACCTAAAAATTTATTGTTGAAAGAAATATTCAGTCGTGTTATGTCAATGTTTTGAGCATTGACAAACCTAAACAAATATTGACATTAGAAATACACTCCATACACGGTATTCGTATACAAAAACATTTTCCCCAGCGATTCGTTCGTTCGTGATAAAATAAAGCCTATTTTTGTCTCCATATTATAAAGAGCACCTGTGTTGAATTTCACTTATCGTTTGACTTGTTGTCAGAAGAAAATGTTATACATCAAACAAATTTTATTACCAACTCAATACACGAGAGAAATTTAAAAAAATGGTCTTTCTAACGCAAAATCTATTGCACGATATTGGATACTGTTTTCATATTCGTATTGCTGCAGAGCGAGGCCAAAATATAGACTTAGTTCATAGTTCATCAATATCATACTAATATTATAAACGCGAAAGTTTGTAAGAATGTATGGATGTCTGGATGTATGTATGTATTGATGTGTGGATGTATGGATGTATGGATGTCTGGATGTGTGGATGTATGGATGTCTGGATGTATGGATGTATTGATGTGTGTATGTATGGATGTATGGATGTATGGATGTATGGATGTATGGATGTATGGATGTATGGATGTATGGATGTATGTTTGTTACTCTTTCACGCAAAAACTACTGAATGGATTTTGATGAAACTTTACAATAATATAGCTTACACATCAGAATAACACATAGGCACATAATTTATAATGATATAGTGTCAACTATCAAAAATATAGCGAGTGGAACCGCGCAGCTAGTTTCTTCATATTATTATGTCTGTCTCAAAAACTACTGAACGAATTATCAAGCTACTTTCATCTCATTGATGTGGAGTGGTTCATTAGGAAGGTTTAAACGTACAATTTGTTCAAATTTTGAGTAAATTAATTGAAATATGACAATTGTTGGAATGGTATTTTAGACAGGTAAGATTTGAGAACAGTATAACATTCATTCATGTACTAGCTGACCGGGCAAACGTTGTTTTGCTATATAAATTTGGGGTGGGGCACCCTTATCACTTAGGGAAATGAAAATAGATAGTAACCGATTCTCAGACCTACTGAATATGCATATAAAATTTCATAAAAATCGGTCGAGCTATTTCGGATGAATATGTTAACTAACATTGTGACACGAGAATTTTATATATAAGATAAAATAATATATGGTGGTATAATATGTTCTACTATGGCGGGGAAGCCGAGGCGAGTCGCTGGTATTCAATACACTGAATGGTAACATCCCGCATACTATGATAGAAACACGTTTCCGTTTTGAATATCAAATAGCAAAGATTTCTAGCGAGTGAAGTGTAACGGGTGAGTGTGAGGTGCGACAAGATCTTATTACAACTGGTGAAGCGTATCCAGGCTCCAGAGGTCGTTACACACCAACACTAAGCGAGAATCGGACTTGATTTTATTGGTTCCGTATCCGATCTCAATCGGAATCGCCACGTCTTTATTGGATACATACTTATTTAAATTTAGTAAATTAAAAACGATGTATATAGACTGACTTATTCTCGCGTTAATCTTGGACAAATAAGATTCAGTTTCGATTTAGGTTTAAAATTCTTTATATTTGTCGATGTCAAAGCTGTGAATATCTAAATATAAGTTGCTAGTGAATTCATGTTACTTTTTTAATATAATATTCTGTTTTCTTAGTTAAAATTGCTGATACTACAATTACAGTTATCCATTTTGACTATTACTTTTAATACTACTGTAACGTAATAATGAAATTAAAAAATATATAGGTATTGTTAGAATATGTCTAGAATTAAAACATGTTTTATTATGACTTCGTAGAAATTATTTATTTTCTAAAATAAAATGCAGCCTTTGACTTTAACAACGTTAATATTAACCAACAACCACAATTCTGAATTTATAATATTAATATCGATTATAGCTTAGACAAACTGACTGGTGTTTTGTTTTCGTGCGGAACCATAAATAATTTATGCACTTTTTTCTAAGAGCAATGAACTAAGAGGAAATAGTACAGGATGTAAAATAGATTAACAGACTAACGCATGTGGAATAAACTTACTAGGTTTTATGGTTAAGTCTTTAAATTGGAGATTTATTTATTTGTATGTAGAATACAAATGTCTACTACTTATATAAAGGATTTCTTACTACCAAATATGCTTAACTGATCTAGAAGTAATCCAAACATTTTCTATTTAATTTATTTATAAGAGTTAACGAATCTTGGAAGTCCATATACTTAAATCCAATGTAAAATGGGACAACTTTTTCTTACAAAATGATCACCTAATAATACGGTTTCTAAATACATTAAAGTCTCTTCCTGTTCTTTGCAGTCGGTAAAATAAATAATTGAATAATATAAAGTAGTATAATATTACATTGAAACCAAACTCACGTTTCATAGTATAAGTGGGTCAAATATAATTTACTTGTACAATTATAGCGATAATTTCTTCATATTACAACACTCATTACCTGTCAGCGTCTAATGCGAAAATAAGAAGAGCTATGAAATATTACTTGTATGGCTTTCCCGTGAAAACCAAGCGGTTTTTCATTTAAACTGGTTATTAGTGCATTAACTAGTAATTTCTTAATGATTTTATGATCATAATGGATAATGAAAATAAATTCTATATGATTGCTATTACTTGTAAATTAGCTTCGTTTGAAGGGTCCTGTAATTATATTGTATATCTAGCTAACTATATAAAAAAATAAGTTTATAATAAATTACCATTAATTTCAAACTGATTAAGTGAATTTCACACTGTTTGATCCATAATTAAGCCATGCTATTTGGTAAATATACGAGTATGTAGAGATTAATATTTCTCAGAGAAGAGCTAATAATCATCTATATTTTTTTATTGCTCATACGATAATCTGGATATCTTTTAACAACCAGTTTGTTTGATTTATCTTACTTATCATAGACACAGATTCTGTGGAATGAATCAATATAACAACAACAAATAATACTTGTCTTTAAGTTTTGACCTTGTTTTCAAATAGGACGATAACTTACACTAAACAATCATAAAGCCGCGACATTGACACCTAGACCGCAGCCGGATCTCAGAACTGGACCTATATTTATCTGATCAATACTCTACAAAGGTTATTTTAATACTTATATCTATTATAATTTAATAGTATGTTTGTTTGTGCTAAATTAACTGTTCGTGAGAAAACCTGCACTCTTGAGAGTACCCTAAAAAGTTCTCAAAAGTGTGTGAAGTCTGCCAACCCTCACTGGGCCAGCGTGGTGGACTATGGCCTAACACCCTCCTCATTCTAAGGAGGAGACCCTGCTCAGCAGTGGGCCATTGAAGGGTCGTGATGATGATGATCTATATATAATAGAATTTTCAAACATTAAAAGAATACTCTTTTCATGTTTTTGATGTTATTATACTTATATTACATTCATCTAAAATAGAAAAATGATTGTAAGTGGTCACCGTTGCCAATGGACATCGGCCAAACAAGAGAGTGACTCTTTGCCACCTCGAAGGTAGAATGAGGAAGGGGGATGAAGAGAAGAATATACGGTTTCAGTGGAATCTGAATTGAACGAGAACAAAGTTCGTTAAAACCGCAGTATTAACGGGATGGGAGGAGGAGGGGGACCGGAACACATCAATGACTCTTAACTTTCGGATTCGAATGCTGGTGGTAACCAGCCAGTCAGAGAACAGATCCCTTACCACCAAGGGGTGCTGGGTTACTCGATTTTTTGACCATTTATCAGATCCTTAACTATATTGGTTTCCGAGTTTATACCCAAAACTATAAAGATTTTTTTCTATGTTACTATAATAGATATTTAAATTGCAAAAGCTACTAACTGAACTCACATTGTAAATTTTTATCAAGAAAAAGTTGTTTAAAATTTTAGTGGTGAGTAAAGATACGACAAAACTCAAGTTTATGGTACTTTGAATCTATTGATCAAATTCATTTAAGATCTAATCTTACGAGACGTTCTTTATTAGCACAACCTACATCACCATAAACATTCTAACTACCATGCTTCTGTAAACTAATTATAAGGTTTCCCTTCTTTTACAACATATACGTTAATCATAAAAAATAACAACACTAACCACACATGAAATGTGAACATTTTGAACTCTATCTTCATAGAAATAAGGTATACTTACTGAGTACTGAGATACTATATAGCGATTTAGATCTTGTTGCCTTATAATAAGATCTAAAATCAATAAACAAAATATCTGCCTATAACTTCTTGGTAGTTCTATAGAAATCAAGTCTCAGAAAGCTTCTTACACACATTAAGTCTTAATTTGTGAAATATGTCTTCTATAAAATTTATATTTATACATTTTAACATTTTAGTTCTCTATGCTAGAGAGGAAAATATCTACATCATTGTATCATCATCATGAGTAATATTATCATATTATACACGTCCCAAATTACGTCATTTTATTTTATAATATCGATAATAACATATTATATATGTCGGGGTATAGTTGGGGTAGAATAATAGTAAAGATCGTTGTTGTCACTTCCGTCGCGTCATTTTAATATTCGACGATTTTAGATAGCGAGTAAACGATTATCGAATAATCGGAAAACGAGCGCCGTCTACGACCCTTTATTCAACGATTTTTGATAGCTTCAAACGAGTAATCGATAATCGATTATTGCTATCTAAAATCGTCGAATATTAAAATGACGCGACGGAAGTGACAACAAGTCCCGTTTATTATTATTATTCTACCCTAACTAGAGCCCAACACGGCCTTTACTATTATCCTACCCTAACTATCATCCGACATATATATTTTAACAATTAATAATATATTAATGTTATTGATACATAGATACTCATATCGAAGTATTAATCCATATACTGTTAGGTTAAATTATATTACAATGAGAATCATACTTTAATATGGCAGATATTAAAAAAAATATTATTTCTTTAATTTATACTCAAACGAAGCCAATGGAGAAAGATCTTTAAATGGTGAGTTATACATTTACGACAAAGTATTTGATAAGGTAACTATGAAGTCTTATTTTTCTTATGTAAACTCAAATTAATTTTACTACAATAATTTGCCGTGTAAATTAAGTCTAAGTGTTGTAACTTAAAACTGAAGGCGTGTAGTAAACCTTATTGTACGTAAAGAATATATCTTATACGTTTATAGACAAAGCAAGGTGTAGAAAACTTCGCGTGCAAACAACGCGAGATTTCTTTTATCATTCAAGGAGAGAACGTTGTAGATATTTCTTTTGGACTCAGCCTTGTACTGTACTTGACCGAATATGCGTTTTGATTGCGAAATTCGTAAGATGCTTGTTTTGCTACTTTTATCTGTTGAAACACACTTAACACTAATGGATATGAATTTTAATATATATTCTTAAGTAGCTACTGATCTGTGTTACGCCGAATTCAATAAATACGTGTATTACCTTCTTGAAATTTGATTTTAGCGAGTAACATTGAGAATTCGCCCCGACTTCGCACGGATATAGTTTACATGTATAATACTTAGATTTATAATAAAAATATTACTTGCAATATATTGTTGATGTAAAAAATAAAGTTTAAAGTATCTGTGTGTCAAATTTCATTGAAATCCGTTTAGTCATTTTTACGTGATTCAACAAACATCCAAACATACAATGTTTACATTTATAATATTAATAAGAAGTAAGATAAATGAGTTTTTATAGAAGATAACAAGTTAAATAAAATACTTTCTTGGACTTAAGTCATGCCTGGGATTTGTGACCTAAGTGACTCATAACAATATCAATAAGGAAGACTTATCAGTTAGATTGAACTTGAACGATGATTAAAAATATATCACTCTCTGAGATTACTAGTGGACCTCCCTGAGATTTATTAGAGCAAAAGTTATGAGTTGTAGATTGGGTATATATACAGTATAAACACAATATAAAAGAAAATAGCTTGCAGTATCTTCTAAGTCTAATTTGTTAGTGTATAATATGGGAACGAAGAATTTACCCCCATTGCGCAAGATTACTGTGACACAAGTACGATTATTAAGCATTTTATAGTCATTTGCTAAAAAAAGTCCCATCTCCCAACTGCGCAGAATGTGGAAGGATAGAAGACGTTATTCATTTATTGGTGGACACTCCACCAATAAATGAAAACGGTACGGAACGAGCCAGAACGAATGCAATTGAGAACCGCACTTCCTTATATTTTTGATTTTGCCTTATGTAACAGTATCTTGTCCTCACCGAGTTCCGCTGAGGCCAAGATGCTTTATAGTATAGTTAATTTAGCTCTTAAGCGGAGAACTTAATTTTGTTTAACGGTTGTTACTATGGGGGTGGCATGTTCTTCTAGAAAAAACCCCCTTAATAAAATATAGAATTAAAAAAAAATATTTCATACAAATTAACATTGCGTGTCAGCATCAACTCAATGTTTCATCTACTTGTATCATTTAAATTATGTCTATTAAAGAAAATGATTTAAAATCTTGTCCATCATTTTCCTCAGCTGTCTCTTTGTTATTCCGCTAATTTCTTTTAAATGACACTAAGAATTTTGATGCGGTTTTCACTAATAGAAAGAGAGATAAACTAGCAATTTTTTGATATAATTTGTAGATATCAAAATGATGTAAAAATAATTGAACTAAGTGATAAAAACTTGCAGTGTTAAAAATGAGAATGGAAGAATAAAAATGGCCATCCTACTATTTACTTAATTAAGTTATTTAATGGTCAATGTAAACTAATATACTATTGCATTGTTATTTAAGCAGTAAAATAGACGAAAGATTTTCAGTGCAACGACTTCGTAATGTTAAACAATGAAATAGTATTTTGAAATGCAACTACTTCAACAGATTTTACTCGCTTACATGTTAGACAGACCAGAAAGCTTAATTAAAGACTGTAAACTGTAAAAGAAACAATTATATTGACAATTTTAAAAGGGTATTTAAAATGCCTATTAACTCCTACGTCGCATCTGTGTCTGTTCACGATAAACTCAAAAACTACTTAACAGATTTTCAAGCAGTTTTCACTGATTGACAGAGTGATAAATGAGGAAGGTTTTGGTGTAGAATTTGTTATGAAACGATAATTGAAAATGTCGGAAAAATTAAGCTTCATCTAAAAATCCTTTCTTGAGATATATACAGCTATACTACCTAACATACAAAAAACGTGTGATGTCGTGGGACACCGGATAGGAACGAAGTTCCTTATTATAAAAATATTAATTTTAAGTTCTATTCTATAAAGAAAATAATTATTCGGGTTTACATTTTTTATTATGATTTTTTATTGTAAAAATAACAAAATGTGTCCAATGTACATTACAATTACACACATTTTCTTATCTCTATGACAAGGCTGTACGGTGTAATACCTTTGCCTTTTCGATTAAATAAAAACAGAGAAATAAAATGTGTCTAATATATGTAACATTACACAATTTTCTTTTATCTCTAAGACAAGGCTGTATGGTGTAATACCTTTGCCTTTTCGATTATATAAAAACAGAGAAATAAAATGTGGCCAATGTATGTACGTTACCATTACACACATTTTCTTATCTCTATGAAAAGGCTGTACGGTGTAATACCTTTGCCTTTTCGATTAAATAAAAACAGAGAAATAAAATGTGTCTAATATATGTAACATTACACAATTTTCTTTTATCTCTAAGACAAGGCTGTATGGTGTAATACCTTTGCCTTTTCGATTATATAAAAACAGAGAAATAAAATGTGGCCAATGTATGTACGTTACCATTACACACATTTTCTTATCTCTATGAAAAGGCTGTACGGTGTAATACCTTTGCCTTTTCGATTAAATAAAAACAGAGAAATAAAATGTGTCTAATATATGTAACATTACACAATTTTCTTTTATCTCTAAGACTTGGCTGTACGGTGTAATACCTTTGCCTTTTCGATTAAATAAAAACAGAGAAATAAAATGTGTCTAATATATGTAACATTACACAATTTTCTTTTATCTCTAAGACTTGGCTGTACGGTGTAATACCTTGCCTTTTCGATTAAATAAAAACAGAGAAATAAAATGTGTCTAATATATGTAACATTACACAATTTTCATTTATCTCTAAGACTTGGCTGTACGGTGTAATGCCTTTGCCTATTCGATTAAATAACAAGTGTTGCCATTGATGTTGTTTAAAATCTATCATTTGTTTAGGGTGAAGCTTGTTTTTCATAATCAAAGTTGAAATGTCCAATTACTGTGTAGGTAGGTAGGGCGGGGGGGAGGGGGGGGAGGGGGGCAATAACTACGTTACGGACGTTTTTTCCCGATCAGGGTACCTCCGCATCGTCCCATAAGGAACTTCGTTCCAAAAATATTATAGCAAAACTAAAATGTTCCGTCTTATCACTTAACGTTTTTCCCATACATTACTTGTTATATAATAATAACTTAATGTATCATACACAAAATCGAAAGTAAGACACTTGATGATTATTTAAACGTCAACAAAGTAGGAAAGCACTGATGATGTTTGTTATCTATCATTAGTCGAGTCATCAGATATAATTAGAGGTTATGCAACTAATTCTGTAACCAGTACTAGTGGTCTGAAGCCGCAAATTGTGGTAAATATTTCATCTAATGACTACAAATGTTGCCAAACTGGGTTTATTGCAGATATTTTCTCTGTTTTGTGTTTACATCAATTTTAGATATATTTAAAACTTTATAACAGAAAATTCACTTCGTTTTAGTTAGCACTAGCCACAGACAGAGTAAACAAGTACTAAATTATATTCATGACATATATACAGTAAGGATATGGTATTAATCCTATTAATCCTATGATGACCTTCTTCTTCTTCTTCTTCTTCTTTTCTTTATGGCTCTTGATACTGCTTATAGTTAGCAGTAATTCTGCCAATGACAATGTAGAGTATTTTCAGGTTTGTTGAGATTGATCGGTGTAATGTTTGTGCTAAGATTTTTTTTTTTTTTAAATTGTTAGTTATTTAGTATGGTGGCCTGCGTGCATACCTGTAGGACAACATTATACATATAAAACATCACAACATTATACAAATAACAGACAAACAAACAACCTAAATCACCTTCCAACATAAAATTGTATGCAATATGAATAAATATTTATAATTTAATATTGTTAGAATTAATATATTTAATAAGGGCTAAAAACAGAAAAGGGTTAGTAATAGAGAGAATAGTTTCAAAGTTGATGGGTCGAGAGATATCGCTAGGTAATGTGTCATATAAGGAGGTGGGATATTTACGACAGTTAAAAAATATATGTTCCGAAGTTCCTTCGTCGAGGCCGCACTCACATATAGAGTGGTCTCTAACCCTAACTTTTGCTAAGTGGACTGGTGTGCTTGCATGACCTATACGAAGGCGACATATGGTAGACGTCAACTGTTTGCTCAGTCTTCTATAGCAGAAGAACCACGGCTTGGAAGGGATGCATGGTTGGATCGATCGATAGTACCTTGCAATATGTAAATCAGAACTAACCCAACGCTGATTCCATGTCTCCAACAAATGGGACCTTGCTAATGCAACAATATCATTGGAGTAATTACGATAGTGAGTCAGTTGGTCAGACATGATGACCTTCTTATCAAGACACATCGGCAGCGTGTCAAAAGTCAAGTGAAGCGGCGCAGTTGCCGAAGGTATTTTTACACGAAACATTTCGAGTTACTTTTCGTGTCTCAGATATTAATAAAAAGACAATATTATTTAGCTCGTATGTGAAAACTAGCCAAGACATATTTTGAGCTTAAATTACATATCAATCATTTTGTAAATAATTGTCTGTTGGAATTAAAGAATTTATAATACCTCTTAAGTAGCAAACATTATAGTGGTACCGAAAAACAAGAAATTGTTATATGAATTTAGTAGAATGTTCCATATTCTTGAAACTAGAATTTTAACATTTTTCACACAGAACTTGGCACACATATGGATATCAATTCTTTTGTCGGCGAAGACGATGCATATTCTTTACTTGAACTTGGCTCTAATTTCAAATTTTTTAAATATTTACTATAAAATATTTGAAGTTTCTTAAAATCATAGATTAATAAAATTCATGCTCTGTCATGGTTAACAGATTAAAAAATATATGTCATAAAGAAAACAATTTTTAATGAATCGATTTATAAATGAAAATCGATTTTAAGGTTTATTTATTTATATACTGGATTTTAATATAATTGTTTTAACTCGTTGGATTTGACATTAATCAATAAATTATTTTAGTTGTGATCATTAAAAAAAAATTCTTCTCTTCAAAATTGTGAAATAAGGTGATTATTTATATTTTGAAACGCTTTATAACTTACTCAATTAAAATTTAGACGATTGACACCCATCTCCTTTTCCAAACAACAAGTCCAGCCGTTTAAAAGGAATTCAGTGACATACCTGTAAATGAAAATAACATAATTAAGAAAAAAATGAAAGCGTTTATTACTATAAAAATAACTTAACTATAGTAATCATTTAATTGGTTTATAATGAAGAGATTCAATCACTCCATAAACAATTCAGAGTGATCTTTGAAGCGGATAAAAGAGAAAATGCAGTAAAAACTTATCGAGGTCTTCGCACTGCACTGCCACTCAGATGTGACCGATTGCATCGTCATTGTCAGGTACTATTTAGGCCTATTCATTTGAATTATATACTGAAATATTCATGTCTGTTAGTTATGATGTTGGCAACATTGATATGAGTAGCATTTGACTTTCGAAGTTGAGAAAACTGAACCAACTGTGCCAACGAGAAGGTAAGAGGTAACAAAATAAATACGCAGCCATGATAGAAATCTGTATTATTATATAGAGGTTAATCAAGCCGTAATACTGGAGCTTACGGCTTGTAAATTCTAGTCAACAAGCCGTAATGCTTGATCTGCGTGTGATATGAAGGTATTTTCGTATAATTTTCATTACAAAAATTTTATTGAAAAATATTATTTAACTTTCATTGAAACCTTTCTTTCGTCAGAGTCAATTCAGAACTTTCATTAATATATTCGTAATATGTGAACTTGGAAATGTCTTGTAAATACTTGGATATAATCTAAAGATGTCTAGGGCAATATTTTGTATTGTTGAGCTGTGTATTTATTTAATAATATTTATACTACGAGTGCATGTGTAAAGAAATACTTAAAACGAAAATTGTCATTCAGTAGGCGCCATATTGAATTACCAATGGAGAATCCAGATCCTTCTAACGATGCCCATCTGGATGATATGCGGAACTAGATGAATATATATCTATATCTAAACTAATCTATATCTATATCTATACTAATATTATAAAGAGGAAAGATTTGTATTTTTGGATTTTTGTATTTTTGTATGTAACGAATAAACATAAAAACTACTGGACCGATTTCAAAAATTCTTTCACCATTAGAAAGCTACATTATCCCTGAGTAACATAGAGATCCCCAGAAATTCTCACTAAAACCAACACAAGGTGCAAAAAAATTAGCCATAAAATATCTTTCATCGCATGCGCTGCGAAAAGTATTGATGATAGAACAAAAAAATGTTTTATAATATTATAGAACGTATCAATATCTACAAAAAACTTCGCGAGACCATATGTCCAACTGTTGTAGTTAAGTCACTATAACTACTTTTTTACATTTTAAAAGTTGATAAAAATGCCTATCAAAATCAGACCATGTTTTCCATAACTTTGTATTAATTCTTATCCAAATGAATTATTACGTAATGAAGACTGTTTCAATACCTGTTAATTACTTTTTGAATTATTGAAATCGGACATTCCAGTCAAAAGATATTACGAAATAAAAATATCAAGATAAATAAAAAATAATCCCAGACGGGCCGCCGGCGCGGTGTGCAGTGCCTCGCAGCGCAGCGAGTAACGCGGCGATAGAGGGAGCGACAGAATGCGGGAGCCAAAATGTTAAAAAAAAATTATCCACCCGTGCGAAGCCGGGACGGGCCCCTAGTAGTATATATATAATACTTATGGATTAATTCAGCAACTTCTGTGTCGTAATAAGTAAGATGGTATAATTATCATGAATTACAGTATTAACATACAATTACTTTACGTAACGCAAAAGTGATATTTCTCAAGCCTTTATTTTTAAACAAAAATGGAAAAGCAATATTGAATGTTAATTTAAATGCAAATCAAGTCTCAGTCAACGTCAGTATCAATCAACGTTTTTAATTTGAAACGACAGTTTTTTATTGAAATACCTGTAACTTTATTTTTCATAGAAAATATCTGTTTTCTATTGATTTATTGGAAAATCTTTATTCCATTCTTTTCTATTGACTTTTTGACTTTATTAATCTTAATAATATTTATAAAATACATAAGAAATAACAACTAAATACAAAATCTTTGATAAGCTGCTATCAATAAGTTTTATACACAGGTAATGAGTTTAGAAACAGATCCTCCCTCCTAATTCTGTGGAGAAGACCTGGCTGAGTAGTAGGTCATTAACGGGTGATGATGATGATGAACTAGATAATGGATCAAAACTGAATTTACTCTTTTATGATTCTATTGACACAACCAAGATAATTTAAGGACTAAAAAGCCACGATCACTAGATGGCAGTACAACCATAATAGCTTTGGTGTCCCTGGTTATTTTAACGTCGTCGGAGAAAAAAAAAAGAAATAACCACAATTGGATAACAAAGCAATTTTAATATTTAATTTAGAAAATACAGAATATTAATACAGAAATACCGTTTTCTCAAGCTTAAAACAAAAGTTCGGACGAATCAACAAAACAGAATGCTTTTTGACTTGTACACATAATTTTAAAATTTATATCATCGTGATAGAGTTTATTTCAAAAACTGTATTATACAGATGTTTTTGAAGTGGAAAATTGTAGATTTCATGTCGGGTCAACGACCTCTGTGACGGATCGGTGATCATTTTGTATCAATGCGCTTCGATACTGGAGATGTGACACCGTTAACTTAAATTACTACAAAAAGTTATTTTTGGTTACTTTAAAAGCTTAAGCGATGCTAATTCCACGTCATATTGGAAGTGTATTTACTGGCAATGGAGCAACCCAAACGTTGCTTGGGGTTTGTGATCCTGGTGTAAGACTTAACATTTGCGTCCAATACGACCACAATAACTAAAACTAAGTAATAAAAATAGCAACTTGTTTATCAGTAACTCAATCGAGTCAAAGTTGTAAGTAATCAGGTCAATTCGATACATAAACCAATAAGTACTACAAACCATAATTTTAATGTATTTGTAAATTTTAGTAAGTGTTATATTGGTAAGTAATTACACATTAAATCCGATTAAGTATAATTACTCTTGTAATACCATAGATTATATTTTAATAAGTAACTATTTTGATAATAATCTTAATTTTTAAGTAAACGTAAACACTGACGCAGTTTCTTTGTTACAAGTCAAGGACCTCGTATTTTAATCGAGCATTTCCAGTTTCTCGAAACGTGTAAAGAATTATGATCGTACAGATTTTATCTTGGACTAACTTGGATTATTTTGTAATTCATATAGTCACGCACGAGTCTTAATTTACATGTAAAACAGTTCAAGCCCCCGAATCCGTTAATTGTACAGTTTTGAGTAACCCTTACACACCATGTATAATACAGAAAAAATGTAAACACATTAAATTATACTAGTATGTAAAATCATCATGTATTTTCCTTATTTTTAAACTGTATTTAATTAGTACATTATACTGAAATTATATACGAGTAGCGGTGTCCCGCGGTTTCACCCGCTATATGTTGGATAGTTCATACTATATCATTATAAATTATAGCCTATGTGTTATTCTGATGTGTAAGCTATATTATTGTAAAGTTTCATCAAAATCCATTCTGTAGTTTTTGCGTGAAAGAGTAACAAACATCCATACATCCAGACATCCATACATTCTTACAAACTTTCGCGTTTATAATATTAGTAGGGTAAAATAATAATTTTGGTTTTTTTTTTAAATTATCACCTCAGTTTCATAAATATTTTCGTCAACAATTCTTTTTTTAATTATCTTTAATACTTATATAACACATTTTCTGGATCTGGATTATTTGAGATCGATATAGTTGTGTGTGTTGCGAATAATCCAGAAAAAACTTTAAAATAATTCAAAACTCTTTCAAAGCGTCAAAAACTTAAGATAACCTCAAGTGTTTGGACATGTTTAGCATAAAAGAAATGAAAACAATATATTATTTAATATATATCAATGTAAGTATTGCGAAATTTCGCATTAACGACAATGATATAGAATATTCTAACAATAAATTCTAAGAAATAATACAAAACATCTCCAATTACATCTCACTTAAATGTCATCGCATATTTCGACAATGCAAGTCTTGATTGACTTATAATACCTACTTTCTATTATATTTAAATATAGTCTTTATTACAATGACATAAGATAGTTTTTTAGCTATATTTGTTAGTTTCATTAGTGTATGATTTAGGAAACAGTTATAAATGGCCAAACTAGGACATTGGTCTAGTTACCTTTATCTGGCACCTGTCGTACTATTCTTTATTAAATTTAGTAATGTATTAGAATATATTTTTGATTCACTTATTACAACATCTGTGGATATAGAAGCAAACTCAACTGACTCACAGATAGTTTTACATATTAGTAAATTTATGAACTAAAGGGAACTCCACTTAGATATCTATAAACTCTTTCTACTATTAAAACAGCGTGAAAAGTCAAAAATCAATCTTATTCTTAACTAGCTGCGCCCTGGGGTTTCAACCGCTATATTTTGGATAATTCACACTTTATCATTATAAATTATAGCCTATATGTTATTCTGATGTGTAAGCTATATTATTGTAAAGTTTCATCAATATCCATTCAGTATTTTTTGCGTGAAAGAATAACAAACATACTTCCATAAATCCAGACAACCATACATTCTTACAAACTTTCGCGTTTATATTAGTAGGATTTTACCCAAGTCATCCTCTGCAACTAATCCCAAATCCTTGAGAGTATGTGATATGATGGCAACACTAAATAAAAGTAAATGGTCATTTTTTGTGGTTGAAATATGTGTTTAGGTTATTAATTATATTAGTATTGATAAAAATATTTCTATTGTAGAAGTTAGTTTCTGTCGAGGGATGTAGGGGAATTTAAGATGATGTTTATGGCAACACTGACGAGCACAGACTATAGAAGCTTGTAAGGAATATCTTATTGTTTCCTTTACTCGATCCTCTATATCTATATCTTGGCACAGGTAATTCTAAATTAAGAAAAAAAATAACTACTTATTACAGTACGATACTTATTACCAAACATTTTATGTCTGAACGTCAAAATTTGCAAAGCCTTATGTTATAAGCATATTAGACTCATTTTAAGTTTAAAATTCACATACTACATTTCACATTAAATCACTATAATGATAGTAAAGTAGCCTATTCATCTAATATCAGCATTTTTATCAAGTTATTAAGTAACATATACCTTTGACACGATCCCAACATAGAAAGTTATAACTGCTTTCAAATTTCTCTGTGACATAAGCGACCGGTTGCGGTTACTAATTGCCAAAACTACGGGACTCCTAATAGTGATAAAACACTAATTATTATCGTAACGGTGTAAAATTCGTTTATGTAATCAATGTATTAAATATCAGCAAATTCGCGTCGAACAGAAAATGGCGAGCAAGCAGATTGTTGAAATTCAAATAAATACAATAAAGGAAATGTTTGTTTTATTATTTGTAGCACATTTAAATAAAAGCTTATTTTTAACTTTTAATTTATTTTGTACTTTTTAGTTATTGCTGGACAGGCAAGTCCTTTCTTTTGATACCCATATTGTAGGAGTGCAAAAATAACTAGTCCGACATCTTGGGTGTTTCGTCATGTTCAAGTTAGAATGACGTCCCACAGATAACCATGCATTGTCCAAAATAGACGTGTAAAACTCGGCTCAATCGGTTGAAAATATATGAGTCAAAATTTAGTTACAAGATTCCTCTCAAACAAACATAGTTACATACATTACAAGTTAAATAAAAGCTTGTAATAAAACTAGAAAAGTCAGAGGTGTGTGCCCAGGAGTGAATTAGGACCTCCCGAGTAGACATCAACATTTTAACCACTAGGCTATAAATAATAATAAGAACTGTATATTTCTTTAAATATTATAAGTAATTAGTAACATTGAATATAATATATTCATCATAACATATAAGTAATCTATGATGTAAAATATTTAATTACAACTGGTAGCATTGAAAAATATTTGATGGCATAACATACTATTTATTCAAGTGTATAAGAATTTGTAATACTTGTGTTATTGTCACTCAATGTTACGTTACGGAATAATTATGAATGACACATTTAATATGAAATCATTTTAAATAGCCAAATATGTATATGAATATAAGTTTTTAAAGAGTTATAAACACGAGCCACAAATTATTTTGCTGATATTATAATAACATAAACACGGTGAAACTCAATATCATCATAACGATTTTACTAGTCATATTTAATTTTTTTTGGCATCTTTTACTTACATATAATTGTATAAAAAAGTTATTAAAAGATACTGTTTATATTGCACTTATTAATATTTTGACAATATGTCAAGAATATATCTAAAAACCGTAAAATTACGATACGTTTATGTATGGAAACAATAGTTTTACGAGGGCAAAGTTTTTTGACATAAAAAGCATTCATGCTGCTTATAAATTATGTTTTACAAGTTTTTAACAGTTAGCAGTGTTTCCAGCAATTTAAACATAATATGTATAATCCAATGTTAGTACTGCAACATATTAATGGGACAAACAAAAAGTTAGAGAAATATTGTCTTACTTTAAATATTCTAAAACCTGCTGCCAAACATATCATTGGTATTTTGATTATGTTATTTATTACTGTATAAGAAAAAACTGTTTACGTTTTAAAATGTTATTTTAAAACAATTGTGAATCTCGTATAGGAGATATTTAAGAAAAAGATCGTTATAGCAGAAGTAAAAGGAGTATAAAACTGAATTGCTGTGTAGATACGCCTTTATATCTTCTACATAATCTAATACTTTTATATTATTATATAAAACTGAAGAGTTTGTTTGTTTGGACGCGCTAATTTCAGGAACTACTAGTCCGATTTGAAAAATTCTTTCAGTGTTAGATAGCCCATTTATTGAGGAAGGCTATAGGCGATATATCATCACGCTACGACCCATAGGAGCTGAGCTACACGCGGACGAAGTCGCGCGGGTCGACTAGTTAATAATATAAAGCTTCTATATCAGATTAATTAAACCTTGGAATCCTTTTGAACCTCAAGTCGAACAGACTACAGTCAATGATCTTGAAATGAGCCACTGTTGAGTTTCTTGTCGACTCTTCTCAACAGATAACTGCTTTGAGCTCGTAGAAGCTTTAAACAAACTTACTGACTGACTACTCTTATGAAAAAGTGTATTTTAAATAAACTAATTCGAGTATTAAGTGTAAAAACATGAAGCTTCCAGCATCTGAACATGACGTGCACGTTACTTGGACAATGCAGACAAGGTGAAGGCGAAAGTCAGTCTATAGAGTATGTAAAACGATCAGCATTCGGTTGTCCTGGGCTCTCTACTTTCACAGTTCACACGCACAATGTGATCATCCATAAGTTATGAGCAAGAACACTAGGACCCAGTTCAATCACTACTTCACCGCCTATCATAATGTTTGTTGTTTTCGAATTAAATTGACAAGCAAAAATCCCTGAATGTTAATATTTCAGTATCAAAATATGTTTCGTAAATATCTACCTGTTTTTACTGCTACTCCATTAACTTACTTCTAATAACTAATACATACTGTAATAATTTTTCTCTGAATGTTAGTCGGAAGAATTCTTTCATAGAATAAGCTGCTTTTGTAATTTATTATTTATGCTTGTTAATGAAAACTGTACAGTTAATCCCACCACAACATTTCTATGTAAAATGTAGCCAAGACAAGACCTCGCGTTGTCAAAAGTTATCAGATCTCATATAGATTTAAACTCTACACGCCCTACCTCTACAAGCCCTAACTTCACAAACTTTTCACCTTATTAAAAATATGTGACTCAGTCAGTGAAGAAATTGAATTTTTTTAGATATCAATAAAAACTAAAGTATGACAGATATGCAATTGAAACTTTATATTTTTAATGAGTGTAAAGGCATCGTGTCCCGATAATTTTATACATTTGGTACAAAACAAATAACAGTTCCATCCAAAGTTTCATAAACGTTTGATGTAACATTTAAAAGTATCAAAAACTACAAGTCTCAAATGTAAATAATAAATATATTTTTTTACACTTTTGCATGACTGTGTTATATGACATAAATTGATCGATGATTAATCAATATTTACAAACATGGCGAAAACCAAATATCCTTCTGCAAGTGCAAAGTTAACGTATGTAACAAGGTATCTAGGACAACACGTAAAACACAGACAATTTCCATACAAATGACGGTCACTTTCGAAACTATTGAGATTCCGCCTCGCAAGTTTTGACCATTGTCTTTACAACAATCGAAATCGTATTAAAGTGAATTCACCAAAACATTGCATAATGAAGTTTGCTGTTAAATTGAATTTTTATATAGAATTAGGAGCTTGACATTTCATAAATACTGTCTCAATAAATGATCGGTAGTTTGACAAGTAATGACATAGATATGGGCTATATAACACGGTACACGTAGAGGACAGTGATTACATCCATTAGACAAGAAGCCCCGCATTTCCTGGGACATGGGCCTTAAGAGGTCCTTACCCAACGAATAACAAAGCCAAAGACAACATCATTAAACTATTTAATTATTACTTTCAAAAATTCAAAGCATTTTATTGAAAAATCTTAATTTTAAAATGCAAATATTTCTCGATACCTTTTTTCGATACCAATTATGTAATGTACGTAAAAGCATATATTTTATCCATCATATGTTGTGTGTGTACCATGTTTTTATATTTTGTTTTCAACAATACAAAAAGGTCGACTTATATTAAGTTATCTAGCTGACCCGGCAAACGTTGTTTTGCCATATAAATTTGGGGTGGACCACCCTTATCACTGAGGGGGATGAAAAATAGTAGTACTACTGAATATGCATATAAAATTTCATAAAAATCGGTCGAGCCGTTTCGGAGAAGTATGGTAACTAACATTGTGACACGAGAATTTTATATAATAGAAATATCGATTCTTTTAAATCGATTATAAGTATCGATAGTTGGTGACTGTATTAAATTAAAGTTTCAATCGGTAGCAATTTAAATTTTTAATTTAATAGTTGTTTTATTTAATACTTTCTGAATGTTTTCGTTTTAAGTAAAATATCACATCCGATGACTAGTAATAAAATATCTACATTAGGAAGCCATGTTCTACCAATAAGCTTAAGTTAATGTAAATATCAAGTTTCTCAGTCAATCTACATTAGGAAAATCAGCTACAAGATGGACAGGCAGACAGAACGACAAGTGAGGAGAGTCATAAGTCTTATAAGGGTTTCCGGTGTTTTGATATGGAACCCTAATGTGGAATTAAAGTAAACCGTACATTTTGATAAATAACAAGAAATCACATTCATTATGTATAACAAATTCGTAATATATTTAATATAATAATAAATGGCGTTATTCATTGGGGGCCAAAAAGTGCTTGGGGATTGTGGTCCAGGTGTAGTTTTACAAGGTATTCTCAGATAGTTGTATTAGCATTAACTAATAATAAATTTAACGACTCCTGTGACAGCAACGAAGACTTCTTTAAACAACACTTACACTACTTTAAATAATGTTCACTCTATGAAGTCACTTAACATATTTTAAAAGTAATATAAAGGCAAAACCGAAGGCCACAACTTGTTTATAAAATAAATTACATGATAGAGTGATCGTTAATTCGATATTGATTGCGCCAGTGGCTTACTTGATAAAAAGTATGCCAAAATTGAAACCAGACTTCGCTAAAATTACTCAAAGACACGAGCGGTTGCTTAACTGTTTTTATTTTGTGCTCAAGTTGTTGCGTTGCTTTAATTTAATGTCAAAATGAAACGATAAATTAATATGTTGTTTTCGGAGTACACAAAAACGGTCATTAATTGAAACGAAGATGTTATGTAAATGCGCAGAAGGAACATGTGAATATATTTTTGTACCATAGCTTCTTTTCTTTTCTTCTCTTAGCTATCTCCGTGATAGCCTTTGGATTGAAAGTGTCAATACTAATTTTTATTGTATATGTTTATCTGATTTATGTATTAGTTTGTGATCATTTACATGTAGTTTATGGTTACACCACCTTATTCTTCTGACGCAGGTACTTACCGGGCACGGCTGCTTTAGTAAGTACTTGTACCAGATTGGTAAGGAGCCAAATGAAGGTTCCCACGAGTGTGGTGTTGCTGTTGACACGGCGTTGCATACGCTCGTAGAGTGTCCCGCATTGGAGCTACAAAGACATGTTCTGGTCTCAGAGATGGGAACGTTTTCCACTCTGAGCGAAGAGGGGATGGGACGTTGTGTCGGCGCCTTCTTTCCGAAGGAGGAGGGCGGGAATCCGCAGTCGTAAATATTCAGTTGAGTGCATATAAAGCGATCCTGTGGTGCCCACTAAAAGACGGCTTCGGTTTCGATGGTTTTTAGTGGGTATGCAGTGAGTATCGCTGCGAGTCCCACATACCTCTCTCCGTGACAGGATGCGTAAAAGCATTTTCCAGCGTTAAAAAAAAAACCTTATTCCCCATTCAATAAAATATTTCTTAACCTAAAGATTGTCTAGAAGAAATGGCTAACAAGCCATAAGACCGCCCTTTGTTCTGCCACTTTTTAGTGTTTTTGTATTGTTTGTACTGTACTCTTATGCTTGTGGTGTGCAAAAAAGTAATAAATCAATTTCTAATTAACTTTCCTGGCACCTAGTAAAAATGAATAAGTTTAATGGTTAAGGTAATAGACTCACAATCAAGAAGTTCCGGTTCGATTCCCATTTATACTTCTTCTAATATAAAAAATTTATTTAACGCTATTAAAATTAAATTTGAGCACTAACCCGTCGGTTTAAATATACACAAGATTCACAGATCTGAATAAAAAGCGTTTAAAAACATAAAAAATCATTATTAAGGAAGGTTTGGAATAATTTTTAAATATATTAATTATAAATTTAATATTATTATATTTAAATATATTTATATTATTTTTTTAATATAGTATCACGGTAATTTGTACCTACACATTCGAATATTTGAAAGTATTATGGTTTTTATATCGATTTGTAAATTCAGTTTCTAAATAATAATTGTAGTCTGGTAACTGAGTATAATTATAACTATAGTTAAATGCTTATATATATTTTCCTTTGTAGATTTTTATATCCCGTAATTTTCAATAGTAATCCTAGTTTCCCTTAACGCACTCGGTAGGAAGAAACTATAAAAAATCAACAGTGAATTAAAACTATTACGTCTTCAAGCAAACCCAAAAAACTAATGAAAATTATTATCTTTTCTAAAAACAAGACATTTATTGACATAATATTGTATATTATGAGCTATGACGTCATATTCCATGAGACAAAAATGGGTCTGTTTTAGATTAGGTATTAAAATTGTTTTCATAGTCAAAAAGATTGTATGACCTCATTTTTAAACGTCCGAAAATTAATATCAGTATAGTTAACCTTGACCTCCGTAACAAAAAAAAGAACATATAATTAAAATAATCAAAATAACTAATGATCTATACTTGACATTCGTCACTATGATGTAACTTGTTTCACAAGATTATGAATTTAATTTCGAGGTATTCACACAATGCTGATCATTATCGTTACCTCACTGTTTTTCATTAACATTATACGGTTTCTTCAAGTGTGAATACCAGAATATTAGTTATAACATTAACTACTATGTATACTTATACATATTAAACTGAATTCAAATAAAAACGGTTATTCTCTTACACATCCTAACTAATGTTATAATTTTGAAATTAAACTTAAGAAACTTAGGTAATACTTAAGAATACAATTTAAACAAACGTAAGTGTGATTTAATATACTACTACTGCCATCTATTGACGGATAGATGGTCTCTTGTGACTGTTACGCAATCACGCTTAAATCACTGGATCGATTTTGAAGAAATTTGGTACAGAGTTAGATTAGAGCTTGGCGAAGGACATAAAGTTATGCTTTATTTTTTTTTTAAATTGTCGAGCTGTGATTTGTTATGCCTTTGGGAATTAGTCATAAAGAAATTGGTGTCGAAAATTAAAATGTAAAATTAAACCTTAATATACGTGATAAGTGTCTGTACGTAGAAGATATTTAATGAAACTTTTATATAGGGTCTTACTGACTCCAATAAAATTAAAACAGTCATTTTTAAAAATTTTAATAATATCATTTAAAAGCGAGATTAAAAGAAGGGCTCGCCGACTAGTTATTTATTGATTTATTTAGATGATATTTTTCTTAGAAAAAAACATCTAAAGATTCTTTCAGTTCTATCAGTAGCAATGCTTGTGTCTTTAGGCATCAAAAATCATTAATAAAAAAAATATTTTTAGACCCAATATTTCCTGAGGATGTAAGAAATAAACGGACGAATAATGAACGTTAATTTTCGCATATACCAGCAAAATTGCCTTACTTCTATCGAAGAGTTCAATGTATTAAAAAAAAAAACAAGTTTAATTTATGTAAAAAATGTCATATTATGTTTGTGTAGCAATCTATCAAACATGTCTCAGCAGTTATTTTAATGCTAACCTCAAATATGTTTTTGAATTTATTACAAGATCAGATTCAGAAGTGAGATATGAGTATAAGATAAAAATATCCGTCACATCTGAATTCTTGTAGCATTAAAGTATTTTTGAGTCTTGTGTTTCAAAACTCGTTTTAAATGATATTGATAGTAGGTTAATAATTCTTTTTTGGTCAGCAACGCCACGTTATTTTACTTTTTTTATGAACTTTAGCGTCTTAAAAATAAACGTTTATTTAGGTATATAGAGTATTTATAAATTTCTAGAATTACTTATTGTCCTTTATTTTTTTACTAGTCGACCCGTCTGGCTTCGCCCGGGTGCAATTTAACACGTGTATTTAGCCGTAACCGCTATGTCCCTGCATTTTGAATCTGTAATATCTTCAAAAATATTCGTTTAAATTTCATGCTGTAAAGGGCCATATTGATCTATATCAAATGTACAATGTATTTAAGGTACCTAATTGGATAAGGATTAATGCTGTATTGTTTAAAATCGCTTCGTAAATAAACCATTATTTTTTGTAAAATGTATAGGATAATAAATGGTTATTGTGGGTTATTCCTAAGAGGTAGACATATACCAGCGCGGATTTTTTTGTAGACCTTTTTAAGGTGTACAATACTGTAGTACATTATTTTGATCTATCTCGAAGGGTTCAGCCAGTGTTTGCAATGTGAGCGCAAAAAAATGTGTTTATTTACGACATCACATTAGAAACCTCTACAATTATCAGTGTTTCTCTACTATATTATATATGTATTATACATATAAACCTTCCTCTTAAATCACTCTATCTATTTAAAGAAACCGCATCAAAATCCGTTGCGTAGTTTTAAAGATTTAAGCATACATAGGGGTATAGGGATAGAGAAAGCGACTTTGTTTTATACTATGTAGTGATGAATTAAAAGAAAAACAGTGTAAAATATTTTTACTATTTATATATTTTATTATATTCCTTTTAAAGTTAACTCTTCAACATTGTCTAACTTAACACACTTTTAAGGACACTTTGTACTTTAATTACTACAATTATAAATACTTTTAAAGTATAATAAAAACAGCAAGTAATATCAGATGTGAGATATAAAAACTATATTTGGAGGCAACGATGCAGCCAATAGCATTGGTGAACGTTGCCACGAGGTCGCTTGACAGTTCGCGAACAAGTTATCATACGGAATAACCAGTGCTGCTTAATTACTCCATTTTCAAATAAACCAACCCACATTAAAACGTCAATAAGGCTGTGTTTCCACCGGAGACATGCGAGGATAAAATCGCTTCATTTGATATAATCTGAACGAGGCTAAGTAAATGAAGCGATTCTATTAGTTCTTAATAAACACGATTATCGAATCATCATCGCCATCTATGGCGCTAGAGTAAAATGATAATCACTTACGTCGTTTTGACAGTCTCGACTCTTATATTCCCTCTACAGCCGGACTGCATTTTTGATTTTTACGCGAGGTCTCTCAAGGAGTGGATATTATGTGGATAGTGCTAGTGAAAGTGTTATGTGCAGTGTTGTGCCAATGCTATGAGGTTACGGTACTTAACCTTACAATATAGTTGCCACGTAGTAATGTAAGCGCGACGTTAGGTTAGCCTTGTGTAAGGTTAGGTTTATGTTAGCCTAACCTTAGGCTTACTCAGTGATTCCCTTAGTTTTCAAAAGAAGATATATAAATTAATTTATAAACATGAGAATTTAAACCTGACCAACTATAAAAAAATATATGCAGATTAACAACCTTGTATGTTGGTTGAAATCTACGTGGGCAATTTATGTGTATTTTATTATAAAAGAAGAAGAAGAGGTTGTGGTCATTAATATTGTCTAAAATATTTTTGGTATTGAAAGGTATAATAGATATTCTTTTCTTTTAAATGATAAACTATACCAGACATAAAAAAGATATATTTCTTAAGCAATATTGTATATTAGACTTTTCTCGGCAGACTATAAATCATAAAAATACAGATTATAGAGTAAATAGAAAATGACAGATGACAGAGACTATAAATCAAAAGTACAGATTGTTAGGTAAAGAAAATATGACAGATTATATAATAAAAAAACCGACTATAAGTGTAATGATAATATAGTAATGCAAAAAAGAATCTACAATCAAATTTCCTTAAATAACCTCAATTTGTTCATTCAGTAATAAATCACATACACAAAGACACATTCTATGAAAATTGTGCCATTCGGGTCATAGACCTACTCTGTCTGTACTCAATTTAATGTTTTCGCTTTCTGCTAAGGCTTCTATGCTAGTAAATCAGTTTTTTAGATACCATAAAATATTATTATCTAAATGGATACAAAGTAATGTATTGAATGAATTTTAATATCAGTTAGCCTGACTTCAAATAAACTGCAAAGGGGTCTTTCGAGTATTACGTAAGCATTAAAGGGTACGGGGGTCTTTGCTTTTATTATTTTTGATATTATGGGGGATAGGGCTTCTGCTTGACGATTACGTCAGCGATAAAAAGTAAACACTTATCAAAACATAAAAATCTCTGCTCTGATGGGAATAGGGGGTTTATATTTGCAAGTAATTGCAAAAAATATTTTAGGTTTAATGATTGTGTTAAAAATTAAGGCCTTTTGGAAGTTTCGTTAAATCAAATATTATTTTATTATCTTATTATTTACTAGAAATGTCATGACAACTTATCATTATAATCTAGGTGGATATGCCATTACTATTATCTATGTTGAGACTGTGTTGTTTCCCACGGTGACAAAATCCTTGTAGTTTTTTTTCTTTATTATTGTTCGACTGCTGTGTACTGAATGTTTTCTACACATTTATAAAATACTTCATGAATAACATACTTACACGACTTCCATATGACCAATATATCGTTTACAGTATAAAACAAAAGTTAGCAACACTGTTGATAATTTTGTACGTGCGATTATTTCTACCCACATGTGGAAATTTTATATAACCTTCGTTGCGTTAGATTACAGTCAGTCTCTCTGGGGGTTTCATGTAGTGTACATGAAAATAAGTATTATAATGTCGTGGTTAAAAGGTCACCCTTTTTGAGGTCCACATAAGTGAACTTTATTATCTTTGTAGTTATTGTTCAAAGAGAGACGGGGGCTTTTCAACCCCACATCTTTGTCCAAGGAGCTGTTTAAATTAGACATGTTTACGTATTTCTGTATGAATATCATTTATCTCTCCTTTACTAACACAAAGACAAGATATTATTAAAAGCTCACAAAAAATACAAACTATACGTTAATTAAACTACATTAAACTATATGGCCTTTCTATCTGTGTCGCCATTACAAAAAAATAGTAACGCAAATCACGACTTTTAAATCCGTGTCGAGTAAGCCTTGAAATACCGCTTGTAATGTACAAGTTTCTCAAAGATTTATCGTAGGTTAACCGTACCCTTTTATCTGTAAGTTTGAATGTGAACTTAGACATGTTATTTTCTGTTTAGAAATAATGTTCATTTTTCAATCAGTTGCCTGAAATTATTTTGCTTTTTAATGCCATGTACTGATCTTAGCTAAGTTTAAGCTGTATTATGATTATATATGATTTTTTTTAATGCAGCCTTCGTCCTTTGTAGTCTGCAGCATGACCTGATGATCCCTCAAGTCTGTGGAGACATTCTCAGGCAGATATATTATAGAATAGAAATATTATTTTCTATAGGAGATGAGATGTGAGAAAATTAAAGTATTTTTTAAATAAAAAAAGTCTAATTAGAAAAGAAGATATCTCCAGGTTGACGATTGTACTGACCTGAGAGTCATTGCGACGCCAGAAAATATTTTTTTTAAATATCAAGTATAGTGTGTTACTTATCCAATATAAACAAAGTTATAGCATAAATATTAAACAATAGAAACACATAAGTTATGCGTAATAAGCGTCACTAGTGAAATTCTCCTCGCTCCAATTAGAATGCCCTTAATATTATTGAATCTACAGCGTACAGATAAAACATATAATATTATTGAATATTGTAGTCATAAATGTTTATTTAAAATTTATTTACGTTTTTATCACTATACAAGTTGTTGTTCTTTATTAAACAGTGACGATTCCACTAAAGAATTTTTTTTAATCACTAATCAAATAATTATTATTTTATTTAGGAACCGAGAAAATTGAATATACATTTTTTTTATTTAAATAAGGACTTTTTAAAACAGATCTGGCAACACTAGCTACCTAACATTCACAGATGCAGTTGTTTTTATATCTTTAAGACGTTAGTATTACCTGAAAAAATAACCTTCTAAAGTTCCTCAACATCATTATTCAAAATGAAAAAATACCTCGTTAAGAAGTTTTTATTAAAAAACCTTGTCCGCGTCATCGGTTTTTTTAAAAGGTCATTTCTAATAAATAATAAATTTCAAAGCTTGCACGCGTTAACTTTTTGCATCCTTTTATACGTAAATAAGCTATTAATGCTAAATAGAATTTAATGACAGTATATTTCTAATTTTATAGAAAATATTCATTACCGTCCTCTTGAACTTAGCAGATTTAATTATTCATAGAATTTTCAATATTTGATTATTTTCTAGAAAACATTAATCATTACCAGGATTTAAATAGTCCATGATATACGATATAAAAAAAAGTATTAAAGTCGCCATAATAGTTTCTAAGTGGTCATCCAAATCCGTATTTTTATAACGAATTAATATACAAAACAAGTCAAGCAGCCTCCAGATGTCATTAGCACTTTTAATTAAATATCCTTATTTGAAAGCGCAGACTACGTTCAGACAAGACAGTCGCAACTTTACTTCATCTGAACATGTAATCAATAATATAAAATTTATGGTAGATAAGGTGCAAACGAGAAGATGGTCCACCTGATGGTAAGTGGCCACCATCGCCCATGGACTATGGACCCTCAGCAAGAGCTCAAGATTCCAAATAGGATGAGAGAGCGGCCCGACCGGAACGCGTCTATGACACTTGGCGGTCTTCATTCGCATGCTGATGGTCAAAAGCCAGTCTCGGAACAGATCCCCTACTACCAAGGGGGTGCTGGGTTACTGCAGAGGGGATTAATATTCTAACCCATGCATTGACGGGTTAAAACTTATTTTATTACAGGTATATTTGTAGTGACCATGAAAGCCTATAATTTTACCGCCTTCAAAAATGGAGGACTTTCCCAATTTGATTGTGTGTACATATATATTTTTATAGATGCTAGGGAGGGTATAACCTCTTAATTTTTAATCGATTTATTATAACGATAATAGTAACAAAATACAAAATTATAATTAATATATCATGAATGGTGAAAATTTATTTAAATTAATAAAAAAAATTTATATATATTGAACTGTACTTCTTGATTTAGTTAATCGTTATATGAAAATCGTTTTAGCTTTCAAATAAAATAAACGTTTTATTATACGTTTGTTGTTTTACTGTTAGCTTGTTTCAAAAAGTCGCAAGTTTGCACTGTATCTTAAGTTCAATATAGCGACACTTTAAATGCCAACACGCTAGTATCCGTACTTGACCTTTCAAACAAATAAAAATACGGCAGGACATTTTAAGGTTTTATATATTTTTTTAATGTAAAGATTTATCGGAATTTTATATCAACGAATCGAAAACTTAATGTAACTAAAATGCATATTTATTTAACTTTCAGACGGGATTTCGTAAAATTAGAAAATTATGAGGGCTTTGTAGGTGCTATATATTAAATCTAAATATTCATAATAATAATACTTTATCCAATCTTTATTCGTATTTTAATATTATAAATGCGAATGTAACCCTGTCTTTCTGTCTGTCAGTTTCACACTTAAACGACGGAACCGATTTTGATGAAATTTCGTAAAACCATAGACTAGAGCTTGGGAAAGGACATAAGGCTATCTTTTATCGCAAAAAAAAGTAAAATATGTATATCAATATAACGACAGGGGATGAAAGAAATGTTAAATTAAACCTAAATTGCAAATAAAATAATAAAAAAATTAAACATATAAGTTATATATATATTCGTAATCGGCGTTAAAAATTCTTTATTTTGATACCACACTCGATGTATTTTAATTTTGTTTTTATTTTAATTTCGATGTACCCCGTGTCTCTCTCAGGACTACGACCAATCTATTGACACCACTCACATAAAAATACGTTTAGGCTCTAGGGTGTGCCAAAGAAATATACATACACTCGAAAAACATAACCCTCCTTCTTTCGTAGCCGGGTAAAAATTGGGGTCGTTCGACAAGTAATATTTATAGTAGGCTAGAACGTTGTTTGTTGTTCTTTAACACATTCAAAGGAACTCTTGTTTTTGAAGCTTCTAGCTTACTTAAAATATGGTCTGGTGTGACTAGTTAGACTAGTAGTTAGACTTAGGTACCTACAGTTTTAATAATCTTGAAAACTTAAGGTATTCACGATTCTGAGTCCTATCGCATACTGCACTAAAATTCTTTACATATCAGCGATATCGTGCAGGAACGTGCAGTATAATTAATGTCAAAAGGCAAAATTAATGGCTTTATCAAGAAAAAGTTATAAATAACCGTATTTATAACTGTATAAAAATAATCTAAGAATTTTACTATATCTATCTAAATAATACGAAAAATTTGATTGACAGAAACGAATAAGAGATAGATTGGGAAACCGTCATAAAATTTTTTGGTAATGTCGTTGCTATTGTTACTGTTATGGTTGCCATGGTTACACGTATATTAACTATCTTAAATATTAATTGAGAGTATCAATGTATATTTAAACGTCGCAACAACGTAAATAAACAAAAACAACAAGGAGTTGTATATCTTCACAAACTGTTGCTGGTTATTAATGTAAATATTTTCTTAAAGCTTGGCAACACTATGTAACACATATATTAATTAATGTTTCTCACTAACTTAATTCCAACTAAGTGTCCCACAAAACTTCTCATGCATTTTTATCATAAAAACTGTCCTTCATAAGTCCGCAATCATAAAACAAAATGGCCGATACAGGAAGACCTAGCAAAGATTTCTGCATTTATTAATTATGTTTTATAATTTTATGTACTTTTTACATATTCTTAGTTTATTTAGCAAGCTTTATGCTAATAGTATGCAATATAAATGCCAAATACGATAATCGTATAAGGCCGTCGAAACGCATCCGGGACAAAGACATCACGAATCTCGTTTAAGACCTAAAAACACGACGCCTTCACAGTTCGCAAAATTTAATATTATTTGACTGTTTTAATAATATATTTTCCTGATAGTTAATCTATACTAATATTATAAAGAAGTAAGATTTGTATTTTTGTATGTAACGAATAAACATAAAAACTACTGGACCGACCGATTTCAAAAATTCTTTCACCATTAGAAAGCTACATTATCCCTGAGTAACATAGGCTATATTTATTACAAGAAAAAATTAGAGATCCTTAGGAAATCTCACGAAAACCAACCCAAGGTGCCAAAAAATTTGCCATAAAATATCTTTCATCGCATGCGCTGCAAAAAGTATTGATGATAGAACAAAAAAATGTTTTATAATATTATAGAACGTATCAATATCTACAAAAAAGTCCGCGAGACCATATGTCCAACTATTATAGTTACGTCACTATAACTACTTTTTTACATTTTAAAAGTTGATAAAAATGCCTATCAAAATCAGACCATGTTTTCTATAACTTTGTATTAATCCTTATCCAAATAAATTATTTCTTATTCAAGACTATTTCAATACCTGTAAATTACTTTTTGAATTATTAAAATCGGACTTTCCATTCAAAAGATATTATGAAATTAAAAATATCAATATAAACAAAAAGTACACGACGACGCGACGGGCCAGTATAGCGACGCAGCGCAGCGAGTAAAGCGGCAAGAGAGGGGGCACCGAAATGCGGGAGGGCCAATATATTTTTAAAAAAAATATTTCACCCGCGCGAAGCCGGGATGGGCCGCTAGTGTTATATATATATAACTGCCACAATATACAATTTTCCCCTATTACTTTTGCTCAGACCTAAAGTTGGCTGCCAGCTACTATATCTAAGTATACTTCTAACCTTGAATAACTAAAGTCTCTATTATTAGTAGTAAACGCGAGTGCGCCACACGCTATTTGTCAAAGTAGTAGGCGTCGTGGATTTAACTACCAATACAGACACACAGCTCGCTCACAATATATACCCACTGCTTTTGCTCCAACGTTAAGATAGGTAAGTAACGCACTATCAGGAAAGGTAATATGTAGAAAAGATGGAGATTTTTTGGTTAAATATAATTTAGGGTCCCGACTTTTTATCTTTACACTTCGAGAAAGAAACTAAAATACTTTTTTTCATTAGTAAATTGAACCTAAGAAAGTAGTTTAAAAAATGGATGTCAATTTTATCTTTGTATTTTATTTCTATCAACAAACATCTAAAAGAATAATAAACAGAACCTAATTTTTCTAACAAACTATAAAGAGGTCAATTCAATGTGTTTTTCAATTGATAAACGTTAATAGTTCAATAAGATATTTAAATTACAGTTGCGAGAAACTAATTTGATTATTTTAATTTAATTTAGCTTTACAGTTAAAATCTTATTTATCCTATAAAATGCATTTTAAATTGTAAAAAAAAATCTCAATTCTTCATAGATGTTTCGATAACTTTGTACCGATTTTTTTTGGGTAACTTCAAAAAAACTTCTCAAAATTAAAAACAAATAATGGTGGTAAAAGTGATGAATATTAGAACTAAAAATATTTCACAAAAGTCTAACCTGATAACGTTAATGTAAGTTATAAAGTAATCCTTTAAACCCGCATAAAAGTAGCAAAGTCCAGGCACTTTTAGGACTACTATCTGACTATTAGTTTATTGTACGATTAAATTATGGTTTAGATAGTAGTACAACGATACTGATTAGGTAGTAGACAAACCAATTGAAATGGTTTTTATTAATAATCTTGAATGTTTTCATGGCAGAGGAATATGTGTTTCAAATAAGTGCAAGTAAATATTATGTCTGTCGTGTCGTTTATAGCATTAAGATGAGAGGTTGTTATCGTGAGCTTTATAACCGTTTGTTTGTAGACATGCTCCCTTGTTTTAACAACGCCTTGAACATGATAAACTTTGATAATGTATGGTGACATGCGAGATTTTGTTTTTTTCTATACGTCTAGTTCACATAGGAATTATTTTAAGGTAAAATTTTATAAAGCTTTCATGTTTTTAGGGTTTACTTAACTTATAAAACAAAATTAAAATCTAAGACAGCCTGAATACTACAATATATAACGCAACATAACTTGAATGGTTTATGTGCTTTAAAGTTTGCAGTTAATATTGTATGTAATGTAGATGTAATAATAAAAAAAATGTTAATATGATGAAATATAATTTAACCCAATAAGTATTTAATTATTGCAAAAGAAATACTGAACATATTTTCTGATTTGGATATAACATGACTAAATTAAATGTCTTCGATTGAGAATTTTTCAAACACTTTCTTGAATTTCAACATACGCTACTAACTAAAATTAAAAGTGACATCTGTAAATATCTTTTGACAGATTTCATAACCTTAATGTTATTCTTATTTTATGTAAATATGTCTTTAAACAAAACCATTAGGTACATGAATTAAAATTTAAATCACGCCTTCCGCGTTTTCTTCAGACATTTATTAATATACATGAGATTATAAATCAAACCGGCAATAAATTAGCGACTTGTAACATGTATGAGATATTTGAAATGGTAATGGAAGAAAAGAAACAATATATTTTATTTCTAAATACGACATTTTAATTTTATTACTCATCGCAACGAAACCTAATATAGTTAATTTAGTTCGCCCCGCGGTTGCACCCGCTATATTTTGGATAATTCACACTATATCATTACAAATTATAGCCTATGTGTTATTCTGATGTATAAGCTATATATTATTGTGAAGTTTTATAAAAATTCATTCAGTAGTTTTTGCATGAAAGAGTAAGATTCATACATCTACACATTCTTACAATGTTTCGCGTTTATAAAATTAGTAGGATTCGATTTGTTTAAAGCAAATTCTATACAAATTCAATTTAAAGCATTTTAGTTGGAGGGTTTAAAAATACTAGTAGTTTGCAGTCCAAAAATATAAAAAAAAATAATAAAAAATATTTAGTTAAATACTTCCTACTAATCTTATACTAATATATAAAGCTGAAGAGTTTGTTTGTTTGAACGCGCTAATCTCAGGAACTACTGGTCCGATTTGAAAAATTCTTTCAGTGTTAGATAGGCCATTTATCAAGGAAGGATATAGGCTATATATCATCACGCTAAGACCAATAGAAGCGGAGCATCACGCGGACGAGTCGCGCGGTTCTACTAGTCTTTTATAAAGCTTAGAGCAATTACTATGTCAACTGAGATAACAGCTTCCATATATCAAAAAGATGTGAAAAAAATAGGTATAGTCTATAAGCAGACCAATAGTATGATGGCTTGACTAGAATATCCTCTTGTTATCCCTGAGGGTTATACTTTACACTCAGTCCTTCAGAGTTATGGCCAGATAACTCGCGATGCAATAATAACTATTTCCGTATTTATTTGGTTTGCTTTTATCTTTACGTTGGCACAACCGAATGATATTCAGTTTGTGCCAACTTCTAAAATCAAATGTTACCGATCATAATTAACAACAATCATATCACAATTTTAACTAAGAGTAATTATAATAATTATTACATTTTTAAAGTATTTAATGAACTTTCGATATCTTGTAAAGAAATAATTCTTTATCTGAAAAAAGTTTACATACATTCTCTATAAATGCAAGTCAAAAAACTAACAGGTCAGGCTGGTTGTTTATTAATCTGTCACGGAAACCATATTAGCAAAATCGGTTGTTAGATGACAACATTTATTACCTACATAACAGCATTTGTTGGTTCACTTTGAGTCACAGCGATCGACGACCCAAATTGACTATAGCAAATAACCCAAAACCAGTTTTAACGTTATTACCACTTTAAAGTTTAATCGATAGACTTCACATCTTTAATGTGTGCTATATATGACAAAAAGCCACAATATAATAAATATATTATATTATAACAAGTCTTTAACCAAATTAGACGGTATACAGTATTCATCTTGTCATGAGACAATATGTAAACAAATCATGACGGACAACATTTGTGAACATATAATAATATCTTTATTTATTAAAATGAGTTGCTGTTCGTTAGTCTCACTAAAACTTGACTGAACCGATTTGGCAAATTTTGGTTTTGAATTATTTTTGGGAGTCCAGGGAAGTTTTAAACGGTGAGGAATGATAAAACTTTTAAGTGTAGTTTAATACACCCCAGGAAGCGAGGAAGGTCTGCTAGTATATAATAAAATTGTAGAATTGCCGGGTTTGTGCCATCAAGTTAAAACAGATGAACAAATTTGGATTAAATTTGGTACACAGATACTTTAGAAAGTTGATTAACGGATAGGGTACTTTTAATCTCGAAAAAATTAAAGCTAAAAAATTATTACTAATATACGCGAGTCGCCTAATTCAACATAAAACTCTCGGAGTTTGACATTTTATACTACCAAGTTAAATTGTTTTGACATAACATTGTCAATATTACGTTTTTTACACTCCTCTTCTTCAGGGATTTCTTCATTAAGGTAATACTGACAGAATGTTTTGTGCATAAGCACATTCAATGAAAAAAATTAAAGAAAAATATACATATATGTAAATTTTTATACACATTAGAAAATGTATTTACTTATTAAAACCTGTATTAATTTGCATTAAAAGTTTTTTATCATATGTTCTTTTTTAGACACATAAATAATCTTTGTATGAATTGTTTACACTGTTTTAGTCTCACGCCAAGTTGAATGGAGTATAAATTATATTACAGACCTTGTAAATAAGTGAAATCGTACAGCATTGGACAAGAATTACTTGATAAAGAATATGACACACATTTACATGTAATTTTACTTAAATAAAAATAAAAGGATAAGAAGTAACTACGTAACTTGATGTCATCATCGATTGCGCACTTTTCGTAAAGTCATGTACTTTACTTGCAATAACTATATTTTATCGAGAAAATTATACATAATATACATAGTTCATAGGTCAAGTATTAACATTAACTGTTAAGCATAAACTTTATAGTGGTATTATAGAATTAAATAATAAATTAGCTAGTGCTTTGTAAGGAAATTAAACCTTCAACATAATATTATTAAAACGATGTGTTATGTCTAAAATATATAAAATTTCGATAATGTATAAGGTCCTGTACCTCTAGTATGTAATACAAATTTTATGGTATTATCAGCTGACCCGACAAACGTTGTATTGGCATATAAATTTAAAAAATTTGGGGTGGGCCACCCTTATCACTTAGGGGTATAAAAAATAGATGTTGACCGTTTCTCAGACCTACCCGATATGCACACAAAACTTTACAAAAATCGGTCGAGCCGATTCGGAGGAGTTTGGTAACAAACACCACGACACCAGAATTTTATATAAAAGTTCAGTTCATAAGCTACAGTCGCAACAGATTGATGGCAATACAGTTTACTTAGAAAAGTTTCAGCTTAACATTTTTACTTTCGGTTTAGTCAGTTACATGGTAAAATAATACCATAAAAATTCACGCAATACAAGAAGTTGCGGCTTTTTTATTATTTTCTACACTGAATTCTCTCCGCCATTGTCGACAGAGCTCGCGGTTATCTTGTATAAGTTATTGCAATACTGTTTACATCACAGCGTCATTTACAGATGTTTATTTTGGAATAAGTTGACTTGTAACATTTTTTAAGGTTGTCAGTTAATACCAGACAAGATTGTGGCATTTCTGACGTAAGTTTTGTAAGAAAGAAGACGCGACCTATACTTGAAAGCACCATAAGTTTACCCCCTCGCTTTATGTCCGTGGAAATCACTGAAATGGTCAAATATTTTTGTACATTATGTATTCTAAATAATTATGTTGTTAGTAGTAATGTCTGATATTACATATTACTTAAAGAAACACTAACGTATATATTTTGTTTAGTAATAATGACAATACTGTCGAGGAAAACCCCATTTCTGCATGGTAATCACTAGATAACTAAAATATGTAGAAGGTACGATTTTCTTACTTTATTTATTGTGTACAACATACCTACATTAATATACCGTACATTTAATTATTTTCCTTATAATATAAATAATTTTTCAAGAAAAACAATTTTAAGTCGCCTTATCAAGTAATTAACTGTAATGATTTGTTCACGTTCACTGTACTAGAGTGCAAAAAGTAACAATAATGGTGAACGTTAACGACACTTTGTTCTCAATATTTCCTAGTCGTTTCATTATTTAAAATATTGCATAATAACAAAGGATATTTTCATATTTTCCTATACCGTGTGAAAAAGTGCACTACGGGGTTTCAATGTATTTTAAGCTTACAGCCGATATAGAAGAAATTTTAAAGCCATTTAAGTTTTTAAACCATCTGTATACATTTACAATACATTAGCAATAATATATTTTATAAAAACAAATAACAGACAAAATTTATCTATTCATTATATTATACTAAGTATGGAAAATTTTATATATAAATAAAGATTTAATTACAAATTGTTTGTTAAGATTACAAAAGTTTTAAAAACCAATCGTTTAAAAGCGTTAAGCAGTGTCCGTTAAAAGTTTTTAAATACCCACACACGTAGAAGTTTTGAAAATCAATATGGGAAAGAGTTACAACCAAAAACCATTCAATAAAAATGCTAACGCTTCTTCACTCGTCCATCTGCTTACAAAATGAGGCGCAACTTATTTAAAAGGTAAATATATTCCAAACAAAAGCCTTAGGACACGCGCACGGTACGAGATGAGTCAGGGACCTTTTCACCCGTTGCATTGTTTATTCTGGACGCAAACCCGTTCCTAGACCGTTTTCCATCCATATTTTCGTTTCAGTGTATTGAAATTTTCTCGATGTATAAATATTCAGTTATTGGGAACATGTTTGTACTTTGCACCTTAAAAAAGGCTTTAAAAAAACTGGTCAAGTTGTCTGGCTTTAAAAGTTAACATTTATCGGCGTTCAATGAAACTTTCAACGCGCACGTAGTCGCATTTCACCACAACTCCACGAGGCCTTTCACAACAAACCTTAGCGCCGAGATTAAACTAATTTACTTTAGTAATATCAGTAGATAATAACATTAACGCAATCATTACAAAAGATAATGAAACGCGGTATTCTTATTATAAGAGAGAGCTTTCTCCAAGTTATACAATAAAGCATAACTGTAAACATCCATTCTGACTTACCTCTGCTTAGGCAAGTCCGTTAAAATTCCGGCACTGTTCCGAGATACACTAACACACAGATTTTAGCGAGTCGATAGATCGTCAGATCTCCACACCTTTACACGTCATAAGTGTGTCAAATATGGGAAAAAATCGCACTCACTGGAAAGTCGGACACAAACACTGACACAGTCCGTGGGCACAGGTTTTGTTATTTATTAAATGTATGAAAATGAGTAACTGAAAGTTTGGTGTTAAGTTGCGCGCGCGTCGAAGTATCGGCCAAGTGAACAGTAACAGAACGCACTAGCACCACACTGCACCGCGCCGCGCAAGCGTCGTGTGCTTTCCTCTCTCTCGGGCAAGCGACTGGCGCGAGCCGCGAACACGGCGATACCTTCACCTTCGCGGCGCTCGCCCGTTTCGCAACCGATTTCCTTGCAGAATATCTAGTTGCATGGCAACTGGAAAAATGTTTGCCGCAATAGGATTTCAGACTTTAAAAACTATAATTATTTTAACTCTTTAATTCCCATGTCCAAGTTTCTAAAGATAACTCTTTAAATAAATTAAACTTAGATAACAAAAAAAAATTATAAAAATTACCCAAATTTTTATTCCCTAATAAAAAGGCTTCCAAAGTTAACAAATTAAACTTCCAAAAGTGGGTATTATTTTACTTTAATGTATTAGACAAATAACGATTGGTTAGTGTTGTCAGAAAAAAATAATAAATAGTGTTACTATTTAGCTTTGTTTTAATAATAATAGAGTGAACCAATAATGATACCATGTGGTAGAAAAAAAAAACCTACAGGTAATACTGGAAATTAATCACTTTTAAAGCAATCTATTACAAAAATATCAATAGGTTTAAAGTGAGCCTGAATTATTATATCCGAAATTCCTCAATTATTATAAACTTAAATGGTTTATTCTCAATAAATTCATATGTAAAATAAAAGTTGTAAATAAAAATAAAGACTCATTAAAATGTAATAAAACCGTTTATTTGTTAATAACTTGTGGAATTTTACAGTGTACTGAGTGAAATGGTGATGAAATTTCGTATTAGTGTCATTTAACACTGACACCTATATGTTTCACTTTTGCTTTATAATAATATTAAACATAAAAGTAAGTTAATTTTACCCTTACAAGATTTTTCTTTACCTTCTCTTTTTTACGGCAAAATTCCTATTTGTGTTTAATAACATTAATAATTTGAATCCCCCATCTTTTTAACGCTCCATGTAGAAACGACAGAAAGTTTAATCATTTGTATGTTGATGTCTGTATATCTATCTGTTATATGATAGCGTAAAAACAAATAAATTGATATTAATGAGTTTAAGATAATTATGAAGTATGATAATCCTAATCCTAATATCCTAACTAATATTATAAATTAAGCACGAAAGTAACTTAAGAAACGTAAAATGTGCGATTTAATATACATCTATCGACGGATATGTGATATGTCTGTCTGCTACGCTTTCACGCTTAAATCTCTGAACCAATTTTGATGAAATTTGGAACAGAGATAGACTAGAGCCTGGAGAAAGACATAGGCTATGTTTTATCGCGGAAAACCCTTAAAGTGATTCAATTAAGGGAAGAAGTGCTTGTCGAGCTGTGATTTCCTCATGTCTTTATGAATTAGTCATATATAAATTAAGTTGAAATTGGTGGTTAAAAATTCAAATGTAAAATAGCGATAAGTTATATAGTGATATCGTATAGTGATATATAGATATAGCGATATAGTGAAATGGCGATAATTATAGTGATATAGCTATATAGTGATGACGTGCTATATTGATATGGCGATATAGTTATATAGTATAGTGATATATAGATATAGCGATATAGTGATATAGCGATATGGTGATGACGTACTATATTGATATGGCGATATAGTTATATAGTATAGTTATATATAGATATAGCGGTATAGTGATATAGCGATATGGTGATATAGCGATATGGTGATGACGTGCTATATTGATATGGCGATATAGTTATATAGTATTGTGATATATACATATAGCGATATGGTGATATAGCGATATAGTCATGACGTGCTATATTGATATGGCGATATAGTGATAAAATGTGAAATGAAATATAAATACACGTGATTATTGGATGCGGACAAAGCCGAGGTTGGTTAAATAGTAATAATATAATTTATGCAGTGCTTTGCTTAGAAGCTTCTTAAAACTGATTTCTGTTAAGTTTTCTTAAGCTATAGACCAACCTGCATGTTAGAAGCATCACGTAATATTTAACAGTCCCCATCAAGTACACTACTCGTTTACCTTCCTCATCAATAAAAACAGTCTACCACTAAGCTCTCGTTACAATTCATTTACAATCTAGTAAATGGCCGATAGCATTGTACCTAGATACACGTCTGCCTTGTGTTTAATTTTAAATACAAGACCTTGGTTTCAGTCTCTTTTCTGTTATTCGCCTTGTTGAACTAGTTTTTTAACCCGACTGGACTAGGATTGAAATGTAATTCTTTGTTGATTGTTTTAAGTGATATATTTAGACTGAGTTATTTTAAACTGCAATGGATATTGATCGTTATACCTGTATTACTCGTATAAAGCGACACAATTACTTTGTACACTTTTATAAAAGCTACATAATATATAATTTAAAAAATCTAGCTAACTGTAAGTATAAACGTAAGTTTGCATTAAATATGCATTATATTACATTATTATAATTAAATAATCGCTTGTTTTAGGTAAGAATGAAGTTATATGCAAAAATATTTACACTCATATCTCATAGTATATGAATATTTAAGATTTGTCAATTATCATCAATTAACTATGAATGTTAGAAACCACTATTACCTGATTAGTCATAGTCTGAATTGCTTTTTTTCTACTCGTTGTACATTATTTTTTGGTTTTATAACAGAGACAGAGAGAAAAACTTAATGATGTCATGTTTATTATGAGAAGTTACGCTTAAAAATATTTATTTGTTGAGATCTAAAGATGTAAAGGTATTTTTTTTAATGGACAAACGAGCAGACGATCCACCTGATGGAAAGTGGTCACTGTCGCACATAGACATCGACAAAACTAGAGGATATCTCTTGCTTTGTCGATGCGTTGTCCCCTCGAAGATAGAGTGAGGAGTGGGAGCGAAGAGAAGAATGCTGCGGTTTCAGTGGAACCTGAGCAAGAACCCGGTGTTCATTGGAACCACAGCATCCTTTCAGCAGTTTAAGGCTACGTTTCCACCAGAGATAAACGCAGATACTCGCTCTCTGATTGAAACCCAGCTTTAGAGTAAATAATATTGTGGGAATAGTTGAAATATAATATCCGTCCTGCCATCAAACTGTAGGTCGAGTTCTTCATTTTTGTAAATAAAACAAGAATAGTTACACCTAATACCAAGTAATATAACTTTTAATAATAAAACATAAAATTACTATAAGTAATTTGGATTTTTCGCGCATCATATTAATTACTACGCCGAATCTTATGAAACTTGATAACCTTAACTTTTGATTTAATTTGAAGCGTCAGTAGCTCAGTGGTTCGGGCGTTGGATTCACGATCGATCCGGACATTGGACTACTGGCGTGGCCCACTCCTGACACAAGCATTTTAGCTTACTAAGAGGGGTAAAGGGAATACTAGTAGTAAGTGATCCATACTGCTAGTAATCTTTTTAAAAAATAAAAAAAAATATAAATTTATTATACAAAGTTTCTTCACAAAGTTTTAAAGCTATCAACCTAGAACTTGAAGTCTTCATATTGATAAAAATCAACCAAGTGTGAGTCGTACCATGCAATCTGGATTTAAAGACAAACTTAACCTTGCCCTTTTAAAACTGTTGCTCTGATACATCGGCAAGTAAAGTCAGTACAACAACTGCTAAAAAAAATAATACAATTATTTGTGATGTCTTTAATAAAAATTTAATTGTTGTTGCTCTTCTTTTGCTTATGTTATAGGGCGTTATTTCTTACCAAATTATATGACTGTCAGCCGTATCTTTTGATTACGTTTACTTACTGTTTGTTTGATTTTTTTTCACAGCTTCAATTACAAGGAATCTAAGTAAGGAACTCTGATTTTATGACTCGGGATAAAAATTATAAGTACCTACCTACTGTTTAATAAAAATCTGATGTTATTTAAATAGGTGAGTTGTAGTCTATACGTAGACTAACAGTATGACGGGTTGCTAAAATATCCTCCGGGGGTTATACTTTAGACAGAGCTTCAGCATTATTGCTAGAATATTCGCGATGTAATCATAATGATTTTTATCGTGACGGTCTTTACCACTTGTTCAACATTTAAGTATACAAAAATGCTCATCATATCAATTCTACCAACATCATAATTAACGTACATACAAAAATTCTCCATTTCATTTCAATAATAAACGAAAAAGAAATCGACAAAACATTCATGTCACAGTAAAATAATAAAAGCGAAGTATAGTCATAAAGTCGAGCGGATGTTACGTGTAGATCGCATGCAAAATAACCGCACTTCGCTGCAATGAGACTTAAATAGATGTTTTACGTAATGACCGACACTTTACACGCTTAGTCGCCTAGTGAAACTGTTCAGCTACACTTATTATTTAAGATGCTATAAAAGCTTTCTTAGAAAAACACTTAAATTAAAAACAGTTTCCATAAAAATTTAATGGAAAGTTTATTTTTTTATTCTCTATTTCCTTTAATAGCTTGGTCTTCTTAAAGACTAAGTCCTTCTTAAAGACTCCGTAAGGAAACAAATGGCATTCGCCGCCTCAGGCCTCAGACAAAGGATCGGCCAGTGCATTACACCCACCCATTTTCTGTAATATTGGGAATTGAGAAATTATCTCGCACCTTAAGAGGACTTTGTACGAATTTTTAACCAAAAATATTACTGTCGCGCTCAGCCCCTAGCTTACCCCTTACCGTGTGATAGAGAGAACTACAGCTCGAACTTACCTATGTAAAATTAAGAAAATCGTCCTTTCGTAATCCCCTGTTTCCTTCTCGAAACCTGGACCGATATTAATATTTATTTCGTTAAAATGCAGTACAGGATCTAAGCTATGTCCGTACGTTTTGCTTTTTTGGTTTATGTTAGTAATAATTAGTTTGCTGGATGTTGTTTATTGAAGTTTTTTTTTCTATTATACTAATCAAATAATAAAAAAAAAACAAAACGTACAGTCATGGCAGAGGTACGTATATATCGCATGGTATTTTTTTTTCTTCTGTAACTTCATTATCCTAGGAGGAAACAGAGGACTACGTTTGTATGAAAATAGTGTCGACTGATTTCCTCTTCTTATGGTATGTATCCTCCAGCGTGTCGCAGAACAATTAGGGGACGGAACTTTTCCCATCAAGTATGCGAATTTATTCAAAGAGTGCACCAGTACGAATCTTCATCATATCCACTTACATACTCCTACTTAACGAACAGATGCTTACCCAAAATGTTACAGGTTCTGATCGTATAGTGTGATACTAAATACCCTTCCTCTAGAGCGTAGATCAAAGTACTCCTTCCACAACTCAATACATTTTATTTTTAACTGACGAATATAGTCACTGTAGGAAGGTATTACTGGTAATCTGAGGACATCATATTAGCCTCGTTGGCCAATCTGTCAACATGTGAAGGAATCTAGTAGAATAGAGTTATTAACTATATATTATGAGCTATAAGTAAATGATAACAATATCATGAAATATATATAAGTAACTGGGCCTTGAAATGTAGCAGGTTCATCTTTCCGTTAAAAATGAACTCTACCCGACTGCTTGACGTGACAACACCTCACTAAGTTGATAATAAATATCAATAAATCACTATGATACGTCGATATTTACTACTCGTCACTAGTCATACTGCCACTAATCTATTGAAGCAGAGCTTACTTTCGAACCGGCAGTGGAGGTACTCAAACGTTATGAATGAGTTATAAGTAATCCTTGAGAGGCTTGATATTTTTATTATGTAACTTAACTATAAGGTTATGTTAAATATTAGGCGGCGAGTTTAAGCAGTGAAGGAGAGAGCTTTTGTAATCTAAAAGACGTCGACTTTCTACTTCCGAGTGTTGCTGCTTACAATTACGAGAATAACCTAAGCAGTGCCTTAGACTTGTGACCGAGGTCTAGGCTTAAAGAGCTTTTTTAACAGAATTCCAACACTCGTCTCCACTGCTCAGGCTCTCTGTTTAAACCAAAGGTTAAACTCCCATAAACCTAACCTAACACAAGACGTGGCAACTACATTGTAAGGTACTCACGTGACCTTAACTAACACAACACTGCATTTTACACTTTCACTAGCACTACCTAGATATTCACTCCTAGAGAGACCTCGCGTAAGACTAATACTTGTAGTCAGATTGTCAGGGTATATAAATAGTAGAGACTATCAAAATGATGGAAGTGACTGTGGAAGTGATTATTCGATAATCGTTTACTATTCTCCGACATATATTTAGTAATAATTAATGATCGTCGCTTGAGCTAAGCACCTAATATATATATGCTATGTTGTATCTATACATTGAGACTAGTAAGAGAATGTCACAATAGTAAAAATTCTCAGGTATTGAATAGTAATACATTAGTGTATACTGTATACAGTATTATGTATGCATTGAATCACGTACAATACGTTCTTGTTGAATCTCTCTCTTGATTTAGCTGACGGCACGTACTATGGTCATAGATGTAAACACTACACACAGACAGCTGAGTACATAAATGCTTCATTAGGAACCGCTGTATACTGCTGCCGGTTACCTGTTACTTGTTAATATAATGCTATTGTATTAAAAGTCATAAATTATTCAGTTATGCTGCAAGAATGTCGTATTTAGTTGCTTTAAAATATCCAAGAAGAAACCCTTCACCTCTGATGATACCATTTGCTACCAAACTCCTTCAATACGGCTAGACCGATTTTTATGAAATTTTGTGTGCATATCGAGTAGGTCTGAGACCCCTAATTGATAATGGGCGGCCCACCTCATTTTTTTAAAATCTAGATAGCTTAACAATGTTTGCCGGGTCAGCTAAGTCTATACTAATATTATAAAGAAGTAAGATTTGTATTTTTGTATTTTTGTATGTAACGAATAAACATAAAAACTACTGGACCGATTTCAAAAATTCTTTCACCATTAGAAAGCTACATTATCCTTGAGTAACATAGGCTATATTTATTAAAAGAAAAAATTAGAGATCCTCAGGAAATCTCACTAAAACCAACCCAAGGTGCAAAAAAATTAGCCATAAAATATCTTTCATCGCATGCGCTGCAAAAAGTATTGATGATAGAACAAAAAAATGTTCAAATATATTATAGAACGTATCAATATCTACAAAAAACTCCGCGAGACCATATGTTCAACTATTATAGTTATGTCACTATAACTACTTTTTTACATTTTAAAAGTTGATAAAAATGCCAATCAAAATCAGACCATGTTTTCTATAACTTTGTATTAATCCTTATCCAAATAAATTATTTCGTATTCAAGACTGTTTCAATACCTGTAAATTACTTTTTGAATTATTAAAATCGGACTTTCCATTCAAAAGATATTACGAAATTAAAAATATCAATATAAACAAAAAGTACACGACGACGCGACGGGCCAGTATAGCGACGCAGCGCAGCGAGTAAAGCGGCAAGAGAGTGGGCACCGAAATGCGGGAGGGCCAAAATATTTTTATTAAAAATAACATTCCACCCGCGCGAAGCCGGGATGGGCCGCTAGTATTTAATAGATTAATAGACTTCATTGTATCTTTTGCCGACTTGCGCCATCTATTGTAAATTAATTGTACTAATTCAATTACAGTATCGATATATTGAATAATTCACTTATAAATTAACAGTCGTAGAACACTTTTTAATTGAAACTTAACGAGAAAATCAAATTTAATTAAATATTTTAAGGCTGAAGAGTTTCTTTGTTTGTTTGATTTGGAATCTTAGGAGCAATTGGATCGAATTAAAAAAAAATTTAGTTGCGTACAGCCCATTTATTGAATAAGAAAATAGGCAATATATCATCGCACTAGGACCCATCAAGAAAAATCTACGAGCATCAATGAAAAATGTTAACTCTCTCTAACCCTCTCTTCCAGTTATCTAACCCAGAAGAAGTTGCGCAGATCGGATAGTCCTAAATATAAGAATTAAATTAATATAAGATATTAAAATAAGAATGCATGAGAGCAGTTGTAGTAGTCTGTAGACAGTAATAGTTATCTGTGGACATGACAGCACGATCCAAGCTACTGATGATTAGGGCTCCATAGGCTCAAGGTGCGTGCCGTGTCTAGTAGTGCCGCCTTCTGCCTCAGGCTCTTGACCTAGCCATCTAATGTGTGATCGAGGCTCGTGACCATTAGGCCCTTGACCGTTACGACAAGTAGCATTATTTTTAGTTTTTTGGTACTAAAGATATACTAGGAAATAAAGATATACTTATGCTAGAGTTTGTAAAAAATATCAAACATCCTTGTAGAATCTAAATATCATTTTTAGGGTTCCGTACCCAAAGGTTAAAAGCGGGACCCTACCCTATTACCCTATGAACCGTGATAGATAGACAGTAGAAATTTTCACAAATAATATATTTCTGTTGCCCCTATACAATACAATAAATACTAAAAACAGAATAAAATAAATTTCGGAGAATAGTAAAAGATTATCGAATAATCGAATCGTCATCGCTAACTATGGTGTTGGAGTAGGGTAGTAGTCACTTATGGGGACCTCAACGCCACATCCTGGCGGCGGTCATAGGTGGAGACCTCTCTCTCCCGAGCGTGATTCATTCCATGCTCGAGAGTGAGAGATGCTGGTCGGCCATGGCCGACTTCTGCGAGGCTGTAATCTCGCAGAAGGAGGCCGCGGAGCGGGAACGCGAGGGTGACGCCTCTGCAGACCCGCGCCGCCGAGCTCGATCTGGGAGGCGTAGGCGACAATTCGCCCACCTCCTCCCACCACCCTGAATGGAGCCGTCAGGCAAGGGGGTAACCACTCTCGGTGTACCCTGAGAGCCCCCTGGCGTGCAGGCCCGCTATAAGAGCGGGCCGACCCGCTGAGGCGTCACAGTCGTGTGCGTAAGCGTTCCTGTGGCGCCTCCCTACAGCGGAGGTATGGTACCGTTGGTTTTAGTGGGTATGCCTTGAACCGCCGCTCGCCCAATGGCGGACGGCATCAAGGAGAGCCCCACATAACCTCCCGCTCGTCGGCGGGGGGTATGCATAAGGCGCATTTCCAACGAAAAAAAAAAAAAAAAAAGGGTAGTAGTCACTTCCGTTGTTTTGACAGTCTCGACGCATTATGTGCCATCGACAGTCTGACTGTAGTCTTACTCTTGTGTGGTCTCTCAAGGAGTGAAGTAGTCTCTAGAAAGTGCTAGTGATGTGTTAAGTGTAATGTTGTGTTAGTATTGGAAGTGCTGACCAATTAAGGTCACCTAACTACTTTACAATGTAATTGCCACGCCATATATTACGTTAGGTTTATGTGAGTTTAACCTTTGGTTTAAACAGAGGGCCTGAGCAAAGGACGTCGTTAAGCCTACACCTTGGTCACAAGTCCAAGGCATTGCTTAGGTTTCTCTCGTAATTGTTAGAGATCATATTTGATTATTTATCGTTTCAATAAAACGTAGATAACGTTGCATTTACCCAATAGTCCATTCAATATCATCACCTCTTGTAGTGTTTTCAAATATTTCCCTCTCCTCCTTCCTTCTCATCATTAAAATCCCCGATATAAATGTTTAAGGCGAACGCCCATACAGCAAACGTGATTTTTTGCTAAATATTGGAATGGAACCTTCGTGCGCGAGTTCGACTCGCACGTGGCCGCTTTTATTTTGTTTCAATTTGTATGAACCCGTAAGAACACTGAAGTTGTTTGACCTTTCAAAACAATTTCAAGTTATTTCTCGATGATTACACGAAAGCACTCTTAAATCATACATAACATTTTATGGTTACGCTCTTGTGCAAACTAACATTTGATAGACGGCTTGCGTGACCAATTTTATATCTATAATTCTATACACTATAAAATAAATTCCTCATTTATATGTTATTTTTGTTTTAATGTTTTTTTTGTATGATTTCTATGAAAAGTTTCCTTTGGCGACTCCATTAAATGTGCAAACAAATCACAGTTTTTTTCAATAATCAGTCTTAAAGGAATATTTTACATAATAAAGATTAAATGCTCTACTTAAAGTTTTTTAACGTCAAATTTGTATGAAAAAAGATATCAATACAATAAAAATTGTAACTAAATATTTATAAAGTATTTCATACTTTATTTTGTATCTTAACTTTTAATATTTTAATATAATATTTATTTCTTCTTTAATATTTATTTGTTTTGCTAAGGAGTCAGCTAATTACGAATTCAAGAGTCATGTTTTTTTTAAGCCAATGTCTGGCTTCTATCTCTTAAAACCATCTGTATATAACAAATGTCTGTTATTCTTGATCATTAAAAACATAATTTCTATCCTCTAGGTTAATTTTAATATCTATCCTCTAGGTTGCCCACAATTTATTGATTTTTTTATAATAAAAAATCGTATCAATTGATAAGTAAAAAAGGCAAAGATGTAGCTCTTAATTTTATGTACATCCACTTTCAGCAAAGAGAAAAGTTTTCAAAGATTTAACTGTGTTTGTATATCGTTAGTAACATTTTTAATACACTTTACATGGCAAATAGATAAATAGTTTCTATTTGTTTCTTTTAAGAATACTTTGAAGAATGATTTCATATATTTTTGTGGTGAAGCATCTCGTAATTCGCTAAAATACTGTGGTTCCTGTAAACCTGCACCCGCTCCAGAACCTCCAGGCAACCTGCACCAGAAACTTCTCAGCTTCCTGTCCAAAATGCTAACATAATGTTTTTATATATTGTAGTACAGTTATAGGTATTGTTTCTACATTGATGATAGTTGCAAAGTACCTATAGTACGATATAGTAGACGACAGGTAACTTTAGGTCTGAGAAAAAATAGTGGGGGAAAGTTGCGCATTGTGAGCGAGCTACGAGCCTGTATTGGCAGTTCCATCCATCACGTCTACTATTTTGACAAAAAGCAGACGTGCGAAAACTTAAACATCGTATAAGAACCAACCAAACCAATACTTACGTGCCGATAGCTATAGCTTGAATATATTAATCTTATATGAGTATTCGGCAGTGTACAGTCACTTCCATTGTTTCTAATAGAAGGTTCCGTCAGATAGAGCTGATTATACGTCAAAATGAAGCCATGATAGTATTTGGGTCGATCGTAACAGTGGATGGGCACGGACAGCGGTGCCGGCCGGGCGTCATCGCATCCGCCACCGGTCAACGCACAACGCGAGATAACCTGTTTACATTGCTACACGTTATAAATGAGATTATTTTAAAACATGTTTCGTTTTGTTTTTGTACATATGTTGGTTTTGATAATTAATTAACCAGACTCAGATATTACAGCTAATTCACAACCTAGATATAGAAATCTCCGTCTTTAACAAACATTTTTATCCTGCATGTAATTTGGTATTTTTTCCTTAACATGAAGTTGTATTTTTCTGAGTATTGTATAATTCAACTAGTTTAGTAGTAATAGCCTCATTGTCTGTCATACAGGCACCTAATGCAGCATCCGGTCTCACACAAACATTGCATATATTTTCCACAACTTGATGAACGTTTATGAAAAAAGGAATAAATATTGTAAAATAAAATTGACTTTAATTTGCAATTTGTTGTATTCCCTTTATTTAGGGCTCTTCAGCTCTCATCTTCAGCATCTTCTGAAAATAGAAGAATAACAACGTGAACTTCCAAAGGATAGCCCATAGCTTTATTAGTGTGTGCGCATCACTAGGAAATTACAGGTACTATGAACATACCACGACATTTCGCCACTTCAATTTTTAACCTTAATTACTTTTGTAGGATAGCAATAACAATTGAAAGAATAATATTCCTGACAAAAACTTCTTATATTCAAAACACAGGTATTGTTCAAGTAGTAACATCAAATCATGGAATAAAAAAGCAGTGCAATGGAAACAAACACTTGACGATGGTCGCTGCCATTCACTACCTCATCCAGCCAACTAATTTTGTATCTATTACATAACAAAAATATTTAACTTTTGCTTGCGGTTGTTGCCGTCTGAAGTACCTTTCATCGATCATATGGTCATTTTATATAGACCTTACATAATTGAATAACATGAAGATAAAACTATGAACCTGAATATTGGAAGCTTACTTGACTCTCACGATTTCTTCCGCGTGTTGTTCGACAAATCAACAATCCAACACCAAAATATTTTTTCAATTCGAGCAAACAAACAAGCTTTATATTATTAGTATAGATTTGTCTTTACTATAATATTACAATTGCAGTAGGACCCGCCCATAACTTTTATGGATTATTTTTTTCTTAACTTATTTTAAGAGCGTTTAACTATTTCTTAATATTTAATTATAGATATGCTTCAATTTTATAAATATAATTAAATTAATAAAAATAGAAATCGTTTCGTTATACCTTTGACTTACTACGTGGTGCAGTCCGACATATTTAACATTAATATTTCAATTTACACAAAACATTTTTGAATTATAGACCAAAATGTTCCTCATGAAACGCTTCGTTTATTTATACAAATCGCACGAACATCAGTTCAGTAGTTTTTAAGTTTATTGAGTTCAGACTGACGATAACTTTGCAATGATCGGTTGAATTTCATTCATAGTTTGCATTTTATATCCGTCGTACTTTTTTGTAATTATCTTCAGACAAGCTAATTTAATACAGAAATCTAAAAATTTCTAGCAAGCTGATTACATAAACAGTTGAACAATTCTTCATTCAATTAGAATTTAGAAATCTGAACAAATACTAGTTTTTACGCAAACGCTCAATAAATATTGTTTTATTTAGTTAGGACGATGAAAGTGTAATAGATCGATTACCTAAATCGAACAATAGCTAAAGAAAGTAAAGATGGCGTTTAAATCAATTACTCAAAATATTTGGAAGAACTCAAGATTATTTAGGCCTTGCAAGAATTTTATTAAAACAATTGATTTCCAAAGTGGCCAATACTGATCCCTAGGATTTACGCAGAGTTTAAGAGGGGATCTACAGTCAAACAATTTAAAGAGGTTTAAAAGGGTTGTTAAGGAATCTAATTAATTGGGGACTTATTGTTTAAATTAATGCAGTAAGTATATTAAATATAGTAATACATTTGCAACTTTTTTTGCAAGTCACAATATCAAATCATTTTTAATATTAAAATTATCTATTTTCTAAGTTTTAAATATAAATAACTAATATTATAATTACGAAAAAAACACTTAAGAAAAGTACTTAATACTTAAGAATACAAACTAAACAAACTAAACAAAAATATTGAAGGATAGATCGTCTTTCTATCTGTTACCCATTCACGTTTAAATCACTGAACCAATTTTGATATAATTTGGTACAGAGATAGATCAAAGCTTGGGGAAGGACATAGACTATATAATTTAGCGATAAGTGATTAAAAATAATTTAAGATTTGTGAAATAATTTAAGAGTCCTATTACGAATCGCAAACACTCGCTTACCGCGCCCGCTGGTAGTGTTCGTTTGCAGCTTCGGTAGTGTTCGGTTGTATTTTTATTTTATTTATTGAATTTTTTCTGATTATATTGACAAACGAAAACTAATAAAATGTATCTACAATTAGTAGAATGAAGTTTTATATCATATTAGTTTATTTGATAAAATTGAGTTTATTTAGAATATAATGGAGGCTGAATCAAGACATTTATGGCTTCAATTAGGCTTTCTTTAAGATTTTCCCGTGAAAACACAAGTAATTTAAAGAAAGTCTAAAACTCCAATAAACATGTAAAACATTTAATTTATATTTAATGAAATTTATCATTCATAAAAATTGAATGTAACAATGTGAATTTCAGCGTCAAAGTACCATCGCCGCCGGTTATACTTGCAAACTGAGTTCGTAAAACATTTATAGTAAATACCACGAAAAGAAAAATGAAAATGTGTAACTCCAACTTACAAGAAAGAGAATGGCACTATCGTTATTCATAATCAAATAATTAAAATATCTTACAGCTACTGAAAATTGCAGCGTCAATAATCTTGAATTTACGTAAAAAATGTAATAGGACTCTTAACCATTATTTTGAATATATTTACCGAAGTATAAAAAGTAGGGCAACGCAATACAAGTAATTAAATCTCAATGCTAATAATTAAGTGTCAAATGTCTTGGCTGATGTCACCTCACTTAATCACATCATGCACTCATGCAATTGCAATCAAATCCTAAGAACAACTGTGTTGCTAATAATTGTTTTAAATAAAACAAATTATTCTGCTATATCGTAAAAACATCAACGCGATAAAAAGTTAAACTTTAGTAGTTAATTTTTTCTTACATTATAAATGAAAAAGTTACTATGTTAGTCTGTTACGCTTAAACCACTCAACCTATTGTGAATTTTGGTGCAGAGATGGAATAGAGATTGGAAGAGGTCATAGTCTACGTATATTTATAGCGAAAAAAAGGTTTAAAGCGGCTGAATTAGTCATGAAATGCATGGCGAGCTGTGTGATTGTTTCTGTCTTTGGGAATTTGTCATACCTAAATATAATAATGTTAATCCATACAAATAAATAAAATTGGAGTGTCTGTTTGTAACATTAAAATAACCGCTTTTTACTAAGTGCATATGGATGTATACACGCACACGGTACATATTCTAAAACAACATTTTTTTGCAATTTTTGCCTGTCTGTCTGTCCGTTTGTTCCGGCTAATCTCAGAAATGGCTGGACCGATTTTGATGGGACTTTCACTGGCAGATAGCTGATGTAACAAGGAATAACTTAGGCTATTCATCATCTCGCTGCGACCCATAGGAGCGGAGCAACACGCGAACGAAGTCACGCGGGTCCGCTAGTATGTCATATATATAAAGCAATATTATGTTGAAAATTGAAACGGAAATTAAACCTTAATACACAATATGTTGGAAAAAAATAATGAGAAAGAGAAGGAGGAGGAGAGAAATTGAACTACTGAATCGATAAATAATCAAAGATCATGATCTCTTACAATTACGATAAAAATCTAATCAGTGCGATGGACTTGGACAAGGTGTAGGCTTAAGGAGGTCCTTTTACAGAACTTCAACACTCGTCTCCACTGCTTAGATTCACTGTTTAAACCTAAAGTTAATAATATAATAACGCCATTTTAGTTACTTTTATTTTAATCATTATAATTGTTATAAAAGATTACATAGATTTGACTAAACAATACTGCATTTTGAGTTTCTCGCAAGGCTAACGATTTCTAATATTATTAATATTTTTCCTCCTTTGAAACCGGACTTATATCACTTATTCTTATTTCAATAAATCGCTCTTTGTTCCAATGTCTTCGATACTATTTTATCTAGTCTAGTTATACATTTTATACATAACACATTTCTATATTTGTTATTACTGTGAACACTACCTCATAAAAAAAATTTAAATTTTTTCCATAAAAGTCCAAAAAGATTTTTTGCCAAGAATAAATATGTTTTTCTTCTTATAAAAGTTCTTAAAAAACAATTTTTTTAAAACAAATATGCCTATAAAAAATTAACTTATTATTACATATAACCTAACCCTATTAGTTCTCAGGATATATGTAATTAAATACTTAGAAAACAGATTATATTAATTAAGAAGTATTGATTAAATTAGAAACCGTTACAATCTAATAGTGCAATTGGGAATTTCCTGTTTACAAAAATCAACACAGATAAATAATAATTTAAGTCATGTGACTTTTATCCCGCTACTTCGCCCTCTCTGCAAGTGTCCTACACCCGCGCCTGGGAACAGGGTCTGGACAAATTGTAGGTGTCATTACGCGCTGTTAACTCCTCAGTGCGCCGATTGACGGGGCCGCGCAACTGATGTCCTTGTACATATAAAATAAAAAAAGTAAAAAACATGTGTGATCTGTGGTAACAAATTCGCGCCAATTGAAAGTGATACGTGTTCCGTTAAAAAGTATAATGTTTGTAGCGATCAAACGGTGATTATATTGTGATTTTATTTTCAGATATTATTTTATAATATTTTTACTGTAAGTATTTTTAAATAATAAAAATTAATATTTATTTTTCATTCTAAAGTTTTAAACAATTTTTTTTAAAGTTTTGAACAGACTCATAATCTATGATAAAAAATATTGTCTATAAACAATAAGTAAGTTTTGACAAATATTTAAATTATAAAATGTATGAAATATTAAAATATTTAAATTATAAATTATAAAATGTATGTAAAATGTATAATGTAACATGTGTCATTCCAAAACCGTCTTGAGATGCTCCAGCACTTGAGTCAATTTAGTTGCACGCAACAACCAAACAGTCTTGAACCTTCATGTTCCTTACAAATCCTTCGCCTTAACCCCATTTAATTAGAAAAGTAGACATCCAAACGGCTCTAGTTACGCTGGTCGTATTTAGCCGGCGCGATGTAGTGTGTGTGCACTCTGATTCCATATTTCCGCTCAATACCCTATGCGAATATTAGATAAATAAAATTCGACCCTACGATAGAAAGAAAAGGTTCAAATTACATTTACAAGTCAAAAGCAAATGTCAGGGCCGGATAGTAATTTTTTTAAGGAAATCGCTTGACTCATGGAGATGAGTTATGTTTGGTATACATTCTAACCGATGTCTTTCATATCATGTGACTGTTCAAACGAGATAATATCTTATTCCAACGCAGTATCTGCAAATCATAGTTTCGATTCAAAATGACCGAGATAGCCAATAGAATTATTGTTGCAAAATTTATCTATTTCTATTACATAATTAAAAACGAGAATTTCTGGTTGTTAGAGGCATAGTTCCAACTGAAGTAAATATTAGACTTTTAATTATTTATATGACCTTTTGAATATGCAACAAATTGTCCAAACAATATTATTGGAATTGATTGGAGAAAAGCAAAGCTATCCAAAAAGGAATTGTTCCTTTGTAGGCTTAATCGGGATGTTGTTAACTAGAGCCTTATTATCATAACCGAACGATAAACATTAACTCTTATATGTATATTCTAGAAATCGATTGAATTATAACCAACTCAGTAATTTAATGTAATATTTTTATCGCCGGATCAATAATATTAATATTTTTATTATGTTTATGGACGGATCAAAATTTAGAGCAAAATATTTTTCAATGATTTTTGTCACAAAGAAAGATTTCTTAGCGACTAAAAGTACATAATATTTATGTATAAATTAGACAGCCGAGAAAAAAGAAAAACTAATTTTAAAAAAAAACAGATAATTGTTATCCAGGCTGTCCTGTGACCTCCAAATACTGCGAAATATTTGTAACGCCAGGAATTAATTAAAAAAAACCCCGAACACAATATATATTTAAAAAGTATTATACTATAGATAGTAATTATGAAAACGTAAGAAATCAAAAGCGAATATTTTAATATATCTATAACCTCTGTTATATATACTCATTGATTCCCAGTGTCACTTGTAAGTGACAGAAGTTTAATATTTTTGTTCTACCACATGGCAACATTATTGTTTTACTCTACTAATATTGTAGTAAAGCTAAATAGTATTACTATTTTTTTTGCTAAAGTAGTAACCGCGTGTCTTTCAGAATTTGCAACTGCATTTTGGAAGAATCCTACTAATATGTTCATGCGTAATACGGAACGCGCGGCCGTTACCGGAACAAGTGTTTTTCAAAATCGGTATGACGTACTTTGACCTCTGTACGCGCGACATTAACTGCTTTTGTAACACTAATTTTGAAAATATACGCTATTTTGGGAGAAACGCTAGTTCTACATTATTTTAATCTTCCAATCTCAATTATTGGAGCTTCGAGCCAAGATACTTCAATCGCAAGAACCAGAAATATCAAGAAATTAAAACTTGATTGATCAACTATAACTTCGCAACGTTACGAGATCTTTGTTCGGTGAGACGTGCCAACCAGGTAATTCCTTCTCTTCCTTTCTTTATACCAAAGGCTAATATCTAGTGCTAATACCGTGTTGTTAGTATATTTCAGTAATATCAAATTTGTCGTATTATTTAAAGACAAAAACTAAGATGTCTAAACCTCAGATTAGCTTGCCTGAATCTCCAGTTTTAGATCCTACAACTCAACTGATGAAAGAACTAATTAAACAAAGAGGTACTTTAAAAGGTCGGTTAGCTAAACTGTCTACATACGTTAATAGCTTTGAAAATCAAATTCTAGACCGCGCTAAAAGGGCAGAGTTAAGTTTAAGGATAAAGGGAGCATCTAGTATCCTGTCAGAATTTAACGATGTGCAAAATAAACTAGAAGGGCTTCTTCCTGAGTCACAAGATGATAAACAGCTTGACGAGAGAGAAACCTTTGAGAGTAAGTATTATAATATATTAGCTCAAGCTAACTGTATCTTAGACAATGAATTTAGTACACATAGTTTACAATCCATTAATGGAAACCAGGATAATATGCATCAGTCGGTTAGATTACCTACTATAAATTTACCTACCTTTGATGGCAGCTATGATCAATGGCTCGAGTTTAAAAACACTTATATCTCACTGGTTCACACATCCAATAATATCAGTTCCATTCAAAAATTTCACTATTTAAAATCCTCTTTGAACGGTCCAGCTTTATTAGTAATTGATTCACTAGAATTTACTTCAGATAATTATTATGTTGCCTGGGAATTGCTTATGACAAGATATAACAACAGTAGACTTCTTATTCACAATCATGTCAAAGCTTTGTTTACAATAAAAACATTAACTAACGAGTCCCCTATATTATTACGCAAATTAATTGATAATGTGCTTAAAAACCTACGATCTCTCAAGTTATTAGGTGAGCCGACCGAGCACTGGGACACGTTAATCATATACATGATTGTTTCTAAGCTAGATGGCATCACTGAACGCGAATGGGAGAAATATCGAAGTGATATATTATTAAATGAACGCCATAAAGACAAATCGCGAATACAGGTAACTGATTTAATACAATTTCTTAAAGCACGGGCAGATATGTTAGAAACGTTACAAGCGTCACATAATAACAAACACAGCTACGAATCTAAGGTCAGCACAAAAACATCACAAAACATTTCTAAAATTCACTGCAATTTGTCTACAGCGAAAACCAATAAAGTTGTTAAAATGTTATGCCCGTATTGTAAAGGAGATCATTACTTGTATTCGTGTCACAAGTTTTTAGAGTTAACTATCGATAATAAAATCAACTTTATAGTAAATAGTAAACTCTGTAAGAACTGTTTGCGTCCCTCACACACCGCGAACACATGTAAATTAGGCCCGTGTCGGAAGTGCAATTCTAAGCACAATACGATAATTCATCGCGATCCAATAACGACTGAAGGGCAGATCTCACTAATGCAGTCGCACGCGCTAGGCGAATGCATTAGTGATAATAATCAATTAACTCAACGCACACATTTACAAACCCTTTCATCGCAGGTGAGCAGTACAGACCTATATACCGCGCAAGCGTCTATTGCGAAACCTGTTTTGTTATCGACCGCGCTAGTCAATATAACAGATGATTTGGGGAATAAGATCAACACATGTCGTGTCTTACTAGACAGCGGCAGCCAGTGTTGTTTTATACGTGAATCTATATGCCATCGAATTAACGCCTTAATGATACAGTCCGCTCAAAGAATACAAGGAATCGGTAATTCCATAACGCAAAGTTTACAGTCTTGTAAAATAAATGTAAGCTCGTTGACTGGCGATTATTCAACATGTTTACAATGTTTAGTACTACCACAAATAGTGCCGAGCATGCCGGCTATACCTATTAATTTAAGCAAAATAATAATTCCTAGTTATATCACACTAGCAGATCCTACATACTTCCAAAGTCATACGATTGACATATTGATAGGAGCTGATTATTTTTGGGAGTTATTAAGCGACGGAAAAATACATCTGGAGAGTGGTCCATACCTACAAAATACAAAACTGGGTTGGATTATCTCGGGTCCTATTAATAAAATTTCGTTTTCAACTAATACAATTTATTGTAATTTTTCTGTGTCTATTGACACCCAGTTACGCAAATTCTGGGAGTTAGAAGAGGTCGAGGTCAGGTGTCCTGCATTATCGCGTGACGAACAAACATGCGAGGAACATTTTATCAATAACACCAAGCAGAACAGCGACGGTCGTTTTATTGTTTCGATTCCTTTTCGTGAATCACCCACATTACTAGGCGAATCTTATACGCAGGCATATAAGCGTTTTATTTCATTAGAAAAACGACTTACACGTTCGCCTACTTGTAAAAAATTATATAAAGAATTCATCGACGAATATATACGGTTAGGTCACATGAGTCGTATTCACACTTACAATAAGATTCATTATTTCATGCCGCATTTTTGTGTATTTAATGAAAATAGCACAACAACAAAACTTCGTGTTGTCTTTGACGCAAGTGCATTATCATCCTCAAATAAATCTTTGAATGATTTACAACTGGTCGGACCTCCTATACAGGGCGATTTATTTGCAATTTTATTACGTTTTCGTGAGTATGCCTACATAGCTTGTGCAGATATTGAGAAAATGTATAGGCAGGTCTTGATCAGCGAAAATCAACGCGACTTACAGCTTATTTTATGGCGTAGCGATCCCGCGGCACCGATCGAGATCTATAGATTAAATACGGTGACCTACGGTACTGCGTCGGCGCCGTTTCTAAGTGTAAGATGTTTACATCAATTAGCCAAGGAGTGCAATGACCTTGACGTTCAAAGAATTATAACACACGATTTTTATGTTGATGATATGATCACAGGTGCGAATAATAAAACCGAATTATTAAATTTATGTGAAAAAACATCTAGGGTTTTATGTAAAGGTTGTTTTCCACTTCGAAAATGGATATTTAATTTTGAACATGATCATGCACTGTCAGGATCACACGCTTTGAAAAGTCTTTCTTTAGGTGAACAGACTCAATCAAAAACCCTTGGTTTATGTTGGTTAAGTCAATCAGACGAACTAAATTATCAAACTAAAGTTCATGTAGACCGTAGTAAAATTACAAAGCGTGCAATTTTGTCTGTAATCTCTCAAATTTTTGACCCACTAGGTTTATTGAGCGCATTTATAATCTCAATAAAAATACTGTTGCAAAAATTGTGGTTGTTAAAAGTTGATTGGGACACAAAACTACCTGACGAAGTGACAAATGAATTCATTCGATTTGTAGAAAGTCTGGACGAACTTAGCACCATACGAATACCACGTCATACGTTCGCTTTACACTACACACGCTGTGAGTTACATATTTTTACTGACGCTTCCCAACAAGCCTATGGAGCATGTGCATACATACGTACGTTAAAGCAAAGCGATGTTCAAGTAATGTTATTGTGCGCGAAGGGTAAAGTAGCCCCCTTAAAGACGTTAACAGTCCCTAGGCTTGAGCTGTGCGGTGCTTTGACAGGTGCTAAGCTTTGTTCAAAATTAATTAAATCACTCCGGTGTCAATTCGATAACGTCGTGCTATGGACTGATTCAACAATAGTGTTAGGGTGGTTGCGTATGGCACCGTATCAATTAAAAACATATGTACAAAATCGGGTAGCTGAAGTTCAGGAACTTACGCGAGACTATATCTGGCGACATGTGATGACACATGACAACCCAGCCGATTTAGTCTCAAGGGGTACTGATATAAAAACGTTAAGAGATTCAAGATTATGGTGGAAAGGTCCTAATTTTCTTCATGATCCTAATTTCACATCATGTGCTGTTCGGCCTCACGAACTTGAGGATACGAATTTCCTCCCCGAAATTAAAAGTTTAATTGCACAAGACTGTGATTTTAATATGTCAGTCAGTCAGTTTCTTTTTCCATTTTCTAGATTTTCTCAATTCAACCGCATGCAACGTACCATGGCATATATTAAACGTTTTTTATATAACATTCGTAAAACAAATGTTAAGCGATCGGGTGCATTGCGTGTGGATGAGCTGAGAGAAGCTGTAAATACGCTAGCATTATTATCACAACAAGAATCATTTCCCGAATATGAGGAGATTTCTAAAAATAAATTTATTAATAAAGGCAATCTAAAAAATTTAAACGTATTTATAGATAATAATAAATTAATTAGAGTCGGAGGGCGTTTATCAAATGTTAATGAATTTTGTTATGATAAAAAACATCCTATTCTCTTGTCATCTAAACATCACTTCACTTACCTGTTATTTCGCTACGAACATGTGAAACAATTACATGCTGCACCACAGTTGTTGTTGTTCACCATTCGCGAGTCATGGTGGCCTATCAGTGGCAGAAACCTAGCAAAGAAGGTAGTACATGAGTGTGTAATTTGCATCCGTTTCCGTGGAAAAACCCTCACTCCGTTGATGGGAAATTTACCGACTAAGCGCTTATCGATAAGTTTTCCATTTATGGTTAGTGGAGTTGATTATTTTGGGCCAGTGTTCATCCTAAATCGGAGAGGTAAAGGTGCCAGGCTAACTAAAGTTTATGTGAGTTTATTTATATGTTTTGTAACTCGAGCTATTCATCTTGAACTAGTGGGTGATTTGTCTACTGATGCATATTTACTAGCATTAAAGCGGTTTATCTCTCGTCGCGGCAAACCATCAGAAATCTTCTCTGACAATGGAAGAAACTTCACTGGTTTAATGACAGAATTTTCAAAATTTTTATCTAACTGTGCAGAAAATATTAAAGATTACGCGACTAATAATAATATTAAATTTAAGTTCATTCCGCCCTATTCTCCCCATTTCGGGGCCCTTTGGGAAGCAGGGGTCAAATCATGCAAACATCATCTTAGGAGAGTACTAGGTAATGCGAATTTCACATTTGAAGAACTTTACACAGTATTGACACAGATAGAAGCAGTCCTAAACTCCCGTCCCATATCTCCCATGTCTGCAGATCCTAATGATTTTTCCCCACTCACACCAGCCCACTTTCTGATTGGCCGCTCATTGACATCGCCTGCTAGCGAAGACTATGAACGAGTTCCACCTCATCGACTTACCCACTATCAAAGAGTGGAGCAAGTCCGTCAACACTTCTGGACCCGGTGGTCGAAAGAGTACGTGTCGGAACTTCAGGTGCGGACCAAGTGGACAAAGGCTGGCGATAGCTTGAAGGAAGGAGTTCTGGTGCTCATCAAGGACGACAACAGCCCTCCTATGAAATGGAGTATGGGACGCATAGTAGCTACGTTTCCAGGGAAGGATGGAGTGTCTCGAGTCGCCGCAATAAGGACAGCTTCTGGAGCCATCACGAAGCGTGCCTTCCCAAAGATTTGTCCCTTACCAGTGGAGGTCTCAACTGCTACATCATCCAAGCCATAAGACTGTTGGAAGTAGGTGCTTCCAAGGCCGGGGGCATGTTCATGCGTAATACGGAACGCGCGGCCGTTACCGGAACAAGTGTTTTTCAAAATCGGTATGACGTACTTTGACCTCTGTACGCGCGACATTAACTGCTTTTGTAACACTAATTTTGAAAATATACGCTATTTTGGGAGAAACGCTAGTTCTACATTATTTTAATCTTCCAATCTCAATTAAATATTATAAATGCGAAAGTTTGTAAGAATGTTTGGATGTATGTTTATTACTCTTTCACGCAAAAACTACAGTGTGGATTTTGATGAAACTTTACAATAATATAGCTTACACATCAGAATAACACATAGGCTATAATTTATAATGATATAGTGTGAATTATCTACTATAAAGCGGGTGAAACCGCGGGACACAGCTAGTCCCTTATAAAAGTCAGTTTATATAATTTAATTTTTTTTGTTTTATAAATTTAATTCATTTAAGGAGAACGGGTTATCTATAGAAACTTGAACATGGGAAGTAAAAAATTAAAAGATTTAGTTGATGAGAGGATTACAGTTTACGTCGTTCACGTAATCATTAATAGTTTAGATTACGTTAAACTAAATATCGATCTAAACATTTCTGTACTCAAGATCATAAACAAAGTTACGTTCATTATAACATGAGTATAAATTATGCGTAATACTGGTAGTTAAAGCGACTATTTCATTACCTTTAAATGCATTAAACCCGTTTTTCAACTTTCTTAACAGCTTTGCTCGTGTAAAGTCAAAATACAACAGTCATATAATCGCGAACAAATGAGCTTTTTCGTTTACCACTTGCTTTACATTACAAATACATTTTTGGAACAAAAGAGGTGTTATTTAAAATGTCAAATATTGAAGTTAAACAAGTTTAAAGTAGTTGTAATTATTTGTCTAATGAGTCTTCTTAGTCTTTGCTATTCGCTAATGCAACCACATTTCTTTTTTTGTTGTACTTCTTGAGTCATACCTTTGTGTATCTATGTGAAATTTGGACATGAAAATATTACTGATTTTTAGTCTCACACACATTTATAAATATTTATTTGATGCAATAAATCGATTAATTAATCTATATTTATTATGGCTTTGCTTTTATAGGCACCCAAAGGAATATTTTACCACCTTTATTGATTAAAAAAATTGTAATATCCTTAAATAATATTATAAATTCGAAAATAACTATCTATCTGTCTGTGGCGATGTCACGCTGAAATTACAGAACCGATTTAAATTAAATTTGGTATACAGATAGTCGAGAGCCTGAGAAAGAATATAGGTTACTTTTTGATGCGAAAAAAGGTTGAAAGGAGCGATGAAAAGTTGTATGAAAGTATCGTAATTTTTAAAGCTCGATATAAATAAATATGACATTCAAAGTTCGTAAAAGTTTTAACCTCAAGGGTGTAAAATAACAATAGGAAATAGGGGATGAAAGCTGTATGGAAATATGTAAGGTTTATGTTAATAATGTTTTATAAGTTTGCGACGAGAGATAAGTGCGTGTGCCTTGTAAAATAATTTGCCTCAATAATTAAAAATGCTACACGATTCACGCTGACGAAGTCTACCATATTTCTCACAGCTTGTCTACCATATTTCTACGAGAAAGAAGAACAAACTAACTTATTGCTAGACGGTCTGCCGGGTGATACTTTTGTATGAACAGAAGTTTTCCGTACTAATCGCGTCTGTCTAAAACTTCCAAACCATAAGCTCGATCCGATTAGTCGAAAACTTTCGCGACGTTTAACTGCAGATTCAGACGCGAAAGTTTTCTTGCGATCACTGCGCTCTTGTGGTCACTAATTGCAAGTTTGAACTCTATTTATAAGACCTTTAAAATGAAGAAACTACTCGGGAGTCACGCGGTTAAGCGTCGGTTTATGTTTAAGGATTTTTTTAGCATTTAATACTGTTATCATGCCATTCGCCAGTATGGCATAATGTCTCAAATATCTCTTTCCCAAGCAAAGTCTTATAAAGATATGTCGTTACAGATAAATGACATTAATAGAGCAAGATGGGATCGCGGGAAAGAAGTGGAATATACTTAACCGTTATATTGATTTCATATGGAATAGCTGATGTTGACACAAGTCTTCCTGTAGATTTAGCGGCTGAGGAAAAAGGTAAAGAAACAGAATTTGTAGTTTGCGATTTTATCCCATTATTAAATTTTATTATTATATTAACTCTTGAAAAAAATTTTGATTGATTTTTTTTTAAATTGTCATCTACACGTATTTTTTTCTTTAATAACGTCAATCTCTTTATTCAACCTTCGTATTCTCGCGCTCAGAAGCATTACATATATACTCGCGCACGGTGTCTCAGACCGAAAGTTATTCTCGTCTGTATACTTGTAATTATATATTTATAATATTTTTTTTTTTTAGAAAAGGTTATAATTGAATAAAAATTTAAAACGATCTAAAATAATTTTATACATTATACTCTACTAAATCAATTAATACAACACATTGAGTAATATACTAAAATAAAAAAATACCAACTTACCTCAAATCGTTTCGCGATGACTCGCGTCGGTCTCACGGACCGTTGTTTTGAGAAAATAACGATTTATTAGTTTGTCGGTCTGTGAGACCAAGGCGCGAGTAAACGAAGGTTAATAGCAGCACCCCGTTCATTTCTGATGATTATCAATAAAGATATGTTTTGGTTTTAGCTCCTCAGCAAACAACCCTACTAACATCCACATTACCCCCACCCACTACAGTCAACATATCTACCTCCACTTACGTCACAGTCATTCCCCCAATTCCTCCTAGCGATAGAGACAGATTCCTCACCTTTGCTGAATCTGGACATCATCAGACCTTCATGTTTGCGAAGGATAATACGTATATACAACTGGATGGTGATATCATACAAAGATTTCAATTAAGGCAAGTTTCTATAAATTTAAATTACTATTATTTTATTTCCTAAGTGTAAGTAACTGCTTTTGTGGCATCAATAAATATAAATTCAATAAGAACGGAAATAAGATCTAGAATATTGACCGACAAATCTTAATTCACGCGTCCTTCAACAAAATTAAAGACAAGCAAATCTAAATGCAGACTGAACAACATTTACATTTATTCATGTATTAATAATGTACGAGAATTTAAATTAATTAGGTGTGCTCTAATTGTATCTTATTAATATATAATGGGATCTAATTTATTTACAAATAATAAATAGATAAGAACCTGATCGTTTTAAATTACAGATTATGTAGAGAAATATCCTTTAAGTTTCGGACGAGACTTCCTCATGGTCTGTTAGTGTATCATAATGTGAAGAATCCTGTTTTTAAAATGCAGCCATATGCTTTGTACGTGATTGTAGAAAAGGGAGAACTTAAAGGTAAACAAAATACAATTACCATAGGTAATTAAATTAAATGAATGTCAAAGGCTTTATAAAAAACGTGCCAGGATTTACAGCCATATGATAATTGATTTATATAAAAAAACACGATTAAATTGTTAGAACCTTGAAAAGCTTTAAACCTCATTGGTTTTTCAATTAAATTCTGATTAAAATAATTCATTAGTGTGGGTTGGTTTGGACACTATGATCACAAGAAATCCTATTTAGAACTCAGATATACATACTAAGGTGTGCCAAAATATGACGATGTTTTTTTTCACTCTTACCCCAAAGTTTTCGCATTTAAATAACATTGTAAAATGTAGTTAAAAAAAAATTGAAAAAAAAACAACTGTAAAATATTTTTTTTTAAAGTCCTTTGGACAGAATTTTTGTTTGGAAATATCCTATGATATTTTGGGATGAGAGTGAAAAAAAATATCGTCTTATTTTGGCACAACTTAATACATACCCATATTAAATTATTATCAGTGTTGTCTGTTGTCATCACATTCTTTTAATAATAATGAACTAGGAAAACTTCTAAAATTCTAATCTATGTTTTATAGTTGTACATGTATTTGGAAAGCATTTAACATCAGTAACAGTAGGAAGAGCGTTGAATAGAGACCAATGGCATAGTGTAGTAGTTACTATAGACGTTCATGGTGCGAGGCTTATTGCTAAGGTAGATCAACTCAAAGAAGAAGTATATTTAAAGGTATGTAAGTAACAATTGCATGCTTAATAAATAAGATTACCCATTTTTAGGTTAACAACAAGATAACCTGCTGATAGAACAATATTACCGACGGATAGAAAACCTGATCATAAATTAGTAGTAAGGGGCTATTCACTTATTACGTTAGACTATATTTGCTAGTTTTTGAGAAAATAAGAATAGGCCAACCCCCTCCCCCCCTGTTTAATATTTATTACGTACGAATCTAAAGGAAAAAATGAATGTTGCCCATGCTTTTTCAAAGTATAATTTTAACTTCGAGCACTTTACGTAAGAACTATCGAGACTCCCTCCCACCCCCTTGGCCCCTAAATAGTGTAATATTTAAAATAAAATAATGACGTAAAATTAAATTGTTTTTTATATAATTTATATAATTGTTAAAAAAAGAATTAAAATTATTATAAATAAATATTTTAAATAACTGTAAGAGATCTCGTTGTGTTCTCGGATTTTTTTGGGGGGGAGATGGCAAACAACGGGACAGTAGTAGTAACAACAACCCTCTGATAGGATTAGATTTTATTCTAATACAATTTAATATTCTACTGATATCCTATTGCTAGATCAAGATGATTTTGTGCTTGAACAAAATGAAAAAAAGAAAGAAGAATACTTTGATTAAAAAAACGTAAAATGTGACTTTCATTGAAGTGAAAAAAAATCTTACATACATCCAGTAATATAAATGCTCTTTTTCATTTTTCATTGCAAAGTGGCGAAGGCATTTCTTAAATAAAAGTATTAGCTTCAAGCTAAGCGTAAATCTCGAGCTGTAAGTAGATAAAACAATAGCCCGGAAGAACAGAACTTACTACAAAACCGTTAACCGTTGAGCTATTGAAAATTCAATCTGTTTAAATATAAACTTGAAGTATTTGTTGCTGTATGGCATTCCAAGATTTTAATGGTATTTCATAGAAGATATCTGTAATTTTTTTTTTGTTTTTAGGGGTTAAGTTTTGATACTAATTATGGAATTACTGATAATTTGACGTCCGTCATTCTAATTGGAGGTAAGGGTTCACAAGTTTATTAATGTTGTAATTAAAAAGAAAACATCCAGTGGACACCATAGTTAGCCTAAAAATAATCTAAATAGGTTAAGCTATTTATGAGAAACGATTTTACCAACAAGCAAAAAGGAATTTCATTTGTAGTATTTTTTATTTCGTCTACGTTAGAAGATCCTTTTTCATATTGTTCCACCAATTCAAAAAATACTAAAATAACCCTCAATATGGGCGAGAATAAAATGCCTTTTTCTGACATAATTCGGTGAGTGGCACTTTTCAAAAAATACTAAAAAAATAAGATTGAAATTTTATTTCTTCCGCCAAAAATAGCCTTCTTTAAAGAATCATAACTAAAATATTTTCCTAAGAATTGCCAAAAATTATCATTCAGTTATTTTGAATTTTACTATGAAAAAAGAAAGTACGTAAAAAGTACGTGTAGAAAAGGCCTCAAGGGCAGATGTCCCATAGAAACCCGGCTATACTTACCTTTTAAAATAAATCTGGAAACCTATATCTGGGATATATAATATACATTTATTTACTATAAAGTAAGGTTAGATGAAAATAAGGGCACTTAAATTTTACATTTTTTACGAGAAATAAAAACGAGATTTACCCAGAAAGGGTAAGGGTAAGTTTCTGAAAAACCTAGAATAACATGAAAATGTTAAGAGTAGTTAAAAGTTCTAATATTTTTGACAAATTTTGTAATATCCATGTTATTCCTAAAAAGGTCTCAGTTCAGAAGAAAAGCTACACGGTGTTAAATACATAATAGAATCATTCGTCGGATGCATCAGTGATATGGTGTTAAGTTCAGGCAAAGCTGCATCAGATCTCCTACCGATAGTTCCTCTCATAGCTACAAAACATGAGAATGTCAAAGAAGGCTGTGTCGATAAGTGTAAAACTATGGAAAACCTGTGTTTTGAAGGATCGAGGTGTATCAATGAATATAATGGGTACAGGTGTGATTGTTTCGGTACTTTATATGAGGAACAGCTCTGTGATGTGCATAGTAAGTAATTATTTAAATATATTACAATATATGGTTTTAATGCCTACATGTACATTTTTGTTGTGTCGCAAAAAAAAAACTGTGATTATCATGCAAGTTATTTAACGAGATAGATTGCTATATCGTTTTACTGTCTTTAAATATCAATAAAAATATTTATATCAAAGAATATATATGTCGGGGATTTTAAAACGATGTGAAAGGAGATGGACGGAGGGAGATGGGGAATATTGGGGAAACTAAAAGGGGATGATGGTATTGAATGGAATATTGTGTAAACGCAACGTAGATACTCCTATTGCACCGATAAATGATCAAATATGATCTCTAACAATTACGAGAGAAACCTAAGCAGTGCCTTGGACTTGTGACCAAGGTGTAGGCTTAAGGAATTCCTTTAAGTGATCACAACACTCGCCTCCACTGCTTAGTTTTACCGTCTAATCCTAAGATTAGACTAACATAAACCTAACCTAACACAAGGCTAACCTAACCTAAACCTAACACACAACTCCGACATATATATATTTTCCTTTGTATTAGTGTAAATTAAATATACATTATAAAATTTAAGAAATTTCATACAAATAATAAGAAAACATTGAGGAAGAAACGAATAGAACTTAAATTTTTCTTTTAAAAATAAAAAAAAATGATGTATGTCGCCGCATGAGTCATCTTTGGGTAATATTTAATCACTTACATGTTATTGAGTATTTGTGACTACACATTGTAACTCAATAAAACTATTTTCCCCGTTAGTGGGGGAGCTCTGCTTTGCCACTGTTTTGTCATTTTATATTCCCTTTCTCGGTAGACCAAAATTTACCCCAACGGGTGATCTTTTTGAGTGAACATTGTCTGAGGTGGTACAAGTGGTAGTACAAAAATATTGTTATGTTGCTAGGACACTGCTTTGGTTCCCGTTATAAGTATTATTATTGTAAGAGATCATAATGTTTAGTAGCAGTATCTAGGATGCGTCTACCCAATAGTCCTATCACCCTTCTAATCTAATAGCCCTCTCATTACGACTTATAAGTATTTGCAAGAGTTTAAAAAATATTATTTTCAGCGGCAACAATATTAACATTAAGAGGATCGAGTTACGTTTCTTACCGTGTGTATGATTGGAAGGATCGAGTCCATTCTACTAATACAAGAATCAGTTTACATTTTAAGGTAATTACTATTAATTTATACATATTATAAAAATATCAATATAATCATTTATTTCTGTCTGTTTGTACGAGCATAACGTAAAAAATACTGCACGAAATTAAGTACGGGTTTTACATTTGTATTACTACTAATTTAAATCGGATGTCAGGAAAAAAATATTGTCATTTAAAAGTTTAATCGTCATTAGCTGAATGGTTCAGGCGTTGGATTCACGATCAATAGGTCGTGGGTTCAAATCCCAGTCATTTGACTACTGACGTGGCCCCTTCCTAACACAGGCATTTAGCTTAATTGGAGGGGTTAGGAATACTAATAGTATGTGATCAATACTGCTAGTATAAACTTAAAAAAAAATTATAATAACCAACAAAACCAGTCTTTAATAAAATAAATTTATTATGATTTAAGTCTGCCGTGTTTAGGAAATATTGTAACTTGTTACAGTTACTTCATTTTTAATGAATTTAATCATTATCACTTTAAATTATTACGGTGTTCTGTGGCCAAATGTGATCATCATTAAAACAACATTTTTGGGATTTTATCGAGTAAGATTGTTGTTTTACTAATTAGTAAACTTTTGAGTAGACCAAGAAGGGGATAAATCTGATTAAAATAAAATTGATACGTTTCTTGTTAAGAGCATAATTCTAAATCAACTGGATCAAAGCTATTTTGGTTTTAAATTATTAATAATAAATGAAATTATTATTATTATATATTAGTTATTTTTTTAACTGGATGACTGGACCGGGTTTGATTACATTTATTTTAGATTTCGACTCTAAGCGAGAGTAAATCAACTGAAAATAAATAAAAAAGATATCCTGACCTTTCATAACGTATTTATAAATGTTTCTATTATTATTAAAGTCCCTGAAGTTTGTTATAAATAAAGTTTATTTACGATATTGAAAATAACTACTTTTAAATACATTTTACAACCTACAATAAGAACTAAATTAAGTGAAAGGAATTTACAGAAATCATAAATTATAACATATTATAAGTCATAACAATAAATAATACTGAAAGTCTAAATTTATTATATAAACTAGTCGACCTGCCAAGGCTTTGCCATTTAATGTTATATTTTATTTTCAAAATTTTTTATAAATATATATGACAAACTCCCAAAAACTTCAACGGTCACAAAGCTCGACTAACTCCTATTTTCCATCAAGGTTCCGTAGTAGTTAACAGTCAGACAGAGATACTTTCGCGTTTATATTATTGAGATTTAATTATTTTATTTAATTCAGAGACAAAATGAACAATATGGCTGACCTTTACGAGTTATAAAAATACAATTAAAAATCAAGATTTACTGTCGACCCAGAGTCTCAATGTCACTCGCTAAAAGGTTTCGCTAACAACTTATAAACTACTTTCAAACTCTTATTTTGTTTTTTAAGTATTTATTCTTTTCGCCAAATGTTAATTTATGTGTTTAATATTTATCAAAAATTCATTATTACTGAATTATTGCATTAATTGATATATATTTAAATATTGAAATGCTGTTTAATTCAATCACATCCAACTCTCCCAAAGAATCAAGATTTCGTGGTTACAAATTACTAGTAGGTATACTTGTTTATCCATCTGACTTCATTTGTATTAGTCATATAAATAACGCCGGTCAATGCGGTTTCTTTTACCTTACTAATAATGGATAATATATTTTTTTTTGATAATGTTTTCACGCTATTTTGTGACTCATTGGTATACAAAATAGTTGTAACAGTTGTAAGAGTAATATGCATACATATACACCATACAGTGGAGTACCTACACAACCCGCCGCTATTTTGTTTTAAAGTACCTGCCTATTACCAACTATTATTTAAAACTTAATTATAAATATAAAACAGACAAAAGCTAATTTTTTTTATAAATTAAGTTTTTGCTTATTCTTCAATGTAAACAGACAATAGTCATTAAATAACACACATTTTTTTTTGTTGACTTGTATAATTTAATAAATCTTCAATATACATAAATATAAAATAAAACTTTGTATCTCAAAAAGGTTCTTCTTAAAGTTTATCTATTATAGCTAAACTTCCAGAAGAAAAAAACGTAAAAATTTCCACATGATATTTTTTATCTGATTTTACATTAAGCGTCATTTTCTAAATCTTATTTATGATATGACCACGTCATTTAGCGTCAGTAGCTCAGTGGTTCAGGCGTTGGATTCACGAGCTATAAGTCGTGGGTGGCCCACTCCTGACACAAGCATTTTAGCTTACTAGGAGGGGTAACGGGAATACTAGTAGTATGTGATCCATACTGTTGTAATCTTTAAAAAAAAATTGCATTTTGTGGGAATTGAGAGAAAAAAATCTATAAAAAAAGCATGAGTGTTGAGAAAATTAAGAGTATAGTTTTACCCTTATAACCCATATTTCTGTCTTTTCTTTTCTTTAGAGATAGCCTTGTTAAGATAATTTTATAACAATATCAAAATGAACAAGAATTTTGTCACATCAGTTTAATTCCAAAATGCAGTATGATAAAACAAGAAATTGGACTTAGAATGTGACATAGTAACTTAAGCTTCAGTGTAACAATAATTATAATAGATATTTTTGTATTTCAGACTCGCTTCGATGATTCAGCCTTATTTTACGCAAGCGGACAAATTGATGATAAACATCATTACATCGCCCTTTCAATTCACCAAGAAAAAGTCGCCATACAAATAGACTTAGGCGACGGACCCGTCGAAGACTACTTAGGAAATCGAGTAAATAACAACAAATGGCATAACGTTACAGTTATACTACAAGAATACTATATTCTAGTATATCTTGATGATAAAACAGCTACGTATGAAATACCTGGAAACGCGAAATTTGTTTGTATAGATCCAGAAATATATATCTGTGGTGGACCGGATTTGCACAAAATGAAAGGGTTGAAGTCTTTTAATAATTTCGCTGGAAATCTCAAATATGTTTACTATAACGACGTTTCTATTTTATACGAATTAAAGCAAAATAACCCTAAAGTTCATTATATAGGAGTTCTGGATCCTGAGTTTGAGGAAATTGATATTGAGGTGATACCGATTACGTATCATTTCGCCACGTCCCATGTTTGGTGGCCCCTAAATCAGAGTAATAGTATAAATTTGATTTTTGACTTCAAAACGAGTAAGAATATGGCGGTTCTGGCGTATAGTCAGATAACTTCAGGGCAAGGTTATTGGGAGGTAAGATTCCATAATACTATAGTCTTGTACTTTTATCTTTTTATGGAAATGTAATAACTAAATGAATGGAAAATCAAATTCTATTATTTACAATAAAAAGGCTCACTTTAAACGGGACACGGACAACGGGACGGAAGTCTTTCAGACATCCACGGGTGAAAAGAAAAAAAATCAAAATCAAACAAAACAATTTGTCGAACCACCTTTTACCCGTGAGGGAACGGGCTAGAATACAATTCCCCTTTGCCGCTGGGAGAGCATCTCGTAAGATCCGAGTAACCCAGCACTTGTTGGTGGTAGGGGATCTGTTCCCCGACTGGCTTACGACCACCAGCATGGGCATCCGACCGCCAAGTGTCTCTGACGCGTTTCGGCCGAGCCGCATGTGGGTCAGATCTACCTCTCCCTCTCTCATCCTATTACTGATGCTGTTCCAATAAACCTCGGGTTCTTCGTCGGAGTCCAATGAAACCGGAGTAGTCTTTTTGCTCCCCTTACTCACTCTATCTTCGAGGCGGCAACGCATCAACAAAACAAGAGATACCCTCTAGTTTTCTTGATGTCCATGGGCAACGGTGGCCACTTTTCATCAGGTGGACCGGACCGTCTGCTTGTTTGTCCCTTATCTATCATAAAAAAAAACCAAACTAAAAAAAAGAAATAAATAACAATAAGTATGTCTTGTAGTCGACAACGCGATAATTATAGCGCGATTTCGGAAAACGGGACAGTCAGACGTCCGGAAACTTACTTTAGGGACAACTGTCCAGTCCTTAGGTATAAACTAAGTTATAGAAGAAAACATTATTAAATAAGTTAAATATACATAACACATACTTTTCATTTCTAGATATAAATATTATATCTGTATATGGCGATTGAAATGATAATAAATGAAAAATACAGAAACAGGTTTTGAGTAAATTAATGATTGTGTGGAATATTTTTCGAGTAATTAATATTTAAAAGCAACTTGCCACTTATAAAGACTTATTTTAATGTACAATAACAAAGTCTTCAACACATATTACAACACTAATATAAATGTTATGTCTTAATACATATAAACGTTTATTGAAAGTTATCCTACTAATATTATAAAAGCGTAAGTTTGCAAGAATGTATGGATGTCTGAATGTTTGTTACTCTTATACGCAAAAACTACTGAATGGATTTTGATGAAACCTTACAATAATATGGCTTACACATCAGAATAACACATAGGCTATAATTTATAATGATACAGTGAGAATTATCCAAAATATAGCGGGTGAAACTGCAGGACACAGCTAGTTTATCATAAAAAGAGAATAACTACGACTCATACCTGATATGAATACTTTTTATATACTTTTTTCGAAGTGTCAGTAGCTCAGTGGTTCGGGCGTTGGATTCACGGTCGATAGGTCGTGGGTTCAAATCCCGGACATTGGACTACTGACGTGGCCCACTCCTGACACAAGCTATTTATTAGCTTACTAGGAGGGGTAAAGGGAATACTAATAGTATGTGATCCATCCATACTGCTAGTAATCTTTAAATATGTATATAAATATATATATATATGTCGGAGGTGTGAGTTAGGTTTAGGTAAGGTTAGCCTTGTGTTAGTTTAGGTTAAAGTTAGTCTAATCTTAAGATTAAACAGTGAAACTAAGCAGTGGAGGTGAGTGTTATGATCATTTAAAGGATATCCTTAAGCCTACACCTTGGTCACAAGTCCAAGGCACTGCTTGGGTTCCTGTCATAATAGTAAGAAATCGTAAAGTTTAGTTATATCCTGACCGTGTTGCGCCCATATAGCTTTTGAGATAGGCCATCTATCTGTATCCTTATTTTAATTAGTTTCCGACATATATATATTAGAGTAGTAGAGAGTAGTAGAGTATAGTAGTAAAAGTCAAATATTTTTAAAACTATTAATAATATACAATAAACACCTATAATGATATTTTTCTATTTTTTGTAAATTATTTTTATATTAAATTATTTTTAAAATTGTAAGTAACTGGAACGCTACAATATTTTTATGACATGTGACGTCACAGTATACAATACAAATTGTAGTTTTAGGCAACATCGGAATTAATGGTTTATCCATTTCTTGTGTTGTTTTATTGTGTGAGGTCATAAAATACTAAATAGTAAATACATATTTATATCTTACAGAACATATTTCTTTTATATCACTATTCAATGTTGTTTGTTATTATAGACCGTGACGTCACGCCAATCGCTTGAAAATGAGGACCCGATAAAATTGCTCGTATCTGCTTACAATGTTTTTTATTTCCTTGATATTTAGTTTTTATGGGGCTAAGTATTTTTTTACATTTTAAAGATTCTGAACTAAAAGACTCGTTAGGGGACGGGTTAGAATACTATTCCCCTCTACCGCTGGGAAAGCATTTCGTAAGTGGAGAGTAACCCAACCTCCACCCCCAATGGTGGTAAGGGATCTGTTCCTCGACTTGTTTGCAAATGCCAACAGCATGCGTGCCAGATCTACCCTCTCCCAACCCATTAATACTGCGGTTCCAGTGAACACCGGGTTCTTGATCAGGGTCCACTGAAGCCGCATTCTTCTCTTTGCTCCCTCTTCTCACCCTACCTTCGAAGCGGCAACGCATCGGCAAAACAATCGTCTGCTCGTTTGTCCCTAATCTATCATAAAAAAAACATTACAACAAAACAACGACTGAATTTTATATAATTCTTATGTAATAAATATTAATTTTTTAGATAAGAAATACGAAATACATTTTTTCAAAACAATTCAGATTTAAAAAATTCTGAATAAGTAATATTTAATAATGTTGTTTTATTAGGTAAGGATGGTAAAAGAGGAAATACGTTTCGAGCTGGTACCAGACGTAGGTAAAAACGTGACTGTGCTTAAATCCGTGAAATTCAATGTTAGCAGCGATTGGCATAACGTAGAGCTGGACTACAGGAAGGGACGAATCAAATTAACTGTGGATCATCATAATAAGCACGCTCAGATGTTTGGTAAGAATAAAAACTACTTATGGAGTATTAATTTGATTGTGAATCTGCATTGAAATAAATAGTCGACCCGCCCCGACTTCGCACGGATGCAATTTACCACGGACATTCGGATTTATTAAAAATCATACTTTATTATTATCCCACAGGAACTGAATTTTTAAGGGAAAAAGTAGCTTATGTGTTAATCTATATCTATATTCTATACTAATATTATAAAGAGGAAAGATTTGTAATTTTGTATGTAACGAATAAACATAAAAACTACTGGACCGATTTCAAAAATTCTTTCACCATTAGAAAGCTACATTATCCCTGAGTAACATAGGCTATATTTATTACAAGAAAAAATTAGAGATCCCCAGAAATTCTCACTAAAACCAACACAAGGTGCAAAAAAATTAGCCATAAAATATCTTTCATCGCATGCGCTGCGAAAAGTATTGATGATAGAACAAAAAAATGTTTTACAATATTATAGAACGTATCAATATCTACAAAAAACTCCGCGAGACCATATGTCCAACTATTGTAGTTAAGTCACTATAACTACTTTTTTACATTTTAAAAGTTGATAAAAATGCCTATCAAAATCAGACCATGTTTTCCATAACTTTGTATTAATTCTTATCCAAATAAATTATTTCGTAATGAAGACTGTTTCAATACCTGTTAATTACTTTTTGAATTATTGAAATCGAACATTCCAGTCAAAAGATATTACGAAATAAAAATATCAAGATAAATAAAAAATAATCCCAGACGGGCCGCCGGCGCGGTGTGCAGTGCCTCGCAGCGCAGCGAGTAACGCGGCGATAGAGGGAGCGACAGAATGCGGGAGCCAAAATGTTAAAAAAAATTATCCACCCGTGCGAAGCCGGGATGGGCCGCTAGTTCAGTATATAAAGTATCTGCGTGAGACTTACACTAATAAAATAGACAAGAAAATATGTTGAAAGATATTTAAAAAGTGATATAAATAAAAGTATTAATACTAATAAAATTTTCAATAGTATAAATATATAGATTAATACATTTGGCCATGTTAACACCAACACCGGAGCGCATGACGTCACGCCTTAGTATTTTTTTGTTTTGTAAAATATGCCACACAACACTTGTGAGCGTTTTTTTTTAAATATTATTATAATATAATAAAGTGGAGATGTGCCGGATCGTTAAAAATGTATATCCGCGGATACAGATCTGGGTAAGGATCCGGATACGGATTATTGTAGTCAAGATCCGCGGATACGGATATGGAGCTTAAGTTTGACACAAAGTATTAATTTACTTAATTAAAGTAATCATTTGATTACAATTTAAAATATTAAAGAACTAGCGGCCCATCCCGGCTTCGCGCGGGTGGAATATTATTTTTAAAAATATATTGGCCCTCCCGCATTTCGGTGCTCCCTCTCTTGCCGCTTTACTCGCTGCGCTGCGTCGCTATACTGGCCCGTCGCGTCGTCGTGTATTTTTTGTTTATATTGATATTTTTAATTTCGTAATATCTTTTGAATGGAAAGTCCGATTTTAATAATTCAAAAAGTAATTTACAGGTATTGAAATAGTCTTGAATACGAAATAATTTATTTGGATAAGGATTAATACAAAGTTATAGAAAACATGGTCTGATTTTGATAGGCATTTTTATCAACTTTTAAAATGTAAAAAAGTAGTTATAGTGACGTAACTATAATAGTTGGACATATGGTCTCGCGGACTTTTTTGTAGATATTGATACGTTCTATAATATTGTAGAACATTTTTTTGTTCTACCATCAATACTTTTTGCAGCGCATGCGATGAAAGATATTTTATGGCTAATTTTTTGGCACCTTGGGTTGGTTTTCGTGAGATTTCCTAAGGATCTCTAATTTTTTCTTGTAATAAATATAGCCTATGTTACTCAGGGATAATGTAGCTTTCTAATGGTGAAAGAATTTTTGAAATCGGTCCAGTAGTTTTTATGTTTATTCGTTACATACAAAAATACAAAAATACAAATCTTACTTCTTTATAATATTAGTATAGATTATAAGTTTTGATATAAAAGTGATCTTATGATTTACTGAACTTAAAACTTTCTTTATTATATATTACAAAGATTTAAACTCAATTGAAGTCATTATAAATATATTTTAATTAATGTTTTATAATATTTTCCTATACTATAACAAGTGTTTTAAATCTATATTAGATACTTAGTTTCCTTTCTTTATTTAAGTTACGTGCTATTGGTATGTTAACTAACTTCGATTAATGTTTGCATTAATGTTTTCAAATATTTGAATTTAAATATGATTGAAATTTAATAGCAATTTATTGCTACCTAACCTACATTAAAAGTAAAAGATTCGTAAAAGATCCGTCAAAAATGTAACGGATACGGATCATTTTTCTCCCACGGACATCCGCGGATACGGATATCCAAAACACCACTAATATAATGACGAAAAAGTGTATTTTTTTGAAAAGCTTTAGGTTTCATACTAATGAAGATTTGTCTAAAAAAAAGACCTTTTCTAATCTAACATCAATCTTTACGATTGATTTAAGATTGATTGGTTCATAATTTATACTTTAATTTAAATTTTAAATCGTAAATAGATTGTTATAATGGATGTTCGTCAACCTTGGGAGTTAGTCTTTAGATCACGATGCCCACTTTATTATTTTATATCTTTGCATTTTATATTTAAATGTCAACTAATATAATAATAACCTTGTAATAAATAGCCAATCTGTATTAAGGAGATTTAACTTTTATATTTAAAAATGCATTTTCATTCTCTTGCAAATGGCAAATTAATATCTAGAATTCTATATTACTCTTCTGTTAACTTTTTCAGGCCTAGATTTTCAGTTACAAGATAAAATAGTGATTGGCAGTGGATTAAAATCAGCTAATTTGGGTTTAATTGGATGTATGAGGAATATAAGAATCAATGGACTTCTAATTGAACCTAGGTATGTATTTTGAAAAATTGTGACAAAAATTTTATATTTTTTTTTAATTTAAAGTATTTTATATATTGATCTGTTTAGTAAATCTTATACTAATATATAAAACTAAAGAGTTTGATGCCTGTTTGCTTGATCGCGCTTATCTCAGGAACTACTGGTCCGATTTGAAAAATTCTTTCAGTGTTAGATAGCCTATTTATCGAGGAAGGCTATAGGCTATATCATCACGCTAAGACCAATAGGAGCGGAGCATCACGGGACGAAGACACAAGGGTCGGCTAATGATAAATATTTGTGCACCAATGTAATAGAATACAGAATATATACAAATGAATATGAATAGCAAATCCGATCATATCATATAGTAAAAGTATGATAATATTTATCTAGAAATCATTTTTGTTTGCCATAGATTTGTGATAAACACAGAACGAGTAGTAGGTGAAGTAGCAATAGATGATTGTAGATACGTAGACCCCTGCACGAGACCTAACACTTGCGAACATGGAGGAATTTGTTCTATTAGAGAAGACAGAGTTATTTGTAATTGTGATAATACAGGTAAGAGCAATATTTAAAACTTTTCCCAAATATCTTTATAAATAAAATTGAATTGCTGTACAGAACCGATTTCGCTAATTTTGGTTTTAAATTAATTGTGGAACTCCAGGGAGGTTTAAAAAGGGAAGGTGAAAAATGCTAAACTGATATTATAAAAATTTTACCTGTATACACCTGAGTGAAGGGCTCGAAAAAGGATACGAGGACGAGCCAGTTAGTAGTCAATACAAATCTGGAAAACGGAGTGACAAAACAGTAGAAAAAGCTTAAATAACTTAAATGCTTTACGCAAGTAGAACCTTTCGAAATAATTTTTATATATGACTTACATTGAACTTATAATACATGAGGGTATTTCGTAATAATAAATACCATGTTTAGCAAATACAAGCTTTAACATTTGACCAAATTTGGCATCTTGGCATGTATGTACAGTAGTACCGTTGTGACATATCCACGTTTGTGATTTTGACAAGCTCATAATTTTTAGTAACCTTAAATCGCAAAGTGATTTAAATACAAGTAAAATAAACTCAATCATTGCAGGTTATATAGGCCAGAACTGTCATTTCGCAACATTTCGAAAAACGTGCGAAGAACTAGCGTTATTAGGCTATACAAGAAATGATGTATATTTAATAGATATTGATGGTAACGGCAAGTTTCCTCCAGCTCACGTGAAGTGTGAGTTCCAAATAGAAGCAGATTCCTCTACTACTGTGGTTGAACATAACTTACCTAGCCAAGTGGTAAGTTACCTAACAGCCAAAAAGCGAAAAAAAAATTTAAAAGTGTCTTAGATCTGTAGAAGTAACCTATAAAATTCACTGCAATCATCATTTGTAAAATCAAGATATGCTTGGGATGCTCTGGTATCAGAGTGAAACTTACAAAGAGTGTAATTTTACTATGCGATTAGTGATTTGTATAAAAAAAATAGAACTAGAAGTTTTTTTAATTCACAGCAACGGCTTTATCTGTTGGATAAAGTCCCTATTATCAGTTCTCGTGTATTATTTTCCTATTCTAGGATGTTCGTTCAGCATCAGGTCAAGACTTTAGTTTCAAAATAAAATATAGAGAATTTACTGCAGAAATGCTTCAAGAATTAATATCACATTCGCTATTTTGTCGCCAATATATAAAATACGATTGCAATATGGCGCCTCTGGAACTGCACAGCGCTACCTGGTTTATTTCATCGTCTAATGATACAGTTGATTATATTGGTAATGTTAAAAGGTAAGTCATCTTTAATGTTTCTTTTGTATAAACACATTTTGGATAAAAATTGTATCGATAAGTTGTTGCCAGAGCATAAAAACATTTCTACATTTTTGGTACTTATATTTATATTTGTGCTCGATTAACAAATATTTCTTTAATTTATAGTCCACTAGCTGACCCGGCAAACGTGGTGTTACCATATAAATTTAAAAAATTTGGGGAAGGCCACCTTTTTTTTAAAAAAAAAAAGATTACCAGCAGCATGGATCACATACTACTAGTATTCCCTTCTTTACCCCTCCTAGAAAGCTTGCATGCTTGTGTCAGGAGTGGGCCACGCCAGTAGTCCAATGTCCGGGATTTGAACCCACAACTTATCGATCGTGAATCCAACGCCCGCACTACTGAGCTACTGACGCTTCAAAACCCCCTTATCATTTAGGGGTATGAAAAATAGATATTGACCGATTCTCAGACCTACCTGATATGCACACAAAATTTCATAAAAATTCGTCAAGCCGTTTCGAAGTAGTTTGTTAAAACATAGCGACACGAGAATTTTATATATTAGATGTACTACTATTTTGAAGTATGACACTTGAATAAAAGAATAACAATCATCAATTATTTTTAAAAAATGTACTTACTTTTACTAACCTTAATATCGCTGTAATGAAACAGCATTTTTACATAAAACATAAAGAGCTCAAATTCTCTCAGTCATAGCACCTAATTCAGGCGCAAACAAAAGCATTCACTTTTCATGTAAAAAACTCTGCTCTGAAATTCACGCCGATACAAGAATCCAGTAATAAATTACCCACAATTTCGAGCGGTTTTAATAAGACCCTGTCCTTAAAGGGTTAACATTCAATAGATTACGGGCTCTAGTCCCGATACATTAAATATATTTACCCACGATTATACCTTTTTGCAAATTCATTTTGACCTTAACCGCTTCAGTAAATTACTTTCGAAGCCTTTTATTGAAATTTAACGTACATAAATCAGGTTTTAATGTGATTTCGGTATTTCCAACGTTTATAAATCTTTAAAAAAGCTTTGTGACAAGTTCAAATAGATTAAATTTGGTCAAAAAATATAAGTTATTAGCACCTGCGTGAAATTTTAAAGCAAAACGATAGAAAAAATTGACTTATTTATATATTAAACATAATTATCGTTACTATCACATTGATATATTTAACTGTAAACTTTGCGTATTTATTTCATCTATTAAGAAACCAATTAATTTTGTGTTTGTTTGTATTAGATTGTTTAAAATAAGTAGTAAGTAGAGTAGTATACACCTATTTTATGTTTATTTTCATTTTTTACATTTTAAGTATGTAAACAACTCTACTTAATGTCAAACAGAATTAATCTTCGCTACTAACTGTTTTGGCTTAAGAAATATCGATTTAAACTTTACACATAAGAAATATTATTACTGGTGTAAGGACTCCAGGAAGTGTCTCCAGTATTTGGGCCCTAGAACATCAATTTAAAGCCATCTTTAAAAAGGTCTAGTAGTGTCGGTTCTAAAGAAACATGGAATAATCTTATCATTCATTTCTCATTTTGCAAATAAAATAAGCTGAATTTTATCAAAGCGATAATTAATTATAGAGGCGACGGCCATTGACGCACTCTCACCGTACACGAAGTTATAGTTATAGTTCATACGAGTTCTGAAGACTCAACTATTTTTTTAGAGGATACTGTCCATGTGGAGTGAACGCTACTTGCGTTAATCCAACACAATCCTGCAATTGCGATGCAAATGAAAACAAATGGCATTCTGATGAAGGCACATTAGTGGATCCGAAAAGTTTGGGTATCACTGAAATGTTTTTCCTACAACAGAAGGACTTGACTGAGGAGGCTCAGGGCAGGATTACTTTGGGACCTTTAGAATGTGTGGAAACGAGTAAGTTTCATTTAGTCTACCCACCTCTTACCAAAACCGCTATATATCGCAAATATGTTGCGTTCACAGATAATAACAAAATAGTCTTTTAAAATTCTTCATGTAACATGGATTCATGTTAGTAACGTTCTCGTTCCTCATGTAATTAGGTTACAAAAACTTCTTTCTTTTCTTATCTGTCTGTGTGTTGTATATGGTAAGTTGTTTATTATGATTGTTTCCCACTAAAGTTCTGTCAATTTCATGACTGGCCTATCTGGGAGGTATATAAGAGTAGATAGAAGACAAACAATGGTTTATTTATTACCATTTTAATATGAAATAACATTTTGTAGATACACAACGCTACGTAGTAACCTTCACAACATCTCAGTCTTACATCGAAGTACCTGGCTGGCGGAAGGGAGACATCGCGTTCAGTTTCCGCACAACCGGCACCAGCGCTATATTGCTCTTTCAACCACCTATTAGGCCTAATTACCCCTCTTTTATGGTGGCTTTGACGAGTGGTAAGATACAATTTATCTTATAATTTTAATCTTTATTTTTGATGTAAAATTGTAAAACGAGAGTATCTCTCTAACTAAGGGTTGATGTTGGATAATATTATCAGGGAATGTGTTAGTTTGTGTTTTGGAAAGAGTAAAATGAATTGAATGACCACAATTATACTAAAACTAGGATCCCTAAGAATCCCGCATGGGTGCTATTTATCATTCTAAACATATATATAACCTTTACTATATTAAATTGTAAAAATATTCAGGCAAAATTATGCATAGTTTAACGAATTTTATTATTATCCTGCAGGAAGCAATAATTTGTTCAGGATAAAAGCAAAAAATTAGTAAGTGAGGAAATTAGAACAATACAATTCATAAACTGATATTAATAAAATAAAATAATTTAATTGAATTAAATTTCTACCTCTAAAACAGTTGAAACATTTCACAGAACACGAACTAACGTTCAACTTCACACTTAACACGGGCACCACTCGGAAACTCGTAATAAATTCCAAAAGGAAACTAAATGGTGGTGAATGGCACAAAATTTGGATTGATTACAACTTTTACCACGTTAGATTTATGCTCAACACTGAGTATCAGATGCTCAATTTGCTGTTAGAAGAGGAATTTGGACCTTTTGAAGGCTCTATGTTTATTGGTGGTGCTACTGCGTAAGTATTTTATCTATTGTTAATTAAATAAAGAGTTGTAGACTATGCGCAGACTAACAGTGAACAGAGTTCACTAGAATATCCTCCTGGGAGTTATACTTTAGACTCCGACCTTTAGCGTTAATGATAGAATTATCGCGATGTAATAATAAATATTTCCGTCATGGCGGCGTATATATTTTGTTCGCTTTTTACCTATTCTATCCTATGTATTGTATCTATATTAAATAAAGAGTTGTAGTCTATACGCAGACTAACAGTATCTCGGCTTGACTAGAATATCCTCCTGGGGGTTATACATCAGACTCCGACCTTCAGCGTTGATAGAATACTCGCGATTTAATAATAAATATATCCGTCATGGCGCCGTATTTATTTTGTTCGCTCTTTACTGCATGTGTGTAATCATACTAACACTATCTATACAAAATATTCCCAAACGTATTTAACTTAAGAGCAAATTATTAATTTGTACTACTTCTAAAAAGAAAAAATCTCAAGATACTAGGGTCTGTTATACCATGAAATCATTATGAAAAGTTTTGATTACAAAAATCTCAAATTATTATTTTACATAAACTTCCAATTCTTATTCCTTCCCATAAGCCGATAAAATATATTACATGGTATCTTTGAATAAAAAGAAATGCTAAATGGATAATGTTATACCATGAGCTGCTTATGGAAAATCGTAATTAACAAACCACCAATGTTTTTACAAAGAGCTCCAATTCGTTCGTCCTAGGGGAATATACAGACAATTTTGGAAATCAAGGACCCTTACCATCTTTTCCAGCTACCGCTAATCTCTCTCTCTAAAACTCTTAAAAATTATTAAGATAGTCGTTTTCATCTTTCAGTAATAAAAGAAAATACATCGATTAATTCGATTAATTCGATATGAATAGAAGGAAATCTAAAAGGACACAAGAATAGGCCAGTACTATTAAGTTAGATTTATGCTCAATACGAGTATCAATTGCCGAATCTATCGTTAGCCATTTGGATCGTATTGGAGACCCTATATTTATGGTCGGTCCTTATTCATTATAGTTTCCAATAACAAATCTCTATGGAAAATGTTTCAAGATACAAGATTTATCCATTTATACTTGTATATATTACAGTCATATATAATATTTTAAAAAGTCTATTGAAATTATATTACTGACATACTATTTATGTTTTTCTGTGTATTGTTTCTTACTAGTTTTATATTTATTGAAGAAAATAATATCGAAATACTGCTAATTAGATTTTTTATTAAAATTTTAATGGACCTCCATACCACTAAATCCCAATAAATTATGGATTTAAAGCTAATAAATATACTATGGAAAGTACCAGATTATCAGTCTATTGTCGTCGAGCAGTTTATTGTGTAAAAACTATGTTTTAATGCTGAAAATTTGTTTGTGATTTTTTTTATAAGTATAAAATACTTATTTCTATTTCTAAACTGATGAATTTTAGAATTTAATTTCATCACAACACAGTAAACATTTAAAGAACAATAAAATACTTATAAATACTTGAGATACTGACATTAATATTTAAACGTAAGAAAAAGTCTAGGTCAAATACGTTGAGGAAATCATATAATTTAAACTAATCGATCCGTGTGTCTTTGTACGCGTAATGTTACGTCAAGTACGTAATGTCAAGTATAATTATCAGCTTCACCTTTTCTATACCATCCTCATATCTATATCTCACGTAAACGGTGCTTTTTCATGATAAAAGTACTCCATTAGTTAATCCACCATCTGAAGTATCCGTGTATCAAATTTTATTAATCAAATTGGTTCAGCCGTTTCAACGTTAACACGACAATTCTACAATTTTATTATATGTATAAATTAATATCAATTTATTATTTTTAGAGAGCATCTGAAAAAGTCAGCCGTACACCAAGGTCTTATCGGCTGCTTTCGAGGTTTAGTGGTTAACGGAGAAATCCTTGACATATACAGCTACATGTCTGTCCATCTGTCTGAAATTATTAAAGATTGCAAACCTTCCTGTGTGCCCAATCCTTGTCAGAATAAGGCAACGTGTAAAGAGCTTTGGTCGACTTACGAATGTATTTGCAAGAATCCTTGGGCACATTTGGGTATTCATTGTGAAGAAAGTAAGTACTCAAGTTTGACTTTACTTTTGTTATTATACTAATTACTAACACTTTGGGGCGTACAAAACCCCCCAGACGTGGAAGCTGGCTGGGCCCGGTTTCAGCTTCTTTAAATTAAGGGTTATCTATTGTCAGGCAGGTAATAAAGACACACAGTACTCACAAGTTCTTGATGATTTCTTATCTTCTTTCTAATCTTCTTTTGGGCATGCCCACGTTTCACACAATAACACAAAATAGTTCTAAATAGTTCACACTTCACCACCAGTCGGTTTTCATCAGGGGAAGGTCAATTAACTAGCGTTTAGGAGATATAGCACACACAGGACTCGGGGTATTATTAATCAATAAAGGGATCAACAGGGGGTGTATACCGTGCGCGTACGCCGCTCTCTTCAATAAGACTGACACACGACTGCCTCTGCCCGTGGCGCAACTAACACTACTTAACACCCCCCGCCCCGCGGGCGTTTATAGTAAACACAATTTTATCATTATATTTTACTATAGATTTTGAAATAATTTCGCAAAAGTTAGAGGCTATTCGTTCAATCCCACTTCTGATGTAAAACCTCTCTTAAAACAAGTATAATGGTAGAATTTAATTTAAATCTTTCGTAACTAATCCACGTACTCGTTTGTATACTTTTTCTTCACTAATAATATATGTCGGGGATTTTAAAACGATGTTAAAGGAGATGAAAGGAGGAAGATGGGGAATATTGGGGAACACTAAAAGGGGGTGATGGTATTGAATGGAATATTGGGTAAACGCAACGTAGATACTCCTATTGAACCGATAAATGATCAAATATGATCTCTAACAATTACGAGAGAAACCTAAGCAGTGCCTTGGACTTGTGACCAAGGTGTAGGCTTAAGGACGTCCTTTAAATGATCATAACACTCGCCTCCACTGCTCAGGCTCTGTTTAAACCCAAGGTTAAACGCACATAAACCGAATCTAACACAAGGCTAACCTAACCTAAGGCTAACCTAACCTAACATTGACGAGGTAATTACATTGTAAGGTACTCACGTGACCTTGATCGGACAGCACTCCTAGCACTAACACAACACTATCACTATTTAGACACTACTTCACTTCTTGAGAGACCGCGCACGACTAAGACTTCAGTTAGACTGTCGACCGCATATAAAGGGTCGAGGGTAGAGACTGTCAAAACAACGGAAGTGACTACTACCCCACTCCAACGCCATAGACAACGATAACGATTCGATTAATCGATAATCTTTTACTATGCTCCGACATATATATATGATTATTATATATTAAATGTAAGAATATTTAAGTAAATCTATAGAATTTGATTTCTACAAATATCTACTTTAGTTAACAAAGTAGATAAAACATTTATTTAAGAATTCAGGTGGAAATGGTAACTAAAATAATATTCATTATAACCAAAGTAAGTCAGTTGTTATATGACTCTTCTAATAGGTTTGAAAGAGTCAACTGCTTTAGTTAATGGCACATTAACATTTATTTTTCTACAGTACTTTATTGTACAATTTCAAAACATACTTATATAAAATCTCGTTACAATAAATTACACAATAAATAATACATGGTACATCTCAAAACACATAATAGCGCTAAAACCGTTACAGATTCACTAATTGCTTCCTTCTTGTTGAGAAATGTTTTATTTACTAACGCAATTACCATTTGCATAAGGCGTTCTATAGACTTACTACTGATGGAATGTTTGTCCGCGGGGATACATCAAAAATTGCATAATTTTATCCCACATTTACTGTATATAACTATCTAACTTATTAAGTTTTCTACCAAAAGAAAACAACAAGAATGAGTCTTTTAAATAATCTAGCTCTAAATCATAGAAGAACTAAAACTACAAAAGAAGATAAAGTAGATCTTTTTCATTTACCCATGATGGGACGGGTTAGAATACTATTCCCCTCTGCCTCTGGGAGAGCATCTCGCAAGAGCCGAGTAACCCAGCACCCCCTTGGTGGTATGGGCTTGACTTGCTTGGCTTGGGTCATAGACGCGTTCCGGTTGAGCCGCATGTGGGCCAGACTTACCCCCTCCCTCTCCCATCCCAATTAATGCTGTCGATCGATTAGACTCTGGGTTCTTGCTCAGAGTTCGCTGAAAGCGCAGCAGGTTTTTCTTCTCTCCTCCTCCCCACCGCTGATGCTGACGCTGCTAATGACCGCTGTGCAGGGAATTACACCATAGTTCACTACGCTGGCCAAGTTTGGGTTGGCAAACTTCACACACCTTTGAGAATAAAGGAATACTCTCAAGAGTGCAGGTTTCCTCACCATGTTTTCTTTCACTGTTAAAGCAAGTAATATTTAATTTCTAAAAACACACATAACTCAGAAAAATCGGAGGTGTGTGCCAAGGATTGAACTCAGACTTCCCAAGTAGACATCAATGTCTTAACCACTATCAATATCACAGCTAATATCTAACGTAGCCTTTAAAACTCATGAAACAAGCTAATGATTTTTGAAATGTTGCCCGCCTTAAATTTACATAACAAGGCCTTAAATCTCTGTCTAATTGATCTTTTATACGCACTACATTTTACTGGTTTGCTAACAACCTGGCGAATAGCTGTTAGAAATCAGGATCTAATAATACGATTAGTTTATCGTATTTAATTCTGTTAGATGCTTTAATAGTTTTCGCGAAATTTATTCTACTAAATATTAGCTTTTTTCTAGATTCTACTATTAATATAGTAATAGTGTTGACTCCAATACCTATATCTATCTATCTATATATATATAAAAGGAGAAGCTGACTGACTGACTGACATATCAACGCAGAGCCTAAACTATAAGGGTTGGAAACATGAAATTTTGCACAAGGGTTTCTTTTATAACGTAGGAGAGCAGTAAGAAAGGATTTTTGAAAATTCACCCCCTAAAGGTGTAAAACGGGGGTGCAAATTTAGTATGAAACTTTGCCGTTTATGAAGTTATTCAAATGAAATTCAGTATGAAGGTTCTTCATTGGAAGTCATGAAACAGGGGTAAAATATTTTTTCGAAAATCATCCCTTAAGGGGGTAAAACGGGAGTGCAAAGTTAGTATGACTACCACATAAAATTATTAAATATGTCTACGGACGATCTTCTATAGGCTAATATAACTACCTCAATATCGCAAACAATGTTGCGGGTAAAAACTAGTGTTATATAAAACGCTTGTGTGAGAGATATAATAAATTCCCAAAAAGCTATAATTCCTCTTATAGCCTTTGATGTTTATTGTAATTAATTGCAAGAAAAAACGATGCACGAAATGAACAACTAATCATCCAATCCATCCAAAAATGGAATCTAAAATCTTCGGTTTATGGAGGCCAAATTCAAATTTAGAAAATACTTTCTATCTGTAATCTAAAGATTTTGGATTGTGTTTGATTATTAATTTCGGCCGTAAGACGTTTAATCACAAACCTTTGTTAATGTAGATGCTTAAATTATTTTAAACAATTTTTAAATAATTTTTGAGTTTAATCTGGTACCTAAATTAAGTTTAGCTAAATTGGGCGACGAATAGGTCAAGGAGGTTTTATTTTACCATCAATTTGTCATCGTTGCTAAAAACTATATCTTTATTAAATTGATAATATTTTCCAGATATAAACGAAAAAGCTCTAACATTTCAAACAAAAGAAGCATACCTCAAAAAAAACTATCTAGTAGATAACGCAACGGATGCTGAAAAGATAAGATTAAAGAAGATGATGATCGAGAACGTTCTAATGAACTTGAGGACGTACGACGATAATGCATTAGTGTTATATGCTAACGATAATCTAAATAATTTCATACATTTATTCATACATAACGGTACAGAAATTATTTATCTATTTAATAACGAAGATGAAATTATTCAAATGAATGTGACGTATGAAAAGATTAATAAAGGAGAGAGTGTTCAAATAGCTATAATAAGGACGGAGAATACGACAACTTTACATGTGAATGATAAGAATACGACAATTAATAAAGTGGCTAAGATGTTGGCTAATTATACTAATAAGCCATGGAAGAATCCTGAATTAGGTAAGTTTATTATATTAATTTTTTTGTTAAGTATAATTGTGTGTAAAAAAATCATAGAACAAGAATATTAAACAAGACAACCTTAGATTGAAATTCATACACGTTTGGTCGGTATAACAACGTATGGTATATGAAAGGTTTGTAAATCCAATATGGCGGACTCTCTAAGATGGCGGACCAATTTTAATGTTATGGGTATCAAATAAAAGGGTTGGTTAAGAATAATACGAAAAAGGCTTTATTTAAAAGATACGTTTAATTAAAAATATGCTAGACATAGATAGATATGACATCCACTGAGAATAATATTTTATGTCGCATTTTGTCATAAATATCACATTTTGTCTAGATATGTGTTTGTGTATCATGAGAAGTGTCAATTTTTTTTAATAGTAGTAAGTAATTAGGATTACAAACTACATGTAATCATATTGATTTGTTAAGATTAGCTTCACCTCAGTAATTAATCGCCTCACGATCTGTCGATCGTGAATCCACAGTAAATATAAAAAACAAAAGTATCTGTTAGTCATAAAAACTAAGATCTACTCGTACAGTAACTAACGCACGTAGGATATAAAATAACTTTAAGGAAAAAACAACACAAAATGTTACTAGAACAAAAGATTTTATACAACACGTTTGACTTTATGGGTAGAAAAAAGTTATAAGAGTTGTTTTTCTATACCCTCTCTTCAGTGAGGTATGATTTTATTCAGCAAACTATTTCATTTAATATCCATATTACCTATAAGAGTGCTCAAAAATAACAAGTTCACAATTTTGGGTGGTCCGCCATATTGGATTCCGTATAAAGTCGTGTAAATTATCATTTGCTTATTATAAAAACGATATTTGGTACCCATATCATGTGTATAAAAATAACAAGTCCGCCATCTTGGACCGTCCGCCATAGTGGAAATAGAATAAACTCGGTTAAGGATAACTTAAACTTACACAGCAACGTTGCAAGCTAAATAAAAGCATTTAAAAAGAAAATGTAATAATTGTAATTTTTAAAATGTTTTTGAAATTCTATACAAATATTTTTTTTTTAAATTTAATGTTTACTTTTTTTGTAAAACGTATAACCAAAGAACAGCAGGAATGTATTGATAATTTTAATGTAATAATTTTTTTTTTATTTTAAAAAAGACAAATTTCTAGGAAGAATTAGCTTTTTTTTATAAAACACGATATAGGAAATGAAAAACACTTGATTTTTATAAATTTTTGTGATTGTCATAATCCTAAGAGTGGGAAATTCAGACTTACAGTTGTTTGCGGATTTACTATATTTATCTAAGTGACGGCCACATTTACTTCTATGTACACTCTACTCTGTCATATTTGTGAGATATCTCATTCAGATATTTACAGAATCCCAAACTTTTCTATTAATATAAACAAACAAGGAATTTTACTTGTCCTTATTTAACATTTTATTTTTTAATTTGACTGTCTGTATATCTGCTAACTACGCTAACCTGTAAGTGTAAAAAGTCTGTATGATTGAATATTTGGATGTTTGTTGAGTAAGATCATGCAAAAACGGCTGAACGGATTTCAATGAAATTTGGTACACAGATACTTTATAACCTGGAGTAACACATAGGTTACTTTTTATCCCGAAAAAAGTCACGAGTAAGCGCCAAAATATTTTCATTCAGCAATAATATATTGTATTATTTTTTATAACATAAGCACCTATTGTACGTGATTAATTCAGGGACGCGCCGTCCATACATACTAGTACGTTTGGCGCACGACGGCGCCAGAGCGTAAAATGCGCCATGAAGTTTTCAGGGTGCGCCAAAATAAATGAAAATATCCTACTAATATTATAAATGCGAAAGTTTGTAAGGTTGTATAGATGTATGTTTGTTACTCTTTCACGCAAAAACTACTGAACGGATTTTTATGAAACTTTACAATAATATATAGCTTATACATCAGAATAACACATAGGCTATAATTTATAATGATATAGTGTCAATTATCCAAAATATAGCGGGTGAAACCGCGGGGCGCAGATAGTGTGCTATATTTAAATACAAGATAGAAATTATTATACGTGACTTTGGTTTAATAATATTTGTTTTGTATTTATTGCAGAAGTAATTCGACCACAAAGACCTCCAGCGCCCCCCACCGATTACTTTCAAATGAACTTGGGTGGTTACGACCCTTACTCCTTACATTTGGCTCCTCGTGCTGCTGATCTTCCTCAAGGAGGTTATGTTGGCTGTGTTAGAGGTTTCAAGATCGCCGACCATGTTGTAGATTTATCAAAGAAAGCAGAGCAGAATATTGAACAAGGTTTGTTAGGGGCCATTCATTTATTACGTAAGACTATTTTCGCTAGTTTTTGACCCCCTCTCACCTGTTTAAATTATTACGTAAGAATCTAATGGAAAAAATGAATGTTGCCCGCGCTTTTTAAAAGTATAATTTTAACTTTGAGCATTTGTAATCTTACGTAAGAACTATCGTGACTCCCTCCCACTTTCTTATAAGAAAAAATAAGACATGGTCGACCTCCCTCCCCCCTAAATCCTCGTACGAAATTAATTAATGGCCCCTTATAACAATTTATACAATAGTAACTATATATTTATTTATTTCTTGAGGCATGGTAGACAAGAATATTATTTCGTATTGATCTCATGCTTTATTATTTTTTTTTTGTTTTTTAAAACTAATGGAAACTAACGAGAAAGTAAATTTTCTGATTGTTTTTTTTTTTGCTTAATAATTGCAAGAACTCTATTAAAATATTACGATGATCGCAATTTCAGAGAATTTAGTGGACAACTTTAAATAAATTTTTGTAAACCATGTTTGGGCAACCATGTATGAAAGTTTGACTAGAATATTCTTCTGGGGGTTATACTTTGAATTCTAGCAGAATGCTGTTGTTCTGAGAATCCTCACAATGTAATCATAATTGAAATCCCTTCTTCTTATATTGATGTTCATCAGGTGTCCAACATTCAAGTAAAAAGCTACGCATAACAATACTACCAACATCATAAATAACAGTATGCTACTTAAATTAGTGTTGCCAACATCATAATTTATCTATGAAATCTCAAAATTACAAATAATATACTGGTTGACACGTCCTCTCTTTGCAAAGATGTAATGTGCAAGATGTTAAAGTTACAGCTTTGAAAGGTCCCTTGGACTTCTACAAATATTTCAAAACTAAATTTAGTCAAATCGATACAGCAGTTTATGAGTTTTAGCAAGACTAACAAATGTCAATTCATTTTTATATATATTTTGTAAAATCTTATTTTAACTTGCCGTGGTAGTATGGGACAAATCTTGCCAGTTAAATTAGAACCATTTCCCGGTTTCCGATTTCCGATTTCGCTGAAATGTTGCATGCATTTATAAATAGGATGACAATTCAATATTATTATTTATGACATGGAGCTGATCTGATAATGGAGCTGGAAGGGGGGGAAGGGGGGGGAATTAATTAATTACCTAAACTAATTGATATGTAAAGTTATTAAAATATAAAGTAATATAAAATAAACACCTTGTATTAAATCTTTGCGTTTTTATCACACACCCAATCCATACAAATAAATAAAATTGGAGTGTCTGTTTGTAATATTAAAATAACCGCTTTTTACTAAGTGCATATGGATGTATACACGCACACGGTACATATACCAAAACAATATTTTTTACAATTTTTGTCTGTCTGTCTGTTTGTTCCGGCTAATCTCTAAAATAGTTGGACCGATTTTGACGGGACTTTCACTGGCAGATAGCTGATGTAACAACGAGTAACTTAGGCTATTTAACACCTCGCTACGACCCATAGGAGCGGAGCAACACGCGAACGAAGTCACGCGGGTCGGCTAGTTTCTTATAAATAAAAGCGTGTTACATTGTGATGAAGGTGGAATTATGCTAAATGTTCTTGTATGTTATATCACATTGTAACACGCTTTTATTTATAAAAAAATGGAAATTGGTGTGATAAAAACGCAAAGATTTAATTTTAATACAATGTGTAGTTTTTGAATTATTTTTGAATTTTTTTATACATAAGAAGAATAGCTGAACAGACAAGTCGTTTTGCCATATAAATTATCTACCAAATATACACAAAAAAATTATAAAAAACGATAATGCCCTTTCGGAGGAGTTAAATAACAAACACTGTGTAAAGAGATTTTTATATATAAAATTATGGAACAAAGGAAACTTAGCATAAATTAAAAGTTTTATTAAAGTCTAGAAAACTTGACCTTGTTTGCAAAAAATATACATTTGTGTAAGTAAAATATCGTGTTAACTTTAATGTAGGCATGATTTAAGTCTTCAAGTTACTCGAGTATTTTAAACAAAGGGATATATTAGGCCCTTCACAGGTTTGCTAATATTTCTTAAGATGACTTATTAAATATTTAATTATTACTAGATGACATTAATATTGGACAACAGATTAAAGTTTTAACAAGATCGTTTTAGCATTTCTTACCTTTCAAAAACAAAAATTAGCCAAATCAGTCTAGCCGTTCTCGAGTTTTAGCTTGACTAACAAACGTCAACTTTTATATAGATTTTTATTTATTAATGTATGTGTTTTATTTTTAAAAATTTAATAATAATATAAAAATAAAATAAATTAATAAATAAGATCATTTATTTTCCGTTTTGTTTGCTTTATTAAAAATGTCAGAAACATTACTTCATTTAGAATCCCAGAAAGAGGCGTCAAAGATATTTGGTTTAGTTCAGTGGTTCCCAAATTTAAATGACCGTAGATCACAAACATCATCAATCAGAATCGAATAAACTCTACAATTAACTGGAAATCATCGAGAATCATCGGTTAAGAGGACATTACGACAATGTTGTTTTGATTTTTTCTAATTTTTCCAAATTTCTTGTTTTATAGAACCATTGATAGACTAACTCACAATCAACGCTTAAGTGTCCGAATCAAAATCGAATTCCCTTTTAGTCACTGCTATCTAAAGTCTATGCTTATAATTATTATATATTCAACCTTGTTATTTAATTTAATCGTGCAAATAATAGTTTAGATTATCACAAACATTTTCTTTGGAGGCTTTTACCCAAAGAGGGGGCGAACTAATTAGGAATTAGTTATTTTATAATAATGTGCAATGTATGTAAATTTGTATAGAATTAAATAAACTTATATTATCTGTGTGTAGACTTCGGATAGTTTTTTTAACCGGCACGTAAGTATAGGTTTGACCTTGAATGCACTGAAGTCACTATTAGGGACTTTACAGCGGGGAGCGCAGGGAGAGAGCAACGCGTCACACACGATTGGTTCTTATTCGACGTTTCAGTTCCCGCGCGCCTGCTAATTGTCATAATAGTAAACGTTACGAATGGAAATACGCTCACAAAGCAACTTTCCCCCACTATTTTTTCCCTACACCTATTGTTAGCTTCCAGCTTACTATGTATGATACGATAGTTGATTTATCATACTTTTAACTTATTTCCAGATCTCACTGGTGTTCTACCAGAGTGTAACATGAAATGTGATTCCGAGCCCTGTAAAAATGGCGGCATTTGTACAGAAGATTTCACAAATCAAGAGAGTAGTTGTGATTGTGAATTAACCAGTTATTTTGGCGAGTATTGTATGGAGGAAAAGGGGGCGGACTTTAACGGTGAAAGTATACTGCAAAGGAAATTCGTTTTGGTTGGACCGATTCTTAAGGTAGTATAATTGACAAATCATTACAACTGTATAAGAAACTAACCGCGTGATGTTATATAACCTAGTTTTTCTCGATAAATAGACTATCCAAAATAAAAATATATTTCAATTCGAACCAGTAGTTCCTGAGATGAGCGCATTCAACCAAACAAACAAACTCTTTCGCTTTATAATATTAGTACAGATTAGTACTTTGCATTATAATTATGTCTTTATTAATCTTCTTTTTTTTTAGGTTAAAATTAAATTAGCATTCTCAAGTAACGATCTGCGTCAGAAGAATACTGTTCTACTTTTGGTTCAAACTGAAAATAAGTAAGTAAAATCATTTATATATTTAATTAAATAATTTCTAATACTAAATATCTATATATACCTAATATATAAAAGGAGAAGCTGACTGAATTAATGACTGAAATATCAACGCAGGACCCAAACTATAAGGGTTAGAAACTTGAAAATTTGCACAGGGGTTCCTTTTATAACGTAGGGGAGCAAAAAGAAAGGATTTTTGAAAATTCACCCCTCCAGGGTGTAAAACGGGGGTGCAAAGTTAGTATGAAACTTTGGCGTATTTGAAGTGACCCAAATGAAATTCAGTATGAAGGTTCTTCATTGAAAGTCATGAAACACGTGGAAAAAATGTTTTCGAAAACCATCCCTTAAGGAGACAAAAGGGGGGTGCAAAGTTAGTATGACGACCTCATAAAATTATTAAATATGTCTAAAGACGATCTACTGTACGCTAATATAACTACCTCAATATCGCAAACGAAGTTGCGGGTTAAAGCTAGTATACCTATAAAACAAAGTTGGGTTTGTTCGAATACTTATATCTAGGGAACGGCGAAATGATTTTCATGGTTTTTGATTTGTTGTATAAAACAAACATTTTTCCCATACAAAATGTTGATGGGTTTCGTAACTATCAAACATTTAAAGTTCATCCCGTCGATACGGTAATCTCTCCCCTTAAATTAAAGAATGTATTTAATTAATCCGGCTCAGTTGGTATTTAATAAATGTTTTACAGACGCAGTTACTATTTAGTGGTGGCAATTACTCAAGATGGTTATTTGAAGTTTGAAGAGGATAGAGAGGAAGCTGCTTACGGTGCTGAAGTGAAAAATAGGAATTTCTTAAACGGTATGCTATTACTTAAACAATTTTAATTTTTTCATTTCTACTATCTTGTTCGATGAATGCGGTGTTTTTTCTTCTTTCTCTCATAATAATATATAAATTTAAAAATCCTCCTGGATGCGTTATCAATCTCCTCATCTAGTGGCTCCCCGCCATACTTACGTAAACATTTTTCTTCCTTCTCATTCTGATATTCAAGTTTCGATGTGCATGTTTACTTTAATATCTTTGACATAATCATCATGTAGACCCACCCCCCCATCCTCCATGTCATCAAAAAAAGCAAAGCAAAAATCCTATCGCCCCCCTTTAATGCTTATATTGTTACATATTAGAGTTAGCCTAGTGTTATATCGGACTATTCAAAATTGTTTTTTTTTTTACAAAAATTAAGACAATGGGGGGGTCTGCATGGTGATTACGTCTGTAATTAAAAGTAAACAAGCACATCGTAATGTGAATATTCCTGCTCGGAGTTAGAAGGGAGAAAAATGCTTGCATCAATGATTACGTAAGCATGGGCGAAGGAGTTAAGGCTTACTTTTGCTGACATAGATAGCGGGGCTATCCGCTTACCTAACACTGGAACGGCCCCAATATGGTAAGCTCCAAGAGTCACTGAAGATTTCCTCTATCCAGTTTCCATCTTCTAGTTCCGTTATCAGATCCAAACAAACTAATAATTAAACTAATATACCTAAACATGCTAAAAACAACCATGACGCCATTTTGTTATATAGGAGCTCGCCACACAGTATACTATACAAGAATAGACCAAGAAGCCAAACTGCTGATCGATAGAATAGAAGTTCCGCTAGAGAAGGTGCCTCCTCAAGGTCTTTGGGAGGTTTTGGACGTCGGCTCCAATGAAGTACAGATTGGAGGTCTTAACACAACAGACCCGAGGCTCAAGATTTATAAGGGATATAATGGCTGCTTATCCAGTTAGTAAAAAAAAAATTAGTTAGTAAAAATTACATATATATACATTTTATTTTATTTTTTTAAATCTCATAAATTATGTGACTAAATAGACCTTTTGATCAATCTGCTTCTGGGATTTGAACCCACGACCTCACGATCGTGAATCAACGGACCACTGAGCTACTGACACTGATATTTGTTATAATTTATTTCAGATATATTCGTAGAAATAAACTCATACATAATGAAGCCGTTGGAGGAGTATATGCTGTTCACCCGGTCAGGGCCGGAGACTGTGAACGCGGTGAACGCACCCGGAGTCCGAAGCGCGCAGTGCTCCGCTGACTTTGACGAGGCCTGGCCTGAGAGAGATTCACATAATGGCAGTTTCCTTATTGTAAGACAGTTAATAGTGGTATCATATAAATTGTCTAAATTTATTTACATCAACCAGATATTAACGACGACTTGCTAATATTATGTGACCAAAAAGAAAATGTCAATAATTGAATTATACATTTACACATCTTTTTTTCCTGTTTTTATTCCATAATGGAAAAGGCAAAGGTATTAAACCGTATAGCCACGTCTTTAGTAGGTAGTAGATGTCCTTGTATTGGTAAGTCAAAAAAATCCGTGGAAATCCCCGAACAAGACCAACATCTCCCGACGACACGGCCGCCAGCTCTTCATCTTCATTTCTTTCCCCCCTCCGCCCTTTTATTCCGATTCATTATTTCACCACCCAACTCTCCATCCCATACCACACAAAACAAATTATTTTACAAAGACGTTCACGCGCTTTTTTTTACTATTTAATATTACATAATAAAAGTTAAAAATAATATTTATATAAGTACGTGGTTTAAAGAAAGATGTAAAAAAGATGAACCATCGTCAGATGGTAGAAATTCCAATTTTGAAATACTCTTCCAATTTTGAATAAATAAGTATATTTCAGAGCGTAGACAAAACATGGGTGGAAGATCCTCCCTCCCGAGTCGCGTACGACTCTCACCGACAAGCACCCGACGCGGAGGAAGAAAACACCGACAAGCTGTTCATCTCTCTCACCTGCATCTTCATTCTGGGCTTGTGTTATACTGCTTCACATGTAAGTCATTTTCATGATGTTACTTCTAGTTATTCCATGCATTTTCTCTAGTGGCAACATTAATTCGTTGTTCCCACGCTGTTCTTTTGACCAATTAGAACCTTTTTTTTCAGATTTTTTCAAATAAAACGGATTTTTAATTTTTTTAAGCTATGTTCCACCAATTCGACCTTTTGTGACTTCAACATGTAATAGCTAACTATTCACAAATAAGATACATTTCTTTTTGTTCGGGCTTGGTATAAAAAAACCACGCCCAAAAAATAAAATTCTCGTTTTCTGCAGTTTCTATTACTGCAAAAATTCTAAAAAATATATATTGTAATTAGTTTATCGATAGTCATGGAGTTTCAATATCATGAAGATATCTTCCAAGGGTACTGAGATAAAAATTACGTTCAGGGTTGTTACCCCTATTATTCCCTTACTATTGGGATTACGGGTGTGAGATTAAGTGTATGGCTATTGGCTATTTAGCAGAACCTTTAGGAGACGCGATCGCAGTTTACACATGCTTAATCCGCATCGGTTCCTTAAGTTAAGGTAAAAATCCTTTAAGTATTTTTGAACGGGTTTCCAATTTTAAACTAGAGAAATAAAGATGGCGTTTAAACACTAATATAAAAAATAATTCATTGTATTGTGTGGAACAAAAGTGTATTAGAGTTGAGACTTATTTAGTAAAATGTTTTTTATTTTTTTAGACTTATTGTTTTGAGAAGATTTTAGTAAAATAAAACATTAAATATAGTTAGTACCTAAACCTAATACGATTGTTTCAGATGTGGCGAACTCAAAAAGCGTACAAAATGAGGTTGGAAAAGGAAACAGATGAAAATATCATGCGGAATAAAGAGAAAGCTACGAAACTGCAGGAACCTTCCGTATCATTCGCACAGGTTAATCTTGTTTTAATTGTAAAAAATCATACATTTTAAAACATATTTTTTTTATACTTTATACATTTCAGCTGAAAGAAGATGAAGAAAACAAAGAAAGCGATAAAAAGTCTAACGGTGTCGTTATAGACGCAGTTCCCACTATTATAATAGAGACTGAAGAAAAGCCTGTTCCGAGACGTGGCTCTCTGCGGTTCAGAGGTATTATGTCATTTAATTTATCAATATGCTCTTTACATTATAGAAATAGTTGATCCGCGCGACTACGTCCGCGTGATGCACCGCTCCTATTGGTCTTAGCGTAATGATATCCAATAGCCTTCCACGATAAATGGTCTATCTAACATTGAAAGAATTTTTATAATCAGAGCAGTAGTTCCTGAGATTAGCGCGTTTAAGCAAACAAACATTAATCTAAGTTCGTATAGATTGCCATGGTATAGTAGCCGGCAGCTAACTTTAGGTCTGAGAAAAAATAGTAGTGGAAACTTGCGCATTGTGAGCGTGCTGTATTAGCAGTATTCCAACTGACGAACATGAAACTGATGAAACGTCGCATAAGAACAAATAAAAGGTCCTAATAGTGACTTCTGCGCATTCAAGATCAAACCTATACTTACATGCCGGTTGCCATAGAAAACTATTTTGGTCTCACGCTAGTAAAATCAAAGAGAAACATTCGTTTTCACCAAAACTAATAAACATTAAATGGTAATTGTTTCAGACATGGTGGATAAAGACATAGCGTGGGAGCCGCTAGAAGAAAAAGACGAAACATTGGAGAACGAAGAAGAAGTCGAAAGTGTCTCCTATGAAGAAACTGACGAACATGAAACTGATGAAGACGAGGAAAAGGAAGAGGAGGTATTATCCAAAACTTGACATGGCAGTCTTTTTCTTCACCGGGATTTAAAATGTAATGTCACTTTTTTTCAGAACCCCATCCAAAATGATCCAGAAAATGAAAATTCCATCCAACGAAAACTATCAACTCAAATAGAAGAGAATCCTGTTGAATTGACATCTAGTGCGTAATATTAATAAATTAATATATTATATAACACCGTTTTTAATGTCGTTTTATTTTTTAAACGCCAATGGAGAAAAAAGAAATCAAACTATATGAATCGCTGTTTGCAATTTTATTCTTAACTTATACATTTCATGCTGAGTACAAAATTACGTCTTCTCTTACCCGCGAATTGAAGCTTTCAACTCAAGTACAGATTAATCATATAATAATTAGTAAGTATCGAAATTTATATCATAACTGGAACGCTCACTTAAAAATATTGTATATTAAAATATGCACCTTGAAATAACTAGCATAAGGTTGACATTTGTTTCCAACACGTAAAGTGCAAAAATCGCTCCGAGCAGGACCGGACTAAAGGGGATTTTGTCTCTTTCTTGCAATGTTTTGCTGAGGGTGTTTGTGACAATGTGCCATACAAAGAATTTTAAGCCGTTAAATAGACAGAAGCTGATGTTATTAGTATAAAAAATAATAATTTTTATAATACAATATTTAATTTTTCTCTAATCGATCCCCTATAGTGGCTGTACTCTTCGGAACGTTTTTGAGTGCACGTGCGCATTCCAGTTAGTATGTAAATTCCTTGATTATATCAGATACAAATACTTATATAGGTGATTGACATTGGTTAAAGTTGGCAACACAGATATAGAATTCCATTGTTTATGGATATCAGTTGACAGCTCTCCGTCGGTCACTCACGTATTTGTCAAATTTCAATATTTGATTTCAGAAGTAGATTCCGCTGAGGTTGTCATAATATGGACGAAATTGAAAAAGAAAAGATAGCGGCTTTGCCTTCACAGCTATTGGTGACTACAGTATGCCATCCTATGGAGTACGCGAAGGTTCTTATCCAGCTGGGATACGAGCCGTTGCCACCGCGACGCTCCACAACTCTCTTCGGTCGGCCTGCCATGATATTACCTAACGTCTTCCAGTACATCAAATACATTAAGAAGTCAGACGGCTTATTAGGATGCTATAGAGGCTTATCTGCTAAAGTGCTCGGTTTGATCGCATCAAGCCAATTGACCTCGAAAGTAATTAACGCCTGCGGGATCGATCTTCCTGAAATCCATGACCCTCCAAACATTGTTACCGATGAAGAACCAAAACTTGAAGATTACTACAAACTAGCACGTCGGGACATGATAATGCATACTGCATCTGTGATAGTGTCGTATCCTTTCCATGTTGTTTCTATCAGAATGATGGCAGCGTTCATCGGAAAGGAAGAAGAATACAGCACATTACTGGGTGCCATTGTGACCATTTACCGGGATGACGGTATACTTGGATTCTTTCATGGTATTGTACCAAAGTTGCTGGGCGATTTGACTTGTGTAGCTGTAACTGGTGTGTTGGCCTACTATGTAAACAAGTATTTGGTGAAAACGAAAGATCTACGGTTCTACACTGTACCTTTGCTCACATTTATAACTAGTACAGTGACTTATCCCTTAGTGGTAGTTTCTACTTGCATGGCTGTGGCTGGAAGCAGTCTAAAAGCTGGCAATCCTCCTTCTATGCCAGCCTATCCCTCCTGGCATTCCTGCTGGAGAGATCTCTTAAAGAATAAACAACACAAACGAGGATCATCCCTGATCTTTAGGTACTACATTGCTCCCATAGCTGCTATGCAGTAATTGCATCTACCTAAGTTAAGGTTACCATCAATAAGACTTTTTAATTTGTCATTAAATTATTTTAAAAACAAATATGTCAGTCATTTTTATCCAATGCATCCGACTAGTTATTAAGAACCATTTTTGTTTTTATTTTGTGACTAAAATACTCAGACTTAGATGTCTGGTTTTTATCAATACTTGTCAATATAATGGTAACCCTAACTATATACTAATGCATTTATCTATTTGCTTTTATTTGCTAAGTGTTATTCCACACACCAAAGTAGCAAACTCTGTAGAGACTAATGTAAATAATTTAGTATAAATGGTGTATTATGTGGATTCTTTGCTAGACTGTTGAGTAAAGGTGTGGTTATATTTAATAAATATATTTTGTTTGACAATAGTATTATTTTTTAATGCCAGAAAGAAGCAGATAACCTACCTCTGACATTATCAGCATAAGCAAACTAAAATATTTTATAGTATTTATGAAATTGTTAAGATCCTTCGTTTTACTGCTGAGCTAGAAGAGAGAAGATCAGACACAGTAGTTGAATTTACTCTTTTTTTGGAATGATGAAATGAAAGATCAATAGATTTTATTAATTTAATTTAGCTAAAGTTTGGGCTTTAATGAAATCATCTACAAGATTTTTCGCCAGCATTCCAATGGCTCTTCTATGAACGGTAGCAACAGCTTGTACATTACCACTTCTTTCTTCAAACTTAATATAATCCAGCCACACTTGAACATTACTGCTACCATGATGATTAACAAGGGCTTCGTAACATTTTCTAATATTTTTCACTGCTGGCTTTTCTTGAGCGAGTTCAATATTAATCATTACTGTGTGTACTTCCACTTGTGTCGGCGGAGTTCTAATAAATTCTTCATACACTTTCCTAGCAGCTGCAACTCCATTATGTTCATACATTTTTTGTAGTAATTTTGGTTTTAGTGAGAGAAGTACTGAACTATCACATGTTTGAAACTTATTGTAACAATCCTTGAACTAAAAAAAAAACATTTTTTTTAAATTTTGTATCAGTATAACAATTTTTGCTATGATTTAATTTTATTTAATGATAATAATCAAATAGTAAGAGTTCAGAAAAATGTGGGTTCGATTTCTGCACATTACTAATTTAATTTAAAAAAGACTGAATCAATAACAATATCAGAAAGTTTAAGATTATAAATTCTTTGACAGATTCATGTCAATCAATCGAAGTTCTAGGATATTGCAGTACAAATATGAAAATTAAAATAAAATCATAAATTAATAACTATAATATAGCACTGGCATAATATGTCCAATGTCAGTAACTCTCCTGGGAGAAATATGATGCCAACTAAGACACGGCTGTGAGTGATCATTGTGGTAAATGGTATAATGGTGGAGGTAAGAAGCATCACGGTGAGAAAGGACACAAAAACTACAAGTGTCATCACAAGCACAGCAAAAACGGTCATCACAAAGAGCATGGTGGACATATGAAACACCATCAGGATGGTCATCATCATGAAGAAAAGCGACACGGTCATACTTACAATAATACTGCTTTCCACATTATCCAACATATAATTCCAGAGTGCTACCATATCTTCAGATTTGATATGTTTACTGGCATCTTTCAGAATGGACAGCAGTTTCTTCTCATCTGATTTATGAAGTAACAGCTTCTCTTCCCATAGGAATTTATAACTTGGATTTTTTGCTAATGCTGCATCTAGAAGCTGAATAAAAAAATTATACAATACACTAAAAAAAGGAATCAAAAGGTTGCCTTGCTATAATCTGCGGAAATCTGAACAACCAGACTCGTATGGAACAACACACAAGTGACGCTTGTAGAGTCAACAACTCCTGAAGATGCTTCAGATACGGAGCGAAACGTACGTCGATTGTCGATCGCGATCTACTTGTTGGTGTGTCCTGGTTCGGGTTCGCGCGTTTCACTTTTCTGTTAACGGTGTGCTCTTCAGGGTTGTGCCATACGAGTCTGGTTGTTCAGATTTCCGCGGATTATAGCAAGGTAACCTTTTGATTCCTTTTAAATCATGAATTTCCGCAAAGTAACGCCTGATTCAATTCAATAAATACACTAAAAACTTAGTAAGCATTCATTTTGTATTGAAGTAAGTCTACTTTTATTTTTTTAAACACAACTTGCTACAGTATGTAAAGCATCATTATTGAACCAGTTGAAGTTTTCAGAATAAATTTGGAAAATGAGAATATAGGTACTTAAATGAAATTTTAATTTAAAAAGTAAATTAAATGTAAGGGTAGTTTATAACGGTAAAACGCACTCATATACACAACTGCATAGTATTAACAGCCCTAGCTGAAACGATATACTTTTTACATGTCGAGCGAAGCAGTAGTGCTAAACAATTGCATATACTTGAAGGACTCAATCTACATTTTTTTTTGCTGTCACCTCGTCACTATATAGCTGTCACGTCGGCACTATATAGATATTTGTAACTTAAAGTAATTCTAGACTGAAGTGAAAAAACCTCCAGAGAAGTCTAAATCAGATTATTGGAGGCAGGCCAAAACAGCAACTGTAATTTTACAGCAGCATTGCCGCTTCGAAGATAGAGTGAGGAGGGGGAGCGAAAATAAGAATGCTGCGGTTTCAGCGGAAACCAACCGAGTGTTCATTGGAACTGCAGTATTAATTAGATGGGAGAGGGAGGGGGTAGATATGACCCACACGCGGATCGACCGGAACGGGGAATTGTATTCTAACCCGTCCCTCTTCATTAAAACCAGAAATAGAAAGGTTCTTAAAAACCAGAAATAGAAAGCATCACCAGCTCATGAGTATTTGGCACGACAACACAGAAGATGCTTGGTGCATACCTGTTCACTGGGTATATACATTATATGAGAAACCAAAACGAAACATATTAGAGTTTGTAAAGACGATTGTAAACATACCTCAATATATTCATCAGTTGACATATCATCTTCCAACTTCAGCAGGCTAATACCGAAAGCATACATGTCGTTAGATAATAATCCATTCTCATGTCCATAGAACCAGGCATGCTTCACAGCACTAATCTTTTGAAACTTGTTACACTGTACATTTAATCCAAGCAGACCGTGAATGTATTTTGTACAAAGCTGTATTTCTGGAAACTGGAACAGGACGCATCATTAATAAAAATCATTTTCATCTACACAAAATTTATCCCTACTTTTATTTTTTTAAGTTATTTGTTTGAAACTCGGAAATCCATCCTTGCTGTGTTGTTAAAAGGGATACACTAAAAAAATTCTCAAAATCTGATTTACCTATTTAATTCAAAAAATGATATTCAGACCCAACTGATAATCTCAGAGAACAGAGTAATTGGAATAATCATTACATACCTTTTCCAAGGCTTCTTCATACACACTCATGTAATATTTTATCTCCTTGGGATATTCCAATTTATCATCCACATACTCTTCAATTTCATCCCAGTGATAACCCTGAAGATAAAAAATTTAATTTAATAATAATAAAAACTATTCAACCCGTGAGGGGACGGGTTAGAATACTATTCCCTACTGCTGCTGGGAGAGCAACTCGAAAGAGCCAAGCAACCCAGCACCTCCTTGGTGGTAGGGGATCTGTTCTGCTGCGGATCTAGTGGACTCTGGGCTTTTGCTCAGGGTCCGCTGAAACCGCATCATTTTTTTTGTACTTCCCCGCTCCACTCTATCTTCGAGGATGCAATGCATCGACAAAACGAGAGTATCTCTTGTTTTGTCGATGTCCATGGGCGATGGTGGCCACTGCCCATCCGGTGGACCATCTGCTCGTTTGCACTTTATCTACCGTAAAAAAAAAAATTAACACGTATTATACGGCCGGCAGCTATCTGTACGTCTCACAAAATGTAAGGGGATTAATTGCGCAGTGCAATCCACGACGTTTACTATTCATGGTTAGAAATATATAGATACTTCACAAAAAAAAAAAAGTTATGGGATTCTAACCTCTAATTCCTTAGTTGCAATATAAGACCAAACTTCTTTCTCTGTTCTTCTCTCCCAAATTTCTTTTTTTATACCATTCGTAATGGATTCAGCAAATTCATATTTAATCGAAAGGTCATACACATTAAACAAATAAGTCACATCTTTTATATTTTCCATTCCATTTTTCCATATTACATCTGATCTTTTGAGATACTTTTCCTAAAACGTAATTAAGGTTCAAAAAAAAAGAAAATATATATTTTATAATTTCTACTAGAAGAAATATTTCTGTATTTCTTATTTGAGATAGTTGTGAACATGAGGGTAAAGTAAAATAAAATTCTCCAGTGTTCTTCCAATTCAAGAAAAAAATAGAAAAATAAATTCCTGAGAATAAAGGATTAATTAAATACTGAAAAACACTGTATAATGGATATTAAAAAAAAAATTGTAAGAGCTTTGTGGTATTTTTTGGGTTCAGTACTCAAAGGATCTTCTGTTGCCCCTATAACAAGAAATACTAAAAACAGAATAAAATAAATATTTAAGTGGGGCTCCAATACTACAGGCAGGCTAATTTCCAATAGATATCTGAGAGATAGAGTCATGACAGTCATGAGATCTTGGACTATATAGTTACACCTATCAAACTTGTATACAATTAATCTATGTCAACTTATAAAGGTTTTCTAACTGACTACCTTTTCCTCCTCATCTTCTGATTGAAATGCAATCATAAGTTCAATATCAAAGAGGTCCAAGTAGAGTATTTCAGATTCAGGATGTCTATGAATTCCTTTGAGAAGAAAATTCCTAGCGTTTTCTAAATTATTTTGTTCTTTTCTTTCCCATTTGCTAGCCAACTGCCATGTCTTCGGTTTATCCCCATGAACCTGTTGAAATATAATTTTCATTTAGTACTCTATCACCCTCTACTTTTGTTGTGTTAGTTATTATCAAGACATGGTTTGCATAAAAGAAAAAGTGAGTGAGATAGCAGATAATGAGATGGTAAGTACAAGTCAGTAACATACTTTATCCCGTGAGGGGACGGGTTAGAATACAGTTCCACTCTGCCGCTAGGAGAGCATTTCGTAAGAGCCGAGTCAGTCAGCACCTCCTTGGTGGTAGAGGATCTGTTCCCCGACTGGCTTGCAACCACCAGCATGGGAATCCAACTGTCATGAATCATTGACGCGTTCCGGTCGAGCCACATGTGGGCCCCCGTTTATGCTGCGGTTTTAGTGAACTCTGGGTCCTATGAAACCGTAGCTTTCTTCTCTTCATTCCCCTTCCTCACTCTATCTTTGAGGTGGGAACGCATCAGCAAAACAAGAGGCAACTGTGGCTACTTACCATCAGGTGGACCATCTGCTCGTTTGCCCCTTAACTGCCATAAAAAAATTCTATACATTATAGAATAAAATTCAATAGATGCGTAAGTGAACAATTTTAATACACCTCAGTGAAGCGAAGGTTAGTCAGCTAGTATATAAAAGTTAGTAATTTGTATTTTAGCTAAAATATTGACTTCACCTGCAACATTTGACCCAGTATAGCAGATACGGCATGTTCAAAACCAACACTTTGGCAAAACTTGATATATTCAAAATAAATAGCTACATCATTCTGAAACCTGAATATGAATTGTTTAAACACTTTATTTAATCTCTTTGTTATAGCATACTCAATATCTTTTTTCTTTTCTGTCAGATTAGCCTGCTTCCTCCTCAGTGAAATGTCTTCCAGTAGACTTAATTCATAGGCTATATATTGAACATAATCATCTTTCTCCTTTAACCTTCTTTGTATTCTGTATTCAAATTCTTTTCTTTTTTTGGAAATTTCTCTAAAACAAACAAATGTTTAATTTAGAAGACCTTTAGCAGATATACAACAATACACAGTGAAGTTATTACCTATATCAAAGAAATAATATTTTAATCATCATCACAACACATTAACCACTGCTAAGCCGGGTCTCCTAATCAGAGTAAAGTGGGGAATAGGCCATAAACCATCATGCTGGCCCAGTGCAGATTGGCAGACTTCACACTTCTTTGAGAACCTTAGGGAAATTTCAGGAGTGCAGGTTTCCTCACGATGTTTTCCTTCACCGTTAAAGCAAGTGATATATAATTGCTTAAAACACACATAACTCAGAAAAGTCAGGAGTGTGTGCCCAGGATTGAACTCAGACCTCCTGAGTAAGGCATCAATGTCTTAAACCACTGGGCTATCAATGCTTTGTAATATTTTAATAACATTATAATATTAAAAAACAGGCCAAGTGGAAGCCGGACTCGCGCAAATAGGGTTCCATAGCAATATTTGGCAAAAAAAAACATGTTTGTTGTATAACAGATACAGCATTTGTGAAAATTTCAACTGTCTAGCGATCACGGTTCATAAAATAGAGCCTGGTGACAGACAGATGGATGGTCGGAGAGTGGACGTAATAGGGTCCCGTTTTTATCCTTTGGGTACGGAACCCTAAACACAAAGGATATATATAAATAAACTTATGCATATATACTTGAAAAACATATATAGTTAAAAAATAAAAATTATTTATTAATATGTTTTAATTTTAGTTACAAATGTACAAAGTTTATTTATTAACAATAATTTATGTATTGATTTAAAAAAAATGTGATTCGGGGAATAATTAGTTCTACAGCTGGTTTAATGGTACACCAATTATTAAATAGGTACTTTGGTTTAGGGAAATAAATTGGTAATTGTTCCAGTAAATGTTTAGGGACAATTAAGCTGTTAAATAGTTTGAATATGAACAATAAATCAGAATAAAATTTGTTATTATATTAAAAGACATCTTGAGGGATTCTATTGGCAGTGGAAAGTGGTCCAAGGAAGTCATCAGCTCATTGCTGAGGGGTGGACAAGTATAAATGAAAGATGGATATGTATGAATTGTATAATATATATTTTTGAATGGAACAGTAAATTTTTTTTCAGGATTGGTTCTGTGGTAAGAATGTATAGAAGAAGCTAATTTATTACAATTCCGACGATTTGGTAACATTTTTGTTCTTCTAATAGGCAGCTGCCTTTCAATTGTTGAGTCGATAAAGGGAAAAATCTAGGACCAAACATGATGGATTTACAAGTTACAAATTGGAGCCTTTCAAAAGATTTTAAATTATAGCAGTTATAATTTAGTAGTTTAAATTAAGTAACGTAATCGTACTCACTTTATTTCATCGTCTTCATATAATTCTGTTCGCCGCATTTGTTCCAATTCATTTATCATGCCCTCAATACGTTGGTTTACAAATTCCGCCATTGTGGATGTTTTTTTATTTCACAATTGTTTGAAATTATTTAAGTTTCTATAACACTTTACTAAGAAAAAGTAATTATCATGTGAAAATGAAAACCTTAAAATTAGGTTATGTTTATAATGGATTACGGATTACCACAGAACAGTGTTACCAACTCTCAAAAATATTTCTCCCTAAAGCTTAAGTCTTAATACCCCGAAATCACAATAATTACCTAAAAATACCAATATAAAATTAAACTATAGAGATCCCCTTAAATTTAGGTAAAAACCCCTAAGTTGGCATAACTCATAGGTAACACAATAAAAGACTTCACAAATAATCTGTAACTTTGATATTAGGCTCGGTAAAGATATCGATAGATTTACATATTATATCGAAGTTTTTTAAATGTCGAAAATATATATATATTTTTTTTAAATTAAAGTACAAGTTTGTCGTATTAAATTGTGTTATTTCAATTATTTTTCCAACCTTTTTTGAAATTGGTTAAATATATCTTCAAGGTAAAGAAAATTCATAATGATACTCCAAAATACTTTATTACAAAATTAGTTCTATTTATTTACATTAAAATTACAAAACAGAGTTCCATTTGTTACATTACAACATTAGGTGGGATATGTAATTAAACTTTACTTGTTTTCTGATATGAAACATTATCAACAAAAAATCTGAAAAGTTTAATATATTTTAACAAGTTATGGCAATACAAACAAATTATAACAACATCAAATATTTCTGTTCTATTGACAACTTTTAATAGGAATGCAAAAAAAAATTTAACCAACACTTTCTAAAAAGGCATAAGTTCATTAAATTAATTCCTAACAAAAATATCATTAACCCTTTTACCGCCATTAAATGTTTTATTACGTACTAGGTGCACCCGCGACTTCGTCCGCATGGAATTTTCCTATTGTTAAACATTAAAAAGTAGCCTATGTCCTTTCTCAGGTTTTAGACTATCTGTATACCAAATTACATTTAAATTGGTTTAGTAACTTTAGGGTGAAAGCGCGACAGACAGACTTTCGCATTTATAATATTAGTAACAATTTCGAAAATCATGTCTGTGAGACGGCACACATAATATTAGAGTATTTCATTTCAATATCCAATTTTTATAACCATGTTTTCTAAAACGTCATAGTTTAACGAACGTAAATAATAATGAATCTCAATTTCATCTTAGGATTACAGGTTGAAAATGGATTCCAAATTTGAATTTTCTATACACAAATTTGAAATTGGAATCTATTTCGAATCCATGATCCAAAGATATCTCATTAACCAAAATGCAAGAAGAGACTTAATCCATCTTAACGTGTATTATCCAAGAATTAACACTCCCTTTTTAATGTTCCCTGTCACTTATAGTGTGCACAGCTCACACAAAGGTGAGAAATACTTTTGTCTTTTTGATGGTCAGGCGACCTACTTGTGTGGTGTCCCTTGGTACGGGTTCACGGGTCTCACTTTTCTGTGGGCGGTGTGCTCTACTGGATTTTATCGTATGAGTCTGGTTGTCGTGTGATGTTCTGGATGCGGTCTGTATTTCTCGGAGTGCATACGGTTCATCGGATTTCGGCGGATTATAGCAAGGTAGCATTTTTATTCCTTTTAAATCATGAACTTCCGCAAAGTAACGCCTAATTCAATACTCAAAATACTATTGTATAGTGAGCGCGCCAGTTGATTGAAGTCGGGACATGAGGTTAAGAGCGGGAGCACCTCCCCTGTGTTGTCGTAACAGTTATCATACCTCAAATACTTATATTGCGACTCCATGGTATTATATTGATAAAAAGTTTTAAACATCTTTCCCAGCTAACAGTTGCACAAATTAGGAGTGATTACACCGAGACATGAAAAGTTTAAACACAGCGGTGAAAGAGCTAAATCCTGTCAATAAGGTTTATGTTATACTATCTAGCTGTAAATTTAGTAACACCACCTTCACAGTGTTCAATCATTCCACGTCCTTTGAAACAACTGAGCCACGTTTTTGAAAATAACGTAAAACTTTCCTTTTCTTCATCTGTTTTCGATACAGGAGTTACATTAATCTCCGGAACACATCTCCCGAAGTCCACAGCAGGGAGCCACACTTTAAAATCTGAATCTGGTGAATATTTAAATATATCCTGGCAACCCTCGAGGTTAATTTGTGGTATTGGCGGTTGTCGCTGTAGGAGCTTCTTTAACGCGATGAATGTTAGGTGGTTGTCTTTTAATGTGATTGATTGCAAGTTTTTCGCTCGACCAAGAGATCTGCAAAATATTTAATATTAAAAAAAAAACACAAATAAAATAAAGCGTGAATTATTAATGCTCTTGTTACCCCAAAGAGAAGCCAAATGGCAACATTTAAATTAAAAAAAACTATATGTACAAGTATTGTCGTACTTTATATATATATATAAATAATAATCAACATGTGGTAAATTCAATATAGAGGTAGGGCACAGCAGGAAATTTCCTGCTCAAATATGGAGCAGCCCGACTGGGGTAGTAGCTCGACCTTACAGAAGATCACAGCTAAATAACACTACTCTAAAGCACTGTTGTGTTCCTGTTGGTGAGTAAGGTGACCAGAGCTCCTGGGGGGAATTGGGGATAGGGTCGGCAACGCGCTTGCGATGCTTCTGGTGTTGCAAACGTCTATAAGCTACGGTAATCGCTTACCAACAGGTGAGCCGTACGTTTGTTTGCCGACCTAGTTACATAAAAAAAAAAAATTGAGGTGACAAAACAAGAAAAATTATGGAAGAAGATTGGGAACTTATTATAAATCTACAAGACTGCTCCAGCGAGTCTTAATCAGACTGATGATAACGATTTGGGCTGTGAAGCATTTTAACAAGAATTTAAACGTGTTACAACTACCTTTTGTTTGATACATTCAGTAACTTTAGTTGGAATCTCGATAATTTACATCGACCTTATCCTCAGGTCTAGTTATGTCAAAGTGACAAGATGTCATTGATCAAGCTAAGATGGACATCTAATAGTAGCCGGCAGCTAACTTTAGGTCTGAGAAAAAATAGTGGGGCAAAGTTGCGCATTGCTGGCGAGTTGCGTGTCTGTATTATCAGTTCCATGTGTAACATAGTAGACATAAATAAAAGGCCCTAATAGTGACTTCTGCGCATTCAAGGTCAAATCTATATTTAAGTGCCGGTAGCTTGAAGAGTTAAATTAACATTCAACATAAACATTCAGTTGTCGTCACCAATGTTGAAATACATACCTAAATATTCGCATAAACTGTCCATCCACAAGTTTGCAGTTAGAAAGACCAAGCTTCCTCATCCGCAATTCTTTAGCAGTATCCATAAAAGTAGCTACACATCCAACAACATTACCCTCCACGCTCACGTTATCTAAATCCAACTCAGTTATCAAATTAGCATTTAAAACTGATACTATTTGTGCAACCAGTGTTTGCTTTAAACGGTTATTACTAACATCTAGAACTTCTAATGTATTCATATGAGCAGAATCACATGTAACATTATCTGTAATGTTACAATTACTTAATTTCAATACTTTTAACTTTAAATGTCGACTTAATTTTAGTACAGATCTAAATCCTTCATCAGATATGCAATTATTACTTAAATCTAGATCTTCTAGACCCAGACAGATGGGTCTGGTTGATTTGTCAAAAGAATTAGCTATTATTCTAATTCCCTCACTGGTTATATTGTTGTTACTCAAATCCAATACAGTTAAATGTTTCATTGTGCATATACAGTCTGTGAGATACTTTACTCCTTCATTTCCTATGTTGTTATTGGGTATCATAATAGCTGTGATGTGTGTTTGGTGGGTAAGTGCTCTAAATAGAGGTCGTATTTGTAGAGGACTAAGTGTGTTAGAGCCTAATGCTAGTCGTTTCGTTGTGTGACTTCGCCCTACTGCTTGTTGTAGTTCTTCAGATGGAGCTGAAATTGAATGATGAGTATAGTTAGCAAGATTCTTAGATGCTTAGATTAATTAGAAAGATAGTACTAACGACTTACTAATATCTAGAGCATCACAACATTCCAAATAACGTTCTTCAGCAGGAGACGCTTTGAAATTAGTGACACAAGTTTGAAGCTCAGGGGATGCTAGCACCAAACTCAATGGATCCTCTTCAGAGAGAATGGCCCCATCTGATGTCATTAGACTGAACACTGGACGAAGGCCTGTTATTCTGCAACATTTTGAGACATTTAACACTTAAGTTTACTTCACTACATAGTATAAAACAAAGTCGCTTCCCTTCTCTGTCCCTTTGTACACTTAGATCTTTAAAACTACGCAACGGATTTTGATGCGTTTTTTTAATAGATAGAATGATTGAAGAGGAAGGATTATATGTATAATAAATACATATTATAGTAAAGAAAGTAACAGCGCGAAGACGGAGCGGATCGCTAGTTTAAATTAAATTATTAAAGACAACTTATTAAGAATGAAATAACACCAAATAGTAATGTCTAGATAATATTTGGAATAAACTTGTTTGATCTAAAAGGTTAGAATAAAGAATAGATGTATAAATTATAAACTAATCATTAAAAAAAATTACGAAATATGTTTAAATGGTATAGAGAGATCACTTCAAATTTTTAAGAATGTTATGATATTCCACATAAAATCAAAATAATATTTTCATTTTTATAACTTGTTTCTATCTTATGTAAACATTTTTATAGCCAAACTTAATGTTTAAGGTAAGTTATATAATTTTATTAAAACAAAGATGACTTGAAAAGTCTTATAAAATTCTTAGTGAGTGAGTTATTTATCAGAAAATATATTGTTACGTACCTATAATATCTGGACTTGACTTCCTCAACCAACCAGCTGATAGTCAACTTATTTATTGATTCTAACTTCAATGATATTAACAGAACTTTATCTTCTATTCTAACTTTAACTGCTGCAGGAGGTACTATTTGTGTCTGCATTGCCCTACCATTCTTTGATTGTAAAATATTAATTGGCTGTATTACATTAACCGGCTGCACTATATTCGGATTTATATTATGCACTAAATTAAAACCATCATTGGAATTGGAATATTCCATAGAGGAATGTCTTGAAAAAGAGCCTTTTACTCTTTTATCTCTGCTTTCAGTATCACTCCCACTATTACTCGATTGCTCTACATCCAACCTGTTTCTTTGAAATCCTGCTCTTAAAAGAGTACTTTGTCTTTTCCAGCGTTTTCTCATTTTGTCTCTGGTGTCTTTTGTTTTTAAAATAGATTCTTCTGAGTATTTAGGATGAACATTTTCATTCATTTGAAGTTGATCAGAATCTGAACTGTTTTCGCTTATATTAACTACGTCGTCAAAGCGCGATTTCTTTTTAGAATTACCGTTATTATCTTTTAAAGGGATAATTTTATTTATATCGTCAATGCTATCTTTTAAACTTGCAATAGAAGTTTTCTTGGCTATCACTGTCAATGGATCACTTAACTTTCTTTTCTTTGATTTATTCATTATACCCAAGTCATCATCTAACCAGTCATCGTCAATTTCTTCAGGATCTAATAGAGCTGATTTTGGTTTCGATTTTTTTACTTCATTATCTGGTACATCAATATTTCTGTTTCTTATTGCGGATATAGCACTTTTGTATTCATTGACTCCTGATCTTTTACTATGTCTTGTTGTGTCTTTATCTTCATCTGAAGAATTAGAATCGGATGGGAATGCAGTTTGGTTTCTTTTTTGTGACAAATTCAATTCTTCATCACTGTCATCATCAATAATATTTCGTCTTTTAAATGCAGGTGAATATTCCATAATTCTACTGCTATTTTTGGAAGTGCTAGGTGGTGTGTTATTTTGTACAGATTTTATCGGCGTTTTAGATTTAGATCGATTTAATATTTCGGCAACATTATTTTTATCAGGCATATTTTGGATTTTATTGCATATAATATTGTATAGTGTTTCTTCGTCCCTAGAAAGGATAGTGCTGGTACGCCATTTCTGTAATATTTGCAGAGGCGTTTCACCAAAATCAGTTTTCAGTGATGGTATGGCTCCTTTTTCTAATAATAATAACACCACTTCTAAATGTCCATTACTTGCCGCGTCATATAATGGTGTAATACCTGTAAAATATAAATATATGAAATCGAAACTATTAAATAGACGTGGGATCGAACACGAGTCATGCACCATAAAAAAAGTTAGTCATCCTAAGTCTTTTAAAAAATTCGGACAAGTGCGAGTCAGGAACTCGCGCACTGAGGACTCCGTAATATTTTAAATTAAGGGGCAAACACAATAATATTTTGATCTTCGTGTGCGGGTCAAAATTGTTTGTTAATTGTAATTAAATTCGATTGACATAATTTTAATCACTTAAAAAATTAAATATAAGAAAACATGATTATTAAAAAAACACCGTGCTGTGAACATCCTACTTCAAGTAACGCGGCAGATGTAGGTGTAGGCTCATTCCATATGAAATGAACGAAAAACATGTTGATGGTTGATTTTACGAACAATTGTTATAGATATACATGTCTCGGTAAAGATATAAAACCTAGAGGATTTTGAATATTTGAGAGACCAGAAGTTAATAAATAAATAATTAAATAGAATTTATACTCTGTCGTTAACCAGCTTTAACTGTAAAAATATTTTATATCTTTATCAAAGGTATATGTATAAAATATTTGAATATATTACTAAAATCCCAAACATAGACCATTTCATATAAAATGGCTCATAGCAAAACGACTTGTGATTGCTACATTAAAAATGACCATAGTTATAGATTGTTTATATTTTCTACGGAAAAGACTCTGGAAGAACCGTCAAAAAAAGTTATATGTCTGGAGATGTACTAGTAATTTACAGATTTTAAGTTTTTTCCTTTCCTTCTGCTATGAGACCTTGCTTTATGCTCAATTTCATGATTCTAGGTCACCGGGAAGTTCCTATAATTTTGTGAATAACCACATTAAAAGGTATATCTTTTCAATGCATTGAGTATTTCATATTGATACTTGATACTCCACGCATTCCTGATGTAAAGGGTCTTGACATACAGACGGACAACGAAACCTATCAGGGTTCCTTTTTTTCTTTTAAGGTTAACTTACCGTCACAATTAACTCCACCCCTATCGTTGATATTGGCGCCGCTATTTACCAATATATTAACAATATCAACATGTCCGTGTATACAGGCTTCGTGCAGCGGGAGCCAGCCCGCGTTGTCTCTTATGTTGACGGGATGTCCTTTGGCTATTAGTCGCTCTACAAGTAATTTGTTGCCAGATATACACGCCTGTAAATAATTTTTTTTGGACATTCATTATCTTTAATCATTCAAAACTTTACCAATTTTGTAGAAAGTCACATGACATTCGAGCAAAAAAAAAATGAGTAAAACTGGTATGCTGGTGAATGTCAAGAACTTCTCTTAGATTCCAAAGGCTTAAGTCCCTGTTCAGAAAATATCATTTTTAAATGCATAGATAATAATATTCTAAAGTATAGTAAATTATAATTAAATACAATTTTAATGAACTCAGATTACATTTTTAAAAACTCATCAATGAAATTCTTTATAAATTCAATAAAAACCACATATTTGTTAACACATTAAATTGATGGACAAGTGTTTTTAAATGATATTCTAAGTCTAGAAAATTAATTAGGATGGGTTAAAAGTCATTTAAAATAATGGTTTATCATCCCTAATGGAAATCTAAAAATACTACTTTTATTAAATCAATACAATCCTAAATTAGTTGAACTTAAATAAGGAAAAAAAATCTTGATTGATAGGATATTTTTTTTAATAGTGACAACAAACTTACAACATGTAACTGTGTTTCTCCTTTCATATTTTTCTTGATAGCGTATCCTTTACCTCTTCTTCTTGTTTCACGCTTTTCACTCACTTCCTCTTCATTATCTGATAGATCTAAAGTCAAATTAATTATTATTTCTATCTAATGGTTGGTTTTTTAAATTCAGACTAAATGGACACATTTATATAGTTTTTTTTGTGCAGTGTTGTACATACTCATTGGTTGAATTGTAACTATATTATACTATCAACTTCATAGTTTCCAATAAATGTAAGTTGATATTTTATATAAATTCACATTAATACACATGTTTTGATGTTTTTAATTAGACAAATAAATTGACATGGGCCATCTGTATTGTTCTTTCATGATTATTTGGCAATATACTAGTAATTATAAATAAATGTTTGTCTTTTTTTATACATATTCAAACCCAAACTCAAAATTATTTCAATTAGACTTTTTACAGAGTACTTTTGACACGCTAAAATTGGTGGGTCAGTCAGTTTGCCTGAAGATACCACCAGGTCGGAAAGCAGTTTTCTGGTCTTTTACAAAGGTATAATCATTCCGCTGAGTCATTCCGTCATCAAAATGACGTAGATAACGTCATTTTGATTCCAAGCTGTTATTATCGTTCAAGTAATCCTGTACAGAGTAGTACAGTTAGCTTTATTTATTAAACACTTTTTAGAGTTTTAAATCTGTGGAATCTTATTATAGATGCAAACACCAAGCCCCATGAAACAATTACACACTTTGTGGAGACAATAGTATGGCGTTACAAATTTATTTTTATTTCTAGTATTTATACTGATATCCTTCAGAGATCAAAAATGTATTATAGTCATTTCTAATCAAACCTGTTAATAATCTTTAGAAAGAAGTACCTGTTAAATCTTCAATACAAATATCATCACCAATCCTAGTGTCATCATCTCCACCAGCAGAACTTTGCTCATCTTCCGAATGCTCCAAATTATCAACATCATCATAACCCAATGCTTGTAATTCAGACTTTATCACCGCCATTTTGTCAAATTCACGAAACTCCTCTTGATACTTCAAAAGATTTTTTAAAATCCGTATTTCATACTTTTTTTTATTCCAATGTAGTGCCTACAATAAGAATATTTAATTTTACATCACAAAAATTATGACAAATATTAGTACATAAATAAATGTCCATTAGAGGTTTGGTTTCTTCCAATATAATCTACTTTCAGTACAACAAAAGTAGACCGAAACTTCATGAAAAATGATAATATTTATTAAGTTCTTTTGGTGTGATTTACTCATAGTGTAACTCACTTACTTAACTATATAAAAAATAAAACTGAAATAATGTGTTCTTGGTCAATTTCTTTTATCTAATAGAATTCTTGACGTAAACATGACAGAAACTGCAATTAAACATTTTTAAAGATTTTTTTTTCATCACGACCCTTCAATGGCCCACTGCTGAGCCGGGTCTCCTCCTCAGAATGAATGAGGAGGGTATTAGGCCATAGTCCACCACGCTGGCCCAGTGCGGGTTGGCAGACTTCACACACCTTTGAGAACTTTTTGGGAACTCTCAGGAGTGCAGGTTTCCTCACGATGTTTTCCTTCACCGTTAAAGCAAGTGATATTTAATTGCTTAAAACACACATAACTCAGAGTCAGAGGTGTGTGTCCAGGATCGAACCTCGGACCTCCCGAGTAAGACTTGAAGTCTCAACCACTGGGCCATCACTGCTTCAAAAAGATTTTAGTTTTGGTCTAAACATGGTAGATATCAGTAGCTTTTCAATATACTTACAGCATCTCTAGCATCATAGCAAGCTTTTTCAATCAAGTCATAAGGTTTCTTAGCAAGGAACAAAACTTCAGCTATATTGTACATAGTGTTATATGCTTCTTTTGGAACATCCTTAATAAGTTCATACTCCTTGTAATAATATTCTAGAGCCTCGTTATAAGCGCCCATGTCTTTATATGTCTGGTATAAACTGCAACATAGTTTTTGATTAAATAATTGAATTACATATCTGTAAGAACAATATTGTTGAATTATATAAGTCTGCAATGGTTTTCTCTTCGATCAAGACTTGACAACTGATTTTGATATATTTTGGAACACAACCCATTTATGGCCCACAGCTGAGCCGGGTCTCCTCATCAGATTAAGGAGGGTGTTAGGCCATAGTACTCCATGCTGGCCCAGTGTAAATTGGCAGACTTCACACACCTATGAGAACATCGAGAACTCTGGGGAGTGCAGGTTTCCTCATAATTCCTTCACCGTTAATGCAAGTGATAATTAATTTTTTAAAACACAGGCAACTCAGAAAAGTCAAGATCTGTGACCAGGATCAAACTCAGACTTGCCGGGTAAGACACCAATGTCTCAACTACTAGGCTATCACTCATTTAATTAAATCAATATGAATAATCAGAATGTTCATTTTTTTGCTATTCATCATTGTTAAACCATAAAATTTAAAGATAAATTTTGTGAAATTACTATGTGAAATTTTGTGTTTTAATTAATCATAAATTATAAGGCTGTTGTTGACCAATAGATATTAAATCCATAAGATTAGATAAAAGAATTTTAAATAAATATTACTAATATTTATTTAAAATATTACTAATATTTATTTAAAATTCTTTTATCAGCACAGAAAAGTACCCTTGGATCAGATCATAAAATTCTAAGTGGGGGACTCAATTTGAAGTATGCAGACCATATTACCAAAAATATTTACCTAACATAAATTGGTATCAAAGTCTTTCCACAATCCCCAGCCAGCTCAGCATGTTCTAACATTTTAAGATAATAGTTAACTGCATCTGAATAGTTTTTAAGATGACATGCTCCATCACCAAGCTTTTCGTAAAGCTTCTTAAATATAACATGGTTTGATGGTTCAGTAGATATCAGTAAATCTTCAGTGTAACACATTGCTGCAACTATAAAAACAATTACAAAATAATAGTGGAACAAATGATTATTTTTTCTGAATTGAATTTAGACATGAACATGAATAATTGTGGATAACAAAAAATAGTATTTCATTTGGTGTCTTTAAAGTAGTCTTGGGTGAACAACCTTGGTGGGAAGAGCAATCCTTTATGTGAACTAGATTTAGTTCATCAATGATCTCACTTTTAGTTCGTTTTATATATCTTTTGCTGTCCATTTTTTTCTACTTTTTACTACAGATTATCTTAAATCTTAAGGTTTCTTTGATAATTAAAATAGTTGCAACCATTAACACAATCAAAACTTTTTTCAATTCTTATAATTCATAATTTTATTATTATTTCAGTTTTACAGTTATAGTTTTATAGTTCATTGTATTTATTATTTTGTAAACAATTATTGTCTTTGTATAAAATAAGCCCAGTTGTAAGATAACTTACCCACTTTAAGATTTGTCTCAATATTGTCTCTTTCTTCTTCATCTGGTGTTTTCAATTTCCAGGCTTTAAGTAACACTTGCTTTGCACTTTGATAATCAGACATTTTGCATAATATATCAGCTTTTGCTGATAGAGTTTCTGAAGATTTTACAACCTGAAAAAGTTATTGACATTAAAAAAAACTATAAAGACATACAAAGCTGATTATTCTAAAAGCAATTTTTTTTTCAGATTTGTGTAATGATTGTTAATATAACAATGTTTGAAGAAAATTTCCTATTACACTCTTATTTAACAAATTATTTCACTACTACTTTGATGACAGAAGACACACACTAGAAAGATAATGTCAACCAAATCATTTCATTCATTATGTTAAATTAAAAAAATTATAATGTTTCCAAAGAATTTTGGCATACAACAAATTTAAACAAAACTTACTTTATCCTCCAACCTGCTTGCAACTTCTAATGCCTTATTCAAACAGCTCAAAGCTTTTGCAAAATCCTTCTTTTTATTACAATGCAATAAAGCCTCTGTAGTGTAACAATTGTGAAGTATTTCATATAAATCCTGATTGGAACATATTGTAATTGCCTTGTGTATACAATCGATAGCTTTATCAAGGAAACCTAAGTGTTCTTGAACCACACCTATGTTCAGTAGTAGCCTGGCTCGCATATCCATCAGCTCAGTTTTGTTTATTTTACCATTTAATCTAAAAAAATAAAAAATGTTAATAAAAATGAAAATTAAGTCTTTATATATCTTTTCTATTTAAACTTAGATTTTTTTAAAATTTAAACTTAATATTCTACACCAATCTATTAGTTATTTTATTTTGTACTTACTTTTCACAAAGCACAAGACTCTTCATAAATGCTTTTTCTGCAGCTTTTAGTGACTGCTTACTATCATCATCATTTAAAGAACTTTGTCCTTGCAAAAGATATATCCTACCCAATGTTGCCAATGCTCTTTGTTCTTCTACTAGATTGTTCAATTCTTTTGCTATAGCTGAAATAATAAGGTTATTTTTATATTAAGCCTTAAAAAGCATTATTAGTGGATTACTATTCCTTGAATATTTATATGACATTGTACAAAACAAATTAGCAATAAATAAAATTTCAAGATAGATATATATATAGCTTCTTAAAACATTAAGTGAAGTTAGGCAAAGGTTGGCTTGTCAATCTTCACAAAAATTGTTAGAGTAATCTATAATTGTCCAATAACTTTGTCAAATTTAATGTTTTATTTGAATCTGTCTTTAATCATCAGTGTGTCTATAACGAATTGAAGATTATTGCTTTCAAACACTAATATGATAAACATTTACAAGATACTTTATAATGTACCTACTATAATAATTAATTAAATGTTTACTCTACCCAAGTGACGCTCTTCATATTTAAGAGCCTTGTCAAACTCTGCCATCAGCATGTACATTTCACCTATCATACGGTTACAAGTCCCCCATTCCAAGCGAAGGTTGAGTTCTTTGCATATAGCAGCTTCATTCTTATACTCATCTAGAGCGTCGCTGTAACGCGTTTGCTTATAATAGTACGTTGCCAAGTCATTATAAGCTTCAGCCAAAGCTCGTCTATTGCTCCCATTTAGTGCTTTTTTCTTCTTACGAATAAGTTCTGAAACAAAATTCTTTTGTAATAGGAGGAACTTATGAAATACATCATATATTATTATAAAATACTTACTTTCTTCTTCCATGATAAATTTATAACATAGACATAATAATTGAAATAATTGTTAATCGATATACACTTAAATATTTATAAATTTGTAGTAAATAGTAGCGCGCTTTATTGACAAATATGATGACATTGACAGTTTGACTTTGACCATAGACTATATGGATTATTATTATAGTCTATGGTCATGTTCCATTAGGGATACCAAATGAAAATAATTCAGTAGTAGCGCTTTATATATGTATTGAGCTCTTAAAAAATATAGAATTTGATACTTCGAAATAAATATCGATTATCGAAATTTTGAGACTTAAAATATCGACGCTATATATCGATTATTTTTTTTAAAATATGGATATTTTGATATATTGATATTTTTTACCTTAAAGGGCTGGTTTTCTATGGGATATCTGCTCTTGGGCCCTTTTCTATATCGATCGAATTTTCTGCCATTTATATTAAATAATTTTCTAGTTTTTCAAAAAAACTTTTTTTGATTTAATTTTTTTTCTCATAGTATAAATTCTAAATTTCTAAATGGTAATTTTTTCCCCAATTCTTAGGAGTAAAAGACGCGAAAAAATATTTTTATTATGATTCTTTAAAAAATGGCGATTTTTGGCAAACGTAATAAAATTTCAATCTTTTTTTGAAAAGTGTTGCTTATATATACTAAGAATCTTTTTTTTTAATTTTTGATTGGTGCAATAATATAAAAAAAATAAAAAATATTTTTTTTTCGTTTAACATATATTTTTAATTGTTATTGTTAAGAATGTGTATAAAATTATAGAACATTATTTTATATCCTGTTTTAAATGATTAAGTGTGTAAAATATGATTACAGCGATTTATATTAATCTTATTCCATGCTAGATTACACAGAGATAATTTAAATAATCTTCTTTTAAGAATTGAGAATAGTTTTTCTTCGATTTAAATACAATAAAAACATCATAAAATTCAGTCAGTATTTAGTGACAATAATTTTAAAACGTTAGTGTTCGTCACTTCATAAGTTCATACAATCATGTACAATCAAGAAACTATCACACAGCAACTATAGTCGTTTGTACTTTATGGATTTTACTTAATTTTAATAATCTGTGGTTTCTCATTTCATTTTTGACAATTGGATCGTAATTGACATTATACAAATTGAAAGCTGAAAGAAATTATGATCACAAATCGCACTTCATATATCTTGTTACGAAAATTAGTTCGAGCTTTAAAATCATTTTTATGAATTATATAATTACAGTTGAGGCTTGATAATTCAAGTAGATACTTTGTAGTATATAGTATCAATATTTTTATATTATTTTGATCATTCGTAGTCAATTAAAAATAGTGTTAAGTTTGTTGGTTGCTACCGTGACGATCTTCGCCCCAAGCAGTAAGTAATTAATATATATTTTACCTAGTTTTCTAAAAAAAGGTACCAAATACCTGTAATTAATAATAAATAATATTACAAACAAATTATAATTAAGTTAAAAACAAGTCATTTTTGAAGTCAAACTAAATTATTTAATTATGCTGTTATTGTTTTTAAATGGTACTTCTTTAGAATAGGGCATGCCTCCAATTTTTTTGAAATACTTTTTTTTTGATAATATTTACCATTCTAAGTGTATTCCTGAAATCCGTTTTTTAGGAAATTTATAGTTACGAGATGTGATTTTTTTGAAAAATTCGTGAAAAACGAATTCTCAAAGTAATTTTCGGGAAATGTCATCGAGAATTTTTTTTTATTTTTCTAGATAATATTTACCATTAAGTGTATTAATCCTTTTTTTCAAGTAATTCATAGTTTTTGAGATATGATATTAAATTTGCTTTGTAAATTAATGACCCATACCAGTGGCTTACATTATCAAACACCCTAACACCCACCGAACATCAGCCCCAGTTCCTTAAAGAGATTGAGATAAATGTCAGATTATTCGAGAAAATAAGTACCAAATCTATACTTACAATATATATTTGAAAGTGTGTTTGTTAGTTTCACCTACTCTTAGCAACCAATTAACATATTTTTTTGCATACCGCTAGCCAGTGAGGTATATGTTCTGTAGATTGTAAATTTATTTTATTTTATTCAGTCATAATCAAAGTATAATTATAAGAACATAAAGTTTTTATTATAACCACAATATAAAAATAATAAATTAAAACTATGATATAAAATTTTAACTACACATTCTATTTTATCATATAGATATATCAGTATAAAATTCTTGACTATATTTAAATAGCAATAAAATTCTTCAATAATCAGTAATCAAAATTTTGCTGTTTTAAATTGTTTTCTTGTATTGCGTCTCACTTGAATGTACATAAGAAATTGAATGATTATTATTAATCTCTAAATGGCCATAAGTCTTTATGCTATCAAAAAGTAACAATAAATTAATAAAAAAACGTAACCTAAATTGGTAAGGTCTTCTAGTATTAAGGGGTTAGGGGTAGTCAGAGACATGAAAATATGAGAATATCAGCAATTTTTTTTGCAATTAGGTCTTTTTTTTTTTTAATTAATAATATGGCATCACATATCGTCATCATAAGTCACGTAAATAAAAAAAAATATAATATTAAGTTATAGCTGTAATTTTATTTTTTCAACTTTTCGTGACTTCAAGTCAAACAATTGTGTAATGATGCCATATTATGAATTTTATAAAATAAAATGATTTAGTGGTAAAAAAATTACTAAAAGTTTTTATTTCTCTTACTACCCCTAATCCCTTAAAGATCAGATGACGTTTCTAGATTTAGAGTAATGTTGAAACATAAATCTTAATGTGAAATGGTAGACAGCTATAATTGGAATGATTGGCTTAATTCTGGCTTAGAATAAATAAGATGATGTAATGTTATTACCATATCATCGTATCCTTCTACATTCCGCTTCCAGCGACATCCCGGCGCCATAGAAGGCGCCTTAACTTTATTGACCTTTCCTATTTGGCGTCGAAATCTCGGACTCTATTACGAATTAAAAAGTAAATATTATGAATAGTTTGATTAACTAGTAAGTAATTATTTACTTAGTCATAAAACCTTAAAACCAAATCTATATTCGGTGGAATATAGATTTGGTTTATAAATGCGAAAGTAACTATGCCTGTCTGTTTATTACGCTGTTACTCTTAAATTACTGAACCGAGGTTAATGAAATTTGGTATATATTGGATAGAAGAGAGTTTGGGAAAGGACACATGCTACATTTTATCCCGAAAAAATATGAAATTGGCAGAATTAAATGTGTGTATCAAGTATAAAACGCCGAAAGAACGATTGTCTGAGATTTATGATGAATAAGGCGGAAGAGAAGGGGTAAAATGAAAAACACACCCGTGATATTAAATGTACTATTGGGTAAATGCAACGTAGATACTGCTACTGAACCGAAAAACAATCAAGCATTATGATCTCTTACAATTACGAGAGGCACCTAAGGAGTGCCTTGGACTTGGAGTTGTAGGCTTATGGAACTCATTAAAGTAATTACAACACTTGGCTCCACTGCCCAGGCCCTCTGTTCAAACTTAAGGTTTTGTTAACCTAAGCTTAACTTACGCACCGACATATATTTATAGAAATTTTAAAACCGAGCAGAGGAAGTCAGGTTATGAGGGTTCTAATTGAGGTACCAAATCCTACCATCGACAACTTGTTGAGTGCTGATAATAATTTGTACATATTGCTCTGAAAAAAATACAATAATTGCATCAGATTTACAACCAGTGTTCTCTACAATCCTGTCGTTAAACATAAGAACATTTAGCAAGTAGAAAATACGTTCTCTTTCAAATTATCCTCGAATAGGAAAGAATGGCTTCATATGGGATTGTCGGAGCAATTCGTTTATGTAACAAATACGAAAATGGCTGAAGAACAACCAAAAGTGGGGCATGATATCCCTTTTGGATATCATACTAATATTATAAATATGAATAGTTTGTATGAATGGATGTTTATTGTTAGTTTACAATCTGGATTAATACATAACCTTTTATCCCTAAGAATTGTAAATATCATGTAGGATAGAGGGAAACAATTTAATCCAATACCATATCCAAGAATAAGGCATAGTTTCTGTGGGATAGAAGAAAATTACTCAAACAAAAATGAGTAATCGGATTTCAATAAATATATTCTGAAGTTCCGTACGCAAAGAGTAAAAATGGGACCCTATAACTAAGACTGCTGTCCGTCTGTTTGTCACCAGGTTAGATCAGATGAACCGTGATAGCTAGATAGTTTAAATTTTTGCAAAATATGTGTTTCTGTGCCCCTATAACAATAAATACTAATAACAGAATAAAATAAATATTTAAAGGGGCTCCCATACAATAAACTTGATTTTTGCCAAACATTGGTATGGAACCCTTCGTGCGCGAGTCCGACTCGCACTTGGCTGGTTTTTGTATAGTATAATATTGTCTATGATACTAGGTAAAATACCAGACAATTGTTTTTCGCCTCAATCTATAATTTGATTAAGTCATGTAAAACCTAGCTAAAACAAATACTTATTTGTATGTATGAAAAAATTCAAAACGTATGAGGCTGTATGTAGCTTTGATTTTTATTTTATTATCTGTTGTCCAAATCGCAAAATATTACCGCTAATCCAAGAGACATACAATCTATTACATCGGTAATTAGGTTTTAATCAGTTAAGTTGCTTAATCTGCCGTAGGATTATCAACATAAAGATCTATTCTAAGAATTGTTATTGTATTCACTTTACAAACTTATCAAATCAATCTATAGTAGTACAGGTCGTTAAAAATTAAATATTTTCCGTAAGTAAGCAAATTGTTTATTGTATTACCTTTTGAATTATTAGAGCACTTTGCAGTACGAGTTAATTTTTCCTCGATTTTTTTTTAATCAGAAAATTTATTTTACACAACTTTTAGTAATACAACAATAATAAATTAAAATAAAATCGTAATTTTTTTACGGGAATTAGAAATTTATGATCACCCTCTATTAATAATCTGATCTGAAAATATATCACATTTTTAAACTAAAAATAAAAATGTATAAAAATAATATGTACCGTTAATTATTATAAGTTTTTAAAAACTGTAGTTTTAACGCAGTGTGTTATTAGAATAAATAAAATAAAGCTTTTTCTGTTAGGGTGTATATTTCCAAATCCTACTAATATTATAAACGCAAGATCTACTGATTTTGGTGAAACTATAATTTATAATGATATAGTGTGAATTATCCAAAATATAGTGGGTGAAACTGCGGGGCGCAGCTAGTACTTATTATATTATTTATATTCTTTGAGAGTTCAAATATCACTGTTCAACTTTAATTGTTTAGAAAGAAAGAAATATTGTATCTCCAAGAAATAAATTTTCAGGAGTAAGTCGCAACTGTCGCAACAATAGATGGTTGGACAACACTCATTGATTCACGCGTAGCAGTTTAAATGGTACATTCGTGGAACGCGTTCGGTTTCATGGAGGTGTCCAAACGGTACCACGATTCCGGTTCTAATAAAAGCAGAATGATTCACCGAAGCGATGTTAATTTGATTAAAATTCGCATTACGTCTCTCGTCTATCTAGAAAGGAGTTCAAGATTTTCAGTTATTTGAAACCTGTACAATGTACACTTCACAAAATCAATCATTCTTCCTAAGCCTAATTCATCATTATCATCACAACCTCCTCAGATTGAAGATGAAGGACTTCTCCTCAGAATGAGGAGAAGTTTAGGCCATATCCACCACGCTGGCCCTGTGAGATTTGGCAGACTTAACACACTGAGAACTTTTAGGGAACTCAGGACAATAAAAATGAGAGCTTACTATACTAAATATTAAAATTAAAATAAAGCTGGTTCAGATACTGGACAACACAAAATAGTAAAAAACAGTCCTAAATCAATTGTATTTAACCTAAAGTTTCTTATAAGTTTATTTCTGACAGACTGAAATCTAGTACATTCGGCTAGAACATGATGCACATCTTCAACTATCCCACACACGTCGCAATTGGAAGTATCTGACACTTTCATCATGAATTTGAATTTGTTCAACGGCATATGTCTAGACCTCAGTCTGTGAGCAATAACTACTAATTTCCTACTTATGTTTACATTTGCAAACCAAGGAACTAGTTTAATATAATGAAGCGTCAGTAGCTCAGTGGTTCGGGCGTTGGATTCACGATCAACAAGTCGTGGGTTCAAATCTCGGACATTGGACTACTGGCGTGGCCCACTCCTAGCACAAGCATTTTAGCTTAGTTGGAGGGGTAAAGGGAATACTAGTAGTATGTGATCCATACTGCTAGTAATCTTTATAAAAAAAAAAAAAATCGTTTCCTCACGATGTTTTCCTTCATCGGTATATTAAGTGATAATTAATTTGTAAAAACACACATAACTCGGAAAAGTCAGAGGTGTGTGCCCAGAATAGAACTCGGACCTTGCAAGTAAAGCTCCGGTATCTTAAATACTAGGCTATCACTGCTTATAACTCTAATTAATATATATTTGTCGGAGCATAGTAAAAGATTATCGATTAATCGAATCGTTATCGTTGTCTATGGCGTTGGAGTGGGGTAGTAGTCACTTCCGTTGTTTTGACAGTCTCTACCCTCGACCCTTTATATGCGATCGACAGTCTCACTGAAGTCTTAGTCGTGCGCGGTCTCTCAAGAAGTGAACATCATCTAAATAGTGCTAGTGATAGTGATAGTGTCAAGTGCAGTGTAGTGTGGAAGTGCTGTCCAACTAAGGTCACGTAAGTCCTTACAATGTAATTGCCACGTGGTTAAGTAAACACAATGTTAGGTTAGGTTAGCCTTAGGTAACCTTAGCCTTGTGTTAGATTCGGTTTATGTGCGTTTAACCTTGGGTTTAAATAGAGAGCCTAGCAGTGGAGGCGAGTGTTGTAATTACTTAAAGGATATCCTTAAGCCTACACCTTGGTCACAAGTCCAAGGTACTGCTTAGGTTTCTCTCGTAATTGTTAGAGATCATATTTGATCATCTATCGGTTCAATAGGAGTATCTACGTTGCGTTTACCCAATATTCCATTCAATACCATCACCCCCTTTTAGTGTTCCCCAATATTCCCCATCTTCCTGCTTCCATCTCCTTCCACATCGTTTTAAAATCCCCGACATATTAATATTTCTATCCTTATTTAGTCTGATCGACGTAATTTTAAGGATAGCTCGCTATAAATCACAAACATAATAAACCATTGTTTTCATCGTATATAGATACAGAGGCGTATTTCATTCATAGACGGACGTCGCCGGGTCGCAGTTACTTTAAATTTAATCAGTGAAAAATGTCTGTGTAAGTGGAATATTGGTATAATGAGAGCGTGGTAACTATTATTATTATTATTAACGCTGGTCCTTTAGCTTTTATTGTGTTGAAGATAGTAGGGATTAGTCTAATAAAATACAGATAAGAAGTCTAGTTGAATAAACATATCAAATAATCTATTTGCGTTTTAAGCTTTGATAAAATTACCAACCTAAAAATAATGCAAACGGTAAAGTTATTATTTCCTGACTTACCTGTAACCTCACGGGGAACATGATATAGCTCTTCGAATCTTACAACTCATTCACTTTAACCTGACCTCTGAAGGTTCCAGAAATATCATAATAGAGCAACGGCCGGGAAACTCAATGGTTTTATTGTAGTCCTCATCTATTATGCATTTAGAGGGGCCCAATCGCGAGCGAAGTCCGTAAACGAAAATCGTTACTGATCTGAAAGTAGAACAGGAGGAACGGGGTCGTCGACGAAATTAAACCACATCACATGCAATGCAAAAAGGCTTATCCAATCGACCCTAGTAATAAAAACTTTGGAATACAGTTCGAAATAAATTGAAACACAGTTTGTTTCTGTTATATTTTGTAATTAAATCTGATATAAATAGATAATTATTAATCGAATTGCTGTACAGATTTCTTCTTTTCCCAGGTCTCAGTTCAGCGCAAAATATTGTATGAAATTTAATTTGACACTCAGTCATGTTCTTTTGAAGATTGTTCAGACAGCCAATAATATGATCTCGCGGCTCCTTATTTAGCAATATGATACTGGCAACTATACTCCGTTTAGGCATCTTTTCTTTCCTTCATATGATTGAGTTTCATAATATGTCGCTATGGAAATGTTATAACTTGTATGATACGAGTAGATCGCCCACGCTTTTATCAATATAAAGGTAGTATAAATTGATTCGCTCGTTTCTGGTCGTCTTTTGCACATAATGAGGAATATTATGGGAATTTGACTCTATTGTCGTAACATAAATAAATCAATTTATGTGAATTTTTTGTAAGGAATTATCCTTGAGCGGTCTTATAGGTTCTCTTTCCTTTATCGTTCCTATATTGCTGATTATTGTATTGGTCTCGTGTGGATTATTTATTGGTTCCATCGTTTAGCGGCTTCTTGCTGTTATGTCCTTTGTGTTGCCAGTCAATATAAGATTTTATAAGACTTCGTTCCTATATTCCAAAATGAAAGAGCAAACTATGGTAACATATGGAGTAGTCTGGCTAAGGTCGCCAAATTAATAAGCTGGTGTAAATTTCCTTTTTTTTGTGAAGGATGTACATATGTTAACTAAATAGCAGCTCCTGAACAAACTGTAAATATATATAGCAGTATATATTATATTATTCACAATATGTAGAACTTGTTAGCTAGGGAAGCTTTGCGAGTAAACTATCATTTAAAATGGCTTATATAAAAGCTTACTCGTTAAGTAATTATTTGATAATATACAGTTTTAACTGGGAGGTCAATATTCTTTAATTGGTAAAATAATATGGCTGTTATAGGTTTTTAGCCTTAATATTAGAGTCATTGACACGATACTATAATAGAATGCAGCTAAGCATAACGTGTTAGCGGTTTACGAAATTCTGCGCGAATTTATGGCTGTAACGACAACGCTGTTCTAAATATTCATGTAAATTATTCGCTCTTTGTAATTACTTTTTATATGATAGGTTATTGTTTAGAAGCATGAAGGAAAATCCATTACTCCAAATATTTTTTTATATTTATACTTTTTTTAACCTTTCTTAGCTTACTATCGTTCGGATGACAATTTGATTAGTTGACACCTTTCTACAGCCAATATGGCAGAATTCCAAAAATGTCGAACAATTATTATATAGCATGGCTATGATATGGGTATTAAATAATAGAGTTTTCTGAAGAAAAGTTAAAGCTTTGGCCATTGATTTAGGTGATAAGAATTTAGATAGGTGAAATCTGTATGGAAACTTGATCGGTGTAAAAATTTAATCGCTTATAAAATTCGTTATCCTTGTTTGAGATACGAAATATATTAATATGACCCTTCTTTTATTACAGTCGTTTAATTTTTTACAGTCTTATAATTTGCAGTATCAGATATTGTACAAATGTGATGTGGTCGATGATCATGTTCATAACATTACCCCCGTGTTAGTAATACTGTTAGGTTTTGGGCATCACATTTACATACAGACGAGCGATGGAAATGCATTTTCGCTTAAATTCTATGCAAATTCCCTTTATGCTCAATGATTTTGTAAATTAATATCCACATATGAATTGACATATTACTGTATAGCATTTATACTTATTCACATGATTACATGTAAATATTCGTCTTAAAAACTATCTTCTAGTTTTAGTTTAATTAAATAATGTAGATTTTAGAAAGTTAGAAGTAAGTGTGGTATACGAGTGTTGGAATTTTACGAGAGTTAGTCATGCTTTCTTCATAATCTTCAAATACATATAATAGTTTTTATATTTAAACACATTTTGAATTTTTGGGTTTTAGTTAAAATTATTATCACATTTGACACAGGATATTAATTATTATCATAGTTTAGCTTGTTTGTTAAAGAAAACCAAGTGTGTCAGTAATCGGTGCTCTCAATGAATTCACTTCTATTTCTGGGTCAATAAGTTCATACCTCTTAGTACCATCTTGAGATATTAACCCAGTTTTTACCTTATTGCAGCGTTGCCGAATGTTTGTATTAGTATTTAAAACTTTCATATGGAAAGTTGAATCTTGGATTACTAGTAGAATATTTAAGAAATATAAAATTCTCTCTTTCTTATGACTTAAAAAGTATCAAATTCCACAGATCCCAAAGCCTCAACAATGCTGTTTATTTTATTATTGCTCTTAGATTTATTTATTATCAAATATTTGTCCAAAATATCCAAAAGATAATAATACAAATTCCAGAATTTCGTTTTATGTCAAAAGAAATACGGTGGCGTCGTTATGCCGAAATTATTTTACTCTCGTTTCGTGATCGAAATTAAATTTCCGTTGAGATTATTGTATTGTCCTGAAGGCTCCAAATGAAACGTCGGGTACAAGCGAAGATAGTGAAAGTTCCATCAAAGCATTTTTCAAAGAACATTATGTATAAAAATATTTTATATTTACTCGTCATTTATTACGATTTTATATGGAAAATATGAGTCGCATTAAAACACTTTTAAACTCAAAGTTAGTTTAATGAGCGTGGTGGTTTCTAAGATAGTCTTTGTTTCTGTAACAAACGAAGTTGCTCGTGCCTGTAGTGTCAGTCTAGACAGAGTTGTTGGGATGCAGTTTTTAAACTACATCGTATAATCGCAGCTTAAATTACTTATAGCAGTGCATGTGGTCGAATTATGAACATATCAGTTTTGTGTAACTGTGAAGAAAAATTCATTTAATTTTTGTATCTACTTCTCAATGATGCTTTTCTTTTTGGACAATAAGATAATGAGGCATATGTGGATAATCTATACTAATATATAAAGCTGAAGAGTTTGTTTGCTTGAACGCGCTAATCTCAGGAACTACTGGTCCGATTTGAAACATTCTTTTAGTGTTAGATAATCCATTTATCGAGGAAGGCTATAGGCTATATATCATCACGTTAAGGTCAATAGGAGCGGAGCACCAAGCGGGCGAAGTCGCGCAGGTCGACTGGTATCAAATAAATCTTAAACATAAATATTTTAAAGCAAAATAATGAATAGCAATAATGCAATAATAAGTGTTTTCAAGTTGCTTCCGGCATGCTAAAGCTAAGAAAAGTTTTAGTAGGCAAAGGTTTTGTTGTTTCGTATATATAAAATTATATAATTCCAATCGAGTCAGGTAGCGAAGTTTTGCTGCGGTTGCCGTTACTGGGTCAACAAGTTCAAGCATCAGCTCGTAGACTCTGGCTTTCAACCACTTAGTTTACATATAACACACATATAACAATACTTTAATGAAAACTACGAGCACATTATTCACATGTTAAGAATATTGTGTCCTTTTCTTTTTGCAGGCCGACCTTTGCAGCCTATTTATTAATCTGTCGGCGTCCCTAAACGGATGTCAGATGATCTATTGTCTATTACGATTACGTCTGTGAGAGCGTCTGAGAATTCTGACTAGGCAGCGTTGTTTATGAAATACCTTGTAATGTAAAGCTTTATTGTATTGTGTTTTACCTATTTTTAGCTAGTCAATATATAAATTACTAGCGGCCCATCCCGGCTTCGCACGGGTGGAATATTTTTTAAAAAACATTTTGGCTCTCCCGCATTTCGGTGCTCCCTCTCTTGCCGCGTTACTCGCTGCGCTGCGTCGCTATACTGGCCCGTCGCGTCGACGTGTATTTTTTGTTTATATTGATATTTTTAATTTCGTAATATCTTTTGAATGGAAGGTCCGATTTTAATAATTCAAAAAGTAATTTACGGGTATTGAAACAGTCTTGAATACGACATAATTTATTTGGATAAGGATTAATATGAAGGTATGGAAAACATGGTCTGATTTTGATAGGCTTTTTTATCAACTTTTAAAATGTAAAAAAGTAGTTATAGTGACATAACTAAAGTAGTTGGACATATGGTCTCGCGGAGTTTTTTGTAGATATTGATACGTTCTATAATATTGTACAACATTTTTTTGTTCTATCATCAATACTTTTCGCAGCGCATGCGATGAAAGACATTTTATGGCTAATTTTTTTGCACCTTGCCTTGGTTTTAGTAATAATTTCTGAGGATCCCTAATTTTTTCCCGTAATAAATATAGTCTATGTTACTCAGGGAAAATGTAGCTTTCTAATAGTGAAAGAATTTTTGAAATCGGTCCAGTAGTTTTTATGTTTATTCGTTACATACAAAAATACAAAAATACAAATCTTTCCTCTTTATAATATTAGTATAGATTTGAGAATAGTTGCTTTTATTTTATTTCAAGCATAACCACGTGTAGACAATATATAAAATTTACTGCGATAGATTATAGTCTCTCTCTGGGTTTCGCACAGTGCACTTGGAATTATTGATACTAGTATTGTAGTGTCGTGTTATGGTCACCCTCCTTGAGGTCCAAGTAAATTTACTTTAATATCTAGTGTAGTTATGTTTGGGTAGCGGAGGAGAGCGAATCAGTCTGTCGTGATTTAGATCTACACTAGCGGCTCGTCTCGGCTTTGCACAGGTGAACAAATTTTTTTAAAACATTTTTGCTCTCCCACATTACGCGGCGTAGAGCTACACCGGCGCGTCGCGTCGGCGTGTATTTTTTGTTTATATAGATATTTTTAATTTCGTAATATCTTTTGAATGGATTGTCCCATTTTAATAATTCAAAAAGTAATCTACAGGTATTGAAACAGTCTTGAATACGAATTAATACAAAGGTATGGAAATGTGGTTTGATACGTTCTATAATATTGTAGAACATTTTTTTGTTCTATCATCAATATTTTTCGCAGCGCATGCGATAAAGACATTTTATGTAATTTCTGAGGATTTCTAATTTTTTCAAGTAATAAATATAGCCTATGTTACTCAGGGATAATGCAGCTTTCTAACGGCAAAAGAATGTTTGAAATCGGTCCAGTAGTTTTTAAGTTTATTCGTTAAATACAAAAATACAAATCTTTCGTCTTTATAACATTAGTATAGATATTGATGTACAGTAATGGGTATTATTCCTTTTCATTCTCTGACAATTTTATAAGGATTGTCTAAAAGTTATATAGTAATTATTATTAGATATGTAGTAATTATATTATAGTTAATTTTATGCCTGTTGAGTTGCTGCGTTCACCCGTTCAGTGTATTGATTTTGTTATTTGCATCCCGTCTGCTATCCTGTATATCTGCAGCTATTGTTGGAATGTCCAATTATTTGGTTTCTTTTTTATCCTTTATTCAATTTTCGGACAGTGTTGCACATAAAAACAGAACATTTAATTTAAAAATTCTTTCATATAGTATTGCAATTTGATAGCCTATAAAATTGGTTGTTTAAAATATTTTTTTAGGTTTTTTAATTTTTATGACATTAGGCATGCGCTATATTAGGAAAGTTCATTAAACATTAATAGATTAGGACGGTTCTAAATTTTTAGCACTCAACAAAATAAAACCCTGAATATCAAAGTAAAATAATGTATACGGATTGGATGGAGGTGCTATTTCGAAAGCTACCTGACATACCTTCCCGTTGTCTGGAAATAGTCGTTCACGTGTGGCAGAATTTAGGTCGCGTCCGCTCCATTTATAATTATCTTTGCTGATGCGACGTTTATAACCCATAAACTTAATATGTATGGGTGTGCTTCGTCATGGAGTTATTGATATTTCGTAATTTATAGCTGTTATTAAGTTCAGGATGATGGCATCGAGTATTAATATCACGATAACTAGCTTCAGTCTCCTGATAATATTACTTAGCACCTCATAATGTTACTAAGTAGACTGATATCGTACTCGGAAGGTCCGAATTTAAATGGGGGGCACACACCTCTGACTTTTCCGTGTTTATTTTTAGAAATTAAAATTACTCTAACAGTGATGATGTCATGACGATGATGAATGTTAGTAAAATTATTTTAAAATCAGCAATAAATCCGTGAAACGACTTTATTACGGGTTACCAAGCGTCAGTTAAGTAGGTATGAACCTTGAATCCGTGTCGGTCGTGCCATCTTTAATCGTTAAGCGGTTCTTTGATAATATCACCTAGTCTTGAGTAAATTGAGTAATTACTGGCTGAAATTACTTGGTGATTTGAGTGGCGGGAGATATCGATCACGTCTGTAACTACAAACTCATGGCTACTTTAATAATATTTATTATACTCTGTTGAATATGTTGTTTATCTTTTAATTGATACGCTTTCGTAGAGATAATTTTTGTATTAAATACCAGCCGAACTGTGCGACTTTGTTCGCGTGTTGCTCCGCTCTTATAGGTTGTAGCGAAATGTTAAATAGCCTAAGTTACTGCTTATTATATCAGCTATCTGCCAGTGAATGTCCTATCAAAATCGGTCCAGCCATTTCAGAGATTAGCCGGAACAAACAGACAGACAGATAAAAATTGTAAAAAAAAAAAAAAAAAAAGTTGTTTTGGTATATGTACCGTGTTTACTTCCATATGCAGTTAGTAAAAAGCGGTTATTATAACATTACAAACAAACACCCCAATTTTATTTATTTGTATGGATTTCGTCCGAATTTGGACTACAAACTATAGGATAACCATCATTAATGTTAAATGTTAATTGTGTTGTTTTTCTAATAGATATATTTTAGATCTTTGAAATCTTAAAATTTAATATACAACACTAATTTCTAAATACTCCGAATATAACTTGTGGTTGTGGAATAATCTGCCTTTTTTTGTATATTCCTTTAAACATTCGATACTCCTTTGCCAACCAGGATCAGTTTCATAATTAGAAGCACCCTTTCAAAAATTTCAAGAAGCCCAGTTATGAAATATAAGTAATGAGGCCTTATATTTACTTAAACTTAAGGATACCATATGGTAAGTGTAAATAGTTAGTCGGCAGTTGCAATATGCCGTTATATAAAAGCAGCCCACATCTGCTGACATTAACTTTAGAATGCATACTTGTTGGTCTTTGTGGGGGACCCTTATTGAGCACGTGCTGTTTTTATTTTTTTCTTGAGAATTTGTATATTCTTTAAGCTATTAAAGTTATTTCTTATTATTATACACAAGCAATACTTCTATAGTTTTCCATTTAGCCGTCCTAGCTTCGCGGAGCTAAAACATTTTTAAATGAAAGTAACTTCTCTCGAAATTATTTAAAAAGAATGTCTATGTTTTCAGTTAGATCTGCAGCTATAGAACTGTGAAAAAGGTATCCAATTTCATTGAGAATTTTTTTGCATCATCCGCTTACTAACAGGCACACAAAAATTTAAAAAATATGCTTTCAGTGTTTTCTATAAAGTTTAAATTAATTTTCTATGTACAGAGATGGTATTTAAGTTACATTTATATAATATTGTGTATATGAGCAGTAGGCATCTTATGATTAACTTTACCGCTGTATAATATCTATCTCTAAAAGCGCAGCTTTTAAAGCGACCTATTTTCATTCACAGTGCTCTTATAAGTTAGACTGTGTTCCATATTTTAATATACTAATTCTGCCCTCCTTTTTATAGACTTAATGACTATGAGAAGTAGAATATCTTGTTACCATATAATATTACCATATTCGTCTTTTCGTCGCATTCGTAGTAATGTTCCGAGCTTAGTATTACCACACGCACTGATTGGCAATAAATCTCTATGTTTGCTTACTGAACGTCCTCTGAAAATACAACTTACGAAACAGAAGCGTTACGCGCTCTTGATATTACTATTTTTACTACCACTTTGCCAATACAAAGAATATTTACTTTGGCACATTTATAAATCTAATTTATTAAACTTTGACGTCTTACTTTATTCTCTAATTAGCGACCCGCTCCGACTTCGCCCGATTTCTTCCTTTTGAATCACTCTGTCTTTAGATGAAAACCGCATTAAAATACGTTAGGTAATTTAAAAGATCTATGCGAACAGACAACGGAAGCGACTGCATTTTAAACATGTAAAGATAATGTCAATTTTAATGAATGTTAGTTGTATAGACATGAAAAAATGAGAATTTTGAGTAATTTTTTTTGGCCATGAAATCATTTTATTTTATAAAATAAATAATATGGCATCATTACACAATGTTTTGACTTGAATTCACGAAAATTTGAAAAAAAATATGTATAATTTCAAAAGTTATTGCTGTATTGCCTACTTACCCCACCCTAATCCTTTAAATCAGTTTTGGCTCCAACTTTGTCAGTGATAGTTTCTTTTATTTAGTAGATTTTAATAGGTGTAATACACTATTTCTAAATTAAAGTCAAATGAAATATATTTCTATATTCTAAGATGCTACGAGTGCAAGGAAGATTTATTGGCGTTTCAGTTTCATTCCATCTGCGTCAGAAGCTCCAGTGTAACTCCTAATGGGAGTGAGTCAATATTGTTGAATGATTTATAACTTTAGTGTTGTGATGTTTAATTGTTCTCATTTAATTAAAAACTAGTATAGTTATAATATCATTATTAATACCGGAAGCTTTATGTACCCTTTTTCTATTGTATTCTTTTTAATATTGATACTTACTTCATATAGAATGTTAAAGGGAGAAGACACAGAAGAACTAATTTCTGACGAGCTATTTATTTAAATATGACTTTCCTTTCAATATGATAATTCTATACTTTACATACTATAGAATATGAACTTACTTGCCTGTTGAGTTAATGGTTTGATTTTACAACCCAGTTTATGAATCAGCGACAGTGCATTCATTGAAGCTTCCCTTTCTCGTGACTAATAAGTTAACAGCTTTCAAATTCTTAATAATTCGTCCACTTATTGACCATTATTAGAAAGTTATTTTATCTTTTATAAAAAGTCAGTTTCAATTAATATGGTAATGCTCCTGTTGGTTAAGTATTTTTACTTTATTCTAATCATTAGCTAAGGCGACCGTTTTAAGTCTAATGGAAAGTAATTCTTTTCCCGTGACTATCTAACACCTTCCAGTTATATAGAACGAGAACCATATGCGTCTTAATTACGTAAGTCGTAACCAAATAGTCTCTTTATTTTTATTTGTTTTGGCACGATTCTTTATTTTTATTTGTCTCAAGCGGACATACATAAAAATGATTAATTTTTCAACATTAACCAAAACTATATGAGTCTATCACTTCATATATAGGGAATTAAATTTAGGTTAATTTGAGCTTTATAAGGCTTTTTAAACTATTACTATAAGGGTTTATCAACTATTTAATTTAACTTATTAATTCCCAGTGTACCTGTAGGTGACAGAAGTTTAATCTTTATTTCTAACAGGTGAAAACTTTATTCATTGTTGTTGTCTGTTTGCTGTAGCAAATCTGAATAGTAATATTATTTTTTTCTGGCAACACTAAACGTTTATTGTCAAATTGATTAAAGTAAAACAGTAACCGCGTGTCTATCATAGTCTTAACTGCACAATTCCCACTGTTACCTTTGGAAGACTCCGTTCTAAAAATGGGGGTAGTTTATATAATTTTTATTTTTTTATCTTCTAAATTTAATTTATTTAAATTATTATCTTAAGAAACTTGGACGTGGGAATCTGTAGGTGAATAGGGTTTTTATAAATATTTATATTAAAAACTTAGATTAGAAATTATGTATTATACCTAATTATTTCGTTAAATATAACAGAGGGCAGATTACAATCTATATTATTTATTTTTGAATTTTAGTGATAAGCTTCAAAACGAGAGCGCTTTCTATTTTAGGTTCACTCTTCCTCACGACTGATATCGTTAACTTTGTAAACATTGGTTATCATATCAGAACGACACGACACAAAGCTGGTTCGACGCCTCCAAAGGAGTGCTCGACGCGCGTCCCCTCTGTGTTCCCCTCCCCCGCCTCCCCGCCTCTCTGCCCCCGCCGCCTGATGCAGTCACCACTCCGCTATCAAAGCGAACGCTCGTCACTTTTGTTAAGCAAAAAGCTTTTCGATTCCGAGCTTTGTCTATTTAATTTATAATGAAGTGTTATCTATTTTTAGATACCATATCTTACCGCAAATAAATAGTGCCAGTGATACAGTGGATGCACACTAACTAGTGTAATTATTCTGTTATTGAACCGTCGACGACAAACGGTTAAACTAGTGTCAATAAAATAAATTTAACTAAAGTTCGTGACAGTGTTTTTATCGGTGGGATGTCTTCGAGAATTTAGAATCTTCAAAGATACACAGGTTGGTTATTATATAAATAAATGTATGCTTAACAGTCACTCATCCAATTTTTTCATACAATAGCCCATTGTTATGAATGTTACGCATATCTTTCCTGCTTTCATTTTTATTAGTATGTAATTAAATAACAATAATGTGTCAGGCCAATTAAGTAATAATTCTCAGTTAAAATTAACTTAATTAAGATTTATTTACAGTTATTTTTCTCTGCCATCTGCGATGACATAAATATTTAATTATCCCACGATGTTATGAACGAAGGGTGGAACTGTGTTGGGTACGAGGAAACGGGATGGATATATTCCAACGCTGGGGTTGCCAGTGCTTTACACCACTCGGATACAAAAGAGGGATTTTAAAGAGAATGCACTCAGACAGACATTTAACGGGTTCGTGGTCTCTTATCGAATTATTGCCAATGAGATCTTTTGTAATGTCTAAAATATTATTGTATTTTAATTCTAGAAAACATTTTTCCTTTCTTCCTTCTTCGGGTACTTTCCTGTTCAACTTATCGACGTTCTCACATTTTGTTCTGTATACTGTTATCTTTGTTATTTAAGTCCTAAACAAATATACATTTATAATCTCAACTGAAATGTTTCACAATTTAGTAACCAGTTTCTAATCTAATATTCTTGGTATCTTTATCATTTTCACTTAATATTTTAACTCATTTGATGATGCTAAATATCCTACACGAATTATCACGGTGGTTATGTTGTGGTGATAATTAATTACTCACTTATCTAATTTTGATAAGAATTTACAAATTACAGCAATGTTTCATAATCTATTGATGTATTACAGACGTCATTATGTATTGAGAACTTATAAACAATAGGTGATATATTTATTTTGAAGATCAGCAAAATTATTGTATAATTTTATGTAATAAACGTAACAATTCTAAACAGATATATAATAATATTGCGATCACGACTTCATGATTAGGTTTATGTTGTTTATTTCAATTACCAACTTTATGTTAAAGTAACCGACACGCGCGACTTTGTTCCCGTGTTGCTCCGCTCCTATAGGTCTTAGCGAGATATTAAATAGCCTAAACAACTCCTCGTTACATCAGCTATCTGCCAGTGAAAGTCCCGTCAAAATCGGTCCAGCTATTTCAGAGATAGGCCCTTACAAACAGATAGAGAAAAATTTTAAAAAAAATTGATTTGGTTTATGTACCGTATATACATCCATATGCACTTAGTAAAAAGCGGTTATTTTAATATTACAAACAGACACTACAATTTTATTTAATTGTATGGATTTAGATTTTTTGTGCTTACAATACAAAAAAATTAAAACATCTATGAGATTTTAATGAACACTTATTTGCTGTTTGATGTTATCTATTTCAATCAAAGAAAAAAGAAATTGAAGTATACAAGTGCATTATTGACACTAACTTTGAAAGCTTCATTGCTTTGTTGATAATTTATTTACCATTTTCTCTCAAATTTTATAATTTTAAATCAAATAAATGATGCTGTTTGTTATTGAAAAAAGTCCATAATCGCCTCGTTACTTAGGTGCAGGTCAACTCTACATGAGCATTAATTTTCTATATTGATGTGGGAAAGATCACTTATAGCCAATGTACAGGACACTGACCCAATGATTCTAAGTTTCATTTGACTATTATAATCGTAAATATAGTTTTGTTAAAAAACGTACATCCAACTAGTCCATCACGCACTACATGTCTACTATGGTCGTCGTTAATTTTTGTAGTTGTTTGATGACTCATTTACAAAAAAGTAGCAACATCTTAATAAGAGCAGGAAAAAATGTATTTAAGGTACCTAATTGGATAAGGATTAATGCTGTATTGATTAAAATCGCTTCGTAAATAAGTCATTATTTCTCGTGAAAAGTAAAGGATAGAAAATGGTTATTGTAGGTTATCATTAAGAGATAGACATATACCATCGCGGACTTTTTGGCAGATTTTTTTAAGTACACCTTAAAAGGTTTAGCCAGTATTTCCAATGTAAGCGCAAAAAAAGTGTTTATTTACAACATCATATTAGAAACCTCTAAAATTGTCAGTGTTCCTCTACTATACTATGTATGTATTATACATAAAACCCTTCCTCTTGAATTACTCTATTAAAAAAAACCGCATCAAAATCCGTTGCGTAGTTTTAAAGATCTAAGCATTCATCGGAACAGACAGACAGACAGCGGGAAGCTACTCAATTTTATGCTATGTAATGATATTGTAGGTATATTTTATGAAAAGACGTTTTTTCTTTATCTGGTTAGAGATTTATTTCACGATTCCTAACTAATGTATTATTCATGTGCATACCGACTCTTACGCATATTAGGCATTTCTAATTACAGTAGAGATATGAGCAACAAACAATCGGATCAAAGGCCGCTGACCTTTCTGCGGGTCTACCATTGAATCGGTGTTTGTCATTAATATTTATAGCCACCACACTCTTCCATCCTAGCGCTTCGGGGAAGCAACCTGGAGTGTCTAAGACTTATTTATTACCTGACAAAAAGGTGCAACTAGCATAAATGTATTAATTTAAAGTAAAAAGCCAACTCATAGAAAGTAAATAGTTTGATACGTCACTGAACACGACTTTCAAAATGGTTGAGATGTAGAGATTGGGTACGTTTCCAATTATCTGGTACACTCTTCTCCTATTGGTTGTAGGGTGATGTACAATAGTCTATAGCCTTCCTCGATAATTGAGCTATCTAACACTAAAAGGATTTTTCAATTACAACCAGAAGTCCCTGAGATAAGCGTGTCCTTATTTTAGGAATTATTGATTTTAAATCACTTGAATCATAAAACCGATAAAAACATCACATGTCTTAATGCTCGGTTAATTCGACTTAATGGTCTGTACAAATACATCTAGTGCCTGACGAATGCAATGAGATACCAAAAGATATCGCTGTCACCATTTCCTGCTACATTGCATCAATTTCGTATGGAAATGAATGGAGATGTTCCACGCAACTTGAAGACTTTGTGTTCAACATTCTTACGTCTTCAAGTTTCCTATTCGTTTAACTTTGAGATTAAATTGTAGCGCAGTATATATTCTTAATGATGTATAAAAATATTCACCAGCACGAGATAGTATAAATGTGTAAAATAAAAATCAATTGCCTTTGCATGTTGCGCGCGTCATTTCAAAACGGCTGCACCTATTTGGCTAATTCTTTCTTTGTTCAGTGTATGAAATATAGTATTTTTTTTAAAACTCGAATAAGGATTTAGGAAAAGGCATAGATAGTACTTTTATATGAAATCTTAATAAAATAAAATCACTCCATAATGTAAAACAAAGTCGATTCCCGTTATTTGTCTGTCTGTCCCTATGTATGCTTAGATCTTTAAAACTACGTAAGAGATTTTGATGCGGATTTTTTTAATTGATAGAGTGATTCTAGAGGAAAGTTTAAATGTATAATATCTACAATATATAGTAGAGAAATACTGATAATTTTAGAGGTTTCTAACATGATGTCGTAAATAAATATTTTTTTGGTTTACATTGCAAACGTTGGCTGAACCCTACGAGATTGATCGAAATAATGTACTATAGTATTGTACACCTTAACAGGTCTACAAAAAAGTCTGCGATGGTATATGTCTATCTCTTAGGGATAACCCACAATAACCATTTCTTATCATTTAGTTACTACTTCACTTTACGAGAAATAATGGGTTATTTACGAAGCGATTTTAATCAATACAGCATTAATCCTTATCCAATTAGAGGTACCTTAAATACATTGTGCATTTAATATAGATCAATATAGCCCTTTACAGCATGAAATTTAAATGAATATTTTCGAAGATATTACAGATTTAAAATGCAGGGACATGTATGTTATAAAATAAACATCAAATATTTGTTTGCACAATTAATTCCAAGCAGTTCGGTGTTAAAGAATAAAGTTTAATATCCACATAGGTATTGAGAAATACGGTCTTCTGTTAAGATTCTCATGACTTACTGTTATAATCAAGCTTCTTTGTAAATGTGATTTTTAGTTAACACTTGAATACATTATTATCAAATGAAATCAAGACAAGCATTGTCAGGCGGACGTGGGACGTCAGTAACTGTTGCGAAACGAGCTTCCACGAACTTTGTTGACCCTGCAGACGCTGTAGGCATAAGTAATCTTGACACTAATATATCCAATAATATTGTTGCTAATATCCTATCTTACGACTTTATTCCCCAAGATTTGCATTATAAAATATCTGTTCGTATCCTACTAATATTATAAACGCGAAAGTTTGTAAGAATGTATGGATGTATGTTTGTTACTTTTGCACGCAAAAATATAGCTTACACATCAGAATAAAACATACGCTATAAGTTATAATGATATAGTGTGAATTATCCAAAATATAGCGACGAAACCGCGGGACACAGCCAGTAAAACATATTTTAGAAAACTTAATGTGAGGGGTCTTTTTAAGATCAATAGAAACCATCATTTTTAAAACTTTTGATTGTTTTTTTTGTATGTTTGTACGCACATCACGCAACAAGGGCAAGTCGACTAGTTTTGCCTTAGCAAATAATTTCCAAGAAATTTAAAAAAGTGAAGTTCCTAATTACTCGTTGAATCAATATTTAAAAACATACATTGAAATGATCTGTCACAGAGATGAGTCTCAAAGCATTATTAATGTTCTGTCGATTGATTTGGTACACATCATTAACTATAATGTAATGTAATGTAATGGTTAATGTAGGCCGTTCGTATGAGGCCGTTACGGTTTCGGAGTTGGCATTGAACATAATTCAAAATGCCTGTAATTCTTACAACCTACGTAAATAATACTTAATATACTGTTGCTAAATGTTTAAAAGACTAAAAATGATGATGTCTTCAAATGTGTTAGGTAGGTATATAGAATCTATACTAACATGCAATCTAGACCAAAACCGAAAAGTGCTGCTTGACACTGAGATTCAGGAGGTTTAAAGACTTCTTTTAGTATATAATAATTAATTAACATAACCATGACTAAACATGTGCTAAACATATCAAACACTCAAATCCTTGATAATGGAGTGAGACACTACACTATTTGTTAAATTTTATTGTTTACCTGGCGGAATCACTTTGACGACTGATTAAAATCTATCCGAAGCAGAGGTTATATTCTCTACACGTGGGGGGTACACTTGAAATAAAATAAAAGAAACTACTCGCTAATATAACGATATCAGCAGTGTTGTTAATAGTTATGTTTTATAAGATGAACACGTCATGTATACTGACAAACAAACTTTAATTATATCCTATTATAAAAACGTGAATATGTGGAACGGAAGCCTTGCTTCCTATTGATGCTGCACGACGGGAGATTACTGTTATTAAGCTCGATAGCGATGACTTAAGAACAACAAACGATTACTGCCTACGGGAAGATGCTTGAATGAAGGTCATTTATATTGTCTTTAACACCTGATCTAAAAACTCGGGGTATCTGAAGCCTATGGATCATTTTCCACTTATATTCGTACCAATAATAAGAAGTTTAAAGAACCTGAAGACTTATATGTAAAAAATGTTATAAGAGTAATATCCTACATCTCAGTGATCTCATTAAATTTGACCCAAATATCTGAGACCTCTACTTTATTAACTGAGAATATAAGTTTGTTTATCTTGCAATATTCTCATTTAATTTGACTATCGATAAAGATTCAGCTTAGTTGTCAGTACGTCCCCATAATATTTAAAACAGTACCCTCTAACTTCTAACCGTTGAGGAGTTGTGTCTTCTATCACATCAGCTCAGCAATAACATTATACACAGTATCTAATTATTTTATAGATCAAAATATGTGAAAAATTTGTAAGTGCCACCTCGTAAGTGCACTCTTTTGAATTTTGTAAATCGGTCCATAATTGAAAACAGAGAAATCGGTGAAAATACATTAAAAAATATATACAGACGGACATAGAACCTCCTCCTTTTTTGAAGGAAGTCGGTTGATAAAAATTTAGCTAGTTTTGGAGTGAAATATTATTCATTCCAAATGTGACTTACATACTTCAAAATTTATTGAATAAATCTATATGTACAATATATAAAGCTGAAGAGTTTGTTTGCTTGAACGCGCTAATCTCAGGAACTACTGGTTCGATTTCAAAAACTCTTTTATTGTTAGATAGCCCATTTATCGAGGAAGGCTATAGGCTATATATCATCACGCTAAGATCTATAGGAGAGGAGCATCACGCGGACGAAGTGACGCGGGTCGACTAGTCAACAATTAATTAGCTACTTTATCATGATGAAATTTCAAGAAATATTAATTGGTAAATATTTAAATACCATAGAGTTTAACCTTGGCAGGCCAACGGACTATTAAGTTATTAACCTATAGCGTGATACAAACAAATTTATTCTTTATAATTTTTTCGATAAAATCAAAATCACCGTTACAAGGAGTTAGAGGTTAAGGTTAGCTTAAGATAAGACCTGTAGACGTTCGTTCACTAAGCGTAACAAAAATGATGCTAGGAGTGAACAATAATGGGCTTGTACATTTCTTCATAAAATGTTTGAGGCCAACGACATCATGACTCACTTTGGTAATCGATGTGTGTCAAATGATTCTATCAATTTCTTTCTACTTAGCAGTACCGTGTTTGTGGTATCTGGTATCAATTTTCATGTTATAATATTTTTGTAAAATACTGACAGATTTATTGATTTAATTTCTATGCCTAATTCTAGTAATTGAACTACAGTGGAATCCGTTTATAATGACATCGCAGGGAAATAATAAACACGTCATACTATATACTAAGCGGACGTCATACAAAACGTTTTGTAGAAAATAAACTATCTTCTGTTTTTGTTAGTATGTATTTATATTATTAGAGAGAAAGTAGAGAAAAATCAAAATAGAAATTATAAATATTAAGTACATGCGTATATGTACATATTACATACATATTAGTTTCATTATTGACTTTTTTCATTATTTACGTAAGAAATCAGTAATGGTTGTTTGCTTTTGTTTTTTCCTTATATTGTAATAACAGTCTAATACTATTGTGTAAAGAAGACATCGCCATCGTCATATCATCATTTTTAATATTTCTATTAAAAAAATGTTATATTATGCAGCCTTTAATGCCTCTTCTGCGGGCTATGTGAACTTGACAACCAATTTTGAAAAATCTTGTCTTTTTTTTGTGATTCTTATACATTTTCGTTTGTAGTTGTATGTAGTAAAAGAAATTTCGTTTGTAGTAATTTCAAAAAAAAATTATGAGGCTTCAAAAAAATCGCATCCCCCGACTTTAAAGAAATTTAAATTTAGCGATTGGTATGTACAAAAAATCGTTTATAGTTGTTTGTAGTGAAAACATTTTTGTTTGTAGTAATCGAGAAATAAAGTTACAAAGAAAAAAATATTTTTTTTTCAAAATTATTAAATTTTTTTTTTAAATGATTTATTTAACAAACGTCAGATACCGATAGAGGAAAAACAGAAAATGTACATTAAACAACAAATGAAAGCTTGTATCTTCAATAACTGACTACTACAAACGAAATAGAAGCTTGTATCTTCAAATACTGACTACTACAAACGAAATAGAAGCTTGTATCTTCAAATACTGACTACTACAAACGAAATAGAAGCTTGTATCTTCAAATACTGACTACTACAAACGAAATAGAAGCTTGTATCTTCAAATACTGACTACTACAAACGAAATAGAAGCTTGTATCTTCAAATACTGACTACTACAAACGAAATAGAAGCTTGTATCTTCAAATACTGACTACTACAAACGAAATACAAGCTTATACTTTCAATAACTGACTACTACAAACGAAATAGAAGCTTGTATCTTCAAATACTGACTACTACAAACGAAATACAAGCTTATATTTTCAATAACTGACTACTACAAACGAAATAGAAGCTTGTATCTTCAAATACTGACTACTACAAACGAAATAGAAGCTTGTATCTTCAAATACTGACTACTACAAACGAAATACAAGCTTATATTTTCAATAACTGACTACTACAAACGAAATAGAAGCTTGTATCTTCAAATACTGACTACTACAAACGAAATACAAGCTTGTATCTTCAAATACTGACTACTACAAACGAAATACAAGCTTATATTTTCAATAACTGACTACTACAAACGAAATAGAAGCTTGTATCTTCAAATACTGACTACTACAAACGAAATAGAAGCTTGTATCTTCAAATACTGACTACTACAAACGAAATACAAGCTTATATTTTCAATAACTGACTACTACAAACGAAATAGGAGCTTGTATCTTCAAATACTGACTACTACAAACGAAATAGAAGCTTGTATCTTCAATAACTGACTACTACAAACGAAATAGAAGCTTGTATCTTCAAATACTGACTACTACAAACAAATTAGACATCTCTATCTTCAATAACTGACTACTACAAACGAAATAAACATCTCTATGTTCAATAACTGACTACTACAAACGAAATAAAAGCTTGTATCTTCAAGAACTGACTACTACAAACGAAATAGACATATCTATCTTCAATAACTGACTACTACAAACGAAATAGACATCTCTATCTTCAATAACTGACTACTACAAATGAAATAGAAGCTTGTATCTTCAATAACTAACTTCTACAAAGTTATTGAAGATACAAGCTTCTATTTCGTTTGTAGTAGTCAGTTATTGAAGATACAAGCTTCTATTTCGTTTGTAGTAGTCAGGTTTTGAAGATACAAGCTTCTATTTCGTTTGTAGTAGTCAGTATTTGAAGATACAAGCTTCTATTTCGTTTGTAGTAGTCAGTATTTGAAGATACAGGCTTCTATTTCGTTTGTAGTTGTCAGTATTTGAACATACAAGCGTTTATTTCTTTTGTAGTAGTCAGTATTTGAAGATACAAGCTTCTATTTCGTTTGTAGTAGTCAGTTATTGAAAATATAAGCTTGTATTTCGTTTGTAGTAGTCAGTATTTGAAGATACAAGCTTCTATTTCGTTTGTAGTAGTCAGTTATTGAAAATATAAGCTTGTATTTCGTTTGTAGTAGTCAGTATTTGAAGATACAAGCTTCTATTTCGTTTGTAGTAGTCAGTTATTGAAGATACAAGCTTCTATTTCGTTTGTAGTAGTCAGTATTTGAAGATACAAGCTTCTATTTCGTTTGTAGTAGTCAGTATTTGAAGATACAAGCTTCTATTTCGTTTGTAGTAGTCAGTTATTGAAGATACAAGCTTTTATTTCGTTTGTAGTTGTCAGTATTTGAACATACAAGCTTCTATTTCGTTTGTAGTAGTCAGTATTTGAAGATACAAGCTTCTGTTTCGTTTGTAGTAGTCAGTATTTGAAGATACAAGCTTCTATTTCGTTTGTAGTAGTCAGTATTTGAAGATACAAGCTTCTATTTCGTTTGTAGTAGTCAGTTATTGAAAATATAAGCTTGTATTTCGTTTGTAGTAGTCAGTATTTGAAGATACAAGCTTCTATTTCGTTTGTAGTAGTCAGTTATTGAAAATATAAGCTTGTATTTCGTATGTAGTAGTCAGTATTTGAAGATACAAGCTTCTATTTCGTTTGTAGTAGTCAGTATTTGAAGATACAAGCTTCTATTTCGTTTGTAGTAGTCAGTATTTGAAGATACAAGCTTCTATTTCGTTTGTAGTAGTCAGTTATTGAAAATATAAGCTTGTATTTCGTTTGTAGTAGTCAGTATTTGAAGATACAAGCTTCTATTTCGTTTGTAGTAGTCAGTATTTGAAGATACAAGCTTCTATTTCGTTTGTAGTAGTCAGTATTTTTGAAGATACAAGCTTCTATTTCGTTTGTAGTAGTCAGTATTTGAAGATACAAGCTTCTATTTCGTTTGTAGTAGTCAGTATTTCAAGATACAAGCTTCTATTTCGTTTTTAGTAGTCAGTATTTGAAGATACAAGCTTCTATTTCGTTTGTAGTTGTCAGTATTTGAACATACAAGCTTCTATTTCGTTTGTAATAGTCAGTATTTGAAGATACAAGCTTCTATTTCGTTTGTAGTAGTCAGTATTTGAAGATACAAGCTTCTATTTCGTTTGTAGTTGTCAGTATTTGAACATACAAGCGTTTATTTCTTTTGTAGTAGTCAGTTATTTAAGATACAAGCTTCTATTTCGTTTGTAGTGGTGTGTAGTTGAACGTAGAGACTCAGAGAGGTCTCTTTCGTTTGGTATTTGAAGATAGAACCTTTCTTGTCGTTTGTAGTAATTTTTAGTTGAATAGACATTTTCAATATTTACTGTAATATGAAAATAAAAATATTAAAAATTTTGGAAAACAAAAATTTATTTTGTTTGTGACTTTTTTTTCCAATACAAACAAACAAAATTTTATTCCCTACAAACAACTACAAACGATCCTCTATACATACCAATCGCTAAATTTAAATTATATCAAAGTCGGGGGCTGCGATTTTTTTGAAGTTTCATAATTTTTTTTTTGAAATTACTACAAATGAAATTTTATTTACTACATACAACTACAAACGAAAATGGATAAGAATCACAAAAAATAGTCATAATTTTCCAAAACCGGGTGTCATGTTCCTGGAGCATCTTCTGCGGTAGGTAATGGTTCATCCACGACTTCATCCCCATCACTTTCGCGTGTCTCATTTATTTGAAGACTCTGTACGATATTTACATCACGAGGTTGAAATGTAATTTTTTTCAAAAATCACTAACAAACAATGCGTGACCATTAACTATCAATTACCCACAAATATGATATGATTACCCACTGAAACTCCAAACAAAAAAAGCCATGCATGCCCTGAACGTCGTCGGGTATCTCATCATGACTCTCCCGAACACTGCCGAAGGTGTTAGGAATCATGTCAGTCACTATAACAGGACACAATTTATTAAAAATGGGTCACAATAAGCGACATGTCACTATAAGCGAAGTCATTATATCCGATTTAATTATAATATTTTATATGAAAACCAAACTTCGCTGTGTAATTACTTCATAATAAGCGGTTGGTCAATATAAGCGGAGTCATAATAAAAGGATTCTACTGTATAATCACGACAATTATATGTTAGCAACACTGTTTATAAAGTTGTAGTAGCGGGAAGGTAATTTTATATTATGTGAAGTATAACGACGTGTAGACAATATATAACCTTTAGTGCGATAGATTATACGCAGTCTCTCGGGTGTTTTTGTAAGTTTACTTTAATATCTATTGTAGTTGTCGAGGTCGAGTGGTGGAGGTTAAAATATTATGAAAGAGCTCTTTAAACCTGCTCCTGGGTCTCAAGCCCCAGGCACTGCTCGGCTCCGTCTAAATTGCATGTGTATACGTATTGCTGTACAGTAATGGGTATCATCCCTCTTTCATTCTGATGACTCCCATGTACACTGCGCGAAAACACCAGGAAGAATGCGTCTAATCTATCGCAGTAAAGGTTATATATTGTCTACAGGTCGTTAGACTTGACATAATATAAAATGACCTACCCGCTAATACTATTTTTTAAATGTGTTGCTAATGTGTACAAATTACAAACTTCGTAATGAAGAGTAAATAAATAGCAGTAATAATAATTAATATTATAACTTATACAGACTGATAACTATATAATCAACTCAAGTAGTTGCGACCTAGAGACGTCCGCCGTCCATGACAGCCACATTTTCAAATATTTTTTTTTCGAAAAATATTTCCTTTTCCTTAATTCGTTTGAATTAAATAAAATATTTATGTTTTTATCACTAATTAAAATTTTTGCAGTGTAGTGATTAAATGCAAGGACATACTCTTAATAGCCGACCCGCGCGACTTAGTTCGCGTGTTGCTCCGCTCCTATGGGTCGTAGCGAGATGTTAAATAGCCTAAGTTACTCCTTGTTACATCAGCTGAAAGTGCTCTTGCCAGTGAAAGTCCCGTCAAAATCGGTCCAGCCATTTCAGAGATTAGCCAGAACAAACAGACAGACAGACAAAAATTGTAAAAAAAAAAAAATTTGTTTTCGTATATGTACCGTGTGCGTGTATACATCCATATGCACTTAGTAATAAGCGGTTATTTTAATATTACAAACAGACACTTCAATTTTATTTAAATATAAACGTGATAAATGTAAACGTTTAAATATTATACTAATATATAAAGCTGAAGAGTTTGTTTGTTTGATCGCGGTAATCACAGGAACTAATGGTCCGATTTGAAAAATCCTTTCAGTGTTAAATAGCCCATTTATCGAGGAAGGCTATAGGCTATATATCTTCATGCTAAGACCAATAGGAGCGGAGCATCCCGCAGACGAAGTCTAAGTAGTCTAAAACAGTCATAATAAATACAGTTAATTTACCGTGAGAGGACGGGTTAGAATACAATTCCTCTCTGCCGCTGGGATGGGGGCTCGCATCTCGTAAAAGCCGAGTAACCCAGCACCCCCTTGGTGGTAAGGGATCTGTCTGATCCACCAGCATGCGAAACCGACCGCCAAGTGTCTCTGATGCGTTCCGGCCGAGCCGTCCCATTACTGCTGCGATTCCAATAAACACCGGGTTCTTGCCCGGGGGCCCTTGAAACCGCAGCAGTCTTCTCTTCGGTCCCCCTCCTCACTTTATCTTCGAGGCGGCAACGCATCGACAAAACAAGATACCCTCTAGTTTCGTCGATGTGTATGGGCGACGGTATTAAATATTATGTTCTCTTCATATCGTACACAACACTGATATTAGAATCGATAAATATTTACATTTTGTGTAAAATTATGTACATTTTATGATAAGATAACCATTACAAAAGTGGTGAATTTCAGTGTCCTTGTTCACAGGACAAAATAAAGCACAGAAATTATGGTTCGGCCTGGTTTACTTACAGCAGGCGCTTTTTAATAAAGGCTATTGTATATCACACCCCCATACTATTGTTCGCATAGCACAAATGACGTTGCTTAAAATAGCTGCGGAAAATTAACCATAGTAATTCTTATAAAAACTTGCCTCGATTGGATTTCCAAAATCATCCATCACCATCTCTTAGGTAATGAATGTTTAGAAATCCTTTGGATTCATATACATTTAATTGAAAATCTAGGTGAATGCGCCACTCCACTGCTCAATCTTATTGTCTATATAACTAGGTAGATATATAAATAACTAGCCGACCCTTGCGAGTTCGGCCGCGTGATGCTGCGCTTCTATTGTTCTTAGTATGAAGATATATAAACTATAGCCTTCCTCGAGAAATGGGCTATCTAACACTGAAAGAATTTTTCAAATCGGACCAGTAATTCCTGAGATTAGTGCGTTCAAGCAAACAAACAAACTCTTCAGCTTTACATATTAGTATAGATAAACTTGACAGCTCATGTGATTTTCAATGAGGGAGAACTAAGTTCCATTTATTTTGTTTTAATTATCTCTCTCTATATATAATACTAGAGGGCTGCCCTCGCTTCGCTCCGGGTATTTAAAGCACTCTAATTGTCACTCTATAATTGTGTAGTTTTTAATTATTTGAAAAATTAGAGAGGGTTGGAAAAAGTTATAAAAAGAAATATAATAGAAACAAAATTAAAGAAAGCGACAGATGATAAAAGAGGGAGGACACAGCAGAACTAAAATTGAATGAGTAAAGGAGAGAGAGAGAGAGAAACAGAGAAATTATCGAAAGAAAGAAAGTGAAAAGAGGATAATCATTCTAAATAGATAAAAATAAAAATTAAAGTGAGAAAAAAGAGATAGGATGAGAGACAATGATAGTATTATAAGAGAAAGAGAGACGGAAATACTATAGACTTCTCTCAGTGAAAGAATTTTAAAAATAGGATCAGTAGCAGCAAAATGACCATGTTCTATTAATTAAAAAATGTATATGGCAACACTAAATCACTTTTGTACCTCGCGAATATTGTAGTTTTATATCAGTGAAAAATTTTTTTAATTGGTTTTGTAGTTCCTGAGAAGCTCTTCAATTTACAAAATGGCCACCTTATGGCACTTAAATGGCCATATCTTTTTAATTAGAGTATTAATGGCAAAATCACATAGCCTATGTTACCCGGAAAGGATGTAGCTTCCTATCGGTGAAAGAATTTTCAAAATCGGTTCATTACTTTTCGAGCCTATTTGCAACAAACATACAAACAATCAAATCTTTCCTCTTTATATAATAGTATAGATATAAACCCTATTCCTTATATTATTATTGTCTTATATATGTTACTGTGCAGCATAACTCTCATACAAACAACATTACCCTACTATTTGCATTACTAATAATGTTCAATATATCAAATCATTCATCCGACTGCTCAGGTCTACCTGAAGAGAGGTTATATTTAGAAGAAATAGAAGGTTATTTTTAAAATAATCCCTTATGATTTCATGTGTTAAACCTACGGGCTCATATTGTAGTTGAGAGCATTAAAACATCAAATACATTTTATAGATTTAACTACCGGATCTCTGTAATTCAACTCTGTTGTTTTAAACTTGTATTGTAGTCTTAAAACCTCCGAAATAGATACGGTATGCTTTAACGCGTTGGTAGTTTGTACATTTGATAGGTGTAGGTTGGAAAGAGACTATCTAACCGTATATCATCCGTAAGTCCCACATCAAAGGAGCTGAACGATCCACCCGATTACACGCAGGGTCGAAGAGCCGAATATGCTCGTTAATTAACACTCTGTTATGATTGAAATGTTACTATACCGTTACCGTTTGATGTCCCTGAAATAGGCTAAAAATATAACTCCGAGGGAGTGTTATTCCCACATTTAGTTGTGTTATTTAAGCATGGCTGTAGTTAGTTTATAAATCAGCTGTAAAGAGTGATACCTATTACTGTGTAAACCGAGCAGTGCATACACGATTGTAAAATTAACCATCCGCTGCTTGATCCCCGTCTATTAAATAAAAGTAGTGATTTTCAATCACGTAAGTTTAGTAACTTATTAAAAATATATGTTAAAAATATAAGTAAATTATTAAAAATATATGTTTCTTGGACTTAAGACCAAGATGTCTTCGACGACTGTTCGACTTCGTTATGCAATATTTAATCATACAAATAAATAAAATTGGAGTGTCTGTTTGCAATATTAAAATATCCGCTTTTTACTAAGTGCATATAGATGTATACACGCACACGGTACATATACCAGAATTTTTTTTTTTTTTTTACAATTTTTGTCTGTCTGTCTGTTTGTTCCGGCTAATATCTGAAATGGCTGGACCGATTTGGACGGGACATTCACTGGCAGATAGCTGGTGTAACAAGGAGTAACTTAAGCTATTTAACATCTCGCTACGACCCGTAGGAGCGGAGCAACACGTGAACGAAGTCGCGCGGGTCCGCTAGTTATAAATATATCAGAGACTTATGTTAACTTTAAGGTTATACTAATCAGACTGCCTCAATTCCATCGGGAAAGAGATTATGTAACTCGGGAGAAAATGGCGAGGAGATATATAGAAAAACACTAAGAAGGGTGTGATATTGAAGGGACTATCGGGTAAACGTAACGTAGATGCTGCTACTGAACCGATAAATCACTAAACATTATGATCTCTTATAATTACCGTCAAGGTGGACGGGAAGAGACCCAGAGGCCGCAGTCCTTCTCGCTGGTCTGACAAGATCCGTTCCATATTGAGCAGTTGAGCATTGATGATAAACGACGCTAGGAGGAGGATAATATCAACAGAAATCCAACCAATGCCTTGGACTTATGACCAAGGTGTAGGTTTAATGACGTCTTCAACATAATTGCAAAACTCGCCTCCTCTGCCTAGGTTCTCCCTTTAAATCTATGGTTAGGCTAACCTAAGCCTATCTTACGCGCCGACATATATATATATTGTTCAGCAAGTCTTCTTTAACCAAATCTATAAGACCTACCTGTTAAAAATTAACAGAAGTATTGCAAGCAGCGGTAGCGGAAAATACGTGAAAAACTGATGGTAGAACGGTACCTCAAATAGATACTGGAATGTTGGTTTTTGTGGTACGCTGACCTCGCAATAGGGGCCGTCATTTATAGAGCACCATATTTTAAAATATAATATGTAAGCACGTTTAAAAATAAATACTTATCACGTATCTATAAACAGATATGTATTAAAAATAATCATTTCCTTGGAGCGTTGTGTGTAAACAACAACAATTGCAACATTGTCATAGAATTTTATTGTGCAGTGTACCTCATACATGTACTTATTATATACTTCGTTCGCGTGTAGCACCGCTCCTATTGGTCGTAGCGTGATGATATATGGCCTATAGCCTTCCTCGATAACTGGGCTATGTAACACTGAAAGAATTTTTCAAATCGGACCAGTAGATCCTGGGATTAGCGCGTACAAGTAAACAAATAAACTCTTCAGCTTTATACATATATTAGTATAAGATATAGTTAATAATATACTTCTTAGTGGGCCCCTATGGTGTATAGTCATTTAGAGAAGTAATACAAACACCAATAACAAAAAAAAATCATGTTGCAACATGTTGTGTTATCAAAGTAATATGATAGTGACTGTTAGTCAGTTGAGCGAATTTAGATTATTATTTATTACTTCAACAGCAACCCATGCCTACAAGGTAATTCATTTTAAAGCAAAAAATTAAATTGTCAACTACATGTTTTTCGCGTTTTATTTTAATAACACTGGCCTATTTTTTTCTTATCATGCAACAAATTCGTCAACATGTTTAAAATATGGCGGCCATATCTCTTACACATGTATCACGCAAAGCAAAAAAATTGATAAATAAATTCAAAATTTCTTCATTTGTTTATGAAAACATTATTTAAAGCAGATTTAAGGAAAAATATTTGTAAACAGTTCTGTAGATTTAAGTAATAAATCTGGAGTCATAAAAACAGTCCAAGTGTGAGTCGGACTCGCTCACGAAGGGTTCCGTACCAATATTTGGCAAAAAATCACGTATTGGGGCCCCTTTAAATATTTTTTAGTCTAATTTTAGTATTTGTTGTTATTTATTAACTGTCTAGCTATTACGGTTCATGAGATACAACCTGGTGACAGACAGACAAGAACTTTACAAACTTGATAACGACTAGGGTTAAAGCTCAGATTTTGAATATTTGAGGAAAAATAATTCTGGGATACATTTAATAAAACTATAGATATTTTTTTTCAATACCAAAAATTAATATTGCTTATGACGAGGTGAACTAATTTAAATATAACAAAAACATTGGTCATTGATACAATCTTTATCAAAGATATTGGAAATGAAATATTTAAGATAGAACATGCAATTAGGATTGTAGAGTAATTTAGAAAGAATTGATTGTGTTACAAGATTTACTTGGGCAATTTGCATGCGTATCGAAATAGCTGAATTAACTTTAAATAGTTTTTATATTTTCTACAAAATCTTTGTATTTTTAACGATTCTTTCGTAAGGTCTATTTTTAGTATGAATGGTAGAGGGACTCGTTAATGTGACGATAGATATTATTATCTCCTAATGAGTCTACTCACTAGATTACCTAATGACCTAATTATTTTAAAGAAAATATACAGAATCCTTGTTTTATCTGTCATAACTCCTAACTAATATTTATTTTAATATTTCAGGTACGCGTCATGTAATTTCAGTTTAATATTGGTAAGTTGTATCAATTTTATTCATAGACAACTATTTTTTTTTGGTTTCTTAAGCAGACGAAGCGTATCTTTTTGTGGTTGATTTCCAATAACGAGAAAAGTAAGGAGTATTAATTTACATGGCAACCCCTGCGTGACTGAACTTGGATCATCGACCTTCTATGGTTATAGAAAACCTACGCGTACCATACATGGATATAAGCGGACTTTAACCTTTAATATTTATAGTATAATAACCCTAACAATGAGGACTCTTATTTCGTAGATGTAGTGGAAAGAACCGTGATTTGTTTTAACGAATACAAATGAAAGCGTAGGCAATATAATGGCTCTTGAAATTTACTTTAATAGGGACAATTTGAAAGGCGTTTACAATAAAAGTACTCAATTGTTTCTGTTAGGTACATGAAGATACATAATGACTGCTTGGCATAACGATTTTAGGTGTAAATAAGCTGAAAGAATTTTATGTTATTTTTAGAAATAACTAGGTAATTTCGAAAAGTACTTTAAGCATTAACTAACCCAATAATTGCTTAGAATATCAGGTAATGATTCGTAAAAACAGTTATTAATACCTCATTAGATTTAAAGGTAATATTAAAAAGTCTATAATACGGTTTTATTAGCTTCATACGTATGTTAGTATGTATGTAACGAAATCTTTGAACATGATTTTGAACCCCTTCAAAATCCAACGTGGATTATCTCGAAATTTGGCATACTTATTAAGGATCGATGATGATTCAATCTTTTAAACAGTTTGATCCGTTATCCTTACTAGGATAATCAGGATTAGCGATTAGACCGTCAAGATGAAACACCGCCCTTATATGCAATAGCTAATTGAGATGTAAATATCATAAAGCTATTGCTAAATAGTCACTAAAAATCTAAAATAGAAAATAAATTTTAATAAATTTGAAAAAAAAAGTGTTGGGTGCTTTTCAGGATATTATCAAAATAACCCTTCCACTCATATCTGTTTATAAAATATTTATAACTATTGATAACATGCACCCCACGCTTTTTTTTACAATAAAATCCTTTTTCTTACACTATTTTTAATTAAAATGTATTAAAATTTATTTTCTATTTTTTAGTTCGATTTTTTGAGTAAATGTGATTTACCTATAACTCTATTGACTTTGTTACTATGTGAAAATCAATACAATAAAGTCTTATTATTGGCTTTCAACGTTTTAAACAGCTTATTACGTACTTTACTAAGTGGATTCACGTTATATAGACTTTCAGCGACGTAGTACTACATTAGCATTACCACCTTCGTAATAAAATCAATCTAATGCTATTGCTACACGTTTCAATTCGAATAAGATCTACCGTAATACATTTAAAAAAATATAAATTAGAATATTAAATTGAATTTATCTTGGGATGCTAGTCGAAAGTCTATATTAGAATAACTTTTTTAAAAATCGCCTTGTGGCCTTTTTAAAAGGTTTTTACAATGTAGCGACGTAATGTGTAGTGGCGAATATCATTCTGCTAGCTACGATAAAATTAAAACTTTATAGAAACTTCAACCTTTAACTTTAAGGGAATCTAACCGAGTGTGAAATGATTTTCATACAATATGTCGAACTGATCTAAAAGCTATTTCGCACCGACACGACGGAGCCTCGAAGTTCGTTTGTCGAATCTAATTGGCTGCATAGGTAATAAAATTTTCAGTCAAGGTAACAGAAAACTCTCGTTGATTGTAGGACACATAAGGATTATGAGGGCGATATTCCTGGAGACCATCTTTACCTAAAATAGTTTTAATGTAAGTTAGGCTAGTACGCCAGATCAATTCGATAAACTTTCCCAGTACCATTAGACTCCGAAAGCCCATTGGGACTCGTTGACCGAAAATCGAGATGCCATACGCATTGCCCGCCCCAGATCACGTATTTCAGTTTGGAATCTTTCCACGTAATTTGTCTGATATTGAGTTACAGAATTTAACTTCAGATATCAAACAAAACAAGTTTTACCATAATTTGATAGTAGAGAAAAGAATACTTACAGATATGTTCTTAACTTGTCGCCTTAGCCACACTGTGCTAAATTTTAAATGACACATTTTTTTCTGACATCCGATTCAGATAAAAAAAAACCTATACCTTAAGTTAGACCCGTTGCAAAACTACTGTAAGAACCATAATCAATTTTGTGCAGTAGTCTATTCCTGATGCGCGTACAAAATTCCCTACGCAAGAGACAGATAATCTTTTTAGAAATAATTATTTTGGCTGCTATTGATGATGTCAGACTAAAAATCTCTCATTAATAAGTTTTCTTAAATATCTCCTCTGTACAGACAAACGATAAATTATATTTCTATTATAGTGTATACAGATGTAAGTGGAATATGAACTAAACGTAATGATCCATAAAAATGAAATAACTGTGTTATAATATAAAATTTTATAACACGGTTGAATCATCTCAGGAAGAATTTAAAGTATTCTGTGCTGATGCATTCTCACTCTTTGATTTTTTCTTAATTTTTAGTGAGTCATACATTGTAGCTCCAGGGCATTGTCCAAACATATGAACACCTGTCCGTTCACTTAACAAAATACAAACATAAATAACTGGGCCAATCGGATGCCAAAGAATGCTGCTAGTCTGCCTTTTGGTCATCCTATACTGTCTGATGATATTCCATAAAAGGTAAAATCAGTTTTTGTACCACATATTTATGACTAGTGTCATCTTCTATCTCATTAAGTATCGAGATATGTTAATTAGGAATATATATATATACTTCAACTGGTCCTGAATGCCACAGTGTATTTTCTTAGTTTGTAACTGAAAGTTATAAATACTATAATTTACCCTCAGTTCAGGGACCTCGCAACGTATTGACTGCGCCGCCAAGTCTAGCTAGTCGCTTTATATTTGATTTGCTTGAACGCGTATTTAAAATAGCCCACAAATAAATAAATGCTATAATGACTTTAAAAACATTCCATTTCGTAGTATTTTTGCCATAAATCGAATAAAATAATGTATGTGTGGTTAATTTAATAGTACTAACGTATATGAAAATAAAGTTACCGCAAAGGTAACTTAAAAAAACGCTCGTACCATACCCATCATGCCAAAGCCTTTGACAACGTGAAGCTAAAATGTTTTACTTTAGGAACTCGCAAGGGGATTTTGCTTGCATTCGCTGACAACAACGGCTCGCATTTTTCATATTTACTCTCGACATTCTTTATTATTTACGTACTTCGAATTAACTATAAAAGATTTCCTATCATCGAAGATTATATTGTTATTACCCGTACAGTTGGCTCAAGTCATCAGAACTTTTTCCCACATTTGCATAAAATAGCTTGTCCTGTTATGGTAAACTACTCGCAAACAAGATTGTTGGCGATTTTGTTTCTTCGTAAACAACGGTAAACATCATTGAACATTGGGAATGTTTCGCATTCCCTTAATCAGATCGGTATTTTTATCACCATAACGACCAGTCAATGACCCACTGCTAAGCCGGGTCTCCTCAGAATGAGGAGGGTATTAGGTCTTAGTCCACCACTCTGGCCCAGTGGGGGTTGTCAGACTTCACACACCTTTGAAAACTTTAGGGGACTCTCAGGAGTTCAGGTTTTCGACTAGCATCTTGAAGGAAAACATCGTGAGGAATCACGATGTTTCCTTCACCGTTAAAGCAAGTGATATTTATTTGCTCAGAACATACATAACTCAGAAAAGTCAGAGGTGTGCGCCTAGGATCGAACTCGGACCTCCCGAGTAAGACATTGAAGTCCATCACTGCTTCTTATCATCACTGCTTCATCACTGGTATTTTTAAATATTAATTCAAATTAACGTTTTTAAAAATTGATAAAAACTCTTTGTACGGTAAAATAATGAACTCGGAAGTTTGTTCTGGTAGTGTTTCAAGGTATAATATCAATTTGTTTTATAAAGGATTCTCGTTATGTTCACATCATCTAATTAATTTGTAAAGCATCCACAAAGGTTGCAGGTTGCAGCTCTAATCTTCGGAACAGAGGTCTGCGTCGCAAGTGTAATTGAGCGTATGATACGTGCACTGACCGGCTGTGTTCACCGTCTGCAACAGATTGCAGGGTATGTCTTAGTGAAGTGGAAATTTTATATATTTACTAGTTATGTAAACTCCATTTATTAATTTCAATACTGAGTAAAAAAACTATTGTTATGTTAGGTGAAAATATTATGATAAAAAATCAATAGAAAGGGGTCTGGTTCTCTCTCTGGTTTAAGTCTATTCAAAAGCCATGAATTGATTTAATTAGTATAAGTAATAGAGAATTAATTATATGTGTAAGGTTACGTTCTGGTCATATCCCTTCTAATAAGTTCTTCCATCTTGTAGGGAAAAGTATCTCTCCCTGTTGTCCGGAATGCAACGTTATCGATTATGTTTTTCATGTTTTGATGGGGTGTGGCCAGAATCAGCCGTTGAGAATTAATTTATTTAATACTAATAATAGGTATAATATAGTAATGTAATTCCTTACTCAGTTTTCCTAATTATGTTAAAGTCAAGTACAATTTATAAATTGGTGGTGGTGGATATGAAAAGTAATTTCTCGGAAGTTAGACTATTGTTATATCGGACATATATACGTTTGTCTAACACTTAATGATAATCGCTGTTAATATTATTATTATTTCGATATTGTTTTCCGAACCATAATACTCACAACAATACATAACAATGGAACTGCGTGTGGTCAATTAATAACTGCATATTGCAAAATATAGATATCATCAATGTTTTATGTTATACCAACGTGTTTAATAAGCTAGCCGTCACCTCTTCCTACGTGTCACGTTTGCGTAGGTATCACATATGCTTCAGGTCAAGTTTCATGCTCAAGTAAATAGCCGCAATAACCGAGTACATTCAAAAGGTAATTATTTCGGGTGGAATGATTCAGAATGTTTCATATTATATAATCACCGCTGCCTTTGCAAACTCAACGGATTGACCCATTTAAAAGCTTTATTTTTGTTAAAAGACTTGGCTTCAACGTCTACGAGTATGATTATAATTCAAAGTTCAGTCCATGAGGTCAGAGCAAAAATGTTGCTATTAAGCTCTTAACTGTTTTAACGTTCAAATTCTATTTTTCCGTTTCTAAGAATTTTAAATTCATATTTACGCTCTCATTAAAAGTAGGTTTGTTAGGTTATATGGAGATTATAGAGCATGAGTGATCACAGAAGTAGGAAGCGATGTGGTTTGAGTTGAAAGCTTACTGGGTTATATACAAAGAAAATTGCCATATCGTCTCATCAATCACGTCTGACCCGTGGAAACAATGGAAAATATTGGTTGTATACAAAGTCTGAAAGAGTTACATACCATGTTTACTAACTTTGTTTATTGCTTTTCAGATATGAAAAGCACTTAACTATTTCTCACAACTATGTGCTTCACACGTTACTATTTCATCAACAAAAGCTGTTTACATCTCAAAAATTAAAATCTTTTGTACTTAAGTTAGTAATTTATGAACTTTGGTAAATCTTTAACTATATTTTTAAAATCATTAGTCATAAGTCGAGCAGTCGATGTTCATTACAAACAGTTTTATAAGTTCATTGTCATCATTAGCTGCGCCCACATCCTTTATTCCTAATAGCTTTACGATGTTTGAGTAATTTAGAACTTTCGGACTTTTCCAAGCATTCATTATTTAGTTTTATACATCGTAAAGTACGGTCAGCGCCCGATTCAACAGTCAGAATAAAACTTTATTATAACGTGTAGTGGAATACCGCTTCATTTTACACTTGAAATAGTCGAGACTCTCTCTTTGAACTTCGTGTAATGTCTGTGTTTACGTTTCCGAGTTTTCTTTACTTTTGGTTTAATATCATATTTTACAGTAAATTACTCTGAAAGCTGTATACGAGTGTATGATTCATCACTTTGTGTTTATTATCGTTTACTAACATTTACTAAACAAAGCCTAATATTAAAGTACAGTTTTAATATAAATTTCTTACCTAGAAATTAATTATATCGTCGGCAACGTACTTAGTACTTTTTATAAAAATGTATGTTTAATACTACAAAGGTTAGTCATTAATAAGCCATTTTTGATGTGACCTTTTCAACCCCTATTATATATTAGCAATTATAAATAGGTCAAAGACGATAAAACAGAAACTTGCAATTATATCCGTCAGTATACATAATTAGTAGCATATCCTCATTACATTAAATTTCAATGTCTGTTGGGAATACGAATTATTCAATTTTTTAAAATATTCTTCTCTGCAGATGTAAAGGCGTAAAAAGACGAATATTCCAACTACCAAAGAAAACAGTAGAATCTATTAAAGTATTATGTATTATTAATAGGTCTGATAGGATGGTTTTCCTAGATATTTGCTATAAAAATAATAAAGCAATTTTCTATAATTGTTTTTTTTCTGAAAGCAATTCTCACTTCAATTTTAGTCTGTTAACAAATCGAGTCTAAATATTTAATAGGAATTATATATGTATAGTAATATAGAGAAACCATAACCGTAATATACAAACCATAACATAATGATTTATGGAAAAATATTACGATAAGAATATTTTTAATTAGCGTTAACTGATACTGTGTAAAATTCTACTTGTTTGCTGTTCTTTGTTTTATTATATAATCTCGTTATACCTACTTAAATAAAATGTTGTAAATTTCCATTACATTTTGAATAAATAAAAACTGATGATTCAACTTATAACATACTAGTCGACCTGCGCGACTTCATTCACGTGATGCTCTGCTTCTATTGGTCTTAGCGTGATGATAGCCTTTTATCAAAAATGTTTTAGCGTTTGTCACCTTTTAAACCTTTCTTGGACTTCCACAAATACTTCAAAACTAATATTAGCCAAATCGCTCCCACCCTTCTCGAGTTTTAGCGTGACTAACAAACGCAATACATTTTACATAAAGACCTACTTTTACTTCCTTAAAGATTGAATTCACAAAAAGGGATATTAAACAATAATCATTATTAGGAACTTATAACCCAAATAGGTACAACATTTTATTGAAATAACTGAAAATAAGAGAACTTTCGTACTAACTTTGCACCCCTTTTACTCCCTATAGAGATGATTTTCGAAAAAATATTTTACACTTGTTTCATAACTTTCAGTGAAGAAACTTCAAACTGAATTTTATTCGAACAACTTCAAAAACGGCAGTTTCGTCCTAACTTTGCACCCCCGTTTTACCCCCTTTCAAAAATCCTTCTTTAGTGCTCCCCTACCGTTATAAAAGGAACCACTGTTTAATTTTTCAAATTTATAGTTTAGGCCTTGTATTGATATGTCTGTCATTAAGTCGGTCAGCTTTTTCTTTATATATATAGATAGCCTTCCTCGAAAAATGGGCAGTCTAACACTGAAAGAATTTTTGAAATCCCACTGGTCTGATTTCCTGAGATTAAGCGAAGAAACAAACAAACTCTTCAGCTTTAGCAACTCCTGTCAGGTATATGCGAACTAAACAACAGTATCACTCAAAAGATAATACTAACATAGAAGGAAACCTAGCAAATAATATCAATAAATTCTTGATAATGGCAGCCTAGCAACACGACATCAAAATCCACTACACAATTTGCACAATTTTAATGGTTAACGGGCAATACGTGGGTATACTTGAAATGTCGCGAGTATAAATTTATCAACAGTGTTGCCAACTCAGCATTTTTATTTTATTAATATCTGAAAACATTAAACTAAAACCCGTCTAGTTACATTTAGTAGCGAAAGTTTTTACGTAACGCTATGAAATTGTTAAGTTTTTCTTTACATATGAGAGGCTTGCCTAATTGGAGCATAAAATGCTTTCAACAGCTCTCTAGTGTATAACAATAGGTTTTAATTTAATATACGAATGAATGAAATGAATGTTTGTTTACCAGCAGAACTGTAAAGTTATTTATATGGTCCTGGTTAATAGGGGAAGGACATTGAAATGAACCCCACGCAGAGGGTTGCTAAATCGAATATTCGGAATAGGGATGATGTGTTTTGTATTTACGGACATTAATTTTATAGGTACATACCTACTGTTTTACTTAACGTTAGACAATGTTATAGCTAAATCTGTCTATTTGTCTATTTTGTCAAATTGAATGTATTTTTAAGAGCTATCCATTCTTCTAATTTTTGAATTCAAACAAACAGACGTACTCTTCAGCTTTATAATGTTAGTATAGTTAGTGATAAGTCCTCTTGTTTGAGAACTTATAACCTATTTCCCGATAGATCTAATATAGTTCTAATGCGTAATACTAGTTCGAGAAGTAGAGCAATCCTGTTTCAGGATCCTGTCTAAAGTCCACGAGTTTTTTGTATGTTTACAAAGAAGTCTAGGCATGTAATGAAGTGAATAGGAAAGTTTAATTCAAAGCATTATTTTTCATACGGGCTTAATATTGAAAAACCATGTCAAGTGCAACAGCGCATCGTCGTTAAAATGAGATATTTGAATTTGTTAAAAGCTTTATGTAACGAAACAGATTTAAAATAAATTGTCTATTTTTTTGTGTATCTGAGTTTGCTATAATAGTAAGTCGTAAAATAGAAAACCAAAGTTAAGTCGACGTCAAAAAATTCATGTAGAGTTTTCGACTTATGTGGTTCGACATAGAGGTTGAGATTCATTCTTATAAATTTTGAGTTAGAGAAGTAAAATAAATAAAAATTCAAGTTGCAGATGTGAAACACATATTTTTCATTGTATACTCCTAAATAGCTTTCTAAGAAACAATGGTGTGTTTACACTGTCGGCGAATTCTTAAAGTCGGTAACTTATTTTTCCTCGAACTATAGAGGTAATAAGTCTCAAATAATTGAGTTGTAAAGTTAAACATTGCTATGTTCAAGACACAGAGGTAAAATTTAATTTATCGAGTTATGGAGAGAAAATATCTACCCAAAGGGCTTGGACTAATAGAGGGTTGAGATATAGAGTAATGGAGGTTCTGGTATTAGAAGAGACACGACATTATAATACTAATTTCCATGTACACTACACGAAATCTCCCGAGAGAATTATCTATCTCACTAAAGGTAATATATTGCCTATACGTGGGTGGGTATACTTGAAATAATATAAAAGAAACTACCCGCAAACAAATTATAAAAGGTGTTGCTAACTTAAGCAACCACGATTTTGAAGTCAAGTTGTAACTCTTTTCGTTTTCGTTGACAAAGATATTAATGAGCTAGATGTATTTTATTAAAAATACAACTAGACATTCTACTAAAATTCTATTTCTTTAAAACTCTTTTTCATATAATTTTCTACATTTTTTATTTTTTTTATAAGTATACACTACATAGTATAAAACAAAGTATGTATGCTTAGATCATTAAAACTAAGCAATGGATTATGATGCGGTTTTTTTAATAGATAGAGTGAATAAAGAGGAAGGTTTATAGTACAATACATGTATAATATAATTGAGAAACACTGATAATTCTAGAGTTTTCTAATGTGATATCTTTAATAAACCCATTTTTTTGCGCTTACATTGCAAACGCTGGCTGAACCCTACGAGATGTCCCTTTGCAGCATGAAATTTAATTGAATATTTCGAAGATATTACAGATTTAAAATGCAGGGACATAGCGGTCATGACTAAATACACATGTTAAATTACACCTGGGCGAAGCCGGGACGGATTGACTAGTTTGACTTTATATGTTTGTGATGACGCAGTAAGCTTTTAACAAGAAGCAACAAGAACACGTCACAATCCAAGTTAAATTCTTATACAAGGAGTTCCTCTGTTCTTGTTTAAGTTATTTCGATGATTAATGAACAATCGGACGTCCTCAATAAATATATTTTTATAAATTACACATTCCGAGTTCTGCAATGCGGTGCCTTGATATTGGTGTGACCGAGATTTTTTTGGCTTCTGTTGAAAAAGGAAATCCTTTACTGCAATTCTTTCTTCCGTCCGTTCTCGTTGTATGATATACAAGCAAAGTAACTCATTAAGGACAGAATGATGTAAACGGTATTTTATTCTCAATGTTGCCTTAGAAATATTCTTAAGGGAGTGATAGACCACGATTTTTCATAAGCTTTTTACTCTGACTGGATCTCAGTTGTGATTTAAGGAGTTAAGGGTAGTCAGAGACATGAAAAAATTAGCTTTTTCAGTAAATTTTTTGCCTTGAAAAAAAAAAGGCTTCGATCAGGCACAAGATTATCTATTTACAAAACTATTTTTTTGGGTCCGATTAATTTTGGACGAATCTCCAAGGACTTATGATGGTCACCGTAAGATTGGAACTGGGTCAACACAAACAGCTGTAATTTTTGAAATTACATTTTTTTTTTTAAATTTTCGTGACTTCCAAGTCAAAACATTGTGTAATGATATCATATTATTAATTATATAACATAAAATGATATAATGGCAAAAGAAATTACTGAAAATTCTAATTTTTTTCATGTCCCCTACCCCTAACTCCTTAATTGTTATTCGTAACACACGTAAAATTTAAATCTGTTTTTTTTTTAAACACACTCGTCTGAATATATAATGCGAAGAAAATGTGTTGTTATTGCTAAAAATTAAAAGTATTAGATACAAAGAATATTTATTAGTACTGGTATCCCAACCTTATCAAGATATTAAACAAGATAATCGTGTAACTTCCTAAATTTGAACTACCATAGATTTTAGACAAACAAAAAGCTAGACAGACAAATATATTAAAAATAAGTAACGAGTAAATTCATAGGTAGGTATAGAGTTCAAACTCTTTCCGGTAGTGGTACGACACTTATTAACATTACCTTTCTATTCTTTATACCTTTTAAGAACCTTTCACATAGCCTTTATACATAAAGCACTCTTACCTGTACACAGGCTTTTATCAAACTACCCCCAGTGCCCGTCGATACTTCAGACACGCTAGAAAGGTGTAATAAATACTTGTCGTCTACACGAGACTAACTACACGATATTTTTCTATTTTTGTCTAGTCCATTTTATTTCTAGTGTTAGGTTTTAATAAAATATTTGTACTAATATCGAATATTAACTAGGCAACACAGACCTACGACCCCACGTGTCATTATAGTGGGAATAGATGAGGGGGGTATTTTTGGGGTTAAGGTTATTTTCAGATCTCGTGTGAATTCAGTGTTGTGTATTTAGAGATATTTTGCGTAATATATAAATAATTAGTGTAAGTGCTATTTTGCTGAAGAAGTGAGTCAGGTCGAGCGGTGAAGGAGAGTGTTAATGCATTGTAGAAAGACCTTTTAATTCTCCACCTGGGTCGCAAAAAGTCGCAAAAAAAAAGCACTGCTCGTTCTCCGTCTGTATTGTGTATTATAGTAGTCTTTTTAGTGTAGTAGTGCAGTAAAGCTAACCACGTTTGCTTTTGCTAAATGGTTATTTTATTCTAAGACTTGTATATAACCTTTGTTCCGATAGCCTTGAATCAGTTGTCAAACTGAACTCGCCTGGTAACGATTATGGCTGTTACTGTGCGATATCGGTAGCGATATACCCAGGTAGATGACATGTATTAATTTGAAGCATTAACATAACAAATTAAGAGCCATTTCACAAAATTCGGTAAAAATCCGCGAAATTGTAACATTTTGACGTCGTTAATCTCAGCATTGGATGCAATAATATAATTTCTATAATTGAAATATAATAGAGTGACCTTTGTTGTAGTAACTTAATTTATCAGAATTTTGATTTATATTGTGTGTACACAATTATTACCCTTTTCCTCCGCCGCCTCCCTGGATAAACGGTCGCAATGTATATTTTGAAGTCCTATTTCTCAATAACCACTACTTTGAATTTGTTTAAAAAAATATCGTAATATGTGGAATATGTTATTATTGATACACAATTTAGATTTTTTTACATTAGTATCTCCGTTAATCCATAATAAAATTTTAAAAGTTACGAATATTTTCTAAATAAGTACAATTTTAAAAGCGATATTTTTCTTACAAAACTAAGAAATTTTAACGAACTATCTATACCAAGTTAAACTTACATCTTTTAGGAATAGAAAAAAATAAAAATAAAATATATAACTTTTTGTATTAAAAAATAAAAAGAAAATATATAATACCATGCATCAAGCCCAATAAATCAGTCGAGCGCCAGCGCTCTTAGAGGTAGGATCTACGCCAAATTTTGAACAGCTCTCTTTCTTACATCGGTCTCACTCACACGCGCCAAGCGACTGATGTTATAGTGTGATACACCATATTTGAAACTTTCAAGTAAGTAAAATTAATATTTAAATTGTTTGTTTTTCCAAATATATTAGTAGATACTTTTCTAATTATAAATTAATTTTTTAGGTAATGGGTCGGAAAAAGACTGCTTATCACTGCATAAAAAAAAGGAAACGTTATAATTACGATGCTAAGCAGTGCAGGCAGCGTATGCTTTTACTTCTACATTTATATTCTTACCCGACTGCTCAGAAGGAGGTTTATGTTTTAGGGTGTATGTATGACTAGTATATATATATATATTCTTGTTATATTCGATATACGATTCTTTTTGACGCCCTGTAACCTAAACGGCACGACGGATGTTGAAGTTCGATTTCTCGTTAGTTTTTTCTCACCAGTGTCAGTGTATATAAAAATTCTAAATGGTGACCACTTGACGCCATATTGTGAAAATAAAAAATTAAAGTCATAAATTACTTCAAGCGAGGTATCATTGAATAGGTATTTGAATAATTTTAAGGCTCTTTTATCATTTATTTACCATTTTTTTAATCACAAATAGATATGTATGAAATGGCCTCTTTTTTCAGAAGGACAGTCAAAACAAACCAACAGGAGAATAAATTTGAAGAGTTGATCTTGGTAAGTGTAGTCACTAGTGAGTGCATTTCTATATGTTTATTCGGACTAACTGACATATTACTAAGAATATAGTTTTGACTCTCATTCTTGTATTTTTTTTTGTATACCTATAGAGATAAATTTAAATTAATATTTATAATAATACATTTATTTTATAATGTTCTAGGAACCAGAGTACATCAGATTGTATGCAAACACAGAATGCGATTTTAGTTTAAATGCTTTCGTGATGAAAATTTTGATTTGAAGAACGAACCGCGTGGAAGGCCGCCCACACAGGTGAATAACAATGAATAGATAAAGATGGTGGAAGCCGATCCGAGCCAAAGTATCCAGGAATTTGCGGCGTGGCTTAACGTTACCTTACCAAAAATTGACTCATTTGCGTCAAATCAATAAAATAATAAATATGAAAAATGGGTGCCTCATTTGACTGATCTGCAGAAAGAAACGCGTGTTGAAACTTGTGTTGCCTTGTTGAATCGATACAGAAATAAAGGAATATTGGATCGAATTCCTATTAGATGGCAGAAATGTATAGATAATAATAGTAATTATTTTGATTAAATAATTGTTAATTTTTTTTTTTGAAAGATTACTAGCAGTATGGATCACATACTACTAGTATTCCCTTTACCCCTCCTATTAAGCTTGCATGCTTGTGTTAGGAGTGGGCCACGCCAGTAGTCCAATGTTCGGGATTTGAACCCACGACTTGTTGATCGTAAATCCAACGCCCGAACCACTGAGCTACTGACGCTTTATTTTTTTGTGCAAACTTTAACCCCTAATAATAATTTTTATACCGCTATATTTCAATGAGTATTTTTGTAAATAGACAGATTAATGTGGTAATTTTTTCTATTCTAATTATCATACCACGGTAAAATAAAAATTGTGAAAATTATACGAAAAGTAATGTAAAATTTTATCGTAATTTATGTAAAACAAATGTATTATTTAAAATCGTTTTTCTCATCTTATCAATACAAATAGGCATTTAAAATAAATCTGTTTGACTGTGTCATCAAGTTTATAAATAAATTAAAGCAGGCAAAAATTTGATGTTCTGCTTGCATCCAAAACTGTGCAACACATATTCACATTCAGATTTTCTGGAGCATAATAAAAGGCTATTTTATTTATATCGTAAATATTCGATATCGTAAATATTCGATTAATTCGTAAACTCAAGACACTCTATAAAATCAATTTTAAAAATCTTTCTAAAAACCTATTTTATAAAATTGATTTTTTGTTTTAAATTTCTTGACTGTTGTTAACAGACTTGAAATTTTAACAAATTAATTATGTAAAAAACATTTTGTAACATAATAGTTATTAATTTTTATTATACATTAGAAAAAGATTAAGATGTTTTTTTGGATGTCGCACTATACCGAGTAGGACAGAGACCGCGCGGCTCGTGAGACTCACGTGCGCTGCGACCAAATTTACCTAAACTTGCAGAGCGAAAAATTGTGAAATGGCTCTTAAATCTGCCCTCTTGTAAAATGTTTAGTTTATAATAAACGACTCGCTTTAGCTTCGCTACAATAATTATTTTTTCATTATATCTGATTTAACAAAGCTGATATATGTTTTAAGTTAGACCTTCAGCAATTTAAATGTGTAAACCATAACTAATTCTGTGCAGTAGTTTTTGCGTCATTATGAATACAGATAAACAAAAAAATACAAATGTAACATCTATACTCTATAGGTATGATAAACTCCTCTCACTCTCTCTCAATTAAGTTTTGCCAAATATCTTCTATGTCAGACATTTGTTAAATTACATTTTTATGATACGTACAGAACTTAGGGGGCGTTCATAAAATACGTGAGATATTTAAGGGGGGGAGGGGGTCGAGTCAAATCTCATCTAATCTTACGTTGGAGAGAGGGGGGATCTCGGCAAATATCACGCAATTTTTTTTTGATTGAAACAAAAAAAATTATACTATTTTGGTCCAGCTATTATACATTGCACCAGCTAAGCAAGCGCGTATGTTCCGCAAAGTGCGACCCTCACGGATTGTCACAAGACGAGCTTATGAGTTACTGTGCGCAAGCGCCAACGGCTTAGAGTGGCTAGATTAGAACGAAGTTGAAGGAGCAGAGCAGAAGGACATGTTGGTTCCAATAGTCTATCTTGAGACCGCGCATGATTCTCCATGGAATGAATTAGAGTAGATATTCTTTTTTTCACAGTAGTTACGATTTTAGTAATCTATTGTTTAATTTTTATTACACTTATAATTAAACTCTCAGCAATATTGATTACTAGTCTTAACTAGTCGTAAATAAAAGCAAGAAGCAATTTTTTTTTCTTTTTACAATAACAATCCAACGCTTTTACGTAAGAGACCCACATTTTGAAAAATCTCACGTGAGATTGGGGGATGGGGGAGGGGGTTCAATAAAATCTCACAACATCTCACCAGGGGGGAGGGAGGAACAGAAAATAAAAAAAAAACACCTCACGTAATTTTTGGACGCCCCCTTATGTATAACCTTCATACAATAACGTATTCTTCAAGTATTTATAATATTTTTAATTTAAAATGTATGTAATTAACTTAAATATACAGTATAATAAAAAGTTATTTATTAGCTACCTGTCCTCGTTTTGGTAATGTTGTTAATGAAATTATGTAAACGAACCGACCAATTTTCCGGGATAAAAAGTAGCCCTTGTCACTTTAGTAAATTACCTCCATCCAATGCCGCATAAAAAGAGCTTAAATACTATTTTAAAATACTGTTTAAGAAACACTGTTAGTTTAAAAAAAAACACTAGCAGCAGTATGGATTGTATACAACTTATAGTATTCTTAACCCCTTGTTGCTTGCGTTAGGAGACGGACTATTTTGAATCCAATGGCTGAGATTTGAACCCACAACCTATAGATGAATCCAACGCATAATCAAAAACTGTGTAAATGTAAAGTAATAACTGATATAATAACACACAGCTTATACTCCTTGAGCTAGGGGGGTTTCGTGGTTGAAATCTTGAGACCAATGCCCTAGTTATTTATATTTAGGCTCTTTCCTTACACGCATATAACTATATTTTACTAATTAAAACTACCCTATCGTAATTTCGCATTTTATATTCAAGAGGCGATAAATTATTTATGATAATATATTAGTAGCTCTTACTTTATCAACGAAGTTTCCGTCAGCCGTGTGAAGAGTGTCCTTCTTATTGGTAATTCTCACGAGGAAAACGTTATTTGCGTCTAGGTAAAAATAATAATAAACTCCGACAAACTTTTATAGTTAAAGCAACTATAAATTTTAGAACTTTCTTATCCATAAAGAAACGGTCTTTAGAATCTTAAGACTCGTGTGAATTCAGTTGATTGTATTGATTGCGTAAATAATATACCAAAACAAAATTTTTTTTTTACTATTTTTGTCTTTCTGTCTGTTTTTTCCGGCTAATCTCTGAAATGGCTGGACCGATTTTGACGGGACTTTCACTGGTAGATAGCTGGTGTAACAAGGAGTAACTTAGGCTATTTAACATCTCGCTACGACCCATAAGAGCGGAGCAACACGCGAACGAAATCGCGCGGGTCGGTTAGTAATTAATATAATTAGTTTTCTACTATCCAATTATTAGCATCTCCTGTAACACATTTATAAAGGGATGAAATCTCAAAAATTATTTAAACCGTGAGGGGACAGGTTAGAATACAATTCCTCTCTGCCACTTGGAGAGCATCTCGTAAGAGCCGAGTAACCCAGCACCCTCCTTGGTGGTAAGGGATCTGTTCCCCGACTGGCTTCCTACCACTAGCATGCGAATCCGACCGCTAGGTGTCTCTGACGCGTTCCGGCCGAACTGCATATGTGCCAGATCTACCACTCCCTCTCCCATCCCTTTACTGCTGCGGTTCCAATGATTCTTGCTCGGGCTCATTGAAAGCGCAGCAGTCTTCTCCACACTCTATAGACGGCAACACATCGACAAAACAAGAGATACCCTCTAGTTTTGTCGTCGTCCACGGGCGACGGGGTAACCACTTTCCATCAGATGGACCGTCTGCTCGTTTGTCCCTTATCTATCATTAAACATTTTTTTTAATTAATTAGTCGAGCGAGAGTCGAGTCGAGTATACACATTGAAACGAATTATACAAGCCTAGGCCCTATGAGTTTTACTAGTAACCACTAATTAATTCCTTTATCCACTTCCTGCCTTCATCATCAGATTATCTTCAAGATACTAAGTTATAGTTCAATACAATTCATGTTCCTCTTAACTCCATTTTACAAGTTTGATATTAATACGACAATTTAGGTTAAGTATGTAGATTTGGAAATTACTTCTGAGATGAGTTCATTGTTACTGTGTTACTAGCGTAGCTTTTAACTGACTTAAGCATATTTTACTTAGATTAGACATTAAAAATCGCTACAAATGCTCCATTCAAGTGTTAGGTTACAAAATACATTACAGACTAATATAAAGTACAAAAAAATAAAATGGTGATAGTATAAGAAGCCGGTATTTAAATTTTGTTTTGATCCTTGAGCTTCTTAATAACTTTTTATCTCGCTCGAATCTTTCCGGCACCGAGTCAAGTAATGCCACTTCACGTACCTATTAAATGCAACTCGTGTGAATATGGCGCTACTAATTTTAATCCTAACGATGCTTCGTTTCCGCGACGATCGCAATTTGAACCATGTTCAGACTAAGAAATTCCATATAAATATATCTTCATCAACATGTTGTATAATTCATCTGAAATTTAAAGTTTCCTTTTTTTATGGCAATTAAGGGACAAACGAGCAGACGGTGGCACCGTCAAAGTGGCGGCCACTTTGACGGTGCCACCGTTGCCCATGGACATCGGCAACACAAGAGACAGAATCTTGTATTGCCGATGCGTTGCCACTTCGAAGATAGGATGAAGAAGGTGAATGAAGAGAAGAATGCTACAGTTTCATTGGAATCTCATCAAAAACTCAGAGTTCACTAGAACCGTAGCATTAAAGAGATGGGAGGGGGAGAGGTCAATTACAATGACACTAGGCGGTCGGATTCGCATGCTGGTGGTCGCAAGCAAGCCAAACTCCCCTACCAGTAATGGGGGTGCTGGGTTACTAGTCTCTTACGAGATGCTCTCCGAACGGCAGAGGGGAATTGTATTCTAACCCGTCACCTAACGGGATCGAAAAAAAGTATTGCAAATGATGAAACTATTCAAAAATTAATATAAAATTGCATAAAAATGATCATTCTATAAGTATCTTACTCTTATGAATATCTAACGAAACTAAATATCAAACAATACAATAAAATATCATGTTTTATTTTTATTAATATAGAAATCTGAATTCTACAGGCTTTCAGCGACTGAAAGGTGAAAAATTGAAACGGATTCGATTCAATCTCCTGTCACTGCAATAACCAGATATGAACTTTGTAATGATCTAGGTCAAACTGCGCTCTGATAGTTCTCTATTGACACTTTCAATCACAACCTATTAACCAGATTAGAACTTTATTTGCAGTTCCTCATTGAAACTGTTATCTACTAAAGGGAAATCACAAAATTTTTGGAAAATTTTAACTCTTAAGCGACCATGTTTATTATACCAATAATACCAAAAGGCTTATTTATTTTCCTTATCTGATACTCAATACGCCCACGTCCAATCTTTTATGTATCTACCTAAAAACGTTACCGAGGAAAGTTGTCTCGCCCTAAACAAAATACGAATATATTTCCTCTCTTTACACGGAACGATCTGTTATAGGGCTGCACCTTCCGTTATAAACCCTCGAAAGGCCGTATGTTGGAGAAATAAAACCGGGCATCCATCTTGAAGAGAATTCATCATGTCACGTAGAAAACGTGTGCAGAATTCCTACGAGATATACATTTTACCTTCAACGCTTTTATTTTTTATCGCTAGACCTTAAGATTGATTTTACTTTTGGGAACAACTGTTCAATAATAAAACGAGCCTTTACATATCAGTACAGGAATATCGCTTGTTGAATCGTAATAACAAACAAACTATCTCATGTGTTAGTTCATTACCAAATGGTTGTTGATTCCATTAGTAAATCATACTATTGTTTGATTTTGAATATAACAATGGAGTTGTTCATCATAACGTCATTATGCTTTTGTAAAGCTGATATACCACTTCTTGTTACTTATTACTACTATTCACCATGTATTTCGTAAGTCGATATTTATAATAACGAGTGCGAAAAACAGTCACTGACCTTTTAATAGAATATAAATAAATTTTTGAGCTAAAGCAGTTTTTGAACGATGCTATTGCATATTGTATAAAATCACATTATTATTCTGCCAAGTTCAAAATGAATTATGAAATCTTACACATGGCTAGGATAAAAATGCTTACTTATTTTATTGCTTCTTTCTATTGTCAGTATTAATAAACAGCATTTGTATTGCAAAAAATACTTTAATGTGTGCATATTTATGTAGTCATATCTGTTATGCAGACGTGGTCTCCGCTACTGGCTTATTTGTTATATACCATGTCTCGTTCTCATATTACAATATAGTTTTATGTTTTCACACTTTTATTGCATTAATTCATCGCTACTAAATTTGAACAATATCCAACATTATTTAACATTCCATCCCCCTTGTTCGATTCACTTTAATTGCTCACATTTATATATTGGATCTCCCTTCAAATTAAATGGGACCAACCATATTTCAATGACGCGTAAATGTGGGTGAAGTAGTGTCTAACATTGTTCTCCGTTGAGATGTCGATTTTAATAAGCTTGTTTCGCCTGCATAGTTATAATGCGACACTCAATCACGCAGGACGATTCTAGGCGTCGTTGACAAGTTCTTGCAGTCTGGCCACGAAATGTCTGACGCCTATTTGACACGAGTAATGAGACAGCGTTCTTGAATAATTCTGATGTTAGAACAATAAATAGACACATTTCTTGAGAATATGTATTGTTACATCAGATTTAACTCCATCAGTCACAGAATCTACACGAAATAATAATCAACCCTGTTACGTCGCTGTTTTTATAAGACAATTAAAAAAAAGGAATACCACTAGTATTCCTTAACCCCCCCTCCAAGTAAACTAAAATGCTTGTGTTAAGAGTGGGCTACGTCAGTAGTCGAATGAGTAGATTTGAACGCACGCCAGGATCCAACTCCTGAACCACTGAGCTCCTGACGCATGAACCATGTTCAGACTAAGTCTTTAAGTTTTTATTAAAAGCTATTTTGGCAAGTGTTAACAACATATGTTATTATATTATATATATTTGTAGTCAAAACAAATACTTCTTAAATACAGCATTTGAACATTTACTTGTAGGTGAGGAGCAGGCAAATGAAAGCTAAAAAACTTGTCTTTATTTTGAATATTACAAAACGGATTACGTTATAACTTTACAAGTCACGTATCGCTTCTCGTGGCCCATAACGCCAGCAGGGAAGCCCTGGTATTGATCGCGAGCGCCCCACAGTTATGACCACCGGCGACAGGAGGGCGCTCCTCCTCCGTAAACATGTGCATTGACAGCTGAGCGCTAAAAATATTTCCTCCTACTGAATTAGCCTAAGAAACAAATGTGGGAAGAAGAACTATTCTCAATTCTAAGGATTCTTTGATTTCCATCAGAATAATGTTATATAAACTAACAGATAGTTTGAGGCACGAGGAAAACGTGATGTCATGAAGAATTTCAAAAATACTTGTAGATTTGTTCGCCAAAAATTAAGCCATATGGGTTAGTGTTTTAACTCCATTCCAATCTTCCAGTCAGCATAACGTATCCAAATTACCAATCAAGAGTGACTACAAAACACCAGTAAATATTCAAATACACCATGAGAATATAGTATACTATTAGAATACAAAATTTTACTTGTTGTTACCAAGCAATTATGACGCAAACGATCATATAGAACAATGGTATGTTTACAAAATTACTTGATTTTCTGGGATGGTCTTGCGCCAACAGGTTTTGGTCGCGGCGAATTACTGTGAATCTTATTATTTTACGCCTATTTTACACTACATTATACATACAACTAGCGTCAATAGTGGAATTATTAAAATTATCGTAATAAAATTCGACTCTTGGTCATTACAACGTAGTGTTGTTGGAAAGCGATAAAATTCCGATACTTAAACTAATTTTATTACCAACTAATAACAACATTATGTTTCAAATGTTATCGGAAAGTTCGGTGTAATTTAAAAGTTCTTTAAACAACACATAACGTATCTAAGTTAATATAGGTAAAGTTGAGATGCATTTAATAGAATTGTAGCGTTTTAGATCTTAACTGTTGTGTCTGAGGTGATTGACCTCTGTTTCCTAATATCCTTCAAATAGCTGTTAACATCCGCTCCAATCTTCTTAATGGAGCCTTGTTTTTAATCGACACTAGTGATTTGTCCTCTCACTCCCAAGCCTGTTTTGAATACTAACGTTGCATGCGTCGTGTGTTCTCACATAAACATCCCGTAGCGAAGGATGTGGGTTAACCAAATATAATTTAATCAGTACCTACGTAGGAAATGAGATTACCAAATACAATCTAATTTACACTCGCTGCGTACTATTTATGTAGTCGTTGCGCTGTTAATTAGGATAGGAAGCACGTATTAATCTTCGTTTAAGATTGTCCGGTGTACAGAGTTTCTGTAAATTAGTTCCGTAATTCATTGTAGAATAGCATACTGCTGAATTAAGTCTCTGACAAGGAATATATGACACTTTTTTTTCACTATCAAAGAACAAACGGCGACTAAAGATAGCCTAACATTAGCGAATTGCAGAAAAAATATTATTTTTTTGCGTCTTAAAATTATCTATAAGCACTTTTATTGTACTTAATATAATAATTTTAACAATATATATAGATAAGATTTTTCTTATTGATGATAATAATTTTTTATACTATCTTGAAAATTATCTGGCTACTGAACGTATGTTATTCCGATATGATAACGATTATTATGTATATATTATTATTAACAACTAATTTTATCTTAAATATTGTTAATTGCGTTAACGTCATGTCAGGGTGTATATAATAGACTGCATAAATGTTACTGACAGCATTTATTTATGCTAGAGTTTATCTTTTCTTACGAAATGTCTTTGCTTCATTTTTCTATTCTACTAAGCAAATAGATCCCCTTATGGAATAAATTTGCAAATATCCTTTGTGCTTACTTTCTCTACTACTTTATATAAGAAATAGATATCTGTTGCGATACGTTATTGCGAATTTTTTGTTACTTATTGATATCAATTATGATTATGTAGATGATATCTTTAAAATTTCCTATCAGATTTTTTCTATCGAAAAATTGTGATATACGTATTAAATTTAGATTTGGATGATAATTATTTAGATTGATTCGATAAATTCTTTTTGAACAATTTAATATTACCTGCACTCCTGAGAGTTTTCTAAAATTTCTCAAAGGTGTGTGAACTTTTCCAACTCACACTGGGTCAGCGTGGTGGACAATGGCCTAACCCCCCTCCTCATTCTGATTAATGGGGTGTGAAGATGATGATGATTTGATAACATTCAAATAGGCGCATAGCGGTTTCTATAGATCTTAATTACGTACTTTACATAGATTATTATGTTTATCAATAGATTTTAATGATTACGAATGGCGACAAGCCAAAGATAAGTAATAAATAAAAAGAAGACTGGTTAAAATAAGGTTATCTAAATTGTGTTTTGTTAATCTTAAAACATGATAATATTAACACAGCACTTTAGAATTAATATTATCAATTTAATTTTACTATTGTACACTAATAGTTAACAAATGCATTAGATTCGTTTGTAGCGGAACAAGATTGCGTTTATCTGTGTATATGCGGGTGCCTTGTATAATATTCTACTCACCCTCTTGTACCGGTAGCATTGACACCAACAGAGATAAACAAGATTAACTTCGAGTCACACCATAGAGGCTTTTTTCCATCATTGTATATATAATACATTTTTAACTGCTTTAAAGGCGTTCTAGTTTCAAGAAAATATAGCATACTTAAAAGAAAATTTGTATTCGTCTTGTTCAATATCTTCATATCATTAATATGAAGATATTGAACAAGACGATAAGACTAAGGAACTCCCTGAAGGTACTAACAGTTAAAAGAACCGAGAATATCCGAAACTACACTCCCTCACGGTAAAAAGGATGCCTTAAATAATAAATAAATTGGGAGACCTACATCTGCCGAATTTTTGACCTCTCTAGCTATGATAAGATATAGGTAAAGTTAATAATCGGTACCTTGATCTCTGGGGTTTTCTTAACGACTTGATAAATTAAGCAGCAACCTATTAGAATTGAATTTAACAAACATGAGAGTATCAAACTTTTGTGAGTACTAAAACACACTAAATATTGTGAGAAGAGCTTTTAAAGATATATGTCTAAATATACTATAGAATAGTGATCCTTTTTAGATTCAAAACTAACCCTTATTGAGTTTCGAGAAACCACAGAAGGACTTCTCTTTCAGAGGATATTACTAAACCGAGAGGGTTAAGATGGGAAATGTCCGAGATATTTCCGCCTTGGGGGAGCGATGATTTAGAGCGTGAGATAGTGGGCCTCCGGTGTTTATTTTTAGATTTCGACATCCGTAAGGATTACTGACCCGCATCAAAATATGTACAATGTTTATTTTTTACTCGACTACGAAATATAATATGCAATTTATGAGTTATTAAATATCATGCAGTAAATGATTTATTTAAGTGTTAGCTTAAACTGTTTCTATAATATCATTTCTCGATTTATATGAATAATCGTTTCATACTCCACGGACTATTATCAATTTTATCGTTACGCCCAATTGGTTTAATTTTATTATACCCGTTTTAGACGCGATGAACTGTTTTAAAAATAGTTTTATATAACTATTACCATCATGAAATAATTTGTGAAGCCAACGTAATTTTAGTCTCTTGGCAAAGTTAATGTAGTACAATATGATATATGCCTTAACAAGAGTCTCATAGCAACGGTTTCCGGCGGAAAGCGTCTGGTAATACCTTCAGAGTTCCATCGAAGCGTGTACAGCGTTTTAATAAGGCTTATTATAATCTCGGTACCAAACACTTGTAACTCGACGTTTCCTGCATAATTTGTGGTCATTTTGCTAAGAAATCTTCCTAGTTTATCATAGCTTGTGTTACGCGCTCCGTTGGTTTCACGGCCGGTTATAATGTTACATGCTTCGACGTACATGCCGCAATATTTACCACTACATTATTTGATTGCGTCAATTCTCGATAACAGACGATAAGTTGTTTAGTTCGAGAGAAATTTTATGTATGTTCTGCTTATGACGTCTAACGCAGCGCACGGTTTTACAGCATTTTGATCGTTTGGAGAGTTTATTTGCAGAAATAACATTTCATTTGGATTGTATATTTAAAGGTAATATATTTTCTAAATTTGATTGAATATTTATTATCAATTATGGTCGCGAAAACTGTTGGTATTTAGTTAAACGCTTTAGACTTTCTGTGCAAACTCAAAATATTTTATTCAAATAGACTTTTTTAAAAAGTACTTTTGACACGTCAAAATTGGTCAGTCAGTCAGTTTGTCTGAAGCTACCGCCAGTTCGGAAAGCAGTTTCCTGATGAGAAGAACTGGCAAGAAACTCAACAGTTGCTCTTTTCAAAATGCCATTGTTTACATCAGTCTGTTTTAAAAAGGTATAATCATTCAGCTGAGCATCAACGTCATTTTGCATCCAAGCTTTGTCATCATTTAAATAATCTTGTACATAGTAGTAAGCTTTATTTACTAAACACTTTTTTATTCGAGTTTTAAATTGCTGAAGTGGCAAGTCTAATATAGTCTGTGGGATCTTATTATAGATGCGAACACCAAGTGCCGTTCATAAACAAGTTTATTTTTGATGAATCATGCATAAATGCAAATTTTTCATTAAAAATCAGTTGTTCCATTTTCATTGCATCCTTAATTACGCGGTGTATTTCACATGAAAGGAAAGCTCCCGCGGAGGTGAGTGCGTTAATCATAACAGCGTTCAGAGCCATTGTCTCGCCCGCAGCTGCGCCTGACGGCCAGCCGACGCCGACGTCCTCTAAATACAAATCATTGTCAAGTTCAACAAAACCAGCGTGTGGGGACTAACTAACATACAACCACGCCAACGCCTTCCTTCATTTATTAAACTGTCTGGCTCTGAGTTACCATACCTAAAACATAAAAAAAAATTACAAGCTTTTACTACTAACACAATAACAATGTTGTTTTGCTCAGTAAGATTCTGTTTGTAACTATTTCTTGCTGCATACATCGGAATTTCATTAATCTGACAGATTAATTATTTAATAACCATCGGAACTTTACTCCGATAGTATAATATTTCATTCATTTTTTTACTTTTTTTATGGTAAGAGAAACCTGATCCTGTTAATGCTATATCGATCGATAGTATCTTCAGGCGATTGATCAAGTTACTTCCGCGTTTTGTGGTATTCTGGTCGTGTTAATGATGACACATAAGCTTAGTCCGCTAGTAAGGCAATATGCTACGAGATCATAAAATCGTTGTCAAGTTTGACACGACTAAATTACTTATATATAAGTAAGTACTCATAATATTCATGCCCATTAAATAACAAAAAAATTGTTTCAATGTTGCTAAGGCCTTAAGATTTTCAAGCGTATCAAATCTGGTTTTATTCTCGCATCATAATTCATCAAGCCTTCGAACAATTTCATCAGTAAAATATTTATATTTTAGTTTTGTAACGTGAATAAAATATTATTTTTCCGGATTTGCTATCTAGTTCAAGTTCAAGATTCCGCCCACCAGGTTATTGACCGCCCTTGGTACATGCGCGACGAGCAAATGCGTATTTCCTCTCTAAGTTCTATAAAGTCAATTGCGAAACCATTGATAAAATCTATATTGTCGTCTAACGATTTGTAATAACGTTTCCCGGTCGTAAATACAACGCTCGCATTAAGCTAAGCGCTTAGTGTTTGCGTATTGATAATTCCTTTTATCTCTGTTATAACTGTTTAAACAGGCTTTGGTTCTGCCCCCTTTTATGGCACTCTTGTATAAATTAAGAGCAAATCTCAATTTAATTTTTGGGCATCGTTTCATTTTAATATTATATTAATAACAATAATTTAGTATCACGTAAAATCCTTTGTAGCTGAATCTCGCAGTCTCCCTTTTGTTCTAAATTGGATGTTTTAAATATTAACATTCTTTGCATATCCTGGCCATTGTCTATATCCCTAATATTTGTAGCTGGATTTGGGTGTATTCCATAGGGTTTTTACATGAGGGTATATGAGCAATATTGCGTTTGTGATGTTATTGATTGCCGGCAACAGGTTGCTGGGGCGTCCGTCCCCCGCGCTACCGGCACCTTCACTTTCTTCGAATTCGGTTTAAAAGCCTCTTATAATTTGGGAGTTTTGGAATGTGCTTTGTTTGTTAATCATAATTCCGATAGCAAATATCAAAGTTTGCCTTAACCAAAGTATACAACTGTATTAGTGGTGGATTGTGCTTACATACTAAAGCTGCTATCTATCTCATGTTCTATAAAACCTTATGATCGTCTATTCCTAAATATAAAAGTGTTATAAAGTTTGTCTATTTATATAATACGTTCAAAATGTGAGTTTTATAGGGTTAGCATAATTCTGATTTACTAATAGTAAAATAACTGCATTTAATATAGTACTAGTAATACTTTAGGCATGTCACCTAAATTCTCAGTTAGCTTGTTACTAAATATACCTTGATAACATCAAAATCAAAATATTTGCAATACAAATTAAAATAATAAACCTTTAATACCTTCTAGATATCTATAGATTATACTAGTAGTGCAGTTGAAATAAAATATAGAATTTTTGTGAACCTAAAGCTTCTTTCTATGTCTTTTCTATGACTTCTAAGACTTTCCATTATTTGTGTTGCCTGACCGTGGAATTTATCAACTTCGACTAACGTCATTAAATTAAAATATTTATAGCTGTCAATAGTTATTATAGTTCCCTTAAAGTTCTTAAAATACCTACACACATTTCAAATAACAGGAAAGTTTCTTGTTAGTACAGTGTTATCAGATATTAGGATTCAGGGAACGTGTACCTTAACTGGTTTTCTTTGTATTGTACATTTAAAGTTTGTTATTCATTGCATTATTGAGTTGGATTGTGTATTGCTTTGTTTATTAATTAACTTTTCAAACTACAAAGGTTTTTAAATATCCTAATCCTAATAGAACATGATTTTGAGTTTCCCATGTTATCCCTATTGATATAAAAGTTTAAAAAACGCATAAAACTTTACAGTAATCATGGACTGCTTACGTTTTGCATTATTTTAATTTTTTATGCTTAAATCAAATTAAATGTTAAACTTTAAAAAATATTGTAAATGCCCAAAATTCAAATTATTTCGCAAAACCGTACTTTCAGGACTTTTGGCTATTTATGTGATTTTTATCTAATATAATTTATATTAAAAATTGTTATTCCGTCAACTCTATTATAATATAATGTTTAAATAATAAGCTTTAATCCAATCATAATTCAAGACCGCAAGATTAGTCCACTGTCAGCAACGCACCTAGCAACACCGGACGCTATTATATATCCCAGACACGTCCAGGGATTATTGACGAATTGATAATCTGCTAACACAATGCTTGGATTATTATAGTTCACATAATCTATACTGTTACTAGAATTTATCTATACTATTATATAAAGAGGAAAGATTTGATTGTTTGTATATTTGTATGTTTGTTGTGAATAGGCTCGAAAACTACTGAACCGAATTTGAAAATTCTTTCACCGATAGGAAACTACATCCTTTCCGGGTAACATAGGTTATGTGGTGTTGCCATAAATACTCTAATTAATAAGATATGGCCAATTAAGTGCCATAAGGTGGTCATTTTGTTAATTGAAGAGTTTCTCAGAATCAACAAATCCGATTTAAAAAATTTTTTCACTGATAGAAAACTACACTATTTGTGAGTGACAAAGGTGATTTAGTGTTGCCATGTACGTTTTTTAAATAATTGAAAATGGCGATTTTGTTGTTACAAATCCGATTTAAAAAATTCTTTCACTAATAGAAAACTACACTACTCGTGAGTGACAAAGGTGATTTAGTGTTGCCATATACTTTTTTTAAATATTTGAAAATGGCGATTTTGTTGTTACAAATCCGATTTAAAAAATTCTTTTACTGATAGAAAACTACACTTTTCGTCAGTGACAAAGGTGACTTAGTGTTGCCATATGCATTTTTTAATTAATAGAATATGGCCATTTAGTTGTTACTAATCCGATTTTAAAAATTCTTTCACTGAGAGAAGTCTTTAGTATTTCCGTCTCTCTTCTTCTTATAATACCTATCACTCTCTTTTTTCTCTCTTTATTTTTTATCTTTATCTGTTTAGTATGATCAGTCTCCTTTCACTTTCTTCCTTTTGATTATCTCTCTCTCCCTCTCTTTTTCTCTCTTTCGCTCTCTCTCTCTCTCCTTTACATATTCAATGTTATTTTTGCTCTGTCCTTTTTTTATAACTTTCTCACTCTCTTTTTTCAAATAATGAAAAACTACACAATTGCACAGTGACAATTTAAGGACATCCATTATAATATTGCTTTAAATACCCGGAGCGAAGCGAGGGCAGGCAGCTAGTATATTATAAGTTATTTATTCATAGTTATGAGCCTTATTCTCCTTATAAACTAGCACCTGTCTCACCTTCGCGCGGCTGCTCTACATGTAATAAGCATATATTATACATATTAAAACACTGTCTATCGGTGAAAACCGCATTAAAATCCGTTATCCGTATTGATACAGGTGATCTCAACTTGGTAAACATATTTCATTATTACCATGCAGAATTTAATTATACGCTTTATATTAAGTATAATACGCCTATATAACTTCCAAGCTACTATACAGCTCTCTATGTAGATAATTATATCCAACCATTCCAACCATTCCAAGTCTCTCATATAATGTAATTAAAGATTAACTATTTATAGCTTTTGATAATCCATGTCATGGATGATGAATTTTGTTAAGGAAATATAGTACTAGAAATATATATCAAACATGAAATCCCAAAAAATCGGTAAAACCGCAATTTTCATCATACGTAAACATGCTCTAACCACAATATGAGCAGGAAACATTAAAACTTAATTCCAAAATAGTGATTATGATAATAACTTTAATATATTTCAAGCCATGTCCAATGTTCATGAGCAGTCAAATTCTGGTTATAAAAAGTTAAGAGCGTAATACATAAATCACTGTCTATCGTAGCAATATTCCAGCTCACGTATTGGCTGTTATCGGAAAGAGTCGTGGGAACTTGTTGTTGATACAGTGATAACAGAACAAGTTGATATCGACTAGATTAATGTAGGATCAGATACTTTCGACCTGCTTATCTTTGATTTCTCCGAACTCTACGAGGAAGTAGATTATAAAATAAAGTTTCGTTTTAGTGTGGTAAAAGTTGAGTAGGTAATTCAAAGTAGCTGAACGTTAATGGTTTTGGAAACAACAAATTTTTTTATGAATAAGCAGGCAGTCCATTTGATGGTTAATGGCCCATAAAAGACAGCTATATTAGAAAGTATATCTTTTTTGCTGATGCTGTAAAGAGAAGAGTGTTGTGGTTTAGCAGGACCAAATCCAAAACCAAATATCTGCTGAAATCACTGAACTAATTTTAAGGCACAAGGTTACACCAAAGTGTGGAACTTTGTACTATTTATTTTTATCTATAAAGCAAGTGATATAATTATAAAAAAATACTTGTGCAAGATTATCGTGATAGTTGATTTTTCGGTTTCACTTTATGCTAATAAACAAAATCGAGGCTTCCTTTTGTAATCACTTGACCAAATGCCTAACTAGTTTTACTTGTACTGATTAATAATTATTTTTTTGCAACCGTTTTCTGATTACGTATATCTTACAAAACATCTTTAATATGACACTTATTTGTTTAGTGTTTTACAATGAATTTCTATCGGAATCAATCATTTCGGAAGACTAAAATCTATAACAACATAGAAATTTGCGAAGAAAGAAATATTTTCACCTCTTTTATTAACCGACTTCAAAAAGGAGGAGGTTCTCAATTCGATTGGTATAATTTTTTTTATGTATGTATATTAATTACGCTGAGATTTATGATCCGATTTACGTGATTCTTCTTTAGTTTGATGTGGAATAATTGCCATTTAGTTCCTTAAAAATTTAACATAGTTTGACCCATTAGTTTTCATTTTATAAACATCTTTTCCGTTCCCGCTTTTTGAGATCTATATTGTTTAAAGAGCGCGGCACTTTTTTTTATGTATGCACACCAATTACTATGAGATTTACGATCCGATTTACGTGATTCTTCTTTAATTTGAGGCGGAATAGTTACTATTTGGTCCCACAAAAATTTCACATAGTTTGATCCAGTGGTTTTAATTTTATGAACCTTCAAAAAGGACGAGCTTCTCAATTCGATTGGTATGTTTTTTTAAATTTATGTACACCGATTACGCCGAGGTTTATGAACCTATTTAGGTGATTCTTCTTTAGTTAGATATGGAATAGTTGCCATTTGGTGCCATTGGCACCGACTACATAAATAACAATTAATATATTATTGTCTTAATAAAGAGAGAATAATAAATAACGGAATTATTTCTTACTTTTTAGTGCATTTTTAGTTCGAAGTCAGTTTTTTTAAACGTAGTTTTTTCCTTGTATCTGACGTATAGTTGTAGCTATAGGGGCTATAATTGTGTTTGGTGATCAAACTAAAATATTTATCTATTAGATGACCCGCGCAACTTCCTCTGACTCACATTAAAGAGATAGAGAGTGTGACATAGCAACCTATAATACAATTCTAAAAGAGCCGAAACTTTATTTGTTTTAGCGCCGTTTAGGCAGAGCACGCACGGAAAGTCTCGCAATAGGAATACATTTTTCCCGTTTTTCCAACATTTTTCATTCATGCTCCGCTCCTATGCGTCGTTGTGTGATGTTATATACTATATATATTCTTGCTTAATAATCAAGGACTAGGGATAAGGGCTATCCGACTCTAAAATAATTTTTCAATTCGAAAAAGTACCAGCTTCCTTAGAGATACCCACGTTCAACCAATTAAACAAACTTCAGCTTTAATATATCAGTATATTTTGTTAATTATGTTGGCAACACTTATTATCCGAGTAGCATCCTGTTATTTGATGTTGGTAGGTATGAGTAGCATTTTTACTTTCTTGAATGTTGGCCAACTGATAAACACAAATCAAAGAAAGGGATAGGTAGGGATTGCAAAATAAATACGCCGTCACGACGGGATAATGTGATTTCATTGCGAGTATTCTAGGAGTAACTCTGAAGGTCTGAGTCTGAAGTATCCTCCAGGGAGGATATTCTAGTCAAGCTGTCATACCTTTAGTCTGTGTATAGACTACAACTCTCTTCTCATTTTTAATTAACAATATAAAATTAAATCGAAAAACTTTTCCTTTTTGAAGTCGGTAGCAAATGACAATGTACTAATATTATACTTATGTTGTTTCCAGGAGCGGCTTGGCGCGGCGTAGCGGGCGGGCCGCGCCATGGGTAACAAGTGCTGCAGCCGCCGTCACGACCCCGACAGACCCTTAGGTGAGTTCACCCCCCTCCTAGTACCCTCGCCTCATAAGTATCTGACGATGAGCTCAGACGTGACCTAACAACTCATTTTACTTCGAACATTGTTACAATTGTCTGTAGTGCTTCTAGTCTGTAGTCTTTTGTATGGAATGAAAAAAATCGAAATTAAATATAATTTTAGAAATAAGAATTGAGTCTTTTAAAAAAATATCAATGACGTGAGTTTGCAGTTTGTAAAATACTTTATTTCGAGGTTGTAGTGGGACCATAAATATTATTGTAATATAATTGAAATATTGCCTAAATGGCACTTTATAATCTTTTTGAATGAAAGAATGATTTTGATGAAAAGTTTCTTGTTATCCAAATCCAGGTTTTTGTTACTAGTAAAATATACTGTTAAACCCGTCCTACCTAATTCTGCCATAAAATGTTATGATAGTTTATGCCTTAAAAAATATGTAGTTTCATAATTTGCATTTAATGTTTAAATTTTAAAATTAACTGTAAAGTTTAAGTAAATATACTTTAATGTTATATATATATTCTATCTGCTAACCATGACCTTCCATTTATCTTAGTAACCCTAAATAATTGATTTGATTTTTTAATGACAAATACTGTATTATATATGTCGGTGTGAGTTAGGTTTAGGTTAGGTTAGCCTTGTTAGGTTAAGGTTATGTTAGTCTAATTTTAGGCTTAAACAGTGAAACTAAGCGGTGGAGGTGAGTGTCTTGATCGAATAAAGGATATCCTTAAGCCTACACCTTGGTCACAAATCCAAGGCACTGCTTGGGTTCCTGTCTGAATAAAATGAGATCGTAATGCTTAGTTATTTCCTGACCGTGTTGCACCCGTAAACCTTACATTATAGGCCATCCATTTTCCTTTTTTTAAGTTTACGACCTATATAACTTGGAGATATTGCAAGGAGGAGAGGGGGTATATTGAAAAACAGTACTATATTGAATTAATGATATTGAATGGACTAATGGGTGAACGCAACGTAGATACCGATAAATAACTAAACATTATGATCTTTTACAATTACTACAGGAACCTAAGCAATACCTTGGCCTTGTGACTAAGGTGAAGGTCCTTTATTCAATTGAAACATTCGCCTCCACTGCCCAGGTTCTCTGTTTAAACTTAAAGTTATTCTAACCTAACTTGCTCACTGTATGCATGTACTATACTATATAGATTAGATAAGTTAGATCTTTTGGCTTCTATTGGTATTATAAAGACCCCTCAAGATAAGTATTCTTAAATATCTTTTATGTACAGACATTAGATAATTTACGTTTTTATTATATGTGCAGTAGATATATGTAGATACACGTACTGTTCGCTCGTTGCCTCGTAACTTCCTCCTTAAACAACCCCCTTATGCTTTAAGTAAGCTCGAGTAAGTACAAAACCTAAGTCGGCGCCATCTTTTGTTAATTTAATACTTGGTAACTGTTATACCGGTCTTAGTCTGCCACAAATATCTTTTGTTAAATATAGTTTTATATGATGAACAACTTATAATCTCCTCCGACTACCGGTGTTGATACCAGACGAGAGATATATGATACAGCAATACGTATACACATGCAATTTAGATTAAGGCGAGCAGTGCCTGGGGCTTGAGATCCAGGAGCAGGTTTAAAGAGCTCTTTCATAATATATTAACTCTCAGCTCCACCGCTCGACCTCGCTAACGACAATAGATAATAAAGTAAACTTACGTGGACCTCGAGAAGGGTAACCTTAATCACAACACTATAACACCAACTTCCATGTTCACTGCACGAAAACACCAGAATGACTGAGACTAATCTATCGAATTAAAGGTTATATATTGTCTTCACGTCGGTATACTTGAAATAATATAAAATGATCTACCAGCTACTACTACTTTATAAACAGTGTTGCAACAGTATATTTGATTTTTTTTTTTTTTTTTTTATGTAACTAGGTCGGCAAACAAGCGTACGGCTCACCTGATGGTAAGCGATTACCGTAGCTTATAAACGTCTGCAACACCAGAAGCATCGCAAGCGCGTTGCCGACCCTATCCCCAATTCCCCCCAGGAGCTCTGGTCACCTTACTCACCAACAGGAACACAACACTGCTTTAGAGTAGTGTTATTTATCTTCTGTAAGGTCGAGGTACTACCCCAGTCGGGCTGCTCCATATTTGAGCAGGAAGTTTCCTACTGTGCCCTACCTCAGTTAGTGAGAAATTGATAAGGAGTAATTGTGCAAAGTCAGTTATATGATCTACTATCTGCGCCCCGCAGTTTCTCCTGCTATATTATGGATAATTCACATTATATCACTATAAATTATAGCCTATACGTTATTCTGATGTATAAGCTATATTATTGTGAAGTTTCATCAAAATCCATTCAGCAGTTTTTGTGTGAAAGAGTAACAAACATCCATTCTTACAAACTTCGCGTTTTATAGTGTTAATTAAAAAAATATATACGCAGACTAACAGTATGACAGCTTGACTAGAATATCCTCCTGGAGTTATACTTTAGACTCAGAGCTTCAGAGTTGCTGCTAGAATATTCGCGATGTAATTATCATAATTCTGTCGTGGCGGTGTATATATTTTGCAATCCCCACTTCTTTGATTTGTTTTTATCAGTTGTTCAACATTCAAGAAAGTAAGAATGCTAAAATTCTACCAACATCAAATACAAGATGCTACTCAAATTATAAGTGTTGCCAACATCATAATTAACAAAATATATTTCATTATATACGGAATCTTAGACATTTTTATATCTATAGTAAAAAGCAGTGATGGTCCAGTGGTTAAAGACTTGAATGTCTCGATGTTGGGCAGTGGACACACATTCCTGACTTTTCTGAGCTATTTGTGTTTGAAGCAATTAAATATCACTTGTTTTAATGGTAAAGGAAAACATCGTGAGGAAACCTACACTACTCAGAGTTTCCTAAAGTTCCAAAGTTGTGTGAAGCGCTGGCAACCTCCTCATTCTGAGGAGGAGACCCGGATCAACAGTGGACCAAGGGTTACGACGATGATACTAAAAATAATTGTTTATAGAGCAATTAACAAAAAAATTTAATTATTTGTTACTAGCGGCCTGCCCTCGCTTCGCTCCGGGTATTTAAAAAAAATATTATAATTGATGTCCTTATATTGTCACTCTGTAATTGTGTAGTTTTTTATTATTTGAAAAAAGAGAGAGAGGCCACCTTATGGCACTTAAACGGCCATATCTTTTTAATTAGAGTATTTATGGCAACACCACATAGCCTATGTTACCCGGAAAGGATGTAGCTTCCCATCGGTGAAAGAATTTTCAAAATCGGTTCAGTACATTTCGAGCCTATTCGCAACAAACAAACAATCAAATCTTTCCTCTTTATATAATAGTATAGATATAGATTAAGAAATGCATACGGCATGGCATTAGACATTATGATACTATGTAGCCATTTTGAATTATCTGTATTTTTCCCGAACTCTTTGGTTTGGTTAATGGTTTATCTAACCCTATTTTGAAACATTTTTCTATTTGCAAACATTGTCTAATGTTGTTTCCATTATGCTTTACATTATAAACATCTTTCAGGTTACAATACGACATTGTATAAATATTTATATACATTAACATTTCATCATCTAAGTTAACCACTGCAAAATTTGCAGTCTCGAATGCCTGAGAGGAAACAATTTTCTTTAAAAACAATGCTCGAGATTTTTTCGCACGATCCTTTAAGTTGCCCACTTAGCGTCTGTTTGTGTTTATTTGTTCGCTGTAGTGTCTTTTCGATTTTTCCACTACTTTTTAAAGTTTTACTTTATCTTTTAAACAGTTTAATATTTAGGTTTCATGAGATTCATTGTTTTTTTTTCATTTTTTTTAAATTTCTCTCTCGTTTCTTATATTGCTATGACAAAGCTATGTCGTTTAAGCTTTATTTTTCGTAAAGTAGAAGTAAGTGGATTAAAATGTGCGCTTATGTCCGCTAGTCTATACTAATATTATAAAGAAGTAAGATTTGTATTTTTGTATTTTTGTATGTAACGAATAAACATAAAAACTACTGGACCGATTTCAAAAATTCTTTCACCATTAGAAAGCTACATTATCCCTGAGTAACATAGGCTATATTTATTACAAGAAAAAATTAGAGATCCTTAGGAAATCTCACGAAAACCAACCCAAGGTGCCAAAAAATTAGCCATAAAATATCTTTCATCGCATGCGCTGCAAAAACTATTGATGATAGAACAAAAAAATGTTTTACAATATTATAGAACGTATCAATATCTACAAAAAACTCCGCAAGACCATATGTCCAACTATTATAGTTATGTCACTATAACTACTTTTTTATATTTTAAAAGTTGATAAAAATGCCTATTAAAATCAGACCATGTTTTCCATACCTTTGTTTTAATCCTTATCCAAATAAATTATTTCATATTCAAGACTGTTTCAATACCTGTAAATTACTTTTTGAATTATTAAAATCGGACCTTCCATTCAAAAGATATTACGAAATTAAAAATATCAATATAAACAAAAAATACACGCCGACGCGACGGGCCAGTGTAGTTCTATCTCGGTGATACTCGAAGTGCAGCGAGTAACGCCGAGGTAGAGGGAGCGACAGAATGCGGGAGCCAAAATGTTAAAAAAAAATTATCCACCCGTGCGAAGCCGGGACGGGCCCTAGTGTATTATAATTTTATAGCCTGTTGGCATACTTTGAGTCATAAATAAATAATGCTTTAAATTTTCATTAGTATCACATGTTTTGACGCATTAATTATTTAGACAAAATATATTCTGACTAATTCAATAATAGCATCGAAAAACAGTTTAAAAAATGTCTAAATAGAACCAAATATTATTTACAATTTTTAACTTTAAATCAACTTAGTGTAATAAACTTTATATAAAGGACTCAGTTTATAAATAAAAAAATATGTAAAATACAAAAAGCATCCAAAAGATGGATCATTAATACCTAATTTTACCCGACTACGGCTAAGCCAAAAGGAAGGGTTATGATTTTGTCAGTCTATGTATGTATGTTTGTATGTTCCACCTCAGCGTCTAAACTACTGAACCAATTTTCATGAATGAGGTGTCAATAGATTCGTAGTAACGACGTGGGTGACATAGGCTATAAAATTTTTATGATTTATTTTTTATCATCATGGTATCAAAAGACAGGTCTTGGCGAGTACATTACAAATATGTATATATATCTTATTGTTTAGGTCAACATATATGTTTAGAATGCGGTCGTATAATTCGCGCGGCCAGTCGTTGCAGTTATTTACTCGTTTAAGCAAATAATAACCAACATTACGTTACAATATGAGATTTTAAAGGTATCTCGATCGGGAAACGGAAAACTATTAAATAAAAAAATAAAGCTTAATAGCAATAAAATATAAACAATCAAAGTTTGTTGACAGTTAGATAATTCTGATTTCTTCATCATATATGCAATCTTTTTAAATGAATAATGTCCTGAAGAAATCCGAAAGGCCAGACTTCGAAAAAACTATAGTTTTATACCAAATTCCCTTTAATTATGACCGTTTGTCGAAATGCTCCTCCCAACAAATAAATATGTCAGAATAATAAGGGCGTAACTCTTAAGCGACTTAATTTTTATGGAAGCCAGTAATTTTTTTTTTTATGATAGATAAGGTGCAAACGAGCAGATGGCCCACCTGATAGTAAGTGGCCACCATAGCTCATGGACATGACCCTGAGCAAGAGCCCAGAGACCACTAGATCCGCAGCATGGCCCACATGCTGCTCGGACGGAACGCGTCAATGACACTTGGCTGTCGGATTCGCATGCTGGTGGTCGCAAGCCAGTCGGAGAACATATCCCCTACCACCAAGGGGGTGCTGGTTTACTCTTCTTACGAGATACTCTCCCAGCGGCAGAGGGGAATAATATTCTAACCCGTCCCCTCACGGGTAGAAATTATCGATAAATATATCAATCAGTGGCATTATTGTATAAGTACATATAACTGGTGATAATAAGGTTGAACGCCGGCCAAAGACCCATTTAGCTCCGGTCAAGTGTAAGTAGCCTTAGCAATATCAATATACTTGGCTCAATAAACGCTCTTGTGTACGCCCTAGTTTCCCGTTATTTTTCTTGTGTATTTACTTCAGTTGCCTTTTAAAAGATTCGAGGAAGATCCTTTATTTGTAAGGTATCTTTAACGCTTTTAGATTCACGGAATAATGTCAAGGGAGTCTTTTCATAATATCCTGCGTGATAGTAACTTGAATGGCTTTGAATTTGTTTTGTTTGCCTTCCCGTACCATCTATATAAAGTAATGTATGTCTGTTTGAATTAACGAACATCGTAACCTTTTCGCCTATGTCCTATAATGATAGATGATAATGGATATAATTTTCCAATAAATGTCGTTTGTAACGTTTTGCTAATTTGTCAATATCGATGTGTCGAATAGGCTAACAAAGTAATCAAAACCTATTTTGAATGTTGTTATTAACTAGTTTTGTCCTTTAATTAGTTACTTTCTGATTTTTTTTTCATTTTTTTTTTATGGTAGATAAGGTGCAAACGAGCAGATGGACATCGGAAAAAAAAATACTCTCTTGATTTGTCTATGTGTTGCATCCTTGGAAACAGAGTGGGGAGGGGGAATGAAGAAAAAAATGCTGCGGTTTCAGAGAACCCTGAGTAAGAGCCCATAGTCCACTGAATCCGCAGCATTGATGGGATGGGAGAGGGAGGGGGTAAGTCTGGCCCAGATGCGGCTCGAGCGGATCGCGTCTATGACACTTGGTGGTCGGATTCGCATGCTGCGGTCGCAAGCCAGTAGAGGAACAGATCCCCTAGCACCAAGGGGGTGCTGGGTTACTCGGCTCTTACGAGATGCTCTCCCAGCGGCAGTTTTCATTCGAAAGTTTCAGTAGTGTTAAAGAAGCGATAATGGTAGCACTCCCATAATGATATTTCTGCCGGCGCGTAAGTATAGGTTTGACCTTGAATGCGCAGAAGTCACAATTAGGACCTTTTAGGTACGCGATTAGTTCTCATGCGACATTTCAGTTCCCGCGCGTCTGCTAAGTCAAGCATGAAACTGCCAATGCGCAACTTACCCCAACTATTTTTGCTCAGACCTAAAGTTAGCTGCCGGCTACTATACCCTATGATGTTTAAAGACTTGAAAGAAGATATTTTCTATCCATACAAATAAATAAAATTGGAGTGTGTGTTTGTAATATCAAAATAACGGCTTTTTACTAAGTGCATATGGATGTATACACGCACACGGTACATATACCAAAACAACATTTTTTACAATTTTTGTGTAGTTTGTTCCGATTAATATCCGAAATGGCTGGACCGATTTTGACGGGACTTTCGCTGCAAATTGCGGATCTAACAAGGAGTAACTTAGGCTATTTAATATCTTGCTACGACCCATAGGAGCGCGGAGCAACACGTGAACGAAGTCGCGCGAGTGTTAAAATATTTACGAAACGTCGTTGTGTTTTTGAAGAGCTAACTAAAGTGTTGTATTTAGTGTTACAAATTTTCTATTTAATAATTATAATGTTCTGAATGAGAACTAGATTCTTGTGATATAAACTTGTATATTTTAACACGCTTGATTGTTTTAGAAATTCCACTTTAGTATCCAGTCGATCCCCTCCCAAATGTGTTGCAGTTACACGCATAGTTCAGCCAGTTAATCAATTTTATCGACCAATGTGTAAATCTTGATAAATGGACAACAAGGCGTGTTTCGTCATATAGTATATTGCGATTATGTTTAGTTTTAGCATTTTAATAATATTTTTATTTTATATAGATCTACGTTAAAGTGCCATTATCTTTCAAACCATAATAAAATAATAGTAAAACCCCTGTCTATGAAATTTAACATATTATATAATATGTATGCCTTTTAAAAAAATTGCAATAATCTTACAATATCCTGATGTTACTGATTAGGAATTTTTTTTTATACTGCGCTCCTATTGGTCTCAGTGTGATAATATAGCCTATAGAAACTATAAATGGGCTATCTTCACTGAAAGAATTTTTCAAATTGGACCAGTAGTTCCTGAGATTAGCGCATTCAACCAAACAAACTCTTCAGCTATATTTATTAGTATAGATCAGCTCTTATTTCTTAAGATAAAAAATCTTTATTTTAAGAAAATTTTAAATAATGATTTCCTGTTTACAAAGTGAATCGTTAATTTTTTTACAAATATTATTTTTCATAGCTTTATGATAGTATATGGGGTTTTTTAAAACCTTTTTTATTTTAAGGCTGATTAAAATATGCTCAAATTATCTTCTTATTTAATAATAAGATATTATTATTATATTTAAGTATTTCTTTAAAACTTATTTTCATGAAAAAGACTCATTTTGATGTAAATCCTCAAAATAATCCTTAAATCCTAACAAAAATATTGGGTCAGTAAATATCCCCATGTATTTTTTATGTTAGATAAGGGACAAACGAGTAGACGGTCCACCTGATGGAAAGTGGCCACCGTCGCCCATGGACAACGACACAACTAGAGGGTATCTCTTGTTTAGTCGATGCGTTGCCGCCTCGAAGGTAAGGTGAGGAGAGGGAGCGAAGAGAAGAATTCTGCGGTTTCTATGGACCCCGAGCAAGAATTCGGCGTTCATAACAACCGCAGCAGTAATGGAGATGTTAGAGGGAGGGGGTGGTAGATCTAGCCCACATACGGCTCGGTCGGAACGCATCAGAGACACTTGGCGGTCGGATTTGATGCAAGCCTGTCGGGGAACTGATGGGGGTGCTGGGTTACACGTCTCTTACGAGATGCTGTTCCAGCGCCAGAAGGGAATTCTATTCTAACCCCCCATCCCCTCACGGGTTAAAAAAATTATTAACAAAACCTTTAATGTTATTAGTATAAGGTAATAAAAGGATCCTGGGCACACACCTCTGACTCTGAGTTATGTGTGTTTTAAGCAATTAAATATCACTTGCTTTAACGGTGAAGGAAAACATCGTGAGGAAACCTGCACTCCTGAGAATTACCAAAAAGTTCTCAAAGGTGTGTGAAGTCTGCCAACCCGCACTGGGCCAGCGTGGTGGATTATGGCCTAATACCCTCCTTATTCTGAGGAGGAGACCCGGCTCAGGTGTGGGCCATTGAAGGGTCGTGATGTATGTATAATATGTATAATAAAACAACAAATATTTATAATAAGAGAAAATCAGCATATTGGAAGTAGAACTTACATATAATATGTCTCGCTCTTAGCTGACGCTTTTATCTAATGAATAAAGGATTTCGTACGAGAATTTATTTCTACTAAATCTGAGCTCATCCGCAACGAATAAAAGGAAAAAGAAACGCTAAAATAAAGTTGGATAGTAAAGAGTTGGCTGACTTATTAGTTTTTCTAAAAAACCACTTCAAATCCACCACGCCAGCTAATGTATTTTTAAATTGCTCCAACCGTAAAGATTATATACTTTTTGCCCGTTTACCTCGCTTTTTGAAATCACTTAAAATATATCACGTGTGAGATGTAAATGAGTGTAAGTGGTAAAAATACTTTTCAAGTAATGTTTTATTCAGTTCCAGGAAAGTCATTAAGCGCTTATTTAGTGCTTCGTTTTCATAACAATTTAAACGTATTATATTTAAAAGATGTCTCTTCTTACGATTTTGCAGCAAAAAATGTAAGAACGTACATCCTTTCATTACTCAACAGGTATTATTAAATATAATCGTCATTGCAGTTTACCTCAATACTGTTAAAGAATCTGTTCAGATTTTCGCTTATATTTATGTCTATTAGTTGAAAATTTTAAACAAAATACGTTATTTCTATGAGACTTTTTGCAAAGTACTTTTGACACGTTAGTCTGGTTTGTTTAAAAACTTATCGAAATCTTACAAAATATAGATATAGATCATTTTAACAAAAAAATCTACTAACATAACCACAAACTGGAGGATGGTTTAATTGTATATGAGTTGTGACAAAAAGCGTTTATTAGGTAAATGAAGAGAGGATGTAAGAGTTTGTTACGTCAATTATTGCTGTAAAATTAATATGATTTTTTTGTATTATTTCAGTATATCCAGCATATAAGAAGAACGAAGCAGGATTCACAACATGTCCTTCATTAGAAACGCGGTACACTGGCGAGCCCAACAACCGAGCCGTTTCTCGCAGACCTGCAGACATCGTGCGCACGCGCAACCCTGGGGCATGTAAGTTACATCACATTTAAATACTTTAAACGATAAATATATGTGTATAAAGTAATGATAAAAAAAATTATTAAATTCTATAAACATTTAGTTTTTTAAAGTGCTTTCATTATCATCATTCATTTAGAAAAATTAATCACATATTATGGTGAGTAATCACATATATGGAATATCAATCAGCATTTTATATAGATTTGTAGGTGATAATATTAGAAATTCTAATGTTATATTAATTTATAAAACCTTCTAGTCTTTACAATTAGTAGATTCACGCATTTATGTTAAAAGCCGTATTACAAATTTTAATGAATTTTGTTATAAAGAAAGATATTAGAAAAGTCTACTTTTTGACGAGACAAGAAAATGTGGGTGAGTAAGGGATATAAAAAAATCATCATATTTATATGTACTTTACGTCAATAAATAATAGAATATTTCTTAAGAGGTCTAGTTTATTATAATTATTACTAGATGGCAATCTTCCGCGAAATAATTGTATTAATACCGAAGTGAGGGTGAGCCGCTATCCTCATTAATTTGTACGCAAACATTAAATAATTCCCAAGATGTAATATCCCTAATAAATAACTACTTCCCTATTTAAATAACAAGTTAGGGTTTTGGGTGAAGTTAATCGCAAATTGGCGTAGCGCCAGGGCTGCAGCGACTCCCTTGCCCTTGTCTGGCTATATTGCTTTATGAATATACAAATGCGTTACTTGACGGCTTAATTTGCTTTAAAATATTCACATAGTTACAACTCGTTCGTACGGACACGCGCTCTACGGAATATCTTGACAAGACAATACCCTTAGGCTGTAACCACGACGATCATTTCTTCAACAGTTAAATGCTGAATTAATTTCTTGCAAAATTATCACGATATTATTTAAAATAATCTAGCTCAGTGCTTCAGGCGTTGGATCCACTATCCATAAGTCATTGGAATACTGACGTGTCCCACTCCTAACACGAGCCTTTAGTTTAGTTGGAGAGGGTTACTAGCAGTATGGATCCTTACAAACAGAGTTAACAGCTATAAATGCCTTAGAGTACCTTCCTCATATAAAAAAATCAATTTATCAAAATTGATTTGTAATCTACGAAGAATAAACAATTATTTCATTTAATCACAGTAATATAGATACAACCTCAACCTTTCAATATGCAGCATTAATAGCTTTAACAAAACCCTTCTTTTTTAAGGGATCAATCACCGTGTGAACATAAGAATCAAGTGCCGCTAATTTATTATATGAAACACTGCTCGTAGGAAGAACTTAATTTAACAATACATATTCAAGAGGATTGACTTGAAAATTTTGCTTGTCATCTTTGTTTCAGTGAAATTATTCAAACTTAATACCTTTCAAACTTTATCTCCGAGCAAATAGTGTTATATAATATCAAATATATACAATTACCAAAACTCACTGACTGAAAGGAAGGGGAATGATTTTGGCAGTCTATGTATGTATAAACTATTGAACCAATTTTAATGAATGTGGTGTCAATAGATTCGTAATAGTGATTTTTTTAATGACGTAATTTAAACCTCTTATTGTAACCTCGAAAAAATTAAACTGAGATAATCACGTGTACCAAAAGAAAGTTCTTGGCGAGTTATAGTTTTTAAAAATTTCTGTAGGGTTCTCGGACTGATGATTTTTACACTTACGTAATTAATTATGACAACAAACAAGTTATATTCTGGAAAATCCTAATTACTACGCTTTTTATGTTTATGTTATTTCATCCTAATTAAACCTGTATTATTATAAAGATAATATCTTTCTATATTGTGACTCAGTGCAATAAGAAAATGATTACATGACGATGACGTAAGACGTATTTATCCGATATTTTTTTTTACTAACAAACAGATAATTTCCTAAAGAAAATGTACTGGTTTCTTTTAATTAAGAAAAAAAATTGTTTACTTATAAGCCTTCGACTAATAAAAATTTGTAAAAAAAATTGAGAGATGCATATTGTATAGCTCTAAAAGACCATTGAGAAAACAATGATTTTTATCTCATAATGTTTTACCAACGTTTGGTACAAATATGAAAAAATATTATTGAAACGGTTATAATTAAATTATGTTATATTATTTTAAGGCATATCAAACGGAGGACGTCGCGTGGTCAAAGCACTATGCGCGTACACAGCTCGAGCGGAGTCCGATATCTCCTTCCGCAAAGGAGACCGGATGGAGGTCCTCAGCGATGCCGAACCAGACTGGTGGAGAGTTCTCCATATCACCACACGGAGAGAAGGCTTGGTGCCAGCTAACTTCGTGGCTGAGGAGAGTTCAGTTGAATGTGAAGAGTGAGTAGACGCTTACGCTATTTCTATACATAATTTTGTTTAAATTCCAGCCTAGATTTACGATGAAAAAGAAGGTTTATTATTGAAAAATATTATTTAATGTCTGTACATGATACCGGTACTGTAAATAGGATCGGTTCTCCTTGTCCGTTTCCTCCAATCTAAATATTTGAGCGTTTGCCGCATTGATATTGTTTCTCTTCTGGTCGTTTTAGAACATAGTTAACCAGGTGGCGCGGGGTCTTCCACGTCCACGTTTCGTCGACGATATGTGGCTACTCTTGTCTTGTACCATGTGGTCTTTGGGTCATCTGTGCAAACGTATTTCTTGCATCAACGTTAGGAGGCAATTTTATAGCTTCCTGTGTGTGTGACTTTTTGAGATGTTTTTGGGTAGAAGTCGAGCTTATCGTATCATTCGGTAGTCAGGCAAAAAGTCATTGATATTATCTCTCTAAATTAATAGCTCTAGATACTTTCATGATCTAACTGAAAATAACTCAATATTCTTCTTTTTTGGCATAGAGTTTTTGAAAAGCCTTTGTAATGTCTTTTAATAGATAAATGAGTAACTACATAGTGTGAGAACAAATGTTAGGAAAGGTATTATTTTAAGTAATCTCGAAACTCAATATTTTATTACAGTTGGTTCTTCCCTCATGTATCAAGAAAAGAAGCAGACAAGTTGCTATTAGCAGAAATTAACCCTCGGGGAACTTTCCTTGTGCGGCCAGCAGAACACAACCCACACGGGTTCAGCCTTAGTGTCAAAGACTGGGAGGAAGGACGGGGTTACCATGTGAAACATTATAAAATAAAACCATTAGATAATGGTGGTTTTTATATAGCAACAAATCAAACATTCCCAAGTTTGCCAGCGCTTGTCATGTCCTATACAAGTGAGTACTTTTTCATTTAACTTTAGTTGTGGTGGAAGTTTCTTCTTAATTTGTAGAGCTATTTATTTAATTGTTATGAAACCTTAGAGTATGAAGATACACTGGGAAAGGAAATACTCAATATTATTTATTACTATTATTTGAAATATTGTAAAAAATAAGTTACGATAACAGTTATATTGATTAGTATTTTTGGTAAAGGATCTTCTGCTAATTTTAACTACTATTGCTGAATTGAGACACCATTTAGGCCTCAACTAGGTTTTTCACATTCACAATAATTTATATACTTCGTAATTTATTGTATGATATAAAAAAACCGTTGTTTTTGTAAAAAATCATTGAATTGTTAACCTTATTTATTTTTTAACTAAATGTAGAGCTTATTTAAATAATATAAGTGAGCAAGATATTTATATGGGAATTTACGAATTAGAATTATTAATTTTCTTTTCGCTAAACTAACAAAAACTAAATCATAATCCAAATGATGTGCTTTCACGCGTTACAGAAAACGCGTTAGGCCTTTGCCACGTGCTTGCGAGGCCCTGTCCAAAGCCCGAGCCTCAGATGTGGGACCTCGGCCCCGAGTTGAGGGACAAGTGGGAGATACCGAGGAGTCAGATACAGCTGATCAAGAAACTTGGTCAGGGCAACTTTGGCGAGGTTTATTACGGCAAATGGTGTAATAATATTGAGGTCAGTTAAATTCTATCATAAGAAAACTATTCTTAGAAATCTCATTGTCCTACTTTGAAACAAAATTCTGATACACTGGAATTTATTTTGTTGAAATTATAAGTAAGAACAGCTAATTTGGATCATTTACAAAAATAGGGCCAACTAGATAATGAATCCAACAACCTAACCTTAAACTTATTTAAGAAGATATTTATTAATTTTTTTCCAGGTCGCCGTAAAAACACTTAGAGAAGGCACAATGTCCAAACAAGCGTTCCTTCAAGAGGCAGCCATTATGAAGAAATTCCGTCATAAACGACTAGTCGCTCTCTACGCTGTTTGTTCACAGCAGGAACCTGTATATATTGTCCAGGAATACATGTGCAAAGGATCCTTACTAGAATTCCTCAGAAACGGTGAAGGAAAATCACTACATTTCGAAGATCTCATCTACATAGCAGCTCAAGTAGCTTCAGGAATGGAGTATTTAGAATCTAAGCTTCTCATTCACAGGGATTTAGCAGCACGAAACGTTCTCATAGGAGAGAATAATGTTGCCAAAATATGTGACTTTGGTCTAGCTAGAGTTATAGAAGATAATGAATACTGTCCCAAACAAGGTTCACGTTTCCCTGTTAAATGGACAGCTCCAGAAGCGATTATATACGGTCGGTTTTCCATTAAAAGTGATGTGTGGTCGTATGGGATATTGCTTATGGAATTGTTTACATATGGCCAGATACCATATCCAGGTTTACATGGGAAGGAGGTGATAGAACAGGTGGAGAGAGGGTACAGGATGCCTAAACCAGTAGGGCATTACCTACCAGACGACATATACAGACTGATGCTCCAATGTTGGGATGCGATTCCAGAGAAGCGACCAACGTTTGAGTTCTTGAACCACTATTTCGAATCTTTCACAGTGACCAGTGAGATACCGTATAGAGAAGTGCAGGATTAGTGCTGTGATATAGTGAATTGCGTTATAGTGTCTGTTTGATTTGCAAGCTATAGCCTGCCATTGAGCTATATCCAATTTGATGACTATATGGCTGTGACTAAGGTTTTGGGAATTCCTGACAATTTCAAAGTCCCGGGAGATGAGATAGCTTACAATCAAAGTCCTGGGAATTTCCGGGACGTCGAGACTTTTATGAAAATATTTTTTTTTTGTTTTTTTATTTTGGGTAGATCGTATTAAAAAGGCATTCTTTTGTAAATATCAACATTTATTTAATAGTAAGTAAGCAAGACCATCCTCTGCCGCCAAGTGGGAAATTATTTCAGACAGAGATTTTTTACAGAATATCCTGTAATTTCACTGCTTTTCACGTTTAATTTTTTTTTAATCCGGTTCGCAAGATGTTACAGGCTGTATAAAGCCTGAAGTATTGACTCTTTGGATGAAATTTGTTTTGGATGTTTCCACACTTTCGCTGTACGTATATGCTCCATATTACACAATCGCATCATAAATGAAATTGACGACTAACAGACACAGACACAATTATAATCCAAACTTCACAGAACAACCAATATGGTGAAATAATGGCGGCGCTGCAAATGCATTTATTGTTCTGTACTCAATAGCTTCGTAGTAGACCAAGTAATTATTTAGTAAAATAACAGATGGCTACAGTTCTTTAATTATCCATACAAATAAATAAAATTGGAGTGTCTGTTAATATTAAAATAACCGCTTTTTATACACGCAGACGGTACATATACCAGAACAACATTTTTACAATTTTTGTCTCTCTATCTGTCTGTCGGTTTGTTCAGGCTAATCTTAGAAATGGCTGGACCGATTTTGACGGAACTTCCACTGGCAGATAGCTGATGTAACAAGGAGTAATTTAGGCTATGTAACATTTCGCTACGACCCACAGGAGCAGAGCAACACGCAAACGAAGTTTCGTGGGTCGGCTAGTTTGAAAATAAAAATAATTACATAAGAATTTCGACCATCTTGTCTCATCTCGAATCTCTCGGAAAGTCCCGGGAAACAACTAAAATTACGAAAAGTCCCGGGACGTCTCTTGTCTCGAAGTCCTAAACCTTAGTAGCTGTAACTAAATGGTTTTAGGACATCAGATTTATATTTTATAGGTAATGGATTTCTTACTCTGTACTATAGTAGCCGGCAGCTTAGGCTGCTATAGGTCTGAGTAAAAATAGTGGGGGCAAGCGCCCTATACTTACGTGGCGATAGCTATAACTTTTAATAATTATGAATCTATTGTCCTAATTTTAGAGCAAAGTCTGGATATAGTGTTAATGGTATATAGGACTATAAAACAATGAAACAATATTGTATGACGATGACAAGATTTTGGAGTGTGAAAGTTAATTTGTGTAGAGGTCCTTAGCAAATAAACTGAATGACGTGTGATATATTAAATTATATGTATTATAAGATTAAATATGATCAACATAAGCTTCAGAATATTCTATCATGATATAATATATGTTACAGACATTTTCTTATTAAATAATATTAGATTAAAATCGAAATCAAGATCTTTCGATTGTGTATCTAATACTCTAACCATTGCTTTTTTAATATAAAAGCTTTCATTTGTAATAAACGGAGGTATTAGTGAAAAGGTTATACAATTTATAATCATAAGAGATGGATTCTTCAATAATAAAAAATATACTTTTAAATTTATAATAAATAAAAGCTTTAGTAAATAAAAAAAAAATTCTAATAAAAGATGTTATTTTAATCAGCAAATGATTTTATAATAAATGAAAGCTTTTGTAACAAAAAGTCTTTTCTAATGAAAAGATGTTATTTTAATCAGCAAATGATTTTATAATAAATGAAAGCTTTTGTAACAAAAAGTCTTTTCTAATGAAAGGATGTTATTTTAATCAGCAAATGATTTTATAATAAATGAAAGCTTTTGTAACAAAAAGTCTTTTCTAATGAAAGGATGTTATTTTAATCAGCAAATGATTTTATAATAAATGAAAGCTTTTGTAACAAAAAGTCTTTTCTAATGAAAGGATGTTATTTTAATCAGCAAATGATTTTATAATAAATGAAAGCTTTTGTAACAAAAAGTCTTTTCTAATGAAAGGATGTTATTTTAATCAGCAAATGATTTTATAATAAATGAAAGCTTTTGTAACAAAAAGTCTTTTCTAATGAAAAGATGTTATTTTAATCAGCAAATGTTTTTATAATAAATAAAAGCTTTTGTAACAAAAAGTCTTTTCTAATGAAAGGATGTTATTTTAATTAGTAAATGCTTTTATAATAAATAAAGCTTTTGTAACAAAAAAGTCTTTTCTAATTAAAGGATGTCATTTTGATAAACAAATGCTTTTATAAGCAATAGATGGTTTAATAATAAAATAATTTTCTAGTGATCCTTTTTTCTGATTATATATGATCTTTCAATACATATAATTTAATATACACACAAACATACATTCTAACTTTAGTATTTTTATACTCAAGCGTTACTAAATTATACAGGAAAGTGTGAGCTTGTCGTTTCATATGCTTCTCATATTGATTTGTAGCAACATTTAATGTAAGTCCACTCAAAGCTAATTATAAGTATGTGAAGGGCAGTATCTTTTTTACACTTGTGACACTACTGTATGAAGTCTTTTCTCGTATTATTTATAAGTTTAAAAAAAAAAATACTAGAAATCAATGAGTGACGTCACGTATAAACATATTTCATTCAGATTTTAAATTTATTCAAAAGTAGTTTCCTATAGTAGTGTCATTGAGTGTAAAAGCCCCTAAATAAATTAGTAATAAATTAGGCACTTAGTTTCTGTTGCAATATTCACTGAAATTAGCAATAATGTTGGCAATTGAAATTAATTACAGTATTTTTATATAAATTGATGTACACGCGATTTTTGTTGGTGCTAGTTAGTCGGCCCTTGTAAATATCGCCACTAAGTTATGCTCATATGTGCCTAACCTATAGTTTTTTGATGTATGTAAGATTGCTTTGGATTTACAATCAAGAGCTTGTGGGTTCAATTGCTGTTCTAATCAACTTCCATCCAGATTTCACGGGAAAATTTATGTATAATAAGCAATTCGGACGGAAGCTGAGCTTGTCTGGGGCTTGCGACCCAGGTGCAGGATTAAGAGGCCTTTCTACTACTAGTAAACACTCCTTCACCGCTCGACCCCTCGATATTATTATTTAAATACAAAATGCCCGCCTCATCTATTCCCACTATAATGACAGGAGTCATAGGCCTGTGTTGCCAAGTTAATAGTTAAAACCTCCCTTTGTAATTATATTTAATAGTACATATTAATATTATAATAAAATTTAACAATAATCCAAAGATTTTGGGTTGAGATTGGTTATTAATTTCGGCCGATAGTGTATTATAAAAATGCAAAATTGCTAATTGATAACTAAAAAGTTTTCATTTTTGATAATAATCCTGGCAACCCTATACATTTGGAATCTACATTCCTGATTCGAAACAATGTCAGTTTTTGGATTTTATTTATATTTGAGTTAATTGTACTTCTATGAATATTGATCAATTAAAAAAACAATTTAATGAGTACCTTACCTTACCTACCTAGCAAGGTATGTACACCTTGCTTGTTCTTATTCTATATAGCTCTAGATTTTGTAAATAATGTAAATCTGCTAGTCTGTAAATCAAGTCATGTAAGGGCCGACTATTATAATTTAATTGCACACAAGCTGTAAAAGAGTCCATTTAAAATAATGTTAGAAACCACAGATAAATAAAAATATTATTTGATGGCCCACTGAGATTCCGGAATATTTTAAAGTCATCATTGGAGTAAATTGACAGCTGCTATTTTTTTTCTGTTTTGGAAAAGGCAAATGTATCACTCTGTACAGCCATGATAGCTGCAATATTTTTTTCTGTTTTTATTTCATAGTGGAAAAAGCAAAGGTATAACACCGTACAGCCTTGACAGCTGCTAATTTTCCTCTGTTTTTATTCCATAATGGAACAGGCAAAAGTATTACACCGTAAAGCCATGATAGCTGCTATTCTTTTTGTTTTTATTCCATAATGGAACAGGCAAAAGTATTATACCGAAAAGCCATGATAGCTGCTAATTTTTTTTGTTTTTATTCCATAATGTAAAATGCAAAAGTATTACACCGTGAAGCCATGATAGCTACTAATTTTTTTTGTTTCTATTCCACAATGGTAAAGGTATTACACCATACAGCTTCGTCTTTACTAGGTAACTTCTTTTTGTCAGCTGCTAATGCCTCTGTTAAGCAGTCTTGCCATCCTCTAGTTATGAGCTCATCACATGTATTTATATATTATAAATATACTTTGAATCATAAGTGGAAGATCGCTTAAATATGGCAACACTTTTCAAAATTAAAATTAGCATGTCAGTTTACTCCATTGAACTATTAACCCTACTATAAAGTATTCGTCGCCCCTTTGTGAATATTTTCCCAAAACGACCACAGATAATTGCAAAGGGCCCAAATTCTTTTTAAATATAGCTTTAGGACCATATACCAAAGAGTTATTGTACATTGAGCGAGCGTTAGTATTAAGAGGGCATATTTAATTTAGTAATCGTGACCTGTACTGTTACTTTGACCAATAACCCGACGTTTTTACAAATTGTATAAATTTTCATTATTGATTGTTATACTACCATTTTTAAAAGTTACTTCAATTTGTATAACATCCTGCTAATTCCATCATTCGAAAAAAGAATTTTGTTCTAAATTTAAAATATTCTGTTTTTGGTCTATAAGAATCTTTCAAATTTTTGACTGTTCTAAATTTAAATCATTTGGTGTTTGAAGTTTTAATTAAAATCATGTTTCAAGTTGTTAGTCCTGATATAATAGGGTCAAAACTTAGGGAACCTATGATGTAACTTATAATAATGGTTGTGTATAATCACGTTATTGATTATAAATGATCGCCGAAGTATTAAAGGTATGCTTTAATCACTTAATCATTGATACTAGAAATTGTATAGAAAAATAGTGTTATAACATTCCAAGTAATCAAACACTTTTGGACACTTTTGTATGAAAGTTAGATTTATAAGATTTTGTACATACAATGAAATAAATGTCATTGATATATAAAAATACTTTTATTTATTTATTTTATTTTACTCGTCGACGTCTCCTAGTTTCGCTGGGCTAAAATAGTCTTGGGTAGTTCGCCAACGACCTAGTTCAATAGACCGCTCCTTTAGGTGAACTATACGAACTAATTCATTGACTATCTTAGTTCTTATCTATACTAATATTATAAAGAGGAAAGATTTGTATTTTTGTATATAATGAATAAACGTAAAAACTACTGGACCGATTTCTAAAATTCTTTCACCATTAGAAAGCTACATTAACCCTGAGTAACATAGGCTATATTTATTACTTGAAAAAATTATAGATCCTCAGAAATTCTTACTAAAACCAACCCAAGGTGTAAAAAATTAGCCATAAAATGTCTTTCATCGCATGCGCTGCGAAAAGTATTGATGATAGAACAAAAATATGTTCTACAATATTATAGAACGTACCAATATCTACAAAAAAATTTCGCGAGACCATATGTCCAACTATTATAGTTATGTCACTATAACCACTTTTTTACTTTTTAAAAGTTGACAGAAATGCCTACCGAAATCAGACCATGTTATCCATACATTTGTATTAATTCTTACCCAAATAAATTATTTCGTAACCAAGACTGTTTCAATACCTGTTGATTACTTTTTAAATTATTGAAATGGAACATTCCATTCAAGAGATATGACGAAATTAAAATTATCTATATACACAAAAAATACACGCCGACGGGCCGGCGGCTCCACGCAGCGCAGTGAGCAACGCGATGTGAAAGGGGAACTCAAAAAATGGGAGAGTCGAAATGTTTTTTAATAATTTGTCCACCCGTGCGAAGCCGAGATGGGCCGCTATATTTTTTAAATTGAATTATTTACTTCTAGGGATGCTTATGTTTCATTCATACTTAATAAAAGTCTAATAAATAAAAATAGTGGTTTATTTCTAATAAAAAATCGATGTTATATTATTGATAAACATCGATATTTTTAACATTAACGTTTTTTTCCTTTATTTATTATTTTTACAAAATTATTTAAAGAAAAAACTAAAAGAGCGAATTAGTTCGGCATTGGTTTGCGAACTAAAAAGAGCGCTCTTTTTGTTGACCAACTAGGCCCAAGACTATTTGAAAGCTGCCTCACAAATCACAATAGTAATATATTGACAATTATAACAATCTTGTAACCATGGTAACACACTGACATTGCCATAGATATAGAACAATAAGTATAGATGTAGTCATACCGTGGCCACATATGAAACAGCAATATTTATTTTAAGTGTTGTCATGTTGTCAAAATTTCCCATCTTCGGTAGTAAAATTGATTATTATTTGTTTGTTGAAATACGATTAGTTATGACCACGCAGGTGCCGTAAAAATTATAATAAAAAACATTAATAATCGAATTAATCAATTGATTTTAGAAGCAATTGTGAAATTACTGTTTGTTTGTACCCATAATAAATTCGACTTCTGATAATCATTTCTTTGACTTTAAATCGTCATTGCATAACTAACTTTTAAGAAATAATTAATATTTTATCTAATCAATTATAGTTAATAACAAAATTGTAATGCGATTAGGAAACTTTTATTTGACTAAATGTCTATAATAAAACTAGTTTTGACATTCATATAATTTTTATTAAATTTCAACATTATAATAAACATACATATACGATGTCAGAACAATAGTGGTTCGCTTATATTTTAAACTAGCGACCCGCCCTAGCTTTTCTTCGGGTAAAATTAATCATATAAAAATAATCACAGGAACATTTTTACCGGGATAAAAAGCCTATGTGCTATTCCAGATTCTAATCTATCTCTGTGTCAAATATAATCCAAATCCATACAGCTGTTTACGCGGATTGAGTAACAAATATCCATTCATCCAAACACAAGTCGGAATATATGATAAAGAGTATTTTTTATCAAAATCGGCACAGCATTTCCAGCATTTTTTCTCGTTAAAAACTTTAAGTAGGTATGCAAAATCTCACACTCCTCCGTGCACCCGTACACATCTACTGACCCTTAAACAAGATTAATTTAGTATGATGACTCCTAATTTTTTCTTCTCCTTGAGAAGCCATTTTCATAATGAAATGTATCCTTACTTCAAGGTATCTAAAAGCGATCGCTTTAATTAAAATATAAATGTGATTATCCAGTGGATTTTGATCAATGATATGTTCTCTTAAAACAGCAAATAAACTTGTAGAAATAATTTTTTTTAAAATACTAATGACAATTAATGGTAGGCTATTGGTTTTAGCAAAGTATACCTTTCCATGTATATTGAGAATATTCCGTAAAGTTTTTTCGGCATATAAACAAATTTTAATGACATCATCCGATGGATAATGCAACCCGCCAACATCTCTTCGGAATATTAACCCGGTATATTTTTCATGCGAAACAATAGCCGCTAAACATTCGTCACATTTCATATTTTTTTTCATATTTTTAATAATATAACCAGCTATATAAATTGTGACTTCTTTAGTAAATTCTGATAGCATATTTCCAAAATAGTCATGATCTGTAGGCAACTCAACAACTTGATCCTCCCAGTCTAACCCTTCATTCATTGTTAGTTGTCTTGGTCGTGTATTATTTATTTTTCGACAAATTGTCTCCGCATTACACGTTAAAATATTAATTGATTCTAAAGGTATACAATTACCTGTAGAAATATTTTTCAATTCACCATGAATTAATAATCGTCTGTATGCAGACATGAACTGTAAAGCCGTGGGGTTGTTATTGAAACCGCCTTTTGAACGTATGGCGCTAAAAAATATTTCCAGGTGATCTTGGCTCATTTTATATGTACTCAGATAAATAAGATGAGCATTTTCTATATTGATAAGCTGATCGAATATTATTCGTATCGATTTCAAAGCGATTAAAAATCCTAAGAAACCAGTTTTTCTTTGGGATGAAACAACTGTTTGTCCATTTGAAAATTTTAATGTTTTTACATAGGTTTCAAATTCTGTTATTTTATTATCGATTATACAGAAATTTCTTCGTGATATGGGTTTTTTGAAGCCATATGTGCTTAAACGACGACTGTTTAATATATCGAAAATATCATTGAAATGATTTATAAATTCAACTGTTGCGCCCGATTCTAAAAAATCTTCAATATTTAGATCAACTTTACAATAGTTAATAGCCAGAGCGACTGACCTACTAAATGTTTGAGCAGCAAGATGGACTTTCATAATTTGTTTTTTGAAATTTACATGTGCACTTCTAATTTTATTTGCTAAATGCAACCCCTCATTATTTTGTAAATTATGTAATTTTTCAATGTAGCTCCAGGAAATTGTCTCATTCGTAGAATTAATCATTTCTTTTTTATCAGCTAATGTATTTCTAACAAGCTTTAACATGTGACAGGCATCTGGGCATATCACGATATTTTGTGATTCAATATTAATTATAGGTTGAATATTATTAGGATCATCTAACTTAGCACCTAGTTTTTTTGCCATGGCATAATTAGAAGGACACCCATCAAAGGTGACCGAAACTATCTGTAAGCCACATTCAAGTACTAAATGCACGCAATTTTGTAAAAGGGCACTACGTTGCTCACCATTGACAGCATTAGTTAGAAAATATCCTACTGGTATCTTCCAATTGCTATTTAATGAAGTCACCATGAATACTAAAGCATCTTTGGCTAAGGGTAAGTTGTCTGTGTCTAAATTATTACCTATATTTACATAGCCAACAGTCTTTTTTCCATTCCATTGCAGATGTTGGCGGATGGACATTTCATCGAGGCTTATACAACAAAGTAACTTATTATTCGATTTGGAAGCTAATAATTTTAACGCTTCAAAAGCTTCGCTTGTGAACCCAGGTTCACAATTGATACACTTATACCATTTATATAATGTTTTCGGGTGTGGCAAACAAGTGTCAAATTGCTTTCGCACAAACAAATAAGCTTTAGGGCTTATAAAATGCAAACATAATGCAAACTTCCGCAAAGATGCTGAATATTTTTTGGGTCTGTTTTCTTTATGTAAATATCTTTTAAGGAAATCTGCATTTTCCGTTTCGATATTTGCCAGTAAATCTAATTCTTCAGGATTAGTTAGCATTTTACTTTTTAAATCTGCAATAATATTCTCTAGATATGCTGTTTTTTTCTTTAATCTTCTTTTACTTTCACGCAAGGCATGTAATCTTTTAAGATATCTTGCAGACTTCATTTTCTCATGCTGCAATCTTTTTTCTAATTGTTTTTCATCTAATTTATTTGGAGTCTTTGAGTCCTGTAAATATTTACCAATATTAAAAAACAGTTCACTAGAGTAATTTTACATAATATTCCTTAATTTTTAAGAAATTTAGGAGAAGAAACAATTATTAATTTTCCAACTCATTTACTAAATAAAATATTTGAGTACACCCAATAAGTAAACCATGAAAGTGACGGACATAAAATCTATATAGAAAAGTATTCGTCGATTTTCACTAAGTGTCGGTGCCACAATATTCTATGAGTCATTCTTTCTTGCCTATTTTTATTTGAAACACATAGTCTTATATGATATATCTTTAAATAAGCAATTCTTGTGTTTATTTATATTTCTGTTATATTGGAAACTTCTCTGATGATAATCTTTAGATATTTTCTTAATAGTAAATTATATTCAATAATTAATAATTAATTTTAAAACAAAATCTTGTCAACGATGTAACATAGGATTATCCTATTAACATTTTATCAACATAAAAATATTGGAATTAATTTGTTATCATATTATTCAATCTGAATTATTTTAATATATACATACCAAACGCAACTTCTTAATTGGAATATTTTGCACTTCTTGTAAAATATGTCTCTTTTGTACATTTTTATGACAGGTACTTGTAGATGGCTGCATCTATTAAAAACATAAAAACAATAGTAAGTCTGCTTGTTACATGATACTAAAGTTTTATTAAGACAACAGTAACTCAAATAAAACCTATACTTACATGAACATGTTTGGTTGGCACTGAATCTGGTTTTAGTCTCACATTCTTATTTTTAAAATCAAATGATGAATACTCAAAATGTATTGAGCAAATTTTAGAATATTTTGTTGGTTGCCAATTTTGACGACCAGTAATATTCAACCATTTCAATTTTAGTTTATTGTTTGAAGGAAACCTGAAACGAAAGTTCAATTGTTAAATTATATATAATAAGATAATATAGAGATGCTAAGGTAAAGGAATTTCAATACATGGCAACATTATTTTTTCCCAACGAGAGGTTATTTTCTAATAAATTAGATAAAATATATAATATTATCGGTATTATGAAAGGAATAAATATAAAATCTTATTTCCAAGTTAAAATGTTATCGTATTAATGTGTCAAAGAAGCGATTAGATGTCTAAAAAACTGTACTTACGAGTGAAATGTTAAGCCATCAATTTTTTGCTCACTGCGGCTTTTGCAGCCTAAAATACTGCAACCAACCATCACAATTATACCTAAATCACTAAAATTAATCTAAAACTTGTCCTTAAAACACTTAAACTTGTGAAAATAGCCGGAAATCAGAAAATTACGCCTTTGTTTGGCAAACTGTTTGCTTTGCCAAACAATAAATACCGGCCACGCCGATAAGGACAAAAATAAAACCTTTTATCTCTTTTTCTCACATCATGATTTTATATCTCGATCTCGCTCTAACATGGACCGCTTTTAATTAGACTCCGTCTATCTACTACTATGTCTATGGACATTGCTTACACTGAGTACAGATAAAACAGAATTTCTCGAAAAAGGTATCGATATCAAGTACCGAATAGAATCGCAACTGTATATTTAATCTATCATTTTTTTGCATTTTATGAATATTTGTTAAGTCTGTATTGACTTCTGTTTTTAATTAATGTTTTCAACAATACAAAAAATCGACTTTTCTAAATCGATGTCATGTATGTATAAAATTAGTTTCAGTAAATTTTTTTTTTTTTAAATTAAATTATGGCAATTTTATTTTCAGTCTGCTGATTCAGGTCTACGACAAAAGTAAATAAAGTTAATCAAATAATAAGGCAAAGGATTTGTTAGAAATCTTTTATTAAAATTTAATAAACTACTTTTAAAATACGAATTAAATTCATGCTATAATTACACAGTATTTGCGATTTCATACAAAAATGATTATAAAATGTCAACTTAATGTAATTTTGTTTCAATATAATTAATAATAATAAATCTTTTACACTGGTTTTATCGAATAGTTACATTATTTGTATAAGTTAAACGCATAGTACATAACACTGTTTCACACTAACGCCTAAACTAGGCCGAGCCTGTTAGGCGTTATTGTCTTCTCATATGACAATGCAATATTATTAGTAAAAAACGTGTACACTTAATTCTGTTCATATTTTTTTTAACTATTAACAAACTACTATATTTGATGTAATAAATATGTACATCCATATTGTGGGTACATCGTAAAACACACTAGATAGTGTCGTTTCAAACCGAAGAAAATAACTTTATTCTACCTACACGATTAATTTCTTGATTGTAAACAACTAGTTATACCACAAAACGTATGGACCTCAGAGCATTGTATTTTTATTTATTATTTTTTTTAGTTATTAAAAATTTTAATCAATTTCAGTTGGAAAAATTATAGTGAAAGATATATATATATAGTTATAGTATATGTATTCAATTATACTTAAAAATGATCACTCGATAAAATATACAATATACAATTTCATATACACCATATGATATTATAATTTTTATACATAAGTATACCTACTTATCTAAAGTACAATAAAGTATGTATAGTTTTTTTTTTTTAATTTATTAATACTCTATCATTGATTGGTAAAATATATATTAAATATTGATTGATTGATGAGAATTATTGATGTAAATTGAAATATATATTTTACATCTTACTAAAAATCAAACTTTGGCCAAAAAAACTTTTCTACGCTAAATGCTTGTCAATGCCTATTTCTAAATGAAACACTAACTACGAAAAAACACTAGTTAGCTTTCTTTTTCTGCGCTGGTTCTATTTTATTATTTGACAATTCTATTTACAAAAAGAGGAATATGAATATGTCACTGTCGTCTGTCATTGAATTTCTTGACACTTGAGCATAGACACAAACTTACATGTAGAGTGTGTTCCACTAAGAGATCTCAACGCCCACGTTCATAACGTTTTGAGTGTTTACGTAAATAATTCAAATGACAAATTATAAAGCAATAGTTTCAAGAGGTTATGATTATAATTTGTCTTAACAATAAACTTCAATAATTATTGGTTAAATTAATTTATATACATATTTTTATTGATATTGATTTTTTAATGGTAGACAAGGTGCAAGATAGTCCACCTGAAGGTACGTGGCCACAATCGCCTGCGTGCTTCCTTCCAAGAAAAAAATGCTGCGGTTTGGGCGGACCCTGAGCAAGAACCCAGAGTCCGCTAGATCCGCAGTATTAATTGGATGGGAGAGGGAGGGGGTAAGTTTGGCCCACATGCGGCTTGATCGGAACGCATCTATGATACTTAGCGGTCGGATTCGCATGCTGGTGGTCGCAAGCCAGTAGGGGAACAGATCCCCTACCACCGATGGGGGTGCTGAGGGGAATAGTATTCTAACCAGTCCCCTCACGGGGAAAATTCGATTTTTTTAATATTTATAATGTAATTGAAACTAAAATTAATTTTATATAAAATGCCAATTATTTTAAATTCATGACGTCATTAATGACGTTTTCGTCGCGATCACAACGCTCGCAGTTGTCACGTGGAACGGCTAAATGAGTGGTTTGGGCTTTGATATCGCTTAGTGAAACGCACTCGTAAAGTTTGACCCACACAGCCACACAACTATACAACTGGGAAGTTACTAACCTCTAATACACAGTTTTTACTTTTCTAGAGGTTTTATTATATCTAAACAGTGTCAGTATACATTTTAGTTTTTAACCTAAGATACCTATACTCTGACTGGTAGAAGCTCTGCACATAGTGCAAACATTTAGCTATTGGCATAGGAACATAATGAGGATTCTTCTTGCTGTAGTGGTTGAGGTAAATCGCCAGCGCTACCAACATTCCAGACCACGCGTATCTGAAAGTTTAACAATTAAAGACTTCACATTCAATATCCTTTATTATATATAAGTAGACTCAGCACACGCCATCTTTTTTACGTATTGTATTTGGTTTCTGACGTATAGAGCCGCGCACGACGGCGCCAAAGCGAAAAAGACGCTGCGAAGTTTTGAGGAGCACCAAAATGAAAATATCACATAATTAGAATTTTTAAAGCGAAAGCGGCTGCTCAACAATGGCATATTCTTTCAATCTCCATTTTTTTTCTCTCTCAAAAATTAGTGGGGGCGCAATTACGGGGGGGAGATTATTGTGGGCGCGCAAAGACAACAATTGCATTTTTTTGGTCCTCTTTAAAATTTAGGCGCTAATGAGTATTTTGCACAACGGCGCTGAAGATGCTTGGCGCGTCCTTGCTGACATGTATAAAGAGGGCGTGTATTATAACAAAAAATATATAATATCAAAATCGGACCAGCCATTTAGGAGACAAGATCTTCAATGTATTTACTTAAATTGTTCTCAAAAAATAATTTTAGACTGGTATAAGAAATTTAATCAATGGTTGCACATGCTATGATATGTCAAAATAATATGCGGGTCGTGCGACATCTTGTATTGAACTTTCTATATCTACCACTGAATAAACGGTTCTAGTGCATTAAAGAATCAAATGGTTTCTATAGAAAATCGATTAAATATATTAACAAATTTCACACTTACAATATTAATTAGTCAAGTTGTATTTCATATTTTACATTTTAATTTATTGTTAATTATGATGTTGCCAACACTAATAATTTGAGTAGCATCCTGTTATTTGATGTTGGTAGGATTGATATTAGTAGCATTTTTACTTTCTTGAGTGTTGGACAACTGATAAATATAAATCAAATAAGTAGGGGTTACAAAATTAATACGCCGTCACGACAGAATAATAATTATATTACATCGCGAGTATTCTAGTAGTAACGCTGAAGCTCTGAGTCAAAAGTATAACTCGCAGGAGGTTATTCTAGTCAAGCCGTCATACTGTTAGACTACTTCTTTTGTAATTACATTATATATGATAAATTCCCAAAGACATAAAAGGCCACACAGCTCAACATTCACATCATCCCCACCAAGATAGAAGGCGTACGAGCACAGTTCCTTCCTTCCGTTCTTCCTCAAGCTCTATTTCTCTGTATCATATTTCACCAAAATTGGTTCAGTGATTTAATCCTGATTGTGTAACAGACAGACAGACGCCATCTATCCGTCAATAGATGGCGTAAGTAGTATATCTAATCGCACTTTCATTTATTTAGTTTGTATTCTTTTTTACCTAGAATGTAAACTTACTGGAAAACGAAGGGTTTGCTGAACAACAAGAAGGATATCACAATAGACAGCGCTTTTCTCATGGTGGTGACCGTGACTGCTACCGTTGCGCCGCAAGTACGGACCAATGTCAGCACCGCTTGCAGACCCAAGTAACCACTCACGCTTAACAGAAATATGTTGGAGTATGTTGTTGCTGGGTTCTATAATAAAGTAACAATATATTGCAAATTACAAAGAATTGCTGTTATTATGTTCTGTTGAACTCACACCCACTCAGTGTTTTTTGCGCATACATCTGTTATGTAAAGTTTCTGAGGTTGTAGGGGGGTAATCTCTGGATGTACTGAGTCGATATTGAAAATTCTTTTACCTATAGAAAGCCACATCAATTTTGAGTATGTCGAAGAAAAAGCAGTCGATCGCAAACGTTTCTTACGAACGCTGCCTTAACGATGAGAGATATATGATTCATACTTGCGGGTAGAGTACGAATGAACAAATGAGTGAGTGTGTAAGTGAACAGTTTGAATACACTTCCACTAAAAAAAACTCTAATTTTTAAATACATTTCAAGACCGTTTAGGATGCTCGCTTCGCTAGGTATGTTCACTCATGCATTATCTTACACAATTTATCCTCATTGGATTTTCTTTTATAATATATAATGATATATTCACACTAGTGACACATATTTGAAATTTGACGTCACTATGGGTTTTAAAAAAATTATATTTTATCAGGAATCTGTCTCTATTATGGGTATAAGATTAAAAATTCTAGTGCGCGTTTACAGATTTTTTTTTGCACACATGCGCAGGTTTTTGTTTGCATTATCGACAAGTAAATATTAAAATATCAATCAATACCTGTGCACAATAAGTATATCCATCCATTAAAATCCCAGTGGATCCAGTGATAACAATTAGGTATATACAAGCTATTGCATATGAATAGAATACAACTTCATTGTTGGTTGCTTGGAATTGTTTCATGGCCTTCTCTTGTACGTTACCGATAATGGCGTCGCATAATAACGCCAAACATATCACTATTACGCCTATTATATCGAAATTTGGTGACGTGTTTGAATCAGCTGTAAATAAAAAAATTAAATATATTATTCATCTTCTCAACAAACCATTTCAATTGATACCCATGTCATAATTAATTCGCCAACTTTACCAGTCCGCCATCTTGGAATTAGTAACCATTAATTGTCAATTAATGGTTAGCGCTTACTAATGGAATTAGCAAAAAGAGTACAATGTGAGGAAACCTGCACTCCTGAGAGTTCTCTATGTTCTCAAAAGTGTGTGAAGTCTGCCAACCTGCTCTGGGCCAACGTGGTGGACTATGGCTTAGACCCCCCCCTCTTTCTGAGGAGGTGATCCGGCTCAGCAGTGGGCCATTGAAGGGTTGTAATGATGAAACATTAATTGTCAATTAAACAATAAGGCAGTTTAATAAACAGACCCCAGACATAGATTACTGAGCGTTGAGTGCAAGAAATCAAGTAGATTGTACATGTGATGTCTGGTTCTGTATAAAATATGATCTGTGGAACAAATAATAGTGTATTTTAAAATTTAATTATCTACAGTCATGATTGATTTTTTTTTTATATAGTCTTTCAAATATCTTTCTTTATGAAACTATTATGGGGATGCAAGAATTTTTTAAGTTACTAATGGGTTATGAGATCTTTCAATTTCTAATGATATATTTCTAAACGGCCCTTAACTATATTTTAAATTTATACTTTTTTGTTAATGGAAATAAATAGTCAAACATGGGTAGGATGAGATAATAAAATGGAGATAAGATAATGTATTGACTAGCATGACATAAATAATTACTTTAAATTCTTCCTTATTATCGATTTATTTAATACATTAAAAAATATTTAAAAAATATTATTAATTTAGTATTAAAGTTTTTAACACCCACCATCAACACACAATGATTAAGATAGTTTTAAATAAAATCAAAATGGCAACTTCATTTTATATATAAAAAATAGAGTAAATTGAAAAACAGTTTACACATGGTAATATTTGTCATTATAAATATTATTAAAAAAAAACTGCATCCAAGATATTTGTGTATCTTTTCTTATTTTTTTTAAATATATAATAAAGAGCAGCTGTAACTCACCTAAAGTAAACATAGTTAATCCAATACACATTATCACAGCGGCAACATAATCCAGGAATCCGTACCTCTTCCCTAATATAATAATACTGCCAATCATCACTGGTATCAACTTGCAGCTTTTAAATATTAATTGTGTCGGATAATTCAAATAGCTTAGAGCTAAGTTTGAAAACGACATAGTACCTAATGTTAGTGCTGCTAATATTGCATATGTTTTTAATGATACCCTGAAAAAAAAATTAATTATACTAAAACAGAAACAATATTTGGCAAAAAAAATCATGTTTGTTGCCCCCCTTAAATATTTATTTTATAGGAGCAACAGATATTTTGGTTTTGCAGATGTCTATAAGCTACGGTAATCGCTTACCATCAGGTGAGCCGTACGCTTGTTTGCCGACCTAGTTACATAAAAAAAATATACATCATTTGTGATAATTACTGTCTAGCTATCATGGTTTATTAGTTACAACCTGGTCATAGACAGACAGATAGGCGGATAGTGGAGTCTTAGTAATAGGGTCCCGTTTTTACTGTTTGGGTACAGAATCCTAAAAACGTATGTGTCATACTTGTTAGGAGGAACAGACTTTGTTGATAGATATGTAATAAACTTGTTTCTACGCCATATTTATGGATTCTATGTGAACAAGAAATTACATGAAAACCATATCTTTTGATTATCGAGTTACAAGTTTTTTTTAAGAAAAAAGGTATTCACAGACAGACAGACTGACCGACAACAAAGTGATCTCTTAGGAATCCTTTTTTAAAAATAAATGTACACATGTAAACGTTTATAAATAACATATTTGAAAAAAGAATTTTTAGTAGAGTAAATAATATTAGCTCTAATACTTGCAAGTAATGCGTAAACATTATGACGTTACATTGTAATCATATCCATTTTTTTTATGTTTTACACCTTAAGTTAGCATTCATTAAACATTTTATTGTATTCCATTGTATAAATAAATAAAGTATTAAAAATTATCAATTTCTAAACTAAATTAAAAAATCATTAGTTACAGGAATTTTGAATGACCTACTCCTACCAATAATATTTAAATTAGAAAGCAATATTATTTTAAATATATGTAGGATTGGGAATAATAAATTATGTTATTTAGTTTTATTAATATTTAAGGTTTTATAGTAAGGATGGACGCATGAAAGAGGTTGTATGTGTGTTGTTGTTGAATGGCTGAATATAAGATGGACAATGACGATGATGTTTGAAAGAAGTAAGAATGATGCAGTGTGATCAAAGATGTAAATAAGGAAAGGCAAATTATTTTAGCTGAAATTTGTATATTAAAGAGATTAAATTTCATAGTTTTAGTTTTCTACATATTTTTTTCTCATTGTTGTAATTGATTAAAAATCAATTCATAAATTCATACTTACTTCCTTTTTATAGGATTCCTTATCAAGGATTCTACATAGCTCAAAACCATTGTTATAATAAATTGTACTAGTGTTATATACAGGCTCACAGGTTTCACCTCTGGCTTTGAGAATATTAATTCTAGAAAATATCCATATGCTAAATAGCATACAAATACAAAAAAAGAACATATCCCAAACTGCACCAATGGACTGTATGGTGTTATGTCCAGACATAATATATTAATGTCAGATTTCTTTTGTCCATTGTTTTGTGGATCATCTATTTTAATTACTGTTTCCTTTGATGAACTCATTTTTATATGCAAAGTTGGTTATGTTTGTTAATTTTATATTGCCATTATTTATCTGGAAAAAATATATAAAATAATTACATCTCTATATATCTTCTTTTGCTTACCATGTATCTCATATAAAAAAGGCTGGATTGATATGGCTATACTTGATTCCAGGGATAGTTTAAATGTTGAGAAACGCTAAAACGATTTTAATTAAATTGTTTTTTGGTGTTGCAGAAAGAACCAAAATCATAAAACAATACCAAATTGTGTTATTGCAAATTATTTATATATTGATTCATTTATAACTTCCGATACACATCGGTGTACATACTAGTAGCCCTGAATTCTTTAATTCATGAATGATAATATTTCGTGTTAAGCAATAAAAGCACTATAAATAAAATCATAAAATATGCAGTTCAATACACTTGATTTAATATTATTTAATAAAAATTATTATATAGAATAAATAAAATGGTAAATACCTAAAATCTACACTACCACGTCCACATAAGTAATAATAAATAAATAAAAATACTTCAATTTAAAAATTTTAATGACAATTAAGTTTAGACACAGAATATATAATACAAATATATCACAGATAAATTATATGTTTGAATAGACAATTTTTTTGACTGTGTTGCCAAGAGTGATTTTCTCTTAAGCATTGATCAATCAGGTAATTTATCATATGCGGTTAAAAAACGCGCTGTTAACTGTATGGGACTACAAGCTGGAATGCGCAAGTCCACTCAAAAAAACCTTTCGAAGAGTACACCCACTATAGAGGATTGCATCTCTTTCCATGACCATGCTTCGAGGAATAGAGAAAAAATATATATTTAAAATAAGTAAAGGAAATTGATATATAATATTTTAAATTATTTAAACTGCTTATAAATATTTGTATGGCACATTGTAACAAACGCCCTAAGAAAAATACCGTACGTAAGACAAAATCCCCTTTAGTCTTCGGTCCTGCTTGGAACGATTTTTCCTTTTTTACATGTTGAAACGAATGACAACCTTATATTGGTTAGTTCAAGGTGCATATTTTTAAATACAATATTTTAAGTCAGTGTTCCAGTTACGATATAAATTCCTTGCTTTTAACTTAAAATCGAGCCTTTTTGCTCAGAAAAAGAAAAAACCACCCGCATAGCTGCGATAAAAAACCATAGTCAAGTAAATCTTTACTTGCCATATTAATTAATTGTTATCAATTTAAACATATGTGAATTGTGAAAACGTGTTTAATAAACTGGTCACACTGATACTATCTACTTTTCTATGTGGTTAACAAACAAATAGATATTGAGTGAAAACTCAATTTTCTCTTAAAAAATTCCTTGTTTTTACTCATAAAGTGTTTAAATTACAAATTACGGTCAGTGTGAATGGAATATCCGACAGTTGCACGTTGTATTTATGCAAATTATATCGCAATTAATACAATACGTCAACTTTCGCAGATCGCAATAATCGAGCTGACAAACTGGATCGAGAACAATGATGGACTCGGACCCGTCCGGTGCGGATTTCTGTAGGTTTTGCAGATCAGAAGCTTCCTCCGATCGGCCTTTGTTTCACCCTTGCATATGCACTGGCTCGATAAAGTGGATTCATCAAGAATGTCTCGTACAATGGATGAGATACTCACGAAAGGAAATATGCGAGTTGTGCGGACACAGATTCTCGTTCATGCCTATCTATTCCCCGGATATGCCTCGGAGATTACCCATTCGTGACGTAGTTGGGGGACTCGTGACGTCTGTCGCATCAGCTGTTAAGGACTGGTTGCATTACACCCTAGTTGCTCTCGCCTGGCTCGGGATAGTGCCCCTCACTGCCTGCAGAACCTATCGCTGTTTGTTCTCGGGCTCATTAGACCCAGTGATATCTCTGCCATTTGATATTGTGTCTGCAGAGAATCTTGCTAAGGATGTGTTTTCAGGATGTTTTGTGGTGACATGCACTCTCTTTTCCTTCATTGGATTGGTTTGGTTGAGAGAGCAGATTATGCATGGTGGTGGCCCTGATTGGATGGAAAGAGAAAACCTGCCAGCCCCAGCTGCGGAAGATATTCCTTTGCAGGATAATAATAATGATCATGTGAATGAAGGTGCAGGTGATGATGGTGGGGCTCGAGAGGAACAAAATGGTGAAGGAGCTGATGACCCATTAGTAGGTGATGAAGCTAATTGGAATCCGATGGAATGGGATAGAGCTGCAGCTGAAGAGTTAACCTGGGCTAGATTACTTGGCCTTGATGGGTCGATGGTGTTTTTAGAGCATGTGTTTTGGGTTGTGTCTCTGAACACTTTATTTATCGTTGTATTTGCGTTCTGCCCATACCATATTGGTAAGGTTGGTGCAGCTTTAGCTGGTTTTGCCGCTGAAGGGCCGTTTGCTGGTCTTTTGACAGCATTGGCAGGTTATGTTATAGTGGGGGCAATACTAGCAGTGTTGCATGGAATGGCATCACTACTCTGGCTGAGAAGTGCAAAGAAAGCATTAGGATTCTGTTATGTAGTTGTGAAAGTAGCTCTGTTGTCAGTTGTTGAGGTGAGTATCATTATTTGTGTTTTTAATTTAATTTAAATAATTTTATTAGATAAACATTAGCAGATAAAGTTTAAAAGTAACTAAAAAATTAGGTCAACAAGATAAGTTAAACTTTTAATGTACAACCAAACTATGATTGCTTGTAGACTTTAGTTTATAGAGAGAAAATGTTCATTAACATCCATTATATTTTTCTTATGTTATTTAATTAATTACAAATTTTATAATTATGATTTTTCAATAATTGATTTAAAACAAAGATCAACCTTTTTGGTTAAGACGGAGCCACTTCACCATTACATTCATAAAGAAATGATTTGGAAGTAAATTTTTTTTTTAGCACACAGTATTGTTAATATAATTCCTGATACATAAAAAAACCTTGGCATAGTACCTACTTAAAATTTATTAATTGAAAAAAAAATTTTTTTATTGTCACAATATATTTTTGGCAGGAAAATAATTATTGTATTTTTTTTGACAATAATTTCTTCATAAATGAACAGTTGTTATTCTTTACTATAGGATAATATAACTGTATTATTTTAGATCGGTGTAATTCCTTTGGTATGTGGATGGTGGTTAGACCTTTGTTCACTCTCCATGTTTGATGCCACTCTTAAAGACCGAGAGACAAGCTTACATGCAGCACCCTGGACTCTCATGTTTATACACTGGCTGGTCGGCATGGTTTATGTGTACTACTTTGCTTCCTTCATATTGTTGCTGAGAGAAGTGTTACGACCAGGGGTGTTATGGTTCCTCAAAAACCTGAATGATCCAGACTTCAGTCCTGTACAGGTATTTATGATTTGATTAATTTGGTCTTTGTGCTATAGATGTAAATCACCCCTAACAAAAAAAGAGTTAGTCCTATAGTTTATATAGAGAAGGAGTGCAGAATGCTAATATTTTTTTTATAAAAAATACTTTAAATTAATAAAAAACATTACACACACTACCATGTATTTGACACACACACACATAAACTCTTTTGTTTATTGCTAAAGTAATTTAAATTAATTATGATAGAATTTCGACCACTAGGCGACTGCTAGTTATTATAACTTTTCGCTTAGAATGGTTTGCACATATAAGGAAAAATAATATTTTATTTTATAAAATTTTAATTTTCACAGATGAATTTATGTGTAGTAATTAAAATTAAATATTTCCTTTAAAGCATGTTAGGTAATGTTGTATTCAAAACTAAGAATAAGGAAACACACATTATTTAAATATGAATGAATTTGTTTTTAATATAAATGAGGTAATAAAACTGCGAATATTTGTGTAACTACAGAGGTTTTTAAATAAGTATAATTTATTTTAATAAAAAAGGAATTTTTAAAATGTTGCTAGCTCAGAGCTTATATATTCCAGCCCAGGAATAGATTTTTTAATTAAAAAACAGGTATAAAAAGAAATTTTTTAAAATCTTATTTTTAATATTAGTAACTATTGTATAATATATTTTTTTTTAATTTTTTTTCATGGGTCAAAAGTACCCAAATTTGAGATTTTTCAAACTTTTAAAAATTCATATCTAAAAATATTAACTTTACTGTGAAAAGTCATAGTACCTTTTTATTTATATTTCAATAAAGAATACAAATATTATTTATATTTCAATAAAGAATAAAAAATACAATTGTTTAAACGATATGGCACGGGGTTGCCCCATGGCAACACACATTTATATCATTAGTAGGCCAATTTGAAGAGGATTTGAAAAAACATTGAGATGAATTAGTTTTTGGTACTGATACGCCGATTCCTCCAGGACTAGGTTGGGATTGGCCTTAGAATTTCAGTTCATTTAAAAAACAAAAGTATTTCTGTACTGTAGGTTTGTTTCTTTGTTTCAACATTTCAAACTCAAATTGAAGTAAAAAACTCACAATTCCACATTCTGCTCCTGCTATGCCATGTTATTAAAATGGTTAATAGTTCTCTGTTAAAAATATGGATGAAATAATAAAAAAACGAAAGTTGTTTAAACTTGTTTACTGTGTGTATATAGCACATAAAGTGCAAAGTTCACTGACCTCAGGAATATTACGATGACTTAAAACTGACCTTGACAAATACAATCAAATAAACTGCTTTTGCTATCTATTTCAATTAATCAAGATTTATATAACGTTACTTTATTTTATCTTTTTGTTATTACTTACCTAGTTTTTTTTGTTATTTGTCCCTTATATAAAACAGTCGTTATCTACATAATATGATGCATGCATGGCGGAAAATTTACACACAATTTATCGTTGCAATGTTATTACCTAAATATTCCTTTTATATGCTAATGTGACCCCTGACTATGGTTACATTAAAAGTTTTGTATATTTAATTACCTATACGTATGAATTTTTTATTGTTTTATAATGGTTCTGTTTTCCAAAACAATAGCTGGCAACATTGCTAGATATAAATGTTTTCCATTAGAAATTATGAAGTAAAAAAAAATTTTACACTATTCCACTAGCCAAAAAATCTGGTAATATTTTTTTTGACATTTTTTTATCCAGGATTTTTATGGCATCAATTACAAAATAATATTTAAAATGGCGGCAAGTTCTTTATGTGTATGGGAAATGTATTCGATTTTCAAATACGTATCTATATAATAGATTTTGATTTTTTCTAAGCTTTCTTCCACTTGATATCAAACGAGAACTAATTTTAATACATCTTCAGGCGCGTTCCACTAAGCGATCTCAACGCCCCAAAAGTTCATTTAGTCGTTCCACTTGACGATCGCGGGTGTTATGTTCGCGGCAAAACGTCATTAATGACGTCATGACTTGTGCTCACTCGAAGCTCACGACGAAACATGTCAAATCTTAGGTCGTTGTGAACGTTGCAAAATTTAGCGGCATTTTTAAAACAACAAAAATGGCGACGATGTAAATAACTTTACTTGATACATATAGAGATTTATTAGTGGACGTGGATGTTTTTGTGTCGCATATTTATATAAAATTAATTTTAGTTTCAAATAAATTATAAATATGAAAAAACCTGTGCCACTTAGTTAACGTTCATAACGCTCGCGGATAAGTGGAACGGGAAAAACCGCGGTCGTGAGCGTTGAGATCGCTTAGTGGAACGCAGGGTTCGTCTTCTATATATGTAGAACAAAGTGGGGTTGTTTTAATGTTTTTGATTTGTTGTATTTGTCCTAAAATGTTGATGGGTTTCGTAACTATCAAACATTTAATGTTCATCCCGTCGATAAGATAAACTCTCCCCTTAAATTAAAGAACGTATTTAATTAAAGCAAATGTCAGCAATTAAAAAGGATTGACTGACATATACTGCGATTGCTTTTGTTTTTTCTATTTTAAAAGAAAAATTATAACATGTCGGTCGTAATAATATTGTCCTTGTATATTTAATAGAAGCACAGTTATGTAAACAGTTTCATAAGTTGATTAGCATAAATAATCTGGCTTCCTGATGTTTCTTCACGTATATTTAAATTATATTATTTATTAAATAATTACGATTCTAATACTTATGACGAGAATCGAAATCTTGATATTTCTTTAAGATAAATCCTACTCAGAGTAATATTATAAACGCAAAAGTTTGTAAGAATGTATGTACGGATATATGGATGTATGTTTGTTAGTCTTTCACGCAAAAACTACTGAATGGATTGTGATGAATTTTAACACATTTAAACACATAGGCTATAATTTATAATGATATCCAAAAAATAGCGGGTTAAACAGCAGGGCGCAGCTAGTAAAATAAAAATATGTTTAGACATATTAAATTAAACTAATTTATTTATTTTTAATTTTTTTTGTTGCTACTATGACTAAAAAAAATAGGGTTTATTAAGTTTTTTTTTCGTATAATTTGTTGTGATAAGTGCAATATTTTTATGTCAATATTTATTAGGGGTTTTTATTTAAAATTACAAACAGGTTGGCAAGCTATCAAATATGTTTTGTTTTCTTCTAGGAAATGATCCATCTATCTGTATGGTCTCATATTCGCCGTCTGGTGGTGTCTGCTATGGTGTTTGGAACAGCTGTCCTATTCATGCTGTGGCTCCCAATCAGAGTGATCAAGTATGTGCTCCCTGGCTTCCTTCCGTACGCTGTGGCTGTCCATACTGAGGCTCCTGTTAATGAATTGAGCTTGGAGTTATTGTTATTACAGGTGAGTTCAGTAACTTACGTAAGGTTTTCGCCAACATAAAAAAATATCTTCTTGATCTCTATTTTTAATGTGAAAGTAAATCTTGTGAGTTCAAATTTACGGTTTATTTATGGATAATAAAATTAAATAGACATATTAATAAATCCTGAATTTTGAAGATTGTTACAAATTAAAAAAAAAATTATAGACAGAAAGCAAAACAAAGTTTTACTAGGGTGAGAATAAGGATAAAAGTGTTTTAGAGGAACCAATCATTTCTCAAGTTAAGGATATCTTTTAAGAAGAAATGATGTATGTTTCTGTATACTTGAAGTAGTAAAACTTAAAAGTATTATCATATAGTCAGTGGCGTAGCTAAGGGGCGGCGGGGACGGCCCACACCGGGTGTAACTATCATAATGTGAACATCAGTAGTGCCACATAAAAATTCGTACAACCCGTAATAAAATAGTACATATATGTAACAATAATATGTAGGCGCCTACTTATCTAGTAAGTATTTCTTCATTGTAAGGGTTATTATATATTTATTTATTTTACATTGTCTGTAGTACGCTAGGCAGGGGATTCCCCGATGCCATGAGAAATCCCTTGACTAGCGACAGTAATGCAGCGATCTAGTAAGTATTTCTTAATTGTACGGATTATTATATTTATTTATTTTACATTGTCTGTAGTAGGCTAGGCAGGGGATTCCCCAATAATAGCCATGAGAAATCCCTTGACTAGCGACAGTAATGCAGTGATCTAGTAAGTATTTCTTCATTGTACGGGTTATTATATATTTATTTATTTTACATTATCTGTAGTAGGCTAGTCAGGGGATTCCCCGATAATAGCCATGAGAAATCACCTGACTAGCGACAGTAATGCAGCGATCTAGTAAGTATTTCTTAATTGTACGGATTATTATATATTTATTTATTTTACATTGTCTGTAGTAGGCTAGGCAGGGGATTCCCCGATAATAGCCATGAGAAATCCCTTGACTAGCGACAGTAATGCAGTGATCTAGTAAGTATTTCTTAATTGTAAGGGTTATTATATATTTATTTATTTTACATTGTCTGTAGTAGGCTAGGCAGGGGATTCCCCGATAATAGCCATGAGAAATCCCTTGACTAGCGACAGTAATGCAGCGATCTAGTAAATATTTCTTCATTCTAAGGGTTATTATTTGTTTGTTTGTTTTATTGTGTCTGTAGTAGGCTAGTCAGGGGTTTCCTCGATAATAGCCAACTGTTCCTCGACTGAGTTTTGAAGCGCCCCGGGTGTCACCCATGCTAGCTACGCCACTGCATATGGTTAATTATTTCATATTATCTGAGTTATCGTTGTGTGGCGTTAAAAATAGAGTGCATCAGTACGTGCATAATAAATTAATTATACTGACGTACTTGACGCTATTTTTTATCATCTACGAATGTAATGTTAATATAAACTTCTTTCATTATTGTGCAGGCTTCGTCCTGATCAATAATAAATTATATTTTTTTTTGTTTTACTTTGATTTGAATATAATGTATATATAGAAATATGTGTATACATAGATACTATTGTCTATTTAATAAATATCTCTGTTTGTAATTATCTGAACATCATTTTTTATAAGTTTTTTTATTAAAATTGTTTTTTTTATATTTAAGATTTTTTATTAAATAGTAACATGTGTTCCTATCTGTCCAAAAGCGTTTTTTTTTCTGTTAATTTTTTCAGACATATTTCTTATATGTTCAATATGGTATAGTAGTTTTGTTTGCATTATTTCTGGTATATATAATTTAGAGTACATACGATCAATTGGTCACGTATACGGTATACGTAACCTTGTATTGATATAACTATTACATTTCGAAACTGAACTCCAAGGTTTGTATGGGGAAATAGGCATTTACTTTATCCATACAAATAAATAAAATTGTAGTGTCTGTTTGTAATATTAAAATAACCGCTTTTTACTAAGTGCATATGGATGTATACAGGGTAGATATAACAACAACAAAAACATTTTTTTTTTTACAATTTTTGTCTGTCTGTTTGTTCCGGCTAATAACAGGACTTTGACAGGCAGATAGCTGATCTAACAAGGAGTAACTTAAGCTATTTAACATCTCGCTACGACCCACAGGAGCGGAGCAACACGCGAACGAAATCACGACCCATATGGACTTAGTAAAAAGTGGTTATTTTAATATTACAAACAGACATTTATTTATTTGTATAGATTTTATGAAAATAATTTTGTAAATCAACTAAAGAACAATAAATCCACAGGTGATCCTCCCAGCGCTTCTAGAACAATCCCATACTCGCACCTGGCTGAAAGCTGGACTTCGTGCTTGGTGTGCTTGTGCTGCAGGTGTCCTAGGCCTTCGGTCATATTTACTGGGCGAAGCCTCAAGAGAAAACGAGCCTCATCCTCCTCCTCACCCACCTCATCAACTGGGTGCTGCTCATCGGGTACGAATTCATTTTTATAAACTATATCATATGTAGGTGTGTGTGTCTTTATATGTAACTAGCGGCCCATCCCGGCTTCGCGCGGGTGGAATATTATTTTTAAAAATATATTGGCCCTCCCGCATTTCGGTGCCCCCTCTCTTGCCGCTTTACTCGCTGCGCTGCGTCGCTATACTGGCCCGTCGGGTCGTCGTGTATTTTGTGTTTATATTGATATTTCGTAATATCTTTTGAATGGAAAGTCCGATTTTAATAATTCAAAAAGTAATTTACAGGTATTGAAATAGTCTTAAATACGAAATTTATTTGGATAAGGGTTAATACAAAGTTACAGAAAACATGGTCTGATTTTGATAGGCATTTTTATCAACTTTTAAAATGTAAAAAAGTAGTTATAGTGACGTAACTATAATAGTTGGACATATGGTCTCGCGGACTTTTTTGTAGATATTGATACGTTCTATAATATTGTAGAACATTTTTTTGTTCTATCATCAATACTTTTTGCAGCGCATGCGATGAAAGATATTTTATGGCTAATTATTTGGCACCTTGGGTTGGTTTTCGTGAGATTTCCTAAGGATCTCTAATTTTTTCTTGTATTAAATATAGCCTATGTTACTCAGGGATAATGTAGCTTTCTAATGGTGAAAGAATTTTTGAAATCGGTCCAGTAGTTTTTATGTTTATTCGTTACATACAAAAATACAAACATACAAAAATACAAATCTTTCCTCTTTATAATATTAGTATAGATATAACTTGTAGCTTTATTGCTATTTATGCACTACCTCCGTTTATTAATATAATTTCTCTTAGACGCTTAAAGGTTGCCTGTAAGAGATCACTACACATGATAAGGCCACGTTTGTATGCATTTTATCCTGTGCAATGGCTTTATGAAATTTTATCTTTCTAATGCTGGCAAGGAAAGTAGATAAATAAATACTACGCTGGGATTACAAATTTTTTTTTATCTATCTAGACCTAAAAACCAAAATTACAAAGTCAACACAAGTGAATTTTTTATTAGTATACTTACTTTTATTATTTCAGGCTCTCATGTGGCGCGACGGGCCTGCAGGTTTCGAGCCGTATGTCCGTGTGTCATGGTTCCCATTGCGACTTGGTGCTTTACTAGCACTGGTTTCGATCTCACTGGTTATGGCGAGCGCTTTGACACTTGTAAGTATGTTTTACATCATATTAACTAGTCCAATAATCCTCGCTACGCTGAAGATAAATTTTCATTAAAAACTATTCCTCTCCGCCGCTGGGAGAGCATCTCGTAAGAGCAGTGTAACCCAGCACCCCCTTGGTGGTAGGGGATCTGTTCCCCGACTGGCTTGCGACCACCAGCATGCGAATCCGACCGCCAACTGCCATAGACGCGTTCCGGTCGAGCCGTATGTGGTCCAGACTTACCCCCTCCCTCTCCCATATTAACGATGCGGATCTAGTGATAGACCGTTGAACCCGCAGCATTTTTTCTTCAATCCCTCTCCCCACTCTACATTCGAGGATGCAACGCATCGTCAAAACAAGAGATTCCCTCCGTGGGCGATGGTGGCCAATTACCATCAGGTGGACCATCTGTTCGTTTGCACCTTGTCTACCATAAAAAAAATCTGTCAAACACTAAAAATGACCTTATTTATTGTTATTATAAAGGTTTTGTGCTAAATTTCAAATCAGGTAAAGATGTTACACTGAAAAACTATTTTTTAACGATTACTACTAGAGTTGTGATTGCAAAGTATTAGTACTCTTAACCCCTCCAACTAAACTAAAATGCTTGAATTTTGTCGTGTTACTCACACTCTGTCCTATAAAGCTTGGCCGATAACAGCTGTCATCGCAAAACACGCCTATGAAATACCGTATTTTGCGACAGTGAAATGTATTGTGACAATTATCATACTTTATTGGCAAATTGTGACAACTAATGGTTCGACTAATTTAATCCAGTCCATAAAACAAGAAAAATTACGGAAGAATATTGCGAACTGATTAGAAATCTACAAGACTGAATCAGACTTTGATGATGACGATTTGTGCTGTGAACCATTTTAACAAGAATAAAAATGTGTTACAACTTTCTTTTGTTTGATTTGTTTGAAAGATCAGTAACTTTAGTTGGAATATCGATAATTTATATCGACTTTATCCTCAGGTTATGACAAGCTGTCATCGATCAAGCTATGATGGACAGAGTATTGTTGGTTAACCAGTATTTTAAAATTAATACAACATATATCAATTGTATTATATTTTCTAATAAATAACATTTGTTTAGGTAATACCAGTGGCGATGGGAAGGAAAGTAATGGCAATATGGCTGCCTAAAGCATCAGAGGGTGTACATGAGCTTTATACTGCGGCTTGTGGTAAGTGTATCATCTTGAGAAACGTTTTAGTATTTAGAGTTTTTTCATTTTATATCAATAATTAAATTTAGTAGTATTGATCTATAGAATTTATTATTTGTGTTTAAACTTGTTTTCTTCAACTGCCTCTAAGATCTAAGTGTATGCATAAGTTTTCTGCGCGATGCAGCGATGGCCCAGTGGTTAAGACTTGAATGTTTTACTCGAGGTCCAAGTTCAATTCAGGCCACACACTACTGACTATTCTAAGTTATGTGTGTTTTAAGCAATTAAATATCACTTGCTTTAACGATGAAGCAAAACATCGTGAGGAAACCTGCACTACAGAGTGTTAACTAAAGTTCTCAAAATTTCAGTGTAGTCTATGGCCTAACCCTCTCCACATTCTGAGGAGACCCGGCTCAGCAGTGGGCCATTAAGGGGTTGTGATCATGAAGTGTTCTATGTGTTTTCCTTTAAGATTTAGGATAGTTAATTATCATGAAGCCAGAAACTGTTATAACTGTTTTTTGTACTTAATAAAATATTTTTTCCAGGTATGTACGTGTGCTGGGCACTCGGACGAGGCGGAGCACTAGCCGCGGGCTGGGCAAGAGGAGGTCGTGCGGCTCTATTCGGTAGGACTGCGCTGTGGGCTCGTCGCGCCGCCAGAGCAGCTCTAGCCGCCTTAGCGTTGTTGGGCCTGGTCCCACTAATGTTTGGATTATTGTTAGAGCTGGTGAGTAGAGATTGACTCTTGTTAGATTACATCTAAATCAATTTTACTCGATACTTCTAATTTTAAAAATATACTTGATTTAAAGCTTTAAAAAATTTGCTGCTATTAGTTGTTCAGATGTTGGATACAATAATCAAAAAATCTTAAACGGCTAGTCTAAAAAACTCTTATATAAGCATTTAAATCTTAATATATTGCTTTAATTTGGCAATATGTCCTAACTAATAAAATAATTTCGAAACTAACAATTAACAAACGTACGTAACACTTAAGAATACAAACTAAACATATACTACTTACGCCATCTATTGACGGATAGATGGCGCCTGTCGGTTTGTTACACAATCAAGACACGATGAAATTAAACTTAAATACATTGGAATTACACTTGTAATGATAATGTTGTTTGTTCAATTATCTATTGTAATGTTTCTTTCTATAGGTCTTAGTAATCCCTCTCCGAGTGCCATTGGAGCAGTCGCCGGTGCTATTCGTATGGCAAGACTGGGCGTTAGGAGTTCTGTACACTAAGATAGTGTGCGCGCTCACTATGATGGGTCCGGACTGGAGCATGCGACGCGCTATTGAAAAAGCTTATAGAGATGGCATAAGGGAGATGGATCTCAAGTGAGTCGTGTAAACAATCTAGTTAAAGTTCAAGTACTAAGTCTTCCACTCATAATTTAACTCATTTTACTATGTGGAGTGATTATTTTATTTTCCAAAAATCTTTCTGCAATTTAGTTTGTTCAATGCAAGTATATGTAACGAATATGATTACAATTGGTTCAAATTTTACCTTAACATGTCAGTCCAACTATTGCTGTTATTTTAATGTTTTTTTTTATATTATCCAATCAAACCTTTCAACAACCACCTCCGTCCCGAATAAATACAAAAATTTGAACAAGTTTAGAAGTTTTTAAACAAAATATTATGTAAGGTAATTTTTAAAACTGACACTTGAAGGAGTGGATAAATCAGTTGTAATCACAATTTTTTTCCATTTATCTATAAAATAATAAAGGACACAGGTATCTTAGTTTTTTTTAAATTATATTTTATTGCATCTGCTAATTTTTAATTTTAAAAGGTGTTGTGTAAAATATACACTAATAGGGTTTTATCTTCGTCAGGTTTATCCTCCGCTCCGTAGCTGCGCCGCTAGTGCGCTGGCTAGGACTAGCGCTGGCAGTCCCATATGCGCTGGCGCATAGCATCGCGCCGCTAGTGCTACACTCTCCTGCGCAGCGCAATCTGCTCGCACGACGCGTGTACCCAGCGTTGTTGCTGCTTGCGTTGTTGGCTGCGTTGGCGTTCTTCCAGGTAAATATAGAAAAATAAAAAACATACAACTAGTCGACACCGGTGCTGTTTACCACTTATAGATTGCTAAATGCACCCCGCAGTTTCACCCGCTATATTTTGGATAATTCACACTATATCTTTATAAATTATAGCGTGTTATTCTGATGTGTAAGCTATATTATTGTAAAGTTTCATCAAAATCCATTCAGTAGTTATTGCGTGAAAGAGTAACAAACATCCATACATCCACACATTCTTTCAAACTTTCACGTTATAATATTTGTAGGACTTACATTTATCAAAAACCATTTAATTTTCAATATGTACGAGATGTTAAATATGTATAAGATGTTAAATAGCCTAAGTTACTCCTTGTTACATCATCTATATGCCAGTGAAAGTCCCGTCAAAATCGGCCCAGCCATTTCAGAGATTAGCCGGAACAAACAGACAGACAGTCAAAACTTGTAAAAAACTTTTGTAAAGCTATTATTTTAATATTACAAACAGACAGTATAATTTTATTTATTTTTATGGATGAGCCATTAACTGTTTGTTTACTTTTTGTCTCACACTCAGCTGCATCCTACATAGTATAATGGAGAAAGAAGAATCTATAATCTTACCTCACCAATTAATTATATATCTGTTCATAGATACGCCAATTCCGCAAACTGTACGAGCATATAAAGAATGACAAGTACCTCGTGGGTCAGAGGCTGGTGAACTACGACCACCGGCGGCACAAACGCACTGTCTCCTCTAACTAGACTAGTGATATCCCCTGTGCACTTGTGATAACTATTGTGGATATGTATTCCAAATAGAAAGGTAGAATAAACGGCTTTAAGGACTATATTTCTTTTGACATAATCGCTACCCAATTGTACAACGAATCGATCATAATTTTTTTTATTATTTATTTTCGATGGGTCTCTTTCACTATTTCCAAGTTAAGTAAAGTATTGGATAGTTCCAACAGATATTTTAACAAATTTTATTTGGTGTCATGTACAACAATATTTGCCTTATTCGATAGATAAGTTTCAAGTTAATATGTAATTCGGGAGTTTACTTGGACGTTGAGAAAACAGATCGCAAATATTGCCTTTCTATATGGAATGTATGTTTCTGTATTGTCTTTACACATTGGAACAAATAGTTGGACACCAATTGGTTCCATATTGGTTCAACATGTAAAGTAAATTAGAATAAGGTAGGGCGTTTAGTCTAATTTAACATGGCTTGAAGAATTTCCCATTTTTGTGAATAATTGAAAATGTGATAACGTTTTTAATCATTGGTACTAGTTGAGTAAAAGCAATATTAAATATTGTTCAATATGTTGTGAAGTTCACGTGACGCTATTTAAAAGATATTTAAAATTAGTGTTTGTAAGTGAACAGCCATATTTAATGTGTGATCTGTGGAATCTAGAACTCCGTACAATTTCCGATAGAGGGTCCACAAAGATACTTATAATAAAAAAAATCCCACAGAGTAAATAATGAGGTTATAGAGAATAACCAGATGCGAGGGGCATAAAAGTGAATAAGCAGAATTGGACAATTCGCTCATTGGAGAGGAAGAAGTTTCTGCGCATACCGTGGACGGCTGAGCGAACCAATGTACCGATTCTGCGACAACTAAACATAAAAACGAGACTGTCAAGAATTTGCTACCAGCGTATCCTTCGCTATTTTGGGCATATAGCGTGAAGGCAGCCACAGACTGGACAAGCTGGAAGGGAAACGACCACGTGGCCTGTCCCCATACGTTGGTCACAGACCAAGGTACCAATCTCACAAGCCTCCAAGTGACGACAGCCCTGAGGAAAGCAGAAGACAGGACGGATTGGAGAAAGCTCATAAAGACAGTGACCTTGCTTTATGCAAAGAAAGAAGAGAAGAAGAAGCAGTGAAATAAAAAGAGAATTCGCATGAGAATTTAACGATTAATATAACTGTTTTAAAAAATATAAAACGACTAACGAGTGAGAAAATATACTAAGATATAAAGGTAGAAATTATAAATGCTCAAATAAAAATAATAATTGTAATCACATTACATCACATCAAATATGGTTATCCAAAATCTAATAATTTCTACAAAATTTACAAAACTTTAGGGCTAAAAACAAAGAAAGATGGCGAATCTGTTTTATTTCATGCACCATAATGAGATGGGTAACCAATGAAAGTGTGACGTCACACTAAATTCAGTATGGCAGAAACAACAAGATGGCGGATAAATATTTCTTACTATCCACCTTGATTGGTTTACATGAAGGGTTTGCTGAAAAGTTGAAAAAGGTTTTTTGAATAGCGTCATGTGTTAAGCCTTAACTAGCCGATTTCCAAAAATTTTTTTTTAATATTTGTATATATTTGAGTATCTATACTTATTTTAAAATATTTTGTTAGTTTAATTGGCTGTTTATTTTCACGTCTCTGCGTCCAAACGTTTATTTTATTAATGACATAAACGTAATATTTTTTGATATCTTAAATAAATAATTGATACAATTGTGTAAATATGAAGCTTTTAAATCTATAAAATTTTTTGATAAATAAAGTCGTTTGGACGTATTTCAAATTTTATTTCAGCTATAAGTCTCCATTGTAGATACCATACTTAGTGTAGGTATTAGTTAAATCTTCTCAATAATATTATATTCAATTTACCAATTCGTAATTCTGGTGTAAAAATTTAGTGTATATTTTGGTGTATTTTTAAACTTCTCTTCATCTGTAGCATTGTTTCACTAAAATCATATGTTATGTATAGAAATTACATTTAAGGTGTATAGTTGTTGAATTATTACGAAAGCAGGCACGATGTTCTTTTGAAGATATTTTATTTAAAAAAAGGAATATAATAAAACTAATATTTTTAACTATTTTTTTATATTTTTCTGGATTGGAAGAAATTGATAGATTCTTCTTGGTAAAGGATTTATTTAAAGCCCTCAAAAGTCCAACTAAATCCTGACAAAAATAACCCTATACTACGTTCTCGCACTATTTACATTCCAGTATTTATACTGTTCTTATTTCTAATCTGCACAGTTCCTTGCGCGCATTTCTCACGAACCGTTCGTCGCTATACACCTCACAATATTTCACTACTACGACTAGGCAACACTTTCTCTCTTTGAACTCACTTCTTCTCTCGAGTAATAGACTGATTTATAATCCTCCGTACAAGCCTTTATATAGGTTTTAAATTTAAAAAAAAGATTACTCTAACAACCCCTGGAAAGATCCAGAGTTATACTCATCTCACTCAAACACATAAAATTGCCTAATGCCATCCTTTTCCCAAATGTAAGTCATCGAATCGCCAAACTTCCGAACGACATTTTGCGTCTCCCTCGGTTCATCTTGCCGTCTTATTCTATTTTGACATTTTCCAGCAGGTACGAACTAAAGCTTGGTCTAGGCATGCGAATTATTTTGATGTTGCTTTGCAACGATATTATGTAGAGTTAGTGAGTCAAAATATGTCAAAAAAAAAACAAACATCTCGCGACTCTTTTATCATTGACATATTGATTTATTTAATTAAAAATAAATGGCCACAAAAACCAACATCGATAGTCTATTGCGTAAACGATTCGGTAGTTTAGTAATCATAAAAATCGATTTTTTGAGATATAAAGATACATTTTTTTCTAATCGTTTCTATTTCATACTTTATTTATTTATTAATAAAAAGTAATTATTAGAATTTAGGACATTATATATTATTAAAATGTAGACAAAGGGATATTTTTTTTTGCTAATAATTATGTAGAAGGTTTATTTAATTGTTTTTTTTACATTTTTTAAAAGATTACTTGTAGTATGGATCACATACTACAAGTATTCCTTAACTCCTCCAAGTAAATTAAATGCTTATGCTAGGAGAGGGCCACGTTAGTAGTCAAATGAGTGGGATATGAACCCACGACCTATCGATCGTAACCACTGAGCTATTGACGCTGCACTAAAATAAAGAAGCTTATTACTAAAACGTTTGCTTTCGTAATCATTGAACGCTCCTTAGTCATGAATATATATTTGTTAATAATTATTGTTTCAAAAGACAGCCACTAAAATCAATTGGCAAAAAGTAATATATTTTTAAATTTAGTTATTTTAGTGTATAGAATATTGGTGCTTTTGGTATTCTGAATTTTCGTTTTAGGTTATTTCTTCAGTTAAAATTGTAATTAGTAAGCAATCAACATATTATACATTGGCAAAAAAATTAATACAACAAATTATTTATATTGCTTATAACGCGACAAATCCGTCCCGGAGAAACATCACAATTTTTTTATTTTGAATAGAAATAACTAGTGCTAAAAATCGATCGGTCGGTCGGTCTAAATTTTTTTTTTATTGTTACCAACTAAATAAAAGGAATCCTCAATATAGTTTTTGACTTTATTATCACCAGACATTGGAGTTCGGAGATATACTTGAGAACTCTTCAAAATCAAAAAAGAAATGTCTACTGTTGTTCTTTATCTATCTGCCCTGAGTTATAAAATAAAATGCCATTGATATTTTTGTTCATTCGTTTCGGAGGAAAAATAAATAAAATCTAAAACATATGTGATGACGTCACATATACTGAGGAATAAGATGCCTTAGACTTATTTGTTAAAGCAGACATGTCGCCATTCAACCGTATATATGGCGTCATTTGGCGTTTACGCCTTTTTAGAATAGATAAAATTTTTAAAACTAATTTTAACCCTTACCAAGCTCATATTTTGAAAAAATAAAAAAATATGTGTCCATTTATTTTTCTTCTGGTTTCATATAACATAACAATATATATATGTTAAAAATATGCGATGTCAATTGCGATATCGAATCTATATGTTACTAGATAGTTATACGAGATGTCAAAAACATAGATACACTACACAGAAACTTAATACAGATGTTTCGAGTGAATAACATTTCACAGGAAATTGCACTATACTATACATTTTTTTTTTAAATAGTAATTTGAACCGAGTCAATAAAAACAATCTGACATCAAAATATTTAAAAACTCACCAGTGAAATACTAGTAAATTCTACTTATTTCTTTGCACTTGCAATATTTTAATCTAGCAACTCTTAAATAACTTGAATTGCTTGCAATTGTAAATCTAAATTACGTAGAACTGTTAAGTAGTTATATTCATTTATTTCTTGCTGCTCAATCATTTTCTTATATGTAATAAAATATTTTTTTGCAATTTTTGTTTGTGTTTTTAAAGTGGCAACACCAGTTGTAGATATCGATTCTTGTCCTTCAATGGTTTCTATTTGCCAAACGTGAAAGAAAATATATAACTTGTAGTAATATTGAATTTTATTCCCTATAATCCTTTGTATTATATTTTATAGTAAATTCCTGAACAGGAAAATAATAAATTTACCATTAGACGTTTTTTAAGTGAAAACATGTTTAGCGGCGTTGTGCAGTTGTGTACATTTTTTTTGGGATGGTTAAAAATGTTAAACTCGCGACATAAAAATCGTCAAATTTTAAATTCGTAGGCGTCAGTTTTTAAATTCGCAGGCATCAGATTTTAAATTCGTAGATGTCAGATTTTAAATTGGTAGGCGTCAGTTTTTAAATTCGTAAGCGTCAAACTTTAAATTCGTAGGCGTCACAGATTTTAAATTCGTAAGCGTCAAATTTTAAATTCGTAGGCGTCACAGATTTTAAATTCGTAAGCAGCAAATTTTAAATTCGTAGACATCAGATTTTAAATTCGTAGGCGTCAGATTTAAAATTCGCAGGCGTCAGTTTTTAAATTCGTAGGCGTCAGATTTAAAATTCGCAGGCGTCAGTTTTTAATTTCGAAGGCGTCAGATTTTAATTTTGCCGCCAATGTTATGACAGTAAAGGTATGTTAAGATTAAAGGTAATGAACACGAGCGTACAGCCAACCCTTGTTCTGCCGATCAACTCTTTTTTTTTTTTTAAATATTATTTAACGACTCAAACAAAATAAACTCGTCAGGCATGAAATGTATTATTTTAGAAATTTTAATAATTATGATTACATTTAAAATCTTTATTTAACTGAGAAAATCAACATAATTTTATTTTGTGGAAATACTAAATTTTAATATTGCCACACCATATGAAATAGTATCGGTTCTGTTACGGTTCGTTTGCGATTCAGTTGCGTTTAAGTTTTGGTTTCGATACAGCTATTGATCGTATTTAGCAGAATAGTTTTTTAGACGTCGATCGTAACGTGATCGCAATCGAACCTTTGCAGTTTATCGAACGTTGTAAATTAGTAGAATTGGCCCCCAGATAGCTTTTTGGACGTCGATCGTAACGTGATCGCAATCGAACCTTTGCAGTTTATCGAACGTTGTAAATTAGTAGAATTGGCCCCCAGATAGCTTTTTGGACGTCGATCGTAACGTGATCGCAATCGAACCTTTGCAGTTTATCGAACGTTGTAAATTAGTAGAATTGGCCCCCAGATAGCTTTTTGGACGTCGATCGTAACGTGATCGCAATCGAACCTTTGCAGTTTATCGAATGTTGTAAATTAATAGAATTGGCCCCCAGATAGCTTTTTGGACGTCGTTCGTAACGTGATCGCAATCGAACCTTTGCAGTTTATTGAACGTTGTAAATTAGTAGAATTGGCCTGTAAGAAGTGCTCTTATTCATTCACCCTGCTAGAAAAAACTTATAGAATGTCATAGGAAAATAAAAATTTTCAATAAGATTTAATGATTTACTTATATACCTACATATGAGCCAGAAAATTTTTTCTCTCAAATATTTTGATATTTTATCGGTAATACACCAACTCATAGATTCTCTTAAAAGTATTACATCTTTGTCGTTATGAGATTTTATGAATCATTTCATTAATTGCTAGTATTTATTAGATTTTATGAGAACTTCGAGATTAATCTTCAAGTAGCATTTCTATGCGATTTTATGTGGAAAATTGAAAGAAAAGTAGCTTATAAGAAGTTATCGACAATTTATAAGAAATTATGAGCAATAATGCAATTGAAATTCTTATGACTGTTTATGAGTATTTCCGTGGACACATACACATCGAAATGTACTTATCATATGCTATAGGTTAAAAAGGCCCGGAATTCGGTATAAATGGTTAAGCCGTCTGTCCCTGGATTGCAGAGCAACAACTCGTCCAAGAAGCCATTTTCCTGGTGGCAATCGGTCATCCTTTACCAATACCACAGAATCGAGCTTAATATCCGTAGAATTTTTTGACCATTTGTAACGATTCTGCAGCATTATCAGGTATTCAGACTGCCAGCGTTTCCACAAACAATGGACCATTTTTTGGATCAACTGCCAACGATCCAAAAGTCCTATTTTTACCTCACTTAAGTCCTCCTCAGTCACAGCTACAGGAGGTTCTCCTATGAGAAAGTGGCCCGGTGTTAGTGGAGGTTCATCGTGAGAAGAAGAACTAATTAACGTAAGTGGACGAGAATTAACACAAGCTTCAACTTGCGTAAGAAGTGTGGAAAATTCTTCGTACGTCAGTATAGTCTGTCCAACAACGCGTTTTAGGTGATTCTTGACGGATTTCACTCCTGCCTCCCAAAGTCCTCCAAAGTGAGGAGCACTTGGTGGATTGAAGTGCCAAGTTGTATTATTCTCGGCTAAAAGTGCAGCAATCTCAGATGTGACCTCAGACTTTACATTTTTAAATGCCAAGTCAAGTTCTTTGGATGCACCTAGGAAATTGGTGCCACAATCACTCCAAATGTCTTTGCAGTGACCACGTCGGGCTGTGAAACGTTTAAAGGCTGCAAGGAAAGCAGCTGAAGTTAAATCAGTCACGATTTCCAAATGTAAGGCCTTGGTTACCATGCAGACAAATAAACAAATGTAGGCCTTGCAAGTCTTTCTGCATCTACCTGGGTATAGTTTAAGAGTAAAAGGTCCAGCGAAATCTACTCCACTGGAGCGAAATGGGCGATCAGGTTTAACTCTACACTTTGGAAGATTTTCCATTTGTGGAACAATAGTACTAGCTCTAAATTTAAAACAGGTAATACAATTTCTTATAGTAAATTTAACAATGTGCTTAACTCTAACAATCCAAAATTTTTGCCGAATATAGTTTAAGGTAAGTTGAATTCCACCATGTAAAGTTTTTATGTGTGCATCATTAACTATTAATTTGGAAAGATTGCACTCATTGCTCAAAATAATTGGTGATTTCAGATAGGAAGAAACTTCTGCGTTCGCGAGTCGACCACCTACTCTCAATAACTTATCCTTGTCTAGATAAGGACTAAGGGTTAATAATTTACTTTTTCTATGAACTTGAAGTCTTTGTGAAATTAATTTTATTTCATCAGCAAAATTTTTAGATTGTGATAAACGAATACAAACAATTAATCCATTTTTTATTTCAGATGTTGTTAAACCAGAATTTAGGTTAGAGTCTTTAGTTAATTTAGTTTTAGATTTACAATTATTTATAAACCTTAAGCAATATGCTGTTACATGAACCAATCGTGAGAGTTTAGAAAATTTGTTAAGGTAAGTATCAACAAAACTATCATCATTTGTACATAAATGTGTGATTTTCTTTTTAACTCCATTTCTGTTTCAGGTATATCAACATTGCGATTAACAACGTCAACTGGTTGTCTTAAGAATTTAGGAGCGTTCCACCATAGTTTCAACTTCCGTAATTCCGTGGGATACACGCCGCGAGATGCTATATCGGCAGGATTATTAGCAGAATCGATATGATTCCATTGACTATTATTAGTAATTGTAAGAATTTCGGAAGTGCGGTTAGCCACAAATGTGGTCCAAGTACTAGGTGTCTTACGTAGCCAAGCTAAAACTATCGTGGAATCTGTCCAAGCGTATACATAATTATCCTTAATATTAAGTTGAGTTTTCTAACATTCTTGCCAGTAAGACTGCACCACAGAGTTCCAGACGAGGCACTGATACTTGTTTAACCGGAGCTACACGAGCTTTAGCGGTAACTAGATTGACGCTTACGTTATTACCTTCCCAAACTCTAAGATATAAAACACAAGAATATGCAACACAAGATGCATCGCTGAAACCATGAAGTTCAATCCCGTTGGTATTATTAGATATGCCAAGCCAACGTGGAAAATGAATGTTAGGTATATTAGTAAAATTTTCAAGGTAAGTAAACCACTCCGTTTTTAACTCTTGTGTCAATTCATCATCCCAATCCAAGTTAGCTAGCCACAATTTTTGCATAAATATTTTAAGAATAATTACAGATGGTGCCAACCAACCCAGAGGGTCGAAGGTTTTGGCAATTGTAGACAGTACGCTACGTTTTGTGATTATATTATCATTACATTCTAAGTTTAAATTAAGTTCAAAATTGTCAGTTTGTGAATTCCAAGGCATACCTAAAGCTTTGATTGTGTCTTTTATTTTTATATTCACTACACTTTGTAAATCTTTGTTTTTATCAGGAATTTGATTTAATACAGACTCACTATTAGATGACCATTTGTGCAACGGGAAACCACCACGATTTAGTAAGTTCGTTAAACGTTTTTGAAGAAGTATCGTATCATCTTCAGTAGAGGACCCAGTCATTAAATCATCCATGTATATGTCCGATTTGATAATTTCAGCTTCTTTAACAAAATGTTCTACTTCGTCATCAGCTAGTTGGTGTATCGTACGCACAGCGAGAAATGGAGCACAGGATGTGCCATACGTAACAGTAAGAAGCCAGTATTCCTTAATTGGATCGCTAGGTGAATCACGCCAGAGGATTCTCTGGTAATTTACATCTTCCTTTGACACCCAGATACAACGATACATCTTCTGCACATCAGCTACTAGGCAGAATTTGTGCTGTCTCCATCTTGTGATCAAATCTCGAATGTCTTGTAATAGTGACGGACCAATAAGTAAGTTATCATTTAATGATTTTCCATTTACAGGTGCAGCGCTACCATCAAAAACAACTCTTAGTTTTGTACTCAAACTCGTCGGCCTGAGGACTGCATGATGTGGTAAGTAATATTTAGGTTTATTAGTTTTAAGTTCTTTTTCAGGTATAAGTTGCATATGACAATTCGATAAATATTCTTTCATAAAATTTATATACTGTTCTTTCAGATCAGGTTTGTATAAAAAACGTCGTTCCATCTGAAGTAAACGATTTAGTGCTACTGATCTAGAGTCTCCAAGATTAGTAGGTGTGTTATCCTTAAATGGTAAGCGGACAACGTATCGACCATCATCATTTCTGGTGTGAGTATTCTTGTAATGTTCTTCACATTGTATCTCGGATGGTGTAAGGTGTTTCTTGTGAGGTAAGTTCTCTTCGATTTCCCAGAATTGTCTTAATATTTGATCCACTTCAAGCTTTGTATGTGAAACTAAAACACTGGGACTGTGTACTTTAGCTTGTGACATCTTTCCAGATATCAGCCAACCGAGACTAGAGTTAAGAGCCACGAGAAACCCATGTTTGTGCATTCCTTCTTGTATAATATTGGCATGCACGTCGGCACCCAATAACACGTCGATAGAACCTGGTTTGTGAAAGTTAGGATCCGCTAAATCTAACTGCATAGAAGAAGGCCACGGTTCTTGTAAGAATTCTCTTGAAGGCAATAAGGATGTAAGTTTTTTTAACACGTAAGCATGAACTTCCATTAATGGTAAGTAATCTTTCTTCGAGTAAATAGTGAATTGTACCATAGATCGTGTCTTTACCACTGATGAATCTGATATTCCAGAGATTTTGCCATTCACAGATATACGATCCAGTTGTAGTAGTTGTGACGCTGCTTCGGTAATAAAAGAGGCTTGAGAGCCTTGATCGACGAGAGCTCTCAATAGGTAAGTAACACCATTGTTTGATTTTACTGCAATCTGTGCTGTTGCTAATATTACTTGATTGCTTTCTGTTTCAGTACTCATGGAGGTGGTATTACATGAAGTTGATGGAATCTCTTCTGTCTGTGCAACGTTTAATGTCTTTGCCTTATCAGGGTTTGTGAAGTGCAACAAGGTGTGATGACGACGTCCACACTTTCTACATGTTGTACTTTGCCGACAGTGATTAACACTATGACCCTTAACAAGACAATTGAAACATATTTTATTTTGTTTAATAAAATCTTGACGTTCGGTGACCTTTAGTGCAGCAAAATCTTTACAGTGGCAAATGTAATGGTTTTGTGAACAAAATGTACAAGTATTGTTAATTTCAGCAGTAAAAGTTTTTACTGATGTTGTTTTTGGTGAGTTGTGCAACGTGGGCTTAAATGTTGTGACTTCTTTTTTAGTACTTCCCTTTTTAGCATGATTAATTACTTCCATTGCTCGAAACCTACTTTCAAGATGCGATGCCAATAAGTCGAAGGAGGGAATGTCTGGTGCTGATCCGAGTGATTGTTCCCATAGCTTGTGAGACTCGATGTCCAGTTTCGAAACAACGATATGGACAACTATAGGATCCCATTCTTTCGTTTGAATACCCAAATTTTGTAGTGAATAGAGACATTCTTGTGTAGTATCTAAAAGCTCCTTTAAACTACTGGCACATTCTACGTTCATTTTTTTTTGGTTAAGTAATCGCTTCAAGATGTGATTTACAGTAATTCTTTTATTGTCATAGCGGGTTTCCAGTGTTTTCCATGCTTTTTCATAGTTTACGGCTGTTAGTGAAAAATGTCTCAACAGTTGCTCAGCTTCTCCGGTAACATTTGATTTTAAATAGTGATGCTTCTCTATTAATGACAAATTTTCATCCTTGTGTACAAGTGACATAAAAATATCCCGATAACTACCCCATTCTAGGTAATTACCCGAAAATTTAGGGATATTAATTGGAGGCAGCTTGGGCCTGTAGGCAACATTATCACCCGGTGACATTACAGAATCATCAACTTTAGTAGACTTCAATTCATCCAAATTCTCCTTCAGCAAAGTTTTCAGTTCCAGATATACCTCTTCCGTACCATCATAACTGACGATGGGATCAAATTTTAATTTTTGAAGATCATCCGCTGTTACTGTCTTTGAGATTTCATCATATTTATTTTGAAATGAAGTCCAATATTCAGATAATGTTTCCAATCTTGTTTCCAAATATCCATGTGTATATCTTGTTTTAGATGTCTTTTTAAAGTTAATTAAAAGTTTTGAAATTCTTTCACTTAGTGATTTTAGAGCCGAACATAATTGTGCCATTTTTAATTTACACCAAACAACAGTTCAATAATGCACAAAGTTAGTTAATATTTTACAAAAATAGTCTAAGTCCAGTTTTGAACAAAATGTTTCTAAGTTATTTTTAACACGAATGTGGTTAAGTCTTTTATAAAACAAAAAATTATTATTTTAATATTTAAGTAAAATATTCCAAGTCCATGAACACTGAATTTACTAAGTCTTTTTATGTCGCAAATTTTCTAAGTTAATAAACACTGAATTTACTAAGTCTTTTTATGTCGCAAATTTTCTAAGTTAATGATCACTAAATATTGTTTAAGTCTTTTTTCTATAATTTGAGTTCCTAATATATTATAAATGTCTGTCTTACCAAGTCCATCCGATCAATTGCACAACACTTAACACTTGTATACTTTTTTCTAATCCGAAATCGTAAGGACCAAAACTTATGTCTAATAAAAATACCGAACTTCTGGATCTTATATTTATTCTAAAAAGGCGTTCAAAACAATCAAAATAATTAAAGTTACATATCTAAGAAAAAACTAGCCAACACGATGCAACGTTGATCAAGGCCATCTAGAGGCGACAAATGCAATTAAACAGTCTATTATCTCCAAACTGTGTCAATGGTTTGGTTAAAAATCTTTACTTTTAGTATTATAAAAATGATTTTCCGTCATCACAGTTTCGGTACCTTTTTAATGTATAACATACCAATTTTATGACAGTTAAAAAATACCTCAAAATCTACCATTTTTATAAACATCTGTGACGGTTATAAACTTTACATAAAGTAAATTCAACATTTAAAATAATAAATAATATAAAGAGGTAATAAAACAGTAATTAGATAGATAGATAGATAAATACTTTATTGCACACAAATTAAAGTAGTTACAATGATACATATTTAAATTAAAAACTATATCAGCATGCAAAGGCGGCCTTATCACTAGTAGTGATCTCTTACAGGCAACCTCTTACCTAGGGAATATATGAAAAAGTATAAAGGTAGTGCAAAGTGAATAAGTAAATAATATATACATAAACTATTAATACATGTACATACACATATAAATACATACATATATAAATATATACATGTATAAATATATACATATATAAATATATACATATATAAATTTACATACACATATAAATACATACATATATAAATATATACATATATAAATTTACATACACATATAAATATATACATACATACATACATACATATTGATACTAAAAGAAACTTAAAATAATTAATAAGTACCGAAATACATAAATGAAATAATGAAATATCAATAAAAATTAACTGTTTTGAATAGATAAATAATAGTCTTTTAAACGAGTTTTGAAGATGCCAAAGGATTGTGATTGACGTATTTCATGTGGCAATACATTCCATAATTCCACGCATTTAAATGTAAATGAATGTTGATATAACTCAGAGTGACAAGAAGGGAATCTTAGCTTATTGTCGGTTTGTGATCGAAGTTGTACATGGAGAGAAGAATTTGGTGCTAAGAAGGCGAACCGTTCTCTAAGATATGATGGAGATTGTGGCAAAAAGAGAACAGAATATAGTTGCGAGAGTGCATGAAGATTACGCCGATGACTAACAGTGAGCCAACCAAGTTGTGACCGGTATTCCGAGACGTGATCATATTTCTTCAGCCCAAATATGAATCTTATGCACATATTCTGCAGTCGTTCTAACTTATCAAGTAACACTTGAGATAAATCTAAATAGCAGGTGTCAGCGTAATCTATAATAGGGAGGAGAAGGGTTTGAGCCAGAGAGATTTTGGTCTTAATAGGCAACAAGTACTTCCACTTCTTTAAATATCCAAGAGTAGCAAAAATTTTGCGACTTACATTAGAAACTTGGAATTTCCATGACAAGGTATTGTCCAACAATATACCAAGATTTTTAACGACATTTTCATAAACTAAAGGGGTGCTCTCAAAGATTAATGGTGGTATATTGTAATGCAAAATATGATTAGAAATGAGCTTAGAGCTACCGAGAATAGAAACTTGAGACTTGGCAGGATTTAAAGTTAACCCATAGGAATAAATATTATAACATAATATGTATAAATAAACATAAAAAGTAATTTATTTTATATTTAAATCGTCATTTAATACATTAGAAATAATAATCGATCATAATTTTCAATAATAAATATATTAAAAATAATGCAAACGGTTCGTGTATTATGAAGACGGTTCGTGTATTAGTTAGTATTGGGAAAGTATGGAAACTGCCGATAGTCTGACCGATCGCCCAGCATATATAGGGAGGCATCGTGAGATCGTCGGCACAGCATCTCACATACATGTACTACATATGATACCGATATAATAAGAGGAGAGGGAGAGAGTATTTATCATAGATGGTTTGTGGGTGCCATCTAAAGAATTATAACAATATAAAAACATGTATAGGGGCGATGCATGTAATAATAATTAACCTCTTAAATAATGAATATAAATATGTTTTAATAATAATATCTCATATAGTTACGATGTGATGGTGATGCATGTGTTTAGATCAGCCTCCTTACAAAAGTGTTCTGCGAGAGTAGTCTTGCAGGACCGCCTTATTTCGAACGAGCTTTGGCATACGGACGGAAGGTGACTCTTAGATGATTTTGATTGACTTTGAGAAGTCCATCTGTCTGTTGCTGGAGCCTTGCGTATCTTGGTGGTACGGACGCGAGATGCCTCTTGGTGTGATTAAGTTCTATTTTGAGAATTCTTGTGTACGGTGCCGGATATGCTTTATTCTTGACGATGCGCTGTGGACTGCAGACTGCCCCCATGACAAGTTGTCTTGAATATTTCGTGATTTGATACTCCGAGTGTCTGGTGACTCCGACGATGTTGTTTGTGTCTATCACTCTGTGATTTGATACTTCTACGTCCTGACATCTCAGTTGATATCTTTGTGTCTATCACACCATCGTATCCAGCTGCTAAGCGGTGCGGAGGCTGTAAGCCGAAGTGGTACGTTCTTGTGATGCTGGGTATAACCACGAACATTGTTTATGGACATTGTGAGTGGCATCAATAGTCCTTGTCAGGACTGCCCCTTAGCTTAGTGCTTTTAAATAGACATTGTAGCATGTCATAGTGCTAGGGCGTCTGGTGAATTATCCTTATGGGATGTTTACTAGCATATAGGACAGTGTGGCCTACTATGTTTTTTTACTTCCGTGGCTTGCCACGTAAAATCATGATCTGGCGTATTACGTCTCTTTGTTTGACTCATATGCTCGATGGGAGTGTTGCTTTTTGTAAGCGAGTTGTACATATCTCATATTTCACATTTCACTAAGGTGGACCATAACACATATTTATATCAGCTACGGCTGCAACGACTTATCCACTACGGTGGTTTTTACTTATCAGCTCCGGCTGCAACAATATCCACTTCGGTGGCAACATTTTATCAGCTACGGCTGCAACAATATCCACTTCGGTGGCAACATTTTATCAGCTCCGGCTGCAACAATATCCACTTCGGTGGCAACATTTTATCAGCTAAGGCTGCAACAATATCCACTTCGGTGGCAACATTTTATCAGCTCCGGCTGCAACAATATCCACTTCGGTGGCAACATTTTATCAGCTCCGGCTGCAACGATTTTCAGCTACGGCTGCAACGATATCCACTCCGGTGGCAACGATAACACATTTATGTGAATATGAATATGTGCATTCCTTGCAATCAGCCGCCTAAGTGCTGTGAGTTCTTACGAACTGATGTTTGAACCAGTGATTTATTTATCACTTTATTTATAACCAGGGCTTGTCCCTTTGTCTTCGGACACCTTGCAGCTTTGCTGTTTTGTTGGATTCATTTCCATCACAAGGCTTACGGCTTTTTATTATTACAGCTTCGGCTGATTTACTAAGGCTTCGGCCCGGCCCGGCCTTCGGTCCTTACTAATGTAGCATCAAAAGTGTAGGCGCACTATAAATAGCTCCCACCTTCTATCCTGGAGGATTCACGATTTGGTTGGAACCCATTGTCGGTGGCGGGTGTGGGACTGCCGACCCCTTTTCTCTTTTATATTTAAATATCATAAGAGGAAGGGAGAGTTTCCTTCAGCTATCTTCTTTATCACTAACATCCTTCTGATGTCATTATTTATTAAATTATTATACATCTATGCGTCATCACAACATCGTTATTACATTAATTTAATAAAATGCAAATCGATCTTTATTTAGTTTAATTTATCTTCTTCGATGACCTATTGAACTCATGCCTCTAATACTCTAAAAGAACTTTGATGGTTATTATTTACACAACGTATTAAGGGTCATAACTAGACGATCACAAGCCTGATTAAATATTTTATAAATGCTTTAACAGTTACAAACCTGCCGTCTTTCTCTTGCGTTATTTATTTATATTTTTATGTATACTATGTATATATATTATAGAGTTAGTTCGAAATAGTTACACAAAGCGTGCGTACATCGCATTTTTACATATTTTGCGTAAAAGAGTAAATCTTAGAATAGATTACATTAAGGGTTATTTTGCTTGACTCGGTATCATTATATATATATATATATATATATATATGAACTAATATATGAACAGCAATTCATATATATATATATGAATTGTGATAAAACTTTTACCTATAGTTTAATCACCTCAGCGAAGCGAGGACGGGTCAGCTAGTATTGTAATAAATCTTACGTTCTTTAAAAGTTAAATACAGAATTGAATTGTATTGATGGTACTTACAGCTAATGGCCGATTATGATGACCATCAGAATTTTGATCCGCAAACCTAAAATGTCATGAACATATAATATAATTCATTAATCACTTATCATATTATAGGTAATTTGCCTAGCATAAATACCTTGTAGTGACCACTGTTTCTGTATCAACATTATTTGAAGTTTAATAACTGGGAACATTTTATATCTAGGGGGCATTTCACGTCAAGCGGACACCAAAAAAAAATGAAGTGGTGAATTTTGTTTATACTCTGGTCAGTTATACTTCTAGGTGACGTGGATGAGTACATACAATTTTTTTTCGTATGAAGCTTTATTGCTGAGCTTTGAGCTTTTAAAAATTGACTAAGAATGATTTCATGAATTTTTGGGATGTTTATTATCAGTATCAATTAATTTGTAAAAAAAGTATCGTTTCTTATATTTTCTATTCTTGAACCATTTCTCTTCCTCATTTATATAAACGACCTGCCAAACCTTGTAGAAAAAAAGAACAAGATAGTATTGTTTGCTGATGACACTTCACTAATATTTAAAGTGAAACGCTATCAAACTGAGTATGACGATGTAAACAATGCTCTCTCTGATATTGTACATTGGTTAAGTGCTAATAATCTAATGTTAAATAGTAAGAAAACTAAATATATAAAATTTACGACACCTAATGTTAAAAAAATAGAGACTGGTGTATTTATAAATGGAGAGGAGTTGGAACCGGTGGAATCTACCGTATTTTTGGGCATTACTGTCGATTCTAAATTACAATGGGGCCCCCATATTGAGAGATTGGCCAATAGACTCAGCTCTGCAGCATACGCGGTTAAGAAAATACGCCAATTAACTGATATAGACACGGCTCGTTTAGTTTACTTTAGCTACTTCCATAGTATAATGTCTTACGGCATTCTACTTTGGGGTAACGCAGCCGACATAAACACGATTTTTGTACTGCACGATTTTTGGTCTTGGCCCTAAAATATCTTTAAGAGATAAATTCAAAGAAATTAATATATTGACTTTTGCTTCACAATATATTTTTGAAAATGTTATGTATGTACGTAAAAATATTAATGATTTTATTAGAAATAGTGACTTACATGACATTGATACTAGGAACAAACACAAACTTGTTCTACTCAATCGAGTAGTAGGAGACTACTCGATTGAGTAGAATTAGTAATTCTTTTGTTGGGCGATGTGTATGATTTTACAACAGGATCCCAGAAAACGTTCAAAATTGTTCTATAGGAAAATTTAAAAAGTTAGTTAAAAAACGTTTGTGTGACAAAGGCTATTATAACATTAAAGATTTTTTGGAAGATGTCACGCCTTGGGAATGATGCGTTCGCTCCAGGCTTTCTCAATGTATAAATATAAATGTTATAAAAATTGGCGTTTAAAAAAAATCAAAGTTAAAAAGTAAAATATCCAAAAGAAATAGTCCCGCTGAGTTTCTTGCGCCCATTCTTCTCAGGTCTGGGTTAGGTCGTTTCCGAAAGGGTGGTAGATTCCGACGTTCAATAAGAGAATGTAAATTCCAATATTGAATAAAAAATTTTGACTTTGACTTTGACTTAGTGTTATTTAGCTGTGATCTTCTGTAAGGTCGAGGTACTACCCCAATTGGGCTGCTCCATATTTGAGCAGGAAATTTCCTACTGTGCCCCACCTCAGTTAAAGTGTTTCGTCAACTCTCTCAACAGACTGTAATGGCGGACTTCAAATGCAAACTTTAATACACCTGTTAGATCAGAAATTAATTATTTTGTACATATAGAATAAAATTCAATATGCATAAAATAATTTTTATTTCTTTTCTTTTTTATTATTTTTACTTTTTTGTTATTACAATCTTTATAATTTTTTTTTTAAATATTCATTTCTTTTTTTTTTTTTGAATACAATTATTGATCTTAATCTGTTATTCTTTCATTTTTCATATTTATGTTATTATTATTATTTTTTATTTATTTATTTTTTTATTATTATTTAGATGCATAAATGATTGATGACAAATATAAGAGAAAGATTAACTAATACTGACACAATTTATTTTACCAAAATCAATCAAATTTAACATTCATGTATATACAAATAATTTCAACGGTTAACGTTCATCGATATAAAATGCTTTTGGTTTCACAACTCTACCTGACCGAGTAATATATTTATTTTGATTATTTACATGAACCTGCCTTTCCAATTGTATGTCATCGCTGTTTTGTGTTTCATTGTTACACTCAGAACCTATATTTGTTGATGCAGTGCCATAAGTATTCAAAGACTCATATAAAATAATGTCATTATTAAACGGATTGCTATTATTAAAATATGTCTTAATTCTTTTTCTTTAATAAACCTAGGCTTTAAATCATACCTATTTCTTCTATAATTTACTCCGTTCAAATCTTCTATTATATAAGACCTTTGACAATCTAATCTTACTTTTACAATAGCCGGTAACCAATGTGAATTGGGGTCTTTTTTAAAATAAATTAAATCACCCTTATTAAATTTAGATAAATTTCTTTTATTTCTATTGTAATAGTATGCCTTTTTTTTGTTTTTCTTGTCATATGATTCCTTATATTCTTCAAATTTTACTAATTTATGTCTCAAATTATTATGTAATGTAGGAATATTGATTCTCAAATTTCTAAACATTGACAATTGAGCTGGAATGGTAAATCATTTTTTGCACAATTCCTATAATATAATGCTGTAATAATGCTAAAAATGGGTCACTAGGTATTAGACTCTTTTACCCTTTTTTAATATGTTCTTAACTATTTTTACTGAACTTTCAGCCTGACCATTTGACTGTGGATGATAAGGTCTTGTAACTTTATGATTTATTATTACATTGTCAGCACTGTAACCTTTGTTTAAAATACCTATTTCAATATATTTCGAATAATAATCAGTGACAATTAAATAATTCTGACCATCAAAATATAACAAATCAATTCCTACTTGCTGCCATGGGTATTTATCTATAGCAAAGCTATTTAATAGCTCTTTGTTATTGTTTGACCTATATTTTGCACAAATTTCACACTGTTCAACTATATTTTTAATATCTACAGCCATATTGGGCCAATGTAATGTTTGTCTAGCAAGATTTAAACATTTACTTATTCCTTGATGACCTTGGTGAATTTTATCTAACATTTCTTTTCTTATTGACTGTGGAACTAACAATTTACTACCTTTGAATATCAAATCACTAATGACATCTATCTCACTTTGTATATTCCAAAGACATTTTAATAAAGAATGTACATTATTTTTATTACTTGGCTAACCTTTGTAATAATATTGCTTTAATAATTGTAAACTCTTATCATTATTAGTAGCTTCAGTTAACTTTTTTAAATATTCATCACTAACAGCAAGATTTTTATATAGAATATTAACATGATAAGGTACTTCCTTTTTATTCTCAGGTATAAAATTATCTTTCAAAGCTGCCCTAGACAATGTGTCTGCTGCTATAATTGCAATGAAAGCATCATTCTTTGTAACTTGGCACTTCATAGAGTGGATTGTCAAATAAGTACACTAATGGCTTATGATCTGTTTGTACTATAATTCTATTACCATAAGTGTATTGATGAAACTTATTACAACCGAACTGAATAGCAAATAATTCCTTTTCAATTTGTGCATAATTCTGCTGTGAATTAGTTAAAGTTCTTGAACTAAAAGCTATTGGCCTGTCATTTTGCATAATAACTGCCCCTAATGCATCTTTTGAACTGTCAACGGACTAAGTTAACTTTAACTTAGGATCATAATGTATTAATACTGGTGCATCTGATATTAAATTTTTTAAATCTACAAAACTTTTATCACAGTTACTGTCCCATAACTATACAGTGTCTTTTTTGAGCAAATTTCATAAAACTTGTTTTATCTGAAAAGTTTTCTATGAACGGGGCCAAAAAGTTTAACATACCCAAAAACCTTTGCAAATCTTTAACATTCTGAGGTACTGGAATTTCTTTTATTGCTTTAACTTTATCAGGATCTACTTCAATGCCTCTTTTGCTAAAAATGAAACCTAAAAAACACACTTCTTCTAATAAAAATTTACATTTTTTCTTATTGAGTTTCAAATTTACTTCCCTCGCTCTTTCTAAGAATTGTTTGAGACGTTTATTATGTATCTCTACAGTCTCTCCGTACACTATAAGTATAAGTATTGGCTTGCTTGTTTCCGCAACTCGACGTCACTGTGCGCCTATTTTGCGTGTGGGAGTGGGCGGCTAATCCTGCCATCCCAACTCTTCTAAAAAGTTAATCAAACCTCTGGTGTTACTAATAACCTCGGGGAGAGTCCTCGGTGACCCCAAGTATTTTCTCCGTACACTAAGATGTCATCAATAAATATATGAATACCTTCTATATCACTAAACAATTCCATCATAACTCTATAAAAAATTTCAGTACTTGCATTAATACCTAAGGGCAACCTAAGATACTTGTATCTACCAAAAGGCGTTTGAAATGTACATAAATCAGAACTCTTTTCATCTAATCTTAATGACCAGAAACCTGAGAACGCATCTAGCTGAACCCTTTAATTTTGATCTTATATCATCAATATTTTGCAACGGATAATGCTCTCTCATGATACTTTTGTTTAAGTTTCTAGGATCCAAACAAATTCTCAGTTTTCCTGTGGTCTTTTTATTAGTGATCACAATACTACTTACTCATTCCGTTGGCTTGGCCTTTGGTTGGTTTCTCAATAACACCCATGTCCTCCTTCAATTCTATTTTGAGATCTTCCATCAATGCAAATGGAACTCACAAACATTACCAAATTTACACAATATATCCACTTGACCAATTATTGGAATCCGATGACCTCCAAAAGCAAAAATATTAATATCACTACGTTTCAAAATTATATTATCTGACAAGTTTAACTTTTTAAAAACACAATATGACATGTAAAATGGCGGGATATGATGTTCCAGGGTTCTTTCGTCTAAATCTAAAAACTACTGATGTCGAAGATGATCGACAATTCTCACCGTCCTGAATAATTTTGGAGTACGCAGCTTCAGTCAGGAAGAGTATTGCGGTCCCAAAGGTCCTGACAAGTTCCTGATTAATACGTAGCTTTAAAAATTAGAAATAAGTATGATATATATCCCTTAACACAAAACTCAACCGACATGTCAGCGGCTAGACCGCCTCTCCGTTTGTGCGTCGTCATACATTCAATCGACTCCGTTCATTCACTCACAAAACTCCTGTTTGTTAAAAGCTTCTTAAATGGTATAAACTGTGATTTTGCTATAAAAAATCAAAATGCTACATGGTCAAGCAGCCAGCTGACTTTATTTTTCCTTCAAGATACTAGGTAAAGTACAATTCGACAAATTTTTAAACAGGAGGAAATGACTGAAAAAAAATTTTTTTTCTATTATTTGCCAATGCTCGCCCCACCCACGGAATCGCAGCTGACGGTCACGAGTAATCATAATATTCACCCCTTACGCAATTTACGAATTTTCGCTTGGGAGGGACTTGGTCATGAAAATCTGTCACTGGCTCCCGTACCATATATAAAATTCAACTTCTATACTATAACGTAAGTATAGTTATATTTGATTAATATTTATAAATTTAAGGGTGCTTGACAGGGGATCGCATCTGCTCTAAGTATCTGACAATGGACGATGTGGTTTCTAATATTATTATAAATAATGTTAGCAGTACTGTTTATAAAGTAGTATTAACGGATAGGTCATTTTATGTTATGTATACCGACAACCTTTAGTGCGATATATTAGAGTCAGTATCTATGGTTTTTCAGGCAGTGTACGTTGAAGTTAGTATTATAGTATAGTTGTTAAGGTCACCCTTTTTGAGGACCACTTAAGTTTACTTTACTATCTATTGTCGTTAGCGAGGTCGAGTGGTGGAGGTGAAAATTAATATATTATGAAAGAGCTCTTTAAACCTACTCCAGGCTCTGCTCGGCTCCGTCTACATTGCATTTGTATTGCTGTACAGTAATGGGTATCATTCCTCTCTCATTCTACGACAGTAAAATATATAAAAATTATACAACTGTTTGTTAAACAACGTGACTCAACTTCATAGTTGAGGATCGTTTATATTTCTATGAGGGACTGACACCGAAAAACTTTCAGGTTATATGATATAACGAAGGTCTATCATCGCGGGATCTTGGATTATAACAGAAGCGAGCATTAGTGTTTGCTGACATCTAATAATAATTTTTTTTAAATGACATCATCACAAGAATGTAATTCATTTTCAATATGCGTTTAGAATGATGTTTACCAAACATAAATGTTTAATTCGAAGTTCATTTAGCCCCACATTTCCCCTGACGACATATTTATGAAGGGAGGCCGCGGTTTCTAATCAAGGCCTCCATATATTGCGTCTTGTAAGACACACGACCTGAATTCATATCGTCTACAACTAAATAATACTGGCTTTGGAACTTTTATGTTCACTCAGTCACGTCGGATATAAATTCAAAGGATCGTTTCTCCTCTAATAAATTCTTTTCATGGTGGTGAATTTTTTAAACACGCAATATAGAGGAGACGTTAACATTTTACGGGAATTTGTTTCAGTTTATTATTGTTGTTTAAAAAAATATATTAATATCTGTGTAAAGATTTTATTAGTGAAATACACCTTATTGTATTCAAAAAATAAAAAACACAAATACAGAAAAATAAATACATATATTAAATGGGGTGTACTATTTAAGGATACTTTAAACGAAAAAAATAATTAATAAATTTTATGATGAAAAGGAGGAGGAAGAGGGGTATATTAAAGAATACTACAAGGGGTAATGATATTGAATGGACTATTGGGTAAACGCAACGTAGATACTGCTACTGAACCGATAAATTACTGAACATTATGATCTCTTAGAATTACGACAGGAACCTAAGCAGTGCCTTGGACTTGTGACCAAGGTGTAGGCTTGAGGACATCCTTTAACATAATTCCAACACTTGCCTCCACTGCTCAGGATCTCTGTTTAAACCCAAGGTTAAACTCACATAAACCTAACCTAACACAAGACGTGGCAATTACATTGTAAGGTACAGATATCCAAACCTTGAGAGACCTCGCGTAAGACTAAAACTGTCGAGACTGTCAAAATAACGGAAGTGACTACTACCCTACTCCAACGCCATAGATGGCGATGACGATTCAATTATTCGATAATCTTTTACTAGTTTTCGATATATATGTCGGGGTGTAGTTGGGGGAGGATAGTGATGAAGGCCGTGCCGGGCTGTAGTTAGGGTAGAATGTTAGTAAAGAGGACTTGTTGTTAGTCCTTACATTGTATTTAGACGTGTTAACACAAGCTTAGGTTAGGTTTAGGTTAGGTTAGCCTTAGGTTAGGTTTATGTTAGGTTAGGTTAGCCTTATGTTAACCTAACCTAAGACAGACTGTGAGACCGGGCAGCAGAGGCGAGTGTTGTAATTACTTAAAGGGATCCCTTAAGCCTACACCTTGGTCACAAGTCCAAGGCACTGCCTGGTTTCCTGTTCAAAAACTACGGAATCGTGATATTCGATCACTTCATTCATTTAAATCGTCTCTCTGTTCTGACATATATATATATACAAAAAATAAATAATAATAAGTATACATACATACTTTCTTACACTTATAAATAAATTGTACTGTAATATGTATAAGTAAGAAAAGAGGAAGAGAAGATGCTCCTGGAGATTGAGATCTATGTTTAATTGTGTATTGCGCCTATACTGCTTGATCTCTATATAGTGTTATAAAATTCAAAACATATAATCTTTCGTGGTGGTAGTGGATCTGTTCCCCGACTGGCTTGCGACTACCAGCATGCGGATCCGACCGTCAAGTGTCCTTGGGCGATGTTGGCCACTTACCATCAGGTGGACCATCTGCTCGTTTGCACCTTAACTACCATAAAAAAAATCTTCAAAAAGGCGCCGCACAATTTTCTGAAGTTCTACTACGATAGACAATATCTACTCTATGAAATTACTTAGCAAACTGCTCGTCAAATGCTATCAAAAGTGTTGCTTACTTCGGCAATTATGCCTAATTAAAAAAAACTATGTAATTATTAGAGTAGTTACACCATAACACAATACATAATACTTAATTTAATTAAAATTTAAACATTTTTAGGTGTTAAAACATGTTTAGTTATGAGGGGCCGTTCAAGTATTACGTAATCATTAAAGGGAGTCATGGGGGGGAGTCTTGCTTTGATTATTTTTGATGACATAGAGGATGGGAGTAATCTGCTTATGTAATACTTGAAGGGCCCCTGAAAGTCTCCTAGGGTTCAAAACTTGAAGCGTCTAAGTAAACTGTCTGTATAACGTATTTTCCATTTCGGGTCATAAAAAATAAATGTGAGCTTACGTGCTTACGTTTATTTGTCGTTAAAGAAATCAGTTAATTTGAATCGATCACGTGGAATGGAACTGATTGATGTCAATAAAACGGCGTAACGGGAATTACATCGTTAAGTGGGTAACATACGTGACATTTTTATTTATATATTTTTATTTTCGATTCTATATTTTATCCTTACTAACTACTCTGTCCGTCTGTCGCGCTTTCTCGCCAAAACTACTGAACCAATTTAAATGAAATTTGGTATACAGATAGTCTAGAGCCTGAAAAACGGTCATAGGCAATGTGAAAAAAGGGTTGCAAGGTGGGGATGTATGGAAGTATCGTAATTATTAGAGATAGAAGCTTGAAGCATATTTTTTAGGCTGTTAATTCAATTTGTAGACTTAAATTAAATTAAATTTGTAGACGTGGAGGGAGGGGAGGGGGTGTAGGGCTTTGGTACGGCGAGGTCTAGGTGGGGAAATATGCCCAAGCGTACTACCCAAAGACACCATGGTAGACAAGTATAGAATATCGAAGATTCTCATTTAAACGAAAGTAACTCTGTTTGTCTGTTACGCTTTCACACTTAAATCACTAATACGATTTTGATGAAATTTGGTACAGGGATAGATTAATACTTGGGAAAGGACATAAGCTACGTATTATCTTAAAAAAAAGACTTGAAGGAGTTGAAATAGATGATGAAGTAAATGTCGAGCTGTGTGACCGTTTGTTTTTGAGAGATAGTCATATAAATTATGTTGATTTTGAATATTATATTTAAATGTTAAATATAGCAGTAGGGGATGAAAGTTTGTATATATAGCTTAATATAAAACCCATCACAAAATGGTAATAACCCACATTACTGAAATGTAATATTAGAATGTGTTGTTCTTTACAAAAGCAATATATCAGTCTGAAAGTTTTCAGCCATCTGCCGCGAGAAGTCATGCTCTGAATGTATTCTATAAATTAATTATTTGACATCACATTTTGTATTGTAGTTTTTGTTCACGAGACAGAATATTTCTTTCGAAAACGTAACTATACTATGTGACCTCTTCTGAGGGCGGAGGGGGTCTTCAAAATACCACGCTTGGTCACCGGGGTAGGCTTGCGTCACGTAGTCAATGTTTTCTAGGGAAATCTCGTGCTTTATTGAGCGATATTCAAATATGACACTGACTTACAACTTTTTAGATCTTGGCATACCCTCAGGTGATCACCAAGGTTGGGTATTAAGTTTATAAAAATTGTTAACACTGGAACTGGATACGTTTCGTTGACAAGTGTAAGCGGTAAGGCGCGCTAGATGTTTTTTGATGATTAATTACTAAAGCTTAGATTTAGTTGTGTGAGGCTATATAATAAACAGGGAACCGAGTAAGATGACCTAGTTAATTTTTAGATCTGTGTTTAAGGTTCGAAATGTATATGTCATATTACTGACAATCACTACATAGTATAAAACAAAGTCGCCTCCCATCTGTCTGTACCTATGTATGCTTAGATCTTTAAAACTACGCAACGGATTTTGATGAAATTTGGTATACAGATACTCTAGAGCCTGAAAAAGGACATAGGTAACTTTTTAATGCGAAAAAAGATTTGTAAGGGGTTGAAAGGGGGGGATGAAAAGTTGTATGGAAGTATCGTCATTCTTCGAGCTAGAAGCTTGAAATTTATGTTTTAGGCTGTTAATTCAATATAAATAAATATGGCATTCAAAGTTAGTTAAAGTTTTATCCTCAAGGGTGTAAAATAACAATAGGGAATAGGGGATGGTCGCGCCTTCACGCCAAAACTACAGAACCGATTTAAATGAAATTTGGTACACAGGTAGTCTAGATCCTTAAAACGACATAGGCTACTTTTTAATGCGAAAAAAGGATTGTAGGGGGTTGAAAGGGAGGATGAAAAGTTATATGGAAATAACGCTATTCCACGCGGATGAAGTCGCGGGCACAGCTAGTAATCTATAAAAGTAATATAGTATGTAACTTCCATATAGACTGAGAACTCAATAAAAATAAAAGGTACGGAATGCGTCTACTTTATTACCTGTATCTAAATTGAAATGTACTTACTAAAACTAAACACAGTTTAATAGAAAGTTACGAGTTACAGGTACTTAATATCTATTTCGAGATATTACCTGTGATTCAATAACATTGTTTTATCCATACAAATAAATTGGAGTGTCTGTTGTAATATTAAAATAACCGCTTTTTACTGAGTGCATATGGATGTTTACGGTACATATACTAAAACAACATTTTTTCTAAAATGATTGTACCGATTTTGACAGGATTTTCACTGACAGATAGCTGATGTAACAAGGAGTAACTTAAGCTATTTGACATCTCGCTACGACCCATAGGAGTGGAGTAACACGTGAACAAAGTCGTGCTGGTCGGCTGGTTCCAAATAAAAAAATAGACATATATTTCAAAATTTTAAAAATCTGTATCTCGATAATATAGTCACTTCTAATAGTTTAGAGCCAGCTTTGTGACGTCATAAAAAACAAAAAATAAAACTAAAACCGTTAAAAGTTTTAATTAAACACAGTTTTTTTCGTCACACGTAAAGATTTACAGCTGGTTGGCTGAAAATATTTGGTACATAGACAACCAAAATGAAAAAATAGAAAAACTAAAGAATTTAACTATTATAGAAAAAGCTGTACGTTGTAATACCTTTGCCTTTTCCATTATGGAATCAAAATAGAAAAAAAAATCAATCTGGCACTGCTTTATGTCTCAGTCGATGTTAATTATTTTACCCTAGCCGACCCAATTTCACTTTACAGAGGTGTATTCAAACCGTTCACTCACTCACCCACACACTCACAAATTTATTCATTCAAATACTATTTCCCTACAGTTTCCACTGAATTTTTGTTCTGTAAGACAATAACTAACACAACAAAAAAAGAATTACTTACCCGATTTAGTTCAGTCGCTTTGAAGTTATATATGTCGGGCTATAGTTGGGGTAGGATAATAATGAAGGCCGTGTCGGGCTATAGTTAGGGTAGGATAATAATAAAGACGACTTGTCGACAAATATCAATATTTGCTGCAATACATAGAACCAGGCACTGCAGTTAAAAGGATCCTAGAGACTTTCCCACAGTGCGGCGCTAGTTACCATCTAGCGTTAGAAGAATTAAAATCTCGGTACGCACGGGATGAGTTATTGATCCAAATTTATGTCCGGGAACTTTCAAACATTGTATTACTTCAAGCAAAACGAACAAACAAATTTAAATTAAGCGAATTATACGATGAAATATACACACAAATTAGAGCTTTAGAATCACTGGGGGTAACAAGAGACAAATATTCGGCTTTAATTACCCCTTAATTGAGTCTGCAATACCCAAAGAAATACTACAAATATGGGAACGCTTAAGATCCAGTAACTCAACCCATGACGTGAACGATGACTTGAATGGGATTCTTAAACGAAATGAAAATTTAAATATCTAAAAGTAGTTTTTGTGATAATTTAAACAATTCAGAATCTCAACCTACTGTGGATTGTTTGGTTACTTCTGTAAATAAGCATGAAATTAAAGTGTGTATTTTTTGCGGTAAAAATAATCATATTAGTATAGAGTGTTTTAAACTCACAAAATTATCCACTGGAGACAGGAAAAAATCTATGATGCAAAATCATACGAGAAAATAAATATTATTAAAATATTAAATAATTTCTCTACATTCACCGTTTTTGCACAAGTGACTTGACTTGACGCGCTAACTAAAGTCGTCGAATATTAAAATGACGCGACAGAAATGACAAGTCGTCTTTATTATTATCCTACCCTAACTATAGCCCGACACGGCCTTCATTATTATTCTCCAACTATATACCCCGACATATATAACTTAGAGATTTATGATGAGGAGGAGAGGGGGTATATTAAAGTACACTACAAGGGGTATGTGATATATATAATATGTCGGGGCTTATAAACTTCCAAAATATTTTTTTTTATTTTTTTATTTATTTATACTTTATTGCACAAATTTAGTACAAAGGCGAACTTAATGCCTTAAGGCATTCTCTTCCAGTTTACCAACAGCAATGTTGACATAGTTAGGATGACGTGCGCAGATACGTTCTGAGAGAATTATTATGAACCAAACATTATATTACAGTATCGATATGCCTATTATAAATAATATATAAATAACCATATAAATACATACCTATACACACATACATAGATAAATAGATATGTAATATCAATGAATATACTAATACATACGTCTATACATAAATATACACACATACTGATCCACCTACAAAATATACAATTAAGACAACATGCAATGTATTTACCTATTTTGCTGATTTAGAAAGTGTTCATGCACCTGAGTTTTGAAAATGTTAAGTATGAAACTTTATCCCTAAAGTAAATTATCCTTTACAATAACAATTGGTGTTAAACTGTCCATGCCAGATGAGATAATAATTAAGATTAAGGTTTTGATATATGCGACTCTACACCTTATCACATAAGAAATAAGAGTCAATTTTCAATACCAGTTAAAGTGTTGGTCACTGCTGTAATTTGTTTTCTTTGTGATTAACAGTACCAGTAAAAAAACTTAGGCTTATATTGGCGGGAAAATGGAATTTCTCTAGTCATTTTGCGTAATTACATTTCCTTTCTTTGTATTGTGGCAATGGTATGATATTAAATCGAGAGCTCGATACGTAAATGAAAACGAATTCCGATCTTTACTTTTGTAATATGGCATTGAAGGAATTCTTTTTCTTCTCATACTCGACATTCTGTATGAGGATTTTTATTTTTACATGACTACGAGCCAAAAGGAAGGACCTACACTACTGAACCAATTTTAGTGAATGAGATGTCCATGTCTGTTTAATAGAGAATCATAATTATAGTAGGTATACAGTTGGTGCGACCACGGTTCTACCTTGACCATTTTTGTACCTATACATTTCTGGATTCCTGTATGAATTTTCTTGTTTCGTCCTTTCAAGACCACTTTTTTATTAGTTACAAAAAAAGGTTTGTATGTCTATTAAATCTAACCGGTAAAAAAGAATAATTTGTTCATCAAAAATATTTAGACCTTCAATAAACATTTTATTATTATCCCGTAAGAAATATGCTTTTGACCGGGATAAAAGCTAGCTTATGTATACGTATAGGTTATATAGTATTTGTGCATAATCCCTTCAGCCATTTTTGTGTGATTAAATAACAAACAACCAAAAACTTTCTTTAAAGTTCTGTTAGCAACACTGTTTATAAAGTAGTAGTAGCGGGTAGATCATTTTATATTATTTCAAGTATACTGACCTGAAGACAATATATAACCTTTGGTGCGATAGATTAGTCTCAGTCTCTCTGGTGTTTTCGTGCAGTGAACATGGAAGTTAGTGTTATAGTGTTGTGATTAAGGTTACCCTTCTCGAGGTCCACGTAAGTTTACTTTATTATCTATTGTCGTTTCTCTCGAGCTCTTTAAACCTGCTCCTGGGTCCCAAGCCCCAGACTGCTCGCCTCAGTCTAAATTGCATTCAACTTTCACATTTGTGTTTAATAAATAAATTAAAAGTAAAAAAACTTTAAAAAAAAATAAGTTTTTATTTGAATGAAATAAACGAAAAAATAAATTTTCACTTTAAATCTTTTACTTTTAATTTATTTTTGACTTTTTATTTCACGCTGGACACGTTTCTCAGTCTATTCTACTAATTGTTATTGTGCCTGAACTAAAAAAAACTTGTCCGCCATCTTGGATATGCCGCCATGTTGGATTTAGAATGACAAAGTGACCATGCATGACCATGCATTGTCTTGCATCAACTTGTATACAAAATTGCACCTAAATTGTTTGAAGATATTTGCTTCAAAATTAAGTTGCAAGATTTACCCCAACAAACATACATATGGACATATATTACATACATTTCAAGTTAAATAAAAACTTATAAAAAGTTAGATTATCTGACTTCTTGGTTTCCTGTATTTCATAAAGTTGACATGGTATTCTAATGCTTATAAATTATGTTTTTATCCAGAAAGTGTAGATATAGTTATGATCTAAAAAGCTCTTAGTGTAGAACGGCAGGCGGTCTTGGCCTCCCGGTGATGAGTAGGGGGACCACGGTTTAGTCGAAATTTTTTTTGTTAATATCTTAATATTGTGTGCTTTTAGACATTAATTGATATGTAAGGAACGGTTCTATCGATTCAGCTTCCTATTGAGGTGTTATATCTATACCCAGTGTTACCAGACTCATAAAAAATTGTAAGCATACCCAGTGTTGCTTAATTTTTTTCTTAAGTATTGTGTTGATTATTAATGATATACACATTGTTAGTAATGTTTTATACTGTACACACACAGACACACACACACACACATGTAGTAATACGGTTTGATGATTAGAATATTACTCCGTGGTTATACTTTAGATACACGCAACAGCGTTCATTATCACGACCCATCAATGGGCCACTGCTGAGCCGGGTCTCCTCCTCAGAATGAGGAGGGTATTAGGCCATAGTCCACCACGCTGGCCCAGTGCGGGTTGGCAGACTTCACACATCATCGATGTTTCCCTTCACCGTTAAAGCAATTAGTGATATTTAATTTCTTCAAACACACATAACTTAGAAGAGTCAGAGGTGTGTGCCCAGGATCCAACCCGGACCTCCCGAGTAAGACATTGAAGTCTCAACCACTGGGCCATCACTGCTTTACAGCGTTACAGCTTTTTGTTTATCAGTTGTCCAACTTTAAAAAAAAATTCAATACTACCAACATTCAGTTTTAATACAAGAATTTGTAGATAGGGACAAGACAGGAAATAATGTAATAAAATATTTTACGATGACAACCTTTTTGTGGATCGTTACAAGAAAAAGTTCAATTTAATTTTTGTTATATCGTTATATAAGGTCATTAAAATGTGAACAAGGGAAAGGAAATTAATGATAATATCAATGAAGCTCTGCAAATGGAGTCGTTATTGTCTCATTAATTAAGAGTTTAGTGTTTCTAATTAATGGTATGCGGAAAGCAAATATAGAGATTCATTAAAAAGATTTATGCACTGAAATTTCAAAAGGTTTCAAAACTATTTTATTTGTAAAGAAAAAAAATATCAATACACTTAAGTAGTAGAAGATGTTTCTTGTGATTAAAATAATTTGAGAAAACAGATCGATTTCTCGACAAACTTACAAACATTCGCCTTTACAAACTTTTCGTTAACGGGTGCTAGGATATTTTTTTTTAATGATGGATAAAGGAAAAACGAGCTGACGAAAACAGAAACTAGAGAGTATCGCTTGTTTTTCCAATGCGTTGACGCCTCAAAAGTTGAGTTAGGAGGGGGAGCGAAGAGAGAATGCTGTGGTTTCAGAGGGCCTTGGGTAAGAACCCAGAGTCCACTGGAACCGCAGCATTAATGTGATGGGAGACCACATGGAGCGTGACCGGATCACGTCATTGACACTTGGTCGCAAGCTAGTCGAGGAATAGATTCCCTACCACCAAGGGAGTGGTGGGATACTCGGCTCTTACGAGATGGTCTCGCAGCGGCAGAGGGGAGTTGTATTCTAACCCGTCCCCTCGCGGGTGATATGCAAAAAATTATTGCACACGGGCCATACATGGGTTAGGAAGCCCTTGAACCCCCTACTCTAAAACCCATACATAGTACAAATACTTTCTTTTTTAATAAAATATGTGATTTAAAATGTCTTCTCATTTTTATGGTTACATTATCGTTGAGGCTTCTCGGCGCCGGATAGAGTAATGGGGATTTAGTAAGTACCCTCTTTTAATGTGTATTTTGGCGACGTGTAGGTATCTGATATGTCATTTCAAACCAAGTTTTATTACTGTTCATTAACACAAGTACTTTAAAGATAGGATATAATTTCAAGGAAGGCAATCAGGATAAGAAAAAGATAATTCACAATAGAAATTTTCTTGAAACCACGATTCATGAGATACAGCCTGGTGACAGACAGACGGACAGCGGAGTCTTAGTAATAGTGTCCTGTTTTTACTCCCCTACGGAACTCTAAAAAGGACGAATCTTGCGGTGTGATAATTCCAACTAATTTAATTGTAATTTTATTAACGCGAAAGTATTTCTGTCTGCCTTTTACGCTTTCACGTTTAAACCACTGAACTGATTTTGATGAAATTTGATCCAGAGATAGATCAGAGCCTGAGAAAGAACATAGACTACGCTTTATCGCGAAAACAAGGTTTGCAGGGATGAGAGTGCAGGGACGCGTCGTCCATATGTGCGAGGACGTGCGGCGCACAACGGCGCTAGGGCAGAGGCGCTAAGGCGTTAGGAATCCTTCTGGGCGCTTCAGACCGAAAATATAATATGACATGTTTTTATGAAAGAAAAGTTGGTTCAAAGGGCGCCAATAAAAATTATCAATTTTCAGAAGCGCAATACAAAAACTACTGGAAATAAGAATAAGAATACGGCGCGTGCCTGAGATAGGGAAATGAAATGCATGCCGTGCTGTGTAACCGTTTATCTTTGGGAATTAATCTATTATTCTCTATCTATTATATAAATTATGTAGACATTAGTAGAGATCTAAAACACAATTAGAATTTATTAGAAATTTATAATTAAAAACAAATATTACAGGAGTCGTTTAAAGAAACCACGTAGTCCAAACAAATAAAATAATAACATTATGAAGAAGGCGTGAGAAAACAAGAAAATTACCGAGGCTCTAATTAAAGTCTGACAAAGAGAGGCTGTTGTGTATTATTTCGGAATTATGCCTCTTCTTGTTATTCGTTAATACGTTTACTACTTCTAAATCCATACTCCTAAAATTCTAGAATACAAGAAGAATTTTAACATATCTGGTTGCTTGAAAAGAAATTACAAGAACTATGTTCTAAAATTTCTTCGTCACCGACTTGAAATAAAATTAAATTCTATACATTCTAACTAATATTATAAATTCGAAGCAACTAACTAAATAAAAGGAAGTGCGATTTAATATACTATTTACGCCATCTATTGACGGATAGATTGTCTCTGTCTGTTACGCAATCACGCAAAATCACTGGTCCGATTTCCATGAAATTTGGTACAGAGATAAATTAGACATTTAGGAAGGACATAAGCTATGTTTGATCGCGAAAAAAATAAGAATACAAACTAAACAAATTAGTGTTATGTGTGACCGTTTATGTCTTTGGGAATTCATCATCACGACCCTTCAATGGCCCACTGCTGAGCCGGGTCTCCTCCTCAGAATGAGGAGGGTATTAGCCCATAGTCCACCACGCTGGCCCAGTGCGGGTTGGCAGACTTCACACACCTTTGAGAATTTTTAGGGAACTCTCAGGAGTGCAGGTTTCCTCACGATGTTTCCCTTCACCGTTAAAGCAAGTGATATTTAATTGCTTAAAACACACATAACTCAGAGTCAGAGGTGTATGCCCAGGATCGAACTTCGGACCCGAGTAAGACTTGGAGTCTCGACTGGCCATCACTGCTTCTGGAATTAGTTTTATATAAATTATGTTGGTGTTGAATTAAACTGTGAAATATAGCGAGAAGTGATAAAGCGATATAGCGATTAAAATGTGAAATTAAACCTAAATACTCGTGATAAATTGTACTTGAGCGAAGTCGAGACGGGTCAACTAGTAATATAATAAAAATGTAGCTTCTCGGATTTCTGTACTTATAGGATTCTTATAAAATTTAATATGATGGGTCTCTATAACATCAATAGACTAAAACATTAGTTAAATGAATGTTAATAATGTTTCTAAAATTTATATAGTGAGCATCACCCAAATGCGACATGAAAAAATAATAAATTCATTCATACGAAAAAGTCTGAGTAGGGCTTAAGTTTCTGAAATATTAACAACAGAATTCGAGGCGACAACAAACATTCTCATACTGTGATCAATATGAATAAAATTGAAATGTTTGTCTTTATATATGGATTTACCAACATTTAGAAAATGTACATAAAGTTTCTATAAATAAGAATATATTTCTGACTTTTTCCATTAGATGTCATGCCAGGTATTTAATTATTACAAGTAACACCTTTTATAAATTAGTATTAGCATGTAGTTCAGCTTATTTTATTTCGAGTAGACAATATATAACTTTCGTTCCGATAGGATTGAGTTAGTCTGTCAAGTGGTGTGGTGGCGTGCTTCAAAGTGCACGTGTGTACTTTATTATTATCCTTCTAATATTATATACGCGAAAATTTGTAAGAATGTATGGATGTCTGGATGTATGGATGTCTAGATGTATGTTTCTTACTCTTTCACGCAAAAACTACTGAATGGATTTTGTTGAAACTTAACAAAAATATAGCTTACACATCAGAATAACACATAGGCTATAATTTATAATGATATAGTGTGAATTATCCAAAATATAGCGGGTGGGACCGCGGGGCGCTGCTAGTTTTATTACAAAAGACGTCTTTGAATCTGCTCCTGTGTCTCGAGCCCCAGACACTGCACGGCTTTTATCTAGATTACATGTAAATATTATCGCTTGAGTGTTACTGCGCAGTATAGCTCCCATATTCTTAATGGAATTAAAATAATAAAATACTTAATCATGTATTTCAATTTCCTATATGTCAAAACAATACATAAGAGGTTAGTTTAAGTTAGAACTATTTTAGGTTAAAACAAAACAGATTATTTTTTACGAGAAATTATTCGAGTTAAATGAGAAATAAATATTAAATTTTCGAAGTTTGCCATGGCTCTGGATTAGGTTGTACCACTTTATAATTACACATTACATTTTTGATTTCAACTCAGATTTGGTAAATTGCAGAACTATAAAATATAAAACCTCGTGGATTTAAAAAAAAAGGCGTTCACAACTACGATCGGATATAAAAATAAATGTAATATTATACTACAAACTCTAAGAGATATGAAAATCATTATTCATAAACGTAAAACACCTGGAAGAGTGAATTTTGTACGAGATGTGAAAAATGTCAAAAGTTTGATATTGAAACTCAAACTTAAAAATCAATTTCAGTTTTGGTAAGTTTGTCTTAAAAGCTTATTTGATAGTACAGTTGATACACAAGCTAAATGATGAGCATTCTTATAATTTTAGTAAGGCTGTGGAATTATATTATAGATGCGAACACCAAGCCCCATGAAACTATTACTCAATTTGTGGAGACGAAAGAATGGTGTTACAAGTTTATTTTTGATTCCAGTATAGTATATTATACAAGGTAGATCTGCTTTGGGAATTGCTACCATGCATGGAAAATGCGTACGGATGAAAATGAGAAGAACTTTAAAAAAATTGTTTTGTGTCTTATATGGTATAGTAGAATAATTCTAAAGAGGATGATCAAAAAAATTAATTCAATCAAAAAATTTTAACATATTGATAAAATTGACATTTTATGTTTATATTCAATCTAATATAATATTAGCTTATTAAATAAGAAATCCTTTTATCTACACGCGCTTATAAATAAATTATTAGTTGATTATTATAAGTTAAAAATAAATTATTAGTACTTTTCAATAGACTTGGTATATATAATGTTTAAAATAAAGAACTCAAAGTTAAAAATATTTTATAATAAAAAACTAATAAGATCTCGATAAAAATTGACTTTCATCTTCTACTAGTTTTTTGTGATAAATTGTCATGAAATTGTTTTTCATTAGATATTAAATAATTCTAAAAAGTTTCTTAGTTCAATAAAATAATGATTTTCTGGAAACAAGGGTATAAAACCAAATTTTTGCATTTTGAAACTTTTATCGCTAGCAAAATATATTGTTATCAGAGAAGCGTATATGGATTCGGAATTTAGACAGTCGTTAGAATACCTGCAAAAATATGTTTTAATTAAAAATGAAACAAATATCCATTTATATTTTCCACAGTAATTGGAAAGCGAAGGCATCTAAATTGCGCCTGCCAAATGCTACGAACGTGTAGACAGCGCAACAGATATCTGTTGCTAGTCTGACTATCCAGACTGTGTTGCCAGATGCAAACACTTACCCAATTTTGAGAAAAAATAATTTATGTTCTTTACAAAATAATTTAAGTTTGGCTAATTATTCTGTTAAGAAAAAGAACAATCATCAAATTTATAAAACTCTGTAAAATCCATATAAAAATTAGATATTAATGGAATGAATGTATGTAAGTATGTATGTTGGTCTGTCCTTACCTTGTTACCAATTATAGTATATGTTCCTGAAAGTAACAGAGGTTACTTTTTATACCGGAATAGTATACAATATTTATTAGCCTGAAAGCCTTACTATTTTAACAGGAATCTTCCTAAATTGAATTGATAACATACTAAAACTCTTTATTCCCAAAAAAAACAAGACTAGAAATTCTTGTATCGATATTAAAAAAATTATTTAGTATATATTAGAGTCGGAAGGTTGATATTACATAATATATTAAAATTAATCTTAAGTGTTGCTTCATTAAAAATATAAAATCCAAAGTTAATAAGATTTTTTATTAGAAAGTAAATGAGGTTAGTATAATAGAGGTAATTTGAAATGAGCTGTAGCATCCCCGCCCAGCACGCTCAGTGTACCTCCAGTGCCGGTCGTAGACACTCGCGACGCTACGCCGTAGCTTCGTAGCTCCGTAGCACTGCTACGACATCGTAGATGTGAAGCAATAAGTTTGTTTAGTTAGTGGTGAAAATCGTAAGTAGAAGAAAGTGATTGCAAAAATTTTTTACAAATTGAATAAGAAGTTTATTAGTTATAGAAATGAATCAAACCATATAAATAATTTTTTATTAAATTTTAAAGAAGATAAGAAATACAATAAAACTAAAACTATTAATCTAAAGATTTTTTTAAATGTAATTTCGTTAAAGTTCTACTTATTTTAGTTTTCTATATTTAAAAAAAATCATTTTTTTATTTTTTAAGAAAATTTGAGTTTAAAATTTATTTTTCTTGGAATTCTAAGAAATTTCTTAAAATATTTGGGTAGGTTAGTTTTACATAAAGATTATTATTTAAATAAAAAAAAAATTTTTACAATTTATCAGTAGACGTATTTCATTCATGTTAACAAACGAAATTATGTAAAATATATTTTAAATTTAATATACGCGTATGTTTCTTATTCATAGAACATTAGACACAGAATAAGTAGATCAAACTAAAGGTTAACTAAGTAATAAAATTAATCTCTAATCTTTAATAATAAAATGTAATGTCAAATTATTCATAAATGTATTTATTAGTAAGAATAAACGAGTTCTCTGTTAGTTTTAAGTTAATTAACAAAACAAATTTTGTAAAATATGGTAATGAGAATGCCGTCTTGTCGTGTAAAACAGTTTTCAGCAAATAAAGGAAAAATGAGGCTAATTAGCAAAAATGTTGATGTCGCTGTCTAGCTTTCTTTTCTGTTTAAATTATTTTCTTTTGTCTGAAAGAAAACTTATAATTTAAGCGCTAGAAACTATCCGCGACTTTATTCTTTTGTCATATTAACTTGCATATTATGTTAAATATTATTTTTTGTTAAAAAGAATAATATAAAAAAAGTTGCATCTCAGAGACTCGACATAAATGTAAGTAATGCTTATGTATTATATTTTTATTATTTTATTTATATCATCCAAGAACTCATTTAAACATGTACAAAAATATTCATCACAATCGTTTCGGTTTTTGGGGAGTTTAGGTACAAAAAGATAATATACATACATAAACATAAACTCATAAATAAATAGACACAAATACATACTCACTATAGTTAGACCCACTCACACATATTTTAAAGAAATGGTAAATTTTTTTGGTATTAAAAACTTCAGTTCCTGGTTAAATATTCTATGTCGTGTCCCATTCTTTCAATACCTTTTCTTTGATTTCTATTTTTATTTTTGAAAGTTTCGTAATAACAAACCAATTGGGAGCTATTAAAGTTTTGTTTACTTATTTCATACTAGTCGACCTTTTTTCTTGACATCCAATTTAAGTCAAATCAATTCATATTATAAAACAAAGTCTGTGAGAGTTTGTCTGTTCGCAATAAATTAAAAAACTACTGAATGGATTTTCATGTGATTTTCACCAATTCACAGAGTGATTTATGAGGAAGATTTAGATGTATAGTTTGTTAACGTTTTGTATAAATAGGATACACTATGATGATATTTGTTGAATATTTCTGTTAAAGTCAAGCCGCTTGAGAGCTTTCATCGAAAACGCTGCCTAGTCTCTTTTAAAGATAGTATAATAAAACAATGCTTTACTACCCATGTAAAGCCGGAGCGAGTCGCTAATAAAACTATAAAAATAAATATTCCAAGTGAGACTTACAGTCATACAACTGTGTATAAAACCTTATCCAATTTCGTGCAAAGATTCTTGCGTATGAAACATATGGACGGACAGACGTACAATAATCCCATAACTTACAATTTTATTATCTTTATCTTCTATCTTCTTCTTTTTTCTATCTTCTTCTCTTATATATAAAAATCAATTCATATTTCCCTTGGTCACGGCATCACGCCTGAACGGCTGGACCGATTTTGCTAATTTCTATTTGTTGTGTTTATTATTGTCAGGAGAAGGTTCTTATGTAAAAAAAAATTTAGAAAGTCGCGCGGAAAATTGTAAAATTTAAGAAAAGTTAACGACCAATTTAAATTCTAATGTAACGGCGTTTTAAATAACTGTCAGTCATTTGACCAATATTAATAGTCAAGACAGGACGACGTCTGTCGGGTCAGCTAGTTATATATAAACATGAATCCCTATTTCTCTTGGTCACAGTATCACGGCTGGAACGATTCCGCTGATACTTTATTGTTCTTATGTAAGAAAAATTACGAAAACTTAACGAACATATTAACTTTTGTAATGTAATCTTATCGCCTTTGACAGAATAAACTTTAATGTAAGTTTAATGCGTTTGACATAACTGTCAATCGTTTAACAACGTCTGTAGAGTCAGCTAGTATGTATAATATCAATTTGTATATTACAGCTAGTTGTAACTGGTAATATTTGTAGCCTGCAGCTGTGTCAGTTAATCAGTAAAGCGAAACCGTCTCGTAAATCATACTCGTACTGGCAATGGCGCAATATCGAATCTACAGCTTAATCTCTTGGTGGAATAACTAATAACTCTATAAATGGTTTTCTTTATTTATAACTAGTAAAACCGTAGGCTTTGCCTGGGTACAATTTTCCACGTGAATTTAGGTTATATTTCATATTTTAATCACTATATTTTACATTATAATATATCGTACACTCGTTCAGGTTTCAGGTTCAGGTTTAGTTTGTATTCTTAAATATATTTTTTCGTGATAAAACATACTCTGTATCCTTCCTCAAGCTCTACTTAGTCACTGTATCATATTTCATCCAAAATTTGATCAGTTATTTAAGCCTGATTGTGTAATAGACAGACAGACGCCTATTCGTCAATAGATGGCATAAGACGTAAGTAGAATATCAAATCTCATTTTTATTTTTTCAGTTTGTATTTCTTTTTTTAACTTTCGGAATAATATTAGCTAGGATTATCCCGCTGGAACTATGTAATTTTTCCGGGATAAAAAGTAGCTTTTTAGGCTATAGTGAGTACCAAATTTCATTGAAATCCGTGCTGATTGTGTAATAGACAGACAGACGCTTATTCTTCAATAGATGGCATAAGACGTAAGTAGAATATCAAATCTCATTTTTATTTTTTCAGTTTGTATTTCTTTTTTTTACTTTCGGAATAATATTAGCTAGGATTATCCCGCTGGAACTATGTAATTTTTCCGGGATAAAAAGTAGCTTTTTAGGTTATAGTGAGTACCAAATTTCATTGAAATCCGTGCTGATTGTGTAATAGACAGACAGACGCCTATTCGTCAATAGATGGCGTAAGACGTAAGTAGAATATCAAATCTCATTTTTATTTTTTCAGTTTGTATTTCTTTTTTTTTACTTTCGGAATAATATTAGCTAGGATTATCCCGCTGGAACTATGTAATTTTTCCGGGATAAAAAGTAGCTTTTTAGGTTATAGTGAGTACCAAATTTCATTGAAATCCGTGCTGATTGTGTAATAGACAGACAGACGCCTATTCGTCAATAGATGGCGTAAGACGTAAGTAGAATATCAAATCTCATTTTTATTTTTTCAGTTTGTATTTCTTTTTTTTTACTTTCGGAATAATATTAGCTAGGATTATCCCGCTGGAACAATGTAATTTTTCCGGGATAAAAAGGAACTTTTTAGGTTATACTGAGTACCATATTTCATTGAAAACCGAGTAACAAATATCCAAGCATACAAAATTATTCATTACATAGGTATAATAAAACCAAGTCCCACACTGCATCTGTCCGTCTGTTAGCAATAAACTCAAAAACTACTGAATAGATCATACTGTTTACACGAATAGATAGAGTGATTAATTAGGAAGGGTTAGGTGTATTATTTGTTAAGGTTTTGTGTAAATTGGTTGATATATAATAATAATTGTAGAGAATATTGGAAAAACTCAAGCTAGTAACTTGCATCAAAGGCGCTGCCTTTCCTTTTTGGCCAAGTAAAGTCGGGACGAATCGCTAGTTAAATACATGTTTTTAAATATTAGTAAGAATAGTAAGATAGTAGGAATAATCTCTTACAATTATGACAGGAACCTAAGCAGTACCTTGGACTTGTGACGTGAAGATGTAGGCTTAAGGATCCTTTCATTCAATCGAAAGACTCGCCTCCACTGCTTAGGTTCTCTGCTTACACCTAAGCTTAACTTAACTCCCACGTGTAAGATAAGGAGTTATATAAAACACAAAATATATTTTTGTAATCGCTATTAAATTACTAATATTATAAATGTGAATGTAAGTTTGTTTGTTACGCTTTCACGCGAAAACTACTTAACCAATCATCATGAAACTTTGTACACATATTCTTGAGGGTATTAGAAGTAACATAGGATACTTTTTATGAAAAAAAAGTCGTATGCGAGCGAAGCCGCGGGTAAAAGCTAGTATAATAAATAATTTATAGCACTACTAAGATGTTGGGCAATTACCTTACTTATTAATAGTCATAATAGTTTGCAGATTTAATTTACACTTTTATACCAAAATTTTATACCAAGCGTCAGTAGCTCAGTGGTTCGGGCGTTGGATTCAAGATCGATAAGTCATGTGTTCAAATCCCGGACATTAGACTACTGGCGTGACCCTCTCCTGACTCAAGCTTTTTGTTAGCTTACTAGGAGGGGTAAAGGGAATACTAGTAGTATGTGACCCACACTGCTAGTAATCTTAAAAAAAAAGACTAGCCGACCCACCCTCGTTTCGCTGAGGTGTATTAGTAAGAGCTTTACTTTTGCTGCCCCATGTCAGCCAGGCTGTTACTTATTGCAAAAAATCTGCTATACATAATACTTGAACGGCCCCATACATAGAGACTAATTATTCTTATGTATATACATAGTATGAATACAAACCATGAATTGAATGAAAGAGAAACAAATGACAGTCGTTAATCTTTTCGAAATACATTATCACCAGTACTTAGTACCGAAGCGACGGAGCTTTGGTTGAGGGAGCCTTAAAGTTACTACTTACAACGTTTTTTTTTGTAAAAAGTAATGCGATAATAAGTATTATGTATTAGGTTTTATTAACATTAATTCTGTAAAATATCGATATCAAATATAGTTAGAATAATTTGATCAAGTAAGCGTTATTAAATTATTTAAAGGGAGGTTTTAAATTTTTACTTGGCAACACAGGCCTACGACCTCACCTGTCATTATAGTGGGAATACATGCTGAATATTTAGATAATTAGTATAATTGCTTTTTTGCTGAAGAAGTGTTGAATATTAGATGTAGGAGGTCGAGCGGTGGTAGTGTGTTTACTGGTAGGCGTTTTAATCCTCCACATGGGTCGCAAGCCCCAGGCACTGTTCGGCTTTCGTCTGGATTGTTCTATTATTGTTGTCTTTTTAGTATAATTGTGCAATTCAGCTACCGTGTAGCTTTTATAATTTGAAACAATTAATTATAAAACAAAAGTCCAAAAGAAACGTGGAAAATCGATATTATAGGTCGGGGAAAAAGTCTTTTCGCATTATAGTATGTATGAACTTGTAATATAATCTCTTTGGCTATACTATTTGTATCTGGCTGGTTTTGGTATCATTACAAGTTTAAATTTTATAGAAGATAATTCCAAATTCAAATTAGGAAAATGTGTGATTTTTATTTGTTTTTCGTACTGTGAAGATGAGTGAGTCTAATGAAGAAATTCGATACATTTTAAAATTTGACTACAAAAAAGGTAAAAATGCAACACGAGCCGCGAAAAAAATTTGCGATGTTTATGGACCTAGTGCAGTGTCTGTGAGAGTAGCACAAATTTGGTTTACGTGTTTTCAATCCGGAAATTTTGATGTCAAAGATGCACCTCTCTCTGGTCACCCTATTATGGATAAAATGGATGCCATTTTTAAAAAAGTGGAGCAAGATCGGGATATCGGCAGTAGTTACGACGTAGCTGAAGAACTGGGAATTGACCACAAAACAGTTTTGGCGCATTTGAAAAAAAATGGGTACACAAAAAAGCTCGATATTTGGATACCTACCGAGCTCACTGAAAGAAAACTAATGAACCGTGTTTGTGATTCTTTATTACGACGTAATGAAACCGAACCATTTTTGAAGAAGCTGATAACTAATGATGGAAAGTGGATCACGTACGATAAGAACGTGTGAAAAAGGTTGTGGTCAAAGGCCGGTCAGGCTTCTCAGACTGTGGCGAAACCCGGGTTAACTCGCAACAAGGTGACGCTGTGTGTGTGGTGGGATTGGAAGGGCATCATTCATTATGAGCTGTTACCACCAGGCAGGACCATCGATTCTGAACTCTACTGCAAACAACTGATGAGATTAAAGCAAGAAGTTGAGAGAAAGCGGCCGGAATTAATCAACAGAAGGGGTGTGGTTTTTCATCATGATAACGCTAGACCTCACACATCTTTAGCCACTCAGCAAAAATTAAGAGAATTTGGCTGGGAGGTATTAACACATCCGCCGTATAGTCCTGACCTTGCACCTTCAGATTTCCACCTGTTTCGGTCTCTTCAGAATTCTTTAGGCAGTGTCAGGTTAACATCACGAGAGGACGTCAAAACTACTTGTCGCGGTTTTTTTAAAGAAACCCCCAATATTTTTATAGCAATGGGATCATGTCCCAACCTACAAGATGGCAAAAAGTTATTGAACAAAATGGTACCTACACACTTTAGTTAAATGTAAATAAACTATATTAAAAACTGTTTTAAATTTTCTTAAAAAATTCGAAAAGACTTTTCCCCAACCTAATACATTGTATTTATTTCTTGTTCAGCGTTCAAATAATGTCGTTTTTTTTAAAACGATAATTTGTCATACAGGCGACGGCCAATGACGAACACTGTGACAGTACACGAAGTTCAGTTAATTATTCAAACACTCACGTAGTTCGTACGACTTCTAGCAGATGACGCTACTATCCTTTGTACTTAAGAAAATATGTGAAATGTATTTAATATAATGTTACCATAGCAACATAATCCTATGTGGCGTAATCCAATTGAAAGGGTGGTATTCACTTCATTCACTTATATCAAACTAAAGTACAAATAACGCACCTTAAGAATTATTGACTAAGTGATTTAACTCAAAATTACAATTTGTGGGAATTTGTGGAGTGTTGCGTAAATTTAAGTGTTTAGTTATACTTACTCATAATCCATGATTCTACCTTTTTATTTTTTTTATAGAAAGCCTTAAAGGTCATTTTATAACAAAATCAAAATAAACAAGAATTAGTGTTAGATCAATTTATTATTTTTCTTTTTAATATGGTCTTTACAAATTTTTTATGTTTTTTTAATATCAAAAGTAGCCAAATTTTTTAGATTTCATCCACATCTTTCAAACTGTTATCTGAATCGATAACATATTAATATAATTTATAGAAACTGAAGAAAAATGACTGTAATTTATCAGATAGCTCGAAAGATACATAGCGGTCGTGGTCAATCGAAAGATTAACCTTCACCATATTTTATAAGTCGCTTTCTCAGGATTGCAGATTTGTTTTCTAAACTGGGGTCAGTTGAATCACAAATCTTCTTGATTTGATCCTTTTTTAAATTGACTATTTATAAAACATTCGCAAAGTTGTTCTATTTTCCCAACAATACTGCTCCAACGGCAAGAGAATTTACTTATGATAATTATCCTAATTCTATAACTATTTAAGCGTCAGTAGCTTTTGATAGACTGAAATGTCCTTTGGAATAACTTAGATTTACATAGATTACCAGGTAACTTCGGGTACCAAGATATCATAATGTTATAAGAGGTATACATCTCTACTGATGATGTATACCTCTTACATTATTATAATATCCTGGTACCTCGAAGAAATGGATAGCGCTGATTATTTTATCAAGATTTTGATAGACTTAAATGTCCTTTGGAATAACTTAGATTTACATAGATTACCAGGTAACTTCGGGTACCAGGATATCATAATGTTATAAGAGGTATACATATCTACTGATGATGTATACCTCTTACATTATTATAATGTCCTGGTACCTCGAAGAAATAGATAGCGCTGATTATTTTATCAAGATTTTGATAGACTGAAATGTCCTTTGGAATAACTTAGATTTACATAGATTACCAGGTAACTTCGGGTACCAGGATATCATAATGTTATAAGAGGTATACATATCTACTGATGATGTATACCTCTTACATTATTATAATATCCTGGTACCTCGAAGAAATGGATAGCGCTGATTATTTTATCAAGATTTTGATAGACTGAAATGTCCTTTGGAATAACTTAGATTTACATAGATTACCAGGTAACTTCGGGTACCAGGATATCATAATGTTATAAGAGGTATACATATCTACTGATGATGTATACCTCTTACATTATTATAATATCCTGGTACCTCTAAGAAATGGATAGCGCTGATTATTTTATCAAGATTTTGATAGACTGAAATGTCCTTTGGAATAACTTAGATTTACATAGATTACCAGGTAACTTCGGGTACCAGGATATCATAATGTTATAAGAGGTATACATCTCTACTGATGATGTATACCTCTTACATTATTATAATATCCTGGTACCTCGAAGAAATGGATAGCGCTGATTATTTTATCAAGATTTTGATAGACTGAAATGTCCTTTGGAATAACTTAGATTTACATAGATTACCAGGTAACTTCGGGTACCAGGATATCATAATGTTATAAGAGGTATACATATCTACTGATGATGTATACCTCTTACATTATTATAATGTCCTGGTACCTCGAAGAAATGGATAGCGCTGATTATTTTATCAAGATTTTGATAGACTGAAATGTCCTTTGGAATAACTTAGATTTACATAGATTACCAGGTAACTTCGGGTACCAGGATATCATAATGTTATAAGAGGTATACATCTCTACTGATGATGTATACCTCTTACATTATTATAATATCCTGGTACCTCGAAGAAATGGATAGCGCTGATTATTTTATCAAGATTTTGATAGACTGAAATGTCCTTTGGAATAACTTAGATTTACATAGATTACCAGGTAACTTCGGGTACCAGGATATCATAATGTTATAAGAGGTATACATCTCTACTGATGATGTATACCTCTTACATTATTATAATATCCTGGTACCTCGAAGAAATGGATAGCGCTGATTATTTTATCAAGATTTTGATAGACTTAAATGTCCTTTGGAATAACTTAGATTTACATAGATTACCAGGTAACTTCGGGTACCAGGATATCATAATGTTATAAGAGGTATACATATCTACTGATGATGTATACCTCTTACATTATTATAATGTCCTGGTACCTCGAAGAAATGGATAGCGCTGATTATTTTATCAAGATTTTGATAGACTGAAATGTCCTTTGGAATAACTTAGATTTACATAGATTACCAGGTAACTTCGGGTACCAGGATATCATAATGTTATAAGAGGTATACATCTCTACTGATGATGTATACCTCTTACATTATTATAATATCCTGGTACCTCGAAGAAATGGATAGCGCTGATTATTTTATCAAGATTTTGATAGACTGAAATGTCCTTTGGAATAACTTAGATTTACATAGATTACCAGGTAACTTCGGGTACCAGGATATCATAATGTTATAAGAGGTATACATATCTACTGATGATGTATACCTCTTACATTATTATAATGTCCTGGTACCTCGAAGAAATGGATAGCGCTGATTATTTTATCAAGATTTTGATAGACTGAAATGTCCTTTGGAATAACTTAGATTTACATAGATTACCAGGTAACTTCGGGTACCAGGATATCATAATGTTATAAGAGGTATACATATCTACTGATGATGTATACCTCTTACATTATTATAATATCCTGGTACCTCGAAGAAATGGATAGCGCTGATTATTTTATCAAGATTTTGATAGACTGAAATGTCCTTTGGAATAACTTAGATTTACATAGATTACCAGGTAACTTCGGGTACCAGGATATCATAATGTTATAAGAGGTATACATATCTACTGATGATGTATACCTCTTACATTATTATAATATCCTGGTACCTCTAAGAAATGGATAGCGCTGATTATTTTATCAAGATTTTGATAGACTGAAATGTCCTTTGGAATAACTTAGATTTACATAGATTACCAGGTAACTTCGGGTACCAGGATATCATAATGTTATAAGAGGTATACATATCTACTGATGATGTATACCTCTTACATTATTATAATGTCCTGGTACCTCGAAGAAATGGATAGCGCTGATTATTTTATCAAGATTTTGATAGACTGAAATGTCCTTTGGAATAACTTAGATTTACATAGATTACCAGGTAACTTCGGGTACCAGGATATCATAATGTTATAAGAGGTATACATCTCTACTGATGATGTATACCTCTTACATTATTATAATATCCTGGTAAATCGAAGAAATGGATAGCGCTGATTATTTTATCAAGATTTTGATAGACTGAAATGTCCTTTGGAATAACTTAGATTTACATAGATTACCAGGTAACTTCGGGTACCAGGATATCATAATGTTATAAGAGGTATACATCTCTACTGATGATGTATACCTCTTACATTATTATAATATCCTGGTACCTCGAAGAAATGGATAGCGCTGATTATTTTATCAAGATTTTGATAGACTGAAATGTCCTTTGGAATAACTTAGATTTACATAGATTACCAGGTAACTTCGGGTACCAGGATATCATAATGTTATAAGAGGTATACATATCTACTGATGATGTATACCTCTTACATTATTATAATGTCCTGGTACCTCGAAGAAATGGATAGCGCTGATTATTTTATCAAGATTTTGATAGACTGAAATGTCCTTTGGAATAACTTAGATTTACATAGATTACCAGGTAACTTCGGGTACCAGGATATCATAATGTTATAAGAGGTATACATCTCTACTGATGATGTATACCTCTTACATTATTATAATATCCTGGTACCTCGAAGAAATGGATAGCGCTGATTATTTTATCAAGATTTTGATAGACTGAAATGTCCTTTGGAATAACTTAGATTTACATAGATTACCAGGTAACTTCGGGTACCAGGATATCATAATGTTATAAGAGGTATACATATCTACTGATGATGTATACCTCTTACATTATTATAATGTCCTGGTACCTCGAAGAAATGGATAGCGCTGATTATTTTATCAAGATTTTGATAGACTGAAATGTCCTTTGGAATAACTTAGATTTACATAGATTACCAGGTAACTTCGGGTACCAGGATATCATAATGTTATAAGAGGTATACATCTCTACTGATGATGTATACCTCTTGCTCTTGCAAATACTGCTCCAACGGCAAGAGAATTTACTTATGATAATCATCCTAATTCTATAACTATTTAAGCGTCAGTAGCTTAGTGGTTAAGGCGTTGGATCCACGGGCGATAGGTCGTGGTTTCAAATAATTCTAAATGACTGGTTAGTAGGCTACGTGGCTCCTAACACAAGCATTTAGCTTACTTGGAGGGGTTAAGGAATACTAGTAGTATGTGATCCATCCTATAACTATATCAACACCTTCTGCTCGACTGTATTATTTAAAAATACAAATGAACCTCCTTTTTTGGATTTTTTTGAAGTCAGTTGGAAATAATGTAAATCCATATCTCAAAAAAATAAAATAAAACCTACCTTTCAGTAGCTTTAGGCGTTGGATTCACGGTCGATAGTTCGAGGGTTAAAATCCCAGACATTGGACTACTGACGTGGGCTCCTCCTAACACAAGCATTTAGCTTACTTGGAGGGGTTAAGGAATACTAGTAGTATGTGATCCATACTGCTAGTAGTCTGTTAAAAAAATAATATAAATAAATCAATCTTGGTGCTAAGATGCGCCAGATTTGATACAATCCATTTTTACCCGACTACGGCGAAGCCAAAAGGAAGGGTTTTGATTTTGCCAGTCTATGTATGTATGTATCTATGTATGTATGTATGTTTGTATGTTCCACTCTAGCGCCTAAATTACTAATTTTCATGGTGACATAGGCTATAAAAGTTTTATGATTTTTTTATTTAAACCCCAAATTCTAACCTCGAAAAAAATTAAACTGAGATAATAATCACGTGTTTATTATCAAAAGAAAGGTATTGACGAGCACATTACAAATATGTAATGTGCTCGTCAATACCTTTCTTATATGAATAAGATATATATATATCTTATTCTTTAAGTCAACATATATGTTTAAATGCGGTCGTATACTTCGCGCGGCCAGTCGTTGTAGTTATTTACTAGTTTAAGCAAATAATAACCAACATTACGTTACAATATTAGATTATAAAGGTTATCCAGATCCGGAAACGGAAAACTATTAAATAAAAAAATAAAGTTTAAAAAACTATAACCTGACTACGTTAAAAAGTGGTCTAAAAAGGTCGAAACAAGAAAAAAGCAGAAACTAAGAAATGCATCGGTATAAAAATGGTCAAGGTGGAACCGTGGTCGCACCCACTGTATACCAATGTATACTTACTACGGTTATGTATATGATTAGAGGAACACTACCATGAAATAGACATGGTAGGTATAGTAGACCACGGTTTTTTAAACTTTATGATGAAATCTAGAACTGTCCTAATGGGTTATAGATTATCCATAAATTTTAATACTGCTTGCATGATGCATGATTTATATGCTAATAAAGATAATCTAAGTCGATTGAGATGTATAGTATCAAGATTTAGATCAATTTCAATAGAATTTAGTTGTGTTGATTGGGATCTAGATGAATTTGGATAGAATCTAGATTTATTTTGATGTCATCGAGATCTATTTTAATAGGTTGTAGATGAATTTTGATATAATTTAATTTTCGTAATTTTTAAAGAATCCTAAAATTAACAATAACATCGGATTGATTTATCTGATATTACAGATGATCTTAGTGTATAAAAATTTTTGCAAAAAATAATTATCGTTAGATAACACATCACTTAGGAGTAAAAGAAGCTTTTTTAAAATGTTATATTGTTGGCAACATTGATTTGAGTAGCATTTCCCTTTCGTAGTTGACACAATTGATTTTAATCATGTTGCAACAATAATTTGATTATTATATTAGTTATTCGGAATTGAAATGAGAATTGTAAATTTTAGGAGAGACGAATAAATGCGTTTACAAATATGGCCGCTAACTTACAACTGACCTATAAAGTAAAAGAAAAGTATTTAAATTGTCATCGCTTAGAATTAAATTCTTATTGAACCGATTTTATAAAAAAAAAGTCTTTACAAATTGTTACGTTTCGGTGAAAATGAGCGTCTAACAAAAGCTGTCTATTTCGGCATATTTATCTACTTTACATAAATAAGAGGACAAAAGGGCTTCAGGTTACTGTGGACCAAAAAGAGATAAGATTAGAATATGAATAGCGAATACTTGAGGTGACAAAAACTGTATACAAAGGGTCTAGATTTTTGGGCATTTTACCTTTTCAGGGAATAGTTTGTGAGCGATGGAACGAATAAAATGTTTTGTACAATACGATATTTGATCTGTCATTTAGAGTTCTTATTTAGGTTTAGTTTTCACCAGAGATGAGCGAGGATGCGTTGCGAGGGATGTGTTTTTTAAGCACAGATGGAAAGTGGTCACCGTCGCCCATTATCGGACATCGGCAAAACTAGAGAGTACCTCTTTTTATGCCGATGCGTTGCCGCCTCGAAGATAGAGTGAAGAAGGGGAGGGAAGAGAATAGTGCTGCGGTTTCAGTGGACCCTACCCTTTTTTATTTGTTGACCCGGAGGAATCTGTTCAACAGATACCTTCCTAAGCGGGGACTTGGGAAAGGTTAGGCGGGGATGGTGTTATTGTCTCTGACCCTAAGTACCACTGCAGTATTCACTGGAACCGCAGCATTAATTGGATGCAAGATGGAGAGTGTAGATCTGGCCTACATGCGTCTCGACCGGAACACGTCACAGACACTTGGTGGTCGGATTCGCAAGCTGGTGGTCGCAATTCAGTCTGGGATCCCCTACCACTAACGCTACGAGATGCTGTCCCAGCGGCCGAGAGAAATTGTATTTCATTCCCTAAATATTTTTTGAAAATATTATTTGAGAAAATTCGATTGCTTGGTTAGGTGTGTTGATTTACGATAGAAAGGTCGTGAGTTCAAATCCCAGTCATGGGACTTCTGGCGTGGCCCACTCCTAACTCAAGCATTCTGGCTTAGAATACTAGTAGTGTGTAATCCATGCTACTATTAAAAATATTAAACTAAATAAAGTACTGCGTTTAAAAAAAGGTAATCCTTTCCAAACGCTGTCACGTACAAACGGATCGCTATAACAATTCCAATGAACGATTATCGTTTTTTCACAAACGCCCTTGATACAAGCTTGATAACATCTATTCCTAAAGAACGCACGTAGTACTATAAAACGGATTATTTAGATTTTTAGGAGCAAAATTTTGAGTATAATTTTGAAACGGGCTTCCATAGTGACATCGTTACACAAAACCTGTATGAATTCTTAAGGAGTTTCTTTTGTTCTAACAAAAATGGAACGTTTATTGTCGCTTGGTTTTTCATCTGTTGAGAAATCTTTTTAGACGTTAGCAACACTTTATTTCAAGAATGTATACAACCCCTGTTCTGATTGACGTTCTCGTCTTTCGTCCCTTCAATTTTAAAATGCTTTAAACTCAACGCTGAGAGTATATGTGCGTTTTTAGGGTTCCGTAGCCAAAGGATAAAAACGGGATCCTATTGCTGACCGTCAGTCCGTAACTAGAGAGTAGAAATTTTTCCAAATGATGTATGTTTATTGCCCCTATAACAACTACTACTATAAACAAAATAATATTAATATTTAAGGGGGGCTTCTCGATAACTCGATATTAATAACGGCAACAGCCTCAATAGGTAGACGTTTAAAATATTCACTGAATATTTAGTTGTATATTAATTTCAAAAAGAACTGGATTTTGAAAAAAATGGGACCAATCTTTAAATCAAAAATTTTAAAAAGCGTCAGTAGCTCAGTGGTTCGGGCGTTTGATTCACGATCAACAAGTCGTGGGTTCAAATCCCGGACATTGGACTACTGGCGTGGCCCACTCCTGACACAAGCTATTTATTAGCTTACTAGGAGGGGTAACGGGAATACTAGTAGTATGTGATCCATACTGCTAGTAATCTTTTTTTTTTAAATAATAAAAAAAAAATCTGTAAGCATATACTATCAAATACAAAAAGAAATTTTCAATTCGGTTCATAAATGCTGTAGTTCTGAGGTAACAAACATAAAAAAAAAATACAACCGAATTGATAACCTCTTTTTTTTTGAAGTCGGTTGATAAATGATTTAATTAGAATAAAAAAATTAAGGTGCTCCCATACAAACTTTTGTTTGACCATATTGGTTTAAATTGAAAACTTCCTCATGTTGTTACCACAACGGGTTATACTCAAATAGAAAATGTGTTCAGTAACATTGACTTGAATGCTGGCACATACTGTGCACTATTTAGTTACCAATAGGACTTAATGGATACAATTAAGAATTGTGCAATAGATTTTATCAAAACTATCTGAAATGTGAGTAGATAACTGAAAATCACAACCAAAATCGTGCTACTTCAAAAACAAATTTTGCTAAATAATGGTACGGAACCCTTCGTGCGCGAGTCCGACTCACACTTGGCCGTTTTTTTTGAAGTCGATAATATACACCAAAAGTTATATCGACATTTCTGTATATTGATTTAAATTACTTTTTAATTTTAAGTCGTCGATAGAATTCTTGGCTACTGCGTCCTTGTTGTAGTTTTTATATCTAATAAAAAGGATTCAATTGATATTACTATTTCTTTACTCAAACTTCCATTGTTGCCAGTTAGTTTCGGCATTCCATAAAAAGTTTTCGCGTCAAGAATATAAGAGTTAATCCCTCGACGATCGTAAACGCCATTACAGTAAATTACGTTCGGTTTCTTTATTATACGATGAAATTTAATGGCTAATGTCCTGCTAATGGATCGAGAAGAGAGGACTCTTAGCTTTTTGATACTTCCTAGCAGTGTTGCCAACATTATAGATTATTTTTTATGACGTTACAATTTACAAAACATAACGATATAGATTATAAACTATTACAAGTTACACAATCGTCAATAAGGGCTTAACTTAACAAGATTTACGCTTTACTCTGATAGTTAATATTCACTCTATGAAATCATTCATACTGCCACTGAATTTTCGGGACTATATCTCTATTAGTTGTTGAGGATATTATCAACAGGGTTTCTAACAAATTAATGTATCGATGGTGTTTTTAAATAAAAAGAAAAGTTGGTAACACTGGTCTGACCCATATTATAAATTAGGTTCCGCAATCTTGTTGCTGAAATGACGGGCTTTACGTTTAAGTGATTCCTTTTTACAGTTAAGGGGGAAAGTTTAGAATTTATTTTTATATCTCTTCCGCCATTTTGTTTTTAAGTGGCAGATGTTAAATGGTATTGATTGAAGTAAACTGTTTTACAAGCGTTTATTTAAAATGAAATGTAGGTAATGATAGGAAGTAAATGATTCTTAATCAATTGAGAAGAGCTGAAGTGACGTAATTTTATTTTCAATATGGCGGACAGTTTAAGATGGCATGGGTTGATATGTGTATCAAATGAAAGGGCAATATTTATGATAGAGGTACCTATATTTATATAAAGTGCTAACTGTTTTATACCTTTTGCTATACGTCGGAGAAAATTATTTCATATATCCGCTCAGCATCCGCAATGAGGTTTCTGCAATGTTGTAAAATATCTATACAAAAAAAAAAATTGGAGTGTCTGTTTGTAATATTAAAATAACCGCTTTTTACTAAGTGCATATGGATGTATACACATACACGGTACATATACCAGATAAACATTTATTACAATTATTGTCTGTCTGTCGGTCTGTCTGTTTGTTTCGGCTAATCTCTGAAATGACCAGACCGATTTGGACGGGACTTTCATTGGCAGATAGCTGATGTAACAAGGAGTAACTTAGGCTATTTGACATCTCGCTATGACCCATAGGAGCAGAGCAACACGCGAACGAAGTCGCGCGAGTCCGCTAGTTGTAAATATAAAAATGCTTATAACCTTTCTCAAAATATCAAAATGACTATATGTGTGCCTATAACTTTTGAGGAGTTCTCTCAATTCCTCAAAGATGCCATCATCAGAACTAGATTTTGAAAAAAATGGGACCAATCTGTAAGCATATACTACCAAATACAAAAAGAATTTTTCAATTCGGTTCACAAATGACGGAGTTCTGAGGTAACAAACATAAAAAAAAAATAAAATACAACCGAATTGATAACCTCTTTTTTTTTTGAAGTCGGTTGAAAATAACAACAAAAGTACAGTCAACATATTTTACAAGCTTTGTTTAGATTTTTTTAACAAAATTTAATTTTAGACAACGTTTAATATCTATTTCTAGTTAAAACTTCAAAAAGTAAGTAAACCCTTAAGTAAAAGTTCAGTAAAATAAAGAACAGTTTTAATAATCATGAATTAACTTTATTTGCAGTTCATACAATCTTAAACTTTTAGTGTTATAAAGCTTAAAAAAGTTTCTGGACAGTAATAGCAGTCAGTCAAAACCTGGATGGAGTAGGCACAGCTTAACCCAAAGTATTTATTTCAAACTATTTATTTTATATACATATAAAAAAACCATCTTCAAACTAAAAATGCACTAAAAAGTAAGAAATAATTCTGTTATTTATTATTCTCTCTTTATTAGGACAATAATATATATCTATATCTATATCTATACTAATACTATAAAGAAGTAAGATTTGTATTTTTGTATGTAACGAATAAACATAAAAACTACTGGACCGATTTCAAAAATTCTTTCACCATTAGAAAGCTACATTATCCCTGAGTAACATAGGCTATATTTATTAAAAGAAAAAATTAGAGATCCTCAGGAAATCTCACTAAAACCAACCCAAGGTGCAAAAAAATTAGCCATAAAATATCTTTCATCGCATGCGCTGCAAACAGTATTGATGATAGAACAAAAAAATTTTCTACAATATTATAGAACGTATCAATATCTACAAAAAACTCCGCAAGACCATATGTCCAACTATTATAGTTATGTCACTATAACTACTTTTTTACATTTTAAAAGTTGATAAAAATGCCAATCAAAATCAGATCATGTTTTCTATAACTTTGTATTAATCCTTATCCAAATAAATTATTTCGTATTCAAGACTGTTTCAATACCTGTAAAATACTTTTTGAATTATTAAAATCGGACATTCCAGTCAAAAGATATTACGAAATAAAAATATCAAGATAAATAAAAAATAATCCCAGACGGGCCGCCGGCGCGGTGTGGTGTGCCTCGAGTAACGCGGCGATAGAGGGAGCGACAGAATGCGGGAGCCAAAATGTTAAAAAAAAATTATCCACCCGTGCGAAGCCGGGACGGGCCCCTAGTATATAATAATTGTTATTTTTGTAGTCAGTAACATTTTGTTGCTTTCTATTGTCATATATTAAATAGTAATTTTATTTTAAGTAGCTATGGGTAGGCCCACGAAAGGTGCCGCGCGCCTTAAACTATATTGACCCCAAGAAACGGGAACGGGAAGAATGTTCATAAAATGAAAACTTCTAGGGACCAAATGGCAACTATTCTGCATCAAATAAAAGAAGAATCACGTAAATCGGATCCTAAATCTCAGTACATAAAAAAATATACCAATCGAATTGAGAACCTCCTTCTTTTTGAAGACTTCTCCGAAACGGCTTGACCGATATTTATGAAATTCTTTTTGTAAATTTTGTAGGTCTGATAATAGGTCATAGGCTATTTTTATACCCCTAGATGATAAGGGAATCAGCTAGTGAAATATAAAAACGTAAAAGGTATTTTCACAGTATTATGGCTTTTGGCATTTTACTGTGGGTAGGGCCGCGGACATTGAATCCATTTTTATTCTTCAGAAGAGAGCTGTTCCGGCCATTTATAACTTAAGAGCGCGGGATTCCCTTAGAGAAGTTTATAAAAAAATAGACGTTCTTACACTCCCATCTCAATATTTGAAGCGTCAGTAGCTCAGTGGTTCGGGCATTGGATTCACGATCAACAAGTCGTGGGTTCAAATCTCGGACATTGGACTACTGGCGTGGCGTCCTAGCACAAGCATTTAGCTTAGTCGGAGGGGTAAAGGGAATACTAGTAGTATGTGATCCATACTGCTAGTAATCTTTAAAAGAAAAAAAAATACATATATTATGTTAATAAGTGAAGAAAGAAGAAGAATGTTGTTGTAGTAGTCTATAGGCAGACTAACATTATGACGGCTTGACTTTAATATCTTCCTGGGACTACTCTACTTTAGACTCAGAGCTTCAGCGTTACTCCTAGAATACTCGCGATGTAATCCATGATTATTCTGTCGTGATTGCGTATTTATTTTGCAATCCCCACTTCCTTGGTTTGTGTTTATCAGTTGGCCAACATTACTCATATCAATCGTACCAACGTCAAGATCAAGTAACAGGATGCTACTCAAATTATAAGTGTTGCCAACGTCATAATTAACAGGTAATATTTTGTTCATTTACCAGAATTTGTATTCAAAACACAGTGACAAACATAATGTTAATACTAGAAACAGAAATAAACTTGTAACGCCTTACTATCGTCTCCACAAAGTGAGTAATAGCTTCATGGGGCTTGGTGTTCGCATCTATAATAAGATTCCACAGCCTATATTAGACTTGCCACTTCAACAATTTAAAACTCGGATCAAGTAATCATTAATATATAAAGCATACTATATGTACAGGATACTTAAATGATGAGAATGCTTGGAATCTAAGTGACGTTGACTCTCAAGCTAAATGATTTGTATAACAATTTATGTAAACATGGCTTTTTGAAAAGAGCGACTGTTGAGTTTCTGGCCGGCTCTTCTCAACAGAAAACTGCATTCCGAGCTGGTAGTAGCTTCAGACAAACTAACTGACCGACCAATTTTTGACGTATCAAAAGTCTTTTTTAAAAAAAGTCTGGTTGAAATAAATAATTTTGAGTTTGAGTTAAAGCGTTAGTAGGTATTACATACTTTTCTAAATTGAAATCATGACACTAAACTACTAAGTAGACCGACTTAAATATATATGACAGAGGTTATATATTGTCTACAAATAAAACGAAACTTATTACTCGTCAAAACGAAATAAACAACAGTGTTGCTATACCTGTCTGTATATTTGGAAATTCCGACAATATTCAGTGGCGTACTTATCGACGTAGACTCGGTCTGAGAGCTGAGAGATCGAGTACCAGTTAAATGTACGAAACATTTATTTTTCTTGCCAGTAAAGTTTCCTCTAAACATTTCTTGCAATAAAAGTTCTGATAATTGTTTTTGGTTTGTCTAAAAAGCTTTACGTTTAAAGTTAATTCAATTTTTATTACGATAAACCATAAAGGTATTTTATATTTATGACTTTTTAAACAATATTTTTAATGACAAATAAATCAGTATAGATCAATTGCGTAAGTACATATTCTGCGTTAATATCCGAGCTGTCTTCCCACCAGAGATGGTAAATGGCAAATTCCTGTATTCTACCCGTGAGGGGACGGGATACAATTCCCTTCTGCCGCTGGGAGAACATTTCCCTATTCCCCTGGCTTGCGGCCACCAGCATGCGAATTCGACCGCCAAGTGTCCATGACGCGTTCCGGTCGCACCGCATGTGGGCCAGATCTACTCACTCCTGCTCCAATCCCAACTCTTCACTCCAACTCCCCACTCTATCTTCGAAGTTCTTGCAACGCATCGGCAAAACAAGATGGTATCTCTTGTATTGCCGATGTCCATGGGCGACTGTGGCCACCTATCATCAAGTAGACCGTCTGCTCGTTTGCGCCTTACCTAACATAAAAAAAATTACACAAATCTAAAAATACATCTAATAAATTAAATAGACTTATCTATTACACATTAGCTTGACCATTGTTACTCAAGATGATAAATAGGACTTCCACTAGAGTTTAGAATCTAAAATCATTGTTGAGTATTTTTTAAATTAGATTTACATTTGCTGTTTCACTTTAAATACGTTTCAGTAAAAGGTTTTAAGCAATATATAGAAGAAAAAAAAAGATAGTAACGGCATTATAAGGTGGTAAAAAACTATTCAGTAGTATTATCTAGTTTCTTATGAGGTTATAATTTTTCTAAAGAATTTAAGTACGTCAAACTTGCTAATAAACAAGTTACAAGTAAGTACATAACACAAATATTTACTCAAGTTCCTTACGTTTATTTGTCCCTACCTTGAACTTAAGTTAAGGGATACAGGATGTTATAAATGTAAATAAAAAGTTCATCTAAGCGAGTGCTTTAACTTGTTGGGAACAAACCTTCCAGGAAGAATTTGGTTTTAAATTAATTTCATTCGAACTTGAAAAGGGGTTTTCTAATGGTTTATTATGTAGAGGAGAAGAGTACTTGTTTCCTTTTGGTAAACTTAGTGCAGTCATTTTACAAAGCTATTCTGATCCTAACATTATTTAAAACCAGCAACATTATTATTGTACAAGTAGATTTTGTATCATATAGATGACTCTCGTAATTGAGCACTTTAAAAATGGTGGGTGTGAGATATTTTTAACTGTATTTATGGTTTGAAAGATTTTGTAATTTATTAAACTGAGAGACTTTTATCCCCAGCTAAAGCTCAAATGACAAATTTTGAAAAATCTTTCTAATCTAATGTCGTCTTCAAAGAGGATTATGTTTTTGTTTTATATTTCTAACCTTACAATTTTTATTTATATACTTCATTATTTTTTCGTATATATATTTCGTATGTATTCTACATGAAATAGTAAAAAAATCTTGAAAACTCTTTTATATATTACTAGCGGACTGCCCTCGCTTCGCTCCGAGTATTTAAAGCAATATTATATTTGATGTCCTTAAATGTCACTGTGCAATTGTGTAGCTATTCATTATTTGAAAAAAAGAGAGAGAGAGTAAGAAAAAGTTATAAAGAGAAAAATAATAGAAACAAAAATTAAAGAAAAGTGACAGAGGATAAAAGTGGGATGACTTAGCAAAAATAAAATTGAATAGGTAAAGGAGAGAGAGAAAGAGAGAAAATCGAAAGAAAGAAAGTGAAAAGAGGCTAATCATTCTGAACGGACAAAAATAAAAATTAAAGAGAGAAAATAGAGAGGATGAGAGACAATGATAGTATTATAAGAGGAAGAGAGACGGAAATACTATAGACTTCTATCAGTAAAAGAATTTTTAAATCGGATTAGTAACAACATAATGACCATATTCTATTAATTAAAAAATGTATATGGCAACACTAAATCACTTTTGTCACTCACGAATTGTGTAGTTTTCTATCAGTGAAAACTTTTTTTAAATCGGATTTGTAGTTCCTGAAAAACTGTTTAATTTACTAAATGATCACCTTATGGCACTTAAATGGCCATATCTTTTTAATTAGAGTATTTATGGCAACACCACATAGCCTATGTTACCCGGAAAGGATCTAGCTTCCTATCGGTGAAAGATTTTTTAAAATCGGTTCAGTACTTTTCGAACCTATTCGCAACAAACAAATATACAAACATACAAACATACAAACAATCAAATCTTTCCTCTTTATATAATAGTGTAGATAACAACTTTATATATTATAGGGTCTCTACTTTTAAGTTTCATTTTAAAGTACATGATGTGTGGTTGATATAACTAGTAGAATTATATCTTAGGGATGTACTAGTAGTTGGCAACACTGCCTGCAGCACTTACACTTCTATAATCTGTTAAAATTTGTCTGGGTACCCCATATTTCAAGTTAAATATATTTTGATGTAGTGTCAGAGAATGAGAGAGAAATGATACCCATTACTGTACAGCAATACGTATACACATACAGATTAGACGGAGGCGAGCAGTGCCTGGGGCTTGAGACCCAGGAGCAGGTTTAACGAGCTCTTTCATAATATATAACTCACCTCCACCACTCGACCTCGCTAACTACAATAGATAATAAAGTAAACTTACGTGGATCTTGGTGACCTTAACCACGACCCAATAACACTAACTTCCATGTACACTGCGCGACAACACCAGAGATACTGAGACTAATCTATCGCACTAAAGGTTATATATTGTCTTCACGTCGGCACGAATAGATCTAATAGATAAGTGTTACCTTAATATTTTAATTTTAAATTAAATGTTTATTATAGAACAAGGGGTTACAATTATTTGTAAGTTGGATAAATTTCTAACAGATGGCGGTGTAAGTTAGTTCATTGTCACAACACTTCAACATCTTTCTTTATCTAGATTGGGTTAACATCCAACAGATGTTGCTGTATTATAATTTTAAACGTAAATTAAACCCGTACGAAGCCAGGTCATGTCTCTAGTTGTCTATAAATCAACAATACTGTTAAACAGGTTACTAGTACTTACAACGGTCATGAAAGGCAGGCTTTATATTAAGTTATAAAAGTTTTTCTTTACTACTTCTATTGTTTATGTTCTTGCCCGACAGTTCCCTAAGGCTTAGTTCATATCACAAGTGATGAAAATAAAACTTTTTGAATAACTTTTTTTTCTTAACTAAATTAATTTTATTATTATTTTTTCAACGAAGATAATATATACTTTAAAAAAAAAATCAGTGATGACTCAATGGTTAAGACTTGATTGTCTTTTCGGGAGGTCTGAGTTCGATCCTGGACACACGCCTCCGACTTATGTGTGTTTTAAGCAATTAAATATCACTTGATTTAACGGTGAAGGAAAACATCGTGAGGAAACCTGCACTCCTGAGAGTTCCCTCAAGTTCTCTATGGGTGTGTGAAGTTTGACAACCCGCACTGGGCCATCGTGGTGGATTATGGCCTAACCCCCATATTCTGAGGGAGTAGTGGGCCATTAACGGGATGTGATGATGATAATACTTTTTATTTGAAAAGCTAATTTTTATACCGAAATAAAATAAATTTACTTTCCATAAGTAACTTATCGTCCAAAATCCGTATAATTTATTAAATCAGTTGATTCAGGATTGTTTAAAAACAGTCATATTGTATAATGTGTATTAATAACGTAGTTTCGTCATTTTGCAAGCACTACTTTTTATTTAAACTTTTTGGGTTCAGTCGCATCATTGAATTTAAAATTTTGCCTTAAAAATATTCTACACTTGAACTTATTTTTACTAGATGTCTGTTTTTGACTGACTATATCTTCACTATCATGATCGTCAACCAAAGTCCTACGGCGTGTTTGTCAGTCTGTTAGTGATAAACTCAAAAAGTAGTGGGTTTTCATGCGATTTTCACCAATAGACAGAGTGATGCATGAGGAAAGTATAATTTTCAATCCCTTTTTGATACATAACAAAACAATGTATGATACATGTAGGTAAAATATGGAGTATATTACTACTAACCGTGCGAAGCCGGTGGAGGTAGGAAATGAATATGAATTCATGTGTGAACACAACTTTACAAAATCATTACTAACGGAAAGTTTTCTTAAGGGCAAATTGTACGTAAATAATATGGCGTGTAACAAATATGACTTAAACCTTATATTCTCAGAAAATCTCACAATTTCTCTTGATTTATTGTATTATATCATTTGTTTTGAGTTACACAACAATATTTCTCGTACAATTGAATTTTCTGAAGGGATTTCGTAGGAAAAAGGTAAACTGTATTGTGGCAATATACTTGAAGGACGCGTTCAAGCAGAATATTCGGAGGCGGGTAATATTTTGACTGAAATCCAAGGTCCCATAATAAAGACAATTTGCATGGAGTACCCAAATTTGTTGTTTTAAAATTAGTTAGAATGTTTTTCATCAATGGCAATTAGTTGAGGTAATTCGGCAGACCTCTGAATAGCGACAGGTTCAATATAAGCTGATAGACTCAAATTAAACACAAATGTCTATAAATAGGAAGACAATTTTCAAACCATGGCAATTCTGTGTAGGGAAGGGAAGGAACGATATTGTAATTTGTTTTTTTTAATATGACTTAGCTTTATAGGAAATTTGTTGAGCAATTTGAAACTAATAATTTCATAATTGTGCCTACATTATATCGTACTTAAAAATTAAATTAAAAACATTTTTGGTTAAAAAATATTTTACTAGGATCTTATTTATCGGTATAGCTCTTAGTTTTTTCTTAAAAGCAACTAAACCAAATTTAAAATTGAAGAGAAGGAAAAAGTTAAATTCAAGAGAAGTGTCCGAGAAAAAAATATTTTGATTTTTAGCTTATTCCGATTTTCCAAAAAATGGTAATAATCTAAAACTTGCAGTATCAGTGTATCTGATCAGTTCTAATATTTTCACTTTGGGGGCCGATTTACTATGGTTACGATAAGCTTTGGCCTTTACTGCCTGTCTGAAAAAAGGAGGTCAGAATTTTTCACACATTGTCAACTAGTTTGGCTTTTAGGTAAACCTTCAAATAGAGACAACCCAGGGCTAAAACCAAACTTGAAAATAAATGCCTAAAAAGAGGATAGTAAGTAAAAGATAGTTTTCATAAAATGACAATTATCTTACCTTAACTTTATTAAAAACGATATTTTAATATTTTAGAAGTACGAATTTGGGAAACTGAAGGTACTTTAAGTTTTGTTTGCCAATATTATTTTAGGAGTTTCAGATTCCATTCAATTAATTGCAACTGTCATAGAACGATAGAGGAATGATACCCATTATTGTACAGCAATATGTATACACAATTTAGACAAGAAGTCGGGTAGCGCTTTGGACATGCGACACAGGTGTATATAATCACAACGCTCCCCTTCGCTACCCGAAGACTAACTACAGTAGATAATAAAGCTAACTTACGTGGACTTCAAGAAAAGGTCGCCCACCTTAACCACGACACTATAATACTAACTTCCAAGTACACTACACGCAAGCACCACCTGACTCTAATCTATCTCAATAAAGGTTATATAGTGTCTACACGTCGCTATACTCGAAATAAAATTAAAAGAACTACCCGCGAATACTAATTTATAAATGGTGTTAGTAACAATTGCAGTTGGTAAGTTGTAATCTGACTGTGATCGATGTTGCTACATGAGGACAATAGCTTTCCAAAACGGCAAAGTCAAGTTTGTCCCTCACTCGCACTTGGTCGACATTTTTTGTTCGTTAGGGGTCATTTTAAAATAAAATAAAAAATTACTATGATTTGTAAAGTCCATTGATTAAAACCTTAAAGGCTAGTACAGAACAAGTCTATGAGGAGCGTGGGAGTAGAGAGGGAGCAGGAGGCTATGCTCTAATCCTTTCAAGGAAGGCTCTAAGGACATTAATTACGACTAGAAACATTTATTAGGTTTCTCATAATTTACTGTTTCATTAAAAATATAAGGTTTTGACATATTTAATTAGCATCCTTAATATTTTTAACAGTATTATAAAATATTTAAATCCTTTCATTTAATATCGACCATGTATAGGCTGCATTTCCACCAGAGATGTGCGAGGATAGTGATATATAGTGACGATAGATATATAGCTCGTCCCTCGCTATACATCCTCGCACGTATCTAGTAGAAACGCAGCCTTAGAAAGAAGAGTCATAAGAAAATGTTTATCGCTTTTGTTCTTAAATTTTATAATCATATATATAAAATTCTCGTGTTACAATGTTAGTTACCATACTTCACCGAAACGGCTCGACCGATTTTTATAAAATTTTATAAGCATATTCAGTAGGTTTGAGAATCGGCTTCTATCTATTTTCATCCCTCTAAATGATAAGGGTGGTAACCTAAACTTACATGGCAAAACAACGTTTACTGGGTCAGCTAGTGTTATTATAATATTGTTTCTTTTGCATAGTAACTTTACTGTGTATTGTTGTAAATTGAAAACTGTATTGGCCCATCTTAGTGTTTTTTCGCCTGTATAAGTGGCTGTTTTGTTTTCCTGCAAATACCCCCACCCTACCTCGATGCAAAAAAATTAACGAAACATCGTTGATTTACGCTACCCAACAACTACTTGTAAGATAATATAAATATACCAAAGACTCATGTGATCTTCTACTAGGGTAATATTTCACAAACCTCACAAATTTTCAGCATCCATGGTCAAATGTCTATACTTTAAGAATATATTAACGACTTAAGATTATTTGTTTATTTTCATATTGTTAACTAACTTTTAAGTTAACAAATGAAAATTTAACTCATTTCTTGGTAAAAAAATGCATTTTTTTTTCATCGGTCACATGCTTTATTCATTTAAGTTTAAGATTCCGGAAGATGGCGCGCTGTCATAAATAAATTCATTTTGTTTAAACTAATGGCGAGCAGTGAAATTTTCTTCCGGTGACCGATGAAAACAAAATGCATTTTTTTACCAAGAAATGAGTTAAATTTTCATTTGTTAACTTAAAAGTTAGTTAACAATATGAAAATAAACAAATAATCTTAAGTCGTTAATATATTCTTAAAGTATAGACATTTGACCATGGATGCTGAAAATTTCATGAATTTATCTCTTACGGTTGATTTTTAATCCATTTTTTAATTAAAAGTGCTTAAAATTTTCATTGTAAAAAAAATGTTGTTAAAATCAAAATTTTTAAAAATCATTTGGGGGATCATTTTTCCATCATAAGTACTTATGAAAAATATATATAGATTAAATTTTTATGATCAAGTGGTAAATGGGGGGTCCACTTGACGTGATCTTACTCTACTACAAGCCAATCTATCGCTATCAAGAGTTGCTAGCACATGACAGGATGGATATCTAAAGCTTTTACAATCACTCAAAATAAATCATTATCTAAAGCTGTTTAAAAATAAATAATTCATTTTGAACGAAACAAAATTGGAATCGTTCTAAATTAATTTCCATTTGTGATATGTGAATTACGAGCGCCATTAAAATTTCAAAAGCTTTTACGCGAAGGATCGAGGAAGGGTCCAATAATCCCGATTCCATCGAAACCAATATACCAATAACGTGGGGTGATATTGCTTATGTATATGTTAAGAAATCATTCTTTCGTTCGCTTTACCTACAGATAAGTATGTTAATAGTTTCTACGGTTATTTAATGTTATATATATCAAATGCTTTTTTGGACAGTCACACAAATATACAGTTATACGAATTATTTCTTAAAAAGCATTGAATTGTTATCAACACTGTTTATAAAGTAGTATTAGTGGGTAGATCATTTTATATTATGTCAAGTGTACCGACGTGTAGACAATATATAACCTTTAGTGTGATAGATTAGTCTCAGTCTACCTGGTGTCGCCGCGCTGTATACATGGTAGTTAGTGTTATAGTGTCGTGGTTAAGGTCACCCTTCTTGAGATCCACGTAAGTTTACTTTAATCTATTGTAGTTGGCGAGGTCGCGTGGTAGAGGGGAGAGTTAATATATTATGAAAGATCTCTTTAAACCTCCTGGGTCTCAAGCCCCAGGCACTTTAATATTGTAGTTTTAGTGCGCAGTATAGCTCCCATATACTAAGCAGAATTTAATGAGCAATTTAGGAAGAGAAGCGGACCTCCCATATTATGCATAAACACTCGCCTTCATTACTTGATCTCTTCATTAATCATTTAAAACATTTGTCAAACTGTCGTACATGTATCAGAACTGAATTTGTTGAGCCTGTGGGGGTATTTTTAAGTAAACCTGAAATCTCCTAATATAAATCTGAAAAATGCGGTAAAATGTGATATATGATATGATAAGTATCAATAACCGAAAGCACGCGTAGGTAGCGACAGAGTGCAGTAAGGTTGCGACGCGGCGCAACAGGGACGAAATTTTAAATGTTTTCCAGTATACTTCCTTTTTATGTGATATCAATAGAATACAGACTAAATGTATTAAATAAACAATATATCAGTAAAATACATTATATTTTATACTTAAAAAGTACATATAATTTAATGAGCTATAGATATAGAATTCTACATTATCCATAAAGTGATTGGTTACACAATTTTATAAGGTTAAGCTGAAGGCAAAGTATTAATGAGATCAATTTAACAACGTTTGCCTTACCGCCAGCTAATTTTATTAGTTTATACCGAGAGGCAGAGGGCAGACGCAGCGGAAATTAATTTTGCTCCATATTACCTATAACTAGTACGTGAGCTGTGATAGCATAATCTATTTCAAATCAATTACCTTTAAATCCCGTGAGGGGACGGGTTAGAATACAATTCGCCTCTGCCGCTGGGAGAGCATCTCGTAAGAGCCGAGTAACCCAGCACCCCCTTGGTGATAGGGGATCTGTTCCTCTACTGGCTTGCGACCACCAGCACCACTTTCTCGAGTTCCATTGAAACCGCAGCATTCTTCTCTTTACTCCCTCTCCTCACTCTATCTTCGAGGCGGCAGCGCATAGACAAAACAAGAGATATTCTCTAGTTTTGTCGATGTCCATGGGCGACGGTGGCCACTTTCCATCAGGTGGACCTCGTTTGTCCCTTATCTATTATTATAAAAAAAAATCTTTCAGTTAATGTAAGTTATATACATTAAGAGCTCATACAACGCATGTCCAAATAATACTTACTAGTCGATCCGCCCTGGTCTCGTACATGTGCAATTTATGTACGTGTATGTGGGCTCCTGCTTCCCCGCTTAGATTCTAGTTCGGTCCATTGTGCGTGCAGGGATGACTGGCTACAGCCAGCCTAGTTCCTTTCAGAAGCGCAGAAGTTTCCTGGGAACTTCAGAGGTTATTTGGAGCGACCTCATGTCCTTGAGGATTTGTGCCCCTTGTGTGTGGCGACGCCCACGAATTCCGGGACAACGTGGGCAGTCATCTCTTCTGCCTGTAGGCATACCCTGCAAATAGGGTTGTCTGTCATGCCAGTAGTAAATAGATGTTCATTAAGTAGGTAATGTTCCGACATTACTCCCATCATTAGACGAACATCAATGCGATTCAGACTAAGCAGTTTCGGGATAGGTTCTTCGACAGAGAAGGAAGAGCTTGTTTAGACTGCCGACAGCCTGCCGTGCGTGTCTACGACGAACGAGAGAGAAAGGTGTGGTACAGGGCCTGCCACTGTAGTCATTGATCCTCTCCTCCATAGCTCATCTGCTGCGTTATTGCCTGGAGATCCACTATCCATTGAAGGACGACCCGTTTAACACTTAAATTTATACGACGATAATATTCAGGCAAAATGCAAACTTTCAATGAAATCTGTGCAGCCATTTATGTGTGATCAAGTAACAAACATATTTTAAAGATACAAAGTAAGATAAGGTCGAGTAAGATAAGATATTTGGTGCTAAGAATAATATAACGCTTTTTGTCACCCACGGAATTAAGCTAGCTTCCATTTCCAGCCATTTTGTACTCGGTATGAAACTCATACAGAATTATTTTCATCCCATTGCACTGACCTGAGAGTTATTTTGCGCATACGAAAAAGTTTCCTAACTACTTTTATTGAAAAATTCCATTACGTACTAGATATTTGTTTCGAAAATTAAACGTTTTGGTTCAAACGAAATTTCGTTTGTTATTTTACATTGAATTTGTTAGGTTTTTAAATCAATTTGTGTTATAGCTGAGATAATATTAAGGCTCATTTCGTTTGACTGTATCGACCCTTTATATGCCATCAACAGTCTGACTGAAGTCTTAGTCGTGCGCGGTCTCTCAAGGAGTGAAGTAGTCCTTGGATAGCGTTAGTGTTGTGCAGTGCAGTGTTAGTGCTGGGAGTGCTGACCAATTAAGGTCACGTGAGTGCCTTACAATGTAATTTTCACATCTTGTGTTAGGTTAGGTATATGTGAGTTTGATCATGGGTTTAAACAGAGAGCCTGAGCAGTGGAAGCGAGTGTTGGAATTCTGTTAAAAGAGCTCTTTAACCCTGGTCTTAGGTTTCTCTCGTAATTATTAGATATCATATTTCATTATTTATCGGTTCAGTGGAAGTATCTACGTTGCGTTTACCCAATAGTCCATTCAATATCATCCCCCTGTTAGCGTTTTATATATTTCCCTCTCCTCCTTCCATCACATCATTAATATCCCCGACATGTTAACTTTATATTCGGGGGTAGTCTTTTTATTTTATTCAAAAACTGTATATTACTTCTGCTCTGATAGATTTGAGGGATTGTCAAACGGAGGGCGCCTGGTGAAGATTATGGCTGTTACTTTGCGATATCTAGATGACAATATGTATGAAAACTTTATTATTAGTACTGATTGTTGTAAATAAGTATTAAGTATGCATTACATGGTACTTAAATGAAAAAAAAGCAGATTATAACTTCTACCTCCTAAATAATATCATCAGAGTAAAAAAAATATTTAGTAGTAATGATGGCAAAATTTTCCTGTTTTATGACAATACTAAATTTAATATTAGTTCATATTTTACTAAGCCAGTTTTATAAACTTAAAAAATTGAAACCTTATTAACTTAGGTGTGGAACTGACAGTAGATAGAGACAACAAATTATGCATTTGAGTTTCATTTTCTAGAAAATCACGTATAGTCGTAAACGTTAAAAGCCTACAGCAGTAAAGACACAATAAAAGAAAAAGTGGAGCATCAAACAAAAGCCTTGCAATCTCTTCTCGTGATGCTTACTGTTTATTTTCTAACAGATTTCGTTATCTTGAAGTGTAACTGACGTTTTACGAACGTTAGATAGAATCTTTATTGAGAACAAACGTATAATACTACTGCTCTTATAATAATGATTAATTCTTCTTTTACTACTTTTTATTATAAACCTGAAAATTAATTCAAAAAATTAAATTACTCTTAGGCAGTCACATTAATTTCACTTTCATTATCCATAAAAAGAAAATAAAATTTGAGTGTCTGTTTGTTATAATAAAATATTCGCATTTTACTAAGTGCATATGGATTTTTTTTTCTGTCTGTTTGTTCCGGTTAATCTCTGAAATGTCAGAACCGATTTTGACGAGACTTTACTGGCGAATAGCTGATATAATAAGGAGTAAATTAGGTTATTTAACATCTCGCAACGACCCATAGGAGCGGAGCAACACGCGAACGAAGTCGCGTGGGTCGGCTAGTATGAAATATAATATAATCTATATTGCAATATTCAATATAGATTGAAAGTTTAACAGTGCATATCGCTTGTGACCCTGAAGCAGGTTAAAGAGTTATTTTGATCAAATAAAAACACTTTTAACCCCTCAACCTATTAGTCACGTGATCCTCAAAAAGGGTTCCATTTCACTATTATAATAAGTGAATATTCATTTTATGAAATCACTTGTCTAACTGCCGTTGAGTAGGTCACTACTTTCCACTGTAAAGCAATCAACAGTGTTGCTAACATTTAGATTCTTTTAAGTTTTTGATACTGGCTACTTTGCGTGGCGATGCGACATTGTAGAGAACCTTGCAACTTAGCGGGAATCGTTGGCAAATTGGTGAATATTATTAAAATGACTCGGAACTGATGAAACATTAGGTAGCAAAAAATATCTTTCGTAGTTAGTACAAAATGGCTTTTCATGCCCTCGGAATAAAAAGTTTAGACATGAATCGAACTATTAAGACTACATCGGAAGATAGTTTCAATAGAAATCGTGATGTCCAATAATAAATGTTTCTAATTAACACACATTTCCTTCATAAATCTTTTGTGCGACGGTTTATTCGGTTACAGGATATAATTATAATAGAAAATATTATATTCGTGTTTTTTTTGTTGTAACTCCTCCTAGGTTATGTTCTATTAGAAGTTATTTTGACTATAAATTATAATTAGAATTGTCAACTGTATTTTATTTTATTGTAAAGTGCTGCACGTTATTTTTTGTACTTTCACTGTATACTTTTTTATTTTTCTATAAATATTATGACGGTTTGTCACGTGGAAATTTTATATTAATTAGTATAAAAAAGCGAGAGTAGATACACTAGGCGTATAAACAATTATGACAGACTGACAGAGTTTTAAAGGATAAAAATTCAGTAAAAAATTAATTATCTAGTTACGATTCAAATAAATTTTTTAGCAAAAATTTAGATTTAGGCAAAAATTCTTTAAAATTGCTGAAATCATTAAAGTATATGTTTTCTAGAAAAATTACTTCGAATATTATTATTTACGTTAATAACTAACGTAATTTATGCAAACATACAAGTAGAAAGTTAAGACCAAGTGAATTTGAAAAAAATCTGTTAAATATATATTTTTAAATTGTTAAACGTTATTTCTCGATTAATATAAAAACGATGTTTAATTTTGTCATATCTGCCTAAAAAGCTCGAATCCAGGAAAGCTAATTAAGGCAGTTTTCCTGTACAAGTGCGTATAATAGGCGATTAAACCTAACATTAATTTTTATGATATGGACTTAATACTATGGTGTGAGTATTATAAACGTACCAAACAGCTAATGTATCGCCTGCGCGGTAAGAGGAAGGGTGGGCGGTGGTCATCAACGCACCCCGATTTTAATAAATCGTTTATATTTAATAACATTAGTATAACAATAATTTAATATTTTTACAATTAGCTAATTACTAACAAGAAAAGATTCGATAATTTAGGCAGTGCGAAAAACACATTTTCTTTTAATTAAAAATAAAATACGTATATATAGAGACATTTCATCGCACATCGTAACCGTTAATAACATGAAACCAACAACTTGTAATTTTTATAAATTTTCATCTAATCTAATATGCATATCAACCTTCAGTGGAGCAGAATCTTCTTGTAAATTCATTATCAATACATCCATTAATCGTAGACTGCAAGATCGTGTTTGCAATACTTATCTTGTTACAGGAACATTATCATGTTCCGGAGAGCGTTTTGTTAATTTAGTGTGCGTTTTTGTTTTTCGCGTCAGTGAAAAACATTCAATGAGCCATCCCTTCCGCGCGCTCTTGTAATGCCGGAAATTTATCATCACCGCCTAAGTCAAGCCCCGCGGGCGATGTTTTATTTATTTGGTACGTCTATAGTTAAGTAATAGACAGAAGCGCAAGCGAAGCGCAACTCTTTTTATAAGTTTCTATATTATGTACGTATAAAGAAGATAATTTCTCAAAGATCTCATACTCATTAACGCATAGCCGAAACTATTTATATAAACAAGAAGACTTACAAAGTAGCAATTTTTTTACTATAATACGCAGGGTGATAATCGGTGGGGTTAAATTTTTTAATGGGGGTAAAAAAAATTCGACCCAATATAATAAAGACGATAAGTATAAATAGGCCTTAGATATCCCGTTAATTATTTCTTGCAAATTTCAGATCTCAAAGTATAACCGTTCCCCGTTAAAAAATAAATAATTAAATATTTCTTTAACAATTCAAATTGAAATCCAGTAATCATTTAACTATTGAATCAACATTGTTGAAAAAGTATTTTGTATTTTTCAATCGCTGAAACGCAATTGGCAGTTCAGCCCCTAGAGCCGTGGTCACGACTCACGAGCGGCATACGAAAACGAGCCAATTAAAACTTGTGTGATCGACCCAATCCGCCTGCAACCCTGTCACTACAATATTTGATTCCCATTCCCATATCTATTTACTAAACAATTTGATTGAAAAGCTGCGTAAATTTTACTAAATTATGGTACAAATGTTACGTCTCATTAATATTAGGAATAACAATCGCATTTTAGGATTTACGTATTGGTAAGATTGGGGTTGACTTAGGTCACGTTTTTTGATACGTCAAAATTGTTCAGTCAGTTAGTTTGTCAGAAGCTACCACCAGTTCGGAAAGCGGTCTTCTGATCAGAAGGACTGGCAAGAAACTCACCAGTCGCTCTTTTCAAAAGGCCATTGTCTACACGAATTTGTTTTACAATTGTACAGATAATGTCTCCAGTAAATGAGCTCTAAAATAGCAATTTAGGGCTTCTTATCATGTCGTCTCTGCAAACAATTTAAAGACAGAGAATTATAAAGTAAAAGGCTATAAAAATATCGATACAAAGGTTCAAAATAAACGCGCTAATTTATCATAGAGGCGACAGTCATTGACTTGCTGTCACCGTATGCGAAGAGTAACTAACTACTTAAATATTATTTTTATTTCATATTTTATTTGCCGAGAATTTCTTTAAACAGAATAATTTCTTTGATCATTGTTAGTATGTTTAAATAAACGTTTACAATTCAATTTATATTAATCTATCTCTCAAGTTAAATAACATCAAAGATACAGAGAGCAATAATTGAAATATTATTTGATATTTTTCTTATATTATGTCTAGTTACAAATTTCCAGTTATATTATATATAAAAGAGATATATGATATATACAATTTTTTTTTTAGAATTTATGTAGAAATAAACTATGTTCTCTTTATAGGTAAGCTATTGGTAAATCTTGTTGAAATAAAAACTTTTTTTGTTTCGAAACTTTGTCTATCTATTTGTGGCTAACCCTAAAATTAATGCACAACTGATGCAGCTTATTTAAGCTTAAAAATGAAAACTTAAAATAGTACATTGCAATTAGAAGTTTCAAAAGTAGTTTAGTACCCGAAAAATACCGGTTAGTTATAATTACTAAAACTGGAACTAACAGTTTAAAGGCCGCTTATATTTCGTATTTGTAAGATTTTAAAATCCTGCCTAGAAAAATGATCAGATATTTTTCAAGAACGTTCAAGAATTTGATAAATCTCCGTCTTGGGAGTTTGAAGATTTATGAAAGTTAGTATTTGATTAAAGAAAACAAAGTCTGGGCAGTACCAATCAGGAGGGAAATAGAAAGCGGTATTTGTACAACAATATTGACATCTGATATTACTTTACTACGGTGAAATATAATTTCTTTTATTGATTAAATTTATTACTTTATACATAACGTAATAAACGTTGTTTTCTTTCAACTGTGTTAACCAAGTCGACTAGTAAAGCCTTATTTAAACCTTCAGATAATATTTTTAGAAATTAAATATTTGAAAAAGTGTCTGTCTATATTTTTTGTTCTGACTCAAGCGTTTGACACAGTATCGGTTCCTAATCTAATTCATGAATTAGTATATATTGGTATTCAGAGATTACAAATTAATTTGTTAGAGGGTTATCTATCAAATTTAACTCAATGTGGCATAATTTATGATCTCGTTAATAAACCCCTTTATATAAGCCATGGCGTTTCTCAAGGTAGTATTTTTGTTCCATATCACGTTATTTTTATGTTACATATAAAAATAAGTGTATTGCGCTTTAAAGAAAAAATTCAAAGTTATTTTTATTATAAAGTCGTGCTCAAATGTATTTTGTAGAAATAAAAGAAATATTTATTATTGGACAAGTTAATTTAATCGAGTTTTGACAATAAGTAATGTATGTAATAAACATGAATATATTAGGTTGAGGTTTGTAAACACTTAAAACTATTCATAATTGGTTCTATTATATAAAACTCTGGGGAATATGAAAGTTAATTTGAATCTTGTTTACGTATCGTGGATGTCGACCGCTATTATAATCGGTTTTCGATAAACTCGGGAAGTTACAATTTGTAGTTGGTTCCGTTCGAATAACAGACTTTGGTCTTTGTCAGATCGTTGTTCATTTCCCTGGATAATAGAATGTATAAAAAGCCTAAATATGGAACCCATGTAGGAAATTTACTTTTATTTATAAAATATTTTAATCGATATTCCACTGCACACAAGCATAAATGTTTTATACTGCGAATAATCAAAAAAGAAATTTAAAAATTTAGATCTCTACTACATCGCCACCTACCGGATCTTACTATATCTCATACCATCCATATAAGCCACAAGAGCAGACTTACAAATACACACTGGAATTTTCTATGTATATATAGTAATAACTATCTTGTTAAACTATTAAAAAAGTCCTAGGAACCAATCAATATTTTAAAAATACCCAGTGTCTCAGTCAATTTCACGACATTTCAGTGGCAATTTGACGAGTGATTTCGTAGATAAATATTAAGCATCATAGTAAAGGATCATGTGAGAGTAATTGGTTACAAGCCATAGGCACTTACCATATATAGATAATAATTGAAATATAAAATATCGCCTAAAATCTAAAGCGAGGTAAAATCTAAAAAAATGTTTTATATTTAACATGTAATTTATTAATATTTAATCTTCACAGGTATATAGTCAAAGCATTGTTTGTTAATCTATCGTTTCTCTGCCAGTGGTCGCGAACAATTGGGTCAATCCAATCGTTAATAAATAAGCTGAAGCGTTTACCGGCAGCTTGATGCCTCTAAAATGCAATGTTAAATTTGTCAACCGCTTAACAGACCGCGTATAATGGCTTTGTTAGCAATTCATTATATTTTAAGCTATTTAATGTTATTTTGGATACCCTTTATCCAATACAAAGTATATAAAAAAAACCAACTACATAATTTTTTTGTACAAAGTTCATATTAATTTAAGATATTCATAGGGAAAAAATAGATACTACCAATTTGATGAATGAGAATTAGTAAAGATTTAGTTATTAGCAACACTGTTCATGAGTTAGTACTCGCAGATAATACATTTTATCTTATTTCGAGTAGACTATATATAAAATAATTGGTCTTGTGCAGTACATACTAAAATATGACTAATACTACTACTAATGTTGTTTGGTTGTTGTTTCAATTCAGCACGTGAGTAATGTACTTTATTATTTTAATATTTGGTAGCGAGATCGAGCGGTAGAGGTGAGATTTTATGCATAGTACTAAACGTCTTTAAACCTGCCCCTGGATATTAAGCTCATCATGCTTATGCTCGGCTTCCATCTAGATTACAGTCGGTTGAGTGTTATTGCGCAGTAGCATACTCTTGATAGAGTAGAAAGTATATTTAACCGATATTAATTATTAAGATATAGATATCAATTATTAATTAATTACCACTTGCTTAAATGGTGAAGGAAAACATCGTGAGGAAACCTGCAGTTCTGAGAGTTCTTCATGTTCTTAAAGGTGTGTGAAGTCTGACAACACGCACTAGGCCAGCGTGGTGGACGTAAACGTACGAGCCCTTTTTCATTTAAAAACACAAGGGTCTAATATTAAAACAGGATATAAAATATTAAGAAACGTTTAACTAACTTGAAATATTTGCGTTTCTTAACTTTAAATCAAATTAATAAGGGAGGAGTAAAAATGTTTAAAAATTTCATCAATTTCCTTAAGTCATAAATAAAAATTCAAAAAATTAATTGAAGCTGTACGAAATTGAATTTTATGAATAATGAATACCGATTAAAAGATCAAGTAAAATATAAATTATTTTAATTGAATAGAGTATTCGGCGTTGAACGCATGAGGAATGCTGAATTATTCCAGTATCGCATTCGAAATTAAACAGCGCATTTAAAATTCCGATAAAATTACGCTTAATATGATTTCCCTTTGCTCTGGAATATTTATACGAAGGCTTTGTTTTAGCCTTGAGCGTTTATCTGTATATAATAAAAAATATAACGTATCGTAGTTCAGTACAACCTACTATAATCGTATAATATTATAAACTAGCTGCGTCCCGCGGTTTCACCCGCTATATTTAGGATAATTCACACTATATCATTTTAAATTATAGCCTATATGTTATTCTGATGTGTAAGCTATATTATTTTAAAGTTTCATCAAAATCCATTTAGTAGTTTTTGCGTGAAAGAGTAACAAACATCCATATATTCTTACAAACTTTCGCGTTTATAATATTAATAGTAGGATGTGAAAGTTTGAGTATTTGTTAATCAAATAAAATTAATCATACCAAAAAAAATCCTGAATGTTTTTATAGAGTAACAATATATTGAATATTTAAAGTTAAATGCCTTTTCAAATTTAAGCACCCGTACGAAGCCGAGGGGGGTTGACTAGTAATATTATAAATTGTATGTTCCAAATATGTTGGATGTTTGTTACTCATGTAACAAAGCCTACTTAACACATGTACAGTATACACAGATAATATTATTATAACATGCACTTTAGGTATGAGGCCGAGCAACGCCTTGGGTTTGTGACCCAGGAGCAGGATTCAAGGGCCTTTCTTCACCAGTAAAGGTACACAATCATTATAGGTAAAAACCACTCACCTGATCATCATGAACTATGATGAACACTGAACTAAACGCTATTTACACTAATGTTCTAAACCACACTGACAGTCCAAATCTGTACCTACGCATATGTAGAATTACATTACACTCGCGATAAAATAAAATGAACTACCCACGAACACTAAGTTATAAATAATGTTGCCAACTTCTCATAATTAAACTACACTAAGTATATATTATATATTTTTGGGTATAAGTATATCTCTACTATTAATATTATAAAGAGAAAAGATTTGTATTTTTGTATGTAACGAATAAACTTAAAAAATACTGGACCGATTTCAAATACTCTTTCACCATTAGAAAGCTACGTAGGCTATATTTATTACTAGAAAAATTAGAGATCCTCAGAAATTCTTACTAAAACCAACGCATACGCTGCGAAAAGTATTGATGATAGAACAAAAAAATGTTCTATAATATTATAGAACATACCAACATCTAACAAAAACTTCGGGAGACGAGATATGTCCAACTATTGTAGTTATGTTACTATAACTGCTTTTTTACATTTTTAAAGTTGATAGAAATGTCTATCAAAATCAGACCATGTTTTCCATACCCTTGTATTAATTATTATTCAAATAAATTATTTCGTATTCAAGACTGTTTCAATACCTGTTGATTACTTTTTGAATTATTAAAATCAGACATTCCATTCAAAAGATATTACGAAATTAATAATATCAATATAAACAAAAAATATACGCCGATGCGCCGGCGTCGCTTCGCGTAGCGCAGCGAGCAACGCGGCGAGAGAGGGGGCACCGAAATGCGAGAGAATCAAAATGTTTTAAAAAAAATTCCACCCGTAGGAAGTTACCTAGCTAATTAGCCGCTAAATACTAGCGGCTTTACCTACACAAAAACGGCTGAACGGATTCGATCAAAGATTCCGTAGAAAGAAAAATATTAAAAGTGATTTACTTCGTAAAAAAAGTCTCTGGTAAAAAAATATTGGTTCAAGTTTTAAAATTTCAATGCATATGGGATTGCGATTAGAGTGTTAGTGAGTCAGTTGCTGGAAAGATGCGTGAGTGTTTCAATTCACTCTGTACACAAAACTAGAGAGTTTGCAGACGTAAAGTTATCACAAAATAAAAGGCCCGTTTTGACAGCTCATGCCCATGAAGTTTTCTATTTTTTAACGATCGAAATTTCATAGATGGGTACCGCCCACTCGGCTAAGTGCTGTGCATAATGATTTTTTCATATTGTCCACAGACTATTAATAATTGGTTAAGGAATAAACTTAATCGATGAAGATATTATTTTTAAGGCTGACTCGCAAGTGCGAGTGCTAATTTTATTTATATTTGTGCTTAGACTGATTAATTACTTACTTTCACCAGTTGTGTAGTGATCTTTACTGATAATTATGAGACTTGGCTGACCTCGAATCATACCGGGCCTCAGTCGTGGACGGACAATACCAAGGCATCTTGATCAAAAGTGCCAATAGCAAAAGGCCTACATCTGCCACGGCACTACCTCGCTCGCATTTGAAACTAAAAGTACAAAATTGACCTTTCGTAACATTGTATCATTTCAAAATACATATTATCTACAATATCAAAGTTTAAGTTAAATTTTTAAAAGAACTTTAATCCAATACATATTGAAATCGATCAAATACTCATGCAAACTCGAATCGATTTACCGTGAGTATCGAGTACCGAGTCGTATGGTTACATGACTAAATAAGTCATGAAGGCAAATGTCAAAACGAGCCTTTTATTTTGTGATAAGTAGTCGTGTATAGATCCTTGTATTAAAAGGTATTGAAGAAAACATTGGATTTTATAACTGCTGCAAATCTAATTTAAAATATAGCGAAAAATATTATTTTGAATTAAAAATGTTTTAGCCCAGCGAAGCTAGGGTCGACTAGTACAATACAATTTTTTTTAATTCTTTCATCATGAAAACGTTTTAATGGTTATGAAAAGCTGTCATTTAAATAATGTGTTTTGTCTCTTAATGAGATCGCATTTGCTTTATTACGGTAGAAACTGTAATATAAAAGTTTAAATGAAATAATAGAGTAATAATAATATTTTTTAATATCATAAACGAGATTAACATAAACATCAGTTAAAACTCAATGTGAAACATGTGATGAAAATCTTATTGTGCAGTGTTGCCAACCTTGTAGCTAAATCTGGCTATTTTTACACATCCATGAGCTACAAACCAAAAAATGGTTGCTAGATTAATTAGCCACTTTTTTAGCAATTTTTCAACCTAACATATGTTTTCGTTTAATTCTAATATTAGTTTCAATGATTCGAATAAATATTTGGCAACATTATTTTAATTATTATAAAGTTATTTTTATTCGTTGGTTCCAATTTTAGTTTAAACATATGCAAAATAAATTTAGCTACTTTTATTTTAATTTTAGTCACTTCTAGCTACTTTTTGCAACCAGATCTAGCTACAAAAATAATTCTTCAGTTGGCAACACCGTCTAACTAGAATGCTATAGTAGTGTAGAAAGTTTGATATGTTTGAGAGGACCCACCATTTAAGTTAATTTAAATTGTTATTTTTTATTATGATTTTGTAAATCAGTGCTTTAAATTAATTTATTGGCTATTCACAACAACTCAAGATAAAAGAAAATTTAACCAAAATTGACGTTTACCTTAAATTCTAGGTATGTTTTCCTTTCTCTAACAATAAGTTAACAAGTAATAACTAAGTCTAAGTTCGCCATATACGTTAATTTATGGAAAACCCTTCCCATATTATATATAAGATTATTTAGTGCATTATTTAAAATGTTCATATCGCAGGAATTTTATTTTATCCGGGATAAAATGTATCCTGTGTGTTAATGTAGGTTATACAGTATCTGTTCATTAAATTTCATTGAAATCTGTTCAGCCGTTTCGACGTGATTGAGTAACAAACATCCTAACATCCACATATACAAACTTTCACTCACATGGTTTAAAACAAAGTCGCCTCCCGTCTGTCTGTCTCTATATATGCTTAGATCTTTAAAACTACGCAACGGATTTTGATGCGGTTTTTTTAAGTAGATAGAGTGATTCAAGAGGAAGGTTTATATGTATAATACATGCATATTATAGTAGAGAAAGTAACTGTGCAAAGCCGGAGCGGGTCGCTAGTTTATAATATTAGCAAGATGAAATAGAATCTTATTATGAATGATTTAAGTATGTCGGGTTTCGATTAGGTTCACAAAGTTATCGTAAAGGCAACATTATACGGAACACTTGGAACAAAAGTTATCTTACGGTTAATATGTAAATTAGAGGGTTTTAGATCGATAACTAGATAAAGGATATGAAGTTTGAGATAAAGGTTTCTAAGAGAAACTAAAACCATAGTGCCTCGTATAGTATACTAGTTGACACGCCTCGCTTTTGCCCGAGTACTTTTGAGAGTTTATGAGCACGATCGCTTTTTTTATCCCCTTCAAACTTTTTCGCTCTAAAAGATAGCCTGTCCTTTCCCGAGCTCTAGCCTATTTATTAGTTTAGGTGTGAGGGCGTAACAACTAGATAGACAGATAAATAGGCAGTTACTTTCTAAATTATAAAATTAATAATAATAATATTGCCGCAGGGCAGCTTGAGGCGAGCTGTTGGGGAGTAGCGACCCCACGGACCTGAGGGCACCCAGGGGAAGGTCCGGTTCCTTATCCTCAACTTGGCTTTACTGGCTGGTTAGAGTGAACACTGACGAGGAACAGATCCCCTACCTCTGGCTTGCCTTAACCGGCCGATCACAGTGGAGCCGCGAGAACTTATGTTCTAAGGGTATATGCGTCGTTAGCCACGTAAGTGGCTAGTTGGCACGTGAGGTTCCCTTCGGGAGGGACCAATGATCGGGTGCACATACCTACCCTTAAACCGCTCAGCAAGTTGCAACGTATAAGCGACCTTTCACGAAGACCCATTGATGAGTTGGCGAGTCTCCGTCTACCCATTTTTCAATGTATAAAAACATTGTCGGGTAGACGCCATAGGTCATCCATAGCACTAGTTACCGAGTATTATTAGATTCCATATATTGGCATAGTCTTACACAAGCCGGGGTTTTCCTTGGGTGCAATCCCATAGTGCTTACAGGGATAATCGCCGGTTTGTGTCACATCTCATATTAAATTAAATTGTCTAAAGGGCCTCTACGGGTTGGCAACGGCTCCGCTCACGCCTTCCAAAGGTCCGGGTCACTGTTGACCCGTGATTGAAAAAGACATACAAAATAATAATATATATAATTTTTTATCAGAAAACTAAACACGTATACTATAGTAGCCGGCAGCTAACTTTAGGTCTGAGAAAAATAGTGGAGGAAAGTTGAGCATTATGAGTGTGCTGCGTAACTGAATTATCAGTTCCATCCGTGACGTTTACTATTTTGACAAATAGCAGACGCGTGGGAACTGAAATTTCGCATAAGAACCAATCGTGGGTGACGCACTGCTCTCGACCCGCAGACCCCGAGCACGTTAAACGTACATACGGCGAGACCAGAACGTGTCACGGGCACTTTGGAAAGAAAATATAATTCTACATTTTTTGGTTAGGTGGAGAGAGGTATTAAGTGTGTAAATATAATAATAATAAGTGTTAGAAACACCGTGGATAAATCAGTGTTCGTGGGTTATTTTTCTATTATTACTAGTATACACACGTGTAGACAATGTATATAATGTTTTCGTGCTGTGTACATGGAAGATAGTATTATAGTGTACTAGTTAAGGTCACTCTTCTTGAGGTCCACGTAAGTTAGCTTTATTATCTACTGAATTTAGTACTCGGGCATCAAAGGGGAACCTTATAATTATATAAAAGTCCTTTTACCCTACACCTGTAGGGTAAAGGGTAGGGTAGGTAATGGGTATCATCACTCTCTCATTAGACATAAGATAGGAAAAAATCGTATCGTAAATCCATAGATTGATTTCTAATGATTTACTCTAATATTTAATTAGGCACACACAAACATAAATAAAGGGAAAATTCCTATTACAGTAATTATTAAAGTAATTTAAAATCCTATATGTATGTAGAAAAGGTTAAACCATCCCATACGATAAAATGAAAAAGCTAAGTGCTAGCAATCACGTGATGAAAAGGGTTTTAGTAATTTGCATATTTTACTTGTTGATTTAAGTGCTAATTTTCACATTCTCTCGGTAAAATAAAATGGTTTTGTTATGGAAAGTTTCTTTATGTTACATTATTCACTTCGTTACTGTTATTATTTCTAGATTAAAAATACAAAGTAAATATTTATTCTATACTAATATTATAAATATGTAAAGTTAGTGAGGTTGTAGGGGGTAATCTCTGGATCTACTAAACCGATTTTGAAAATTCTTTAACAAATAGAAAGACACATTATTTGTGAGTATCATAGGCTATATATTAACCCGAAAAATGAAAAGACTTTTTCGTGGTAGTTGGATTTGCAAAGTAAGTCGGAGAAAAAACGGTCAAACGAAAACGTTCTAACGAACGCTGCCTTAATGTTGAAAGATATTTGATTCATAGTTGCAGATAGAGTATGAATAAGTAAATGAGTGAGTGTGTGAGTACAGTTTGAATACACCAAACGCAACTGATGGTACGGGAGCCAGATTCAAATTCGGTCAATCATTTCCTCTCGAGTCAAAATTCGTATACTGCATAAGGAACATATATTATGATTACTCGTGACCGTCAGCTGCGATTCCGTGGGTGGGGCGAGCAGTGGCAGCCTCCCAAACATCTAGAAAAAAATAAATTTTTCAGTCATTTCTTCCCAGATTGAAAATTTGTCGGATTATAGTTTACTTAGCATTTTGAAGGAAAAATAAAGTCAGCTGACCATAACGTGGTGGAATATACGTCAGCTGGCTGCTTGACTATGTAACATTTTGATTTTTTATAGCAAAATCACAGTTACCGTTTAAGTAGCTTTTTACAAACAGGAGTTTCGCGAGTTATTGAACGGAGTCGAAGTCGAAAATATTTCAAGTTAATTTTTCAAGTATTATGCACTAAGTAAACGGATATATCACTATGAAATCAAAATTAAAAGCTAAATCAGCAATATTTAGTAACAAGGCAAATTACAGATTAATTGATATATCTATTTAACATTTAATCAGACTCAAAATAACAATTTTCTGTAACAAAATATTTTATAAAATCTAAACTACACATCACGAACATAGACATGAAAACATACATTTACACTGATTTATCTTAGTTATTACTTCAGTCTTTTTACAATTATTATAAAAATTTTATATATTTGTTTAAGGTAGATAATTTGAATTTAAATTATAGGAAGGAAAAATCCTGCAGAACAAATAACTGATTTTGCAATACAGAGAAGCCAAAGTATTATCTATAACTAATTTAATATAACAGTTACGGCCATTTAAATAAATGCATAAGCGTTAAGTCCGATTCGCTAAAGTCATTGATTTGTTTTTCAAACACATTTCCTATGGGAGTGTAACAGTTGTGCGACAAAAACAAAATCGATATTAATACTCCTAAAATTACAAGAAATAATATTAATATTGCAGCGAAGCAAGGGCAAATCTCTAGTTATCAAATAAAGACACATTTGTCATTGTCAACCTTGACAAACGTTCGGGCTCAGCCTAAAATATAATTAATAAAAAATATTTGAAAGCAAGTGGTTATCCTTTATACCATTTTTAAAATAAAATTTGTTAGACATTGAAAAAATGTAACTTTTAACAGTGTTTTGTATAACGTTTAACAAAAGTGCCAAAAGATGTGTATTTCGATATCAAAATATAAAGTGTTAAGTGCAAAATGTTGAACGGGACTACGGAAAAAGGGGGACTGTCCCTCCAATCATCGCCTGTTAAAGTGTCACCTTCACCTGTGAGGGCGTCATCGAGTCCAGTGAGGGCTCCACCGTCGCCTTTGAAGTCATCGTTTTCTCCAGCTGGAAAACAAAGGTAGGTAAGATTCATAAGGGTCATAAAAAGACTAGAACTAAATCAACGGACAAAACTTTATAATAAATTAACCGACTCACCCTCGCTTCGCTGAGGTGTATTCATGTCGTTCACTTACTCACACATCTATTGAATTTCTTTTCTATAACCTTATCACTGACTGTCTGACACACTCCCTTTTTCATCTATTTCATCTATACAAACCTTGTCCTGATAATAACTAACACAACAAAAAAAAAGAATTATCCGATTTGGTACAGTCGTTCTGAAGGAATGCGCTTACATATGTAGAGCCAATCTATTTTCAGTCATTGTCAAAGAAATTATACTTGATTTTTAGTCCAAAAAGTAAATAAAAAATTCTTATCCTGTCTACACATAAAACTAGTTCACATTTATACATTTTTTATTACATCATGAAGTTTACAAACGGCATATTAGATGAAGCGTAGCCTCTTGCGCTAAAAAAATCTGTACTTCTACTTTAGAGTACGTCTTCCTCGTTTAGTTGAGGTAGATATCTTCAAATGAAGTTTTATTAACCATTATATTTTCTACCAAGCTAATGAATTTCATCCCTGTTTGAAACTCTTAGGAGATAACATTTTGCAAAACCTGAAATCGGTCTTTATGTTAATTTTTTATTAAATATCTGGAAACTGCTTCTTAGTCTCCAAGTTTCAAAAGGAATACTAAATTTTCTGATTACTACATCATTAGTTATGGGTGTGTGTTAATGTGTGTTTTAAGCAATTAAATATCACTTGCTTTAACGGTGAAGGAAAACATCGTGAGGAAACCTGCACTCCTGAGAGTTCCCAAAAAAGTTCTCAAAGGTGTGTGAAGTCTGCCAACCCGCACTGGGCCAGCGTGGTGGACTATGGCCTAATACCCTCCTCATTCTGAGGTGGAGACCCGGCTCAGCAGTGGGCCATTGAAAGGTCGTGATGATGATGCATGTTAAGCTGCTGCTTAATATTAATAAAATCAAAAAAATATAATTAAGCTTCTTATTATTAGATCAAACACCACCCTATATTCCTCAAACACACACTGAGACGTGTAAATACTAAATATAATCAGATTCATAGTAGTTAGTGTAGAAAAAATATAGTTTTTTTAAAATCTATTTGTGGTTATTAAATATATTTTGAATATTAAACAGGTCTCCAAGACGCTGTCAGTTCGCCGCTCCAACAGAAGATGCGAGGGATAAATGTGGCGCATCATGGCTGTGTAGACGAGGAGCTGGAGCTGAAACTGGCGAGGAATCTGGCTCAGAATCACCAGGACCAAGCGTACCTGTACCGCAGGCCTGTGAGGAATCGGCTCCACCTCCCAAAAACTGCTTCAGACTGGTTATGTTAGGGTAAGTAATTATACTATTATATTTGTTGATTATCTTCTAAACTATTTCATTTGCGAAGGAGATAGAATTCTAACCAAATAAGAAACAAATTCTCCGTACATTTATCATCCCCCAAAAGGAATCAGTGTAATCTTTTATGGCTTTGCCCTTTCCCATTACGCGGAGTTAGTTTATCCTTTTTAGATTTTATTTTGATTTTTTATGGGAGACGATTCCTATATGTTCTATTTTTTGTTCTGGTGTTAAGATGGCTATTGCAAATATTAAAATAATTTGAAAGTGATTTTGACCTTTAGAGAGCATTTGCTATAGATTGAGAGAAATGATAAATACCCATTACTGTACTGCAATACGTATATACATGCAATTTAGACAGAGACAAGCGGTGCCTGGGGCTTGTGACCCAGGAGCAGGTTTAAAGAGCTCTTCATAATTTATTAACTCTAACCTCCACCACTCGACCTCGCTAACTACAATAGATAATAAAGTAAACTTACGTGGAACTCGAGAAGGGTAAACTTAATCACGACACTATAAAACTAACTTCTATGTTCACAGCACGAAAACACCAGGGAGACTGAGACTAATCTTTCGCACTAAAGGTTATATATTGTCTTCACGTCGGTATACTTGAAATAATATAAAATGATCTACCCGCTACTGCTACTTTATAAACAGTGTTGCAACACATTATCAATTATAATTTAGATTAGACCTTTATTTTAGACGTAATCAATTTTGGAATCTAGATTCAATTTAGTTTTGATAATGACCTATCAAGTGATGCGTAAACACTTGCATCGTATCGGAGGCAATACGCATACGCCAATATTGTTCAAGTGTCAAAACGTTACTATGGAAAATCGAAAGCAAATTTAATATTAGAATAAAGCCTTCTAATCTCAATTAAATCTTTAATGACAGATAATAAAGAACAAATCTATACTCGACTTCAAAATTCTGTAGAATTGTGACTGATTCTGTTCATAAGTGTTGCAAGAGATAAAACCATCCCTCAACCAGAAGGAAACGTAAAAGTGAAATTTAAAAAAATGTTTATTTTATTATTTCATTTTTATATATAAAAATTAATACCCAAAAAAGTAACAAACTTTTGGTACTTTTATTATTAACTTTATTTTTCTTTTCTAAAGGTACTTTTATTATAAATTTTATTCTTCCCGTGAGAAGACGGGTTAGAATACAATTCCCCACAGCAAAAGAAAAGAATCTAGTAAGAGGTGAGTAACCTAGCACCCCTTGGTGGTAGGAGAACTTTTCCCCGACTGGCTTGGCAGCATGCGAATCCGATCGCCAAGTATCATTGACGCGTTCCGGTCGAGCCGCATGTGGGCCAAACTTACCCCTCCCTCTCTGGATTCTCGTTCAGAGTCCATTGAAACCGTAGTAATCTTCTCCTTATTCCCCTTCCTCATCTATTCCCCTATCTTTGAGGTGGCAACGCATTGACAAAACAAGAGTCACTCTCTTTTATAGTCGATGTGGCCCCGTTGCCCATGGACATCGACATACCTGTGGATCGTCGGCTCGTTTGCCCCTTGACTGCCATAAGAAAAACAAAATTGAGTTCAGTCACATCAGTGACTTTAGTTACCTCAGTGATAAATAAAGTTTTTAATTTAAACGTGCTTTGCACACAATTCTGTCATATTTTGCTGTCAGAATTCTATGGAGTTATAGAACCGAATATAAAAATAGATATTTGTGGTAGGTGTATAAATATTTAACCATCAGGGAAATCTAGTAAATATTTACCAAATTCATATTTTTGTAATTTATTACAAGAAACAGAATTCCCGTGACGATAGCATTTCAATACAATTCTTCGCTGCAGCTGTTTTGTATAAACCATTTCTATATTCGGCAGTTAGAATTTATTCCTCCATTCTGTTTATCTGTGTTTATGGCATTCTTATTTTTTAATGTGCAATAAAGAGAATATATATTGCCAAGTGTGACTGTGGAACTCTTACTGAGGATTTCGTACAAAAAGAACTAAGGGATAATCTTTTCATTATGATAACTTAGAAGTTATATTTTTTACATATTCAAGACTGGAGACTTGAATATTTAATATTAATTTCACCTAGATACCTTCACGCGTTCTTGAGGAAAAATGACAGACAGACAATATCCCAGTACCTTAAATATGTTGCCTATTATTAAATGCTTGAAAGAATAAGTTAGGGAACGACCACAACCAGGCGTTCAGTGAGTTGTCAATATAGGAGACTGATTAAAAATACAGAAAAATAAATACATTTACTAATAATTACAGTTTGGTGTATTTAAATATACAAAGATTATTAATAAAACTTATACAAAATAGAGTCGTCTCAAATAGGACTTCTGTCATGTCACGGCAAGCATAAGATCATCTTTATGGTCAAAAGTTTTGTATAGCAATGAATTGTAATTGCTACACAAAAAATTGTTTGATACGACATGACGTCACTTTTAAATTGTAAATCTGAGTTAGGAAACGTAATTTATGGATATAAGTCGGCGCGTCATTTAGTTTTTTTTTAGTTAGTTAGGCAACACTTATCTAGTTTTGATAGCCTCTAATTGGCTAGCAATTCTTTTAGGTTGATTTTGCTACTACCCCACCTATAATAGGGGTATTTTTACCACTGCCGTTTTCTTTCACCCTATTTACTATTTCATATTATTACTTCGATATTCGTACAAGTATCGAGAGCACATAGTAGGGACATTTGTGATATATTCGGCTACGGAGATGGTAATCAGAGTGAACGCTTCAACGCGGAATTTGCAATTTGGTTCGTTGCGGATTGTCAGCCGTGATTTATTACTGCTTTAGATCTAATAGCGAAACGTTCGAGACGTATGAAGTACTGGTTTTCATATGCCAAGTAACCCAAAATTGAATTAGGACCAAATTGGTGTATTGGAAAGGGGATATTGAATTGCTTCGATTGTATTAGACGAAGGTTTAGGATACAATTGCATCTGGCGAAAGCGAGCAAAGGGATTTTATCATGGAAGCTAAAGCATTTTAGCGATTTCAATTTATTAAACAATTTGTTTTCTAATCTTTGTAATGACTCAACCACTGAATATTGTTCAAATTTTAAAGTAAAATAAATTTGACATCAGAATATAAAAAGGCTTGATTTATTATATTTTAGTAACGATTTCCCATGTGATTCTTATCGAACCCATGGAATCTAAATTCAGGCAATTTTTTAGTATAGTAAAATAAATAATTTTATCAACAAATCTAACATCTACAATATTAAAATGTAATGTTATTGTTAATGGATGAGTTATTAAATAATGAAAATATTTTCTAATACATTTGCTAAGTTTCTGAATAGTTCAGTTCAAAAATGTCTATCTAACCCAGTTCTCCATTAGAAAAATGACAGCTCTGAGTAGACTGCTATAGTTCACACACCTTTGATCGGTGAAGCGGGAAATTGATGGATTACAGATTTTCTGCTCCAACATTACTATTGTACTGCTTTACATCAACCCTTGTAAAATTGTTTACATTTTTAACCTCCGACTTTAAAATTATGGGATGTTATAAGTTTAACGTGTGTATGTCTCTTGCATCGTAGCGCTCAAGGTAACGGACGGATTCTGATGCGGTTTTTGTGTTTCTAAGTTGATGTATTTGAGACGATTCTTGGCTATAAATAATTAAGAACTGGTAAGCCGTTTAAAGACTATAAGTATTGTTAATTATGAATTTTGGCAACACTTATAAACTGAGTAGCATCCTGTTACTTGATGTTGGCATGACTGGTATGAGTAGCATTTTAACTTTCTTGAATGTTGGACAACTGATAAACACAAATCAAGAAAGTGGGGACAGCAAAATAAATACGAAGTCACGACAGAATAATTAGGGATTACATCGCGAACACTTCTTGCAGTAACACTGAAGCTCTGAAGCTAAAGTATAACCCCAGGAGCAAATTCTAGTGAAGCCGTCATACATAACAGTATCTATAACCCAGTTGGTACCCAAGCCTTCCCATGACGACGCCTGGATTATAGTAGGTACTAGGCAACTACTTAAGATAAAGCGAAAAAGAAGAACAAGAACATTTAATTTTTTACTTTTTAGAGCATATCAAAGTCAGTGGTAATTATTTTTTTTAATATTTGTTATAGTTATATTTTTTTTATGGTAGAAAAGGTGCAAACGAGCAGATGGTCCACCTGATATGGTAAGTAGCCACCATCGCCCATGGACACAACAATAGATACCCTCTTGTTTTGTCGATGCGTTGCATCCTCGACGATAGAGTGGGGAGGGGGAGTGAAGAAGAAAATATGCTGTGGTCTCAACAGAGTCCACTAGATCCACAGCATTAATGGGATGGGAGTGGGAGGGGGTAAGTCTGGCCCACATGCGGCTCGACCGGAACGCGTCTATGACACTTGGCGGTCGGATTCGCATGCTGGAAGTCGCAAGCCAGTCGGGGAACAGATCCCCTACCACCAAGGGGGGGCTGGTTTACTCGGCTTTTACGAGATGCTCTCCCAGAGGCAGAGGGGAATAGTATTCTATCCCGTCCCCTCACGGGGAAAGGTGTCGGTGTGATCTATACATAATATAATTAAAATCTGTCTTATTGAACATAAAAAATATTTAAGAAAACGTAATGTGAGGAGTTTTAGAGGAGAGAATATAAAAGAAATCAAATCATATTATATTACTTTCTTTTTCATTATTTCTTATTGTACATCAAACGTTACAGTTATATTAGCAATCAGCATAACACAGAAATGTATACAATAGGCGGCCTTATTGCTTAAAAGGCTCATTTGGACCATTATTAGAAGATTTGCCTATTTATTATCTTAAAATATAAAATTATTTATCCTTATCATAATATGTATATATCCATACAAATAAATAAAAATGGAGTGTCTGTTTGTAATATTAAAATAACCGCTTTTTACTAAGTGCATATGAATATACACGGTATATATACCAAAACATTTTTTTTACTATTTTTGTCTCTCCGTCTATCTGTTTGTTCCGGCTAATCTCTAAAATGGGTTATTATCTGATAAGGCGCCGACCTCTTTTCTCTTTTATATATAAATATTGCCGTCTTCCTCTTAAGTTTATTTTATTTTTACGTATTCTATGTATATATTTTATAGAGTTAGCTCGATATTGATTCAACGGATATTTTCGGTGAAAAATGGAGGAAAGTTTATATATTATTTATTTTATTATGAAAAATAAAATCTTCAACGGTCTCATAAATTATAGAAAACTTATTGAAAACCAAACAGCGCTATTTGGGAAAAACTTGGATAAAAGTAATACATTCGATTACGAGTCGAAGTTAAAAGTGCCAGCTGTCAATTCACAATTTATGAGGATCCATTTTGCAAATACCAGGCCACTCAGAAAGCTTTGTGGAAAAAAGTTTTTTAGTCTAAGGTACTGACCACTTGTAATTATTTTGAAAAATTTGGTTATTGAAAAGTAAAAATACCATTGTTAGAATTTCGAATTTCCCACCACATTTTTTCGAGAGCCAATTTAAATTATCATGTCTCATTTAAAAATGGATCTGCATCGAGAACATTTTCATTAACTTGATCGGCTTCAAATGGCTTTGACCTCTTTGAATGTAGGACCTCCAAAAGCAACCATCTACCGTTGACACAGCGAGTCCAAGTGCCTTACTTTGAGGGATGAACAAAGAAGTGGTCGTCTACGACGGCTGTCACGGAAGAAAGTGTGCTGAAAGTAAAAAAATTAATTCAAGAAAACAGATGAATTACATATGAAGAGATTCAGCATACACTGCAGTTCGGGAAGCGTTAACAAAATATTACACGAGCAACTTCGCGTGAAGAGGATAGTTTCGCGCTGGGTATCGCACAACCTCAGAAGCAGGCTCGTGTGGAGTGGTGCCGTGATATGATTCAAAAATTTTGAGCATGCTCGTTTCGACGAGAGTGAAGCGATCGAGAAGCGCAGGGAAAATTTTGGTCCCTAATTTCACTTTGACGGGGTATCTGGTTTCAATTCAATTACGAGACCAAAGCAGCATCAATGCCGAATGTTATAAAGCAAAAAGAAGAAGCCTGCTAGAAGTTTTGTCAGCAATGAGCAACAAGTGACCAAATACCGGGCTCCGCGGAGTGCTGCTTCACCATGACAGTGCTAAAAACCAGGGACTTCCTGGACACCACACCGGTCAGAGTTTTGGGTCATTCTCCTTACAGTCCTGATATGGCACCGTGTGACTTCTTTTTATTCCCTAAAATAAAATATATGCTAAAAGGGATACAGTTTTCATCGCCGGAAGACGCGCCGTAGAAGAGGTGTCTGCGGCGGACGGAAAAAAATGTTACGAAAATTGGTTCAGACTTATGAAACTTTGTATAGAGGCCAGTGGAGAGTTCTTTGAAAAGATTTAATTAAAAATATTTTATACATAGAAGTTAGTTTTTTAGTTTCTCTAAACTGAGCGTCCCACATAAATTTAACCATTATTACCTCAATTCGAATCAAACCATTTTTTCCTCGATTTTTCGATATATTGTTCCATTGAACGTGACCATTTTGAAACATCTCATCATCATCAAATAAAAAGTGACATTAATTCAAGAATTTCTAGATCTAGATTCTTAAATATGAAGAAATCAGACTTTAGTATTGAGGGACGTAGATTTCAATATTTATTGAAAATTTTCTTTCTTAATTAAAGACGCCGTCTGAAATGGGATAAGGAATTTGAATACTCTTTGAATTTATAAATGTAGAATAATTGGATTGGGCCCTTTAGATTTCTAAAATTTTCTTCAAAATATTCTAGGTATTTTAAATTAAATTGAATCGACATATTTTTCATTTTATATTTATTTAAATATACTATAAATTTATTTCCAAAATGAAATCTTACAAATAAAATAATACATTCTTTTATTTGTAAGATTTCAGATTTCATTTCAGAGTTACTCGGACAGTACTCCTAGTACAAACGCTGCACTGCACAACACTATGCAGAGACTACTTCACTCCTTGAGAGACCGCGCAGGAGTAAGACTACAGTCAGACTGTCGAAGGCATATAAAGGGTCGAGACTGTCGAAACGACTGAAGTGACTACTACCCTACTCCAACGCCTTATTCGACAATCGTTTACTATTGTCCGATATATTAATAAGTATAGATTTTGCATCGACGGAACTGAACTTATTTTAGAATTTTTAACTCGTGTTTTCAAGACCATGTTACGGCTTCAAAATTAAATTTACAAATATAAAATAATACCAACATTTCATTTTAACTAACTATAATATGTATAATAATTTATTTCGTTCATTCAAACGATGTACTTCAAAACCGTGAATACAGAAAGAGTGTTAAAATAATACACGCTAGTTGCTGGTCCCCTAAGGCGTTTCATCTATTTAAATATTTATATAGTTTATATAACCGAACCGTCCCTAGCTGGACTTAGAATTCATATTTTGTACGTGAATCAGGATAGTTCAACTATACAAAAGAATATTTAGGATTTTAAACTACGTATTATATTGCTTTGGAATTAATTAGTATGTGAGAAAATATTAGGTTGGGGAAAACGTTTCTTCGCATTTTTTAAGAAAATTCAAAACATTTTAATATAGTTTATTTACATTTAACTAAAGTATGTAGGTACAATTTTGTTCGATAACTTCTTGCCATCTTGTAGGTAGGGACATGATCCCATTGCTATAGAAATTTTGGGCCATCTGATCAAAAAACCGCGACAAGTAGTTTTGGCAGTCCTCTCGTGATGTTAACCTGACACTGCCTAAAGAATTCTGAAGAGACCGAAACAGGTTGAAATCTGAAGGTGCAAGATCAGGACTACACGACGGATGCACTAACACCTCCCAGCCAAACTCTCTTAATTTTTGCTGAGTGGCTAAAGATGTGTGAGGTCTAGCGTTATCATGATGAAAAACCAAACCCCTTCTGTTGATTAATTCCGGCCGCTTTCTCTCAACTTCTTGCTTTAATCTCATCAGTTGTTCGCAGTAGAGTTCAGAATCGATGGTTCTGCCTGGTGGTAACAGCTCATAATGAATAATGCCCTTCCAATCCCACCACACACACAGCATCACCTTGTTGCGATAACTTAGGTTTCGCTACAGTCTGTGAAGCCTGACCGGCCTTTGACCACACCTTTTTCGCACGTTCTTGTCGTACGTGATCCACTTTTCGTCACCAGTTATCAGCTTCTTCAAAAATGGTTCGGTTTCATTACGTCGTAATAAAGAATAACAACTGAGTACACGGTTCATTAGGTTTCTTTCAGTGAGCTCGTGAGGTTCCCAAATATCGAGCTTTTTTGTGTACCCAATTTTTTTCAAATGCGCCAAAACTGGTTTGTGGTCAATTCCCAGTTCTTCAGCTACGTCGTAACACTGGTATGCTGATCTTTCTCCACTTTTTCAGAAATGGCATCCATTTTATCCGTAATAGGGCGACCAGAGCGAGGTGCATTTTTGACATCAAAATTTCCGGATTGAAAACGCTTAAACCAAATTTGCGTTACTCTCACAGACACTGCACTAGGTCCATAAACATCGCAAATTCTTTTCGCGGCTTGCGTTACATTTTTACCTTTTTTGTAGTACAATTTTAAAATGTATCGAATTTCTTCATTAGATTCACTCATCTTCACAGTACGAAAAACAAATAAAAATCACACATTTTCCTAATTTGAATTTGGAATTATCTTCTATAAAATGTAAACTTTTAATGACACCAAAACCAGCCAGATACAAATAGTATAGCCAAAGAGATTTTAGTACAAGTTCATACATACTATAATGCGAAAAGACTTTTTCCCCGACCTATTACATGTTTAGTGTTAGTTAATACTATTGCCATCATCATCACGACCCTTCAATGGCCCACTGCTGAGCCGGGTCTCCTCCTGAGAATGAGGAGGGTATTAGGCCATAGTCCACCATGCTGGCCTAGTGCGGGTTGGCAGACTTCACACACCTTTGAGAACTTTTTTGGGAACTCTCAGGAGTGCAGGTTTCTTCACGATGTTTTCCTTCACCGTTAAAGCTAGTGATATTTAATTGCTTAAAACACACATAACTCAGAGTCAGAGGTGTGTGCCCAGGATCGAACCTCGGACCTCCCGAGTAAGACTTGAAGTCTCAACCACTGGGCCATCACTGTTGTACTATTGTCATATTATGTAAAAAGGTTTAAAATAGGTTCTTACTTCTGATATCCATACAAATAAATAAAACACTTTTTACTAAGTGCATATGTATACACGGTACATATACCAAAACAAATGTCTGAAATGGCTGGATCGATTTTGACGGAATTTTTACTGGCATATAGCTCATATAACAAGGAGTAACTTAGGCTACTTGACATCTTGCTACGTCCCAACTGACTGAGTACCAAATGAAAATTAATTAAATATTTCGCACTGACCTGTAAGTTATTAAGCGCTTGTGCAAGGCAGTTTAATTTTTTTGGATCTATTGGATTTACAAGCGATGGAAGAATAGATAATAAACTTGCCATATCAAAAGCTTGCAAACAGAGAATTAAAAAAAAAAGCTATATGTACTGTTAATTATAATGATGACAACACTTATAATTTGAGTAGCATCCTGTTATTTGATGTTGGTAGGATTGAGATGAGTAGCATTTTTACTTGATGTTGGTAGCATATTTACTTTCTTGAATGTTGGACAACTGATAAACATAAATCAAGGAAATGAGGATTGTATAATAAATACGCCGTCTCGACAGAATAATTATTGATTACATCGCGAGTAAGTATTCTAGCAGTAACTTTGAAGCTCTGATTCTAAAGTATGCGTATAGAATACAACTTCTTCTTTCTCTCTTTTTGATTTGATTTCCTTACGTTCAAATAAAATGAAAGAACATACAACATGATAAAAAAACCTCGTTTTATAAAGTGTTTTAAAATGTATAGCAATCGTGAAAACCTAAGAATTCATTAATATAACTATTGTTGCCAGACCCGTGATTAAAATATATTTTTGTTGAAATTATATATTAAGTGTAAACTTATTTTCCCTTTTTTTTCATTATGCATCACAGCATTCATTATATTTTAAGATAAAAGTTCAAAAGAATAACAATGAATTAGGGTAAAAGCAATAACGTTAATAAAGTCAATTAATTTCCTTAAAAACGGGGCAGCCACAAATATCTGTATAGCTTGAACTTTAATAATCTCTGCTATTACGAGCTTCTTGTAAGCTCGATTTACTGTACGAGCAAACCTTTATGCTTAAAAATTTTTTTTTGTTTCATTCAGTACTAGGTGACGCCTACTCTCTTCACTGAGAGGCTTTCTGTACGGTTGATAATATAAAAACGTCTCCATGTAAACATACAAACATATATCAACAAAAAATGATATTTTTTACTCTGTTCTAAAAAAAATTTAAACAAACATATTAATAGAAATCATTTTAAATACTAATATAACTAACTGACTTATATTCTTACCTTTGCTGAGTGAAACTTAATTATCATTAAAGTGCCATTTAGTAGTATAGTAGCCGGCAGCAAACTTTCAACAAGTCTCTCCCACGCCGCTATCCTCCGCGCCCTTGGGGGCGCGAGAAGAAACTACGATGGCAGCTAACTTTATGTCTGAGAAAAAATAGTGGGGGAAATTTTTTTCATAAAAGGGAAAGAAAAAAAAGCAAAAGGAAAAGAAACGCATAAGAACCAATCGCGTATGACGCACTGCTCTCGACCCGCGCTCCCCATTAGGAAGGCCATAATGATGACTTCTGTGAATTCAAGGTCAAACCTATACTTACGTGCCGGCAGCTGAAACAACATGTACAGTGCAAATTTTCTCCGTAAAAACATGAGTGATCGTTTGACCATTTTGGTGAAGACTTCATATATTACTACTACTACTATACTATATTTATCGCCGGCTGCACATATAAATAACTTATCTTTTGTATGGAAACTTGACTTGACAGGAAAGTCTCTTAAGATCTTCAGCGATTTTCCGTTATACTAATTTCCGTCACGATTGCTCGACATTGATTAATTGTAATCGGTATTACCGAACTTCAGCTTTGTCCCGGCTCGTCCGTCCGAAATATTTACACAAATTACGACCCACGGTGAAACTTAGCGCATTATCGTTACACCGAAGTTTCTACTCAAAAATGTCTACTTCTTAATATTTAATATTGTTGGAGAAAAATGGGAATGGCGTGACATAGGAAGTCTTCCGACTGACGAGAAAACTGCTCGAAGTTCTCGACTCTGTATTATATATTCATGTTCTAGATAACGTTACTTACTAATATTATCTTCGTAATATCAACCCAACCACACAATAACGGTTAAACAGAATTTGATGAAATTTGGCTCATAAATTCTTTATAAACTGGGTTAACACAAAGGCTACTTTTTATTCCGGAAAAAATCATAGTTATTCCAAGATGTTAACAATATATTGATAATTAAATTATATTTTGGTAAATCTAAGTAAATACTCATGTTAAATTGTACCTGTCCGAAACCAGGGCGGGTTGACTAGTATGTGTATAATATTATAATGTGTTAAGCAGAACTGTTTAAAAAGATAATAATATAGTTTGGAATTTTGTAGTCCCTTCAACAATTTGTAAAGCAGTTTGACAGAATTTTATATAAATGAAATAAAATTTAATTTAAAAAGAAACAGTTATTGTATGTGCTAAATAAATTTTACTAATACGTTTTGTAGCCTTCGATTGGCTATTTATAAGTTCCCCTCATAAAGAAAGTCTGACAAGGCTTTCCATAGAGACAGTTTCCTATGATAGTGACTAAAATGGACAAATATCTTTAAAATTAAAACAATACCCTTTTTGTTCTTAATATAGAACAACTTTGACTTTATATAGTCAGTATATAGGATGGTTATTATATTGTATGATACAAAGGATAAATAAACTGTTAACAAAAACATTAAACGTTTATTTGCTCCAAAAAGCACGAAAAACAAAATATATAAGTTTTATGATTCGCCCGCGAGCGCTCAATTCAAATAAAAACTTCACGAAGCCAGAAATTAATGTTATTCCGATAAGCTAATATTTATACTGATATGAGATAACAGTAAAGTTTGTGATTTTATACGTCAGAATAAGATATATAATAAAACCGCAAAGTCCAACTGCGCGTTCGTCTTTTCGCGATAGAGTCAAAAACTACTAAACGGATGTTCATGCGGTTATCACTAATAGATAGAACAATTCATGGGGAAGGTTTACGTATATAAATTGTTAAGGTTTTTTTTTTAAATTTGTGTCGAATATCGGCATATCGGCAACTGTTGAAAATGACGGAAAATTCAAGCAGTTAGTGGAATAAAATAACCAATTCAAAAAAACTTTATAAATTTATTGTCTTTTAAATTTTTTAGCACAGCCAAATCAGCGAGGGTCGACTAGTATAAAATAATCGAATAGAATAAAAGCTATGCGGTTGATTTTAAAAATTCTTCCGCTGGTCATGCTGTGGTGAGGTCATATTTTATGCAAATTAAAAATGAATGCGGCCGCGGGATTACTGAACATGCTAGAGTTTGAAATATTTTATATTTTTTACTTCCATGCAATTTGCCTGCTTTTTATCCTATAGTAGCGACCTACCTCGACTTCGCACGTTTTCTATACTATAAAATCTACCTATATGCAACTAAAATGTCAACTTTAACTACTATACATGTTATAAAACAAAGTCGCTTACCACCGTCTGTACACTTATATATAAAATGATAGTTTAAAAGATCTAAGGTATCTAGTTTCTTACAAATATAAATTCTTCTTAGTCAGGCACTCTTGACGGAGTGGTCATGGTTATGATGAAGTCAGGGTTCTTGCAATCGTCAACCTTCTCGATTTGTTGCTTCTCTTTTTTTGGGGGTTAGTAGCGTTGCGAGCACATCGTTCCTACTACAGTTGACTATGTGGCCTTAGAGATAAGGTTGGTCCAGCGTGTTGGTGAAGAACCACGCGATCTTTTACCTTCCACTTGGACCTGCACTATAAGTCATTCTAACGAGTTCTCGTTTCTGGAGATGTGCCCAAAGAACTTTAGTATTTATTACCAAAGTCGACGAAAGTCTCTGTTTTATGTAAAGTTCTTTGAGTACAGAATTGTTGGTGCGGAATGCTGTCCAGTCTCAGAAGCCGTCTCTAACAATTGAATAATCTATATCTAAAAACTTAGATCTATACTAGTCACAGTAGATTCACTTGAAATACTGGCGCCTCTCATTAAAACCGATACCAATTCTTCTGATTGTACTCATTCAACAAAGAAACATGCACTCCAATTACGTAAACAATTTTGACGTATGGCAAGAACTAAGAGAAATAAATTATTCACTTCCACAACATGCACTTTGTTTTCCTTCGTAGTATGTGACGTTTGGTTTTCTTTTAAATTGAATATGATCAAAAATATGTAATAATTTTCGGATACCAGTTTAAACAAAAGAAAATCGTTGAATAAATAGAAAAAAAAATAACATTTGAGTCTTTACAAAATATAGCTTTTGCTTTCTATCAGGAAGATGTTTAAAAGCTTCCAATCATTAACTTTAAAGAAGTCGAAATAAAATTTTATATAATACCGAAGCAAAACGAACCGACTAAAGTCATTTTGTGCCTGTTCTTAGTTGATTATTTTTTGAAGGTATGTCAAAATAGCATGACCTGTGCATTTTTATTATCCTAGTATGACTGATTTGCGTACAAACAATATTTTTATGCAAAAAAATCTATAATTTTTATTACAATCGACTGAATCTGAAGATCACAAGAAAGTCAAGAAAAAAGTAACTGTTGTTTTAAATCATAATAAACCTGTAAGAGTAAAAAAAGATTCATTAAAGATGAAAGGTCTGAGATACGCAATAGGTTTCGAGTGTGATTAAAACTTGTCAGGCTGAGTGCTGACGAATCAAAGTTACAAGTGTTTGTGCTTCAAGATTATCGATATTCGAGAGAACAGAAATTCTCAGATAATTCTCTTATTGACAAATACCTATAGAAGAAAATAATAACAAGCTGTTTAGTGTTTTTCAGTATTTAACTCGCTTGTAACAAATTTAACTAATGTCATAGAATGCGAGAGGAATGATACCCTAGGATCTGATTTTAAGATCTCTTTCATCACTACAAGGTATAAAACAAAGTCGCTTCTCTCTATCTGTCTGTCTGTATGTCCCTATGTTTGCTTAGATCTTTAAAACTAAGCAACGGATTTTGATGCGGTTTTTTTAATAGATAGAGTGATTCAAGAGGAAGGTTTATATGTATAATACATACATAATATAGTAGAGAAACACCGATAATTTTAGCGGTTTCTATTGTGAAGTCGTAAATAAACACATTTTTTGCGCTTACATTGCAAACGCTAGCTGAACCCTACGAGATAGATCAAAATAATGTACTACAGTATTGTACACCTTAAAAAGGTCTAGAAAAATGTCCGCGATAGTATATGTCTATCTCTTAGGGATAACCCACAATAACCATTTTTTATACTTTACTTTTCACGAGAAATAATCTATCGCACTAAAGAATATATATTGTCTAGCCGTGAATACTAATTTATAAACGGTGTTAATCAACTATCAACAAATTAATACCAGCTGCGAATGGTGAATATTATCTAAAAAGAAGCCCAGGAAAGCATAACTGAAGATGGTTTAAGATGAAGCTCTCAAGCACTTGTTCAAAACTCAGCTTCTGATAATATAACTGATGGAAAAACTAAATTCTTTGAGGTCTAAAGTGATGTAAATATTGAACTACCGAAAGTGAAGTTTTATTACCAAGTAAATCAACACTCAAAAGTTATCTCACATTTATATCAAATGGAGTACCTACTAAATATTTCGTAATATAATTTTTATTGTTGAGGAAAGACGATAGGAATTGGGTTGTTTACACACTTCACCATTGATACACTAATATGAAAAGCTATCAACAGTGTTGCTAGCTATATAGCTAGATAATATAAACAAAAGCAATAAGAAATTATACTATTATTTATATGGAATCGATACCGCACAGTAAAACGCACAAGACAGACAGAGCCAGCATCACGTCTCCACACCACTGTACAGCCATAATATAATGGTCACCAGGCGAGCTTCGTTTGGCAATTGGCTCAAGTCTATCGGAAGAGGTAATAAACAATCTTGGAATAAAATAAAAGATACTACACGCGAATATTAAGTTATTAACGGTGTTGCTAATGGAATCGCCACGGATAAAACTTAATATCAAAAGTTACTAACAGTGTTGCTAGCATAAACTTCTTTAAAATAAGCCTTAAAATTAGCCTACATTTCTTGAAAGCAATAGAACTAAATGAAACTATAAATAATCGTGTAAAACGAGTAAAATTAAGTTACAGCGTCATTTATAACAAAATATGATTAAAGTTAACTCATTGCCCGGTAATATGATAAACCAGCTCTATTCCGAGTCTGGAATCAAGTTTTATGTCTGCTATGCTTTAAACATATTTTCTAAATTAAGTTGAGTGCATTTAAAATACGGTTTTGCATATATAATCATTACGTCGCTGCTTCATCATACAACATGTGTTGCGGAGATTGACTTCATCATGGCTAGAACCTGCAACGCAACTCACATCAGACTTCAACGAAGCCGTCCGGAGACTGCCTTTCTATGTAGACATGGACTCTAAAATCCAAAAAAAGAAAAGCAGTGTTTGAGACTTCAAATCTTACTCGGGAGGTCCGAGGTTCGATCCTGGGCACACACCTCTGACTTTTCTGAGTTATGAGTGTTTTAAGCAATTAATTATCACTTGCTATAACGGTGAAGAAAACATCGTGAGCAAACCTGCACTCCTGAGAGTTACCTAAAGTTCTCAAAGGAGACTGCGTGGTGGATTATGGCATAATACCCTCACCATTCTGAGAAGGAGACTCGGCTCAGCAGTGGGCTATTGACGGGTCGTGATGATTTGCATATAATAAAACGGAGAAAATAGCGAGGAGGAGAGGAGGTGTATTGAAAAACACTACAAGCTGCTGCTACTGCTACTGTACTGATAAATAATCAAACATTATGCTCTCTTACAATTATGAGAGGAACCCAAGCAGTGACTAAGGTGCAGGCTTAAGGATATCCTTTATTCAATTGAAACACTCGCCTCCACTGCCCAGGTTCTGTTTAAACGTAAGGTAAGGTTAACATAAACCTAACTTACGCGCCAACGTATCGTGATTTTATATGGGTAAACATTGTATTTTACGTTAGCTACATTGTTGATAATACGGTAGTTTGACAAGTAATTTTGTCGAGTGATACTCACTGACATAATGAAGTTTAGCGCATGAGTCTTTAATATTATTACTACCTGTGTTAAATTGTTTATGAATAGCAAAACGAACTTGTAAGGTAGAAACCTTTGGCTACCTGTCTAAAGTGTTATTATTGTCATTTACAGTTAAAAATTAAATGACAATTTTACGTTTAACACTCAAAAATATTCTCAGAAATAAAAACTCCTCGACCTCGAAGTGAAATGTTTCTCAGCTACGTCCGAAATGATGAAAGATATTTCACTTTGTAGGTACTCAGTTAGATTCTTAGTAAAATCGGTTTATTGTCGATATTATTATGATTCTGGTGTAGTATCAGATTGTCAGGTAGTAAAAAAAATTGTTACAAAATTTTCCATTATAGAAAAAGCGGTATTTTGTACCTGTTGGCGTACAAACTTTCGGTTTTCACATTACACATATAACTTTGAAAGCAATTTAAACAGATACTCTATCATTGATTTATGCAAAGCCATCCATTAATTAATAATGAAGGCTAATCCGTCGATAGGTTATCAATCAAAATAAGTTATTGAGCTGTAATCCTTCCAAACTAATATTCCATTTTAGTCAAATTCTATGACATTTAACGAAAGAAAACCCAGCTTTCCTCATAGCATTTAAAATCTATCTCCTCCTCTAGCTGTTACATGTTTTATTAAAAGTAATTCCGATAAATGGTCACTATTTTGTAGTGGAGTTTCTTTTCAAGCAGTTTTGCAATCTATGGTATAGTATGTAGGTTCTTGTTTCCGCACTTAAACTCTAATTCTGTCCTTTGTGGGTGCATGGATGACTGGAGCGCAGAAGTTTCCTGGGAACTCCACAGACTTCTTCGAGCGACATCATGTCCTCATGTCAGAGTATATGTGCCCGTTGTTTTGCGACGCACACGCATTCCAGGACAACGTTGGCAGTAGTCTCTTCTGCCTATTGGCATCCCCTACAAATGGGGCTGTCTGCCAAGCCAATAGTAAATAGATGTTTACCATCAGACGGAGATCAATGAGATTCAGAGTTAGCTGTTTTCGGGATAGACTCTTCTACACAGCAGGAAGAGCTAGTTTAGACTGTCGACAGTCTGCTGTGTTTTTCCATCTCGCATTGTACGTGTCTTGGGTGAATTAAACCAGGAACGAATAAAAAATTACAACAGTATCTATAATGTATCCTATAACTTTTTATGTGTTAATATGGATGTTTTATACCCGTGAGGGGACGGGTTAGAATACAATTCCCCTCTGCCGCCTGGAGAGCATCTCGTAAGAGGCGAGTAACCCAGCACCCCCTCGGTGGTAGGGGATCTGTTCTACGACTGGCTTGCGACCCCCAGCATGCGAATCCGAAAGCCAAGTGTCTCTTACGCGTTCCGGCCGAGCCGCATGTGTAATAGATCTACCCCTTCCTCTCTCATTCCATTACTTGCTCAGGGTCAATTAAAACCACAGCATTCTTCTCTTTGCTTCCCCTCCTCACTCTATCTTCGAGGCTGCAATGCAGCGACAAAATAAGAGATACCCTCTAGTTTTGTCGATGTCCATGGGCGACGGTGACCACTTTCCATCAGGTGGACCGTCTGGTCGTTTGTCCCTTATCTATCACAAAAAAAATATGTTACATTCACAATCAGTGATTAAACGTGCCCGAAGCAGAAGACTTCCTAAACGCAAAAATAGATCCAAATTCGCCACACACCTTCGATATATTTGGGGTTTAAATTAGTATAAAGTAATTATAAAAACACACACATAAATAAGTATGAATGCTAGCTTCGGACACATTTTCCTGTTAATTGTCCGTTCATATTATTATATCAATGGTCAAAGTATACTTATCGTTCGGTACTGAAGCAGTTTTTTTAATAATTTTCCCTTATTGTGCAAAAATAAATAATTCCGTATTATTATGAACTCTTCAACTTCTTCACGTCTTACAAACTCCGTGTTTATTTAGGTTGAATCTAACTTCGCCTCTCGAGACTGCCGCTAAACAAATCTCGAAACTTTAATACCTGCCTTCGATGTTCAAGACACATCGTCGCTGTAATTTCAATAAATTACATAATATTACTAGCTGACCCAGCAAAGGTTGTTTTGCCATCGTGGGCCACCCTTATCACTAAGGGGTATAAAAATAGATGTTGACCGATTCTCAGACCTACTGAATATCTATATAAAATTTCATAAAAATCGGTCGAGCTGTGTTTTTGAACTATATTTTAGCATTCATTTTGTATTTAAGTTTTTTATGAAATATATGTTTTCTGATTTTAACGCTTATCACTTTAAAATAAGGATAGGTCCGTCTGAACATTTCACCTATTTTTTATCTTCAAACAGTAACACAAAATTTGAACAAATTATATAGATAAACCTTCTTCATGAATCACTCTGTCTATTAGTGAAAACTGTATGAAAATCTGTTGAGTAGTTTTTGAGTTTATCGCTAACAAACAGGCAGACATGGCGTGGCGTAGGGCTTAGTCCATACAAATAAATAAAATTGGAGTGTCTGTTTGTAATATTAAAATAGTCGCTTTTTACTGAGTGCATATGGATGTATACACGGTACATAAACTAAAACAACATATTTTTCAATTTTTGTCAGTCGTTCCAGCTAATCTCTGAAATGGCTGGACTGATTTTGATGGGACTTTCACTGACAGATAGCTGACGTAACAAGAAGTAACTTAGGCTACTTAAAATCTCGGTACGACCCATAGGAGCGGATCAACACGTGAACGAAATCACGCGGGTCAGCTAGTTTTATATGTTTTATTAGCTTAAATAATATCGACAAATATTTAATCAAAAATTAGTTTTGTTTAAGAGCAAAGTTAAGATAGTCTAATAGATAATTGTGGATGGGATAGCCGCCACTTTGGTTATGGCGGTCGGGCGCGCTAGGTATTCCATTAACTGGTGTAGTCTATCCACTGTAGTGTAGTAGTACATCTCATCCACTGAGAACTTGTAAAGGAAACCGTGAACAAAAGAACCCTGTAAACCTATGTATGAATCGCAAGCTCCAAGCACTACTATTTGGATTTGTGTTATCATGTCATTAATAGATTATGCAAACCAATAAAATTTTCTTTAGACCTTGAACTTCAATGACACATCAAGAAACTTCTCAAAATAAAATAGAAAATATATTGCGATTTAGATATTGGTAGATTTAATATAATACTAACTGACCCGTCCTCGCTTCGCTGAGGTATATTAGATCTACAAATATTTCAAAACTAATGTTAGCCAAACCGACTGGATTCTGGAGATTTCTTCTTGTCTTGTAAGTTGACTTCTAAGCTTCAAACGTATTATGTAAATCGTTCAGATACCTTAACACCAATTCCTTTCTTCAACCCGATCTGACCCGACCCAACGGAAAATGTCTTTGAAATATTTATCTATGGTCGAAAAGACTAAAAACAGTTAAAACGATTTTTCCTTCCTTCTTCTAACAATAACAAACACAACAATAAAAGAATTAGCTAAATCAGTCTAGCCGTTCTCGAGTTTTGCGCTTAGTAAGACAAGCGATTGATTTTTATATATAAGACCAGTATCCGGGTATAGTATAGTACCTACTGTTACAATATAATTTGACCTCCTTTACGTATTTTAAAATATAATTTTACGAATATCCGGTGTATAACATCCGGTTGTTATAACACACATTTGATTTCCTTTATTTTTATATTTCTCAATTGTTAGAACATATTATTGACTTTATTCTAAAATATTATGAATATCCGGTCAATAATATCCGGTTGTCTTAATTTAGTTTTCTTATTTGGACTACCGTGATTTCGAGTCATTCGATACTTGGGTGTCAGAGCGACATGAGCTCCCGAAAGGTATTTAAGGACGAGACCATACGGCTGGAAGCCGGCTATAAACTCTGTAAGTTGTATTATTTCGTCATTCCCTTTTTTGTGTAAATTATATTAATCAATTGTGTTATTGATATAAGTTGGCTGAAGTTTTATCTGTGTTACATTTAAAATGCCCTTCATATTCCCGTTTATTATAAAACTGATTGTCAATATTGTGGCGCGTTTTACTATTAAGAGTATCTAGCCGAAATAAACGCAATTTTTACACGAATTAGTACGCCCCTTACAATTCAGAAGTGGGATAGATGTGAAAGTTTATATGTTTGGATATTCGGATGCTAAGCTAAGATGTTTGCTACCCGATTTCAATGAAATTTGGCACACTGATACTTTATAGTCTGGATTAATACATACGCTACTTTTCATCCTGAAAAAATTCAAAGTTCCTGTGGTATAATAATAAAATATATTCTTGATAAATCTGTGTGGTATACGTAGTAAATCGTGTGAAGCCGGGGATATATTAAAAATAATAGAAAATCAAAATATAGCAAAAGCATAGTAAAAGGAAGCCTCTTATAATATATAAAGCGAATATTCTAAAAAAAATAATATTTGTCTATCAGAATTTGGTTGTTTTATTCAATCTATTGTAAGTTAAAAGAACGACTACTATTATTGCTTGCAAAAATTTGCCTGTATTTTCAGTGATCTAACAAATAAACCAGCTGTCCCAGACTATTACCTATTCTAAAACCGTACTGCAAATAGCTTTGTGTGAGAACAAACCACCTGCAATGAATTTACACAAAACTATTGTATAGATAAATTGAAACAAATAAGAATATCTATAAACTTTTCAATTGGTTTTGGAATAGTATTATTTCTTAAGCTTTTCAATATTATTTTATTGTATTTAAATCATTATTCTGTACATATATGTCGGGGATTTTAAACGATGTGAAAGGAGATGGAAGGAGAGAGATGGGGAAGCATTGGGGAACACTAAAAGGGGGTGATGGTAATGAGTGGAATATTGGGTAAACGCAACGTAGATACTTCTATTGAACGGATAAATGATCAAATATGATCTCTAACAATTACGAGAGAAACCTAAGCAGTGCCTTGGACTTGTGACCAAGGTGTAGGCTTAAGGAGCTCCATTAAATGATCATAACACTCACCTCCACTGCTAGGCTCTCTGTTTAAAACCAAGGTTAAACGCACACAAACCGAATCTAACACAAGGCTAACCTAACCTAAGGCTAACCTAACCTAACATTGTGTTTACTTAACCACGTGGCAATTACATTGTAAGGACTTACGTGACCTTAGTTGGACAGCACTTCCACACTACACTGCACTTGACACTATCACTATCACTAGCACTACTTAGATGATGTTCACTTCTTGAGAGACCGCGCACGACTAAGACTTCAGTTAGAATGTCGATCGCATATAAAGGGTCGAGGGTAGAGACTGTCAAAACAACGGAAGTGACTACTACCCCATTCCAACGCCATAGACAACGATAACGATTCGATTAATCGATAATCTTTTACTATGCTCCGACATATATATCAAATTAATAACATTTTGTTAAGATGAATTAAAAAAAGTCCCACGCCACGTCTGTATGTTTGTTTTCACTCAAAATCTGCTGAACGAAAGATTAGTTGTTGTTTTCATTCATGAGAAGGTTTAGGTGTATAATTTGTTAATGTTTTGTTTAAATTGGTTGAAATATGAGATAGTTGTTGAAAATGTCAAAAAAAAGTCAAGCTATCTGGGAGCTTTCTTGGTTGACTCGTCAGTATTCAGCTATAGTAAGAGTTTTATCAAAATCGATTTACCATATCTCACAAACCTTCCACAAATATTTTAAGATCAAAATTAGCCATTCTCGAGTTTTAGCGAGACAAACGACCAACAATGCATTTTTTTATGTATAAAATATATAGATATTATTCTCTACTACTCATGCAAAACTGGACGGATTTCTAGTATTAAAAATAGAGATCTAAATGTAAACTTTATTAGTTTAAAAATATAATATAACTAGTCGACACGCTCGACTTCGTCCGCGTGACGCTCCGCTCCTATTAGTTTTAGCGTGACGATATATAGCCTATAACCTTCCTCGATCAAAGGGCTATCTAACACTGAAAGAATTTTTCAAATCGGACCAGTAGTTCCTGAGATTAGCGCATTCAAGCAAACAAACTAGCAAACTCTTCATCTTTATATAATACTAGTCGAACCACGCGACTTCGTCCGTATAATGTTAAATTAAGAATATATGTACGAAAATAAAAATAAAGGAGAGAGAGAGAGACTCACGAAAGAAAAAAACCGAACAGAGACTGACCATTCTGAACAGAGATAAAGATAATTATTAAAGAGAGAAAAAAGAGACAGGATGAGAGAAAATGATAGTATATAAGAGGAAGAGAGACAGAAATACTGTAGACTTCCTCAGTGAAAGAATTTTTAAAATCGGATCAGTAGTAACAAAACGGCCGTGTTCTATTAATTAAAAAAGTGTTTATGGCAACACTGAATTACCTTTGTCACTCACGAAAAGTTTTCTATTAGCGAAAGAATTTTTAAAATCGGATTAGTTACGACAAAATGGCCAAATTCCTTTAACTAAAAAATGTATATGGCAACACTGAATCACCTTTGTCACTCACGAAAAGTTTTCTATTAGCGAAAGAATTTTTAAAATCGGATTAGTTACGACAAAATGGCCAAATTCGTTTAACTAAAAATGTATATGGCAACACTGATTCACCTTTCTCACTCACGAAAAGTTTTCTATTAGCGAAAGAATTTTTAAAATCGGATTAGTTACGACAAAATGGCCAAGTTCGTGAATTAAAAAATGAATATGGCAACACTGAATCACCTTTGTCACTCACGAAAAGTATAGTTTTCTATTAGCGAAAGAATTTTTAAAATCGGATTAGTTACAACAAAATGGCCAAATTCGTTTAACTAAAAAATGTATATGGCAACACTGAATCACCTTTCTCACTCACGAAAAGTATAGTTTTCTATTAGCGAAAGAATTTTTATAATCGGATTAGTTACGAAAAAATGGCCAAATTCGTTTAACTAAAAAATGTATATGGCAACACTGAATCACCTTTCTCACTCACGAAAAGTATAGTTTTCTATTAGCGAAAGAATTTTTAAAATCAGGTTAGTTACGTCAAAATGGCCATATTCTATTTATTAAAAAATACATATGGCAACACTAAATCACCTATGTCAGTCACGAAAAGTGCATTTTTCTATCTGTGAAAAAAAAATTAAAATCGGATTAGTAGTTCCTGAGAAACCCTTCAATTTACAAAATGGCCACCTTATGGCACTTAAATGGCCATATCTTTTTAATTAGAATATTTATGGCAACACCACATAGCCTATGTTACCCGGAAAGGATGTAGCTTCCTATCGGTGAAAGAATTTTCAGAATCGGTCCAGTACCTTTCGAGCCTATTCGCAACAAACAAACAAACATACAAACAATCAAATCATTCCTCTTTATATAATAGTATAGATATAGAAGTATAGACTAGTTGAACCACGCGACTTCGTCCGTGTAATGCTCCGCTCCTATGGGTCGTAGCGTAATGATATATAGCCTATATCCTTCCTCGATCAATGGGCTATCTAACACTGAAAGAATTTTTGAAATCCGACCAGTAGTTCCTGAGATTAGCGCGTTCAAACAAACAAACTCTTCAGCTTTATATATTAGTATAAGATAGATTCATGAAACTGGAAATCAATGTTACTGAATTCTTATATAAGTTTATTTGAAGCTATTATGATTGAATTCCACCATGTTGTAACAAAGGACATATTTAAATGTTTAGGACAAATCTTTCATCAACAACATTTCAATTGGGAGGCATATACTGCACAGTTACACATAAAAGACAATAATAATACGCACTTTAGACGGAAACCGAAACATTATTCCATACACTCATAAAATCCTTCACAAAGGAGTCTCAGCACAATAATACCGCATGTCTTGTCACAAGTTGTTACGTGGGTATAATTAAAATAACGGTGTTGCTAACTGCACTTGATAATCGCGCAAGAGCACTTTGTAAACACCGCGTATTTACGTTTTTACGATTTTTCAGGAGTACTCGTTTTTCCAATACAATTCATTACTGTACAGCAATACGTATACACATGCAATTTAGACTGAGGCGAGTAGCGCCTGGAGCTTGAGACCCAGCTCTTTCATAATGTATTAACTCTCACCGTCACCACTCGACCTCGCTAACTCACCATAACACTAACTTACATGTACACTGCGTGAAAACACCAGAGCGACTGAGACTAATCTATCGCACTAAAGGTTATATATTGTCGGTATACTGGACATAATATAAAATGATCTACCCGCTAATACTACTTTATAAACGGTGTTGCTAATAATTCTTAATTGCAATTCACATAATAATGTAAATTTTAAGAACATAAACTAAAGTAGAAAAGGTAATTAACTCCTGCCTACCGCTGATCACGTTTCTCACGTCTCATTCCGTATGATATATGACCAACTTAATTTAAAAAAATTAAAAGTTTTAGCTTGTAAATTTTTTAGGTTGGAATACTACAGAGGGTTATAAGTCGCGAATTTAAAATCCTAGTTGCATCATAAAAAACTGTTAAAACATGGATAAAAAGTTTCAAAAGAAAAGAAACTTATTTTTTATTATAACCGGGGAAGGCGACGGCCATTGACGGCTTTGTATGGACTTCACTACATAGTATAAAACAAAGTCGCTTTCTCTGTCCCTATATCCATATGTATGCTTAAATCTCTAAAACTACGCAACGGATTTTGATGCGGTTTTTTTCATTAGATAGAGTATTTTAAGAGGAAGGTTTATATGTATAATACATACATAATATAGTAGAGAAACACTGATAATTTTACAGGTTTCTAATGTGATGTCGTCAATAAACACATTTTTTTCAGCTTACATTGCAAACGCTGGCTGAACCCTACGAGATAGAACAAAATAATCTACTACAGTATTGTCCACCTTAAAAAGGACTACAAAAATGTCCGCGATGCTATATGTCTATCTCTTAAGGATAACTCACAATAACCATTTTTATCCTTTACTTTTTACGAGAAATAATGGCTTATTTACGAAGTGATTTTAAACAATACAGCATTAATCCTTATCCAATTAGGTACCTTAAATACATTGTGCATTTTAAAATGCAACCGAAAAACTACTACACCTCACACCCTGACACCTAATATACACACACACACACAAAGGTGCGCGCACACACGCACCCACGCACACATAAGTATCAACATTTGTAAGTCTAATCTAAATTTAGTTTTTGTAGAAGGAGCCTGTCTTCCATGACACAGGGAAACCTAATGTGGAATTATCCAAACACGCTGCGTCCCACGGTTTCACCCGCTATATTTTGGATAATTCACACTATATCATTTTAAATTATAGCCTATGTATTATTCTGATGTGTAAGCTATATTATTGTCAAGTTTCATCAAAATCCATTCAGTAGTTTTTGCGAGAAAGAGTAACAAACATACATAAGTTTGTAAGAATGTATGGATCATTCTTACAAATTTTCGCGTTTATAATATTAGTAGGATAGAAACTATTAACCAATCAAACTATCAACAGTGTTGCCAGCACTACCGTAAATATAAAGGAAGACTTTTTGTCTCAAGTTTGAAATAATTCTGTGAAATGAATTCGATATTTAGTACTTGATAGGTTCTTTTTAAGGTCAGATAATTTTAACATAATAATAATGGATTCGCATCGCGCCGTGTTTTTGTATCAGATCAGATTATTTGTACCAAAGAAAAAAGGCTTCTCTTTTGTAACTTCTGGCTTAGGTAAGACCATCCTAATATGTTAAGATGGTAATCAATTAATTGGTTAAATATGGCTTTTTATGGAAACACAAAAACTTTTAACAACTAAACTGATCTAATGACTAATCAAGTTCAACTAAAATGTATGATAAGTTAAATATTGGAACTCAAACTTATAATTAGTAAATTCTATAGAGAAATAATCAAGGAAATGATTTTATTGAGAGTGGTATAACAACAGATGACTAGTAAAAGCCATCAACTATTTACATCATTTTAAGGGGATTTTCTTTTTTTAAAATAGATATAAAACAAATGGAATCGTAATGTATGGGTTTAATAATAAGAAAATGAATAATCGACCAATTTCGGTTTCCATCAGGACCTCGCAAATTCTTGAGAGCTATAAGCATCCTTTTCATCCTTAATATGTCCTTCAGTCACCCTTCCTGCCCTATACAATATAGGAAGTATAAGACAGTGATTCTTAACCTTTTTTAGAATCGAAAAATATTAATAACTCCTATCAATGACTTTGTCTACGTGGATTTGGATGAAAAATAATTCTGTGAGATAGCATTGTTTGTTTTACCAATCAATATTTCTTAAATAAAGATAAAAGGTTACAATTAGACGCATTAAAAAAACCAACAAGTATCATAGTGAGTATAAATGCCTTTTTGGACCCTAGAAAAAAACATAACTTTTACCGATTTCAAAAAGAAGGAAGAAATTTATGTTATCTTGCCTCTCTAAAAAAGTTCACGTGGGATCCAAGTTATAAATTGCAATTAATTTATAAATGTTTCTGTAGTTACCGGCACGTAAGTATAGGTTTGACCTTGAATGCGCAGAAGTCACTATTAGGGCCTTTTGAGCGCGGAGCGAGAGCAGCGCCTCACATGCGATTGGTTCTTATGCGACGTTTCAGTTCCCGCTCGTCTGCTATTTGTCAAAATAGTAAACGTCACGGATGGAACACTATTTTTTCTGAGACCTAAAGTTAGCTGCCGGCTACTATACGACTTTTTACTAATAATGTTTTAGTTAACCTAATATGCAGGTAAATTGTTGTGCTGTTGTCACTTTCTGGTATTTCTGGTATGAGGTAGAGCTGAATAGGTATAGCCGGGTTACAAAAGAAAAATTGCTCTTGCGTCTTGTTGAATTAGCACTTGGGGGGTCGATTTGATATCAACCAACATACGGTTTTTTATTTAGTAAAAAATTGTAATCTAATAAACACCGTTTTTTCCCAACACTTAAAGTTCAGTACGAAAGCCGATTTTTAAAAAACTAAAATCATCTTTTTGGCAATGTGTTTGAAAAGTGTCACCAATCTTTCCATACTCTCTCCTCTCCTTTATATTCATGATTTTTTTAGTACTTAGGTACTGTAACTAGTTTATACATAAGTATATTATTTACTAATGTAGTATATGTACACACATAGTATATTATACTTATTACTTTATATAATACTATATTTAGTACAAATATATGTAGGCTCTAACTTGATATCGGGGATTTTAAAATGATGAAAAGTAGATGGTAGGAGGAAGATGGAGAATATTGGGGAACACTACAAGGGGGTGATGGAAAGGAATATTGGGTAAACGCAACGCAGATACTTCTAATGAACCGATAAATTATCAAATATGATCTCTAACAATTACGAGAGAAACCTAAGCAGTGCCTTGGACTTGTGACCAAGGTGTAGGCTGCAGGACGTCCTTTAAATGATCATAACACTCGCCTCCACTGCTCAGGCTCTCTGTTTAAACCCAAGGTTAAACGCACATAAACCGAATCTAACACAAGGCTAACCTAACCTAAGGCTAACCTAACCTAACATTGTGTTTACTTAACCACGTGGTAATTACATTGTAAGGACTTACGTGACCTTAGTTGGACAGCACTTCCACACTACACCGCACTTGACACTATCACTATCACTAGCACTACTTAGACGATGTTCACTTCTTGAGAGACCGCGCACGACTAAGACTTCAGTTAGAATGTCGTTCGCACATAAAGGGTCGAGGGTAGAGACTGTCAAAACAACGGAAGTGACTACTACCCCACTCCAACGCCATAGACAACGATAACGATTCGATTAATCGATAATCTTTTACTATGCTCCGACAAGTATATGTATTATTTTTCTAAGCAAGTGCCTACCATATTTCAGTGGATTGATATTCTAGCATCTTGGTTGCCTGGAAGAGATCGCTCTTAGCCATAAGGCCGCCTGTTGTGCGTCATTTCTTTGTCCATTTTGTTATGTTTGTATTTCATGGTGTACAATAAAGTGTATCTGTTGTTGTTCCTTTTATTTTATTTCAATTATTATTCAATTATATCCAAGTAACAATTTATAACAAGACAATATAAAACCTCTCTTCCTATAGATTGCTTGTTAAACTGATCTCGCCTGTTGACCATAATGACTGTATAAAGTGTGGGGGGTCGTTATGGTCGGGTGGGACTCTATTGTGAAGGATTTATGAGTTGATCTGATGATGAAGCCAAGCCACCGGGAGTAAATTACAGTTTAAATTACAATTAACGAAAGGATGACAGTTTTAGAACCACTGACATAGGGTAATGCAGGAAAAATGTGAGGTAGTCGTTGACCTAATTACAATGCGAATACGATTTCTTGGTTAAACAATATTGACGTAATTCTTTAATTGGATGCTTCGAACTTTAAGTGCATGCGATCCAATTATCTGTTGCCTGTTGTTGAATCGGTCACACAATTATCTTTGTTTTGAAATGTAGAGGGTAGTTTTATATAATGAAATCGACTTATTGTGTTTGTTTTTTTCTAATCAGGTCATTTCTTTTATTTAGATATTGTACGTTTTTCATATGTCTCAATATTTATTAGCGATTGAGGGTCTTGTGAAGGGTCGCTACTAACGGCCGAAATCAATGGTCAATCTCAATACAAAATCTTTAGATTATGGATTGTAAATAGATTCCAAATTCAAATTTAAAATTTATTTAAAAAAAATTCACATTTGAAATTTATTTTCAATTTTGTTAGCAACACTGTGTGTTTATAAAGTAGTAGTAGCGGGTAGATCATTTTATATATGTCAAGTGTACCGACGTGAAGACAATATATAACCTTTGGTGCGATAGATTAGTCACAGTCTCTCTGGTGTTTTTGCGTAGTGTACATGGAAGTTAGTGTTATAGTGTCGTGGTTGAGGTCACCCTTCTGGAGGTCCACGTAAGGTTACTTTATTACCTATTGTAGTTGTCGAGGTCGAGTGGTGGAGGTGAGAGTTAATATATTATGAAAGAGCTCTTTAAACCTGCTTCTGGGTCTCAAGCCCCAGGCACTGCTCGACTCCGTATAAATTGTATGTGTATACCCATTACTGTACTCTCTCATTCTATAGCAATCTCAATTCCAAAGATTTTGTATGGCCGTTAAAAGAAGAAATAGAAAAAATAGAAATTATTAAATATATATTTAAATATTGTCTTTAAACATCAAATTTAGTTTAAGATAGTATGATAAAAACTAATTATTTATTTATAGTCTAAAATTACTTGATGCTATAAAAAAAATTAAAAATATTTCACTAATGCTATAAGATGGTCACTCTAACCTAAATTAAATACTATAAATTAATTTGATGTCTAAACGCTGGATTAATGACTAGTTTGGGAAGATGGTATAGATTCACGTTTGAATCCGATAGGTGGTGCTACAGTGATCACCAAAAACTAAAATATAGAACTTCTTCTGTAGGTCAGCACGTGTGGGCAAAACTTCTCTGGTAGCGAGATTTCTTGGCACAAAGTTTGAAGACAGCTACACGCCTACGATAGAAGACTTCCATCGCAAGCTATACCGGATTCGTGGTGAAGTGTACCAGCTGGATCTGCTGGATACCTCTGGAAACCATCCATTTCCTGCTATGAGAAGGCTGTCTTTTCTAACAGGTAAGACAATAACCCTATCATCATCACAAGAACACTAATGCTCCACTCCTCCTCAGGTCATAGTCCACCATGCTAACCTAATGCCCAATATCCACCATAGTTGGTGGACATTGGGCATAGGTGGTCACTTACTAGCAAGTGGACTATCTGATCCTTTGGGTTTAGCCCCTACCTTCTTAAAAAGTTTCCAAGTATATTTTATTATAAATCTAATATGTCGAACTCCTAAAGAAGACGGACAAATTATATTTTTTACACATCTTCATTACCCCTCAAATTAAAAGGTTTGCTGATCAGAATAAAGGAAACCTTGTTTATGAAGGTTTCTAGAATAATGATTATTCCGCATTTTTTAAGAATTCCATAGAAATCCGTGGAGAATTCCTTAAAATTAAAGACTAGCTTTTACCTTTTTAGTTCTTATGCATACTAATCTTCGCTGCCTTTTTTCACTTCTTTCTCCGTAAATTTTAGATCATTTAGAATATTAAAGATATCAATATGGTACAATGGTCACTTTTTCATAAGGAGGAAGGAGTCGTTGCCCTCTAAAAAAGGAAAACCGCTGGTTGATTTATGCGAGTTCGCTAAGTCCTTTTTATCCAGAGCATTCAGAATCTGAATTTATAGCTTCAAACCGGTTTTGACCTTTTATCTATTTAACACAGATTATATCAGTAATTTACATTGACAAATTTTTATCTTCCTTTTACATGTTTTTTCGTTTTGCAATTTTTAAGGAATAAAATCTGTTATAAAATTATTTTGCGACTTAGGGAAGCACGACTACTCTAAGTTGAACAAAAGAGGATTAATTTGTTAATAGATGTTAAACGTTTTCTAGAAAGACGTAGCAATGACTATCAACTTTACGTACCTTTTTATTGATGATTATGAATTTTGATGACCGAGAACAAAGAGCCAACTTGTGTTTTGATACTGAAGGTTGTGAAACTAAAGTGAGAAAATCAAAAAGAATTAACGGAATTAAGAAGGGTGTGGTGAATACAGAATAATTACGCTTTAGGCAACAAACAAAGACAAAAGAACAAATTCATCTAAAGCAAAGTATCAAAGATCCAACTTATGGCTCTTCTCATAATCTTAAAACTTTTTTATGACTAAAGTGATAAGGTTTAGCATAATTTATAGCCGAAAGGAGCAAAGGTTGAGAAATACTGCTTAAAAAATGTTTGAGATCTGCAATTAAATTTCATATTTACAAAAAACGCTCAAGTACTACTGCCACTTACTGGATGAAAATCCAGTATTGCTTCATAAATAGTAAATGATGTTAAAAATACCAAAAACACACTCGAAATACGTAATACACATGGTGGCTCAGTTAAAAATTAAAGAGTGTTTGCAGTAAGTATGAAAAAGAGGGCCATTTCGACAAATTCCAGCGCTTGCAAGCCGTATTTAACCTAAAAGCCCTGTTGAATTCTCACAGAGCAATTTTATATAGAAACTACGTCGTTAGTTCGGTTAATGAAGAATTAAGACTTTCTTGTCAAAAGTCACTTAACCTGCATTTTGTTTTAGAATTTTGTAGGTTTTGCCTTTACTTAATGATTTCTTAAGGAAATCACGGAAAGTATATATGGTATTTCAAATTCATATTCTGCTACCGAACTAGTTAAAACTGTATTTCGGTATACAGCTTCATCAGACATACGCCAAGCATCTTCTGCGCCGGCGTGCCAAATACTTATGAGCGCTTTTACTTGATCCTCCAGTTGTTTGTGTATTGCGTCCCTGCCTATAATTATTTGCGCAATTTGAACCAACTTTTTTTTAAGAAATTGTATTATAATTTCATTCTGACGGCCCCTGAAACTTTTCCGGCGCCTTTTCCGCACTGGCGCCGGCGTGCGCCGCTCTTCTTTGGACATGTGGAGGGCGCGTCCCTGAGCGCCATTCCTCATCCCTTCTACTAAGACAATTGTTATAATGATTCATGCATGTTATATCTAATTACTTTATGATGTGTGTGCTTGTACGTGTACATGTATTTATTAGTTATATATACATTTAGTGTATTTGTGTGCGATTTTGAATGTGCAGTGCTATGTAAATTCAATTAAATATGTTATAATATAATATTTCTTTGAAGCCTTAATTTGGTTGTTGAAGATCTTTTATGACTACTCCCTCTTCCTGTTCCTTACATCGTCTGTGCTTCATACCTATGTTGTTATTTATGTTTCTCTGTTTCTGTTCTGAAAACATGGAGATGAGTTTTCGGGATTTATGATTTGTTGCTTTTGTGGCAAGTCGCTACTCGCCACAAAATGCGTTCAAACGAGGCACAAACATCAGGTGATGTTTGACGTCACGATCAGCCGATGCACTTTAGCCCCGCCTACTTGCTAATGGCGCGTGCGCAGTCTTTTGTGTTAGGAGCTCGGTCATTAGTGATTGGCCCGTGCTGCACAATTAGATTGAATTTTATTGGTTAATTAGTGTTTATTGTTAATATTAAATTATAAATATTTTTGGACACTTGTAATCTGTCTCTCGCACGCAATAAACGTATTACTATTCTCTCTGCTTTTAAATTATCCAACCGCTACACTGGTGACCACCGACTCGAACATGTCGCTGAGTGAAGATAAGAACCTTGGGGAGTCCTGTCGCGTAGGAGTCAAATCGCCTCCATTCAATCCCGATGACCCTGAGCTATGGTTCGCGCAACTAGAAGGACAGTTCCTGCTATCCGGCATAACGGCAGAGGCCACGAAATTTTATTACGTGCTCGCGCAACTGGAGCCGCATCATGCAGCAGAAGTAAGAGATTTAATTGTCAAACCGCCAGCGACCAACAAATACGAGACGCTTAAATCAGAGCTTGTGCGAAGACTGTCAGCATCCCAGGAGAGGAAAATTAAGCAGCTCCTTATGCATGAAGAGATGGGAGACAGGAAGCCTACTCAATTCCTGAGGCACCTTCAACATTTGGCTGGTGCTAATGTGCCAGAAGAGTTCATCCGGACTATGTGGGCAAGTAGACTTCCTACACACTTGCAAACTTGCATCGCAGCTCAGCAGACCAAGATGTCATTGGAAGACCTCGCTGAGCTGGCAGACCGAGTTAACGACATCGTCCCATCTACTATGCTAGTAGAGAAGACAGGGCAAGTGGCGAGTACTAGTACGAGTGCAAGTGCAGTAGCTAAATCACCTGACAGTAGCATCGAGACGTTGACCCGGACTGTCGCAGAACTAAGCAGAAGAGTCGACCGAATGAGTATGGAGCTACGCAGACGTCCGCGTTCACGAACAAGAAGCTCAAGTCGGAGGAAACGTTCCCGATCACGTCCAAACAACCATCCATACTGCTTCTACCACTACCGGTTTGGTGAGCAAGCCAGGAAATGCACCCAACCGTGTACTTTCAAGAAGTCGGAAAACTTCCCCGGCAGCCATTAGTGGCGGTAAACGACTGCCTAGTAATTACGAGCCGCCTGTTCATTACGGACCGCAAAACTAAGGTGCAATATCTGATAGATACGGGTTCAGACCTGTGCGTCTTTCCGCGATCCGCCGTTCAGGAGCCACGCACGAAAACCAGGTATGAATTGTTCGCAGCCAATGGTTCAATTATATGTACCTACGGTTACATCCACCTAACCGTCGACTTAGGACTTCGACGCATGTTTACTTGGCGCTTCATAGTGGCCGATGTGTCAAAATCATCGGAGTCGACTTTCTAACTCATTACAACCTGCTAGTCGACTGCCGCAAGCAGCGTCTCATAGACGGCATAACCGATCTGACAGTTGCTGCACTGTGCCAGACACCATTAGATGCAATTTCATCAGTCCGGACAACCATGGACAACACAGTATATGAGAGGTTACTAAGAGAGTACCCTGAAGTCACTCGTCCAGCTGGCAAGCCTAAAGAGACTAAACATTCTGCTGTGCACTACATCCGTACAACGCCAGGCCCTCCGGTATTCAGCCGTCCACGTCGCCTAGACCCGGAACGACTGAAGATAGCAAAGCAGGAGTTCGACGAGATGCTGCAGAATGGTACAGCCCGCAGATCAGATAGTCCGTGGTCTTCGCCTTTACATCTGGTCCGCAAGAAAACAGATGGCTGGCGTCCCTGCGGAGATTATAGATCGTTGAATGCCCGCACCATTCCAGACAGATACCCCGTCAAGCATCTGCATGATTTCACACATCAGCTGGCAGGTAGCACTATGTTCTCCACAATCGATTTAGTGAAGGCATATAACCAGATACCAGTAGCCGAAGATGACGTATCTAAAACAGCAATCTGCACACCATTTGGCCTTTATGAATTCCCGTTCATGACCTTTGGCCTACGGAACGCAGCACAGACCTTCCAGAGGTTCATGGATGAGGTACTACGAGGATTAGACTTCTGTTTTGGATACATTGACGATATCTTGGTATGCAGCAATAACAGCACTCAACACATGCATCATCTACGGATGCTATTCGAAAGACTAGCAGAATACGGTGTACTGATAAACACAAACAAGTGTGTATTTGGTAAGCCAGAGATCGACTTTCTCGGTTACAAAGTGTCAGCGGCAGGCATTCAGCCGCTAGAAAGCAAAGTCAATGCAATTCAGGAATATGCACCACCTAAGACTGTCAAGGACTTGAGACGATTCCTCGGAATGCTTAATTTTTATAGGCGATTAATACCGAATGCCGCATCCATTCAAGCTCCACTCAACGAGTTACTCTCTGGTCCAAAGACTAAAGGTTCTCAGGAGATAAGCATGACTCCAGCACTATTAGAAGCTTTCAACCGCTGCAAGAAAAGTCTGTCGGAAGCTGCAATCCTGGTGCATCCTGATCCTAAGGCTGAACTAGCCATATACACTGATGCTTCAAACACAGCGATCGGCGCAGTACTCCAGCAACGTCAAAACGGAGTCTGGAAACCCTTGGCATTCTTTTCAAGGAAGCTAAGTCCTAGCCAGCAGAAGTACAGCCCTTATGACCGAGAGCTTTTGGCAATTTACGAGGCCATCAAGCACTTCCGCTTCATGGTTGAGGCTAGAACTTTCTCAGTCAGGACGGATCACAAGCCCCTGACCTTTGCTTTTACGACGCATCGTCAGAACAGCACTCCGCGACAGTTCCGTTACCTGGACTTTATAAGCCAGTTTACCACGGATATCAAGTACGTCGCTGGAAAGGAAAACGTTGTCGCTGATGCCCTCTCTCGCGTATGTGAAATAGCAAAATCTATAGACTACCGTTCCCTGGCCAATGAACAAGCTACGGACGGTGAGCTACACAGTTTGCTACAGAACGGTAGCGCGCTAAAGCTAGAAAAGCGTCAAACCCATGGAGATTTGGATGTATACTGTGACGTCTCCACTCTAACACCTCGCCCATATATTACCCCTTCGTTCCGAAAACAAGTTTTTGACACACTACATAATTTAAGTCATCCTGGAGCGAAGGCAACGGTCAAGCTGGTAACGGAACGTTTTGTCTGGCCAGGCGTCAGACGTGACTGCCGACAATGGGCTAAGCAATGTGAGCAATGTCAGCGCTCAAAAGTCTCGCGTCACACGTCAGCACCACTATCGACATTCACACCACCATCTGGACGCTTCCAGCATATTCACCTGGACATAATAGGACCCTTACCATTATGTTCGGGATACAGATACTGCCTCACGATAGTCGATCGTTTCACTCGTTGGCCTGAGGCATATCCACTCCAGGACATCACGGCCGAGACCTGTGCCGCCGCTCTCATCAATGGTTGGATCTCGCGATTTGGTTGTCCAGAACACATCACAACCGATCGTGGCAGACAGTTTGTCTCACACACATTTAAAGAGCTGGCCACGTTAATCGGTTCATCACATCACACCACCACGTCATACCATCCCGCTGCCAACGGTCTCGTAGAGAGACTACACCGCCAATTAAAGTCTGCCATCACCTGCCATGCTTCATCCAACTGGATTGAGTCCCTGCCCTGGGTACTACTGGGAATTCGAAGCGCCTGGAAGGAAGACTTGCAAGCAACAACGGCAGAATTAGTCTATGGTGAACCACTCCGTTTACCTGGACAATTCTTCACTTCACGGCCAAATGATGAGATGGATATGACCTGCATCACTCATAGACTTCGCTCGCAAGTCAGCAAATTGACACCGCAACCAGCATCCAGGCACGGCAGTTCCAGAAAATTTTTCATCCCGAAAGACCTACAAACTACTAGGCATGTCTTTGTTCGTGCGGGCCCATCAAAAAGAGCATTGGATGCACCATATGCAGGACCTTACAAAGTCTTGAAGCGCGACGCAAAGACATTCGACGTCGACATCAGAGGCGTAATGCAACGCATTTCAATAGACCGCTTGAAGCCAGCATACATCGAAGGCGATACCACGGAACCGATGAGGGAACAGAACCAAGCCACCGTAAAAAAAACAAGAAGTGGGCGTACTGTAAGATTCCCAGATTACTATCGCCCGTAGTAACGGTCTCAGCGGGGGAGTAGTGTGGCAAGTCGCTACTCGCCACAAAATGCGTTCAAACGAGGCACAAACATCAGGTGATGTTTGACGTCACGATCAGCCGATGCACTTTAGCCCCGCCTACTTGCTAATGGCGCGTGCGCAGTCTTTTGTGTTAGGAGCTCGGTCATTAGTGATTGGCCCGTGCTGCACAATTAGATTGAATTTTATTGGTTAATTAGTGTTTATTGTTAATATTAAATTATAAATATTTTTGGACACTTGTAATCTGTCTCTCGCACGCAATAAACGTATTACTATTCTCTCTGCTTTTAAATTATCCAACCGCTACACTTTCAACTTACACCATATTGTTTTAAGATTTATCACGACCATATTGATTCCCAAGGTGATCTACATCGAAGAGATGGGCTAAAAGTTAATTGGGATTTAGGAAAGTGTCGATAAGATGTGAAGGGGAGTCTAATTTAGGCAGGGACATTCCAATTATAATACAACACACAACAACAACCCAAGTCATCAAGCTCAAAACTTGCTTAAATGATTTGCGTAAATGAAATATTAAAATGTAGGATCCTTAACGAAAAAGCACGGCAAGGACCTTTATCTAGAGCCACATGTTTGAATTGTATAAGTTAACGGTAACTATTAAATTATTTAGTGTTCTCAGTACGAGTCTACAACAAAATTGCCTTTAGGTATAACTTAAAACTCATAATCTAGGTATAACTTAAAGCTCTCATTGCTTATTTGAATACGAATAAATACGAATAGGCAGTAGTGATCTGAAAGTCATAGCTAATGTCTTTATAGTAATTTTGTACTACACATATTTTATTTTAATATTTTTACCGACGGCGAAGCCAAAAGGAAGGGTTATGATTTTGGCAGTCTATGTATGTATGTATCTATGTATGTATCTATGTATGTATGTTCCACCCTAGCGGCTAAATTACTGAACCAATTTTCATGAATGAGATGCCAATAGAAATAATAGCATGGGTGACATAGGCTATAAAAATTTTAAAGTTTTTTTTTATGCGCGAATTTAACCCTCAGATTCTAACCTCGAAAAAAATTAAACTGAGATAATTATCACGTGTTTGGTATCAAAAGAAAGGAATCGGCGAGCACATTACAAATATGTATATATGTCTTATTGTTTAAGTCAACATATATGTTTAAAATGCGGTCGTATAGTTCGCGCGGTCCTGTCGTTGCAGTTATTTACTCGTTTAAGCAAATAAAAACCAACAACGTAGTCGGGTAAAAAGTGGTCTAAAAAGGACAAAACAAGAAAATAATTTAGATAGAAACCCAAAAATGCATCGGTATAAAAATGGTCAAGGTAGAACCGTGGTCGCACCCATATATACCTACTATAATCATATATGTGATTAGAGGAACACTACCATGAAACAGACATGGTAGGTATACATGGGTATATTTTTGTAGACCAGTGTTTTTATATTATTATCTGTGTTTTGCGAATTTGATTGTGTAATCCGTAAAAGAAAGTCGTGATTAAATATCCTTGAAGATAAACGTTTAAAGTCTTTAAGTACATTTGGAAATAATATTCGCAAAACCCCTAATATATTTTTAAAAGAGATCTCCATAAAGCTCAGCAATATTTTATGTCCTCAGGGCTCTTTGCAAAATTATCTGTGATCCTCAAAGTTTATGACATTTTTATAATCCTATATAAGTGCCGAGGTACATTGTATGGCAAACAATTTGATTGTAATTAGAGTAATCATTTAGGCAATATTTTTGTAAAGAATGTTGTATTTAATTTTCCATGATAATCTATAGATATAAAAGGAGAAGCTGACTGAAGAAGAAATTTGAAATTTTGCACAGGGGTTCCTTTTATAACGTAGGGGAGCACTAAGAAAGGATTTTTGAAAATTCACCCTCTAAGAGGGTAAAACAGAGTTGCAAAATTAGTATGAAACTTTGCCGTTCTCGAATTTATTCAAATGAAATTCAGTATGAAGGTTCTTCATTTAAAGTCATGAAACACGTTTAAAATATTTTTTAGAAAATCAACCCTTAAGGGGGTAAAAGGGGGGTGTAAAGTTAGTATAAAAGTTCTCGGATTTTCAGTTATTTTAAAAATGTTGTGTTTTTATAACGTAGGGGAGCACTAAAAAAGATTTTTGAAAATACACCCCCTAAGGAATTAAAACGGGGGTGCAAAGTTAGTATGAAACTTTGTCGTTTTTGAAGTATGTTACTTGAATGAAATTCATACTGAAGGTTCTTCGTTGAAAGTCATGAAACACGTGTAAAATATTTTTTAGAAAATCATCTCTTAAGGGGGTAAAGGGAGGTGCAAAGTTAGTATGACTACCTTATAAAATAATTAAATATGTCTACAGACTATAAACGAAGTTGCGGGTAGAGGCTAGTAACTTATAACACTATAATAATAAACATTTTAGATAGCATTGCCTGGGGTTAACTAAATCGAGTAATATAATTACGATTTATATGATCCTCTATAAGGTACTAGGACAGACAAAATTCACGCTATGAAATCGATTGTTTAATGTATGTTTGGCTTGGTTCAATATAATGGACCTCCATGATACCTACATCATCTAGACACGCACTAGATATACAAAAATTAAAAGGTAACATTATATTCAAAAGGTTTTTTGAAAAGGCTTAAATCTCAGTTCGGATAGAACCGGGTAGTATGACGAGTAAATTTATTGAATATAACACAACATGCATCATGAATATTATTGCTTGGTTGATTTAATGACAACGAGATCGACCGTACGTACGTATAGTAGAAGACCTTTTTTAACCTGATTCTGAGCCTTAAGCCCCAGGCATTACTCGGCTTGCCATGCAGTATTTCTAATGTCATTGTAAGTAGTATTCTTAATTTTCTTTTCCTATGAGAATAGTAATGAAATCAAAATAGCATATTTTATTCGAGATTCGATTACATCATAATTTTATTCGATTACGTCTCCACAACTTTCTACTCAAAAAACAATGTTGCCACATCTTACAGCTCTAATAAATTAGCTTTTCAACTAGCAACTAACTTGTAACGAAGTTAAGCTTCGTAAAAAAGGAGCAAAGGTTATGGTCCAGCATTAGACGTGCAATTTCATTAAAAATAGGAAACTTATTTAAAAGTTACTTTTCTATCTAGATGCAACTACGTTTTTCTCTTTTGGTTTACCTAATGCTTATAGTTTTCTCAAGCTTTAACCTCAAAGCTTACGGTATACCTGTATGTTACAGTATTATTATTTTTTTCTACTAAAATTTAACCTTTAAAATGTTGTGAAAATATCATTCGTTTATTCCTACTTTCTGGTAACAAATTATAATAATAATTATCTACATCTACACTATTATATAAAGAGGAAAGATTTGATTGTTTGTTTGTTGCGAATAGGCTCGAAAACTACTGAACCGATTTTGACAATTCTTTCACCGATAGAAAGCTACATCCTTTCCGGGTAACATAGGCTATGCGGTGTTGCCATAAATATTATAATTAACAAGATATGGCCATTTAAGTGCCATGACGTGGTCATTTTGTGAATTGAAGGCTCTCTCAGGAATTACTGATCCAATTTTTAAAATTCTTTCCCTAATAGAAATCTACACTATTCGTGAGTGGCAAAGGTGATTTAGTGTTGCCCTATACATTGTTTAAAGAATATGGTCATTTTGTTGCTACTGACCCGATTTTAATAAATAAATTCTTTCACTGATAGAAGTCTATAGTATTTCCGTCTCTTTTCCTCTTATATCCTTTCTCTTTTTTCTCTCATTAATTTTTATCTTTATCTCTGTTAATTAGAGAGTGACAAATTAAGGACATCAATTATAATATTGCTTTAAATACCCGGAGCGAAGCGAGGCGATGAAAGACATTTTATGGCTAATTTTTTTACACCTCGGGTTGGTTTTAGTAAGAATTTCTGAGGATCTCTAATTTTGTCTAGTAATAAATATAGCCTATGTTACTCAGGGATAATGTAGCTTTTTAATTGTGAAAGAATTTTTCTCTTTATAATATTAATATATAAAAATGAATCCCTATTTTCTTTTGTCACGAAGTCACGCGTGAACGACAGGACCAATTTCGCAATTATTTTTTTTGTTGTGTTTGTCATTGTCACGAAAAGGTTCTTATGTAAGAAAAAATTAAGAAAGTTGCTCGGAAAAGTATAATAAATTAATTTTGTCTATATTAAAATTCTGTTAGAGAATTTGTTGATTAAATATTATTTTATCAAAAACACAACTTATTACAATTTATTACAATAGATAGTGTTGTATAATTTTAAATCAAAACTGACTCTCGATTGTCAGACATAAAAATATATTAGTTCAATTTCTAAAGAGGAAAACTCACAGGTTTCTGCTGACTCCATAGAAAAGAAAAAAATAAAAAATATATTTTGAAATGGCCGTCGTTAGAAATGGTAAAACAACACAATTTAAATTCGCAACTTACATTTCAGGAAATGACAGCCACGAAATTTAGAAATGTCAAGCGCTGAAATCTGGTTCAGACACGTTTTTGTTAACATTTTTTAATTTTGAAGTAAAAATACGAATTCACAATATTTTTTAGTATTACAATTTCTTTACTCAATTTTCTTTCATTCTTAATAGTGTGAGAAATAAGAATATATAGTGACTAGTCGACCCGCGCGACTTCGTTCCGTGATGATTGCGTGGTGCTCCGCTCCTATGGGTCATAGCGTGATGTTAAATAGCCTATAGCCTTCCTCGATAAATGGGCTTTCTAACACTCAAAGAATATTTTAAATCGGACCCGTAGTTCCTGAGATTAGCGCGTTCAAGCAAACAAACAAACGCTTCAGCTTTATATATTAGTAATATTAGTATTAATAACGGAAAAAAACAGAGAATATTACAAACGTTCAATGTATGTAAGCTCATAACTTCAGAACAACTACACAAAATTGGATAATTCTTTTTTCTTGTGTTAGTTATTGTCAGGACAAGGTTTGCATAAAACAAAAATTAAGTGAGACAGAAGACTGCAAGTCAGTGACCTACTACGCATTATTATAGAATAGAAATTCAAGGGAAATAGTAAAAAAAAATATTTATAGTTGCAGAAATGGATGAATAAATGAGTGAGTGTGTGAGTAAGTGAGTGAATGGCTTGAATACACCTCAACAAAACGAAAGCCATCCATACAAATAAATAAAATTGGAGTGTTTGTTTGTAATATTAAAAACAGCATTTTTTAATATTTTTGTCTGTCTGTCGGTCTGTCCGTTTGTTCCGGAAAATCTCTGAAATGGCTGGACCGATTTTGACGGGACTTTCAATGGCAGAAAGCTGATGTAACAAGGAGTAACTAAGACTATTTACCATCTCGCTATGACCCATAGGAGCGGAGCAACATGCGAACGAAGTCGCGCGGGTCGGCTAGTTTGTAATAAAAACGATTGTACAACAAATTGAACACAATACGCAAAATATCTGTCTGTAACTTAAAGATTGGTTGTGTAGTTTAGAGTTTATGGCAGATAAACATCGTGACACAGCTTTTTATATGTATGTAATAATGTAAGATTTACCATGTAAATCCTGTTTATTCTTGTAATATATCAAAATGTCCGATTCGAAATACGTAAACACAAAGTTGCATCATTCCTCAGAACACTTTGTCTTGATTTAAATGGACATGTTCGTGACATTTCCCGGGTCATGTATATCCTTGACAGTTCTAGTTTACACAGCGATCTTTTTAAAATAACTAAATATATATATTCTGGAGTAGTTCTTTTTATTTTATTTCAAGTATACCGACGTGTAGACTATGTATAATGGTACGTCAGCTGCGATTCCGCGGGTGAGGCGAGCAGTGCAACCTCTTAAATATGTAGAAAAAAAAATTCAGTCATTTCCTCCTTTTTGAAAATTTGTCGGATTATAGTTTACCTAGTATCTTGAAGGAAAAAAAAAGTCGGCTGACCATACCGTGGTGGATTATATGTCAGCTGGCTAACTACTAAAACTTTATTGTTCCTTCAAGATGCTAGGTAAACTATAATCTGACAAATTTTCAAACGGGAGAAGATGACTGAAAAACATTTTTTTTCGACATGTTTCGAATTTTGACTCGAGAGGAAATGATTGACCGAATTTGAATCTGGCTCCCGTATCATCTTTGTTGCGATAGATTAAACTCAGTCTCTGGTGTTTTCACCCTACTTGAAATCCACGTAAGTTTGCTTTATTATTTATTGTAGTTAATGTTCAGGCAAGCGATGGAGAGTCCTAATAACTAAAAGGCCTTTAAGGCCCTACACCTTGGTTGCAAGTCACTGCTCGTTTTTCCTTCTCATTATATGTGTTAGCAACACTGTTTATAAATTAGTAGTAGCGGGTATATCATTTTATATTATTTCGAGTATACCGACGTGAAGACAATATATAACTCTGGTGTTTTAGTGCAGTGAACATGTAAGTTAGTGTTATAGTGTCGTGATTTAGGTTACCCTTCTCGAGGTCCACGTAAGTTTACTTTATTATCTATTGTCGTTAGCGAGGTCAAGTGGTGGAGGTGAGAGTTAATATGTTATGAAAGAGCTCTTTAAACCTGCTCCTGGGTCTCAAGCCCCAGGAACCGTACGCCTCAGTCTACATTGCATGTGTGTATGTATTGCTGTACAGGAATGGGTATAATATATCTCTCATATATTTAGCATATGATAATACTCGTTGTTATATTTCTAATATTAAATAAAATTAATTCAAAGCAAGATGCCTTAATGAAAGATCAGAATTTTGTTACAATTTATTATAATAAAATTCTGTAAGGCTAAAGGCCTTATTAAGTTTTTTTTAACAGTAATGAGCAATCATTCTTCAGAACCCCTTAGCTGCTCTTGTAAGAATAATTACACTTATTCTACAGAAACATATTTTTCCGGATATAAAAAATTCTATGTTTATATTCAAGTTACAAACTTTATGTTAGCTATTTTTGCAAGGAAAAATTCATCCCAAGAATCTAAAGTTTGCGCCGGGATGAAAGTATTCTATATGTTTAATCAAGTTACACATCATTTGTGTTGAGAATTTGACTTATCCCACAGGGACTTCCATTCTGGATAAAAGTATTTGTTCATGCGTAATACGGAACGCGCGGCCGTTACCGGAACAAGTGTTTTTCAAAATCGGTATGACGGACTTTGACCTCTGTACGCGCGACATTAACTGCTTTTGTAACACTAATTTTGAAAATATACGCTATTTTGGGAGAAACGCTAGTTCTACATTATTTTAATCTTCCAATCTCAATTATTGGAGCTTCGAGCCAAGATACTTCAATCGCAAGAACCAGAAATATCAAGAAATTAAAACTTGATTGATCAACTATAACTTCGCAACGTTACGAGATCTTTGTTCGGTGAGACGTGCCAACCAGGTAATTCCTTCTCTTCCTTTCTTTATACCAAAGGCTAATATCTAGTGCTAATACCGTGTTGTTAGTATATTTCAGTAATATCAAATTTGTCGTATTATTTAAAGACAAAAACTAAGATGTCTAAACCTCAGATTAGCTTGCCTGAATCTCCAGTTTTAGATCCTACAACTCAACTGATGAAAGAACTAATTAAACAAAGAGGTACTTTAAAAGGTCGGTTAGCTAAACTGTCTACATACGTTAATAGCTTTGAAAATCAAATTCTAGACCGCGCTAAAAGGGCAGAGTTAAGTTTAAGGATAAAGGGAGCATCTAGTATCCTGTCAGAATTTAACGATGTGCAAAATAAACTAGAAGGGCTTCTTCCTGAGTCACAAGATGATAAACAGCTTGACGAGAGAGAAACCTTTGAGAGTAAGTATTATAATATATTAGCTCAAGCTAACTGTATCTTAGACAATGAATTTAGTACACATAGTTTACAATCCATTAATGGAAACCAGGATAATATGCATCAGTCGGTTAGATTACCTACTATAAATTTACCTACCTTTGATGGCAGCTATGATCAATGGCTCGAGTTTAAAAACACTTATATCTCACTGGTTCACACATCCAATAATATCAGTTCCATTCAAAAATTTCACTATTTAAAATCCTCTTTGAACGGTCCAGCTTTATTAGTAATTGATTCACTAGAATTTACTTCAGATAATTATTATGTTGCCTGGGAATTGCTTATGACAAGATATAACAACAGTAGACTTCTTATTCACAATCATGTCAAAGCTTTGTTTACAATAAAAACATTAACTAACGAGTCCCCTATATTATTACGTAAATTAATTGATAATGTGCTTAAAAACCTACGATCTCTCAAGTTATTAGGTGAGCCGACCGAGCACTGGGACACGTTAATCATATACATGATTGTTTCTAAGCTAGATGGCATCACTGAACGCGAATGGGAGAAATATCGAAGTGATATATTATTAAATGAACGCCATAAAGACAAATCGCGAATACAGGTAACTGATTTAATACAATTTCTTAAAGCACGGGCAGATATGTTAGAAACGTTACAAGCGTCACATAATAACAAACACAGCTACGAATCTAAGGTCAGCACAAAAACATCACAAAACATTTCTAAAATTCACTGCAATTTGTCTACAGCGAAAACCAATAAAGTTGTTAAAATGTTATGCCCATATTGTAAAGGAGATCATTACTTGTATTCGTGTCACAAGTTTTTAGAGTTAACTATCGATAATAAAATCAACTTTATAGTAAATAGTAAACTCTGTAAGAACTGTTTGCGTCCCTCACACACCGCGAACACATGTAAATTAGGCCCGTGTCGGAAGTGCAATTCTAAGCACAATACGATAATTCATCGCGATCCAATAACGACTGAAGGGCAGATCTCACCAATGCAGTCGCACGCGCTAGGCGAATGCATTAGTGATAATAATCAATTAACTCAACGCACACATTTACAAACCCTTTCATCGCAGGTGAGCAGTACAGACCTATATACCGCGCAAGCGTCTATTGCGAAACCTGTTTTGTTATCGACCGCGCTAGTCAATATAACAGATGATTTGGGGAATAAGATCAACACATGTCGTGTCTTACTAGACAGCGGCAGCCAGTGTTGTTTTATACGTGAATCTATATGCCATCGAATTAACGCCTTAATGATACAGTCCGCTCAAAGAATACAAGGAATCGGTAATTCCATAACGCAAAGTTTACAGTCTTGTAAAATAAATGTAAGCTCGTTGACTGGCGATTATTCAACATGTTTACAATGTTTAGTACTACCACAAATAGTGCCGAGCATGCCGGCTATACCTATTAATTTAAGCAAAATAATAATTCCTAGTTATATCACACTAGCAGATCCTACATACTTCCAAAGTCATACGATTGACATATTGATAGGAGCTGATTATTTTTGGGAGTTATTAAGCGACGGAAAAATACATCTGGAGAGTGGTCCATACCTACAAAATACAAAACTGGGTTGGATTATCTCGGGTCCTATTAATAAAATTTCGTTTTCAACTAATACAATTTATTGTAATTTTTCTCAGTCTATTGACACCCAGTTACGCAAATTCTGGGAGTTAGAAGAGGTCGAGGTCAGGTGTCCTGCATTATCGCGTGACGAACAAACATGCGAGGAACATTTTATCAATAACACCAAGCAGAACAGCGACGGTCGTTTTATTGTTTCGATTCCTTTTCGTGAATCACCCACATTACTAGGCGAATCTTATACGCAGGCATATAAGCGTTTTATTTCATTAGAAAAACGACTTACACGTTCGCCTACTTGTAAAAAATTATATAAAGAATTCATCGACGAATATATACGGTTAGGTCACATGAGTCGTATTCACACTTACAATAAGATTCATTATTTCATGCCGCATTTTTGTGTATTTAATGAAAATAGCACAACAACAAAACTTCGTGTTGTCTTTGACGCAAGTGCATTATCATCCTCAAATAAATCTTTGAATGATTTACAACTGGTCGGACCTCCTATACAGGGCGATTTATTTGCAATTTTATTACGTTTTCGTGAGTATGCCTACATAGCTTGTGCAGATATTGAGAAAATGTATAGGCAGGTTTTGATCAGCGAAAATCAACGCGACTTACAGCTTATTTTATGGCGTAGCGATCCCGCGGCACCGATCGAGATCTATAGATTAAATACGGTGACCTACGGTACTGCGTCGGCGCCGTTTCTAAGTGTAAGATGTTTACATCAATTAGCCAAGGAGAGCAATGACCTTGACGTTCAAAGAATTATAACACACGATTTTTATGTTGATGATATGATCACAGGTGCGAATAATAAAACCGAATTATTAAATTTATGTGAAAAAACATCTAAGGTTTTATGTAAAGGTTGTTTTCCACTTCGAAAATGGATATTTAATTTTGAACATGATCATGCACTGTCAGGATCACACGCTTTGAAAAGTCTTTCTTTAGGTGAACAGACTCAATCAAAAACCCTTGGTTTGAGTTGGTTAAGTCAATCAGACGAACTAAATTATCAAACTAAAGTTCATGTAGACCGTAGTAAAATTACAAAGCGTGCAATTTTGTCTGTAATCTCTCAAATTTTTGACCCACTAGGTTTATTGAGCGCATTTATAATCTCAATAAAAATACTGTTGCAAAAATTGTGGTTGTTAAAAGTTGATTGGGACACAAAACTACCTGACGAAGTGACAAATGAATTCATTCGATTTGTAGAAAGTCTGGACGAACTTAGCACCATACGAATACCACGTCATACGTTCGCTTTACACTACACACGCTGTGAGTTACATATTTTTACTGACGCTTCCCAACAAGCCTATGGAGCATGTGCATACATACGTACGTTAAAGCAAAGCGATGTTCAAGTAATGTTATTGTGCGCGAAGGGTAAAGTAGCCCCCTTAAAGACGTTAACAGTCCCTAGGCTTGAGCTGTGCGGTGCTTTGACAGGTGCTAAGCTTTGTTCAAAATTAATTAAATCACTCCGGTGTCAATTCGATAACGTCGTGCTATGGACTGATTCAACAATAGTGTTAGGGTGGTTGCGTATGGCACCGTATCAATTAAAAACATATGTACAAAATCGGGTAGCTGAAGTTCAGGAACTTACGCGAGACTATATCTGGCGACATGTGATGACACATGACAACCCAGCCGATTTAGTCTCAAGGGGTACTGATATAAAAACGTTAAGAGATTCAAGATTATGGTGGAAAGGTCCTAATTTTCTTCATGATCCTAATTTCACATCATGTGCTGTTCGGCCTCACGAACTTGACGATACGAATTTCCTCCCCGAAATTAAAAGTTTAATTGCACAAGACTGTGATTTTAATATGTCAGTCAGTCAGTTTCTTTTTCCATTTTCTAGATTTTCTCAATTCAACCGCATGCAACGTACCATGGCATATATTAAACGTTTTTTATATAACATTCGTAAAACAAATGTTAAGCGATCGGGTGCATTGCGTGTGGATGAGCTGAGAGAAGCTGTAAATACGCTAGCATTATTATCACAACAAGAATCATTTCCCGAATATGAGGAGATTTCTAAAAATAAATTTATTAATAAAGGCAATCTAAAAAATTTAAACGTATTTATAGATAATAAAAAATTAATTAGAGTCGGAGGGCGTTTATCAAATGTTAATGAATTTTGTTATGATAAAAAACATCCTATTCTCTTGTCATCTAAACATCACTTCACTTACCTGTTATTTCGCTACGAACATGTGAAACAATTACATGCTGCACCACAGTTGTTGTTGTTCACCATTCGCGAGTCATGGTGGCCTATCAGTGGCAGAAACCTAGCAAAGAAGGTAGTACATGAGTGTGTAATTTGCATCCGTTTCCGGGGAAAAACCCTCACTCCGTTGATGGGAAATTTACCGACTAAGCGCTTATCGATAAGTTTTCCATTTATGGTTAGTGGAGTTGATTATTTTGGGCCAGTGTTCATCCTAAATCGGAGAGGTAAAGGTGCCAGGCTAACTAAAGCTTATGTGAGTTTATTTATATGTTTTATAACTCGAGCTATTCATCTTGAACTAGTGGGTGATTTGTCTACTGATGCATATTTACTAGCATTAAAGCGGTTTATCTCTCGTCGCGGCAAACCATCAGAAATCTTCTCTGACAATGGAAGAAACTTCACTGGTTTAATGACAGAATTTTCAAAATTTTTATCTAACTGTGCAGAAAATATTAAAGATTACGCGACTAATAATAATATTAAATTTAAGTTCATTCCGCCCTATTCTCCCCATTTCGGGGCCCTTTGGGAAGCAGGGGTCAAATCATGCAAACATCATCTTAGGAGAGTACTAGGTAATGCGAATTTCACATTTGAAGAACTTTACACGGTATTGACACAGATAGAAGCAGTCCTAAACTCCCGTCCCATATCTCCCATGTCTGCAGATCCTAATGATTTTTCCCCACTCACACCAGCACACTTTCTGATTGGCCGCTCATTGACATCGCCTGCTAGCGAAGACTATGAACGAGTTCCACCTCATCGACTTACCCACTATCAAAGAGTGGAGCAAGTCCGTCAACACTTCTGGACCCGGTGGTCGAAAGAGTACGTGTCGGAACTTCAGGTGCGGACCAAGTGGACAAAGGCTGGCGATAGCTTGAAGGAAGGAGTTCTGGTGCTCATCAAGGACGACAACAGCCCTCCTATGAAATGGAGTATGGGACGCATAGTAGCTACGTTTCCAGGGAAGGATGGAGTGTCTCGAGTCGCCGCAATAAGGACAGCTTCTGGAGCCATCACGAAGCGTGCCTTCCCAAAGATTTGTCCCTTACCAGTGGAGGTCTCAACTGCTACATCATCCAAGCCATAAGACTGTTGGAAGTAGGTGCTTCCAAGGCCGGGGGCATGTTCATGCGTAATACGGAACGCGCGGCCGTTACCGGAACAAGTGTTTTTCAAAATCGGTATGACGGACTTTGACCTCTGTACGCGCGACATTAACTGCTTTTGTAACACTAATTTTGAAAATATACGCTATTTTGGGAGAAACGCTAGTTCTACATTATTTTAATCTTCCAATCTCAATTAGTATTCTTTGTGTTGATTCCAAAATACGAACTATATGCGTACACTGTATACTTAAAGTCAAAATAGTTTATTTCAATTTAACAAGTCAGTCAATTTGTCTGAAGCTATTATAGCACCAATTCGGAAAGCGGTCTTCTGATGAGAAGAACTGGCAAGAAACTCAACAGACGCTCTTTTCAAAACGCCATTGTTTATGTACTTAAATTTGTTTTACAATTGTATTATCATTCAGTTTTAACGTCACTTGGTAGCAAATCTAATAAAGGGTCTTATTATAGATGCGAACACCAAGCCTCATAAAACTATTACTGACTCTGTGGAGACGAAAGTAAGTCGTCACAAGTTTATTTTAGTTTCTTATATTTATATTGTGCCCGTCACTATGTTTTTAATGTAAATTTATATTCTGCTTAATGTATAAAATATATGTCGGGGATTTTAATGATGAGAAGGAAGGAGGGGAGGGGAATGTTGGACAACACTACAAGGGGTTATGATATTGAGTGTACTATTGGGTAAACATAACTGACATACTGAACCGATAAATAATCAAATATGATCTTTAACAGTTACGAGAGAAACCTAAGTAGTGCCTTGGACTTGTGATCAAGGTGTAGGCTTAAGGAATCCCTTTATTCGATCGAGACACTCACCTACACTGCTCAGGCTCTCTGTTTAAACCCAAGTTTAAACGCACATAAACCTAACCCAACATAAGACGTGGCAACTAAATTGTAAGTTACTCACGTGACCTTAATCGGACAGAACTCCTAGCACTTACACTGCATTGTACAACACTAACACTATCCAGAGACTTCTTCACTCTTTGTCAGACAGCACACTACTAAGACTTTAGTAGACTGTCGATGGCATAAAAAGGGTGGGTGGTGCCTACGCCATAGAGAGCGATGACGATTCGATTATTAGATAACCGTTTACTATTCTTCGACATATATTGTGACGGTACCGTAAGAATACCTATGTATGTTTTTCATTTCTATTAAATTAGTTATACTTGCACGAATAAAGCCCTATTTGTTGATTAATGCTGCACATTAATCAATTATCCATTCAGATTTGTATAATCCACTAACAACGCTCATTCCTACATGAACTGTGCTATTCTGGGATTATAAGTGTCTTATTTATCAATCAAATATAAGCAGTGATGGCCCAGTGGTTGAGACTTCAAGTCTTACTCGGGAGGTCCGAGGTTCGATCCTGGGCACACACCTATGACTCTGAGTTATGTGTGTTTTAAGCAATTAAATATCACTTGCTTTAATGGTGAAGGAAAACATCGTGAGGAAACCTGCACTCCTGAGAGTTCCCTAAAAGTTCTCTAAGGTGTATTAAGTCTGCCAACCCGCACTTGGCCAGCGTGGTGGACTATGGCCTAACACCCTCCTCATTCTGAGGAGGAGACCCGGCTCAGCAGTGGCCATTGAAGGGTTGTGATGATGATTTATCAATCCAGGTTATAAAGTATCCGTATACCAAATTTCGTTCAAATCGGTTTAGTCTCAACGAAGTTGTTTTGCTTTCCGAAACATTATTTAAAAAATTATTTTGCATCGTAGTTTAATTATAATAAATAAAGAATGAATTAATTATTAAATTAATAATCAGCTATGTGATGATTTGATAAATTTAGAATTTTTTTTCTTAAATAACTTCCCTTTTCTCCTTATAAAGAGGGGGTTCTCTTTTACAATATAGAGAAAAAACCCTAAAATATAATTCTGTTTTTCAGCTATATTAAGGACACGTCCATCAACCGTTTATCCGTGAATCGAAAGACCTTTAGCTATAGTATATACTAGAGCTTGGGAAACCGAGCTAGCTATATCAACCAGCGACATAGCGATCTAGTAACATATCGAATCATTAAGTACTAAAATTAAAAATAAATTTTCTTTTTTATTATAGAAACTAACGTGTTAATAAATAATTTCAAAACTTTATAACACCGTGAGACTCACGTATTGTTTTGGTCACATAGACTACAGTTTCAGCCGCATTCGAATACCATGTTCGCTGAGCCGTTACCGCGAGCACGTCTTCTGTCTGAAGAAGACCGCCGAATGAGGCTAAAACTATAGTCTATGTGACCGAAACAATACGTAAGTATCACCATGTTATAAAGCTTTAAAATTACTTTTATTTAAAAATGTTTGAAAATGTCTACTGAACTGACCCTTAGACAGCGCGTTTTGTGTTTGTCGTGTTTCAGAATTCACACTGAATTTATAATATACAGGACAATGGACGCAACCAATTAGCTTGAATAAACTTCAAGCTTACAGGTCATGCATAGAAATGCGATGTTAAATTCTAATAGTCCTAGATACTGTGTTGAACAACCAAAGATGTTGAGGTGTTCTCAATAAACTACAGCAATGTTATCTATACTAATATTATAAAGAGGAAAGATTTGTATTTTTGTATTTTTGTATTTTTGTATTTTTGTATTTTTGTATGTAACGAATAAACATAAAAACTACTGGACCGATTTCAAAAATTCTTTCACCATTAGAAAGCTACATTATCCCTGAGTAACATAGGCTATATTTATTACAAGAAAAAATTAGAGATCCTTAGGAAATCTCACGAAAACCAACCCAAGGTGCCAAAAAATTAGCCATAAAATATCTTTCATCGCATGCGCTGCAAAAAGTATTGATGATAGAACAAAAAAATGTTCTACAATATTATAGAACGTATCAATATCTACAAAAAAGTCCGCGAGACTATATGTCCAACTATTATAGTTACGTCACTATAACTACTTTTTTACATTTTAAAAGTTGATAAAAATGCCTATCAAAATCAGACCATGTTTTCTATAACTTTGTATTAATCCTTATCCAAATAAATTATTTCGTATTCAAGACTATTTCAATACCTGTAAATTACTTTTTAAATTATTAAAATCGGACTTTCCATTCAAAAGATATTACGAAATTAAAAATATCAATATAAACAAAAAATACACGACGACGCGACGGGCCAGTATAGCGACGCAGCGCAGCGAGTAACGCGGCACGAGAGTGGGCACCGAAATGCGGGAGGGCCAATATATTTTTAAAAATAATATTCCACCCGCGCGAAGCCGGGATGGGCCGCTAGTAATAATATATAAAGCTCAAGAATTTGAAAAAAAGATTAACATTAACAAAGCGGTAGTTAGTTACAATAATAAGAGAAAGAGTAAGTAAATGTTTGTGTGTTTGTGTGCGTGTGTATTTACGTATGTGAATGTGATTTTATTGTATGTATCTCTTTTTAATTTACAAGATGTTTTTCAATAATTTTTTTGTAAAACATTTTCTATTTAACTGAAAAATATCAATGCCTTTATAGGAAGTGTTATATAATTATAACAAACGTATTAATGGGGAATTTTGAGCATATGAGGTTTTTACGAAGGGTTCATAGAACAAGGATGTATGCCGTGATCTTCTAGGAGGTACATTTAGGGAAATTGTTTGAAGTAGTTCAGGACAGTCAATATGTCCAGATAATACCTGGTCCGATTTGAAAAATTCTTTCAGTGTTAGACAAAATAGTTATCGAGGAAGGCTATAGACTATATATCATCACACTAAGACCAATAGAAGCGGATTATCACGGGCATGAAGACGCAAGGGTCGGCCAGTAATAAATATTTCCGTCATGGCGGAGTATTTATTTGTTTTGCTTTTATCTTTACGTTGGACAAGCGATTGATATTCAGTTTGAGCTAACTTCTAAAATCAAATACAAATCAGTGTTGACAGTATCATAATTAACAATAGTCAGTGCCGGTAAAGTCCTTAGAGTATAATATAGTATAATATATGCAATGCTGTCTTAGGCCGCCTCTATACATCTGTTTGCGCCCCCTTCAATGGTTTTTGGCATCACTGTCTAGAATTACTTTACGGAGACGTCACACACCTTTGAGAACTTTAGGGACCTCTCAGGAGTGCAGGTTTCCTCACGATGTTTTCCTTCACCGTTAAAGCAAGTGATATTTAATTGCTTAGAACATACATAACTCATAAAAGTCAATAGTTATATTCTTTTTTGCTTTAGATAAAAATTTATTTAAATCCTAAAAGAAATTATTATGTAAATTAAAGAAAAAAATTAATAATAGTTATTATTAATCATTTACAATAAATTAAAAAGTCTACAATGCATAAAACCTAGCATCACATAAATATAAATAATTTTTATAATAAATGTCGACATTTGTCGTAATCAGCTTATTTAGGTGCAAACAGTGCTGTAATAAAGCAATTAAATATTCAGCGCCATTGAACACAATTTGTATCCGCAGTTAAAATTTAAATTGCGTGGAAAATTATATTTTATGAAGGAAGAATTTATCTAGATTGATAAATTTAATGCTTCATGATTACGACGCATCACGCTAGGAAGAAATTAAACCCCTAACGTAGTAAAATAATTTAGTAACATCGTTTATAAATTAGTATTCGCGGTTTAATATTATTTCAAGTATACGCGTAGACAATATATAACCTTTAGAGCGATAGATTAACGTCGGTCTATGGTGTTCACGTAGGTTTACTTTATTATCTATTGTAGTTAGTGAGGTCGAATGGTAGAGGTTAGAATAAATATATTTAGAAAAAGTTCTTTAAACCTGGGTCTCAAGCCCCAGGCACTTCTCGGCTTCGTCTAAATTGGATGTGTATACGTGTTTCTATACAGTAATGGATATCATGCTTCTCTCATTCTATGACAAATGATCAAAAGTTTTATGGAAGTTGCCGAAGAGAAGATATATTTCAAATCATTCTACTGTTTCTATGATTACAAATAGTTTTATAATATTGATTGTAACTTACCTAGTCAGAGATCTAGAACATACTTCTCTAAACTCCTTCGAAATTTTCTCCATGGAAGTAGCAGTTACTTCTAAATCTTCCCACTCTTTTCTATCTTCTTTGCTGTCAAAACTCAAACTTGGTATAATAAATTCTGAGATTGAGTTACGGCAGAAATTAATAATCAATGTCATTCTAAAAATAAAAATACAGATTGAAAATCGATTACAAATTTGAATTTGGAATTTTTGTTATCGAAGGATCTTCGGAGTCTAAAAAATAGATTATTGAAATTCATGATAATCGATTTCATCTGTCACTATATCGCTTTCAAAATAATAAGAATTGGAATGTGACCAAAAAATACGAGAATTCATATATCGATTAATCAAGAATCGATTTTAGGAGAGGATTTTTTTTTTTTAAAGATTACTAGCAGTATGGATCACATACTACTAGTATTCCCTTTACCCCTCCTAGTAAGCTAATAAATAGCTTGTGTCAGAAGTGGGCCACGCCAGTAGTCCAATGTCCGGGATTTGAACCCAAGACTTGTTGATCGTGAATCCAACGCCCGAACCACTAAGCTACTGACGCTTCTGATTGACCATCTGCGCGATTGACCATCCCAAACAAAACCAATACCCTGTTCTAGGTGGTCGCACTTTATATTGTTATCTGTGGAAGATTCCAGAGAGAGGTAGACATCTTCAGACAAGTTATTTATGTCTATATTGATAAGCAGTATGTTAGTATTAATATAGTTTAGTATTTTAAACAAAGTTGAAATGTATTCGTAAAATATCTAAGCTGTTAGGTAATTTGCGGAGGCAGGTGCTTGCTCCAGCTCTAAACCATAACGATACAGTATATTTTATGTAAAACCATTTCAATATATTGCACGCTAACTTTGTCTGTCGGAGTTAGTAAAGATATAAATATTATAGAAATATATTAAAATTTTATTTAATCTTCGTCTTAATGTAAATAGATCTTTTAAAAATTATTCGCAAATACATATAATGTAATTTTTTGATAATTTCTATAAGTACTGTAGAGGACCTCATAATTTGACATTAACACTCATGTAGACATCAGTGATATCATAGTCTTGGTTTGGGTTCGCGCGTCTCACTTGTATGTGGACGGTGTGCACTTCTAGTTTGTGCCGTACAAGACGGGTTGTTCAGAATTTCGCGGATTTCACCAAGGTAACCAAGGTAATGATTTTTGAAAAAAAAATTTTACACGTGTTTCATGACTTTCAATGAGGAACCTTTATACTGGATTTCATTTATAATGGACTAGGGGTCCGTCCCGGCTTCGCACGGGTGGATAATTTTTTTTTAACATTTTGGCTCCCGCATTCTGTCGCTCCCTCTATCGCCGCGTTACTCGCTGCGCTGCGAGGCACCCACACCGCGCCGGCGGCCCGTCTGGGATTATTTTTTATTTATCTTGATATTTTTATTTCGTAATATCTTTTGACTGGAATGTCCGATTTCATTCAAAAAGTAATTAACAGGTATTGAAACAGTCTTCATTACGAAATAATTTATTTGGATAAGAATTAATACAAAGTTATGGAAAACATGGTCTGATTTTGATAGGCATTTTTATCAACTTTTAAAATGTAAAAAAGTAGTTATAGTGACTTAACTACAATAGTTGGACATATGGTCTTGCGGAGTTTTTTGTAGATATTGATACGTTCTATAATATTGTAAAACAATTTTTTGTTCTATCATCAATACTTTCCGCAGCGCATGCGATAAAAGATATTTTATGGCTAATTTTTTTGCACCTTGTGTTGGTTTTAGTGAGAATTTCTGGGGATCTCTATTTTTTTCTTGTAATAAATATAGCCTATTAATTGAGATTGGAAGATTAAAATAATGTAGAACTAGCGTTTCTCCCAAAATAGCGTATATTTTCAAAATTAGTGTTACAAAAGCAGTTAATGTCGCGCGTACAGAGGTCAAAGTACGTCATACCGATTTTGAAAAACACTTGTTCCGGTAACGGCCGCGCGTTCCGTATTACGCATGAACATGCCCCCGGCCTTGGAAGCACCTACTTCCAACAGTCTTATGGCTTGGATGATGTAGCAGTTGAGACCTCCACTGGTAAGGGACAAATCTTTGGGAAGGCACGCTTCGTGATGGCTCCAGAAGCTGTCCTTATTGCGGCGACTCGAGACACTCCATCCTTCCCTGGAAACGTAGCTACTATGCGTCCCATACTCCATTTCATAGGAGGGCTGTTGTCGTCCTTGATGAGCACCAGAACTCCTTCCTTCAAGCTATCGCCAGCCTTTGTCCACTTGGTCCGCACCTGAAGTTCCGACACGTACTCTTTCGACCACCGGGTCCAGAAGTGTTGACGGACTTGCTCCACTCTTTGATAGTGGGTAAGTCGATGAGGTGGAACTCGTTCATAGTCTTCGCTAGCAGGCGATGTCAATGAGCGGCCAATCAGAAAGTGGGCTGGTGTGAGTGGGGAAAAATCATTAGGATCTGCAGACATGGGAGATATGGGACGGGAGTTTAGGACTGCTTCTATCTGTGTCAATACTGTGTAAAGTTCTTCAAATGTGAAATTCGCATTACCTAGTACTCTCCTAAGATGATGTTTGCATGATTTGACCCCTGCTTCCCAAAGGGCCCCGAAATGGGGAGAATAGGGCGGAATGAACTTAAATTTAATATTATTATTAGTCGCGTAATCTTTAATATTTTCTGCACAGTTAGATAAAAATTTTGAAAATTCTGTCATTAAACCAGTGAAGTTTCTTCCATTGTCAGAGAAGATTTCTGATGGTTTGCCGCGACGAGAGATAAACCGCTTTAATGCTAGTAAATATGCATCAGTAGACAAATCACCCACTAGTTCAAGATGAATAGCTCGAGTTACAAAACATATAAATAAACTCACATAAACTTTAGTTAGCCTGGCACCTTTACCTCTCCGATTTAGGATGAACACTGGCCCAAAATAATCAACTCCACTAACCATAAATGGAAAACTTATCGATAAGCGCTTAGTCGGTAAATTTCCCATCAACGGAGTGAGGGTTTTTCCACGGAAACGGATGCAAATTACACACTCATGTACTACCTTCTTTGCTAGGTTTCTGCCACTGATAGGCCACCATGACTCGCGAATGGTGAACAACAACAACTGTGGTGCAGCATGTAATTGTTTCACATGTTCGTAGCGAAATAACAGGTAAGTGAAGTGATGTTTAGATGACAAGAGAATAGGATGTTTTTTATCATAACAAAATTCATTAACATTTGATAAACGCCCTCCGACTCTAATTAATTTTTTATTATCTATAAATACGTTTAAATTTTTTAGATTGCCTTTATTAATAAATTTATTTTTAGAAATCTCCTCATATTCGGGAAATGATTCTTGTTGTGATAATAATGCTAGCGTATTTACAGCTTCTCTCAGCTCATCCACACGCAATGCACCCGATCGCTTAACATTTGTTTTACGAATGTTATATAAAAAACGTTTAATATATGCCATGGTACGTTGCATGCGGTTGAATTGAGAAAATCTAGAAAATGGAAAAAGAAACTGACTGACTGACATATTAAAATCACAGTCTTGTGCAATTAAACTTTTAATTTCGGGGAGGAAATTCGTATCCTCAAGTTCGTGAGGCCGAACAGCACATGATGTGAAATTAGGATCATGAAGAAAATTAGGACCTTTCCACCATAATCTTGAATCTCTTAACGTTTTTATATCAGTACCCCTTGAGACTAAATCGGCTGGGTTGTCATGTGTCATCACATGTCGCCAGATATAGTCTCGCGTAAGTTCCTGAACTTCAGCTACCCGATTTTGTACATATGTTTTTAATTGATACGGTGCCATACGCAACCACCCTAACACTATTGTTGAATCAGTCCATAGCACGACGTTATCGAATTGACACCGGAGTGATTTAATTAATTTTGAACAAAGCTTAGCACCTGTCAAAGCACCGCACAGCTCAAGCCTAGGGACTGTTAACGTCTTTAAGGGGGCTACTTTACCTTTCGCGCACAATAACATTACTTGAACATCGCTTTGCTTTAACGTACGTATGTATGCACATGCTCCATAGGCTTGTTGGGAAGCGTCAGTAAAAATATGTAACTCACAGCGTGTGTAGTGTAAAGCGAACGTATGACGTGGTATTCGTATGGTGCTAAGTTCGTCCAGACTTTCTACAAATCGAATGAATTCATTTGTCACTTCGTCAGGTAGTTTTGTGTCCCAATCAACTTTTAACAACCACAATTTTTGCAACAGTATTTTTATTGAGATTATAAATGCGCTCAATAAACCTAGTGGGTCAAAAATTTGAGAGATTACAGACAAAATTGCACGCTTTGTAATTTTACTACGGTCTACATGAACTTTAGTTTGATAATTTAGTTCGTCTGATTGACTTAACCAACTCAAACCAAGGGTTTTTGATTGAGTCTGTTCACCTAAAGAAAGACTTTTCAAAGCGTGTGATCCTGACAGTGCATGATCATGTTCAAAATTAAATATCCATTTTCGAAGTGGAAAACAACCTTTACATAAAACCTTAGATGTTTTTTCACATAAATTTAATAATTCGGTTTTATTATTCGCACCTGTGATCATATCATCAACATAAAAATCGTGTGTTATAATTCTTTGAACGTCAAGGTCATTGCTCTCCTTGGCTAATTGATGTAAACATCTTACACTTAGAAACGGCGCCGACGCAGTACCGTAGGTCACCGTATTTAATCTATAGATCTCGATCGGTGCCGCGGGATCGCTACGCCATAAAATAAGCTGTAAGTCGCGTTGATTTTCGCTGATCAAAACCTGCCTATACATTTTCTCAATATCTGCACAAGCTATGTAGGCATACTCACGAAAACGTAATAAAATTGCAAATAAATCGCCCTGTATAGGAGGTCCGACCAGTTGTAAATCATTCAAAGATTTATTTGAGGATGATAATGCACTTGCGTCAAAGACAACACGAAGTTTTGTTGTTGTGCTATTTTCATTAAATACACAAAAATGCGGCATGAAATAATGAATCTTATTGTAAGTGTGAATACGACTCATGTGACCTAACCGTATATATTCGTCGATGAATTCTTTATATAATTTTTTACAAGTAGGCGAACGTGTAAGTCGTTTTTCTAATGAAATAAAACGCTTATATGCCTGCGTATAAGATTCGCCTAGTAATGTGGGTGATTCACGAAAAGGAATCGAAACAATAAAACGACCGTCGCTGTTCTGCTTGGTGTTATTGATAAAATGTTCCTCGCATGTTTGTTCGTCACGCGATAATGCAGGACACCTGACCTCGACCTCTTCTAACTCCCAGAATTTGCGTAACTGGGTGTCAATAGACTGAGAAAAATTACAATAAATTGTATTAGTTGAAAACGAAATTTTATTAATAGGACCCGAGATAATCCAACCCAGTTTTGTATTTTGTAGGTATGGACCACTCTCCAGATGTATTTTTCCGTCGCTTAATAACTCCCAAAAATAATCAGCTCCTATCAATATGTCAATCGTATGACTTTGGAAGTATGTAGGATCTGCTAGTGTGATATAACTAGGAATTATTATTTTGCTTAAATTAATAGGTATAGCCGGCATGCTCGGCACTATTTGTGGTAGTACTAAACATTGTAAACATGTTGAATAATCGCCAGTCAACGAGCTTACATTTATTTTACAAGACTGTAAACTTTGCGTTATGGAATTACCGATTCCTTGTATTCTTTGAGCGGACTGTATCATTAAGGCGTTAATTCGATGGCATATAGATTCACGTATAAAACAACACTGGCTGCCGCTGTCTAGTAAGACACGACATGTGTTGATCTTATTCCCCAAATCATCTGTTATATTGACTAGCGCGGTCGATAACAAAACAGGTTTCGCAATAGACGCTTGCGCGGTATATAGGTCTGTACTGCTCACCTGCGATGAAAGGGTTTGTAAATGTGTGCGTTGAGTTAATTGATTATTATCACTAATGCATTCGCCTAGCGCGTGCGACTGCATTGGTGAGATCTGCCCTTCAGTCGTTATTGGATCGCGATGAATTATCGTATTGTGCTTAGAATTGCACTTCCGACACGGGCCTAATTTACATGTGTTCGCGGTGTGTGAGGGACGCAAACAGTTCTTACAGAGTTTACTATTTACTATAAAGTTGATTTTATTATCGATAGTTAACTCTAAAAACTTGTGACACGAATACAAGTAATGATCTCCTTTACAATATGGGCATAACATTTTAACAACTTTATTGGTTTTCGCTGTAGACAAATTGCAGTGAATTTTAGAAATGTTTTGTGATGTTTTTGTGCTGACCTTAGATTCGTAGCTGTGTTTGTTATTATGTGACGCTTGTAACGTTTCTAACATATCTGCCCGTGCTTTAAGAAATTGTATTAAATCAGTTACCTGTATTCGCGATTTGTCTTTATGGCGTTCATTTAATAATATATCACTTCGATATTTCTCCCATTCGCGTTCAGTGATGCCATCTAGCTTAGAAACAATCATGTATATGATTAACGTGTCCCAGTGCTCGGTCGGCTCACCTAATAACTTGAGAGATCGTAGGTTTTTAAGCACATTATCAATTAATTTACGTAATAATATAGGGGACTCGTTAGTTAATGTTTTTATTGTAAACAAAGCTTTGACATGATTGTGAATAAGAAGTCTACTGTTGTTATATCTTGTCATAAGCAATTCCCAGGCAACATAATAATTATCTGAAGTAAATTCTAGTGAATCAATTACTAATAAAGCTGGACCGTTCAAAGAGGATTTTAAATAGTGAAATTTTTGAATGGAACTGATATTATTGGATGTGTGAACCAGTGAGATATAAGTGTTTTTAAACTCGAGCCATTGATCATAGCTGCCATCAAAGGTAGGTAAATTTATAGTAGGTAATCTAACCGACTGATGCATATTATCCTGGTTTCCATTAATGGATTGTAAACTATGTGTACTAAATTCATTGTCTAAGATACAGTTAGCTTGAGCTAATATATTATAATACTTACTCTCAAAGGTTTCTCTCTCGTCAAGCTGTTTATCATCTTGTGACTCAGGAAGAAGCCCTTCTAGTTTATTTTGCACATCGTTAAATTCTGACAGGATACTAGATGCTCCCTTTATCCTTAAACTTAACTCTGCCCTTTTAGCGCGGTCTAGAATTTGATTTTCAAAGCTATTAACGTATGTAGACAGTTTAGCTAACCGACCTTTTAAAGTACCTCTTTGTTTAATTAGTTCTTTCATCAGTTGAGTTGTAGGATCTAAAACTGGAGATTCAGGCAAGCTAATCTGAGGTTTAGACATCTTAGTTTTTGTCTTTAAATAATACGACAAATTTGATATTACTGAAATATACTAACAACACGGTATTAGCACTAGATATTAGCCTTTGGTATAAAGAAAGGAAGAGAAGGAATTACCTGGTTGGCACGTCTCACCGAACAAAGATCTCGTAACGTTGCGAAGTTATAGTTGATCAATCAAGTTTTAATTTCTTGATATTTCTGGTTCTTGCGATTGAAGTATCTTGGCTCGAAGCTCCAATAATTGAGATTGGAAGATTAAAATAATGTAGAACTAGCGTTTCTCCCAAAATAGCGTATATTTTCAAAATTAGTGTTACAAAAGCAGTTAATGTCGCGCGTACAGAGGTCAAAGTACGTCATACCGATTTTGAAAAACACTTGTTCCGGTAACGGCCGCGCGTTCCGTATTACGCATGAACACCTATGTTACTCAAGGATAATGTAGCTTTCTAATGGTGAAAGAATTTTTGAAATCGGTCCAGTAGTTTTTATGTTTATTCGTTACATACAAAAATACAAATCTTACTTCTTTATAATATTAGTATAGATATAGATAACTTCAAAAACGGCAAAGTTTTATACTAACTTTGCACCCCGTTTTCACGCCACGCCAGTAGTCCAATGTCCGGGATTTGAACCCAAGACTTGTTGATCGTGAATCCAACGCCCGAACCACTAAGCTACTGACGCTTCTGATTGACCATCTGCGCGATTGACCATCCCAAACAAAACCAATACCCTGTTCTAGGTGGTCGCACTTTATATTGTTATCTGTGGAAGATTCCAGAGAGAGGTAGACATCTTCAGACAAGTTATTTATGTCTATATTGATAAGCAGTATGTTAGTATTAATATAGTTTAGTATTTTAAACAAAGTTGAAATGTATTCGTAAAATATCTAAGCTGTTAGGTAATTTGCGGAGGCAGGTGCTTGCTCCAGCTCTAAACCATAACGATACAGTATATTTTATGTAAAACCATTTCAATATATTGCACGCTAACTTTGTCTGTCGGAGTTAGTAAAGATATAAATATTATAGAAATATATTAAAATTTTATTTAATCTTCGTCTTAATGTAAATAGATCTTTTAAAAATTATTCGCAAATACATATAATGTAATTTTTTGATAATTTCTATAAGTACTGTAGAGGACCTCATAATTTGACATTAACACTCATGTAGACATCAGTGATATCATAGTCTTGGTTTGGGTTCGCGCGTCTCACTTGTATGTGGACGGTGTGCACTTCTAGTTTGTGCCGTACAAGACGGGTTGTTCAGAATTTCGCGGATTTCACCAAGGTAACCAAGGTAATGATTTTTGAAAAAAAAATTTTACACGTGTTTCATGACTTTCAATGAGGAACCTTTATACTGGATTTCATTTATAATGGACTAGGGGTCCGTCCCGGCTTCGCACGGGTGGATAATTTTTTTTTAACATTTTGGCTCCCGCATTCTGTCGCTCCCTCTATCGCCGCGTTACTCGCTGCGCTGCGAGGCACCCACACCGCGCCGGCGGCCCGTCTGGGATTATTTTTTATTTATCTTGATATTTTTATTTCGTAATATCTTTTGACTGGAATGTCCGATTTCATTCAAAAAGTAATTAACAGGTATTGAAACAGTCTTCATTACGAAATAATTTATTTGGATAAGAATTAATACAAAGTTATGGAAAACATGGTCTGATTTTGATAGGCATTTTTATCAACTTTTAAAATGTAAAAAAGTAGTTATAGTGACTTAACTACAATAGTTGGACATATGGTCTTGCGGAGTTTTTTGTAGATATTGATACGTTCTATAATATTGTAAAACAATTTTTTGTTCTATCATCAATACTTTCCGCAGCGCATGCGATAAAAGATATTTTATGGCTAATTTTTTTGCACCTTGTGTTGGTTTTAGTGAGAATTTCTGGGGATCTCTATTTTTTTCTTGTAATAAATATAGCCTATGTTACTCAAGGATAATGTAGCTTTCTAATGGTGAAAGAATTTTTGAAATCGGTCCAGTAGTTTTTATGTTTATTCGTTACATACAAAAATACAAATCTTACTTTTTTATAATATTAGTATAGATATAGATAACTTCAAAAACGGCAAAGTTTTATACTAACTTTGCACCCCGTTTTACCCCCTTAGGGGGTGAATTTTCAAAAATCCTTCCTTAGTGCTCCCCTACGATATAAAAGGAACCACTCTGCAAAATTTCAAGTTTCTAACCCTTACAGTCTTATTACAAAACATGGTTTAGCTTAAAACCCAGATTTAAACTCCATACAAACCATGGTCTATACAAAAATGTTATTACAAAACGTGGTTTAGCGATAAATCATGGATTAAATCGTAGTCTAACGTTAAACCTAGGCGCTCCCTAGTTTATCGATGGTTTAAGTCGTATATGTCAAATTTCCTCAACTTCAATTTTTTTCAACAGTTTTTTCTTTTGTAGGTTCATAATTTAAAGAGACTCGTTAGATAGAAAATTTTGAACAGAATTTTCTATTTAAAACTATGTCACTTATAAATTCCAAAGTTAAATGAACTTTGTTTATCTTAGCAATAGTTTTATTTGTTGTTATGGTTTCACATAACGCCCGGGACTATTGCCTTTCATTTAACGAAATTAAATGTTTTCTTAGTAGCAAATACAACATAAGTAATTTGCACAAAACAAAAAAAAATGCAATTAAAAAATTAAGTAATGTAAAATAATAAAGTCTTAATATTTTTAACATTTCCAAACAATATTTAATCATTAGCTTATTATAAAAACATTTTATATATATGTCGGGGATTTTAAAACGATGAAAGGAAATGGAAGGAGGAAGATGGGGAATATCAGAGAACATTAAAAGAGGGGATGATATTTAATGGAATATTGGGTAAACGCAACGTAGATACTCCTACTGAACCGATAAATGATCAAATATGATCTCTAACAATTACAAGAGAAATCGAAGCAGTGCCTTGGACTTGTGACCAAGGTGTAGGCTTAAGGAGCTCCTTTAAGTAATTACAACACTCGCCTCCACTGCTAGGCTCTCCATGTAAACCCAAGGTTAAACGCACATAAACCCAATCTAACACAAGGCTAACCTAACCTAACCTAAGGCTAACCTAACCTAACATTGTGTTTACTTAACCACGTGGCAATTACATTGTAAGGACTTACGTGACCTTAGTTGGACAGCACTTCCACACTACACTGCACTTGACACTATCACTATCACTAGCACTACTTAGATGATGTTCACTTCTTGAGAGACCGCGCACGACTAAGACTTCAGTTAGACTGTCGATCGCATATAAAGGGTCGAGGGTAGAGACTGTCAAAACAACGTAAGTGACTACTACCCCACTCCAACGCCATAGACAACGATAACGATTCGATTAATCGATAATCTTTTACTATGCTCCGACATATATATTTAAATTTTTTGGGTACATTTTATGTAAGTTCAACCGATATTACAACACACTCATATTAATTTTAATAAATATCTTCTATATACAACAAGCGCTTTACGTGTACATCAATATAGAGCTCACGGTTCACGGAAGTGAGAAAGGTCGTGTAGGTAGTTTGCATGCAATCTTGTATAACATGTCCCATTATAGAGAAATTTAGTACGGAGATAACTTACCTATTAGTTTGTAAGATGGTTTACGACGCTGCGATTACGTGAACCGTGTATGCACTTTAACATCACACTAACTAGTCTAGTTTATAATGTTTGCGACCTTTGGAATTTTAACTTACAATGCTTCAGTCGCTTCAGTGGTTTGCTTTTTTTTAACGTTTTAATAGAGAGACTAATTTTGAATTTTTGAAAATTATGAAAAATTAAGGCAGGACTCACCCGTGAGAGGACGGGTTAGAATACAATTCCCCTCTGCCTCTGAGAGAGCATCCCGTAAGATGGCGAATAACCCAGCATCTATTATCCCATTGGTAGTAGGGGACCTGTTTCCCAAGTGTCTGCGTGTCCCAACGCGTTCCGGTCGAGCCGCATGTGGGCCATATCTACCCCCTCCTTCTTCCATCCCATTAATGATTCGGTTCCTGTGAACCGCAGCATTCTTCTATTTGCTCTCCGTACTCACTCTATCTGTGAGGCGGCAACACATCGACAAAACAAGGGATAAGTACTTTCTAATATTGTCGATGTCTGTCTGTTTCCATCAGGTGGACCGGCTGCTCGTTTGTCCTTTATCTGTCATAAAAAACAATCACCAAAAATTAGATTAACAGAAAATAAAAAAAATATTACTGATGTGTAGAGGATGTTTTTAGTGAACTTAATCAAGAGATTATCACAGAAATGGCTCTAGTATCGTTTTTCGTTTCCATATAAGTTCTGGTTTTAATTTTATTTAACGGTAGAGAGAACTTTTCTGCTAAAAAACAATAAAAAATATCATGTATTTGCATGTGAATGTAAGCCTACTGGTACTAAAATTATCATTAAATTAATTATTGTTTTAGGTGACCTCTTCGTATTAGTTTTCGCGATGGACTGTCGAGAATCATTTGAAGAGGTGATACGTCTTCGCGAACAGATACTGGAAACTAAGGCTAGTGCCAGCAGCGGAAGCAGTAGAGGTCGGAAGCAAGCCCCCAGAGTCCCAATGGCAATTGCTGGCAATAAATGTGACAGAGAACTTAAGTAAGTTAATAGAGCTCTTTGGGAATAGCAGAAATGCTAACTTCTGATTTTTACATTTAAAAATTACACAAAAATACTAGTATAAGAAAATATATAAAAACTTAAAAATAATTTATTTCAGAGAATTTTATTGCTTTGATGATTTTTTAAAATATAATTTGACTGAAAACTGATTTATTTCAATATTTATTGATTTATATCAAATGAAAATTTCATATAACTTTGGATAGGAGTATAAAATGAGATGTTGACATGTTTTTAATATATATTTTTTTATGTAGGAGAGCCACACTAACTCTTAGTTTATTATTTTTTTGCTTAGTTATTGGCATTCTTTATTTTAATTTAACAATTTCTTAAAAGCGTAGAAAATAAAGAAGAAATTATTATTGCCATTTTGTATATTTTTTTTAATAGTAATTTATCGAATTACAGTTAATTTAATCTTAAGAATTTTTTAAAAAAATAATTAAATGAACAGAAGTATTACTACATAATCTAAAATAATAATTTCATTTATTATTACAGGATAAATTGAAGTATTTAACGTAATAAGTCTCTAGTTCGTAATTACAAACGTCCGTGTCTTATCTAACTTTGCCGTCTTTTTCTTTTTTTTACAAGCTTGGCAATGGTAACATATACTCGTACTGCAAAATTACTGGAACTTAATTAATGAGTTTAGATTAGATGTTTAAGGCTGGCCTTCCGGAAACTGAAATTTCCAGCAGTAACACATTTTTAATACATTAAATTATATCATCTTTAAAATATATAATTGTCATTTTGACAACTGAGTTACAGTTGCCATGTTTTATAGTTTATTTATTTATTTAATGAACAAAACATATACAACGTTTATATATAAATGGTTTTAAAAGCCATGGAAGCAGGATATTGGCTTAATCGTGACTAGTAAATTCCTGCTTTTGAAAACAAAAAAATACAATAAATTAAAATACAGAAACTGTTATGGGGTTGCTTTTTTATCTGTATAATCTGTATTATATAAAAAAGGAGTAATACTTAATTAATATATTAATATATTTAGTAGGTAGCTTTTTGTTTGATGAAAAGAAATTTCATTACCTAACCTTAACTTATGTATCTTTTAAACTCCAGTAGCTATCAAAGTCAAATAAAATGCAATATAAAGCTAAGATTCTAGAGCATAAATTGTCTAAATTTTATAACATAATATTTCAATACCAATAGCCTTAATGAAGTCATTAAATTCGTAGTCTGTTACGCTCTTAACTTAAATATTTTTCAGTAAGTAACAAGTGTCGAGAATATCACGAGTCCCAACCGACAGAGACGGATAGATGTAATTTATTGCGTACTACAATAGAGAAGACATGATAGATGAGTCTACTAAAGCTTATAAATTTCGTGTTATGATTTATAAATAAGATAAACTCCTTAGAGGTTAGAGAATAATAGTTGCGGTTATTCTATTAATTTACTTCTTATTGATAAACACGATTGTAACTAATAGATTCTACTAATGAACAATCCAACTAAGTGAATCCATAAATAAATTTTTGTCTATTCCTCCCATATGGTATTATCTTAAAGAACATCACTATAGCGGTTTAAATCATAATATTGCTAAATCAACATATAATTTATATTATATACTAATTTCGAAAGACCTCACACAGCTTGACATGCACTTTATCGGGGTGTCTCAACCCCTTTAATCCTTTTTTCGCAATAAAACGTAGCCTATGTCCTTTTTCAAGCTCTTGTCTATCTCTGTACTAAATTTTATAAAAATAGGTTCAGAGGTTTAAGTATAAAATGAAACAGACAGAGTCACTATCGGGTTTATAATATCAGTTGGGATTAAATTTTTTAATCAGTTGAATCGAAAAATTAATAAAGTTTCACCACACAATTAAATAAAATAGCAACACATTTTTTTTATCTTAACAAAATTCCTTTGCATTTCGTTTTTAACATTTAATTTATATTTTAAATTATTTATATTTTATCTTAATTTTTTTCTTTATATTTTAACTTTTTATATTTTTTACTATTAAAAAAATTACTTAAATACAATCGTTATTACTGTACCGTATATCGAATGATCTTTTTACGTTAGTTATCTACAAGGAATTTGTAAAATACTATGATAATACAATACTCTTAGTGGTATGTTGATTAGTATGATATACAAAATAAATTGGTGTTCATTCTAGAGTAAAAGGGTCTTAGTTTGACCCTTTGCTGGTAAGACGTGAAATTATTAAATTTGCTCAGCAGTATTTCGTTACTCATATTTCAAATATTTTTGTTTATTTATAAGATGCACAATTTAATACTTTAAAATTATGACATGTGACGTCACAAAGTTTATGACTCTTATCATAAACGTTACACTTCGTTGGCTCTTTATGGGCATGATATCTAAAAGGAAGGTAGTATAACATTTAATTATATTTCTCTTTCTCGTGTTTAGGACTGTACAACCAGAAGAGGCAAGCGCATACTGTGCAACTCAGGACTCAGCTTGCGTCTTTGTGGAGACATCAGCCAAAAGAAACTTCCACGTGGACGATCTCTTCTATGAACTTTTCGTAGTAGCAAACTTACCCTTAGAAATGGCCCCAAACCACCATAAGCGTGTTAGTACCGCATTCGGTAGCCCCTGTACCTTACCACCTACTAGTAGTCAAAGTAGTCGAAGTAAAAAATGCACCTTATCAATAAAAAGACGGTTATCTGATGCTTGTGGAGTTGTAGCACCTAACGTCCGAAGACCTAGCATCCGTACTGATCTCATGATAATGAGAACCAAAACATGTGCCAAAGGTGATGGAGATAGCGTCAGTGGGAGTCCAAAGATAAACTTGAATAGACTAGTACGTTCTAACACGCAAAATGATAAACGTTCGTGTATGATACAGTGATAGTAATATAGTTGAAGATATGGAATGTTCTTGAAATCCGTGGAATTCTACATAATATGGTCGAAATGTGACCTTAATTCAATAATCATTTTAAGTATAGTTTAAACATAGGCATTAGATACATGAATATGACCCTAGACAAGTATTTTAATGTAATTATTTAATTTGATGTTTATATTAATTCAGTGATGTCTCTAGCCATGTAGCGCCCACGTGCAATTAGCACACTAACGCAAGGGGCGTTTTACTATAAAAATAGCTCTTTACCTGAGCGGGCGCAATAAATATTGTCGCTGTACTCAATCTAATCCTTCGTTAAAGATGAAAATCTTTTTTGCTTGCATACTCGTTACAATTTTTTTTTTTGACAAATCCATCTTTTTCGAAAAGAATCCTCATGCCTTCGCGGCCTGAGATTGTTCTTCTATCCTGCTTCGCGCCCGTGTGCATTGCACACCCTGCTACAGGTAAAGCTGCTGTATTAATTACTATTAATACATATCATTATAGTTTATAATGTTTTAGACATTAAAATTATAATATTCTTTTGACCACAGACAATTATTACGTGTACTATGCATATTATATAGGTATACATATACATGTATGTGTGTCGTATAGTGTGTGTAAATAATTTAATTTAATTGATAATTACATGAAATAAATAGTTTTTCGCATTCAGAAAAAATTAAACTATTTTTTTGGTTTTTTTAAAGAAGCTATAATTTTTTTACAAAATTGATACACAGAAACATAATTCTTTATGCATATTGTATTATAATCCTCAAAAATGGATTCTTCCGGATTTCAAGAATAATCCTTATAGATTATAAAATTGGCGAGAATATTCAGTCAGGTGCTAAAGAAGGAAATGGAAGAAACCCCAATATTAGATCTTCTTGGAACTGTTTTTAAATAAATTTTGGAATCTATCAGAGCTATACTTCATATCGATGAATCGGTAAGCATTAATTCTCACAAACATTGCTTTCTTATATTAAAGCAACGTATTAAAAGTAAAGAATATAATAATAATTGCTTCGTAATATGTATTCACTGAGTTACCTGTGTCTATATCACTTGTCTCTGTCTTTTAACGTTATTTGTGTATATTCTACCTTATAATGGGTGCTTTTTGGGTCAGTGTTAAAAAAAATGACATACTCTATACGTGAATATCTTAAATATGTGATGTGGTGTCTATAACCGAAAGCGCGTGTAGGTGTAGGTATCGGCGGGGTGCGGCACGACACGACGCATCTAATCATTAGTAAAGTACTCTAGTATTTTTAATGTTTAAATTCAGCATAGTTACGTCATAATCTTTAAGACTGACCTTAAACGCATCTGATAATTATATTTTTTTTAGGAATTGAGAGTTTATATTTTTAAATATAAACTCTCAATTCAAAAATTGTTGAAAGGGACCAAAATTGTTCTCTCTTTTGGGTTTAATATAAAGGCTTAACGCGCTCTCGACTTAAATATTAAAAAAAATATATAAGGAGTATATTGTTAAAAAAATTAAATCGATACCCTTGTTTAAGTGTGTATAAGATGAATTATTGACAAATTAAATATTTGTTATTATTCATTTGCATAATATTTAAAATACAAGTTTAATGTTACAATTGTGGTTTTAAATTTCTTGCCGTGGCTAAGTTAAAAAAAATGTGTATATAAAAGTGCATAAGGAGATTAAAATATGTATAGAATTTCTCATAATATATCAGTATATCGTGTCCTTTATATCATGTTATATCTTAGTATTCTACTGTGTATCTTTTGTGATCTTTACCTGTTGTACCTTCTTGTCCGTGATGCTACATTAAATATGTTTTTATTAATTGATTGTAAAATTTATTTCTCTCTGGTTTCGTTTTAATGGTTTGGCAAATAAAACATTAAAACTAAAAGAAATTTAAATAAAAATGAGCTTATCAATTGCAGTACTGCTATAAATGGCCCACTACTTTGTCAAAGTGACTATTTCTTAGAGGTCATTAATTTTAACTCAATAAGTAGTGTAGATGCGAAAGAAGTGTGAACAGAAATAAGGAGTGGCAAGATTGCACAAGTCCTTATCCATTAGTCCAAATTATCTTTCTTCGTTGATGAGATGTGGCACAACTCATCAACGAAGGAAACTTTGGAAAGGAAGGATAGTAGGTACCAGAAGGAAAAGGATAAGTATACCTACGTTTCAATATACTACAGATAATGATTTTTAGTATTAGTAAAACGCTAATTATGATGACCTATTTGCAGCTTTTAATATCATATGGTTCCTTAAAGTTCTTTAAGAAATCAACGTTTTGTCTAGCGCCGCCACTGTTAATATTAGAAAACGAGTCATTATTTACTTGAAATTCTGAATTCAGGTAATAATTAAAAGACAATACATTTGTATAAAATATGTAACTTACATTAAAATAACAAAAAATATTTACAAACTAACAACTAAATTATTTTTACGATTTATTTTTCAGATTTTTTAGTAATACATTTATTAGTCGTTTCTGAAGGCGGTTTGATTCATTAGGGGTCATAATCATATCTGCTTTGACTTGTTCGAAATTAGATTTAATATCACCAATAAGCATCATGACCTTTATTTTGAATAACCTTGATTGTTCCTCTGTCATTGTTTCAATATCCGGGATCAGACTCATTAAGAAATACTGCATTGACTCTGTATTTGTCTTGGGTATTGTAGTACAGTTTTGGATTAATTTATTCTCGCTTTCTTCATAATTAGCAGTTTTTTGATCCCCAACACATTTTCTTTTCCGCAATGGTGATTCCGGTTGGTATTCATAATGTATCTCTTCATCATCATTTTCTTGAAATCCATCGATTATCGTTACTGGGGTCTCATCTTTGACTGTACATATTTGAAAGTCTGCATCATTTTTACTTGCATGTGTATGGTCTTCTTTAGCCTCGTTACTTAACGGTTTCATAAATGGTAATATAAAGTTTAAGAATGGAGTTAGGTAGTATGGTTTTCTTGGTCTATCACTCGGTCTTAAACTTCTGAGAAGTGAACTGCGTATATTACGCCATTTTTCTTTACAATCTGATACTGCAAAAAAACAGAAAATTTATTACTTTTTACCCGACTACGGCGAAGCCAAAAGGAAGGGTTATGATTTTGGCAGTTTATGTATGTATGTATGTTTATATGTGCCACTCTAGCGCCTAAAATACTGAACCAATTTTCATAAATTTACATGGGTGGCGACCACGGTTCTACTTGACCATTTTTATACCTATGCATTTCTGGGTTTCCATTTGAATTATTTTCTTGTTTCGTCCTTTTCAGACCACTTTTTTAAGCAGTCGGGTTATAGTTTTTAAACTTTATTTTTTATAAAATATGATTAAAAATGATATAAAACAGGATATACCCTGTTAGCTATAGCTTAATGAATATATAGCTTAATTATTAAATATTTAATTGAAAAGAAAATAATATACAAATTTAAGTGTACCAATTTGATTTAATTTTTATTCATGCATTATCTCAATCAAATCCTTCAGAATATTTAAGGACATGAATTTTTATTCCCTACGTATGACGTAATTTGCGTGCATATTCTCTCATACACAATTAGTATGAAAAGAAGGGATAAAATAAATATAAATTATATATTCCCGCCAATAATTTATGTTTCTAATTTCCTAAATTAATTAGTTGCATTTTAAAACGAAGTTAAATTTTGTACAATACTTTATTTCTTAAATCTATTTATACAAAATATTACCATACATTATCTTTTTAGCTTAAGGCTTATAATGATATAAGCCAAAGAACAAAGCTGAAACCAATAAACTACTAACAAATACATATCTCCATATCCAGTATTATATTATCGTAAAGTATATTTTAAGTTATATATTTAAAAAAAAGGTGGCGGCCCAAGTAACAGCTGCAACCTAGCGGTATGCCGCGTGTTGTCTGCTGACGTGTTCCCACTCCCCTCCCGCGCCGCTACCGCGTCACCCGCTCAGCTGTGACGTAGCGTCGGCGCGGCGTCGAGGACACGAATTGATGTTTATGTTTTTACCTTATTCATTTATATAGGGTAGTAATAACCAGTTTGAATTATAACTTACCTTTTAAATCAGTTTTCGCAGCCACAGAAGCCCACGCAGCTTCATTGAGATCTTTTCGAGAATATTCAGGTAAAAAATTGTTATACAGACATTCATGTTTCTCTACTTCTTGCACAAAACGTATTTCTGACGACATTTCGACGCGGCTGGCGACTAGTGTACAACTGGTATGAAGCGTGCGAGAGGCACTTCTGGGTGAACAGTGTGCTGCCTCCCCGCACCGCACCGCACCGCACCGTGCCGCGTCGATACCCTGTAGCGTTGGACGGTCGTGTGCTCTTCGGGTGCGTTCGGTAATGCCGATTACCGAGATAATGTCGAGTTCATTTACATTAATCACTACAACGGTCAAGGTGAATCAACTTTATACATTTTTAACTAGCTGTGCCCACGACTTCGTCCGCGTTTCATCCCCTATTCCTTAATGTTATTTTACACCCTCAAGGGTAAAACTTTAACGAACTTTGAATGTCATATTTATTTATATGGAATCAATAGCCTAAAAAATAACCTAGCTCTAAAAATGACGATACTTACATACAACTTTTCATCATTCCTTTCAACCTTACAAACCTTTATTCGCATTAAAAAGTAGCATATGTCCTTACTGAGGCTCTCGACTATCCGTATACTAAATTTCATTTGAAATGGTTCAGACATTTTCGCATTTATAATATTAAGTAAGGATTAAATAATAAATATATTATATAAAATCATTTAGAATTCTTTTTTTTATTATTAATACAATTATTATTATATCTATTTATTTTATTATTAGTAGTTTTTTTAATTGTTTTTTTTGGTAAAAAACTTGATTTGACTCAATATAATACTCTATTTTTTTAAAAGCTCTTCACTATCTTTTTTTAAAAGACATTGTTAAGGAAGAATACTGAGTGACACACATCACACATCTAGCATGAAATAAAAACGGAAGGAAGTTTTTTCAGCGCTATATTCTGAACAGTTGAACACGCGTTCACTTGTACTATGATATATCTATGTACTAATATATAAAACTGAAGAGTTTTTTTTATTTGTTTGCTTGAACGCGCTAGTCTCAGGAACTACCCATTTATCGAGGAAGGCTATAGGCTATATATCATCACGCTACGACCAATAGGAGCAGATGATCACGGGCACGAAGTCGCAAAGGTCGGAGTACAATTATATATTTAAAACTTAAATCTTCCTCTTATACCAATATTATAAATGTGAAATTTTGGATGTTTGTTACTACAATCGCACAAAAACGGCTGAAAGAGTTTCAATGAAAATTGGCACAGAAACTTTATAATCTGGATTAACACGTAGGCTATATTTTTATCCTATTATAAATAATTCGGGCAAGTGCGATAGTGGAACTCGGGCTCTGAGTATACCGTACAATTTCAATAAAAGGACAAACAGATAGTGAAGTTTTGATTTTCGTGTGCGGGTTAAAATATTATCAAAAATAATATTTGGAGGCATTTATTCTCGACATTAGTAATAAGTATTTCAATTGACATATTTATAATTACTTACAAAAAGAATATAAGAAAATATGATAACAAAACAAAAATATGCAATAAAAAATAATTTCACTAAAATAATTTTAAAGTCAGTGAGCATACCTATATCAATAAAATATAATTGCCAAATATAGAACCTCCTTTTTTGGAGTCGATTAAAATATTTGTCATTTAACAACTTGTCATATCGTCAACAGCCGTTGCTTAGGATTCGCGTTGATATAGCTTTAGATTCATTTCACACGATACGACGACAAAAACGTCGGCGATTTTACTAACATTGGAATATGTTATAAATATACACGTCTTCGGCACAGATTCAAGCCCTGATGAACGTTAAGCTAGAGGGCAAAATTTGAATAAATGGAAGAGGTTCCTTACTTTAAATCTTATTCCCCAGTCTAAAAATTAAAAATCTAATAAATTATATAATGGAATTTATATTTTACCAAATAATCTTATTTACAAATTATTTCTTTTTTTCTTGGAATAAATTTATGTAAAGTTTGTAAATTTCAATTTCATAATATTAAACTCGTTAATTAGAATTAAAACGGTAAAAATATTTTATATCTGTAGCGAGGGGAAGCATATTGTATAATATATTCGAATATTACTATAATCGCAAACATCGACTTTTTTCAAGTCTGCATATCATGTGGAATGCCCTATAAAAAAACTACTTGATATCACTTTAGTATAAATGGCTATATTTATTGATTACTTATATTTAGAAGTTAGATTTTTTCACAGATTCAAGATATTATAGACTTACATGTTTAGTATAACTTCACGTATTCTTCAAATAATGCGTGAAAACCTAAATATATAAAAGATTATTTTTTTCGTGATGTAACTAAAAATTGCCATTTTTAGGATTTTCCCCAAACTAGTGCTATATGACCTTGCTTCTTGCCAATAATCATATTCCTAGGTCAAAAGACGAAGCCTGGGAATTATGATTTATCTCGAAAATCAAAATTACAATACATGAGATAAAAGCGGCTGCGGCTTTTCATTAAATTGACATAGCAGTTTGATATTTTTACATATTTGCGGAACTAGAGATTAGATTATTTTGTATAAATTTCAACTTGATGTCTGCACTTTTTTCTGAGAAAAAGGGTATTGACAGTAAAAAAAAGTGAGTGTGTAGTATGTATGTATGAAATGAAAATAAAAATGTACAGTTTTTTAATTTTATCCTTTATTTGTGCTTTGAGACCTTACTTCATGCTAAATTTCACGACGCAAGGTCATTGGGAAGTATCTTATAATTATATCAGTGACCACAATAACGGTCATATATTTTCAATGTGTGGACCTAGACGTTTGAAGTTTTCGCAAGGTACCGCAGTCTTGAGTATTTTATATTAATTTCAACGTGATACCTTCACGCGATCCTGAGAAAAAGGGTCTTGACAGACGTTAAGACGGACAGACGGACAACGATGTGACCTTATAGGAATAAGGGTTCCTTTTTTTCTTTTAAGGTACGGAACCTTGAAAGTGAGATCTCATGGAAAAGAGGTCACAAAGATCAAAGTATTTAAATGAAATATTGCATACATATTCCTTTCAAGCTGGTATAACTTAGTTAAAATACTTTTTTCTCTGGAGGAGTTACTTGGTGCATGAATGTCTTAAAATTCAAAAAAAGAAAAAGTAAGTAATCAATTTTCTTTAAGTAAAAGAAGAAGCATATTTAAAACTTCAGAAAGTTTAAATTTATTCTATAAATATAACCGGCTGAGAAATATTAATTTTATCTTTTTCGCTCCAGAATGTTGCTTAACTCTGCAAGCTCCAGCTTAATAAACAGAGTAAAATATTCAAAAATAGAACAAAAACCACTTTAGAAAGTACTTAGAAAGAGCAAATTTTCAAAACTTAAAACAAAGAGTGCCTCCATTACAACATAATTCAGCTAGCTCATAATTCTGTCAATTCATCGCGAATTGGGTTAAGAATCTCGTTTCCACTGCGCCGCACTCGGGTAATAATGTTTTTGGCAACAAAACTTTAGACATTGACTCTCACAGTTACGATTTTTAATGTCAATATGCTTAGAAGAAGAAGACGTCCACCTGTAAATGAGAACTGTCGATCATACACTTTGATATGGAACGGAAATAAGAGAGAACTGAATACATTTAATTTATTTGGTGGTTTGATTCTGTAAAAACTGTGCTTCTTTTTAACTTCTCTTTTATTAACTCTTTGAGGTTTGTACAAATAGTACCTATCCAAAGTAGAATTTAGGCATCAATATCGATGGAACTATTATTAAAAATTAATTAAAAATTATTAAAAATCACCTAGCCTATGAAACTATGCTGAATATTTCTATATATAAGACTTCTTTGTGACACTTGGTAGTTGGATCACATGGTGGTCATAAGACAGTCGGGGATCAACTGCCACGAAGAAGCAGCAAAGGTTAATAGTAGTCTAAAATGTGTAAAATATATTTTTGATATGTGCTGGATGTACAGTGTACACATATGACACAGACTATCTGTGTACATTATGTAAATAGACGCTAACGTTATTTTCATAGGGACCTCACTTCAATAATAAATAAAGCAACGAATGAATGGCTTTTAAGAAACGTATATATAAAATATATAAAATGTTTGTAGATACTACTCCAGCAGATCCATGAAATGAGACATAAAAAAGTGTCCAAGGAATTGTCTGCAATCACAATTATAAACTTGTAAAGGAGTTCGCGGACTCAAAAGTAATAAAAAACACTACTTCAAATGGTAGAATTGATGAACATTTTAAAATGAAACACAATTTATAACACTCCCTCGTTACTCATAATATAACGATCCATAAAGATCACGTGCACGTCCATGTCGTTATTATGACAAATGCGAAAATTATACATAAAATGAAGCTATAAATTTTAGAACATTTGGATAATAATTCTAGGAACCTTGTTGTTTAGTGAAACTATAAATTGATTTGGAAATTGAAAAGTAATTTATTATATTTGGGGAAAAATTACGCCTTTGCAAAGGTGGTCCCTATCAAATTGATTGTTTTATAAATATGGCTTTTGTCCGCACTTTTCCTCTTTTTTTCATTCTTTTTTATATCAATCGAGCACAACTACGAAAATTATAAATTATCAAAATATAGATGTAGTGGATGTAGCCAGTGGAGAAGTAACATAATTATATCACATATTTTTAACAATAACATAGATTTTTGACTATTAAAGCCATAAAGAAGATATCGATACACCTATGCATGGGTTGGTATTGGCACAAAGGCCACATACCTGCATGTTTTCGTGAAGGTAATTTTGCTATCTACTTGCCACCAAATAGTGCTACAATATAAAAGTTGCATAGCGATAAAACAAACTAAAGTAACAGTAACCCAAGCTTCTTTCATTGTTAAGTAAGTGTGAGTTATAGTCGAGACGCAGACTAACAGTATGACTGCGTAGATAGAATATCCTCCTGGGGGTTATACTTTAGACACAGTGCTTCAACATTACTGCTAGAATACTCGCGATGTAATAATAAATATTTGATACTGAAATAGGCAGCGTATTTTTGGCGTATAATTTCTAAAATAAAATGTTACTCAGATTAATGTTCCCGACATATAACTAACAGGCTGAATTAATGTTGCCAGCATCATAACTAACAGAATGCTACTCAAATTAGTGTTGCCGACATCATAATAATCACAATACAAAACAAACTTTAGCTACTTCCCTAGTGTAATGTCTTACGGCATTCTACTTTGGGGTAACGCAGCCGACTTAAACCCGATTTTTGTACTGCAGAAGAGGGCTATTCCCGCAATCTATGGTCTCGGTTCTAAAATATCTTTAAGAGATAAATTCAAAGAAATTAATATATTTACCGTTGCTTCACAATACATTTTTGAAAATGTTATGTATGTATTTAAAAATATTTATTATTTTATTAGAAATAGTGACTTGCATGACATCAACACTAGGAACAAACACAAACTTGTTATTCCTACTACTCGATTGAGTAGAATTAGTAATTCTTTTGTTGGGCGATTGGCGAAAATTGGCATTAAAAAAAAAATAAAAAGTAAAGTATCCAAAAGAAATAGTCCCGCTGAGTTTCTTGTGCTCATTCTTCTCAGGTCTGGGTTAGGTCGTTTCCGAAAGTGTGGTAGATTCCGACGTTCAATAAAAGAATGTAAATTCCAATATTGCATAAAAAATTTTTACTTTCACCGAATATTTTATAGGCAGATTTTCTGTTGATTCCTGGTATTAATCTTACAGCCCTTTCTATCACACATCAGCTGGTTTATTTGATATGAAATATTTGACAGCCCTTCCAGCTCATGGGAGGCGGTTAAAAGCTCATCAAAAAGTTCATAATTAATTTATCTCCTGAGGCCACGTACGTGTACGGTTTGATAACGAAGGCTAACAGCTTCCTGACCCGACCAATTTAGTTCATAATTCATACTGTGATGAAAGTTTAACTATTTATCATATTATCTTTCAATGTTTTCATGTTTTAGTTATAGTCAATTCAATCACGGCCTGCTTTTTATTTTAACATATTTTGCGCCGTCACGGATAGAACTATCTATAACGACCTGCCCTTGTTTTACTAATAAATCAAATCAGATGAACGAATGAATTAAACGATACAAAACGAAACATTTTCCTCCTCGCTCACTTTTTTCTTCCTCGCCCACATTTTCTTTATCATATTCAATATCTTTGTTTTGGTCAGTCTGAGTAGCTTGTCTATTGTAATTTTCTACTACGTTATGATAATCAAGCCGTAAATTATCTTTCAGTAGTGACCGGCATATATGTCGTAATCGCATACTATGTTTTGGTCTGCTTCTATTATAATACATATTTATGTAAGCTACATTTCAAATTTGCTTCATAAAAATCTTAACTCATAATTTGGTTTTTTTCATTTAACGCGCCGTTATATGGTATTTCACTTATAAGAATATTTGTATGTTTATTATTCTAAAATAATCGGTTTGTCTCAGTTGAAATATATCCGGGATATGAAAGGATCCATATTATTAGCCTCCCCTAGTATAATGACAACATAATTTTTAAATAACTTTTAACGTTGTTTCAGAACGTAGTATATTTAACTTTGCACCTAGTTTAGATAAACAAGCAACTTCAAATATATCACCTATTAGGCTTTTTAATAATCTTTGCATTCCTTTCCTTCGTTGGTCGGTGGGAAGCACAACTATTTTTTTTGTTCATGACTTAGGAGATTTTCATTCCCTTTGCGTTTATCCTCTCCTACCTGTCTTTTGGTCATATTCATATTTTGTATCTCTATATATTGTATCAGTGTTATTACACATAATTTTATTATCAAACGATTTATTTAAAATGTCTTAATTAGTTGTTTCCTGTTTAAATTCTTCTATGTTAGATCTTTCAGAGAGTTCCATATTTATAATTATATCTTTTATTATTATCTTTGGTTTGTTCCTCCGACTTGGTAAAAGTTAAGTTTATCGGCGTATTGTTGGTAATTATAGACTTTCTCTTCTTCTTTCTTACAGTTCTAGGAGTTGCATATATATACTTCATCTCAGCTGCATATTTTTGAAGTTCATGTTTTCAATCTCTTGATGAGCGCTATAAAGCTCCTTATTAAGTTCTTTTATTTTATCCTTTACACATGTTTGTATTTCGTTTAGTGATGTTTCTGGTAGAGTCAATATTTTTGTGTCGAGGAGTGAAACGTTTGATTCTGATATATTACTTAGAGACATTGATTTTCTTTCTTCGTTGTATAATATTATCTTCGTCTAAAGTATTAGAGATTCTCTCTTCTCTAAAATAATGGCGGTACAATCTAGTGGTTATAATCCACGTGTTGATATTGTAAACCGCAAATTTTTTGCCTTCTTATTCGACACTTGCACTATCCGCTACATGCAAAATGTCAGTCGAGTGCGATTGGCGATTGGGCGTAAGTAAAAAAATCTCAAAGACTCGGGATAACGAACTCAAATTTTGACAGAATTATTTTTATTTGTTATCAAAACGGTATGTAAAAGTACGAAAAAAACCTCGCGGGTGCAAATTGCTAATTAATATAAATCTTTCACTTCCTTTTTCATTTATTCGTATAAATAAAAGAATATCCAAAGAGAGAATAAATACCAAGAGATTACCATGGGATGAACAGATCAGTTCCTAACTTTGTTGAACGGCGTATATAGAACACGTAACATAAATTTATGGAGCTTGTGTACGGTGAGATTTCAAAAATGTCCGATCAAAAAGAGAATAACTGTATTTTTTTTTTAAAAGATTACTAGCAGCATGGATCACATGCTACTAGTATTCCCTTTACCCCTCCTAATAAGCTAATAAATAGCTTGTGTAGGAGTGGGCCACGCCATTAGTCCAATGTCCGGGATTTGAACCCACGACTTGTTGATCGTGAATCCAACGCCCGAGCCACTGAGCTACTGACGCTTCAATGTATTGATGTTCGAGTATATTAAATTAATAATTTTTGTGCCAAAACTTCCCCAAAATCAAGCAAATTTTTAAGATGTTACAATACTTTATAGTTTTGACTATAATATCACATCATCGAATGATAGGCGCATAGCAAAATTATTTTATCATATTTTTATGTTTATTGATCTTAGTAATACCAATTTTTTCACAGTACAGTTTTGTAATAAACAGTTTATAAAACTGTTGTAAGTTTGTATATCAAGTAATCAATTACTGGCATAAAACATGTTTTCCGTTAAATATTAATAAAATGATTTTTTTAATTTGTTATGTAATTGATTAAAAATATGTTATTAGAATTTTCTTGACATGAAAACGAGACCTTATTTATTTAATTAAAGTTTAAATGTTGTCATAATAATTCATAATAAGATACCTGAAACTTATTACTTGGACGGTAGACGCAAACAAAGCCGCAGCTCTAGTTATATATAAACTTAGACGTTAACTGCTATGACTGGATGATATTGTAGTACTCAGGTGGAGCGCAATTGAACACCCGTTCCATTTATCTAGACTCAGATAAAACTAATTAAATTTTCACTCACGTCCAGGCTATTTAATGTTACTTAGTAAGGAATTCAGTTCAGAGTAACGATCGTTCTGCGCTTAATAAAGTTACAGTGTATAGAAAGTCAGAGAAAAAGTAATAAATACATTTTAGCAATCTGGAGCATTAAATGATATGTATTCTCTTTTTGGTTGATTTACGCTTATTCAAAGACATGGTTAAATTTTTTTATGGTAGATATGGCGCAAACGAGCAGAGGGTCCATCTGATGGTAAGTGGCCACTTTCGCTTATGCGTTGCATCCTCGAAGATAGAGTGGGGAGGAGGAGGGAAGAAAAAATGCTGCAGTTTCAGCGAACCCTGAGCAAGAGCCCAGAGTCCATTAGATCCGCAGCGTTAATGGGATGGGAGAGGGAGGGGGTAAGTCTGGCCCACATACGGCTCGACCGGAACGCATCTATGACACTTGGTCGCAAGCCAGTTAGGGAAGATCCCCTACCACCAAGGTGGTGCAGGGTTACTCGGCTCTTTCGAGATACTCTCCCAGCGGCAGAGGGAAATAGTTTTCTAATCCGTCCCCTCATGGGTGTTCTAAATTTAAAAAATAAAACATGTAAAGAAGTTTTCATTAAGGTAAAATTTTAAATCTTATAAAATATCCTTCAAAAACACAAAAACTTAACTCTGCAAATAACAACTTGTAGTAAATTATTTATACTTTACTACAAGTTGTTATTTCAGAGAAAAAGTAATAAATACATTTTAGCAATCTGGAGCATTAAATGATATGTATTCTCTTTTTGGTTGATTTACGCTTATTCAAAGACATGGTTAAATTTTTTTATGGTAGATATGGCGCAAACGAGCAGAGGGTCCATCTGATGGTAAGTGGCCACTTTCGCTTATGCGTTGCATCCTCGAAGATAGAGTGGGGAGGAGGAGGGAAGAAAAAATGCTGCAGTTTCAGCGAACCCTGAGCAAGAGCCCAGAGTCCATTAGATCCGCAGCGTTAATGGGATGGGAGAGGGAGGGGGTAAGTCTGGCCCACATACGGCTCGACCGGAACGCATCTATGACACTTGGTCGCAAGCCAGTTAGGGAAGATCCCCTACCACCAAGGTGGTGCAGGGTTACTCGGCTCTTTCGAGATACTCTCCCAGCGGCAGAGGGAAATAGTTTTCTAATCCGTCCCCTCATGGGTGTTCTAAATTTAAAAAATAAAACATGTAAAGAAGTTTTCATTAAGGTAAAATTTATATAGGAGCGGGAGCGGGGGGCACGTTGTTACAATTTTTAGATAATTGTCAATACGACAAAAGCTATCAAATAATTTATACATTTGATTGCTTTAATGCTTTAATCATTTTTTAATAGTTGAATATACATAATATTCAACTATTAAAAAATGATTGAAAAATTATTAAAATTTATGTAATTTTTTCACAATGGACAATTTAACCAAAAAAGTAGATTGTAACAACTTACCCCCGATTTGGGGCTATTTGTTACATCTTCGGGGTACGATGTTACGGAAGATAAATAAACAAAATCAATGATAAATCATATCTTTTTATTATTTCAAAACGTTATAAACAAAAGAGATCACTTTAAACAGTCTTCTAACATTTATGAGTATTTATAATATATATATAGTAATTCTTAAAGTTTTTTTGTAGAAAAATAACATAACTTTGGCAGGAACTTTTAAATCTTATAAAATATCCTACAAAAACACAAAAACTTAACTCTGCAAATAACAACTTATAGTAAATTATTTAGAAAAATAACATAATTTTGGCAGGAACTTTTAAATCTTATAAAATATCCTACAAAAACACAAAAACTTAACTCTGCAAATAACAACTTATAGTAAATTATTTAGAAAAATAACATAACTTTGGCAGGAACTTTTAAATCTTATCAAATATCCTACAAAAATACAGAAACTTAACTCTGAAAATAACAACTTATAGTAAATTATTTAGAAAAATAACATAACTTTGGCAGGAACTTTTAAATCTTATAAAATATCCTTAAAAAACACAAAAACTTAACTCTGCAAATAACAACTTATAGTAAATTATTTAGAAAAATAACATAACTTTGGCAGGAACTTTTAAGTCTTATAAAATATCCTTCAAAAACACAAAAACTTAACTCTGCAAATAACAACTTATAGTAAATTATTTAGAAAAATAACATAACTTTGGCAGGAACTTTTAAATCTTATAAAATATCCTTCAAAAACACAAAAACTTAACTCTGCAAATAACAACTTATAGTAAATTATTTAGAAAAATAACATAACTTTGGCAGAAACTTTTAAATCTTATAAAATATCCTTCAAAAACACAAAAACTTAACTCTGCAAATAACAACTTGTAGTAAATTATTTATACTTATTTAACTAATTTTTTAGCAAATTATACTACTTTGGATTCGAACATTTCTTAAGGCACTTATTTTATAAAAAAATATATAGTTATTTATATATCTAGAGGTATGTAACAATATCACATACTTACTAATATAAAATTAGTCTTCATCAGAATTGCAATTAATGCAAATGAATGAGTGAACGTTTCCCGTTACACATTTGACATGGGCCCACATTTTGCACTCTAAACATTCTACCCAATCTTCCTTTTTAGAGGAGCTGTAACTTTCGCTACACACCAAACAAAACCATTCATCAGTATCAGAATCTGAATCGGAAACCAAAATGTTTTTCTTCACCTTATCTTTTCCTTCTTCGCTCATTTTCGATGACTTTCTTTTACCTTTTCCTTTGCCTTTTCTTTTCTTTTTGTCACACGTTTTTTTGGTCTTGGCCAGTTTTTCATCATACTCTTTTTTTAATGAGTATTTTTCAGGTGTGTCGGTTAACACAGCGGATTTGCGTTTACGACGACTATGGATGGATTGTTTTCGAGCTTCTGCCTTGGGAAAAGGTCTTATTTTTGAAGGTGAAAAATTTTCAAATTTATATACCATACCAGATGGACCTGGTATCGATAATTCCATTTCATTTTCTTTTTGAAAACTTGGCGAATCTGGAGTCGGTAATGTAGTTAAACATTCTATATCTTGCGGAAAAACGGGGTTTGGAGAAGGTGAAACAGTAATATTTTTAGTAGTATCAGGTGTTGGATTTGCTGCTGTTTCGATTGCCTGTATGATTTCATTGGTGCTTATGTTCAGTTGAGGTGCAGAATCTAACAATTCCGGATTTTCCAGGTCCAATGTCAAATTGGAGATGTTCTGCGAGGACGTGGGATAATCTGTTTCTGGATTGGGGCGATCAGTGACATAAGAAGGTGCATAGTCACTGTCTTGAAAAATGTCAGGATTGAAGGGCCATATCCCTGTTGATCTAAATCCACTCATGATATTTGCAGGATTTAGGGCCAAAGGCCAAAGCCAAATCTTTCACCACGGCAGGGAGATCATGAATAGTCATTGTTTTTCCAGGATGATTATACATCCAGGTTGTCTGTGCTCGATTAAGGTGGTTTTTAAAAGGACCATAAACTCCTACATCTAATGGTTGTAAATTGTGAGAGCAGTGCGGTGGAAATGACAGCATGATTATGTTGTTTACTTTGGCTTTCTCAACGACGTGATAATTTACATGTGAGCTGTGGTTATCCAGCAGGAGGAGAACAGGCTGTTCAGTGGAAGGCTTGACATGTTGAATAAAATGATCCATGAATTTTAAAAATTCTGCTTCCGTCATCCATCCCGATGAATTACCCGCTCCAATCGCATCTGATGGTCCAGCACGAAGAAAAAGATCCGTATATCTCATTCTGGGAAACACGAACATCGGCGGAATTGAATTTCCAGCAGCGTTTATGGCACATGCAAGTGTTATAAGTGTTCCTCTTTCGGCAGATGTGATCGCACCGACCTGTTTTTGACCACGGGCAGCAACTATTTTTTAGGCTTGTGTACTGTCGTGAAACCTGTTTCGTCAACGTTCCATATGCGCGAAGCAGTGAATTCATATTTTTGGAGTAATCTTTGTAGTTTGTCAAAAAAATCTTTAACGTTGGTTCTGTTGAACGACGTTGTTCTACTCAAAGATGTAGATTCTGGTGTTCGTAGAGATAGTTGAGGATGTCTATCCATAAAACTTTTAAACCAGCCGGGCCCAGCCATATTATTTTTAAGCCAGCTGGGGGGAATATTTTTTAAATCGAGTTGTACAGCACATTGGTAAGCTAATTTTTGGACTTCTGTTGGTAGTAAACCAAAATATATTTCTGAACTTTTGAGTAGATAAGAGGCTAATTTATGTTCTGTTTCTAGTGAGAATACCAATCTAGATTTAACGTAACCCAATGAGCAACTTTCGTTGTTTCTGTTTTTTCTGACATACCTGGATAAGGACATCGGACACACATTAAACATTCCGCTTGCTTTACGAATGCTCGTTTTATTCTGGAGTACTTCTGCTGCAGCAGATTCATAAACTTCTTGACTAGTTGTACCTCTTTCTGTTTTTCTTTTATAGTTTCTCATTCTGAAAAAAAAATCAAGAATATTAAGAATTAAAAAAAAATGAAGATGTACGGTACAATACAAGGTATCGAAAAAATTGTAACTACCTGCCCCACGGCACGTTTTTTTAATATAAATTGAAGTCACCATTAATGGATATCGATAGTAGAAAAAAATAATATTGCAAATTAAAGGTAGATATATTATGAACGTTCAAGGTTAAAAATTTTGAGAAAATAAAAAATACAGACATCAGGAATCAAAAATTTCGTAAAGGATTTTTTTACTTACTTGGTTGAAATCGAGACACTTGCACACAACCTAGCAGCTTGGCGCTTGGCGGGTCACTGATTGTTTTTATGTAATGGACGATGTTATAAGGAAACAAATGAGTTTAGTTATGTCCACCAAAGAGTTCAAAATCCCGGTAAAAAAGGTGCGTAACTTCTTACCCCTGTAACAACGTGCCCCCCGCTCCCCTATATTACGATACAAGTTTTAGACCCTAAGCTAAACTAAATTATAAAACTTAATTGACCATAATAATAACAACAGGATCAGTTAAAACATTTTTACTTTGTTTACATAGTCGGAATAAATAAAGGCAATTCCTCTAGAAAATAATTAGACCTTAAGGAAATCTTTCTATATTAAAACAGCTTTACAAGGTATATAACAAACTGCCTGTACGCATCTTTTAAACTACGGAACTAATTTTAATGCGATATTCATCAATAGATAGAGTAATTTAAGAGGTAAGTTTATTTTCCTCTTTAAATTTATAATGCATATAGCTTACAGTTCATAATATTAATTTAAGCAGGTACTACGGTAAAATGCAGTTTACGTGTACCTAAACCATCTCCAGGCTAATATCACGCATCACCTAGTTTCGTTGTCACCAATCCTGTTTTGTTTAAGGGAAATTTTCATTGCAAAACTGTTACATTACTCATAATATTAATACCCTTTATATATTTATAAGATTATTCTTCTATTTTATTGGTTGGACGAAAATAAACGTGTGTTGCTCTGTAATTAGAGTTTTATTGGTATTTAATATTTACAAATTATACTAACTTTTTACATCTTACTTTACTAAGCCTTACCTGTAATTAGAGAAACGACATTTAACGTTTATACTTCGTCATTTTTCGCTTATTACCATTTTATAAATCTTAAAATATTTTTATTTTGGTATTCTAACAAACACTTAAAAAATCAGTAAAATACAATATAATGACATATTATATTCTATAAAGTCTATGGAGATTATACAATTATAATAAATACTTAAAATAATATAACTAAAGAAATATATGTCGGGGATTTTAAAACGATGTGAAAAGGGAGATGGAAGGAGGAAAATGGGGAATATTGGGGAACACTAAAAGGGGGTGATGGTAATGAGTGGAATATTGGGTAATCGCAACGTAGATACTCCTATTGAACCGATAAATGATCAAATATGATCTCTAACAATTACGAGAGAAACCTAAGCAGTGCCTTGGACTTGTGACCACGGTGTAGGCTTAAGGATATCCTTTAAGTAATTACAACACTCGCCTCCACTGCTAGGCTCTCTATTTAAACCTAAGGTTAAACGCACATAAACCGAATCTAACACAAGGCTAACCTAACCTAAGGCTAACCTAACCTAACATTGTGTTTACTTAACCACGTGGCAATTACATTGTAATGACTTACGTGACCTTAGTTGGACAGCACTTCCACACTACACTGCACTTGACACTATCACTATCACTAGCACTACTTAGATGATGTTCACTTCTTGAGAGACCGTGCACGACTAAGACTTCAGTTAGACTGTCGATCGCATATAAAGGGTCGAGGCTAGATACTGTCAAAACAACGGAAGTGACTACTACCCCACTCCAACGCCATAGACAACGATAACGATTCGATTAATCGATAATCTTTTACTATGCTCCGACATATATTTCTTTATATATTTACATGATGGGCATCTGTACTAATAATATAAAGAGAAAAGATTTGTATTTTTGTATGTAACGATTTATTGGTATTCTCTTAAAAACTACTAGACCGATTGCAAAAATTCTTTTGTCATTAGGAAGCTACATTATCCCTGAGTAACACAGACTATATTTATTACTAGACGAAAATTAGAGATCCTCAGAAATTCTTACTAAAATCAACCCAAAGTGCAAAATGCGCTGCGGAAAGTATTGATGTTTGAACAAAAAATGTTCTACAATATCTATGTCATCTACATAAAACTTCTCGAGACCATATGTCCAACTATTGTAGTTATGTCACTATAACTACTTTTTTACATTTTAGAAGTTGATAGAAATGCCTTTCAAAATAAGACCATGTTATCCATACCTTTGTATTAATTCTTATCCAAACAAATTATTTCTTATTCGAGACAGTTTCAATACCTGTAGATTACTTTTTGAATTATTGAAATCGGACATTCCATTCAAAAGATATTACGAAATTAAAAATGTCAATGTAAACAAAAAATACGCGCCGGTGTGGCTCCACGCAGCGCAGCGAGTAACGCGGCGAGAGAGGGGACTGAAATGCGGGTGAGTCAAAATGTTCGAAAAAAATTATCGGCGGAACGGGCAGCTAGTACGAAATATAGGGGAACATTACACAAAAATATTATAAATACAATATCATTTATGTAAATTTGATGCATTTAAGACCGTCGTAATTACCATTGTAGTGTTACGAGACTGGATCTAGTATCACTACACAAAATTACTCGCACTACTTTAAAAAATGTCCTCTGTATGAGGACACCCGTCAGATTGTCTTTTAAATCTCTCGAAACAAAAGTTATAATTTGACACGACCGTTGCCCGACTTTGCCCGGGTGCAATTTACCACGTGTATTTAGGTTTAATTTTACATTTTATTCGCTATATCCCTACAAATTTCCCAAAGACATAACGGTCACACAGCTCAAAAAGCACTTCATCACCACATCGATAGATGACGCAATCGCACACTAATTTCTTTAGTTTATATTTCTTTTTTCACGATAAAACATAGCCTATGTCCTTCCCCAAGCTCTAATTTATCTTTGTGCTTTATTAAAATCGGTTCAGTGATTTATGTCGGCGTAAGCGTTGTTTTATCGTCGTTTTAGTAGCGCACGCAAGGAAAGCTCGTTGATTCTCTGCTCCTATGGGTCGTAGAGTGATGTTATATAGCATAATATAATCTGCCTCGATAAATGGAAACTATCCAACCAGAAAATAATTTTTCAATTTGAAGCATTAGTTCCTGAGATTAGCGCATTTAACCAAGCACACAAACAAAATATTTAGCTATTATACTATCTCAAAATGGATTACGCAGCAGCTCTCAGGCTGCATCACTTTTTCTGACATTTCAACTATTATCGTCATATTCCAGTCAATATACACAAAATATTTACAAACTATACACTCAAACCTTCCTCATGAATCATTCTTTTTATTGGTGAAAACTACATGAAAATCCATTCAGTAGTTTTTGAGTTTATCAAGAACATACATGTGGGACTTTGTTTTATAACATGTAGTGATATAATTAAAAGTAACAGAAAGACAGAGGTCATATGTCCGTCAATAGATGGCATAAGTAGGCGAGAAAAGGAACGTTAGGGGATTGGAGCAGATATACGGCAGATATAATTGAAATAATTTATGTAATGACTTGTCGAATGAAGTCAGTTAAGCACAGCCAAGAATCTGAGAAGGAAGGTATCGCAGATTAAAGGTATTGAAAAATATTTATGATTTTCTACTACTCAAAATTTTAAACGCGTTTGTGTCAAACTGTATTTTTTGTGTTGGCCGGAAACAGAACTCAGACAATTTTCAACGGATTTACTTGTAATTTTGAATATATCTTGAAAAAATACATTGTGTATGGAAGTACGTAGGATTTTTTTAACTTGCATAAATAATTTGTTATTGACTGATAATTTTTTAAGCAAAATTTTGACTCTCCGCTTTGGAAACCATTTGGCCAAAAATTAAAATATCGAAAAAATCCCGCGTACTTCTCTAGCACTTATTGTATAGAATAAAAAAATAAAAAAAATATTTTTTTAAATTATCTTGAAAAAACGAAGACGTCATCATTTTGAAATCAATCACTTCAAAAAAAATTGAGTACAAAGTTACTGATACATATAATAAATACTTTTAGTTGGAATGTCGATCCATTTTGTAGTATTTCTAAAAAAAATTCTAAATAGACATTTTTTTGACCTTTAGAGTGGCTTTGGCGTTTGGTTAGTTTGTGATTTAAAGTATTACCAACGTTTTATTTCAGGTAGAAAGTTGCAAGTTACTTTTAAAGCTCCAGTGACAATCGAGCTTTAATTGCATAGGGTTGACGTGAGGAGGTCGATTTAGGCGTCATCGTCAGCGTCGGTGGCAATCTGACGGCAATTAACACGGAGCTCGTACAATATATTGTGTTGTACCTACGTGATTACAAGCCTACACGCCTGCAGGCTACAACGTATATTACCTATGTTTAGATGTTTACAAAATACTAGAATATTCACACAGTTTATACAACATTGATTTATTTTTATTGGTCATAGTGTTTTAGAGAGAGTACTATCATTACTGTAAAAGAGTAAAAGACTATCGTTGTCCTGCTGTGTGATAAAACATTTTATTAAATTTGACTAATTTCTGCTGCTCCGATTTTTTTCTTCCGATACAATGAAATGATCCTGATAAGCAAGTGACTCGAATTGCATTAAAAAAAATTTAATCTATCACACTCATTTCTATGGATTATTGAAACTTGACTAAAAGCACTTAATAGTTCCTGTTAGCAACACTGTTTATAAAGTAGTAGTAGCGGGTAGATCATTTTATATATGTCAAGTGTACCGACATGAAGACAATATATAACCTTTGGTGCAATAGATTAGTCTCAGTCTCTCTGGTGTTTTCGTGCAGTGAACATGGAAGTTAGTGTTATAGTGTCGTAATTAAGGTTACCCTTCTCGAGGTCCACGTGAGTTTACTTTATTATCTATTGTCGTTAGCGAGGTCAAGTGGTGGAGGTGAGATTTAATATATTATAAAAGAGCTCTTTAAACCTGCTTCTGGATCCCAAGTTTGATTTGGGATTAAACCTACAACTATATGTATAGTGAATCCAAAACAAAAACCATATTAACAGTCGGTTTAATATTGAAATTGTTTAATTTTAATTGTATTTATTTTTTTGGTGAATAAACCAGAGAGACAAAATATTTAATACTGAAAACGCACAGATTTTAATTTAAAATTTTAACTATAAAAATAAACGAAAAATTGAACCGAAATTCACTGTAATAAACTTTTTCGTATATTTTAAATTATTTCGTTATAACATTAGCTTTAAAGCTTTGCTTAAATCCTGCTGTGAAATAAACAAACAATAGTTTCAGTTTGTCTAGCTTCAATACGGTGCTCGACTCGACATAATCAGAAGAACTTCTCGAAAAACTAGAAACTGTGAGAGATTTAAAATAAAACTTAACTCTTAATTTACTAATTTCAAGTATTAAAACTGCCGTGTTTATTAAATTTATTTTCTCGAGGAAATTATGTATTAACTATATTGTGTAAAGTATTTTTAGATCTCATATTTTTTAAGTTAGTTAAATTTCTAGTCAATTACTAAAAAAATGTTTTCTGAACAGTCTGGACCAATACAAAGATTTAGTTGGAATATATTATCTTGGCAATGATACTACTTTTATCCCTTTTTCATATTAAACATGAAAAAGTTGACTGATAAGAGATCATTTTCACAGTCAGAATTTTCTAAGATAACTATTAAATTAAAAAAAAATATTATCCCTGGCTGAAACTCTTGGCTTTAACACAGTACTGAACACAACACAGTATCGATATTTTTTTTTATGATAGATAAGGGACAAACGAGCAGACGGTCCACCTGATGGAAAGTGGCCACCGTCGCCCATAGACATCGACAAAACTAGAGAGTATCTCTTGTTTTGTCAAAGCGTTGCCGCCTCGAAGATAGAGTGAGGAGGAGGGGCGAAGAGAAGACTGCTGCGGTTTCAATGGACCCCGGGCAAGAACCCGGTGTTCATTGGAATCGCAGCAGTAATGGGATGGGAGAGGGAGTTATAGATCTGGCCCACATGTGGCTCGGCCGGAACGCGTCAGAGACACTTGGCGGTCGGATTCGCATGCTGATGGTCGCAAGCCAGTCGTCAACATTCCAAAAATATATGATCTCTAACAATTACGAGACAAACCTAAGCAGTGACTTGGACTTGTGACCATGGTGTAGCCTTAAGGAATTTCTTTAAGTGATCACGACACTCGCCTCCACTGCTCAGGCTCTCTGTTTAAACCTAAGGTTAATCTCACATAAACCTAACCTAACACAAGACGTGACAACTACATTGTAAGGTACTCACGTGCCCTTGATCGGACAGCAATGCACTGCACAACATTAACACTATTCAGAGACTACTTCACTTCTTGAGAGACCGCGCACGGCTAAGACTTCAGTTCAGCAGTTCTACTATAATATGCATGACTACTACCCTACTCTCACTACTTCTCCGACAGATATTTTGTTCATTTGTTTCGGTAAAAAAAAAAATTCCAACAAATGTAATGTCGTCACATATACGGCGGAATAACATAATTCCCTGTTTTTGTCTTATTTGTTAAATAAATACATATGGCTATTCAACCGTATACACCTAGGACGTCATTTGTCGATTTTTCATTACCGGGCTCATATTTAAAAAAAATATGAAATTTTGTCAATTATTATATAATATAACATTAAGCTATAAAACTAGAGCTTTTAAAATATAATAAACTAGAGCAAAGTATTTAAACAGTTAAGCTAGCGAAGTGCATGTTTATTATTATACCACTCCAGTAAGGAGCTCTAAAACTGGGTAAACACGTAAGAGGAAATAAGGAGCTGTGTTTCATGCAACGGATTTGATATAAGCAACCATAACTAGTATAGTGCACTTCGCACGCTTTCTATCTCTAGTATAATATGCATGTACTATACATATAAACCTTCCTCTTGAATCACTCTATCTATTAAAAAAAGACGCATCAAAATCCGTTGCGTTGTTTTAAAGATCTAAGCATTTATATGGACAGAAGGACAGCGTGGAACGACATTGTTTTATACTATGTAGTGATGTTGCATACCTGTGTAAAAAATGTTACCTATTACTAGACAACAATACTTATAAGTATGAATTTCGAATCCAAGTTGAGCAGTGCTTGGGGCTTGCACTAATGCAGCGTTACGGATCTTTTACCTTTACAACCCTTTCCTTAGCTGCTCTGCTAACTTCTAACCGTAATAGATTGACATCAAAAACAAAAAAATTACGTTTGATGTATTGGAGCCCCCCTTAAATATTTTTTTCTGTTTTTAGTATTTTTTGTTATAGGGGTAACGAAAATACATCATTTGTGAAAATTTCAACTGTCTAGCTATCACGGTTCATGAGATACAGCCAGACGGACAGCGGAGTCTTTAGTAATAGAGTCCCATTTTTATCCTTTGGGTATGGAACCCTTAAAAAGAGCTACACAGTTAACTTACGAATTAATTATCTTTAGTATAGACATTTCATTTACAAGTTACTAATCCCTACTAATATTATAAATGTGAATGTAAGTTTGTTTGTTACGCTTTTACGCGAAAACTACTTAACCGACTTTGTACACATATTCTTGAGGGTATTAGAAGTACGCGTAACATAGGATACTTTGTAGAAAAAAAAATTATGCGGGTTGGGGCGTACAAAACCCCACACACGTGGAAGCCGGCTGGGCCCGGTTTCAGCTTCTTTAAATTAAGGGTTATCCATTTCTCACTATGTGATAAAGGCACACAGTACTCACAAGCTCCCGATGATTTCTTATCTTCTTTGAGCATGCCCATTACACGTTTCATACAATAACACAAAATAGTTCCAAATCGTTCACACTACACCACCAGTCGGTTCTCGTCAGGGAAGGGTCAATTAACCAGCGTTTAGTAGATATAGCACACACAGGATTCGGGACATTATTAATCAATAAAGGGGTCACAGGGGGTGTATAACGCGCGCGTACGCCGCTCTCTTCAACATGACTGACACACGACTCACTCCGCCCGCGGCGTACCTAACACTACCACTCCCCACGCCGCGCGCGCATTCAAATAAAAATATATAGTAAACACGGGTGAAACTGCGGGCCGCAGCTAGTATTAATATAAATGTGAAAGTTGGTATCTTTGGATGTTTGTTACTCAATCACGTAAAATGACTAAAGGGATTGCAACTAAAATTATACATATATATAGTTTATAGCCTAGGCCTATAAATAGGCTGCTTTTGATCCCGGAAATTTCATACTTCCTAATGGATAAAATAAAATATATTTGTTGTTAAACCTAACACGACCTGTAATGCATAAATTTTAGTATTTAAAAAATCTCTTATCTTTACAATTCATTTTTAAAAGTAATAAAAAAAACATTTCTAAATGAATATACTTTTAAACTTAACAGGCATTTCAGTGTAAAGCACATATAAAACTAAGATAAACACGTAGACTAAGTACGAAACTAGTTTTCAGAATGCAGCTGTAACAAGAGCAGAGTAATATGTACGCGTTTAATGACGCTCAACTACAGATTTTTACTGCACTTGGAAAATAAAATGTATATTATTATCTACAGTTTGAAAGTACACCATTTTAGATATTATTCCTAAATCTCTTTGCTTCATTAATTGATAATTGGTTCTACATTGATAATGGGAAGGAAAGCTCGTCAATCCTTCTAATATTATAAACGCGAAAGTTTGTAAGAATGTATGGATGGATGTTTGTTACTCTTTCACGCAAAAACTTTACAATAATATAGCTTAGACATCAGAATAACATATAGGCCATAATTACAAAAAACTCAGTTAACAAACAGGGGAAAAGAGAGCTTTTACATCTTATTGCAATCCAATTGACCTCAGGCGATAGTTGATGCTTTAGTTATAGACCTAAAATCAGAAAAAAATATTATTCGATTCAATTTCTTGCAAGCTGTTATTTATTCCTAGTAAGAAGGATATTTTTTAATTATGTAAATACTAATATTTCTCTGAAAGCTCTATACCCTCGGGTTCCCTCATATACACGTCCCTCAAATACAACTTAATAATTATATCTATATATATATATATAGTTTCATATTCATATTTTAAAAATGTAGGCAATTGTGTACTTGTTACAATAAGACATATCATTTTGTCTTGAATTCTCAATTTCTTTGTAAAATCCCATAGAAACAGCACTCAATGTTTCCTTTCTTTGCTATTCGAATAAAGTTGTTCTTGTTATTTTATTTGTTATGTTTCTCAAAGTTAATCCAATAATTTTAGGTTGTTAATATATTGTTGTATTCGAATACTCAATTTAATGGAATCTGCCAAAGCAATTAACGGTAAACGATTAAGGTGAAATTATCAGTAATTGAACTGAGTTTACCGTAATCGATAGATTAAATCTAGATGTGTGATAACGTTTTACAAAATCAAAATAAACACATGTCACGATATCAATACACGCTAATTTATAAATCTGTTTAATAGATTTTGGAATTTCAGGGATAGGAAAATACTTATCGACGATATATATAAGAAAAAAGTAAAAAAAAATTAATAGCAAAAACAGTTATATATTTTACCCAAGAATTTAGTCTAGTTACTATTTCTATGTATCACTTCTTTCTAGGTCTGTCTTTTCCTCTTTATCATAGGAATTTAATACGATTCCTCATTTTTTTAAATAACTTGGTTCTACCTTATATTCCTTTTCATTCTTCTTTGGTTAACTATAACTATTTCATTGTCTTCTTTTCTTTATGATCGTTTCTGGCAACTTAACTTTAATCAACATGACTTTCAATACAACTGGTTTGTAAACTAAGAGACGTTAATTTAGGATATTATTATATCGTAAACAATATTTTGATGTTGCCATTTTGATTGATGACCTCGAAAGAATTGGAAATGGACGGGCCACATATGTCGCATCACAGAAATGACACCATATGGTACAAAGAGGTGCTATAGTGGAGACCCAAAACTGGTCACAGAAACATGGGGAGGCAACCGATGACATGGTAAAATAGTAGGGAGAGGCAGGATGTGGAAAGCTCAAAACCGAAAGGGGGTGCAATAGAAAAGGGTTATACTCGCTATGGGTGGCAATGTGCCGAGAAGAGGAAATAATATTATATAAGTAAACCATGGTACAGAAGATTTGTTAATTAAAATCTGATCTAACATTGGTAAGAGTCATAACTCATAAGCCACGATAATACTTTTAAAGTCTGAACTGAGTTTCTTCCCAATTCCTCGGGGGCACGTTAAACCAACAGTTGAAACATTTTAAAAGCAGTTAATGTCTTAGGAGATAAATGTAATTTGAACTGTTCAGTAGCTAATTTCTAACGCTTTTGAACTCGTGGAGTGTACTTTGTAATATAAATTGACTCATGGCCCTGATGTTTCTCACAGACTTACAGAGTAAAAGAAATCCAATCTTGGGCGTCCTTTATAATATTGAAGTAATTGACGTATTGAAATAATAATTTGTATGTATGTATTGGGGGAAGACACTCTAATTTAGTATCTTAGAGTTGACTTGATGATAAAGGTAAATCTCCTCAGTGGCTTCTAGACGTCTCGAGAAACAGATATCAGCATTTATTTAATATAGGTGGCGCCATCTCTTATCCATTCATTATAACTTAAACTATATGGATATTGATCATTTTGTTGCTTTACTACATTTGGTATTTAATTATTATCTATTTCTTCAAATTATTTTGTATTATATTATAGATATATAATAGATTTTTGTCCGTAAGGGGACGGGATAGAATACAATTCCCCTCTGCTCTGGAAGAGCATCTCGTAGGAGCCGAATAATCCAGCACCCCATTGGTGGTAGGGGATCTGTTCCCCGACTGGCTTGCGACCACCAGCATGCGAATCCGACTGTCAAGTGTCATTGCCGCGTTGTAATCGAGCCGCAAGTGGGCCAGACTTACCTCTTCCTCCCCCATCCCGTTAATGCTGCGGTACTAGTGATCTCTGGATTCTCATTCAGGGTCCAATGAAACCGTAGTATTCTTCTTTTCATTCCTCTTCCTCACTCTATCTTCAAGGTTGTAATGCATCGGCAAAACAAGTCCATGGGCAACAGTGGCCACTTACCTTCAGGTGGGCCGTCTGCTCGATTTAAAAAAAAAATAGAATATTTTACATCCCTATGAAAACAAATAATCATTTTTTTGTTAAAATGATTAATACACAAGAGAGAAGAAAGCAAATAATTGTAGGTAAATATATTTGTCAATAATTGTAAACATATCTATGTTTTTGAAAAGCTTACGCAATTTTCAGTTTTTAATTCAAAATACTTGTTGTTGGAGTTGTAAAATTAATTCAATTACATAATTATTACTAAATACATATAATTAATATTATTTATGTGTTTTATTTATAGTAATAAAATTTGTGTTTTTTGTGGAATAATTTTTATGCAATAAATATAGGTACTAAAATTTGTAGAGAGACTTTTTGGATGATTTCTGTAAGCCGTGAAAATCCGTTGATTGCTATTTTGCTTTTTGAACCCTATATCACTAGATTCAGATACAATACCACAAATAACCACAGCTTCTCTAGGCATAATTTCGCATTAAATTTGCAAACTCTAATCGTCTCTGTATACTGTTTGTCTCTATTATTACCTTGGGCCGAGTTCCAACTGCGATCTAACCGAACCTATATCATTAACTTATTTGATAATTACAATTGTAATGTTAAATAAGTCGGAGAAAATGTTGAGAAGGAGAGGTATGTTGATAAAATTAAAAGGGGTGATATTGCCCACTCCACTGCTCAGACACTCCATTTAACCTTATGGTTAGGTCAACCTAAGGCTAACTTACAACAACCTGAGGCTAACTTGAGGTCTGTCCGTTTGTTCCGGCTAACTTTCACTTTTCGACTTTCACTGGCAAATAGCTGATGTAACAAGGAGTAATTTAGGCTATTTAACATCTCGCTATAACCTATAGGAGCGGAACAACACGCGAACAAAGTCACGCGGGTCGGCTAGTTTTGAATATGTTAAAAGTGAATAATGAAAGTGTATAAGCATGTTAATGATGGATTTGAATTTTGGATATATTTTGGATACTATCTATGATGCATTGAAATTGCAAGACTACGTTGTAGTTTTACTGTCAAATGATGAGGTATTTTTTAGTCTGTTTATCTGTCTGTGTGAAATGAAATATCATTAAACATTTTACATTGACCTAAGAGTAATTTCTAAATAAATTTTTGTAATGGAACTTTTTACTCTAAAATTAATGGGTACATAAGAGCGATTTACAAAATCTATAAATATAAAATGTTTAGTAGTTATTTTTTATATAACATAAAGTTAGTTTCCTTGAAATAAAATAAGGCAATGAAATAATAAGAATGGAACACGAAATATAAAATATTCTTTCCAAGACTAATATTAATACTAGGTAAGAAATGTAGCTTTGTGTTTTTAAGACATTTTTGTTAGAATTCTAAGAATAGACGGTTTTACTTGTATGATATATTTATTCTTCCAGCATAAATAAATATAATATATAGTTTATATATTATGTTACTGAGTTAATAAGTTGCTAAAACTGACTATGTTTTGTCCAATTTTATGAAATAATTTTGATCGTTGTTTTTTTGACTAGGTAATAGAAAAGGGATGAATATACTAAAAATCCTACAAAATTATACAAAAAAAATTCATAGAGATAAGGCCAACTCTTAGGTATAAAATGTAATAATACCTTGGACTGACAGGTGGCAGTGCCTGGGCTTTGTGAATCAGGTCTTATTACTTATTACAATACATTACCTGGTCTCCATTGCTAGACCTCGTTAAAATTAAAATAATTAATTTCGCATTGCATTGCTATAAATAATATTTACTCTATGAAATTAATAGTCAAACTGCTTTTAATCTATAAAGGCAGGAGCTATAAGTTACCTCGTAACCAGTGAGTCCAGTAGAATAAAGTTGTAAAGTACTTGTTTTACATTAAATTCCCTGAATATGAATGACATAATATAATAAACGTGAGTGGCGGAATATTTCATATTAAAAACCAGAGTGAATTGAATTGAATTTAATATGATATGACGGTGTGACAGCCGACCGGTGCGCCGCCTTCCTCTCTAGAACGTTCTATAGGTACTAGGCTATGTGATCAATGCAAACAAATATATAAAAGTTTATACTTTAACTTCGATCCAGTAATTATACTATTTGGAAAGAAAAACATATCATTAACCAAAGTTAATAAAAGGGGATGAATAACAGCACCTCGGAGGTCGACATTGCTCTATAATCATCTGCTCTCACTCATACTTAATTTATTTGTTTTTTAATTATTTGTTTGTGTATTTTTTAATTTATTTGTTTGTCTCAATATTCACAAATTTTTCTTTTTTGTTTTTTTTTTTTTTTTTGAACATTTGTATATGCGCTGGCGGGCGTTAGTAAACTGCGACACAGTTTTTTACCAATGCAGTTACTATCGTTTGTGATGTTTCAGAAATGTGTAATGTGTTTCGAATAAATGAATTTTTATTTATTTTATACTCTTGTACTAGATAATTTATACGTCTCTCTAGCTCGTAAGGTTAGTAGTTTTATGTAAAACATAATATTTTTGTTATAATAAATAAATTATTTTAATTCTACTTATCTAAATCAACGACATTACCATAATCTTTTAAGAATTATTAAGAAAGTAACTGGCCCTGGCCCTAAAAAATTGCTTTACATTCAATAAATGACATACTAGGCAGTGTGGCAAGCAGAACGGCAATCACTCCACTTTTTTTTTATTTAAAGACCTATTTACCAAAGAGAAGATACTTGAAAATATATTTTCGGGTTGATAAAGGACATGTAGCTTTGTCTTTGTACATTTCAGTTAGAATTATATAGTATAGATAATCTAATAATATGCAATTTAGATGGAGCTGCGCAGTGCCTAGGGCTTGAGACTCAGAAGCAGGTTTAAAGAGCTCGCCAACTACAATAGATAATAAAAGTAACTTACGTTGACATCAAGAAGGGTAACCTTAACCACGACAATATGACACTACACAAAAACACTAGAGAGACTGACTCTACTCTATCACACTAAAGGTTATATATATCACAAGAGAGGGCCGATTTGAATGAAGGAAGTAACCGAATTTAATGATTCTTTAGTATTTGAACAGGAACCCAGGCAGTGCCTTGGACTTGTGAGCAACGTGTAGGGTTAAGGTCTACTTACCGGTCTCACTGTTTGTCTTAGGTTAGATTAACATAAGGCTAACCTAACATAAACCTAACCTAACCTAAGGTTGTGTTAACACATCTAAACACAATGTAGGGACTCGCACAATAAATAAGACGTAAGAACTCTCATTAATTAATCGATAATCTTTTAGTCGTTTGGAGCTGTCAAAAATCGTTGAATAATAAAATGGCGCGACGGAAGTGATAATTTTTTTCTTTATTATTATCCTACCCCGACACATAATCTACACGTCGATACTAGTAATAAAATACAAGGAACTACCCTTGAATACTAATTTATAAAAGGTTTTACCAACTATTAATAATTTAAGATATTAATAGAATAAAATTAACTCGAAATAACTTTAGTAAGTAACAGGTAACAAGCCACCAGATACGTTATAATAATTCTGTTGTGTGTTGATCTCTAAATAAAAATAGTTGTAAATCTGTAATAAGAAATAGCAACCCCGTTAGAACCAGCTCATAATGATGGCATATCCGTATGTCACTCATACCAAAGATCAAGTAGGCTTCTGACATGGGATTTGTTGTGATACCTGTAAACTATTTTATATCCCTTCCACCTCAAGAGCCTCGCGTCCATTGATAATAGTTACATATGTGTCCTATTATCCTCCCCAATAGAGGATATAGGCCTTAGGACTTTGGTGCTTTGTGGTCCGTCTGATCGACGTAATCTACCGCAGATTGATTGAGATCTCAAGAAGACATCGCGCTGGCAGTTTACTCTGCCAATTTCCAGCTTACTAGTTATCTTGCAAATATAACGTTATTTTTTAATATTTATAAGTTTCAGTTGTAACTTCTTTTTATAATGAAGAATTCCATCCCGTTCACACATTGTCAATAGCACTTCATGTACCTAAACACATTGGAATAAAACAGACTAAATAAACATTCCTATTTTTGGAGTACTATGATTAGTTTCAGAGAATTTTGAAGTTAAAATAATAGAGGCAACTTTAAGTGAAGGTTATAATTAATAAGTTCTATATAGCTTTGGTTAGGACCGTAATGGCGGGTTTGGGACGAGTTTGACTCTTCGAGTGTAATGCGGAAGGATGAGATGCCATTGGGATTGTGATATTTAATGCTGTAAATATTTTATATCTTTGGTTTTGGTGTAAATAAATTTTATAAATTTATCTATTTTATTGTTATTACTAGATCTTAATTAACGCCTAGTACTTGTGGTCGAGATTTAGTATTACGGTATCTCTTTACGATGGGTATTAATACTTAAATACGTTGATTCCTTTTTATCTCGATTCCTACTGTAATTTATTTGCTACTCTAAACGTATTCGGAATACACTCGTAAGTAACAATAATTGTTATTAGTTGTAATTCTACAGTTGACCTACAGCATGGTGGACTATGACCTCTCCACCCTTCTCACATTGAGAAGAAGACCCGGTTCATTAGTGAACCATCCACGGGTTATGATGGTGATAAATTCTACAGTCTTTTCTTAGATGACTAAGACTCGCATCGGCTACGTACGTATTTTGGATAAATCACACTATATCATTATAAATTATAGCCGATATGTTACTCTGATGTATAAGCTATAATATTGTAAAGTTTCATCAAAATTTATTTAGTAGTTTTGCGTGAAAGAGTAGAATTTGCAATATATTGCTATGCAAAAGTATTTAGACGCTTCCGAAGTGTCTGACAAGTTTTACGGAATATCTATTGGATATCAGCAATGCAAATATCACTTTACTCCGTCTCTCTGATTAAAGGAGAAAGAAGGACAAACAAACAAACCAAAAAAATACACTTGCATTTATAACCTTAATAAGGAAGTATGAATGCAGTGAGTGTTGTGATCAATGTATAAACCTGAACCTTAGTCAAAAACCCGAGGCTATTCTTCGTTTTCTACCATGACATCTAGAAGACGGAGACACAAAACCAACCAATAATTTATAAATTGGTAAAAGATTAGTTTGGATAAAACCCAAGCAGTGCCCTGGACTTTTAACCAAGGTTTGCAAGGCCATTTAACGGAATTACAACACTCGCCTCCAATGCTGTTTCACGGTTAACCTAAGCCTAACTTAAGCGCCGACGATATATAAGACCTAAAATGATTCTAAGTTAGATTGGTTCAACTACAAATGCAACAACATCTACATAAAGGCAACTATGTACTCCATTTTCCCTTTCTTGTTTATTTAAATTGAATCCACAAATTTTTAAACTATCTAATTACGAGCTAGTTATTACTAACAAATTCCCAACTATTCCAAAGTCTAACAGGTAACTAACAACACGTTATGTACGCGAAGAAACTAAGTTCTCAAGTTGTGCCTTAATTAATTGCGCCACCAATTAACGCAGCGAACGACTCACCTTCGAGGACTACGAGGGTGCTATTCATTATAATTCATTAGGGTACGTATATGCTTTATTTGTGAACCTATTTGTTCCTAGTATATGCTATTTGCCTCGTGTTCTAGATATTTTATATATCGATTTTGTTAAAACAAGTAAGTAGGTTTCTGTTTCTGCACTTAAATCCTGTTTGGTCCATAAGCTCAGCAAGAATTTTTCCCAATTTTTTACTCATTTCGTTCGCGCCTTTAAGGGTAGCCCGGTTTTGGATTTTATGATTATAAAAATTCGCTCTTCGTTACGCCACGTTTTTGGTGCATTATACTCGAGAAGTAACGCAGATAGTTTCTTTGAGAGCTATTTGTTGCAGCCTCAGGTAGCCGAGGATTTGTTTCCGTTGTGTGGTAAAGCTTCCGTGTTCTAAGACGACGTGGATAGTCATTCTTCTGGTGGTAGGCAATCCCTGTAGATAGTCAACGGGCAATGTTCGGACATTACTTCCACTACTAGGAGGAGGTAAACACGATTCAGATTCTTTGACAGAGGTGGGATGACTTGTTCAGACTAACGGCAATTTGTTGTATTCTTTCATCCATGAGGATAGATTATATAATATCAAATCACAAATATTGTATTATAATAAATCTTGTCAATTTTTTTACATTCAAATATGGTGAAGGAAGGTTAATGTCAATGTGAATTATAAAGAAATCCGTTAAACGTATATTTTAGTTGCATGTCCTAGACGTTAATTGGATCTCTTTTTAAACATCTAGCTCCTTTAGGTAAATGTAACAAAATATAAAAAAGTTATGTTCTAGTTATTTTAACTATATTTAATATTATTTATATGAGAGTTATACTGCACAGTAACAAACTCCTCACACCACCTGCAAGGCTACGATGATCACCAGGCGAGCTCCGTTTCTCAACTGGGACAAGTTTATCGGAACAGAGATTATATATTGTCTTGTTATAAATTGTTACGTGGGTGTATTTAAAATAAAATAAAGGGAACTCGTGAATACAGTTATAAACGGCCTTGCTAACTTTAATAGTAAAGCATTGCGAAGATTGTGGACAGAGATCTTAAATGATTTGAATTCCTCGCATTGACGGGTTATATGAAATTCTGTAAGTTGAGACTGATCTTGTAAGTTTTGGGCTCTTAGTGGTGTAATTTTGCGGTAATTCTCATTCAAAAATGTGTGTTTGAAAGTCTAATTTTGATCATTTAATAGTAGTAACAACTAACGTATTAGATTTAAATTTAATTAAATTTGTTTATTTATTTTATGATAGCAGCCCGTCCCGGCTTCGCACGGGTAAATAATTTTTTTAAATTTCGCATTTCGCGTTCCCCTCTCTCCAGCCGCGTTGTTCGCTGCGCTGCGTGGCGCGTCACACCGGCCCGTCAGCGTGTATTTTTTTTTATATTGACATTTTAGAATTTCTGAAGGTCTCCAATTTTCGTCTAATAATAAATATAGCCTATATTACTCAGGGATAATGTAGCTTTCTAATGGTGAACGAATTTTTGAAATCGGTCCAGTAGTTTTTAAGTTTATTCGTTACATTCAAAAATACAAATCTTTCCTCTTTATAACATTAGTATAGATATAGATTATCCTACTTTCTCTACAATATATTACCGTATAGTATTTATTTCTATATCCTATTGCCGATACGTTAAAAGTCAGATGAAATATAGTGAAGTACTCTTCACTTCGTACACATATTGCTGAAACCGCAATGTTTTGAAAGGAATATAAAAAAGCAAATAACAATTTCAAAGATGAGATTTATATATGTTATTTAACCTATGAATGTTTTTATGGATTTTATTTTGTGATAGGTATACTTCTATAGGTTCTATAGAAGTATACCTATCACAGTTACAATTACTGTAATATTATTTTACAGTGAGTCTCAATTTTAATTTAATGGAAAAAAAACATTAATAAAGACATAATATACAACTGTATTTAAATACATTATAGTATAAGCAAAAAAAAATTTTTTCCCATTGATTTTTGGGGTTCGGTTTAGAATATAATCGTGCCTTACTCTGAAATGGTGCGACAATCTTAGAATATGAAATTAGTGGTATATCTCCTAAAATATTTATCAAACACGAAAAAATATATATTATAAAAACCGAAAAATAAATAATTAAATGGTCTTTAATATTTTCTGTTATATCAATATTTATGCCAGTTTATGGAGATCAAAGTTGGGCTAGTTTTCTAATTTTGAAACAAGACTCCTAAATGGTCTATCTTAATTTATATTCAGACTAGTCAACCCACTCCGGCTTCGCACGAGTTAGATTTAACAAAAGACTCAATTTATAATACATTATTGCTAAATTAAAATATTTAGGTACTTATGCGAGGTAAAAATTTTAATATAATTCTGGAGGAACTACGAATTTTTCCGGGAAAAAAATAGGCTATGATTTAATTCAGGTTCTAAAATATCTGTGTGTCAAATTCCAATAAAATCCATTCAGCCGTTTTTGCGTGATTGAGTAACAAACAAACAAACATCTAAACACCGGAACATCCAAACATACAAGCTTTCACATTTATGCTGATACTAAATATAATACAGAATGTCTTTATATACAACGTTCACAGCTTTTTTGTCATTAGACAATACAAACATGTTGTCATAGGCACGCGCCGCGTAACCGCTATGTCCCTGCATTTTAAATCTGTAATATCTTCGAAAATATTCATTTAAATTTCATGCTATAGAGGGCCATATTGATCTTTATTAAATGCATGTATTTAAGGTACTCAATTGGATAAGTATTAATGTTGTATAGTTTAAAATAGCTTCGTAAATAAGATAATTTTTCACATATACACACATAAGACAAAAAAAGTATACGATAAAAAATGGTTATTGTGGTTTATCCTTAAGAGATAGACATATACCATCGCGGACTTTTTTGTAGACCTTTTCAACGTGTACAATACTGTAGTACATTATTTTGATCTATCTCGTAGGGTTCAGACAGCGATTGCAATGTAAGCGCAAACATGTGCTTATTTACGACATCACAATATAACACCCCTAAAATTATCAGTGTTTCTCTACTATATTATACGTGAATTATACATTCAAATTTAAACCTTTTGAATCACTCTATCTATTAAAAAAAACCTTAACTTTCATACATCCGGCAGACAGATAGACAGCGGGAAGCGACTTAGTTATATACTATATAGTGAAATAAGAAAGTAAGATGAATAATTTGATAGAATAGTATAGATACGAGTGTAATACCCGATAATCCACGCTTTATCCTATTAGAAATTGAAAGACATTTTTTCGCTCTATTTTAGATAATGAAATCCCTCGAGGATTACACAGATTCTTCAGATTTAAGGAAGCTTTTAATAAGTCGCTAAGGACCCTTTCATTAAATATTTACGTACGTGAAAAGAGGAAAAGGACTCAAATAATATATATTTTTTTGCTTAACAAACTTATTGACATCGTTTTTTAGAATTCTGGTATTGTTGTGTAGATTACCAGCTTAGGTTCAATATCAATAAAAATATGTATTTTTTAAACAACTATAAAAGAGTTCGTAATTTGAAAGTAAAACATTTTGTCGTATAGATTCCGTCTGTATCTAATCCGATCCTAGTCACCAATTTAACAAACCTAACCTTTTTTTTTTTTTTTTTTTAATGTGGGAAATGCATTTACGCATACCCCTTGAAGGGGTTATGTGGGACTCCCAGCGATAAGCGCTGGACTACCGCACTAAAACCCACCACCGTCTATGCCGTATGTTAGGCGCCGCAGGAACGCGTTAGCATACTACTGCGGACGCCTCGGCACAACCACCCGTCTGCGGGTACAAGTACCCGCAGTTCAAACCCGCCCATGGGCTCGCTTTACCAAGCACCTAACCGAGGGGGGATGCCAGGACATGTCTACTGAAACACCCAGCCCCCGGAGGAGTCAGAAGCGGCCCATATCCCTCGAGATCAGGTCGCTCACAAGTCATCTCTGCTAACAGAGGAGTACCCGGAGCGACCCGTACCTCCCGCCACCGGACCCCCCTGGACTTAACCGCCGTCTGCGACGCCCAGGGTACGAACGTTGGAGTTTAAGGCCCGCGCCCGTCACGCCGGCGCTCCGCGACTTCCGCGCCCAACCTTGGCGCAAACCTCTGCGCCGGCCGCCCGACCGCTCCTCCCATCCCGGATACGCTACTACACCGAGACAGGAGTCGACGGCGAAACATCCAATGAAGAGACACTCGCGCTTACGCGCCTCACCATGACGCTTTCACGCCCACGCATCAGATATGTCCAACTGCCCCCCCGATCATGGAGTACGGTTGCGCCACTGAGTGGCTACCCCACGAACGGAGGCGCAGCGGGACACACAGAACTAGACGCTGCAACGCAGCCACCGCCCACTGCGCCTACGCGCCCCTCTTCTGCGGATATTGGCCTCCGGATAGTAATAGTGGAAAATTACTATCCGTAGTTGCCCAGGGTGCACCGGCCCACAAAATGGTGGGCTCTCGAGGAGGTTTCCGCAGCTAGCACCCCTAACAAACCTAACCTAACATATGGCTAACTTAACATACAAGTGGCAACTACATTGTAAGGTACTGACGTGACCTTAATCGGACACCATTCCCAGCACTAACACAACACTGCACTTGATACGTTCACTAGCACTACCCAGATACTATCCACTCCCTGAGAAAAACTGTATAAAAGGACAACGTAAGTGACAAACGCTAGCCAATCAGAAGGCTGTCAAAACGACGGAAGTGATTACTTACTCTAGCGCCATATATGGCGATGTCGATTCGATTATTCGATAATTGTTTACTCGTTAAACAATATGGCAAGATTTTATGAAAGTGATTCTGATGGAGTATTGTAATTTCAGGTAAAAGAAAATAAACTGTTCCTACCGGAATGGCTTTTGATACCCTCGTGTGAGAAAAAACATGTTTTAGCTTACAGAAAGAAATTGAATATCGAGGTGGCTCACGAGTTATCATAATTTATAAGGACGTACGTAGATAAAAATAACTTATAATCTATAAAATCATGGAAATACGAGTGTCGTCTGACGTTAACTGCGATCGATTGACAGATATACTATTTCTTTTCCATAACAAAATCAATAAAATGTTAGCACCGAGATAGACAAGTGATACAAAGTTGTTAAATTATAATCACTTAATTTAGTTAGATATTATGCATGGAGATCGAACAGTGAGGGCGTATTTATGCATAGTAAAAAGGTCTTGTAAACATACTCTTGCTATGTGATAAAATCATTACTTAAAATTGTTTACGTCATAAAAAGAATGACGAAAATTAATTAACAGTTACACATTGGTAATGTAATAGTTACTCGTATATTGAGAGGGAGCTATACTGCGCAGTAACACTCAAGATAAAGTTTAAATTGCATATTATTATTGAGCTAAACAGTGTCTGGGGCTTGAGACCCAGAAGACTATCAAAGAGCTCTATCATAATATATTATCTCTCACCTCCACCACTCGACCTTGCTAACTACTATAGATAATAAAGTGGTATTTAAGTGACCTTAACACGACACTAATAGGTACTAACTTCCATATACTCTACACTTAACAGGTATTTTAATAATATTAGTATAGAGTATGGATTTCATATTATTTCCCTAAGAGGCAATAAAAGACGTAATAAACAGAGTAGTCGCAGGGAAAATTTATTCATTACTTGGTAATGCGGTTTTCTATTTCCTATTTTGCTCTTACATATATTTGTATATGCGAAGCTGGATTGATATTGATATGTAGTCAGTAGTACTATCCGTCACGATATACTCGTATATTATACTAATAAACAAAGCGTATATATACAATAGGTTAAAATTGAGTTACAAGATTTGATTGCATTATTAGTGAAATGATAGTGACTAAAATAACATGATAGTGAATAATATAAGCGTATTAAAATGGAAAAAAATCTCTGAGAATTCGAATAAACACAAATACATTATGTATTTGTTCTCCATCCATCTCGTGATGTGATGCGTATAAGTATGATTTTATGCATCCTATTATATATAAATATATATATCAATTTGATTTTTATGAACTTAAAGACTACGTTGGTTACATTACAATAGCTTAATCAAAAATTACACCTACGAGCGAATTACCTCTTCTGCGATCCACTTACTCTGTCTCTTCTAATTACCCTTACACGTATAATTTCTCATTCGTCCTCTTTCACACTCACGCACGTTTTACGCTTGAAAAACGCAAAGGAATGTTCCAGAAAGATGGCGAAGAGCTTAAATATATATCCTGTTGAGTGAGTCCATGTTATTCCGGGACTTTGGCCTGGACAACCAAGCTCACGCACGCCCCTGAGTCTAGATTCTGGACAAAGTCTACGACTGATTCATTCTGTAAGTATGTTCTGATTCAAAGAGTGTAAGATTGTGTAATTACTGAGGACCATTGGGGACGACAACAAGTTCAAGAATATCGAGGTTATTTTTTTAAATTCTAAAATCGCTATATCTAGGTAAAATCTAGATATTTTTATCTTGCTAAAAAAACTTGGTAAATCCTTGTCTAGCATAATCCTAGTGTAACTCTGATGTATGAAGATGTCGACGTTAGGCGGCGAGCCAGTGAATAAATGCCGGAACTTGGAACTTATATGCCTCGCGTGAGCCTCAGCGTCTGAGCGGCAGCGACCATCGAGCTTAGCTTCAACGACTGCTTTATTGAACAAGATTTAAATAACTTTAAACTTTAAAAGCGCTGCTTAGATCGTCTGCCAGTCTAGATTAAATCGATTAGGATTTGAGTTAGCCTTTATATTATTACAAAAGATTACTCCCAATATTTTCAGAATTTACTTACTCACCAACGCTGATGTGAAATTTGGTTGTGAAAATAAAAAAAAGTCTATATTGTACCTATATATCGATCTATCCGTATCCACAGAATATCTAGGGCAAGTACTATTTAACCTATCTATCCATACCCACCTACCTCACCGCACCGTACGTTTACTAGCAAAACTGGTGTTGAAAATACTTCCCCCCTTCCCTCCTCTCCTGCATGATGAATTAACATCAATCCGGATAACTCAGGAAGTGTCGCCCTCCTTAGCTTACATAAACTTAATGTACTTACATAAACTTAATGGTAGAAGTGGAGGCTTAAGTTTATAGATAATGAAAAAGCACTGTTAACCTGTTTCTGGGTCTCAATCCCCAGGCGCCCAATGTCGAAAAATTGCGGAAAGTGCTTAAAATATTACAGTAATAAATAAGTTACTAACTTTAACATTCAAAAACCGTTATCTAATGTTTTGGATGTAGTAATAAAATATGTTGTAAATAATTTGTTAAATTCCAGTATCGGACGTAAAGTTGAAAAGTAATTGAAACCGTTTGACGTTCTGTTATTTCTGACCATTCGTATTTTCGTTGTAACAAAAATATTTGAGTAACTTTTGGCAAAATGAAAAAGCAGCGACGTAGAACGCGGTGGGCGTTTAAAGTGAAACCCTTGATGGATCTAATTTCATTTCCTGCCAAACACAAGTTTTTACCTCCCAAACGGAAAAGATAGAACTGTACATTCTAAAAACTTTTACACATTACAACCTCTAAAATTTTTAAAACGGACATATTTTTCTTTTTCTACTACCTTCTACTTCAATTACATGCTCGAAATTAGTTTCGGAAAATTAACATTCTGTTAATGGTGTGAGATGAACTCAAACTGTAAATAGTATATTCGTACCAAGAATAAAAAGGGTAAGAAAAACCAAGAGTGAGTCGGACTAGCGCACGAAGGGTTCCGTACCAATATTTGGCAAAATAACTTGTTTTTTGAAGTAGTACGACCCACTTTTAGTTGTGATTTTTAGATATCTACTCACATTTCAGATAGTTTTGATAAAATCTAATGCTCAATTCTTAATAGTGTTACCAGATGAAAAATATATGATACCTATTACTGTACAGCAATACAATGTAGACTGAGGTGAGCAGTGCCTGGGGCTTGAGGCCGAGGAGCAGCTTTAAAGAGCTCTTCCATAATATTAAATCTCACCTCCACCACTCGACCTCGTTAACGACAATAAAGTAAACTTACGTGGACCTCGAGAAGGGTAACCTTAATCAGGACACTATAACACTAACTTCCATGTTCACTGCACGAAAACACCAGAGAGACTGAGACTTATCTATCGCACTAAAGGTTATATATAGTCGGTATACTTGAAATAATTTAAAATGATCTACCCGCTAATATTACTTTATAAACGGTGTTGCTAACAATTGTATCCATAAATGGTATGGTAAACAGTGCTCAGTATGTGCCAGCATTCAAGTCAATGTTACTGAACAACATGAGGAAGTTTTGAATATAAACCAATATAGTGAAAAAAAAGTTTTTACGTCCCCTTAATTTTTTTCATTATAATTAAATTATTTATTTTATTTTTTTGAAATAATATACTACTAAATATTCAGTGAATATTTCAACTCCTGTTGCCATTATTGATATCGAGCAAAAACAGCATTAAAATTATGTTTGTTCTATGGGTACCCCTCTTAAATATTTATTTTATTCTGTTTTTGTATTTGTTGTTATAGGGGAAACAGAAATACACCATTTGTGAAAACTTAAACTGTCTAGCTATCACGGTTCATGAGACACAGCTTGGTGACAGACAGGCGGACAGATAGCAAAGTCTTAGGAATAGTGTCCCGTTTTAACCCTAAAGGGTACGTAACCCTAAAAACCAACAACAATAACTATGTATTCGCGAGTAGTTTCTTTTATTTTATTTTAATTTATAACCTCTGTTCCGATAGATTTGTATCAGGTTTTAATTTGAGCTCAGTTTTAAGCAATTAAATATCACTTGCTTTAACGGTGAAGGAAAACATCGTGAGGAAACCTGCACTCCTGAGAGTTCTCAAAAAGTTCTCAAAGGTGTGTGAAGTCTGCCAACCCGCACTGGGCCAGCGTGGTGGACTATGCCCTAATACCCTTCTCATTCTGAGGAGGAGACCCGGCTCAGCAGTGGGCCATTGAAGGGTCGTGATGATGATGATGATACGTAGTCTAGCTTTTACATTAACTGTAAATATTTCGAATATCACCTTATGTATCTATAAGACAATGTATTATTTAACCTCACTCACAAACGGTAATTTATTTTTGCATGTATACTGTGGCAACATACAAAATATTTTTAACATATTTGTCAGTTATCGATGACCTGTATTGTTCCATCGTATCTAAAGCTATAAATTGGTTTCAAATTTTAAACAAGTGAAGTGAACGAGCGTACACTTTCCTACTACCTTTGTTGAGTTATTTTACAGACTAGCTTCTAGAAGCTTTTGTTTGTAAGATGTGTTTTTTTATGGCAGATTGCACCTTGCAAACGAGCAGATGGTCTCCAACTGATGGTAAGTGGCCACCATCGCCCATGTTCATAGACAAAACAAGAGATAGTCCCTTGTTTGTCGATGCGTTGCATCCTCGAAGATAGAGTGGGGAGGGGGAGTGAAGAAATAAATGCTGCGGTTTCAGCGGACCCTGAGTAAGAGCCGAGAGTCCACTGGATTCGCAGCATTAATGGGATGGGAGATGAAGAGGGTGAGTCTGGTCCACATGCGGCTCGACCGGAACGCGTCTATGACACTTGGCGGTCGGATTTGCATGCTGGTGGTCGCAAGCCAGTCGGGGAACATATCCCCTACCACCAAGGAGTGCTCCCCCAGCGGTGAAGGGGAATAGTATTCTAACCCGTCCCCTTACGGTTTTGGTCCTTTAAACAAGAATAATAAACATTTTAATTGCTAATTTATATAAATAAACTTTTGCTTTTTACTTTTGAACTTATAACTGTTTTGTTATCATATTATTTTTACGTATAGTCAACTTATTATTACGCTTATACGATATCAACAAAACTACTGAAACGAAACCTACCAACGGAAAAGAGAGTGTATTGAGTACCTTTTAAGTAAGCTTTGTATTTATAGCCGACGAAAAAAAATGGTGGTTACAATGGTACAATGATATACGAGTCTTTTTTATGGTAGACAAGGCAAACGAGAAGATCGTCCACAGGATGGTAACTGGTCATCGTCGCTCATGGACATCAGCAACACAAGAGTGAGTATCGTGAGAAGGGGACGAACCTGAACGAGAACCCAGAGTCCACCGGAATCGCAACATTCATGGAATGGAATCTCTGCTATTCCTCGGCCGAGAGAATTTGTCTTTTTTTTACTCTCACGGGTTAGATAGATAGATATCCTGTAGATATCTACGAGTATATGAACATAATGTGAGGTTTCATGTAGGTTTTATGGGTATAGTCTTAGGAGTATAAGAGTTATTTTTTCATAAAACAACAAGGAATTTTATCTAGATATTTTTTATCTAGCAACCCTAAGTGGTTCAGGTAACCAGAAGCGAGCGCCCAACTCTATGCACTTTGTTGCTGTAACTTCCTCGTTAGTTTATAGTTTGCGTTTGTTCCGGTTTGGAACAAAAACCAATTGAATAGATAAGTGGTCGAGTCGTGAGAATGGTGTTCAAAGGAAATAAGTATTTAAAATATATTAGATATTAGTCGTTTAATTTAAAATTTTACTCGTTATATCACTACATCTCTATATCACATATCGTTTGTACTCTTAAGTATTTTTTTCGAGGTTAAACACAGACGATCTATCCTTCAATAGATGGCGTAAGTAGTATATTAATTAGCAATTTCGTTTGTTGAGTTTTTATTATCTAAGTAGTAAGTTGAGATACTTTCAAATTATAATATTAGTTGTTATCGTACTATTTGAATGCAGTTCATGTGCAATAAAACAGAATTCTTATAAGTTTGAAGACAGACTAAGATCGATACGATCTGACTACTAAATTTTTAACTTATTCCAGTCATGTCGTATAATATTTAGACAATTTTTTCACAGCAGCAATACTATGGAACTTACCAGCAATTTTATGTAGTGATTTATTTTCGATATTCATTTTAGATTCCTTAATTAATACTATCAACATTCTATTGAATTATAGTTGCTGTAAATAAACATAATATCCCTTTTCTTATATTTTGTCATTGAGTATGCTTAAAACGAAAACTTAAATCATTGTGACTGGTATATTTAGATATCTGTGAAATCTTTTTTGCTCTGACATTACTTCTGACTTTAAAGTCAGTGTTGCTAACTTACGGATAGCTATATTTCGGGTAATTTCAATGGTCCTAAAATTAATTGCTACACTTTACTTGTATAAAATAATTTATTAAACATAAACATACATAAATATTAAATACGAAAGATCTGTAATAAAATTGGATAGTTTTACTTCCATCAAGCTTGTCGTATCGTTTTTGTAATTAAAAAGCATTTTAAGCTCCGACACGATATAAATTAATACTGAAATAGTTTATTACAAAACCATTACTAGTTTAGCGCTAGTTTATCCTTAATCTGTATACTTAGTTTGTCAGTGATTGATAAGACACTATTTGCCTTCGCTGAAGAGACTTGCCATCCATTATGTATAGAACGTTGCAATTGATCCCTTTGTAACGTCCTCAATCGAACTGACTGAAAGAAAACTAGGAAAGGAGATACATAATACTTTAGATATACGTTTATTAGTACGAAGCATGTGTTATAAGATTTATTAAACACTCATAAAAAGTTGTATATTTTATACTCAGTTCAAAAAGATGATTTTTAATATACATTATCGACCCGTTCTGGCTTCGCACGGGTGGACATTTAACACACCGGCGCGTCAGCGTGTATTTTTTGTTGATATTGATATTTTTAATTTTGCAATATCTTTTGAATGAAATGTCCGATTTCAATAATTCAAAAAGTAATCAACAGCTATTGAAACAGTCTTGAATACGAAATTTATTCGGATAAGAATAATACAAAGGTATGGATAATATGGTCTGTTTTTGATAGCCATTTCTATCAACTTTTAAAATGTAAAAAGGTAGTTATAGTGACATAACTACATTAGTTAGATATGGTCTCGCAAAGTTTTTTATAGATATTGATACGTTCTATAATATTGTAGAATTTTTTTGTTCTATCATCAATAGTTTTCGCAGCGCATGCGATGAAAGACATTTTATGGCTAATTTTTTTGCACCTTGGGTTGGTTTTAGTACGAATTTCTGTCGATCTCTAATTTTTCTAGTAATAAATATAGCCTATGTTACTGAGGGATAATGTATCTTTCTAATGGTTAAAGAATTTTTGAAATATGTCCCGTAGTTTTTAAGTTTATTCGTTACATATGTACAAAAATACAAATCTTTCTTCTTTATAATATTAGTATAGATATATAGATGCTAGTATTACTTCAGCTCAATTCATTTTCAAAACTTTCATTTCAGGGCTAAGAAAAGCCATTTTTTACTGCACTTTTCAATGAAAAAAAAACATGAGAAGTATTAATTGTAGTAAATAAACTTATTAAAAAATATTTATTAGTTACTTAAGTAATACTTTTTTTTATTTGATCAATTTAAATCGCCAGATTATTGAAAATCAATATGACAGAATAATTATGATATTTTGAGATCTTTATTGCCAATGTCAACTATAGGGTCCCGAAATATTTTAATCAATTAGTATTAATTGACCTTCAAAAGCACCTATTCAAGCGCTATTTTAAATTTAATAAAAAAATGTACTAGCTTGAAATTAACTTCGCAGTGAAGCTAAAAAATCTTTTATCGTATATAATATATAATACAAAATACGAATAATCAGTTTGTTCTGCTTTATAAAGAAAGCGCAAACAAATAAAATAATTTAACAAGTATTTCAATCTCCGAACTATTCTGCAATGGATTAGATTAAAATGTTAATTTGTCTAGCGCTCTACTACGAAAGGTTTGTTCACACGACCGTCCATTGTATTGAAGTATATTGAAAACATTAAGAGGGTAACACATTAGTAGACACTGCTACTGAATCGATAAAAAAATCAAACATTATGATCTCTTACAATTACGACAGGAACCTATGCAGCACCTTGGACTTGTGACTAAGTAGTACTTATGGATATCATTTATTTAATTAAAACACTCGCCTCCACTGGCCCAGGTTCTCTGACAGACATACGTATATTATACAAACATAGTCTACCTTTTATGACGTCATCTGCTTAATTGATACGGTGTAAGCAAAGCGAAAGTACGACACAGAAAAAAGATGTGTAAATATAACATCTCAGAGGAGGTTGGGATGTATTATTCTGGAATAAAATCGGATAGATCCAGGTTTTAGAGTATCTATGTATGATGTATCAGATTTCATGCAAATCCATTTAGCCTTTTTTCGGCTACAATTTTCGAACCTGTGCTTTATTCCTGGATAAAATGTATCCTATGTTACAAACTTTCTATTTGCAAATAAGTTTAAATCTGTTTTGTCCCAAGGCATCGTATGGTTTCTTTACTATAATATGCATAAACCTTCTTCATGAATCAGTTCTTAAGGCTCTAATCTATCTCAATACCAAGTTTTGTTCAGCATGATTGCGCGACAGACAGTCAGACAATATATCCGTCAATAGATGGCGTTAGTAGTACATTAGTTCGCAATTTCCTTTGTTTAGTATGTATTCTAAAGTATTTATTATCTAAGAAGTAAGTTGAGGTACTTTCAAATTATAATATTAGTTAGGAAATTAGGATTAGGATAAATAGGATTATCGTATTTGCGTTACCTGGTAATGCATAAGAGGCATATATATATATATAGAAATTATAACACAGGATATCCTGTAATTCAGTTCCTGCGAAATAAAACAGAAAGTGTGTCTATTTATAAAAACCTGTTGTGTAGTTTAAAAGATCTAAACGTACAGACGGTTGAAAGCAACTTTGTTTTATACTATGTAGAATAAAGACAAAACTTGTACACAACTCTCATAATTGAAAGAGGATTTATTATTTCAAAGTTTAAAACAAACTCGAGGCTTAAAACTTGTTTGTTGATACAAAATAACTTCACTGTCAATATTATGAAAATTATTATAACTGTTTATGATACTTTATGAAAATAAAATATGTTTCACCTTGTCAATCCTCTTCAAAAAATAAAAATTGATGTATTTGTTGCAGAACTAATTGCAAATTAATATTTTTTTTAAGTTTATCAGTTTCAATTTTTAAATTACTTTATGAAACGGTTTTTAACGGTTTTTATCGTGTGTGTTATAAATTTTAATAGAGAAGATGGTTGGCAAATAACATCTGTTTGGGATCCTGTTATTAAAATAATAAAATCTCAAACAAAAACAAATACTGAAAGACAAAAAGACACTGTGAGCAGTTACTGTTGTGCAAAATGAAACGTTAAGTAAAAATTAAAAATTGTGCGGTAGCTAAAACCGTTTCATAAAGTAATATAAAAATGTATAAAAATCATGAAAACCTAAGAAATCATTATCAGTTTCAAATTTATTTTAACCTCGTAAACTATAATTAAAAACACTTTATATTATTTTCCAAAATAAAATAAATTAAAACATCTAGGTTGTACATAAACCTCAAAAAAAGCTACTTAATTATGCATCAAATCTTACTCATAATAAAGAACATGTCACAAATAGTATTAGAGTTATAAACGAAGCACTTACCTTTGTAAATTAATTTTTTTTTCCAAAAACACTGTTCGCTCACTGGCGCCGCGCGACGCGAAGTCGTCCCAACGTGTTTGTCGCGAACTCGTCCCGACGTGTTTGTTGCGAACTCGTCCCGACGTGTTTGTTGCGAACTCGTCCCGACGTGTTTGTCGCGAACTCGTCTCGACGTGTTTGTCGCGAACTCGTCCCGATGTGTTTGTCGCGAACTCGTCTCGACGTGTTTGTCGCGAACTCGTCCCGATGTGTTTGTCGCGAACGGAACAGCAACAGGCGACCGTTGCTATGAAAACGCGGCTGCTGGCCAACGAACAAATTGGAAGTTATAAGCAACATTCGCTTTGCTTGTGGTTTCTCCTACTACTCGAGAATATAAAGTTATCAACAGTATTAGTAACTTTTATTAATTTACTAATAATATTTTATTATTAGTAACGTATATGATGTAGCAATTAAATATCACTTGCTTTAACGGTGAAGGAAAACATCGTGAGGAAACCTGCACTCCTGAGAGTTACCAAAAAGTTCTCAAAGGTGTGTGAAGTCTGCCAACCCGCACTGGGCCAGCGTGGTGGACTATGGCCTGATACCCTCCTCATTCTGAGGAGGAGACCCGGCTCAGCAGTGGGCCATTGAAGGATCGTGATGATGATATGATATAGAAACAGAGTTTCGCATCTTAATACAAGATGGCGGTACAAAAAATATTTTTTTAATATTTTATTCTAATATTCGTCGTAAGAACAAACCTTCCTTCTAGTACAGTTTGTTATGTAGTTTAGTGCAAGGTGTTAACAAGAGTTTTCATGAATAACTTGCACTACATTAAGATATCCACTTTCCTTTAAATACAAATGTCTTTAATAAATATTATTATTTACCTTTCTAAGGATATAAATCCGTTTTACAGTAGTTAATACGTACAGACAACTAAAAAAAATAAAGTAGCCGTATAGATTAATTAATTAATAAACAATCATTTATTTTTGCCAAATTAAATATATTATAACATTTTTTACCATAATAAAACGTTTCTTTTTTCATATTATTCATATCCAAAAAATTTTGGAACGAAGTTCCATATGGGACGATGCGGAGGTACCCTAACCGGAAAAAAAAGTTCATTTTATTTTATTTCGAGTAGACAATATATAACTTTTCGATCTGGTAGGATTGAGTTAGGTTGTTAAGTGGTGTCGCAGTACATATTAAAGTATTGAGACTAATAGTGTAGTGTTTTTTGGTGGCATGGTGCTGGGACTCCATTATCGAGGACCACTTAAGTAATGTACTTTATTATTTTAATATTTGGTAGCGAGGTCAATCTGTGGAGGTGAGACTTTGTGCTTAGTAAAAGACGTCTTTAAATCTTTCGTTGTTCCTGGGTCTCAGCCCCCAGGATCTGCTCGGCCTCCATCTAGATTACATGTTAATATTATCGTTTGATTGTTACTGCGCAGTATAGCTCCTATACTCTGTCTGGTATGGTCTGTTGTTAGTGAATGTCTGTCTGTCAATAGCTTCTTATAATTATTTGCCGTAATATCTAAGGTCACCTTCGCCCATGGACTTCTTCAATACTAGAGACTGAGGTGTGTCTGGCTTACATGCGGCTTGACCGGGACGTGTCAAGGATATTTGGCGGTCGGATTCGCTTGCCAGTTGGTCGCAAGTCAGCTGGAGAACAAATACCCTAGCACCAGTGGTGCACAAGGTATGCTGGGTTACATAGCTCTTGCTGCGGCAGACGTGAAATATATTCTAACCCCCCCCCCCCTCCCCTTACAGATAAAAACATTGATTACAAATGGACACATAATAAAATAGATAAAAATTCACAACCCCTTACAAGTGATGTTCACACCAAGAAGTTAATAAAGATACCGTTTTCAAATATATTCAGTCAGCTAAATAAACAATGAAAGATTCTATTTGAGGGAACAAGAATAAGGCGAAGGGTCAACTGTCAGACCTAAATCAAGTCATCCAACTTGAGACGTCCCTTACTCAGGAGTTCAGGACTGCTGAAATCTGTCTATAAATTGCTGTTATTGGAAAGACCTAATAAACCATTTTTATTAACCACATTGGTAAGGTCAGCATTATGAATAAGTTTTAAATTAATTTAAAAATCTTGGTCTTTATACTCTATTAATGAAATATAAAATTATTCTTGGATACTAGTCTAGCCCCTCAAGCTATTATCTATATCTATACTAGTCTATACTAATATTATAAAGAGGAAAGATTTGTATTTTTGTATTTTTGTATGTAACGAATAAACATAAAAACTACTGGACCGATTTCAAAAATTCTTTCACCATTAGAAAGCTACATTATCCCTGAGTAACATAGGCTATATTTATTACAAGAAAAAATTAGATATCCCCAGAAATTCTCACTAAAACCAACACAAGGTGCAAAAAAATTAGCCATAAAATATCTTTCATCGCATGTATTGATGATAGAACAAAAAAATGTTTTAAGTACAAAAAACTCCGCGAGACCATATGTCCAACTATTGTAGTTAAGTCACTATAACTACTTCTTTACATTTTAAAAGTTGATAAAAATGCCTATCAAAATCAGACCATGTTTTCCATAACTTTGTATTAATTCTTATCCAAATAAATTATTTCGTAATGAAGACTGTTTCAATACCTGTTAATTACTTTTTGAATTATTGAAATCGGACATTCCAGTCAAAAGATATTACGAAATAAAAATATCAAGATAAATAAAAAATAATCCCAGACGGGCCGCCGGCGCGGTGTGCGGTGTAGAGTGCCTCGCAGCACAGCGAGTAACGCGGCGATAGAGGGAGCGACAGAACGCGGAAGCTAAAATGTTAAAAAAAATTATCCACCCGTGCGAAGCCGGGATGGGCCCCTATCCCGTGAGAGAACGGGTTAGAATATAATTCCCTTCTGTCGCTGGGAGAGCATCTCGTAAGAGACGAATTACCCTATTGGTGGTAGGGGATATGTTCCCCAACTTGCGGCCACCAGCGAATCCGACCGAAAAGTGTCATCGACGCGTTCCGCTCGATTCGCATGTGGGCCAGACTTTCCCCTCCCCTCCCATTCTATTAATGCTCTAGTGAACTCTGGGTTCCCGTTCAGGGTCCACTGAAACCGTAGCATTCTACTCTTCATTCCTCTTTCTCATTCTATCTTCAAAGTGGCAACGCATTGGCAAAACAAGAGTCACCTTTCTTGTATTGCCGATGTCCATGGGCGACGAATTCCAAGAATTTTTTGTGTGATACGCGAAGAACCCTCTTAAATATCTTCTATCATACATAAACATTTCTTAACTTTTTTTCTGTTATAAATATAGATATTAATATAAATAAGGACTTGCCTTCGTTTAGCTTCACTATTATTATTTTACCATAAACTTCATTAAAACCATCCTTTATATAGAAATTTCAATATTATCTGCGAACGGTTCAACTTTAAATGTGTAAGAAGTTCTAATTTGTTATGTTTGTGCTATATTGCTGATATACGATCTTATATTAAAATATGTAAGATATTCTGTTAGGTTTTGACATAACGAGGAAACCTAGAATCTAGTCATAAATACCTGGTTAAGAATTAATAGTCAAAAAAATTTTAGAAAATAAATTCAAGAGCATACCTACTTTTTGATCTGTCTGTCCTTTCTTTTTTGTTTGTGTGTTCATGTACAGATAATATATATATAACAACTATAACAAGATACTAGTCTTATTAATTTATATTTGCGACCATCGTTTTTTTGTACGTTATTGGTTCCACAGCTATACTTGAATTAATATATCATATTTTTATTTCATTGTCACATTGTTATAAAAACAATACCTACTTAATATTATATAATAAAATACTTTTAAAATCAAATCCAGAGATTATTAAATATAAATTATATTTATGTTATCTCTTTTATAAAGACAAATAGAATAAAACGTAAATAAATTTCGTAGCAACTTCGTAGTAATTCATAGACCACTTTCAGCCTGTGAATAGTTTACACAAGATATTAAACTTCACCTTTCTAAGCTTTTCTTTCCTTTAGGAATCTTTGACATGATGTTCAGTGAGTTTTTTCTAAAAATAACCTTGGATAAAGAGATGAAAAACTTCTTTTTAAGGTTAAAATCTTTCTTTGCATGTCAGTCTAAGCAATGGGCAAAAAGAATTTTATTGTCTTACCATGGTTATGATGGTCAATATTAGAGCTGATAATCTTCAAACGGCTGAACAGAGCTTTACAAATTATAACTAAGAACCATCTCGATTAAATTACATTTTTAACAAATAAAACTTTATCACAATCGGTTCATTACCTTGGGCTTGTGGCTCATGCCACAGACAAACTTATAACATCCCTCGTTTATGTAAATAACATAAATCACAGTTTCATTTGACGATAAGTGATAATGTATCAGCTAACGAGTTTCAAACTATTTCCAATACTGGTTGCTGAAATGTAGAGGTGTCGCAAAAAATGCTAAAACATATATAATATATAATAGAGTCATAGTCAACGACCATATTATGGTTCTGGTTAGTTTATACTCCTATAATGTCAATTGTCGCCAAGGCTATACTGTTTATTTCGCTACCTTTTTCAAATAAATAATACATTTAAATTAAAAAAAAATGAAGACTGAAATAATGAATATCTTTTTATTAAAATATAAAACCAGGTGATTAAAAACTTCTATACACATTTAATATATTTTTATATTTGCTTTCTGCACGTAAAAGAGGTACAAAGTTTTTGCTTTGAATAAATGACTTGAACGAATCTAATGATTCTGTAGTTTTTGATCAGGGACCCAGGCAGTGCCTTGTACTTGTGACCAAGGTGTAGGCTTAAGAAGCTCCTTTAAGTGATCACGACACTCGCCTCCACTACCTGGTCTCACTGTACTAACCTAACACAAACCTAACCTATCTTAAGGTCGTGTTAACACATCTAAATACAACGTAGCTTCTCATAATAAGAAATAAGATGTAAAAAAACACATGACCCTTAGTCCGAGAGGTCAAAGAGACTTGTCGAGAGGTTAAAGTTTACTGCGTTTGTCGGAGAATATAAAAGGACTAGACAATGGTAGCAATGCCCCTCCACTAGTGGGGAGAAGTAAATCAACAAATAGGAAATATAGCGCTGGCGTTTCGATTAATCGATAGTCCGATTAATCGAACATCGTTTACTCGATAATCGATTACTCGTTTGAAGCTATCAAAAATCGCTGAATAAAGTGCCGAGATGTCACTTGTATTCCAATTATTCGATAATCGTTTACTCGCTATCTAAAATCATCGAATATTAAAATGACGCGACGGAAGTCAACACAAGTCATCATTATTATCCTACCCCAACTATACCTCGACATAAAAAAATAAATTATAAATACACGTTTACTCGAAGAATTGAAGAATGACGTACTGACGAATTGAATTGTATTGAATAATTGAAAACATTAATATGAAGAACAAGTGTGATCAAACAAATTTAGTTTTCACAGTAAATATGAACTAAGACTATTTAATAATAAAATCAAACGCTGCGTCTGTCTGTTCGCAATAAACTTGAAAACTAGTTGTCGAGTACTAGGATTGCTTTCTAAAAGCTTTTATTTAACTTGCCCTGTTAATATGTTAGTATGGGACAAATCTTGCGAGCTAAATTAGAACTTCCTGTCGTTAGATTAGGTTGAAATTTGGTTTACTTACGTAACTTCGGTGACGATGCAACAATATGGTACCATGAAGCTGGTCTCGACATGGAGTCGAAAGGTGGCCATAGGAACTTCTAAACTAAACTAGATAAATCCATCGATTTTGAAATCGTTTGAATAGTCTTGACAAGCACTCTTCTGCTACATCACAGCCAGGGTCTCATGATGGCGTTGAAAGATGGCCATAGGAAGTCCTAAACTTAACAAGATAAAACCGTCGAGTTTGGACTCGTTTGAATAGTCTTGACAAGCACTCTTGTGTTACGTGATATCCAGGACCTAAAGATGAAGTCCCAAGAACTCTCTTGGCGTTTTGTAGAGATGGGTGATTTCAAGTCTTTGGAGGGGCTTTTAATTAAAGAACTGGACGGTAAAAAACTAACGGTACAATACCGAGTAACAATGATGCAATATTCGAAATGCAGAGATATAGACGAAATATTAATTTTTAAAAAATTAAAAAAACAAGCTCTAAAACGAAGATAATAAATATTAAATGCAATCTAACACACCATTTTATTAAATTATAAAATTTATATTGATATAAATTGAAACTTGTCGCAAGATTTTAAACAACAACAACGTACCTATCTACTAAGTAATATTTAATTCCAACAAAAGACTTAAACGAGTTCTTATCATTTACTTAGGATTAAAGTTAGTTTGTTCTTTTGAAAAAAAAAATATGTTTGTGTTCATATGACGGGTCATCTTGTAAAAATAATATAAAACGAAATATTATTCGATAAATTAGCGGCACACACTGCGCGACTTTTGCTGAAAAAAAAACAAGCCGCAAGAGTATGGAAAAGGGGAAGAGCAGAAAATAATAACAATATTTACTTACAACAAAGATCTATATTATTGTTGTAATTACTAGTAAACTCAGGAGGTCCGTTAATTACTTAATGTTAAATTTCAAGTTAAGTACTAAACAATAAGCTATAGAAAAAATAAGTTAATATTAAATGTATTAAAGATTTTAATTAATAAAAAATAATAAATAAACAAAATATAGGTATAACTAATTTTAAGAGTTAAAGGTAATAAAGTCAAGAATAAATTAAAGCGTAACAGACAGTCAATTTTGCATTAATGATATTTATTGTAATTGGTAAAGCGCGATATAAAAAAATTGTTGAAGAAATTTTGATAGAGTTTTTATCCTTTGTCTCAAAGACCCAAGATATATAAAATACACCAAAAATGCAGTTAAGTAAGGTTGCTAGGCTTTGCCTAACACATACATAGATAATAGACTGTATGGAGCACAGCACGTATTTTTGAAATAAATTCTACCGGAGATACGTGTCATGGCCGATAACTATTTTGTACCAGTTAGTCCAGTCTACTCCAGTTGCATTTTATTTTTAAAAAATTTTCAATTTAAACTATTTGTACCAAAATTGGAAAATAATTTTCAATTTTTATGAATAGTTTTGTAAGAGCTGTATACAAATTAAAAAATTACTAACTACACTAAATAAACAAGCTTGACAATATTAATATCGGCTATGTTTTTTAGTTCGTAAGCTACTGAGCTGAGTCTTCCTGCCAAAGATAACAAATGGGAGTTTCACTGGAATTTATAATCTTAAATCATCCATAATATTAATAATGTTCAGTCCATTACAATCAAAATTTAAGAAAGGATAGACAAGAATGTATATAGTAGATAATCTTATATATATCTAAAAATAGTCATATGCTTCTATTTTCTTCGTTGATACATTGCAACGTATCCTTTTACTATCTCAAAAATATACAGATAATATTTTTTTTCATACGGTAGCCTTAAGGAGCTCCTCTTTTTTTTTAAAGATTTTTTTTTTGAAAGACTAGCAATTTGGAGTACATACTACTAGTATTCCCTTTACCCCTCCTAGTAAGTTTGCATGCTTGTGTCAGGAGTAGGCCACGCCAGTAGTCCAATGGGATTTGAACCCACGACTTGTCGATCGTGAATCCAACGCCCGAACTACTGAGCTACTGACGACTTTTGACGCTTCATTCTGATTTTTCATCTATCTTTCATCCTCTATGTAATTACAACACTCTCCTTCACTGCCCGGTCTTACTGCTTTAACCTAAGGTTAAAATGACATTAACCTGAGACTTACCTAACCTAAGGCTATGTTAATACATCTAAATACAATGTAGGGACTCATAATAAATAAGACGTAAGAACTCATATCCGTAATATAGCGACACACTATTGTTACACTTCCTCCAGCAGCACTCCAGCCAATGCTCACTCAAAGAGACTTTTAGTGAGACTGCGTTGCGTTAGTCGGGGATTATAAAGGGACTAGACAGTAGCAACAATCCCTCCACTGGTGGGGAGAAGTAAATCGACAAATAAGAAATATGGCGCTGGTGATCCGAATTCCGACTAATCGATAATCCGCTTAATCGATAATCGTTTACTCGTTTGAGGCTATCAAAAATCATCGAGTGTTATTGTTATAAAACGGAAGTGATATTAAATACTACCCACTCCGTCATATATAATGACTAGGCCTAGTAAAATAATTGAACAAATTAAAATACAATTCGTCCTCATCCCTATAACCAGAGAAAATAATATAACAAAAGCAGCAAAATCAAATTACTATGTTAATTTCGAGGATAATATAACCCTTTGCATCTCTTTTGTCAAGAAACACCCTTCCCACAGTAAAAAGAGAAATATGACAGCACATTATCCTTCCTCAAATATTTGATATGCCTACGCCAACGTGAACGTGAACGTAAACGCCTCCGTCCTTTCTACGTGGCGTTTAAACCGCTTGTTCAGGACCAAAATGCTTCATTAAATATCACATTTTGTTACTTGTTTGTATTCTAAATTAATTCTGAAGGCTATACTTTTTTATTAATTGAGAGATAATTCGTTTCTGAAAAAAATGAGTTTTTTGACTTTGAAACTACTAGTATTCCTTAACCCCTTCAACAAGGCTAAATGCTTGTTAGGGTAGTAGTAGTGGGCCATCTCAGTAGTTCTGGGAGTAGAATTTGAATCCAACGCCTGAACGACTGACCTAATGACGCTTCAATACTACTTCAATTAATATTTTTTGAGTAGAAAATTCAATCGAAAAAACTCAAATTAAATTAAGTGTACAAAAAGGCTATACAAAATGGCTTTAACGATTTTGAAAACCTTTTTAAAATTGATTTACTTTAATTTTAATTTGATACAAGAAAGAAACAAGAAGGAAAATAAAGCGACTAACAGATACAAGAAGACAGAAGTTAACAACAAGTTACGTAACAAAGAGAGGATATGGATTTTTAAAGTGGATTTGAAAACTATCTTATTCATATTTGTGCAAGGAAATCCTCAGAAGAAGAGTAATTGGCGTGAAATGCTTTCCAGTATGCAACGTATCGATGAAACGAAACACTTTGCATGTTCAGACTAGTTTTTAAATTGTACAAAGCTTTTTTCATCGTGTGAGAATTTGTTGATTATTGTATTGTATTGTCTATCCAGAACAATAAGTATGGATCTGTTATATGGAATTTTAGTACCATCTGATATTATTCAGTCGATATCAAAACCGGTTTGGTTAAATAGTAGAACTGCCAAACTCTTCCAAATATTCAAAAATGTATTTTATATTGAGTTTATCATACAGACACAACAAATTTATTTATATATATTGGGAACCAGTAAACGATTATCAAATAGTCGAATCGTCATCGCCATCTATGGCGCTAGAGTAAAATGATAATCACTTCCATCGTTTTGTCAGTTACGGCTCTTTATATTCCCTCGACAGTCGGACTGCGGTCTTAGTCTTACGCGAAGTCTCTCAAGTAGTTTATATTGTCTGGATAGTGCAGGTGAAGTTGTCGAGTGCAGTGCTGTGCTGGTAGTGCTTAATTGTAGTTGCCACGTGGTAATGTAAATACAACGTTAGGTTAGGTTAGCCTCAGTTGGCCTTGAGAAAGGTTAGGTTTATGTGAGTTTAACCATAGGTTTAAATTAAAAGCCTGAAGGCGAGTGTTAAGACAAGATCGCTATGTTTAGTTATATCCTGACCGTATTGCGCGGGTAGCTTTCATGATAGGCCATCTTTTATTCACGTACAATTCTCATAAAAGATTGTATATTCTGTACAACTATCTCTTGTCCTCCTTGCATCCCTGTAGACTCTAAAACTGCAATATTTTAATGAAATAATCAGACAATCCACCTGGCATGACATGTGGACAAGCGGGCCAGATCTACCCCCTTCCTCTCCCATCCCATTATTGTTGGGGTTCCAATAAACACCGGGTACTTGCTCAGGGTAAACTGAAACCACAGAATTCTTCTCTTTGCTCCCCCTCCTCACTCTATCTTCGAGGTGGCAACGTATCGACAAAACAAGAGATATCCTCTAGTTTGCCCGATGTCCATTAGTGGCCACTTTCCATCTGGTGGATCGCCTGCTCGTTTGTCCCTTACCTATCATGAAAAAAAGAAGTTTAGTAGCGATCGGATCTATTTTTCCTCAGCAATAGATGTACAGATCAGCAAGTTATAATTTTAGAAAAATGACTTTTGTTTCCTATTTTCAGTTTTACGCCCGAAATTACAAATCTCTGTCCAAATTTTTCTAAAATTCATTTGTGTATAGTTCATATAAATTTGAAATCTATAGTCGATCTTTAATTCAAAGATTTGAATTTGGATTCTATTTAAAAACCATAATTTTGGATTAAGATTGCTTTTTAATTTCGGGCGTTAGGCGACTTCTGGTTTGTACTTTACTACCAGAAAAGAGAAAGAGAAGAGAGTCCAGAACGCATTAGCTAGTAACGCATCAGCTACTTAATAGCAATTCTTTCGTATTGATATGTATGAAAGATCAACTATTATCACTTATATACCTCACTCAGAAAAAGCTTTCCAACCCCATTACGGTTTCGCGAGCAAAGTAACATTAATTTTAATATTTCGTATATACTTGACAGCGTGTAGGCGGAGCCGTACTTCTAAATAAATAACTCACGTTGCTCTCAAACATGTATACTCTACATTCTGTTATTCTGGTTTCACTTTGTTAGTTTTGACGGAGAATACACTTAGTTATTAATACTGGAATGTCTATATTTAGTCTTAAATTACGTTATCATCTGCCATTCTGTATTAACCTGCTAATGAATTTATAGGCAATGTTTCACTTATAGAAGATTCAGTTTGCTGAATCAGTCTGCTCTATTATCAAGTGAAACACAATAATAATTTAGAATTAGTATAACATTAAATAAAAAAACAATGAGTATGTCATTAGTTGTTCTCCTAGACTAGACATATTTTGATGATATTTTTATACTTATATTGTAAGTTGGTTGTTCTTTAATAATGCTTTAATATTGTAAGTGATGCCGTTCTCGTAGTAGAATTATTCTTTATTTAGTTTTGAGATTAAATAATCAAACTTTTTTAGGTACTGTCCACGATATAAAAATGTATAATAAAAAAAGCTTCTATGAATTTACTGAAGTTGAAGTTTTAAACAGCCAGGTAGAACTCTCAAGTAGGTAACTAGTTTTATTTATTGTCAAATTCAATATACAAACAGAACTAGCATCCGAATTCGACCGCCAAGGGTCTAGTGAACTCTAGGTTGTCCTTTTCAGGGTCCACTGAAATCGTAGCATTCTTCTCTTCATTCCCTCTTCTCACTCTATCTTTGAGGTGGCAACGCATCGGCAATACAAGACTCTTGTCCATGGTGGTGGGCTGTCTGCTCGTTTTCCTCTTAACTGCCATAAAAAAGGGAAATATTTAAATTAAAAAAGTAAGTAAATATTTCTAATATATGTATATGTCGGGGAAATAGTTATATTGGTGGTAATTTAATTTATTTGAATAGCAACAATGCAATGTATTTATGTAAAATAGTAAGTACGGTGTTAGAGTCAGTGTCAGTGACAGATGGTTGATTGTCGATGATACGACTTTGACAGATTGTGTCAGTCAGTTGCAAGTCAGTTCAGTCGATAGTATATAATCTTTGAGTCGATCTCGGCTGGCGGAGGCGCAAGACGTGCGTACTGACAATTAAATACCGGCAACATGGTGGACACAGATAAGCTCAAGAAATCGAATCTTACTTTTTTAATTTAAATATTTCTAATATATGTATATGTCGGGGAAATAGTTATATTGGTGGTAATTTAATTTATTTGAATAGCAACAATGCAATGTATTTATGTAAAATAGTAAGTACGGTGTTAGAGTCAGTGTCAGTGACAGATGGTTGATTGTCGATGATACGACTTTGACAGATTGTGTCAGTCAGTTGCAAGTCAGTTCAGTCGATAGTATATAATCTTTGAGTCGATCTCGGCTGGCGGAGGCGCAAGACGTGCGTACTGACAATTAAATACCGGCAACATGGTGGACACAGATAAGCTCAAGAAATCGAATCCATTTGAATCCGCGAGATATATAAATTATTTGTATATATTATGTAGAATGGTCATGTAAATTATTAGGTTTAATTCTATCTTCGTTTTCTTTTCGAAACGAGGGTTATCTGGAAGAGATGGTTAATTAGCCATAAGACCGCCCGCTGTACTTCACAGTTAACTCTTAATATATTATATATCTCGGTGTATCTAGTTTAATAAGTCTCTTTAGTGGTGTACTGTTAAAGTTATAAGATAAATAAATAAATAATTAACAATCGAAAAATATAATTATATTCAAAATCATAATTTATTTCAAGACCCCTGTGAGTAACGAAGGTGTAACTTAAACAAGTATTTAATCAAAGCGTCTCGTATGAATTTGTAACAGTTATCTGACACGGACTAAGTTAGGAACTTGTGCAATAAATCCGCAACTGTGGATCTTTGTTCTTTACATCATCTGAATATTCGTGAGGTTTCCCTTCAATTTAGCTTGGTTAATGTTTCATCCTACTTTACTGTATATATTGTGAAAGGCAAACCAGATTACTTGATATATTTATTTAGCTTCTATAGTCACAAAATACGTCTGGTATTTAATCAGACGTAAATGGGGCGAAGGGATTTTTTGTTTTTAAGTTGGTTTTTACACCCATCAAAAGCATTGATTTTATAAAATTTCAGCTCGTGATCCTGAGCTTCAAGTCTTAAGATAGGAATATCATGAACCCTGATAGCTAGAATGTTGGAATTCCTAAAGTTGACTGCCATACTCGTGCATATTTGATATTGTCAAAGGTAGCTGGTGGGAATCGGCTTATACATACGCTTTGCCACTGCTATTTATCTTTACTGTCTATAGACAATCACTGCAATCTTTAAGATACAAAATTTACAATAAAAACTAAAGAACAAGCATAAGTATAATATCACTCAGAGCTTCAGAATTACTGCTAGATTAGTCACATTATAATAATAATGGTTTCAATCATGGAGGCGTATTAATTTGGTTACCTCTTACCCTCACTTCAAAACTGAAAATTTATACAATACCGACATAAGAAAAAAGACGTAAGATTTTGTATATTGTTCTTAATTTTAATTAAAAATTATGTTTAATACGGAACGTCATATTTTATTAATTTTGACTTAAAATTGGCCAAACTATCTATAAATATTAGGGGTTAAAGTGTTAAGTTGCCGATTTGCACTGAAAAATTGAAATTCCTTTATTTTTTTAAATTTAACATATTTATTTAATCAAAATAATTACCATTGTTATCTATACATTGCTGTCTTTGCGATAGAAATCTGGTAATCTAGATTCGACAAACTGTGTGAAAGCATTTTGTACTGCCTCCTGGGAAGAAAACTTTTTATCACGTAGAAAATTGTCCAAATCACGAAAATATGGTAGTCCGTTGGAGCAAGGTCTGGTGAATGGTTTCTAATTGCAGTTCCTATAGAGTTAAAACGGTTCTCGTGCTGTATGAGGTCTCGCGTTATCATGGAGCAATAATGGTGAAGATCGATTCATGAGTCGGGGCTGTTTCACTGCTAGTTTTGCAAACATTGTTCGGAGTTCGGCATAGTAGACATCTGCCGTTATTGCTTGTCCAGATCAGAGAAAGCTATAGTGAATAACATGCTGAGACCACCAAACAGTTACCATTACCTATTTATTTATTTTTTTATTTATTTATTGGATAAACAAACAGCGATACAAGACAATACAATAGTGTGAGAGAAAATAAAAACTTAACTTAACTAAATTGAATAAAATAATAAATAAAATGGAGAAAAAAAAAAAAAATTTACATTCCACCCCTTCTTAGTGAATTAGCGAGTCTTACAAATTAGAGCAAATATAGATTTGACAAAATAACAGACAAATTATAGATTTAACAAAATAAAATTAAAAGAGAAAAAGTTAACAATCAAGGACAATTTCAAAAATATGGTGTCTTAAAAATATTCCAACCTTGGAAAGGAATGGGCCAATAGTAGTATATAAAATATTACTTATTTTGGAGTAATTTGAGTATTTGTAATTTAAACGAACTACAGCTAGTACACAGTATGTCTATCGATTTAAACTTATCATTATAGTTAGTAACTAATCTGTATAGCGGGGAACGTTTGCCTGCATTCGTTTTACAGAGGGCATTAGCAAATAGCGGACATGGATTTCGAGGATGTGTTCTTGTTGGTACTCTATAGCACAAACTGTTAACCAACGGCATGCAATCATATCGATTATTACATATGTCATAAAGCAGCATAGTTTCAATCTGTATACGTCGATCTTTAAGCGTCGGTAAGTTATACTTGTCTAGAAGATCAATATAAGAGAGTCGACTATGAAATATTTTAAAATGCATATACCTTAGAAATTTTTTTTGAACAAATTCAATGGCTTTATTATATTTATCATAGAAGGGATTCCAAATGGGCACAGCATATTCCAACTGGGACCGAATAAGAGATTTGTAAAGATATAAAAATGTGATAGGCCGGGAGAATTTTGAACCAGGGCGCACAATAAAACCGAACATTTTAAGAGCCTTATTGATAATGTTTTCAACATGTAAATCTAAATGAAGTTTTCTGTCTAATAGTACTCCCAGGTCTCTAACATTGTCGACTGCATCCAATTGCTTTCCGTATAACTCGTAGCGGCGCGGGTTGTTAAGGCTTTTTTTAGTAAATGTAATAGAATTGCATTTGTTGAGGCTAAGTTCAAGTTTATTTTCAATACAATAGTCTGTCAGTCTATCAAGGTCTTGTTGAAGTTTACTATGATCACAAGTGTTACTTATAATGCGATATACTTTAAGGTCGTCTGCATATAAAAGAAACTTGGAAAATTTAAAACACCTGCCAATGTCGTTAATGAAAAGAGTAAATAAGAGGGGGCCAAGAATTGATCCTTGTGGAACGCCTGAGCTTACACGGATGAAGTCAGATTCGTGACCTTTTAGTACTACCTTTTGAGTGCGATTAGATATATATGACTTAAACCATCGCCATAAATTACCTCGAATTCCGTTATACGCTATTTTTTTCAACAGGATGTTGTGATCCACTCTATCGAACGCTTTTCGAAAGTCCGTATACACACTATCTGTTTCTTCCCGGTTATCTAACGCCTTAAAAATATAGGTAGTATATATTAATTTTTTTTTTTTTTATTTATATACCTTCATTCCTGTGTAGATTCAACAAGGCAACACAAGTTTCGACTCGCGTTTCTTTCTGCAGATCAGTCAATTCAATTTATTGTCTTCCACGTGGTTCGTTCTTCAAATCAAAGTTTCCATCACGAAAGCGTTTAAACCAAAATCGCAAGGTGCGTTCATTAGCAGTCCCCTCTCCAAACGCAACATTGATATTGCGAGCTGTTTCTGCCGCGTTAGTTCCGCGTCGGAACTCGTATTCAAAAATCACTCGAATTTTACGAAGTATCCATCTTTCTTGTCTAAATGAAATTAAAGAAACAACTGAAACTCGATAATCGAATATTGCACATTTTTAAAAAAACTACTACATAGGTAACTTGTGAAAAAATTTTAAAATTTAAAACACCTGCCAATGTCGTTAATGAAAAGAGTAAATAAGAGGGGGCCAAGAATTGATCCTTGTGGAACGCCTGAGCTTAAACGGATGAAGTCAGATTCGTGACCTTTTAGTACTACCTTTTGAGTGCGATTAGATATATATGACTTAAACCATCGCCATAAATTACCTCGAATTCCGTTATACGCTATTTTTTTCAACAGGATGTTGTGATCCACTCTATCGAACGCTTTTCGAAAGTCCGTATACACACTATCTGTTTCTTCCCGGTTATCTAACGCCTTAAAAATATAGGTAGTATATATTATTTTTTTTTTTTTTTAATTTATATACCTTCATTCCTGTGTAGATTCAACAAGGCAACACAAGTTTCGACTCGCGTTTCTTTCTGCAGATCAGTCAATTCAATTTATTGTCTTCCACGTGGTTCGTTCTTCAAATCAAAGTTTCCATCACGAAAGCGTTTAAACCAAAATCGCAAGGTGCGTTCATTAGCAGTCCCCTCTCCAAACGCAACATTGATATTGCGAGCTGTTTCTGCCGCGTTAGTTCCGCGTCGGAACTCGTATTCAAAAATCACTCGAATTTTACGAAGTATCCATCTTTCTTGTCTAAATGAAATTAAAAAAACAACTGAAACTCGATAATCGAATATTGCACATTTTTAAAAAAACTACTACATAGGTAACTTGTGAAAAAAGTTTTACTCATCTCAAACCATGAAGGTTCTATGTCAATTCGAAGTACCTTTACAATAAAACGGCAATTTTATACTTTAACCTCTATAATAATGTATGCCATGATATTTAGATAAACAATAAAGCCGGTCAGTAGCTTTGGAAGGAATAAAAGATCTAAATGAGATCGGCGTGTAGACAGTTGTTGAAAGTGGAAGTGCTCCCCCTTCTCATCATAGGTCATATCACTTGGAATTTTAAAACTATATATTAAACTTCGAATCTGTGTTCAATATTCATTATTACAAATACTAAGTTACAAGACAATCCAAAGAACTTAAAGATTCATGCTCATCACTATTCAGAGAGCGATCTATCGATATGGAGCCTAGGCCTGACCCGGCACTTTTATTCGTACGGAAACACTTCTTATTCCAATACCTTGCACATTTTAATATTAAATTTTGTCACAGTCTGCAATAGGCCTAATAAGTAAATATTAGTTTTCATTCATTTCATTTTGAAAATTCTCTCACTGACAGAAAACTACACTATTCGTGAGTGACAGAAGTGATTTAGTGTTGCCATATACATTGTTTAATTAATAGAATATGGCCATTTTGTTGTTACTAATTCGATTTTAAAAATTCTTTCACTGAGAGAAAACTACACTATTCGTGAGCGACAAAAGTGATTTAGTGTTGCCATATACATTGTTTAATTAATAGAATATGGCCATTTTGTTGTTACTAATTCGATTTTTAAAATTCTTTCACTGACAGAAAACTACACTATTCGTGAGCGACAAAAGTGATTTAGTGTTGCCATATACATTGTTTAATTAATAGAATATGGCCATTTTGTTGTTACTAATCCGATTTTAAAAATTCTTTCACTGAGAGAAAACTACACTATTCGTGAGCGACAAAAGTGATATAGTGTTGCCATATACATGTTTTAGTTAATAGATTATGGCCATTTTGTTGGTACTAATTCGATTTTTAAAATTCTTTCACTGACAGAAAACTACACTATTCGTGAGCGACAAAAGTGATTTAGTGTTGCCATATACATTGTTTAATTAATAGAATATGGCCATTTTGTTGTTACTAATTCGATTTTTAAAATTCTTTCACTGACAGAAAACTACACTATTCGTGAGCGACAAAAGTGATTTAGTGTTGCCATATACATTGTTTAATTAATAGAATATGGCCATTTTGTTGTTACTAATCCGATTTTAAAAATTCTTTCACTGAGAGAAAACTACACTATTCGTGAGCGACAAAAGTGATTTAGTGTTGCCATATACATCGTTTAATTAATAGAATATGGCCATTTTGTTGTTACTAATCCGATTTTAAAAATTCTTTCACTGAGAGAAAACTACACTATTCGTGAGCGACAAAAGTGATATAGTGTTGCCATATACATGTTTTAGTTAATAGATTATGGCCATTTTGTTGGTACTAATTCGATTTTTAAAATTCTTTCACTGACAGAAAACTACACTATTCGTGAGTGACAGAAGTGATTTAGTGTTGCCATATACATTGTTTAATTAATAGAATATGGCCATTTTGTTGTTACTAATTCGATTTTAAAAATTCTTTCACTGAGAGAAAACTACACTATTCGTGAGTGACAAAAGTGATTTAGTGTTGCCATATACATTGTTTAATTAATAGAATATGGCCATTTTGTTGTTACTAATCCGATTTTAAAAATTCTTTCACTGAGAGAAAACTACACTATTCGTGAGCGACAAAAGTGATATAGTGTTGCCATATACATGTTTTAGTTAATAGATTATGGCCATTTTGTTGGTACTAATCCGATTTTAAAAATTCTTTCATTGTGAGAAAACTACACTATTCGTGAGCGACAAAAGTGATATAGTGTTGCCATATACATATTTTAGTTAATAGATTATGGCCATTTTGTTGGTACTAATCCGATTTTAAAAATTCTTTCATTGTGAGAAAACTACACTATTCGTGAGCGACAAAAGTGATATAGTGTTGCCATATACATGTTTTAGTTAATAGATTATGGCCATTTTGTTGGTACTAATCCGATTTTAAAAATTCTTTCATTGTGAGAAAACTACACTATTCGTGAGCGACAAAAGTGATATAGTGTTGCCATATACATATTTTAGTTAATAGATTATAGCCATTTTGTTGGTACTAATCCGATTTTAAAAATTCTTTCACTGTGAGAAAACTACAGTATTCGTTAGTGACAAAGGTGATTTAGTGTTACCATATACATATTTTAGTTAATAGATTATGGCCGTTTTGTTGGTACTAATCTGATTTTAAAAATTCTTTCACTGAGAGAAGTCTATTGTATTTCCGTCTCTCTTTCTCTTATATACTATCACTATTATCCCCTCTCTTTAATTTTTATCTTTATCTGTTCAGAATGATCAGTCTCTTTTCACGTTCTTTCTTTCGTTTATCTCTCTCTCTCTCTCTTTCGGTTTTTTACCTATTCAATTTTATTTTTGCTCTATCCTCTTTTATTATCTGTCGCTTTTCTTTCCTTTTTCTTTTTATAACTTTTTCTTACTCTCTCTTTTTTCAAATAATGAAAAACTACACAATTACAGAGTGATAATTTAGGGACATCAATTATAATATTGCTTTAAATACCCGGAGCTAAGCGAGGGCAGGCCGCTCGTATTAAATATTTTACTATTTATTTTAACGAAAATATTTCCAATAACCGATACTATCAATGTTAAAGTTTTTATAGTATTGAACTTTAAAGGAAAATCTTCAAAAAATACTTCAACTAATTTTTTGAGTTGTTGGTCACTTGAAGTTAGAATTTATATGAAACTGGCGTTCTGTCTTTGAATGAATACTTTCACGAACTTTTAAAATGGACCATATACTAAATCAAATTAAATAACAAGAGATTTTTAATTGTTGTGTTTATAAAATGATTTACAACGCCATCTATTAGAAACCTATGGAACTTACAAATAATTGCAAGCTTTCGTCCTATAATAAATCATTTATTTTGCTAATTAAAAAAATACTGAGGTCCTGATTGTAATGATTTAATTTTGTGGTATGGCAACATTAGTTCGTATCTAATTGGTGAGTGACAAACAAGGAGTTTTGTGCTTATTTAATTAAATATCACCATTATTTTGTGCGAATCCGTTTTTAAAAATAGAAATATACAATATTTCCTCTCTCTCTCTCTCTCTCTCTCTTCTTTCTCTTTTTAATTATTAATCCTCTTTACATAGTATAACAAGAAGTCGCTTCCGCTGTTTGTTAGCTTACATTTTTTAAACTACTCAATGGATTTTAATGCGGTTTTCACCAATAGACAGAGTGATTCAAGAAGAAGGTTTATATGTATAATACAAACATATTATAGTAGAGAACCGTGCGGGGAGAGCCGGGGCAGGTTGCTAGTAATACATAAAGCATTAGTTTCTTAATGAAAATTAATCCTTAAAAGAATAGCGACTCTCTATGATCGAGGGCGGGCATCTCGTAAAACTATAATAAAGATAAAAGCCATCCTATCTCTCAAGTGTCAAGTAATAGTAAAAAGTTAAAAAAAATAATAAAATTCAATTAAAATGTTTCATTAATGTAAAAGACATTTATTAAGTTACATTTGTCCGCAAAAATGTAACAAATTGAAAACATTTTAACTGAAAACTAAGTTTATTAGTGATTGTAATTTGCGTTCCACTGCTTAACTATGTGTAACTTTCTGGAATACATTTACGAGTTGGAAAGCTAGTCTAGAGTTATCTGTTATGTGGAAAAGGCAAAGGCAAAGGAAAAGGTAATAGTGTATTAAAATGTTTACTAAAGATTGCTCATATATACAACTTCATCAACAATTGTTACATAGCCATTATGTTGTCTAAAATTCTACTTGTTAAGTATCGAACAATTTAATCATTGCTCCCTAATTCTCTAAATTAAAATTATATGTAGTTACAGAATCTATATCTAATCATAGTGTACAGTGTTACCTACCTTTAAAAAATATTACTCCCTAAAGCGTTAACTCATAAAATCACAATAAATACCTGAAAATACCCCTAAATAAATAAGACTAATACAACACAAAACTTGGTGTGATCAGCCGAGCCAGACAGTACTTCACGCCCCAGCACCGACTGGCGCTATATAAAGCGCAGGTTCGGCCGCATATGGAGTACTGTGCTCATCTCTGGGCTGGTGCACCTAAGTATCAGCTTGAACCCTTTGATCGCATTCAAAGAAGGGCTGCTCGGATAGTCGAGGACCCGGTGTTGCATTCACGGCTGGACCCTCTGGCACTGCGTAGAGACGTATCTTCATTGTGCGTCCTCTATCGCATATATCACGGGGAGTGTTCCGAAGAGCTTTTCCATTTGATCCCTGCCGAATTCCACCATCGCACTGCACGTCATAGACTAAAATATCATCCTCATCATCTGGATGCGTGGCGTTCCTCAACAGTGCGTTTTTCTAGAACTTTTATTCCACGCACAATCAACTTATGGAATGATCTACCTTCGGCGGTATATCCAGAACACTACGACATGGGGACCTTCAAAACTCGCGTATATCTCCACCTTAAAGGCCGGCAACGCTTCTGTAACTCCCCAATTGTTGCAGGAGTCCGTGGGCAGCGGTGATTACTTAACACCACGTAACCCGATTGCTCGTTTGCCTTCCTATTCTATAAAAATAAAAAAAAAAAAAAAAAAAAAAAACAAAGAAATTTTAAAATAAATAAAAAAATATTATGTTGGCATCAGTGTTAGTAAAGCCAACTATCTAAAAAAATTTACCCCAAAGTGTATTTAAAAAAACCTACCTTTAAAAAAAACTTTTTAGAGCGCTGATCACCAAAGATTTATTTATTTCCTCCCTTAATTTTTTCCTTAAAAATTTCCCCCCAAATTTAGAAGGAAAACCACCATGTTATTGCTAAGTTTAATGCAGTTTTTTCACAATTACAATGTTGCCATTGAACAAATATGTTAAAAAAGAATAAAAATATGGAAATTATAAGGATTGATAATTTTTATCAAACAATTAAGACTGTAAAAAATTAAGACTGTAAAAAATGTTTGGATATTTGTTATTCCATCACACAAAAACGGCTAAACAAATTTTAATGAAATTTGGCACGCAGATACTTTATAACCTGAATTAAAACATAGGCTACTTTTTATTCCTGAAAAGTTAATAGTCCTTGCGGAATGACATTAAAGTAAAAAATGAACGCCTAATTATTTTTATGCATGTTAAATTGCATACACAAACCTGATTACTTAACTATATTTTTAATTTATATTTTATGAAATCTTATTCAAGAAGTTTAATCTGTGTTGAATGATATACAGTCTAATACTACTTTCAGCAATTACTACATTTTTCTATAGTTATATTTTGTACTGTTTGCTAAACAGAAAATACAGTGAGAGGACGTCGATTTAATTGGGTCAATTGTGGTCTGTTCCGTGTTAAGCTCGGTATTGGGCATATTATAACACGGTACAATAACAACGTGTTAATTAACTAAATGCCTTTGTTATTTATGTTCGTTTAATTGTTTTCAATTTCCAAATATTTGTCTGTACTCTACAGTCAAAACAATAGGATAGGATAGGTCTGCCACACGCCATTATTTTAGTTGCATTTCTATTTTATAATGCGTAGTACATCAGTGATTTACTGTGGACACCACCATCTCACTATTGACTTCTGTCTGACTCACTTTATCTTTTATATAAACCTTATCGCCTTACTATCGTCTCCACAAAGTCAGTAATAGCTTCATGGGGCTTGGTGTTCGCATCTATAATAAGATTCCACAGCCTATATTAGACTTGCCACTTCAACAATTTAAAACTCGTATCAAGAAGTCATTAATATATAAAGCATACTACAATGTACAGGATTACTTAAATGATGAGAATGCTTGGAATCTAAGTGACGTTGACTCTCAAGCTAAATGATTTATGTAAACATGGCTTTTTGAAAAGAGCGACTGTTAAGTTTCTGGCCGGCTCTTCTCAACAGAAAACTGCTTTCCGAGCTGGTGGTAGCTTCAGGCAAACTGACTGACCGATCAATTTTTGACGTGTCAAAAGTACTTTTATACAAAATCTAATTGAAATAAAATATTTTGAGTTTGAGTTTGAGTTTTATCCTGACAATAGCTAACATAGCAACAATTATCCGATTTGTTGCAGTTGTTCCGAAATTATGCGCTTATAAACATAGATGCTATTTATATTTCTATTTCAACGTTTGCCATATAAATTTGAGGGGGCCACTCTTATCATCTAGGGGGATGAATAATATATAGTAGCCGATTCCCAGACCTACTGAATATACATATAAAATATTATAAAAATCGGTCGAGCCGTCTCGGAGGAGTATAATAACTAACATTGTGACACGAAATTTTTTTATAATAGAAGTTAACAGATATATTTAGATTATAAAATAAAATATTTAGATTATACCTTAAACTTGTTAATAGATGTCAATGCTGGACAAGAACAGAGAGTGAAAGATTCTCAAGTAAACGAAAGAGATAGTGCGAGATAGAAAGACATAGACTAGTATCATCTAGAAGGTTCGCCATTAATCTTCCATAGAATAAAAAAATAAACTGCATTAAATGAGTATTTTATAAAAAGTTAAAAATGTTTTTTCTGATAAATAAAATTAAATCAAATTATAAATATTAGCAACACTGTTAAAAACATTTGATTGGTAAGATATTTTTTTACTTTAGTAACACCCCGACCAGCTCGACTTCTTACAAACTATTTCGTGATGGCTCTGATGCAATTTGATAAGTTATTCCATAGAGTGAATATTATCTATCGTAGTGCAAGTGGAATCGTTATAAAGAGTAGTTAGTGTGTTATTTTGTTTTTTATTTAGAATAAGTTTACACAACAATACTTTTAAATATAAATACTTTTATTTCAACTTTCGTAATTATTTAATTGTGAACTAATAAAACAACAAAAGCCGTCATAGGTTGGATGTAGCACCAATGTTTATTACTAGTGTAGTGTAGTAGTATACTACATTACACTACACATGATAAGCCTGACTTGACACGTCTATGGAGTTTAATTATGCATAGTGCAGGTAGGTTAATATTTGGTCACAGTCACACTATATTGGGGAATGGCCTACAAATTGGATGCAGAATAGAATTTAACTATAAAATACTAAATAAAGGTTATGCTATATTCTAAAGAGAAGATATGATACACATTACTGTACAGCAATACACATGCAATTTAGACTGAGGCGAGCAGTGCCTGGGACTTGAGACCCAGGAGCAGGTTTAAAGAGCTTTTTCATAATATATTAACTCTCACCTCCACCACTCGACCTCGTCAACTACAATAGATATTAAAGTTAACTTACGTAGACCTCAAGAAGTGAACAGAGAACATGGAAGTTAGTGTTATAGTGTCGTGGTTAAAGTTTTAACCACGACACTATAACACTAACTTCCATGTTCACTGCACGAAAACATCGGAGAGACTGAGACTAATCCATCGCGTACTAAAGGTATACACAGCCTTTACGTCGGTACACCTGAAATAATATAAAATCATCTACCCGCTACTACTACTTTATAAACAGTGTTGCTAACAGTTAAGGTACTAAAGAAGTCAAAAACGGATAAGAATATAAGTAAAAATCAAAGAATCATGGCAAGTTTCATACATTGTACGGAAAATTTTGAGAGCGATTAATTATTTCCATTGCTTAGATTATACTCTAGGGATCCCGGTAATATGAATAATATATTTTTATCACATGGCAAACATAAAATATTCTAAGTTAAAAATAATGGACTTCTGACATTTTCTCTTGCCATATTTAGTATTTAAAAAAATAAAAACGTCAACTGTCAAAGTGACACTTGCATCTGTTAATAAGTCAATACTCAAACTGTTAATTGACAAGTTTTATTTATAATCTTTGAGTTTTATATCTTTGATTTTGTAAAAAATAAATAATAAGGACATAAAAGCTTTACGAAATAAAGACAAATATTAATAATAAAATAAAATTATCGTACAGCAATATAAATTATCGTATTAATCCATTTATTATCCTAAAATTAAGCTCTGACAGTTTAGTAAAACACATATTATGACAAATGACATTTATAGCAATCTGTTTCGTTCAGAAATAGTCAATAGTTTTAAAATTTTCACTTTTATTGATTCCCATGTCCTAAAAATATTCTGAGTGTTAGAACCTATTATGAGGCCTCAAAAAGCAGTTCTAAAGTTATTTCAATTTCTCATATTTTTTAGTACAAATTCTGCCATGATTCTTTATCGAGTCGATAAGGTAAATTGATATGCAAATCGAATCATCCTTAAAGTAATCGTTTTGATCCTTAAAGTAATCACGTTTGACAACTCAAATTTAATTATATTTGCAGTCCGTTAACTATAGGGTGGCATTACGTCAAAACGCCAGGGGCCCCGAGCCGACACGCAGGATACTTGTTGGCGAACGAACTTTTTTTTTTGCTTTTCAAGTATAGGCGCTTATAAGTATTTCGCACACTGGCGCAGAAGATGCTTGGCGCGTTAAGTTTCTTAATATTAGAGGAGGGGGCCCCATCTGATGAATTTGCCAGGGGCCCCAAACAGTGTAGTTATGCCACTGGTTACAGTTGGCATATAAATTCTTTCTTTTGTCTTATGTATTTTATCGATTGACGAGAAATTAATCACTATAATATAATCCTTTAGACCCTACTAACCACCAAGTGATATATAGTGTAATAAAACTCCTTCATATTAGAGCGACCTTAGAGATGATGATGACGTTGAGAGGGAGTGCAGGGCGTTGGCTGTCCACGGGAACATGCTGGCTCGCAAATTTTATCGTTGTTCCGATGAGGTCAAAATAAACTCGTTTAAAGCGTACTGTCAAGGCCTGTACACGGGAAGTCTGTGGTTCAGCTGTTCACGGGGGGCGCTAAATGCACTGCGCGTACAATGTAATAATGTTTTTAGGATGATGTTGAAACTCCAAGTTTCCAAGTTATCATCCGGAAAGAGGTGGCTTAACTTGTGACAAGGATTCGGGGGAGTAGAAATAGTATCCTGAAAACCGTGTCTGAGGATCCGAGATCTCCTGTGCTGAGGCATCTAAGGTATGTCATGCGGACAATGATTCCGCATGACATACCTTGTAAGTACATGACTCACTAAATCACGCCTGGTGTGAATTGTATTTGTTACTAACCCTAGTGTATAAGTTGTATTTTTAAAATGTATACTAACAAAAATGGTTCCTGTGTTGTTCCAAATAAAACAATTATTATATATGTCGGGGATTTTAAAACGATGTGAAAGGAAATGGAAGGAGGAAGATGGGGAATATTGGGGAACACTAAAAGGGGGTGATGGTATTGAATGGAATATTGGGTAAACGCGACGCAGATACTTCTATTGAACCGATAAATTATGAAATATGATCTCTAACAATTACGAGAGAAACCTAAGCAGTGCCTTGGACTTGTGACCAAGGTGTAGGCTTAAGGACGTCCTTTAAGTAATTACAACACTCGCCTCCACTGCTAGGCTCTCTATTTAAACCCAAGGTTAAACGCACATAAACCGAATCTAACACAAGGTTAACCTAACCTAAGGCTAACCTAACCTAAGGCTAACCTAACCAAACATTGTGTTTACTTAACCACGTGGCAATTACATTGTAAGGACTTACGTGACCTTAGTTGGACAGCACTTCCACAATACACTGCACTTGACACTATCACTATCACTAGCACTACTTAGATGTTCACTTCTTGAGAGACCGCGCACGATTAAGACTTCAGTTAGACTGTCGATCGCATATAAAGGGTCGAGGGTAGATACTGTCAAAACAACGGAAGTGACTACTACCCCACTCCAACGCCATAGACAACGATAACGATTCGATTAATCGATAATCTTTTACTATGCTCCGACATATATTTATGTACCAGAAGTGCTAATCAAATATAAAAACATTCTTTCAAGACCTAAAACTGATTTTAATAAAAAACCAATTTTATTTTAGATAATATATCGACAAAAATTCAACAACATAAAGAATTGCAAACAACCATCGATTTTCCAAATAACAAAATAATTATGAGATAAAATAAGTACATGGAACGGACTCACTTAATCGAAAAACCACCGCACCGGACGACAACTGAGCAGCTAATCAGCCTGTATGCGGCTGAATGCTTGTTTATATAGGCAGTGGTGGGGGTCGATTCTATCAATCAGTAATGCTTATTTTGACGTTGTAGTAGGGTAGTCTCCTAATTATAAATTTTGTAAATTGATGTTCTCGGGTTACTTTTATGTTATTTCAAGTATACCCAGGTGTAGACAATATATAACCTTTAATGCGATAGATTAGAGTCAGTCTCTCTGGTGTTCTCGTGTAATGTACTTGGAAGTTAGTATTGTAGTGTCGTGGTTAAGGTCACCCTTCTTGAGGTCCACGTAAGTTTACTTTATTATCTACTGTTGTTAGTTCGGGAAGCGAAGGGGAGCGTTGTTCCTTCTAATTATATATATTCTAATCTAATTATTCCTTTAAGTTTGAAAAGTAAATATATAAGAGAGAAAAAAATTTTAAACGATTTTTTGGGGCGTCTTTGTAGTTGCAATTGAAAGTTATAAACTAGCTAGTAATTAACCCACCTTACCTTAATCAAACGCACTTGAGTAAATCCAAAAAAAGTCCCCTTTTCGGGTCCTTTACTCCAGATGTTTAATACCTCATAGGAAGCCATTTGCTCAAAGAGCATGATGTGTATCCACTATCCAGCATTTCTATAGCATTTGCATTTTAAATTAAAGAATTCAGATCCCCGAGATATCCTCCTGCTTATCGTGTGTTTTCCAATATCGTTAAGAGATATAAGAATCTTTATTTATTTATCTTATTTTGTATACAATTTGTATTTGAATTCAGCAAAATTATGATGGAGTAACAACTTGATGCATTACAATATTAGATCACTTAGCTATAGACAGCTACGTTCATCAAAAAGACAATCATACAATAATAAGCTAGGTGACGAAATTTTAAAAGGATTAACACTGTATTATAATTTAAAAGTTATAACATTAACTTTAAAATCTATCATTAAAAACTAAATATTTTGTGTATTTAAATTACTTTTTTACGCTTAGTTATAGAGCCAGAGCTTGCGTGCAAAAGCTTACAAAAGGAATAAACCTTCCCCGTTTTTGCAACATTTTCCATTAATGTTCCGCTCCTATGGGTCGTAGCGTGATGTTTTATAGACTACAAGCCTTCCTCGTTAAATGGGTTATCCAACATAATGAGAATGATAGAATTCGAGTAGTCCTTGAGATAAGCGCTTTCAACCAAACAAACAACATAAACTTACATATTATATTTACGGCGTGACGTCACGTAAGTTTTTATGGCACTTGACATTATGCCTATAATATATGCCTGAAGTCCCTGAATAATTCAGAAACTTAATTAAATCCGAAAGGTGGCGCTACCATCGAGATTAAATTAAGTCAAAAAAGATTAAGGAATTTTATTGTCATCTTTAGTCTTTTTTGTGATTTTACATAAAAGCAAAGAATGAACGGTTCGGTAGTTTAAAGATACATAATATAGTGATGTACCGAAATAACAATAAAATATTAATGTCCAAAATGTATGAAAGTCATTCCACGTATGAGAAACCCATCGACATAGCTCACTGGACGTGAAAGTAATGCCACTCGTTTGATTCCGGACCAACGGAGTACGAAATCAGTCACTTTCTGACGGAGAGTATTATGTTTTGGTTCTTCTTACTTGTAAGGCTTAGTTTATGATAGAGCAATAGCAATTTATCAATTATTCTATACTAGTATTGAATTGAATCAGGCGTTACTTTGCGGAAATTCATGATTTAAAAGGAATCAAAAGGTTATCGTACTCGTATAGCACAAGCCAGAAGAATACCCTGCCCACATAAAAGTGAGATGCGTGAACCCGAACCAGGACACACCACACAAGTAGATCGCGATCGACAATCGACGTACGATTCGCTCCGTAACCGAAGCATCTTCAGAGTTGTTGACTCCACAAACGTCACTTACGAAGTGGCAATTTTATTGGAAAAACCGCCTCTTATACCCTAACTCAATACTCGATGTTTTGTTCTTAGAATTAAAGATATTGAGTAGAGTAGATTTTGACACGTTTATTTGTTCGTTCAGCAGTTCAAATTCTATACTCGTAACCTACCCTAGCTTAACAAATGTGTAATTTCCACTCGAAACTTATCTGCTTCAAGTTATTTAATATTTACAGCAACATTATATAAAATAAACCTAACCTAACACAAGACTAACCTATCCTATAACCTAATGTTGTATTTACATTACCACGTGGCAACTACATTATAAGGTACTCAAATCGGACAGCACTTCCAGAACTTACACAACACTGCACTTAACACTTTAATTAGCTCTAGCCAGATAATATCCACTCTTTGCGAGACCTCGCGTAAGACTAGAATGTAGACCAACTGTCGAGGGAATATAAAGATAGGAAATTGTCAAAGTCGACAGATGTGATTATTGTTTTACTCCAGCGCCATAGATAGCGATGACGATGCGATTGTTTGATAATCGTTTACTATTTTCTGACATATACATATTTTTTTAATCTAGTAAGTTAGCAAAAAACAGAAATCTGAAATCTATTGGATTCTTACACGATATAAATAACGAAATATTATGTTAAAATTCAATATCAAAAAACAACAATGTTTGGCAATAAAAATATTACGAGTTGATTTATCGTTTTTCTGTACAAAATGTATGGAAAATGTTTTTGGCGAATGTCAGAAACATTTCTAGTACTCATACCTTAAATGATCCCATAGAGTCTTTTGATCCCCATACGAAGTGGGATCGATAGGCATAAAATTTTTTTTTTGGATTTTAGCACTTTTTTCGCTAACTGTACATTTTCTCAAAAATCTGTGAATGCAGTTCAGAATATCTTTAAAAGTTATGGATGGTCTCTTAGGAACGTTTTCCTGTAGCTATAACGGTTAAGGTACCTGCCCTTACTGACCCGTCACAAAAATCCACCCGTAATTAGAAAAATAATAAGATCATTCATAAATCGAAATTAAAAATATTTTACTAATTTCATTATTTTTTATTAATTTTCTAGCATAATAACGAACAACAGAAAAATCTATAAAAGTAATTTGCTAATAGATGCTATTTCACTTTTCACCCGCTTTCACGTGTCGTGTATCATGTGTACAGTACTTTACAGAAGTCTATTGAATCAAAATAACATCCATTCAATGGACATTTACAGGAGTCAGATGGTGTAATGGATGAACGAAATTGGAAAAATGTAAACTTTTGGTAACGTAAAACTGTAATTTTTTTAAAATTTAATTTGGGTCTTACAAAACAAAAAAAAATAATAAATAAAAAAACAACTGAAAATAAATTACAATATTATTATTAACTAAAAACTAAATTTTATCATAATTTGACTCATCAAAAACTGCGTTTCTTTTTTGAAATGTAATTAAATTTGGATCTCATTAAAAACTGTGTTCCTTTTTAAAAATTGGGCTTCAATTTTGGTTTTACAAAAAATGCGTTCCTTTTTTGAAAACTGTCTTTAATTTGGGTCTCATCAAAAACTATGTTCCTTTTTTAAATTTGATATTAATAATTTGGATGTCATCAAAAACTGAGTTTCTTTTTTGAAATGTAATTTAATTTGGATCTCATCAAAAACTATGTGCCTTTTTAAAAATTGGGCTCCAATTTTGGTCTTACAAAAAATGCGTTCCTTTTTTGAAAACTGTCTTTAATTTGGGTCTCATCAAAAACTATGTTCCTTTTTTAAATTTGATATTAATAATTTGGATGTCATCAAAAACTGAGTTTCTTTTTTGAAATGTAATTTAATTTGGATCTCATCAAAAACTATGTGCCTTTTTAAAAATTGGGCTCCAATTTTGGTCTTACAAAAAATGCGTTCCTTTTTTGAAAACTGTCTTTAATTTGGGTCTCATCAAAAACTATGTTCCTTTTTTAAATTTGATATTAATAATTTGGATGTCATCAAAAACTGCGTTTCTTTTTTTAAATGAAATTTAATTTGGATCTCATCAAAAACTATGTGTCTTTTTTAAAATTGGGCTTCAATTTTGGTCTTACAAAAAATGCGTTCCTTTTTTGAAAACTGTCTTTAATTTGGGTCTCATCAAAAACTATGTTCCTTTTTTAAAATTGGGCTCCAATTTGCGTCTCATAAAAATCTGTTTAGTTACGGATTGACCTAAATAAAAACGATGTAGCCATAATAAAAAAATTAAATCGATTTAAAGCTAAAACTTAGAGAATAAAAAACGACTTGATTGAGCCATCGTTAAATATTCATGAAGTCGCCTCGCAATTAGATCTAATTTTACTTTTATTGGAGTTATCTAAGTAAAACGACATTTGTTTTATTTGTTTATTCATTATAGTATTATTTGTGAGAATCATTTTATTATACACTAAGAAATCGGATTGTTTGGAAATAAAGAATATTACGAGTAGATTTATCGTTTTTCAATACAAAATGTATGGAAAATGTTTTTGGCAATCTTGATCCCCATACGAAGTATGGTACGGGAGCCAGATTCAAATTCGGTCAATTATTTCCTCTCGAGTGAAAATTCATATACTGCATAAGGAATATATATTTTGATGACTCGTGACCGTCAGCTGCGATTCCGTGGGTGGGGCAAGTAGTGGCAGCCTTTCATATATATGTATATTTAGGAAAATGTTTAGATATTATGATAAATAATAACGAAACAAAACGAGTGTTCGCTAGTGAAATTACTTTTACGCCTTGAACGTCAACTGAAGCCACAAAACAATTTTTGGAAGCAATTCTGTATCTCAGATGAAACCTCATTTCTTAATTACGGGTTACCTAGTTGCGAGCCCTCGCTTCATCCAATTCATAATTACGTATCTCATTAATATCTTTACCTAGGGAACAATCAGGGACTGTTTTTTTTTACTTACTCGTCAAAGGTTTGTATGGAGTCTTAGCATTAATATGAATGACAGATAAAATTTGGAACCTTTAGTCTCTAAAATTATAATATATCCTTTGTTTCACCAGGTCTTAAATATTTTTTAGATTAAGTAAAATTTTACTCACATTCAGAGTTCGATTAAGAATTAAATAAAATATCAACTCAAAACGAGGATTTATATGGCAACTCATCATTATTCTATTTGATCTACGTCACAACTAAAAATTAAAAAAAGTTTTTGAACTGTCAAATGAAATGAAAAAAAATTATTTACTTTAGTATTTCTGAATTATAAATAAAATAATAATCGTTGTCAATAAATATTATTGATAATAAATATATATTTTTAATTTTTTATCAAGCCGTTATATATGTGCTTTAAATCTATATTTTTTTGATGATGGCAACATCGTTTTTATTTAGGTCAATCCGTAATTAAATAATTTTTAACGTGACCCAAATTGAAGTTAAATTTCAAAAAAGGAACATACTTCTTGATGAGATCCAAATAAAAATCAAATATTCAAAAAAAGAACAAAATATTTATTCTGTGAGACCCAAATTTATAAATGATAAAACTTTTCATTTGATGTTTTACTATAATAAAACAACAAATGAAAAATATCTTTCACTGAATAAAATTTGTATAAAATATTATATTATTCAAACGGTTTACGTACAACGTATTGAATAAAGTATACCAATAGCAGAAATATGAACTCACTGTGAAGTGGAATGTAAATGATCAAAGTAAATAGGAATGATGTAGGGCAAGTCAGTTAGCATTTATACCTTTAACAATTTGAGGTGTCCAGAAAATATCTTATTGTCGTACATGTATTATATTTCAACCCTTTCTTTTTTCATTCAGGCTTCGAAGTATTTCTCTCGTTTAATAATTTCATTGCGAGTTAAAACGATAGAAAATACAATTATGAATAAGAAAAAAAAAGAAGAAGAACGCCCTTCTTGTCCAGCTCATGCTTTGATGTGCATTAAAAGGGACACATATTAATTATTTAGGTTTTCCTGAACAGCACAAGAAAATGTATATAAAAAAAAAACCTGTATTCATAATCAAAACTTGATACCTTCACGCGCTCCGGGGAAAAATGATTTTTTTTAATTCCTTAACCCTTCCAAATATGCTAAATGCTTGTATTAGGAGGGGGCCACGCATGCAGACTTCAATGACTGGGATTTAAACCCACGACTTATCGATCGTGAATCCAACGCCTGAACCACTGAGCTACTGACGGTTCAAAGACGATGCTGACAGGTGTATAACGACGGGTTTATTTTTCTTTTAAATACAGAACACTAAACACTTACCTAATCCTTAGTACTAAATATAACGTCTGGTCTAAATGGTCAGTGGTCTCTGAAGTCAAAGGAGCAGTCGACTCTCCTCTGCTCATATTAAATTCACAAGCTATAAGTACGTTTGAGCAAAAGTAGTAGTGATAGTTGTGATCGTAGTTCAATCCAAGACGTCTACAAATATTTAATAAATAGCAATCACGTGTGGCGCGCTTCTATCACCCCATGTTCCTCGCTAGTAAGGCCCTTATAGTGACTTCAACACACTCAAGGTTAAAATATACTTAGATGCCGGCAATGAATCTGTCATGACAATTTTCAAACTTAATTTTAGCTTCGAATAAACATATAACATATAAATATGAATAAAAATAGCAGTGATGGCCCAGTGGTTGAGACTTCGAGTTTTACTCGGGAGGTCCGAGGTTCGATCCTGGGCACACACCTCTGACTCTGAGTTATGTGTGTTTTAAGCATTTAAATATCACTTGCTTTAACGGTGAAGGAAAACATCGTGAGGAAACCTGCACTCCTGAGAGTTCCCTAAAAGTTCTCAAAGTTGTGTGAAGTCTACCAACCCTCACTGGGCCAGCGTGGTGGACTATGGCTTGATACCCTCCTCATTCTGAGGAGGAGACCCGGCTCAGCAGTGGGCCATTGAAGGGTCGTGATGATGAAACATATAACTCAAAGATTTAAGAAAGAGAAGGGAGGGGAATATTGAAGAACACTACAAGGGGTACGTACAATATTGAATGGACTATTGGGTAAACACAAAGTAGATACTGCTACTGACCCGATAAATAATCAAATCTGATCTCTTACAATTACGAGAGACCTAAACAGTGCCTTGGACTGTGACCAAATTGTAGGCTTAAGAACCTCTTCACTGCTCAGGTTCCCTGTTTAAACCTAAAGTTAGGTCAAGCCAAGCCTTACACGCCGACATACATAACATTTTTTCTCAGATTTCCCTAGTATATGGTTAACCTAGTGACCGCGGATAGTACCATTAGCTGCTGTTCGAACGGGTTTAACGAAGCGTACCCAAGCTCCCTCAAAACATACGCCACTAAATATATACTACAGCTATTTTCGACCTATTGACCTAATAATACAGTTCAAAATCTAATAATACTTTTTGGAGGAGCAAATTAGGCAAGTTAGTAAAGAGATCAGTACGCAAATGCGGTTACACGCAAATGTTGAAAACTTTAAAGTGTCTTTAGTCTAACTGGTGTTGTAGGAAGTAGAGCGATAAAATCTTATTTCTTGTATAAACATAATGATTAACATACCTATATAATATTTTAACTTACCAAAGTTCATAAATCAGATTAAAAATTTAGGAATTTGTTATAACTGATTTTGGAGGTCTACTTGGTCTTAAACTTGCCCCCTATTAATTACCACAAGTTATTATTTGAAATATATAATACTGTATAAGCTGTGTACTGAATTTTATATTTTTTGCGATTAAAAAAAAATAATTACCAGTTTATAAACAAACAACAAACGCAAAGTTTATAAATTTGTAAATATTTGTATCAACATAAATAATAATAATATGCATTAGCAAAGAATGGTCATTATGCTCAGATATATCAATATCGATTCAGTGATATAAGCTTGATTAGGTAACAGGCAAGACAGATCATCTATCCGTATGGCGATAGATGGCGTAAGTAGTATATTAAATCGCACTTTCGTTTGTTTAGTTTGTATTCTTGAATATAACCTACGTTTCTTAAGTGTAGTAACTTGAAATTATAATATAGTTCATTATGGAAAAGACACCTTTCCAAAATATATTGAGAGTTGCGTCTACTAAAACACTAACAAGTAGATGAGTTAAGAGTAGTTGCTATCGATCTGCTTTTAAAAAATCTTTCGCTGATAAGCTACACTATTCCTGAGTAAATATGGCAACACTACATCAACTATATGGTGAAGTAGTGTTCCCTTTTTTTTTTAATTAATAGAATATTTCCATTTAGATTTTACTTTATGCTTTGCTTTCACTGAGAGAATTCTATAGTATTTCCGTTTCTCTTTCCCTCTTTTATCTTAATTTTTTTCTGTATTTTCTCTTTTTTTAACACCTTTTTGATCACCCGTGAGGGGACCGGTTAGAATACTATTCCCCTTTGCCGCTGGGAGAGCATCTCATAAGAGGCGAGTAACCCCTTGGTGGTAGGGAATCTGTTCCCTGACTGGCTTGCGACCGCCAAGTGTCATAGACGCGTTCCTCCCTCCCTCTCCCATCCCATTAAAACTGCGGATCTAGGGTACTCTTGAATCTTGCTCAGGGTCCGCTGAAACCACGGCATTTTTTTCCTCATTCCCCATTCCTACTCTATCTTTGAGGATGCAACGCATCGACAAAACAAGATAGTAGGTATCTCTTATTTTGTCCATGTCCATGAGCGACCATCAGGTCGACCATCTGCTTGTTTGCATCTTATCTACCATAAAAAAACCTATTCTCACTCTGTCTTTATTCCTCTTTTCCTTTTTTAATAATGAAAAGCTACATAATTACAGAGTGAAAATTTATGGACATCAATTAAAATATTTGATTAATACCCGGAGTGAAGCGAGGGCAGGCCGCTAGTCATTAATATAATTATAAATAGAACTATTAATAGCAATACTCAATAAACCAAGCCACATATTTCAATAGATGTAACAACAAAGGGCGTAGAACAACTCGTATCCAGCGCGGAGATCTGCCTTCCGGTGCAGACAGCTATGAATATTGTTTGTCCTACTTTAAACTACAACTAAAACATACTCACTACAATTATAAACCTCTATTTACTAGAATACTCGAATTCATTTTCGATAATAATGATACAGAGATTAATTGAACCTCTATTTGAATTTTATTATAACAGCTAACTAGAAAACGTTGAAAAAATTATTTTGGAAACTGTTTTGTGATATATAAGACAATTTATAAATAAATGTATGTCGGGGATTTTAATGACGAAAAGGAAGGAGGAGAGGGAAATATTGGGGAACACTAAAAGAGGTGATGATATTTAACGGACTATTGGGTAAACGCAACGTAGATACTTCTACTGAACCCATAAATAATCAAATATATGATCTGTAATAATTACGAGAGAAACCTAAGCAGTGCCTTGGACTTGTGACCAAGATGTAGGCTTAAGGACGTCCTTTAAGTCATCACGACACTCGCCTCCACTGCTCAGGCTCTCTGTTTAAACCCAAGGTTAAAGTCACATAAATCTAACCTATCACAAGACGTGGCTACTAGATTGTAAGGTCTCACGTAACCTTGATTGGACAGCACTCCTAGCACTAACACTGCACTGCATTACACTCACTATTCAGAGATTACTTCACTTCTTGAGAGACCGCGCACGACTAAGACTTCAGTCACACTGTCGATGGCATATAAAGGGTCGAGGGTCGAGACTGTCAAAATAAGGGAAGTGACTACTACCCTACTCGAACGCCATAGATACCGATAATGATTCGATATTCGACATGTATATCGTAGAATAATAAAGGATTATCGAATAATTGAATCTTGATCGATATCTATCAAAGATTGCGATTTATTGTAAATTTCCGGCGTAACTTTCTGTGTTCTTGGAGCGTTGTATCTAATTTAAAAGTGACAAAAATATATCAGATCAAGTTCTCGTAAATAAACGAATTATTTTAAAAGTATCCATTGAGTCAAAAACTTAAGCTCTGCCCCGATGTTAAGCTGCAGTTTGACGAGTATTATCATAAAAATTAATATCTTGGCTTAACAGTAGTTAACGAGTGCGTGTCTAACGACCGATATTAAAAAATAATCAATATTAATCCAAAATAATCAATATTAATTTATCCAAGTTTCCAAGTTTCTTAATAAGATATTCATTTTTTTTTTAAATAAATTAAACTTAGATTAAATTAGATAAAATAAAAAAAAATATATAAACTATCTCCATTTTATGATGGAGTCTTACAATTGTATTGGCATTTGGCATTGTGCAGTTAAGATTCTAATAGACACGCGGTTACTAATTTACTTTAATCAATTTGACAAATAACGTTTAGTGTTGCCAGAAAAAAATAAAAAATAGTGTTACTATTTAAATTTGTTCGTTTTAACCAGGTTCTGTTATCGAGAACAATATTCCAGTAAAATACGTACCTTAATATTCAAAGCAACTAATGCAATGTGCATTAGTTGCTTTGAATATCACTGATGGTAATACCATTATTTGCTTACGGTCGAAAATGTAATGCATGCATGTGCAGTATGCAGTAGCATGTACATTGTCCACGGTACACGCGTAACACCGGCCATATTGGATTTTGTGTTGTTCCAAACACGCACTAATTGTTTACCTCTACATTTTCATTGAACATGTCGGCATTGTTGCCTTTTGAAATTACTAATTATTTGCAATAATAAAATACCTTTTACTGAATAATATTCGAGTTTGTGCCAATAGGTAAGTACCCACTAAAAATAAATCCAATAGATGACAGTTTTATTATGATTAATCTTAAACAAAGGCTAAAGTAGGGGTGGTTTCTTTAGATGAAAAACTATTGCAATCATTAAATATAAAAATTTTTAAACATAATTAGAATATTTATAGCAACACCACATAGCCTATGTTATTCGGAAAGGATGTCTGGATGAAGCTTTCCATCGGTGAAAGACTTCAAAATCGGTTTAGTAGTTTTCGAGCCTATTTCCAACAAACAACCGTACAAAAATACAAACAATCAAATCTTTATAATATATAGTAGTGTAGATAATTATAATTGCTATTAATTTTTGAAGGACCCTAATTTAGTCTTTTGTTATTTTTTCAAAAACCTCAAGACCGATTTCGATCAAATTAAAATAATTTTCCAAATCGGTTCAAACGTCTTCGAGTAATCGGAGAACATACATTAAGTCATTAATTCTCAGTGTCACCTGTAGGTGACTGAAGTTTAACATTTTTTTCTACCACTTGGCAACATTATTATTTTACTCTACTATTATTGTAGCAAAGCTAAATATGTGATAACACTATTTATTATTTTTTTGTGGCAACACTATCGAAACGGTATTTGTGAAATTCATTAAAGTTAAATAATAGTTTTTCAGAATCTTAACTGCCTATGCCCACTATTACCTTTTGAAGACTCCCTCATAAAAATTAATTTATTTAAAGAGAACTAAAAAAAGATTCTGACGAATTGTAAACCTCCTTTTTAAAGTCGGTTGAAAATAGACATTCTATTACGTGGTACACAAAGTGACGTCACGCCTCGAAGAACGCTATTGTTTTTGTGGAGCAATAAGCAAAAATAATGGAATTCTTTATACATAGACGTCTGCTCGACAAGTTATTACGTCACTATGTTTTTAAATTACTTCGTATAGATGAAGGACTATAATGACTAGAATCTAAATATAAAAAATGAATCGCCACTATTTATATTACGCGCATAACTTCAGACCGACTGCGCCATGTTGAATTATTCTTTTTTGGACAAAGTTCGTTTAAATGAAAAAGAGAATGAGACAAAGACAGTGAGATGGTTGTATCCACTGCAAATTAGTAACATACTATGCATTATAGAATAGAAATTCAACTTAAATAGTCGGGAAATTGTCTAATCATAGTTGCGGGTAGCAGATTATGAATGAATATATGAGTGAGTGTGAGTGAGTGAACGGTTAAAATACACCTCAGATAAGCGAGGGTATGTCGCTTCGTAATTTATAAAATAGAAAGTCCCCCATGAGATAACGGGTTAGAATACTATTCCCCTCTGCCGTTGGGAGAGCATCTTGTAAAAAGAGTAACCTAGCACCTCCTTGGTGGTAGGGGATCGTAGCCTACCACTAAGTGTCATAGACGCGTTCCTGTCGAGCCGCATGTGGGCCAGACTTACCCCCTTCCTCTCCTATTCCATTAATGCTGCTGATCTAGTGTACTCTGGGCTCTTGCTAAGGGTCCGCTGAAACCGCGGCATTTTTTTCTTCACTCCCCCTCTCCACTCTATCTTTGAGGAAGCAAGGCATCGACAAAACAAGAGAGTATCTCTTGTGTTGCCGCTGTTCATGGGCGATAGTGGTCACTTACCACCAGGTGGACCATCTGCTCGTTTGCACCTTATCTACCATAAAAAGAAGATGTGAAATAAGGAATATAAAAATGAATATTTCTGTCTAAGAATTTGTGTACTAGGGGAACGTAACCATTCCCCACAACGTGAGCCATTCTGAGGGAGGAGGGGGGTCTTCAAAATACCACGCTTGATTACAGGGGGTCTTAGGTTTTCGTCACATAGTGAATGAGAACGGTTTGTAGTACAGTTTTCAAGCAATTTGACGAGATTTCGTTGCGATACTATAAAATCGTACGATCGGCTGTACCAGCCAAATGTTTGTTTTAGCATATTTATAAATTACTACGTGAAAACCAAAGGGGTAGGGGGAGTCGTCATATACTACTGGTGGTCAGCGGGGGGGAAGGATGGTGATGTCAAATAGGTCACGCAATATGGGTATGTTCTGTAACATTTCTTTTTAGCTGATTACAGTATTCGTGAAATGATTTAAAGCCTAAATCCGTCAGATAAAAAGACGAGCTATCTTATCCATAGTGCCCGGGGAATCCGGTTAGTCTGATTTGGTATTCAACTCTTATCCTATATCGCGTTGTACTCGTATATACGTTATTTGCTTTAACGTTACGTAAGAAAGAAAAGAGGTTTTATTACGTTAATCGAAAACTGTCAAAATGACTTCTTAAATACAATGATAACTTAATTATATACCGATCTTGACTCTATTACTTTTCATTTAATTTTGAGTTTAATAGACTGATTGAAATGATTAATTAAAAGTACACAGATTTATCCATACAGCGCCATCTGGTGGTCGTAGAATTACAATAAAGTGTACGGATTGTCAGTTTTCATTTAATTTTACGTTCCATAAATTGGCTGAAAAATATATTAAGAATATGCGGACTCTTCCAAGCAGCGCCATCTGGTGGCGAGTTACAACAAAGTATACGGATTATCAGTTTTTATTTAATTTTGAGTTTAATAGACTGATTGAAATGATTAATTAAAGGTACACAGATTTATCCATACAGCGCCATCTGGTGGTCGGAGAATTACAACACTAAACTGAAAAAAAAATTAAGAATATTTTTATTATTATAAGGCTCAGAGTTTCAACAAAGTGAAGAAATAATTACTTTTTATTTAATTTTGAATTTAATAAACTGACTGAATTTCAATGCAGCGCTATCTGGTGGTGAATTATATGTAATAAATGTAGTTTATATGTGGAATGGAAAATATTGTTTTTATTATATTAATTTATGGTTATTTTGTACCGATTTTATTTTAGATTTAGATAAGATAATAGTAATTAAAGGTCATGGAAAAAATTGTAATTGGATAAGAATGGATGGAAATTATTAATGGGGGAAATAGTCTATTCGCATTTTTTGGGAAATTGTAAACATTTTTTAATATAGTTTATTTACATTTAACTAAAGTATGTAAGTACCATTTTGTTCGATAAGTTTTTGCCATCTTGTAAGTGGGGACATGATCCCATTGCTATAGAAATTTTGGGGCTTCTGATCAAAAAACCGCGACAAATAGTTTTGGCAGTCCTCTCGTGATGTTAACCTGACACTGCCTAAATAATTCTGAAGAGACCGAAACAGATGGAAATCTGAAGGTACAAGGCCAGGACTATACGGCGGATGCATTAACACCTCCCAGCCAAACTCTCTTAATTTTTGCTAAGTGGCTAAAAATGTGTGAGGTCTAGCGTTATCATGATGAGAAACCACACCCCTTCTGTTCTTGCTTTAATCTCATCAGTTGTTCGCAGTAGAGTTCAGAATCGATGGTCCTGCATGGTGGTAACAGCTCATAATGAATAATGCCCTTCCAATCCCACCACACACACAGCTTCATCTTGTTGCGAGTTAACCCGGGTTTCGCCACAGTCCGTGAAGCCTGACCGGCCATTGACCACGACCTTTTCGCAACTTCTCGTAGTACGTGATCCACTTTTCATCACCAGTTATCAGCTTCTTCAAAAATGGTTCGGTTTCATTACGTCGTAATAAAGAATCACAACTGAGTACACGGTTATTAGGTTTCTTTCAGTGAGCACGTGAGGTAACCAAATATCGAGCCAAATGTGTACCCAGTTTATTCAAATGCGTCAAAACTGTTTTGTGATCAATTCCCAGTTCTTCAGCTACATCGTAACTAGTGATATGCCGATCTTGTTCCACTTTTTCAAAAATGGCAATTATTTTATCCGTAATAGGGCGACCAGAGCGAGGTGCATCTTTGACATCAAAATTTCCGGATTGAAAACGCTTAAACCAAATTTGTGCTACTCTCACAGACACTGCACTAGGTTCATAAACATCGCAAATTTTTTTCGCGGTTTGCGTTGCATTTTTACCTTTTTTGTAGTAAAATTCGATCGAAATACGAAAATTGTATCGAATTTCTTCATTAGACTTTACTCATCTTCACAGTACGAAAAACAAATAAAAATCACACATTTTCCTTATTTGAATTTGGAATAATCTTCTTTAAAATGTAAACTTTGAATGATACCAAAACCAGCCAGATACAAATAGTATAGCCAAAGAGATTTTATTACAAGTTCATACATACTATAATGCGAAAAGACTTTTTCCCCTACCTATTAATTGACGATGGTACATTGACGTATTTGGTAAGAAAAGAGAAAGATTATTTGTTTTTTATTTCATTTACATTTTCCTACATTCGTAAGAATTTTAAATTGCCCAACATAAAATACCCAAATGAAAATACTGTAACGGAAATAACCCTATAACCTTATGTGGTGTCGCATCGGCCCCAAGGGCTGATCCATGTAATCTCATCCGGGAAATATGAGATGGCTAACACTACGCCTGTTTACGACTAAATAGTATCAAACTTTATTGAAAAGGGTTAAGGGACTCTCAAGCGACGGTAAGTTATATAAAATTTTTGGGTCTATTTTTAACCTAAAAATTTTGATATTCGATAATCGAGATATTGATCAAATTATTCTTATTACATTTATCGATATTTTAATACGCTTTTATTAGCTTCATACGTATGTTAGTATGTATGTAACCGAATCTTTGAACATGATTTTGACCCCCTTCAAAACATAACATAAAACAAATAAAACACTTGTTTAAAACAATTTGAACTGTTAGTTTTATAAAATTTAAAATAACTGTTTTTTTTTTCAACCCTGGTTTATATATAAAAAGATTATCTGACAACTACCTCGTAAAACTCGCAAATAAAGACCCTTAACTAAGTAGGAGTGGCTTTAAAATATAGCTTTTTATATCTAAAAGTTAGAAAGCTAAGTGGATTAAATAGTAGTTTACAAGTTAGTGTCACAAAGGGGCTTCAAATAATAGCACTATTTTTCATGTAATTTATTTTTTATGGAGTGTGACGTCACTGAATATCATCGAAAAAATTTCTAGTGTTGACAAAAATATTATCTTTTGTTATTTCTTTTATATTATTACATTTTAAAATAGTCATAAAATAGAATGATGAATTATACCACATTTCATTGTTGTTTTTACAATATATCGTGACTAAGGCTTGCAACATACGTCTTGTTTCAATCTCCGGATATCCGGATAATTCGGAACGTTGCCATTTTAATCAAACAATGCAAAGGAATTGATTATAAATAATGTATTTCAATCAACATGATAATAGATACACAGAACTTAAACACAACTCTTATTTATATTTACTTATTTATTAAAAAAAGTTTTAGGATCCAATTAACAAAATATTCAAGAAATTACAAGTGCTCTTTTAAGCACAAATTACTACCGCGATGTAACTAATGTAACTACGCCATCTAGTTTGAATTTTTGACAACTAATTAAAATCTAATAAGAAATATATCTACACTATTATATAGAGAGGAAAGTTTTGGTTGTTTGTGTGTTTGTATGATTATATATTTGTATGTTTGTTTGTTGCGAATAGGCTCGAAAACTATTGAACCGATTTAGAAAATTCTTTTACCGATAGAAAACTACATCCTTTCCGAGTAACGTAGGCATAAGTGCCATAACATGGCCATTTTGTAAATTGAAGAGTTTCTCAGGAACTACTATTCTAAATTTAAAAATTCTTTCACTGATAGAAAACTACACTACTCGTGAGTGACAAAAGTGATTTAGTGTTGCCATATACATTTTTTAATTAATAGAAAATGGCCATTTTATTGCTTTAATCCGATTTAAAAAATTCTTTTACTGATAGAAGTCTATAAGATTTCCGTCTCTCTATATTATTATTTTTCTCTATATTGATATTTTTCTCTCTTTAATTTTCATCTTTATTTCTATTCAGAATGATAAGTCTCTTTTCATTATCTTTCTTTCGATTATCTCTCTCTCTTTCTCTCTCTCCTTTATATATTCGATTTTAATTTTGCTTTGTCATCCATTTTTAATTATCTGCCGCTTTTCTTTTCTTTTTCATTTTATCATTTTTCTTTTTATAACCTTTTCTTACTGTTTTTTTTTTTTTTCAAATAATGATAAACTACCCAATTACATTAAGACAAATTAATGACATCAATTAAATTGCTTTAAATACCCGGAGCGATATGTATAAATTTAGTTATAAGTTTGGCTGAGCTTGTGCGACTTAGCGGAAGGCAGTCCTTATTTATGTATCAAATTGCAGACGTAAGGCTGGCTTTCGAACTCGGGAAAATAAAAACCTTGTGCGATATGCTTTATATTAGAGATAATAAAAACCCTTTGTGTATAAATATATTAATAAAAAAAAAAAATACCCGGAGCGAAGCGAGGGCGGGCCGCTCGTCATTTATAAAAAAACTATACTTTTCTGATATGACTTTCGAATACAAAGACATCTACTATTCTTATTATATTAGAATTTAACTACTAAAGACAAGGCTGTACGGTACCTTTGCTTTTTTTATTATGGAATGAAAACGGAGGAAAAAATTGTAAATTGTCAAATATTGATGAAAAATTCGATGCATTTAAATTTTAAAATACATAACTTGTATTCTACTTTTAAAAAAATATTTATTTTTAATACACAACTTCAGGTACAAAAAGACTAAGTGAAATTGAAAAACTCCTTTTTCATGAAAACGGTTAAAAGCGAACTTGTTTTGTTTTATACATCCGTTCAGTTTAGAAAATTTGCATTTAGATAGCTGAAATACGGACCACGTATTCATGACATGATATATTTGTTTATCATTTAGCCCGTTCATATTTTTTGATCCTTTACACAACCTTTTTTAATAGAATATTTTGTTAACTGTATTTTACTAGCTGTGCCCGCGACTTCGTTCGCGTGGAATACTTTCTTGTAATTTTACACCCTTGAGGGTAAAACTTTTACAAACTTTGAATGTAATTTTTTGTTTATATCGAATTAACAGCCTAAAAAATAAGTTTCTAGCTTCTAGCTTTTTTTAAACTTTTTATACCCCCATTTTCAACCCCTTACAAACCTTTTTTCACGTTAAAAAGTAGCCTTTGTCCTTTCTCAGGCTCTAGACTATCTGTATACCAAATTTCATTTCAATCGGTTAAGTAGGATTGCCGTGAAAGCGCGACAGACAGACAGAGTTGCTTTCGCATTTATAATATTAGTAAGAGTAATGTTAACTATGGGGTTATTTATACACGCAGACTGACAATATCACGGCTGGATGACTAGAAAATACGGTTAATAAAATAAATATTTAAATCAAAAAAATCTTTAAATTTCGTGAAAAAACAAATATTTTTTGTAGAAGATAGAAATAAAAAAAAACTACAAAAATTATTAAAACAGTCTTGAATAAGAAATAATTAATTAAGGTTAAGGGTTAAGAATTAATTCAAAAGTATGGGTAACATGGTCTGATTTTGATAGGCATTTCTATCAACTTTTAAAATGTAAAAAAAGTAGTTATAGTGACATAACTACAATAGCTGGACATATGGTCTTGCGAGGTTTTTTGTAGATATTGATACGTTCTATAATATTGTATAACATTTTTTTGTTCTATCATCAATACTTTTTGCAGCGCATGCGATGAAAGACATTTTATGGCTAATTTTTTACACCTTAGGTTGGTTTTAGTAAGAATTTCTGAAGATCTTAAAATTTTTCTAGTAATAAATATATCCTATGTTACTCATGGATAATGTAGCTTTCTAATGGTGAAAGAATTTTCGATATCGGTCCAGTAGTTTTTAAGTTTATTCGTTACATACAAAAATACAAATCTTTCCTCTTTATAATATTAGTATAGACAACTTTGAAATTTAACTGTTTCCCATAGGACTTGGTTGTTATGCCGGAAATCGAGATAAACCGTTTTTTACCCTTACCTCAGATCGCATGTAAACTATTTGGTTGATTAATCGATAGCTCAGTGGTTATTTATGTATTAATTTTACGACTCACTCTGTCACCGTGCCGCCGATATAACACAATACACAATCAGACAGGCCTTTTTGTTTATTTCTCAAATATTTACGGAAGGGTACACGTCGCGTGTCGTAGTTCGAACTTGACGACAGTGGCGCCACTTCATGTGTTAATATGGCGGCGCGTTTACAGCAGCGTTTTTGACGGGAGGGTCAAAACAAACACCAAACATTATTTTTCCTTTCATTTTTGTTATTTTATCTTTTCAAATGGGTCATGCTGTTATATAATCTCCCAACAATACTACCGAATACTAACCTCACTATTTACTAATCTTTAGACTGTAAGAAATCGTTATGTACCAATAAATATTCCTATATTTAAGTGTAAATAAAGTAATAGCTAACCCCTGTCAAAATTTCTTCTCACACTCCGTACTAATGGTTAGTATTAACTAAACTTCAGATTGTAAGAACTCATTAACATGCCAATAAGTATTTTTGTTATGAAGTGTGGAATAAAGTAATTACCACCCTCGTCAAAATAACAACTAACCCTTGTCCTATACCTCTTAGCGCAACACAATATCTTTATCCCTTCCAACTCTCTAAATCCCTTAAATGCTCCCGCATCCCGGAACTCACACATTACATAGCTACCTCACTACCACTAACTCGTTACTCTGTTTCTTAGTGTTAGTTCTAAATCTTTTAGTTATAATTTTTAAATTGTGTTAATATAAATATTACTACTTCGAATTAAATCAAATAGTTTCTAGAAGACATTTTATTTGCTCGCCACATAACAATGCTACTATAATTTTTTATGGTTTCAAAAAATATTATCTCTGGTCTAAATATCCTAGATAATCGCAAATTATTTTTAGTTTTATTGCGTTTTAGTTAATAACTCAACACTGTAAAACGGGGATCCATTTTCTAAATTGCGGTTTAATCCCTTGTGGTTACAAACCACGCGAAGTAAAAATAACTAAGTGACCTACATTGTAGTCGCTGTATTAACTACATGAAAACTTAATATTCTTACATAGCGCCTGGGACTTGCAGCCCATTTATGGGTTAGTTATACTAAAAAACTTAAATCACCACGACTCTACAGAATTTATTTTAAAATTGATGTTTGATTTTTATAAAGAGATCTTCATTATTTTTTGGAGATTTTCCGACTCTCCCTCTCCCACTGGTGAACTCACGAAGTGTCCTGAGATTTGGCTCCTGGCCATCCTTTAATCTCACGTGTGATATTTCAAAATATGTCTTTAGGGTAAATACGTTGATTTATTCTTAACAAAAAAAGTCACAGTAAATATTATTGCGTATTTTAGTGAAAAAACATGTTTTAGTTAATTTAACCTAATTTTCTCGCGATTTTAATCTGTTACTAAAGTGGAAAAAATTACGTGATGATTATTAGTTGAAACCCCCGAAGTAAGATAAGATGAGATTCGGCTCTGGAGTTCTTTAACTATGTTGATGTAAATACTTATTCCAATTCTGATAAGACTTTAGTAAGTTATTTATCCTTTGAAAATGATCATTACTCTCGAAGAGTCGAGGACGGCAAAGAAGGACGTTGGATTTACATTTCTACGTTTTGTAGTATTTATTTACAGCAATAATTGCTTTAAGAAATAAAGTAAAATGTTTTCCACTTTGCACTTACATTAAAAACAAACTTTTTCAATTTGCAATACGTCTAAATTCATCTCACTTCGGAACCAACAGACAGATGTGGAACAAATAACTCGTAGCAAACTGCACTTATTTTTTATCCCTTTTAGGGTTCTATACCTCAAAAGCAAATATATATAGGATTACTTTTGTTTTTTTTTTATAATAGATAAGGTGCAAACGAGCAGATGGTCCACCTGATGGTAAGTGGCCACCATCGCCCATGGACATCGGAAAAACAAGAAACACTCTCTCGTTTTGTCGATGCGTTGCATCCCCGAAGATAGAGTGGGAAGGGGGAATAAAGAAGAAAAATGATGCGGATTCAGCGGACCCTAGGCAAGAGCCCAGAGTCCACTAGACCCACAGCATTAATGGGATGGGAGAGGGAGGTCTGGCCCACATGCGGCTCAACCGCGTCTATGACACTTGGCGATCGGATTCGCATGCTGGTGGTCGCAAGCCAGTCGGGGAACAGATCCCCCTACCACCAAGGGGATGCTGGGTAACTCGGCTCTTACGAGATGCTCTCCCAGCTGCAGAGGGGAATAGTATTCTAACCCGTCCCCTCACGGGTAAAATTTATTTATTGTGTGCCTATTTTTTAGGAACGCGTGTATCAAGTTGAAATTAATATAAATGGCAAGGCGTAAACCGGAGAGAAAAAAATGATAACCTATCACAACCTAACCTAACCTAACGTTGTATTTACATGCTCTTAATCGGACAGCACTCCCGGCACTAGCACCACACTACACTTAGCACTTTCACTAGCACTACCCAAATGATATCAACTCCTTGAGAGACCTCGCTTAGACTGCAGTCCGAGTATCGAGAGCGTATAGGGAGACGAGACTGTTAAAACGGCGGAAGTGATTATTATTTTACTCTAGCGCCATAGATGGCGATGACGATCCGATTGCTCGATAATCGTTTACTATTTTCATCGTTTACTACATTTACTTTGGCTTAATCGTGGCTAGAGAACCCTCAAGAAATATATATAACGGAGAATAGTAAAAGACTATCGAATAATCGAAACGTCATCGGTATCTATGGCGTTGGAGTAAGGTAGTAGTCACATTCGTTGTTTTGACAGTCTCTACCCTCGGCCCTTTACATGCCATCGACAGTCTGACTGAAGTCGTAGCCGTGCGCGGTCTCTCAAGAAGTGAAATAGTCTCTGAATAGTGTTAGTGTTAGGAGTGCTGTCCGATCAAGGTCACGTGACTACCTTACAATCTAGTTTCCGTGTTAGGTTAGGTTTATGTGCGTTTAACCTTGGGTTTAAACAGAGAGCCTGAGCAGTGGAGGCGAGTGATGGAATTCTGTTAAAAGACGTAATTAAGCCTACACCTTGGTCACAAGTCCAACGCACTGCTTAGGTTTTTCTCGTAATTATTAGAGATCATATTTAATTATTTATCGGTTCAGTAGAAGTATCTACGTTGCGTTTACCCAATATTCCATTCAATACCATCCCCCTTTTAGTCTATTCCAATATTTCCTTTTAACGAAAGGAAACTCAGTCAAACAGCGTGACGACAACCAGTATATTTTTCAGAATCAACATACAATATAGGCGTTGCGCCTTTTATGTGGAATTGTACAGTTACACCCACTACCCAACTAGCATCAACAAAGAAACTAATTATTCTTAAATAATATCCAAAATACAATTTACTTATCAAACAATGCTGATAAATTATAATTTTATAATTAGTTACATATTTCTAATAAATAAATCGTTAAAACATAATGTATACTATTATTATTAACTATTATGACTATCTGCATAATCCAACAGAGCAATTACTTGTTCTTAAGTGTTTTATTATATGTAATATACAAATCACCGATTGATCATTAATAATAACTCAATTAAATATTTATATGTTTCAATTAAATAAACAAAACTATGATAGATTAATTAATATGGAGTAGGTCAGATTAATTAATATTGAGTAGGTCTATTGGGTAACTTCTAATGAGTATTGCCAGTACTATTTAACATTCCCTAACCTGCTTTCCTTCTCATCATTTAAAATCCCCGACATATATAAAATAATTTTACAATATAAACCCTGGTTAACAAGCTTTTAATTGTTCCATTCCTTTAAACCCTTTTTTCGCATTAAAAAGTAGCCTATGTACTTTCTCAGGCTCAAGACTATCTGTATACCAAATTTCGTTTAAATCGGTTCAGTAGTTTTGGCGTGAAAACGCGACAGACAGACAGACGGAGTTACTTTCGAATTTATAATATTACTTAGGATTTTTTGGTCTTTAGCATAATTGTAAAATTAATCTACAATATATTGTATATTGTGTTAATAAACAGACATTTCAGTTTATTGAGCAAACTTAATAGTTTCCAACTAAGATCACTGTCCTAAACAAACTAGTTCGCTCTGCTAAAAATAATAAAGTTTAAAATCAACTCAATTATTAAAACGGACAGAGCCGTGGCTAGAGAAACAAGAAGTCCTAATAATATATTAAAAAGTAAGCAAAGTCGGGACAAAAGTAAATAGCTTATGGCCGCGTGGTGGCTGCACACTAGCGATAACAGTGCTTATTGAGCGGATATATTGGACGAGGAAATCGTGTATAAGTTATTTATAACTATAAATATCTTTTTAGGCCATCTTTGCCAATATTTGGAAACTAATACAAAATTCCAAAAATAGGTCTCTATGTTTTTTTAAGATTGTTTTTGTCTATTACAAATGTAAAAAAACCATCACTGTATCGCTATATTCTGCACTAACTGCGCTCCGCGGTTTCACCCGCTATATTTTGAATAATTCACACTATATCATTATAAATTATAGCCTATGTGTTATTCTGATGTGTAAGCTATATTATTGTAAAGTTTCATCAAAATCCATTCTGTAGTTTTTGCGTGAAAGAGTAACAAACATCCATACATCCAGACATTCTTACAAACTTTCGCGTTTATAATATTATATAGGTAAGTAGTAGGATTTCATTTTTTAACTTCTATTTATTTTCCCTAATTCAACCCCTCCAAGAATAATTTCGCGGACAAACATAGTCTATTGTTAGCAACACTGTTTATAAAGTAGTAGTAGCGGGTATATCATTTTATATTATTTCGAGTATACCGACGTGGAGACTTTATATAACCTTTAGTGCGATAGATTAGTCTCAGTCTTTCTGGTGTTTTGGTGCAGTGAACATGGAAGTTAGTGTTATAGTGTCGTGATTAAGGTTACCCTTCTCGAGGTTTATGTAAGTTTACTTTATTATCTATTGTCGTTAGCGAGGTCGAAGTGGTGGAGGTGAGAGTTAATATATTATAAAAGAGCTCTTTAAACCTGCTCCTGGGTCTCAAGCCCCAGGCACCGCTCGCCTCAATCTAAATTGCATATGTATACGTATTGCTGTACAGTAATGGGTATCATATATCTCACCATGTTTATAGCATTATGTCTTTTCCCAAGCTGTCCTGTACCAAAATTTTATCAAAATCGGTTCAGTGATTTAAGCGTGATTGCATAACAAACAGTCAATGGCGTATGTAGTATAATAATTCGCACTTTTGTTTCTTAAACGCTGTAGTTCTCATGTCCATGTTTCTTTAAATAAATTAAATCTAGAATCATTTAGATAAAACAAAAAAATTGAAATTATATAAACTACCCCCACTTTCATGTAGGAGTCTTCCAAAGTAGTCTTGGGTAGTTCGCGGACGACCTAGTTCAAAAGACCGCTCCTTTAGGTGAACTATACCAATTAGTTCGTCGATTATCTCGCTCTTAGTTCTTATATATTTTTTAATTGAATTAATTACTTTTAGGGATGCTTATGTTTCATCCATACTTGACTACTTGTTTTCTAGAAAAATAAATGTGTAATAAATAAAAATAGTTGATTATTTCTAATAAAATATCGATATATTCTTATATGTTTAAATGGCGATAGAAGTTCAAATTAAAATGTTGTTCATAAACATCGATATTTCTAAGATCGATGTTTCACTTTTGAGAACATCGATGTTTTTTTCGTTTATTTATTATTTACACTAAATTATAAAAATGAACTAACGAACAAAAAGAGCGAACTAGTTCGCTATTGGATTGCAAACTAAAAAGAACGCTCTCATTGGTGACCGACTAGACCCGAGACTATTCCAAAGGTAACAATGGGCCAGTTAAGATTCTTAAAGACGCAATTACCTTTTTACTTTAATGAACTTGAAAAATAACGTTTCTTTAGTGTTGCCAGAAAAAAATAATATGTAGTGTTACTATTTATGTTTGCTGTAATATTGTTTCCATGTGGTAGAAAAATAAATTAACTTTTGTCACCTACAAGTGAAACTGGGATTAGTGAGTGAATTTGTATTCTTATGTATTTCCTACGTTTCTTAAGTCACGCCATCTATCGACGAAGTGCATGTCAAGCTGTGATTTGGTTTTGTCTTTAGGGTTAGAATACAATTCCCCTCTACCTCTGGGAGAACATCTCGTAAGAAGCGAGTAACCCTTAGGGGATCTATTCCCCGACTGCCTTGCGACCACCAGTATGCGAATCCGACCGCCAAGTGTCTCTGCCGCGTTCCGGTCGAGCCGCATGTGGGCCACCCTCCCTCTCATATCCCATTAAAGACTCAGGGTTCATCCTACTTCAGCGTCCGCTCCCTAGCATTCTCCTCTGCATTCCCTCTATCCTCCTCACTCTATCTTCGAGGTGCAACGCATCGGCAGTACATGAGACACTGTAGTATTGCCGATGTCTATGGTCAACCGTGACCACTTACCATCAGGTGGACAGTCTGCTCGTTTGCCCAAAAAGGAATGTGTAATTATACCTAAATCACCTGGGCTAGTAGTAAATAGTAATATATAAAAAAGTAACACTTAATTGTTTTTTATAAAGATTACTAGCAAGATCCTCCTCCAACTGAGCTAAATGCTAGGAGTGGGCCAAGCTAGTAGTCCAATGGGTAGGATTTGATTTATTTTTAAATGATAATCAAATTTAAGTATAATTTTTAGGGATTTTTGGACATATAAAAAACACAAAATATTTCTCATATTTATTTGGAAAATCTACAATACAAATGTTACAGTAACCTTCATATATATTTCTGTATAATAATTACATTTAAGTAATATAACAGTTCTTATTTGGCCACTCACCAATGTTGCCAATAATCAAATAACATGGAAAATTAAACGCAAAATATGACAGTTAAATTTTTTATAAAAAAATCTTTATATGATAATATTAAAAAATGGCAACTCGAAAAAAAATTTGTGAACAAACACAAATTGCATGTATTTTATATTAATTGCTTATTACACATAAAATAAAAATATATCCATAATACACTAGGTATTATATACATACTTAACCTACAATTTATAAAAAGATATTTCTATATAATATAGAATAATATTAAATATTGTAATAAAAGCATTTCCATATACACTAACGCCATCTAGTTTACGTTATAGAAATTACTTGAAACAAATCTCTTCCATCAAACTAAGTTGTTCCTTAAAATACATTTTTGATGAATATTGATGAACAAAATTAAATTTATTTTAAAATTATAATATTATAAAGTATTTCAACGTCGTTATAGTGCTCTCACTTTATATTAACAAGTGTTGTATTAAATTATTCGGGATATTTCAAATAATGACATTAGTTGAATCAATGTTACCAACTCCCAAAAATATATCTCCCTAAAAATTAATCAAAAAGTATTTTTTTTAAATATACTAAAACTCCCTGTACTATTTTTTCCCCTGAAATTTAGGGGACCAATAAATGGCAGCATGCAAAATTCGCTACAAACGGCTTTCAAAAATATTAAACTGACAACAAGAACCGTTAATATCTATGGATAAACATAAACAAAACATGAACATTGAACTTGGTGAAAGCACAATAACATAACAAATATGACTTATAATCTATATTTCTACCATCCTTATCACATTTCAGTTGTATCATATTCAGCCAAATTCAAAAATGGAATACTTAATAAAGATTATTTTAAATCATTTTTATTTCTAATCCCTAATAATATAATGGTATACCTAAGAATCCAAGTGATTTCCAACTGTTTTTTTTTTTAATATAATTAATATCAATTAAAAAAAAATTGTAGATATGAGAATTAATTTTTTACTTTTTGAAATAATATAACGTAAAATGGAAACGTGTTTAATTATTTCTAATCTGTCATCCTGCATCAGAAAAGAACTATAATGTTATCAAAACACTAATGGCACTGATGGAATGATAAAGTTGTTCCATTTTCAAAATCACTCAATTTTTTTATTTCTTTTTAGCTGCAAACCTGTCATACACATACAACATAAGAAACTGTACTCTTTAGTCAAAATTAATTTTTGTTTTCCAAATTTAAATTTTCTAAGAATTTTGTCATTTGTTTTCCCGCCTCTTGAATTAGAGTTGACAAATGATAAAAATGTATAGATATTTTTTCCTAAATCTACTTGGATTTACAATTTCAAAGGTGTTTAGGGTGCGTTCCACTAAGCACTTACGATGACCACGCTTACGACCACGGTTTTCCCGTTCCACTTATTCACGAGAGTTACGATCTTTAACCCAAGGCGAATGGGTTATTGAGCGTTTTGAACGTTAACGAAAATAATTCAAATGGCGAGTTATAAAGCGATAGTTTCAAGAGGTTAAGGTTATAATTTGTAAGTCTTAACAATAAACTTAAATAATAATTGGTTAAATTAATTTATATTCATATTTTTTATTTTAAAATTAATTTATATATATACTGATCCCCTTCCACTAATAAATAAATAACTATATAACATAGTCGCACTTTTTTTGTTTTAGGAATGCCGCCGATTTTGCAACGCTTGCCCACTTTTTGAGATGAGTCTTCGTGGGCTTCACGTGAGCATTAGTAATGACGTTTTCGCCGCGACCACCACGACATTAGTCATCATGTGGAACGGCCAAGAGCATTTTGGGCGTTGTGACGCTAAGTGGAACGCACTCTAAGTCGATATTTTTAATCTGTGATGTCAAATATTAATGTCAATTTTTAAGCAATAACGTTATGCTGTATATGTAAGTTAAGTGTGATTAATTGCCCGAACATGTGTATTTAGTACTACGTATCACTTTGATGTAATTTTAGTGAAACTGGCTAGGATAGTTATTTCTCAATAATATAGTTACTATATTTATAGCTGTATTTAATTTATTTATGCTCATTTTTGAGGGCTCCACAGTTTTAAGATGTGTTTCCATAGAATAAAATGAATTTTTCTATTGAATAAAATGAATTTTTCCCCTTGTATAAATTGAATTTTTCCGTTGAATAAAATGAATTTTTTCCATGAAAAAGCCCTAATAAACCATAAAAACTTGGACGGTACGTTCAGCAATTGCTTACGTCATATCTCCCATTAGCGTTTAACAATAAAAGTGCTATAAAAACTGAAGTTAAACTAATTTAATATTAGTTTATCTAGTCTATCATTTAATTGTTATATTTCCAAAGAGAAACGTTTCTAAAAACTCCATTTATGTGTCAACAATGCTAATACGCTAATGGGATGTACTTGAGTATGGAGCCCATTTTCGGTAATTTCTATCCAAACATGGCACCGCAGTTCGAGCATCTTCGGTTTTTAAGAGCGAGACAGCACAATATTCCTATTGGAAAGAAGAGGATTGCGCATAATATGCCAAGGCACGTGAAATCATCTTCAAGGATGCCAACTCTACAGGCCGGGCATGCTCCTACCGCTATAATTGGCGGTGTTATTATAATGTTGGTAGCTCCGTAATTCGGAACGAATGCGGTAGGCGGAGGAGGCACTGTTCCATAGGGGGTATACCCGGGAGGCGCAGGAGGGAAGTCCCCTTGAGGTTGAGGTTTCGGCTGCGGTTGCGATGGTGGTGGCGGTGGATATACATGTTGTTGGCCTGAAATCATAGAGTGTGTGTGATAAATATTATTAAATGGTTAAACAAAAACAAGCTTGAATTCTACTTTCTTAACTTTTTCTATCTTTTATCGAAAAACGAGCGGCCTGCCCTCGCCTCGCTCCGGGTATTTAAAATAATATTATAATTGATGTCCTTAAATTGTCACTCTGTAAATGTGTAGCTTTTCATTATTTAAAAAAAAAGAAGAAAATCAAAGAAAGAGAGAGTGAGATGAGAAGATATATAGACCTCTCAGTGAAAGATTTTTTAAAATCAGATCAGTAGCATCAAAAAAGGCTACGTGGCAACACTGTCCATCCATGTGGCAACACTAGATAACCTGTTACTCAGGAATAGTATAGTTTTCTATCAGTTATGTTAGTTCCTGAGATTACTTCTTTTATTCAAAAAGGCCTTTTAATGTCTTCCTGACAGTACTTTATTGGCCAAATCGTTTTAATTATGATATTTATGGCAACACCACACTCTGTCACTCTGGCATAGAGTAGCTTAAATTCTAAATAACAAAATAATTTCAACATCAAAATTTGCAATCATTCTATTACTCATACCGCATGATGATTAAGTTACTCTGGCATGAAACAGGATAAATTGAAAGTTTTACCTCAACCTTATCAACGCCAAACTAAAGAAATAACAAGGGAGTTGTTATTTTTATTAATAAAATAATAAGTATTACTATGCAATGGTATAGCTTATCTGTATACTTGGCTAATGATTCATAGATTACCGGAGTAATTAAAATTGTGCTGATAATTTTATTATATGTTATTAGTGATATGTATTAATCATGTTGGTAAATTTTAAGAATTGTATATGAGGGTGTTTCAATGAAAACAGATTCTGGATCTCAAATTTAAATATTTTGTCGGTGAAGTTCTAACAGTGTGTAAATCAAAAGCTACTTTACGGGAAAGTGAAAAACTTTATGAAATGAGAGTAACCCTGGTTCAATGCAATTATTTTAAATTATCATATTGGTCAAATATTATGTATTGATTGGTCGAGACTATGCACACCATTATACTTTAAATAATGACATTCAAATCTCAAATCACGAACTCCGTTTGTTTATGAGGTTTAATCAAAGTACTAAAAGAGTTTTCAAAAAAACGTGCAAGTATTATAATATTTCATTTGCGGAATCCAAATATAAAACATACAATTAAATAAGATAGAAATAATATATGCATATGTGTTCGAATTAATTGAGCCCAGATTAGTATAAAAATACTGGATTCAATTAGAAGGCATCAAAAAACAATTTTTTTTCAGCAGTCTTCTTAAGTACAAAAAGTGTGTATTGACTGTATCAAATCTCATGGAGGAAACAAGTATCCCTTCAGAACAGAATATGTATAGGGAAACCCTTTACAGTTAAACAAAAAAGAAAGCAAACTATAATTTTGAATAAATATTTAAATTGTATAAAAGAACTTGTTTAAAGCAAATAATTTAAATATTAGATGTTTGGTTCCTAAATGTCTAAGGTCAACAACCTATTACATATAAAATGAGTCTATTCTTAGTTTAGGGAAAATACTTTTCTGTTTATTCTGGTTTATAATATGTGATCAAACTAGATATATGTAATGAACAAAATTATGTTAACAGTAAAATTATAAATATAATCATTTGGGTGTGACTCTCATTAAGTTAGGTTAGGTTAGTTAAGGGTGGGATACCGAAGACTACTTCACTTTGCTACTTTACTATTTAGGGTCATTAAATACCAAAACCCCTACTTATCTTTACACTAAACTATGTTGGTCATACAATTCTTGCAAATATAATACTAAAGCTTCTACTTTTTCTCATTATGCAGCCACACCGAACTGCAGCACTTGAAGGCAGTTTCCGTTATAACTCCACAAAAATGAGAAGAGATAATCTACTACCTATTTGTAACGTCGAATCGTTAAATGCATTCGGATTCTAATATAAAATGTATCTGCTTAATATTCAGTTCAATCTTCCTTCGACAGATGCAAGATAGAGGTTTAATTTTTGTTTCTCATTGTTCTTCTTAAGAATTTACAGATAGGCTTATTCACTGCACATCATGACTGGTTAGAATAGCTACTGAAAATCAGTGTTGGGTACCTTAAGCGGGTTGGCCAGCAAAGGCTAAGGATTGATTTATGTAAGGTTACTGTGTTGTGTAGTGTATGTGTGTGTATATTTCTTTTTTCTTGTATACCTAACTCATTGGTAAAAACTATGTTTAAAAACAAAATAATTATTTTGAAGCTGAATTCAAAAACGTTTATTGAAATACTTTCATAATTTATATGTAATTTTTCTATATATTGGCTATGGCTACAACTAACAAGGCTGATCATAAAATAAATTACCTATATTATGAAAACTGTCAATGCATAGGCAACATAATATGTAATGAAGCTTTTATTCAGTATCATCTTACGAATAACATGGATGATATTATATATTGTTGATTTGAGGTTAATTAAAAAAAAGGAATATATTAAATATCATGATATGATACAGTATTAGTTGTGCTAGACTTTTGCTTATCTCAAAAGGAAAATTTTCTTTGTCAAAAGAAAACAACAAATAGTATAAACAAAAACAGGATACACAGATCATGATGCATTTAATGTATATCCTTAGGATTTAGAAGGCATTCAGCCTTCAGTCATCTTTTTCTCTCATATGAGATAAGTATAAGGTAAAGGTAACAAGAATAAGGTAAAGGTGTTATTATTATCTGAAATCGGTATCTACAATTTAAAAAATACAAGTAAAACTCAAGACACATGAACAAAAATTCTTTAGAAATCTACACGAATATGAATACTTAAAATATAACAAAATTGTTTAGTGGCGCAATACAGTCTTATCAAAGTATGTTGTGATTCATTAATAATTCAATAACAATTACCTGGCGGCACTGTTGCTGAGTACGGAGGGGGTTGCTCAGTGATAGTAGGTTTATCCATTTTCCTGCGCTTAAACACTTTCTTAACTTGTATAAAATGGTTGTAAAATAGTAATTAATTGAATAAAAATATCGCTTCTTGGAGCCTCACTCGTTGACGCCTCGGCTGTCAAATCAGCTGTCAATGTCAATCACAGATTAAATATACTATTGTCGATAGTAATGCCGGCTGGTCAAAACTTATTTCCCCATATCAGTTTTAAAGTCCCATTAATTTATACATGTAGGATTTTGCCCGAAATCTTTGCTTTGCATATGTTTTACTAGGTTATCTAAGAAATAAAATAAGAACACCAGTAACCTCACTCATATCGTTTGTGTATGTATGTATAAGCGCACGAGTGTGTGTGTGTGAATGCGTGCGTGAATGTGTGCGTGAATGTTATGAGAGGGTGTGTGGAACGTGACTGAGAGGGATAAATAAGATTTGATTGGGTATAAATTGTGATTTTTATCTGGGAATACATAAAAGCTCTTTAGTTTCGTCATATGATAAATTAAGTAGGTAAGTCATAACTAATTTTTTACAGTTTATTTTGTTTTCTTTATAAATACCTAATTCTTTATTAATTTTGTTATATAAATGAGGTGTTTTAAAGATATATATCATTTTATTAATTCTAGCGCTTAATACGTTTATATGTTCCTTAAAATTTAAACTACTGTCTATTATTACACCTAAGTATTTTATACTAATTACTCGTTCCAACTTGGTACAGGTACAAGTTTTTGTCTTCATTTGTGAACAAGTATGAGAAAATAAAAATAATTCTTTCCGTTGGTCACTGGACTTACGTAAGGCGAAAGAGGTATATTTAGTTTTATCTACGTTCAGCGAAAGAATGTTTTTGCGGAGCCAATCTGTAACCTGATTGTAACCTATATGTACAAATTCATATACTGCCGGCCAGGAATCAGCTGCAAACAATAATGCAGTGTCATCAGCGTAAGAAATAATTTGTCCGTGTTGAAGATATCTAATCGAGTCAGCATATCTATGTAAACAAGAAATAAAGTTGGTCCCACAATGCTTCCTTGTGGCACTCCGTGCGTGATTAATAGATCAGAACTTGTTTAGGAATCAACTTTTACGCTTTGATACCTATCAGTTAAGCAGTCGCGAAAAAGTTTATTTTGGTTTCCTCTTACACCAACCCCATCGAGTTTATTTAGTAACATGGATGTTGACACAATGTCGAAAGCTTTTGCAAGATCTAAAAATATGCAGATGACTTTTTTACCTCTGTCTAAATTTAAAGAAATGTAATCTGTTAGTGAGTGTACCGCTTCATTGCAAGATTTGTTACGTCTACAGCCAAATCTCCTAACCGGAGATAGAAGATTATTTTTATCTAGATATTCTGTTAGTCTATTGTTAATTATTTATTTTTTTAATTTTAGAAAAGGATGATAATATAGATATTAGTACAATAGTTACTAGTACAAGTACTGTCGCCACTTTTAAAAATTGGTCTAACTTGAGGTTTTTTTTAAACTTTAGGGAATATACCATTATCTAAACAACTGTTAAATATATATGTTAAAAGTGGTGCTATTATATGGTGCAAATGTTTTATTAGTCTATTGGATATTCCATCCCAGCCTACAGAGCAATCTGTTTTTAAACCACAAATAATACTTTTGATTTCATTTATGTCTGTATTTAAAAGAACAAATGAATTCGACGTATTCTTGATGTATTTATTTTCTTTCACATCTTTTTCAACATCCTATAAATTACTATCAAAACGCTGAGCCAGTTTCTAACCCACGTTAAATTTCGGAGAACTCTTAATATGTAACAATTCTTTTTTACACCCTAAATGTTTTGGAGAATTTATGATGTCTTTAAGGACAGTCCAAAGTTTTTTGTTATCATTTTTAGTCATATGTACCTGTTCTTTGTCATAATCACGTTTTATAAATCATAAAATAATAAAATAATAATAAATCATATAATTGTATAACTCGTGAGAATACTATTCCCCTCTGCCGCTGCGAGAGCATCTCGTAAGAGCCGAGTAACCCAGCACCCCCTTGGTGATAGGAGATCTGTTCCCCGACTGGCTTGTGACCATCAGCATGCGAATCAGACCGCCAAGTGTCATAGACGCGTTCCAGTCGAGCTGCATGTGGGTCAGACTTACCCCCTCCCACTCCCATCCCATTAATGCTGCGGATCTTGTGTACTCTGGACTCTTGTCCGCTGAAACCGCAGCATATATTCTTCACTCTCCCTTCCTACTCTATCTTCGAGGATGCAATGCATCTTCTAAACAAGAGAATATCTCTTGTTTAGAAGATGTCCATGGGCAATGGTGGCCACTTACCATCAGGAGGACCATCTGCTCGTTTGCATCTTTGTTAAATAATTATTTATTTGTTTTAAATTAAACAAAAATGTTGTTTTTCAAAGCTTATTTAAATAATTGTAATACATTGTCATATATATATTTAAGTTAATTAGTTCTATAATTTATGTCTGCAGCTGAGCCCTGGGTAACTTGACCTACGTTGAATTAAAAATATTAAAAAAATAATTCCGATCTATTTTTTTTCTTATAAAATGCTTTACAAAATCAAATACAAGCTTTTATTGTATTATTGATGATATCAAATCGTATTAGCCCAAATCGAATGTTTTTCAACAATTTATTCATTTATTTCTGTATGACAAACTTAGAAACAATTGTTACAAACTTAAATGTACAATAGGATAACTTATTTCTTTAAGAGATCTCTTCCAGTAACCCTTTTTTGTGAGAGAAATAGATATTATTATACGAGGTGTAGGTAAAATAAAAAAGAAATAAGATACAAGAATTATCCACAAGAATATATATATAGCAACAGGTATAAATATAATGTTATATGTATAACCATGTCGAATTTATAACATCTCAAATTGACAGTTAATACATTTTCGATCTTTCATACCTAATAGGCATATCAATCCTAGTGGGAAGCAACAAATGGCCCAAATAATACCACACGTCGAGAATTCCTCGTGAATGAAGCCAACTCTACATTTTGGACAGTTTCCCGAAGCCAATACTGTTTGTCCCGATGGCATTACAATGGCAGTTGTAGTATGTGAAGGAACTCCAGGAGCTGACATCATTTGAGGGGGCTGTTGATACATCGGTTGAGGGGGCTGTTGGTACATCGGTTGAGGGGGATATTGTTGCATCCGTTGAGGAGGCTGTTGGTACGGCATTTCTTGAGGCAACGCGGGTGATGCAGGATGAGAGAAGTCGTTTTGTCCTGAAATCGTACAGTTTAAACAATATTGCGTAGTAAATAAGATTATTTGTGCATTTTTTAGTGGTGAACGACCTGGTATGAGCCTCAGAGGCATTTTCTGCGGTATGTATAAGATTTATATATTTGAAACGTGTGTAAAATAGATGAATGTGAATATACTGGACGTTCATACACAAACAGGAGTGAGTAATTAGATACAGATAGTTATATGTCTACTCGGGAGGTCCCAGTTCCATCCTGGGCACCTACTGTTGATCGAAGCTGGGCACCTCTGACTTTTCTGAGTGTTGTGTGTTTTAATCAATTAAATATCACTTGCTATAACGCTGAAGTAAAACATCGTGAGAAAACCTGCACTCCTGAGAGTTCTCCATGTTCTCAAAGGTGTGGAGTGAGTCTTTAAGGGTGATGATGATGAACAGTGTGTGACTGGAATGATTCAAAATTCGGGCATTCCTATTTTCAAAAAATCAAAGCGGAATTATTACTATAAAATATATACAGCTGAAGAGTTTGTTTGTTTGCTTGAACGCGCTAATCTCAGGAACTACTCATTATTAGATAGCCCATTTATCGAGGAAGGCTATAGGCTATATATCATCACGCTACAACCAACGCGTTTAGTTAAGTGTTCTGAAATCTAGTATATTGCTGTGATAGTTCCATTATATGAAATACAATCAAGACAATCATTAAATTTACTCATCCAAAAATCGCGAATAATTTTCAAAATTTTAGGAAACTTGTATTTCTGATAATAATGACTTTTAAAGATTTTATAACAAAGTGGCTATACCAAAAATTATCTCGTTTTTCCTTTGCACATAGATGACGTGCGACCGCGCACGTTTGACCTAAATGAAGATATAAATAATTAACAGGAAAAAGATATAACTTTATTATTTTTGGTACAAAAATAAAAGAAAAATACCCAGTAGTTACAAGTGATAAGTTATCGACAATGACTCACTGTAAATTCCATTAACTATTTTATTGCTGAACCCCATGGTTTTTAAACTCAAACTCAAAATATTTTATTCAAATAGACTTTTTACAAAGTACTTTTGACACGTCAAAATTGGTCAGTCAGTCAGTTTGTCTGAAGCTACCACCAGTTCGGAAAGTAGTTTCCTGATGAGAAGAACGAGCAAGAAACTCAACAGTTGCTTTTCAAAATGCCATTGTTTAGATCAGTCTCTTTTTTTTTTTTTTTTTAAGATTACTAGCAGTATGGATCACATACTACTAGTATTCCCTTTACCCCTCCTAGTAAGCTAATAAATAGCTTGTGTCAGGAGTGGGCCACGCCAATAGTCCAATGTCCGGGATTTGAACCCACGACTTGTTGATCGTGAATCCAATGCCCGAACCACTGAGCTACTGACGCTTTTACTTAGGTATAATCATTCAGCTGAACATCAACGTCATTTTGAATCCAAACTTTGTCATCATTCAAGTAATCTTGTACAGAGTAGTAAGCTTTATTTACTAAACATTTTTTATTTGCGTTTTAAATTGCTGAAGTGGCAAATCTAATATAGGCTGTGGAATCTTGTTATAGATGTGAACACCAAGCCCCATGAAACAATTACTCACTTTGTGGAGACGATAGTATGGCGTTACAAGTTTGTTTTTATTTCTAGTATTTATACTGTGTGTGTCTCTATGTTTAAAGTCAAAATGATTGCATTCTTATTAAAAAACACATACAAATAATATCTTGGAAGACGGACGTTTATTCATTATTTATTCTTTTTGCACAAAAAAACATTGTAAAAGGCGGACATAACGCTATTACAGCAATTTCAATACAAAATATTAATAAATATGTCTAAATACATATATAGATAAATACACAAACATACATAAGGTACAGACATCTTCATTTAATATATGTATGTGTAGTCAGTGTTGCCAATGTGCAGGTTACCTTATTTTCGGGTAATTCACTTATTTGCACATGAAAATACTTTTTCGTTATACATGAGTTGAAATTATATTTTAAACTAGCATCCCACTTTCACTGCATTGTATTTAAATGCAACATTTTGTGTAAAAAATATCTGACCACGTGAGAGCGTGAAATTCGCGCACTGAGGGTCCCGTACAATTTAAATTAAGAGACAAACCTTCCTTTACTGTTGGATAACTGCTATCAGTTGAAACATATTTATACACGAAAGTCAACTGAATACGTTTTAGCTTGAATTTTTGGACCTCCAAGAAGTCTTTTGGAGTCAGATCTGGATATTAATATTATCTTGATACCTTCAAGCGTTCTTGAGAAAAAAAGACTTTACAGCCATACGGACAACGAAGTAAGATCTTAAGTTTTTTTACAGTAAGGAACCTTAAATATTTTTTTTGTATATAAACTACACTATTGCCTAGATCCATCCCTGTCTCCATCCCATCCCCCTATGCAAAAAGCTGCGTTTACATTAGAGATATGCGAGGATGTGTAGCGAGGAATGTCTTTTTAACTGACTTCAAAAATGAGGAGGTATATATTTTTTTTTATGTATGAATATTAATTACGCTGAGATTTATGATCCGATTTACGTGATTCTTCTTTAGTTTGATGCGGAATCGGTCCCATAAAAATTTAAAATAAGTAGTTTGGCCCAGTAGTTTTTATTTTATGAACATTTTGGTACATTTTTTCCGTTCTCGTGCCTTGCTTAAGTAACAATAGAATCGCTTCATTGTGCAATATTTATTATCATAATAAATTTGAATAATTTTTCAAAATATGTAGAAGGAAAACCTCAACTCGATTATATTTATAAAACAATAAAATGATATGTTAGCGGCCGATCAAGTAATACGTAAGCATTATAGGGGGGATACTTCCTTTGCTTATTTTTAATGATATGATGGGTTAGTTAATAATAGCAAAAAATGACGTTTATGTCTAATTTTCAAAAACATATCACTAATTAAAGAACACAATTTACAAAATGCTCAGTTATGTCAATTAAATGGCCATAACTTTTTAATTATAATAATTATGGTCATCCCACAGCCTATGTTACTCAAATAGGAGACATCAGTGAACCAATTATCAAAATCGGTTTAGTATTTATTAAGACCCTTCGCAACAAACAAACATTCGAAAATTTGATTCGTATTTGATAATTTTGAAATGCGTAAAAACATTAACAAATATAAATAATTGAACTAACTGACCCGGCAAACGTTGTTATGCTATAAATATTTTAAAAAATTTGGGGTGGGCCACCCTTATCACTTAGGGGTATAAAAATAAATGTTGACCGATTCTCAGACCTACCCTATATGGAGATAAAATTTCATATAAATCGGTCGAGCCGTTTCGGAGGAGTTTAGTAACAAACATCGGGACGAGAATTTTATATATTAGACTTTGTCCGCGTGTAGCTCCGCTCCTATTGGTCTTAGCGTGATGATATATAGCCTATAGCCTTCCTCGATAAATGGGCTATCTGACACTGAAAGAATTTTACAAATCGGACCAGTAGTTCCTGAGATTAGCGCGTTCAAACAAACAAACTCGTCAGCTTTATATATTAGTATAGATAAAATTAACAATCTCACCACATATTAAAAAAAATAAAATATATTAAAAATTACCATTATAAGGAGGAGGTTTTTCCATTTTCAGGATAACTGAGATGTATTATTAACACGACTGACTGCCTCGATCGCTTCGTCAATAATAACTGAATATCTCTAATTCTAATATTATATGTTTACATATTATCCTCATATTTGTAACACCCAAAATTAGATATGATAAATGTATAAGCCTGTAAATTGTAGTTGACAACATTTCAATAATATTAAACACTTAAAACAAAACCGTTTATTTATTTATCTTCCCTGAGTTTTAAATAAAATACCTTAGATTTTTTTATTCAACAATAACAACAACAAATACAATTTATTGTACACCATACACATAAGACGGAAGTGTAGGTTAGGTTTAGGTTAGCGTTGTTTTAGCCTAACCTTAGTTTTAAACAGAGAACCTGGGCAGTGGAGGCGAGTGTTGTAATTACTTAAAGGGATCCCTTAAGCCTATACCTTGGTCACAAGTCCAAGGCACTGCTTGGGTTCTTGTCATAATAGTAAGAGATCGTAACGTTAGTTATATCCTGACCGCATTGTGCCCGTAGTTTATATTATAGGCCATTCCTTTTGATTTGTTTCCGACACATCAGAAGTGGGATAGAGCTTCGCTTCACATGGGGTCTATCAGCATTCTCGTTAGTAGACTTTGACGTTGAACGATCTAAGAATTTAATCGCGAGTAATAAAAATAATTGTTGAAGTTAATGGTGCAGTTGCTGTTGAAGTTAATGGTGATCATGATTAGTAAAATGGAGTTTAGTTGTTTGAGTAATACTTTGACACGAGTTCTTTTAATGTTTTTCGGTGTAGAATAATGATTAGTTAATTGCCTAGTAATTGCTGTAGTGGTCTTGTGACCTAGTCCAGTAAATGCTGTAGGGGTCTGACTTAGTCCAGTAATTGCTGTAGGGGTCTGACCTTGTTCAGTAATTGCTGTAGAGGTCTGGTGACTTAGTCCAGTAAAGTAACCAAGATGCTAGGATATCAATCTACAGAAATATGGTAGGTGGTGTGCTTGCTTACAAAATATATATATATTACATACACTACATGTACTAAAAATAATAACTATAATTTACAAATTTTAATATAGCGAGACTATTAGTGTAGTGTTGTTTGGTGGCGTGGTGCTAAGCCTCCGTTATCGAGGAGCAGGTGAGTCATACTTTATTTTTTTAATATACGGTATCGAAGTTGAGCGGTGGAGGTGAGTTTGTGCATAGTAGAAAACGTCTTTAAACGTGTTCCTGGGTCTCAAGCCCCAGGCACCGCTAGGCTAGATTATATGTTAATATTATAGTAATGAGAGTTACTACGCTGTAAAGCTTCCATATTTGACCGATGAAACTAGCTTTAAGCCTTTTAAAATTTATGAAAAAAAAGTAATTTCTTTATACATCTCATTAAATAACTCCATATCGTAATAGTTTAATGCACTTACTATGATATAGTTGCTTAAAATTTTATAGAACAAGTCGAAAGAGCTCGGTCGCTTAGATACTCAATTAAGAACACAAACCGAAGACAAACGAGGGTAGGTTCCAAGTTTAAAATAAAACAGCATACAACTATGGAACTTTCAATATATTCATTATATTTCACAAAACAATAACTATTAACGTAAACTATTTATCTCCTAAAATCACTAATATATTTACATCATAATATTTACCCATAAACTAATCTATACTGTTACTCTTCCTCACTTAACTGTGAGAACAGATCTAACATTTTAACTCTCAAAATTCAGGTAACACTCAATTGTCAATATCACTAATGGAAAAGTCTGAAAATTTATTTGGAATTTCAAGAAAACGATTTTTAAAATAATCTGTTCTCACTTTTAAGTAGAAAAACAATGTTACCAGCGTTAAAACACAGCATATAATGAATACAATTACTATATAACTTTAACAGGAATCTTAAAATAGATTTAAATGTCAAAATATACAAACTTATAATAATTCTAAAGCATATTTACACAATAGCTACTAAGGAATTGTCAAATCAGAATAAATCAGGAAAACTATTAATAATTAATATTTTAATTCAACATCACAATCTACAACTATTTGTATACGTTTTATCTAAAAACTACATATCATTTCTATCATATGTCATCATTAATTTAGATGAGTTACTTCCAGAATCAAGGAAATTAATTGTATCCTATCTGAAAACCCCACATTTTTTAAGTTGGTAAAACAAATGTAAATTTTCTATAGCGTTGGAATGTATTTTTTGTTATTTATATTACTATTGTTTTGTTTTCTAAGGGGGCGTTCAAGTATTACGTAAGCATAAAAGGGGGAGGCTATGCTTTGCTTATTTTTGATAACATGAGGGATTACGTCAGCGATAAAAATGCATGAATCGATGTTTACATAAGCATGGGGGTTTTAGACTTTTTCTGACTTGGTGGCAACGGTTAATAATTGCAAAAAATCTCTTAACGCAACTTGAACGGAATTTATTTTCTACTTTTATTACTCAGCTTTAGATTTTTCAGAATCAATCCGATCGAAGCAGCAACTATTGGGTTAATTGTAATTCTAAGTTATCGTAATATACCATATTAAGTCAGTCATATCTGAATAAAAATGGCTGCCGTAACCGCATAATTTTATAATAAATATTTTTTTATATTTTGTCATAAAAAAGAATAACACAAGTCTTCAAAAAAATATAATATTCGTACTAAAAATACACGCATACTAAAACTTTGGAGGGTTTTAAGAAATCGATGTGATGGGCAAATAAAAATCCATTAGAAAATTTTGAATTGCAGATTTGTGTAATGGTACCTAATGAAAATAAGAAGTATATTATGTATGTTTAGGATTTTTTTGTCAATTAATGCTTCATCCATACCGCAGTAACTTCTTGCAGTTCTCGTCGTCAATCAACCAAAAACATAAAGCGTAATTCCACAATCATATTTAGAGTAATCACTAGAAGTTTCCTGTTGACGTACCATCCTTGCTACTGGCCGTAAATAGATATTACGTGATGCATATAGTTTAAAATCGTACAAGCACCCAGCAGCCTGTCTGTTCGTCACGACGGTAGTAATGCGATCTGTTGTCCGGGAACACTGTTACAGCCGGGAATGGATGTTGCTGGATGAATTTGAGTGTCACACGAATCTGGAATTCGTTAAGTGAGTTATTATTTTACAGACAGAGATAGAACATATAAATGAACGTGTCAGTGGATTTCCACCCCTGAAACCAGTTTCATTAATTCCTGACTAGCCAAAGTCTACCATGTTACAACAGATTCGAAGCAAATTCCGTCGAAAGTATAACAGATGTACAAACTGATATTACTGCTGCAAACGGGTAATTTCCCTCCTTTTTTTAGGGCATAGGGAATGGATGTTTATAGTCTATAGCTTTCCTCGATAAATTAGCCATTTAACACTGAAAGAATTTTTCAAATCAGACCAGTAGTTCCTGAGATTAGCGCGTTAAGGCAAACAAACAAACTCTTCAGCTTTATATATCTATTCATCATCATCATCACGACAAATCATCCATGGCCCACTGTTGAGCCGGATCTCCTTCTCAGAATGAGGAGGGTATTAGGCCATAGTCCACCACGCTGGCCCAGTGCGGGTTGGCATACCTCAAACACCTTTGAGAATATGGGGAACTCTCAGGAGTGCAGGTTTCCTCAAGATGTTTTCCTTCACCGTTAAAGCAAGTGAAATTTAATTTCTTAAAACACACATAACTCAGATAAGTCAGAGGTGTGCGCCTGTGTGGGGGATCGCACTCGGACCTCCCGAGTAATATATTGAAGTCTCAACCCCTGGGCCATCACTGCTTTATATATTAGTATAAGATTAAAGAAGAATAGCAATAAGGTTTTCATCAATAATTATGTATAAAGAAGAATATAGTTAATCTTCCTTCTTAATACTGACGAAATCTTTATTTAACATAGATTTCGTCAATAAAAATGATTTGACAGTATTTTACTTAAACGCATTTTATATTTTAAATATAAAACTTCATCCTCATCCTTTAAGAAAAACAATTTCTTGTAATGACTGATTACCACGTTAGTTTTTATAATTTATACGTACATTATGCACGAAATGCGGCGGTTCTACAGCGGGCGTGGTGCTGAGATGCTGCAGGATGAAGTCATCAGACTGCTCCAGCCAGAGATCGACTCCTCGGAGCGGCTCGTAGTTGAATGGACCGATGCGCAACATGCCTACACCGCTGTCGTATATGTCCAATACCTGGAACGAATAACATTAAATTGTTACCGGAATCCATTATTTAAATGCCAAAGTAACTTTCTTTCTTTGACAATTTGTTACAATTTTAAACTTAAACAGCTATACCAATTTACATGAAACTTATGATGAAGATAGATCAGATCTTAGAAAAGGATATAGACATCTCTTTGCATTTCAAAATAAGACTTCAAATACTAATAAAGTTCTTTCTTTAAACTACTAAAATTCTTTCAGTCTAATAATACTAATTCTTGGGACTCGAGAATTACTTAGTGAAAATGTTTAATTTTAACTCAGACAACAAAATCTACTTAGGGGCCATTAAATTATTACGTAAGACAAAATAAGAATAGGCCGACCCCCTTAATATTTATTACGTAAGAATCTAAAAGAAAAAATGATTGTTGCCCGCACTTTTTCAAAGTATAATTTTAACTTTGAGCATTTTCGTAATCTTACGTAAGAACTATCGAGACTCCTTCCCACCCTCTTGTAAGAAAAAATAACACATGGTCGACCCTCTCCCTCCCTAAATCCTCTTACGTAATTAATGAATGGCCCTTTAATGTTATGAAAGAGTAATTTCTAAATAATATTATTTAATTACTAGCCGACCTACGTGACTTTGTTTGTAGCGAGATGTTAAATAGCCTAAGTTACTCTTTGTTACATCAGCTATCTGCCAGTGAAAGTCCCGTCAAAATCAGTCCAGCCATTTCAGAGATTAGCCGGAACAAAAAGACAGACAGACAAAAATAGTAAAAAATGTTGTTTTGGTTACCGCGTATACATCCATATGCACTTAGTAAAAAGCGGTTATTTTAATATTACAAACAGACACTCCAATTTTATTTAATTGTATGGATATTGAATTTAGAATAAAATATCTCAAGCTTATGATACAGTTGATTTATCCTTCTTTCATATTGTAACGGGTAACAAAAATAGTGGCAGACGCGCGGGAGCTTAAACGTCGCATTAGAACCAATCACGTGTGACGCGCTGCTCTTGACCCGCGCTCCCCGCTAAAAAGGCCCTAATAGTGACTTCTGCGTATTCAAGGTCAAACCTATAGTTATGTACCGATAGTTATACTAGAAGTTATATGGTTAAAAAAGCATTGATCCCTCAGGGGAGCGAAGGCTAATCTTGATTATTAAGCGGATAATTTGACGAAGTCTTACCTGTGCTGAATGCATGCCACCAGTGATATATCTAGCACTCCGTAGGGGTAGTTCAGGCCCCTTGTCCGGGAATGTCGCGGGGAAGAGATCCCCCGCTCTGATGTCCACTCCTACTCCTGTGACGAGGGGTGCCGGGGATTGACCTCCCAACGCTGTGTTCAGTTCGCAACAGCACGCAAGGGTTAAGTCTATTTCCTCGGTGAGACGGTGGAATGATACTGTAATAGTTAAATACAACAGTTTATATTATGAATATATAATAAGTTTGTAAGAATGTATGTCTGGATGTATGTTTGTTACTCTTTCACGCAAAAACTACAGAATGGAATTTGATGAATCTTTCCAATAATATAGCTTACACATCAAAATAACACATAGGCTATAATTTATAATGATATAGTTTGAATTATCTAAAATATAGCAGGTAAAACCGCGGGGTGCAGCTAGTCATCAATAATTTGCAGATCTAATTTCCTGATTTTTATTATTTCGTTTCTCTACTGAGAAATGTTAGACATGATATCAAGTTATGTAAGTGAAAATCAGAATTTTAGCTTGCAAAAGAATGGAAAAGAACGGATAATAAGCTATTGAGGACTTTGAAACATTATTTGTGGTTTATAAACCTAATAATTTAGTATATTTACAGACAATCTATAATTTAAGAACCACTCAATACCCTACTAATTTCTTATACTTAATAGTAATAAAAATATTGCATATTTAACTCTGTCACTCTCCTTACAGAGTTATACTATAAATAAATAAAAACCCTTTATAATATTATACTAGTCGACCCGTCCCGGCTTTGATCGGGTGCATTTTACCACGTGTATTTAGGTTTAATTACACCTTTTAATCGCTATATCACTATATTTTACATTTTAATTTATACATGTTAACCCAGAGGAATCTGCGTACAGACACCTTCCCAAGCGGGATCTTGGGAAGGTTATGCGGGGTTGGAGCAGCTGCCCCTGAAGGCGACAGTCCAAAATACTACCTCTAAAGGAAGTAGCCCGACCCGCTAAACCATCCGGGGTGTTCCTCTCCTCTGCAATAATGACGAGGCCACGGGATATGAGAAGCGCTCCACGGCCCCGTCAGCAGCCGTCCAGAACCAGACCCTCTTCCGGGGGACCGAGGTGACAAGTTCTTCCTATCTGTCCGCATAGTGGCGCCCCAAGAACACGTGGGCCGCGCACCAGCACCGGGCCTCTAAATGGGCAACAGATTCTCCGTCTGCCATCTTAGGTCCATTCGTCGACAGCGTCCTTATGGCGAGCCTATGTATGTCCCCCCTCAAGTACTATGAAAATCGGTTCAGTGATTTAAGCATGATTGTGTAACAGACAGATGGACGCCATCTATCAACCGACAACGACGACGTAACCGTCAATAGATGGCGTAATTAGTAGATTAAATCGCACTTTAGTTAGGAAGTTAGAATAGTTAGGATTTCTAATACTAACAATATTAAAACGTAACACAGTTTTTATCCGACTCAGTAACATAACGAAACATATGGCAGAAGTCCAATGGTGAGACTGTGAGAGCATTGAACCGATTGCGAAATGAGTTATTTATTTAAGAAAAATAATATTAATATAAAATATAATAAATACATTTCCTGTTACAATTTATCACGTAATATACAGAACCCACAAACGCGCATAAAAGATATTTACAGAACAACATCAAAGAGCATCCGATCCATATTTTAAACGAAAACTTATTTAGGTGAAATAACAGATATTAACAGGGAACACTAAAGAGGAATTGGAGCAGTAATTGGAATATATAACGTTCAACAATGAGCCGCCCACACATCGCTCCGCTAATAATTCCTAACACTTTGGCACACTGACAGCTCCTCACTGTGTGTGTGACCTTAGTGTCATGATATTTATTGCCTAATATGATTCTAAGGGAGTAAGGTTCAAATCACATATATCAGCGGCGATAAACGTTTTAAATGTAATGAAAAAAATATGTTTACAGATCTATACAGGTACAAAATGTATGGAAAATGTTTTTGACGATTTCTGACTCTTCTAGTACTCATACCTTAAATGGTCTCATAGAGTCTTTTGATCCCCATACGAAGTAGGATCCATAGGCATAAAAAATCATTTTTTTTATTTTAGCACTTCACTGACTGTACATTTTATTTAAAATCTGTGAATGCAGTTCAGAATATCTTAAAAAGTTATGGATGGTCTCCGAGGAATGTTTTCCTTTAATTATAACGGTTAAGGTACCTGCCCTTACTGATCCGTCTCAAAAATCCACTCTAGTACATCGACTCTCAAACGTTACAAGGAGTATGTTTTAAAACGAACCGCTTCAATCTCTTGTGGAAACGCAGCCTTAATAAAATAAATAATTCAAAATAGAATTCTACAAAGTCAAGGCCGAAAGTCAGTATGAGTTACAGTTAGTTTCAAATGGCTGGTTTTTTCACACAAATTGTCCGTACGTTGCAATTAATTTCAAATCCCTTCTTAACTCTATCATCATATTCAGTCAGTCTAATTATCCATTTTTTATTATACATAGTCATACTTACACATAATATTAGCAAACAGCTCATCAGAATATCTGTGTGGATCAGTGAATCCACCCACTAATTGTAATTCCAATCGACCCTCAGGATACCCAGCAGCCAACTGTTGGACCCTTGCAACCATAGCTGCTGCTGCTTCTGCGGTTCCAGAGCCATCTAAATGAGCGAGGGAAACTGCTCCTGATCCTAAAACATTTGATTTATTAGTATTTTGCTAATTTTATCAATATTGTTGAATGGATAAAATTATACAATATATATTACCGGAATGCCTGACAACAACTATTATACACGATGTGGCGTCATCTGATCCTATGATACTAACATTTTCTGAAATAGAAAATAAAAACTGATCAGTACTTTTTAGTGAGTTCATTATTTATTTATAAACACGGTTCAATTTTTTTTTAATACCTTATTTTTATCTTTTTATCAGCTTACCTAAATAACTTCAATTAGTAGCAGCAACATGAAACACGTGTAAAATATTTTTCGAAAATCATTCCTTAAGGTGGTAAAAGGGGGTGCAAAGTTAGTATGACTGCCTCATAAAATTATTAAATATGTGTACAGAGGATCTATTATAGGATAATATAACTATTTCAATATCGCAAACGAAGTTACGGGTAAAAGCTAGTTTATAAATCTTGTGATCTGTGGGAGTTATCTTGTGCTCAAGTGTTAGCAACACTGTTTATAAAGTAGTAGTAGCGGGTAGATCATTTTATATTATTTCAAATATAACGACGTAAAAACAATATATAACCTTTAGTGCGTTAGATTAGCCTCAGTCTCTCTGGTGTTTTTGTGCAGTGAACATGGAAGTTAGTGTTATAGTGTCGTGATTAAGGTTACCCTTCTCGAGGTCCATGTAAGTTTACTTTATTATCTATTCTCGTTAGCGAGGTCGAGTGGTGGAGGTGAGAGTTAATATATTATGAAAGAGCTCTTTAAACCTGCTCCTGGGTCTCAAGCCCCAGGCACCGCACGCCTCAGTCTAAACTGCATGTGTGTGCGTATTGCTGTACAGTAATGGGTATCATATTTTTCTCCATATACATAGCAAGAATAAAATTAATAGGTAATTTTAAAATGACTATACAGAAACTAGCTTTTGCCCGCAACTTCGTTTGCGATACTGAGTAATATTAGCCTTATTTTATGAGGTAGTCATACTAACTTTGCACCTCCCTTTTACCACCTTAAGAGATGATTTTCGAAAAAATATTTTACACGTGTTTCATGACTTTCAATGAAGAACCTTCATACTGAATTTCATTTAAATAACTTCAAAAACGGCAAAGTTTCATACTAACTTTGCACCCCCGTTTTACCCCCTTATGGGGTGAATTTTCAAAGATCCTTTCTTAGTGCTTCCCTACGTTTTAAAAGGAACCCCTGTGCAAAATTTCAAGTTTCTAGCCCTTATAGTTTAGGCCCTGCGTTGATATGTCAGTCAGTCAGTCGGCTTCTCCTTTTATATATATATAAATTAATGTTTCATTATTCGAATTTCTGTGAAAGTAAAAACCAAATAAAATTCTGCAACAAGAAATCAATGACCAGACTTGGTAAATTAGAAAACTACTTTTTATACTAACATTCCCACATCCAAGATTGTATTTTATTAATTATTAAGTTTATTATTTATATATGTCGGAGCATAGTAAAAGATTATCGATTAATCGAATCGTTATCGTTGTCTATGGCGTTGGAGTGGGGTAGTAGTCACTTCCGTTGTTTTGACAGTCTTTACCCTCGACCCTTTATATGCGGTCGACAGTCTAACTGAAGTCTTAGTCGTGCGCGGTCTCTCAAGAAGTGAAGTAGTGTCTAAATAGTGATAGGAGTGCTGTCCGATCAAGGTCACGTGAGTACCTTACAATGTAATTACCTCGTCCTTTGTTAGGTTAGGTTAGCCTTAGGTTAGGTTAGCCTTGTGTTAGATTCGGTTTATGTGCGTTTAACCTTGGGTTTAAATAGAGAGCCTAGCAGTGGAGGCGAGTGTTGTAATTACTTAAAGGATATCCTTAAGCCTACACCTTGGTCACAAGTCCAAGGCACTGCTTAGGTTTCTCTCGTAGTTGTTAAAGATCATATTTGATCATTTATCGGTTCAATAGGAGTATCTACGTTGCGTTTACCCAATATTCCATTCAATACCATCACCCCCTTTTAGTGTTTCCCAATATTCCCCATCTTCCTCCTTCCATCTCCTTTCACATCGTTTTTAAAATCCCCGACATATATAAATCTTGTGATCTCTGGGGGTTAACTTGTGATCAAGATCTGGACAGGATCCTCCTATGTAAGTAATTGTAAATATATTTTCTGTTATTTTCCATCATAGTTCATCTATCTTGTGGGTCTTGTGAATCGTAGTCAGTCTATCGAAGAATGGTGTTCAACATAATAGAAGTACTTACTGTCATGTGGAACAACAGCAGCCATCTCCCTCTGAGCGACGTACAGCAGTCCAGGCGGTCCCACGACGCGTGCAGCAGCTGCCAGTAGCTGGGCGGCAGCATCTCTGTACCCAGGGTGTGCGGTGAGGAGCGCTCTCACGGACGTCGGGCACTCGTCCGCGAGCACGCCATTCAGCACCACCACCATGGTGTATCTGAGTAACAAAGAAAAAATCCAATAAAGTAAACATCTTTAAATGACAGTAACTTTTTTTGACATCCGATTAAAATGATAAAGCTTATATTTTAAAATAGATAAAACCACATCCCAATGAATGCAGTAGTTTATGCATGATGAGTGTACAAACATACGGACAGAGATGTGTTATAATAAATTATAGACCTCTTACATTTGTTATTTACTTTCAAATATGCTGTTATGCCATTGATTCTTATAAAGTACATTATCATTAAACTAGCTGCGCCCCGCGGTTTCACCCGCTATATTTTGGTTAATCCACACTATATCATTATAAATTATAGTCTATACGTTATTCTGATGTGTAAGCTATATTATTGTAAATTTTCATCAAAATCCATTCAATAATCTTTGCGTGAAAGAGTAACAAACATACATCAATACATCCATACATTCTTACAAACTTTCGTGTTTATAATATTAGTAGGAAGTAGGATAAAATACAAAAATATCTTCGAATATTTATCCTCTATCAATTTCTATAATAAATAAGTCATACGCCTGAAAATTTCGTGATTTAAAAAATCTTGTACGTATGTCATTGTACTAAAGTAAGCAGCTGACGTTTACCAAAGAATTAACTATTCATGCTTAAAGGAAAAAATGCTACCATTGGTGTCGGTGTCGCGTTGAGGCAAACACAATTGTCTGCTCGGTAATATATTCCGAGTGGCGGCGGGTCAGCGAGTGACACCGACTCTATTTTACACTAGCGTATACAGCCGTGAGGATTTGCATATGCTATGCTAGCGACGCGGCGGCGGCGCCAGGAATTCAGTTGTAAGGAAATACATTTAAAACAGCACGAAAAATTCCTCACGAAAACGCTAACAATTTCTAAATTCATGTGTTATCGAATCGAACATTCTTATCAAACTTAGATTTTACAGTAACAATATAAAAAAAATCATCAATTCATCAAAACAACCCATTAATGGCCCAGGGTGTTAGGCCATAATCCACCATGCTGGGCCAGTGTGGGTTGGCAGACCTCACACACCCTTGAGAATGTATAGGGAACACTCAGGAGTACAGGTTTCCTCACGATGTTTTCCTTCACCGTTGAATCAAGTGATATTTAATTGCTTAAAACACACGTAACTCAGAAAAGTCAAAGGTGTGTACCCAGGATCGAACTCGGACCTCCCGAGTAAGACACCGATGCGATGTCTTAACCACTGGGCTATCACTGCTTAAGTAAAAAAATTACATTACCTTTATTATGATTTAACATTTTTACATAAAAACAAATGTTAGAGAATTTTCCGCCAGTCAATCCAGAATTTAGTAAAACCGACAAAAGCTAGCGTCCCTGCATTTAAATGATCATATCTTTTTAATTACGACAATATTTATGGTTACCTTACGGTTAAAAAGATCAATAGAAACAGATCAGAAGTTCCTTCATACAAACTTTATCACTGTGAAAAATTACTGGCGCAATTTCCATCATCGAAGTTAGACCATCATAAAAAGTTTCACTAAAGGAGGCTTTGATATGTCACTCAGCTAATTTGGTGTTAGGTTAGCCTTGTGTTAGGTTAACCTTATTTAACCCTAACCTTAAGCTTACTCAGATAACCTATACAATGGAGGTTAGTGTTACAATTGTGTTAAAGAGCTCTTTAAACACGCTTGGCTACAAATCCTAGACATTGCTAGGGTTCCCGTCAGAATAGTCCGAGATCGTAAGTTTAGTTATCTCCTGACCGTATTGCGCCCGTAGCTTTCAAGGTATACCATCCATTGTGCACATACGATGCTTATAACAAAATTTTAAAAAATTAAATCGGAATGAAAGATGAAACCTTGCAAATATAGTAAATATAAACGATGAGACTGTAATAAGAAAAAACATTTTACTCATATTGCTTAACATATTTTAAAATTTTAAACTTGACACAGAAACATAACGAGAACTTTAAATATTTGAAAAGAATGAAAAATTGTGTTTAAACAAAATAGAGCGCGCATAACGATTACCGTAACTGTAACTCAAACTTTTAACAATTAATAAATATGGAATACCGTCTAATGAAGTTTAATAGTTTTTAAAGATATTATTTAACTGTTTTTTAATTATTACCTACATAGTAAGTAGCAAAATTACAAATTTCCGCAACATGCGTGTTTGTCATTTAAATATGATTTCCGTTATACCTAGCCTCATTCAGATTGTGGCAATTCTATTGGTGCTTAACAAACACATCCCTCGGGACATATACTCGCTCTTTTCTTGTGGAAACGGAACTTAAAACTTATCATAAATTCTAGCCACAAATAAACTGTATAGCCGTCTTTATGCCAGCGAAAGAGAAAGGAACCTAACAAAAAGTTTTCTAATATTATATAGTATTCACACACAGATTGAGGTAGATCTATGTATGGACACTATACTAAAAATATAACTTATCGAATGTCTTTACATTTGATTATATGACACGAATAGAACCAAAACAATCAGTTTTTAAATGTTCGTTTGTCTGCTATTTCACGCACATCATGTAAAACCTACCGATCAAAAATTAAAACTGTTTTGACGGCCATATATTAAAATCGTATGTTAGGAAGAATGTTATTAACATTGCTGTTTTGTGTCATAAATGTTTTAGGCCAGCAAAGTCAAGGCGGGTCGAGTTGAGTTTAACATTTATCACAAATAAAAATAATAACTATAAAAAATAAAAATAATGACTTTATTACCTTTTAAAAGTACACAAGATGCTCTTCTTAACTATGTTAAATATATATTTAATGATTGAATTCTTAGAATTATAATGCTAAGTACGAGTCGGACTTGCACACGAAGGGTTCCGTAACAATATAGGTACATATAAAAAACACGTTTGTTGTACGATAGGAAAATTTCAACTGTCTAGCTATTACGGTTCATAAGATCCAACCTGGTGATAAATGGACGGACGGAGAACGGAGTCTTAGTAATGGAGTCATTGGGAATGGTTCCCTAAAAAAAACAATTATGAACAAATCTAGTCAAGATTAAATGGCAAAATGAGTAAGGAATTTATCTCAGACTTTAAGTTTATGTAACGAAGAAATCATCAAAAGAATTGAACGCCGTCCCTCATAGTACAAACAAGAGATGATTAATGATCGATCTGCCTTAGATTGAGATGTAAAGAATCTCATTCAACCGCACGGGGAATGCTCTCGGACAATTTAACTTATATAGAATAAGTACTATCGAAGGGGAAACGTAACAATAGCTTAATTAGATAACTTGGATTAGATATTCTTATGGTGGTCTAACAACGTCAAGTTTCTTTCGTAAGCTTTGATTGTTTGAACATATATATTTAGCCGACGCATCGTTCGCGTGTTGCTCCGCTCCTATGTGTCGTAGTGGTACGTTAAATAGCCTAAGTAACTCCTTGTTACATCAGATATCTGCCAGTTAACGTCCCGTTAAAATCGGTCCAACCAATTCAGATATTAGCCGGAACAAACACCAGACAAAAATTGTATAAAAATGTTGTTTTGGTATATGCATATGCACTTAGTAAAAAGCGGTTATTTTAATATTACAAACACACACTCCATTTTTTTATTTGTATGGATAACAATTTAAAGGTTAGTTTATTTAATGCAATGAGTAAGTACATATAACATAATATAAAAGAGAAAATAGATATAAATCAACATTATGAATATTCAGTAGAATTTCGATAAAGAAATAATAAAAAGCAAGAAACAATAATGAAGCAGACGAGTAAAAAAAAATAATAGTTTAAAAAAACGAAAAAAATACCCTTTTATAGAAAATCCAACTAAAAAATAGAAAATAAATTTTTATAAATTTAAATTAAAATAGTGTAAGAAAAAATTATATTATTATGAAAAAAGCGTGGGGTGCTTTTCAGGATATTATCAAAATAACCCTTCTACTCATATCTCTTTATAAAATATTTATAACTATTGATAACATGCACCCCACGCTTTTGAAAACTACTTTAGAATATAGGGGGATGATGTACGTATAAGATAGGGAAAGTATAAAACACAAATATAGTGTCTTGACGCAGACACTCCGTGTCTCAGGAAAACAAAGGTTTAAAATATTGAATTATCATCGATCCTTAATAAGTATGCCAAATTTCGAGATAATCCGACGTTTTGAAGGGGGTCAAATTCATGTTCAAAGATTCCGTTATATACATACTAACATACGTATTTCAAATTTTACTTAATAATTGGGTAAAGTGCCTCATGATTTCAAATAGGAGACATCTAATAAGTCGATTTGAATTTAAATGTTTAAAAAATTTAGAAAAAGCAGAATCAAAGCTTTTGAAACAGCTAAGTTTCAAAGTCTATTTAAATGTACCGATATTACGTCTAGCTAAACAAAAAACGTCCTTATCCCCTAAATTGATATATCATCGATATCTCTATTACACTAAACAATAAATTAAAAATAAAACAGCGTAGAGTTCAATAACATTATAAAATTCAGACTTCTGAAGCGTGAAAATAATCACCTGTTTTCACTACTAACGTAAGCGCATGAACTTTCCACTTGTATCACCAATTTAAAAATTACACTAAAATCACTAAAAATATGTAATTTAGTTTAATTATTAAATTAAAAATAATACGCTAAATTGACGTAGCTGACGCGAACGGAACCGAGAGTCAACTGAGATCTATAGGTTATCGCGGCATGAGCACACGAAGCCGCTAGTTACTTGTTATTGTTATGATAATGCTTATTATGTTGGAAATAGTGGATGATAGTGTCTCTATCGTGCAATAACCAATTAAGAATTATGGCTGTCACACATTAAACTTGTCTTTGTCACTATTTCTCAATACTGATTGCTCGCATTCTCTACAGCTTCATCGCGTCGGTGTTATGTTAAAGTTTGATAAATTCTCTTAAAAGTTGTTGAACCGAAATTGCCTGATAATGAATATGGTTATTTAATTTAACATGACCAGACCAATAAGAAAAATATAGTAAGCTTGCCACACCTAAATATTGTTAGACTCGTTTTGATGGCATTAGTTCTCAACGTCTTTAAAAAGAACGATGTTCGATATGTAGTATTTGTAAAATTTTGTTTTGTTTGAAAGTGTATATTCTCAAAGTAGTCTCACTGTCACTAAATCAAAATATGAAGAATAGATCGCATGTAAATCAAGGGAATTTCTCTACAAAACATCTCTGAAGTCCAACGCCATTAATGTCAGGTGTCAGGCACGCGCCAAGAATCTTCTGCGCCTGTGCTCGAAATTCTTATGAGCGCCTATACTACCCTAAGAGCATAAAAAAAGGTCGTTCACCAAAAAGTATCTTCTGCACCTGCGTGGCAAATACTTATGAGCGCCTATACTTGTAGAGCAGAAAAAAAAGGTCGTTCACCAAGAAGTATCTTCTGCACCTGCGTGACAAATACTTATGAGCGCCCATACTTGAAGAGCAAAAAAAGGTCGTTCACCAAAAAGTATCTTCTGCACCTGCGTGGCAAATACTTATGAGCGCCTATACTTGTAGAGCAGAAAAAAAAGGTCGTTCACCAAGAAGTATCTTCTGCACCTGCGTGACAAATACTTATGAGCGCCCATACTTAAAGAGCAAAAAAAGGTCGTTCACCAAAAAGTATCTTCTGCACCTGCGTGGCAAATACTTATGAGCGCCTATACTTGAAGAGCAGAAAAAAAAGGTCGTTCACCAAGAAGTATCTTCTGCACCTGCGTGACAAATACTTATGAGCGCCTATACTTGAAGACCAAAAAAGATCGTTCACCAAAAAGTATATTCTACACCTGCGAGGCAAATACTTATGACCGCCTATACTTGAAGAGAAAAAAAAAAGGTCGTTTGCCAACAACTATCTAGTCTACAATTATTTGCGCCTGCAATTAAAAATCTGTCAGGTTCAGGTGAGGTTTAATAATAAATCAGTCATCATCAAATCAGGATTAGGCTAGCTAATTTATAATACATATTATATTAAATATTTCAAATAGTTCAGTTGAGTGAGTTAAAATTATAGATATTATTATATTCATGCTTATCTTGGCATGCAATAGCAAACGAGCGCAGGCGTCCGCGAATGTCGCTGGCTGTACTGACAGATAATGAATATTATTAACTCTTCCTAGAATCGTTGTTAATGACTTGAAGCTTGTACAAATTGAATTAATTTTTAAATTCCTAAATAATCTGTGAATTTAATATAAGTTGTATATATAATTATCCTATACTGTGGACAATACTGAGCTCTTCTTAAATTTTTGAGCCGATTTCTATGAAATTTTTTATGTACTTATAGCCCCTAAAATATATGGGATCGGTCTAAGCTATAACTGAACATCTAGAACTTTTGTAGTTTCACATAGAGAGCTCTATTCTACCTAAACGATGAGAAGGATAAATAAGATCTTTTATAACTTTCTAACTGTCTCTGAAAGTATAATCACTCTCTGTTGTTGTGACAATAATCATTCTTCATTTCATTTATGAAATGAAGAATAATTCGAAAGGTTTAGTTTTTCGTTTATTGACATCGTAGTTATAAATGTCATAATATTCAATCATGCATTGGTAATAAAAACTTGACAATATTATTCAAACATCACGTGATACAAATAGTCACTACTTTCACAAGTCTTACTTGAAATATTTATTGCTTCAACTTATAAAGTGTAAAGAGCACTGACCGACTAAACCAAAAAATAAAGAAAACACCATTTTTAGTGTCGTTATCTTGTATAAACAGGAGGAAGAGCCGATGACATGGGTCGGCGGATCAAAGGCGAGTCTGCACTAATTGGACCTAATTGACGGACAACGCGTGCTCTCTTAACTGGATTTACAGCTGCTGAATGCGATTTAGTGGGCTTGATGCAATCAGAGATATTGACCAGGGTAAGGCTTAAGTGCTGCTTATATTCAAACTGGTGATGTGCCGGATCGTTAAAAGTATATCCGCGGATACGGATCAATGGCGTCAAGATCCGCGGATACGGATACGGATCTTAACTATCTTACTCAATTTGTGTCGGCGAGCGTGACTTTGAAACAATAGTTTTATAAAAATATATAAAAGAATATGATTTATTTTTGAAAAAAGTCTCCGATAACAAAAGTTCTGTCGAAATATCACAGCCGAGAACACCAAATATTAGATTTAAAAAAATAAAAAATAATTTGTTTGAAATTTATTAGTACTTTATTGCTACCTATTTACTTACATATAGAATTGAATCTATATATTAAACATTTATAAGGTAAAAGATCCATCAAAAATGTAACGGATACGGATACAGATACGGATATTTTTTCTCCCGCGGACATTCGCGGATACAGATACGGATATCCGGAACACCACTAATTCGAACTAACAACCCACCCCGACTTCACATGGTAAATAGAGCATATTATGCCTATATGTACCACACATCAAAAAGCGATTAGGCAGCGTTTACAATGAAAGATAATAAATTATACACCTAAACCTTAATTGTGATTCATTCTATCTATTGTTAAAAATCGTATGAAAATCCCTATAATATATTTTTTGAGTTTACCTGTATATTAACAGGAATATTGCGTTTAATTTCACGAAATTACATGTATTACTAGCAAATACAACATAAGTAATGTGCATAAAACTTAGAAAAAATGCAATTAAAAAATTAAGTAATGCAAAATAATAGTCTTTTTAACACTCCCAAACATTATATAATCATTAACGTATTATATAAACATATATTTCTCTGAGCATACGGAACGTTATAATAGAATGAAGAGTGAATGAACGCGTGAGTTATGTATTAATCTGTGGTTGACGTCCACGGTTTACATCAGTTTTGTAATACGAACAAATTTAAACCATGGTTTTGCAGATAAACCTAGACTTGATATTACAGCTTTAAAACAAGGTTTTTCTTTTTTTTTGTAATAAGAATAGTATAGTTCAGTGTATAAGACTAAACTTAGTATTATATTCATTACGATTTATGTGTATTAGCAAAACATGATTAATACTAAAAACGAAACATATTATGTCACTTATTCTCGTGATGCTAGCATGATGTTAATTAGCCTTCCTTGAAAAATAGGCTCTACAAAAGTAAAAAATTTTTTCGATTGTACAATTTCCTATAAGTGTAGTTCCTGAAATAAGTGCGTTCAACCAAACATACTAACTCTTCGTCAAGAATCAAGTGAGGGTAGTAAAGTATGCAAAAGAAATTTTATTTAAATATTAGTACACTTATTAATCAGTCCTTTAGCTGAGCAGTCGGTCGCTATGGGTCTCTGAGTGAATATTAATGTTAGTTGTGTTAGCGACAGTGCTTATAAAGTAGTAGTAGCGGGTAGATTTTACATTATTTCAAGTATACCGACGTGAAGACAATATATAACCTTTAGTGCGATTGATTAGTCTCAGTCTCTCTGGTATTTTCGTGTAGTGAACGTGGAAGTTAGTGTTATCATGTCGTGGTTACCCTTCTCGAGGTCCATGTAAGTTTACTTTATTATCTATTATCGTTAGCGAGATCGAGTTGTGGAGGTGAGAGTTAATATATTATGAAAGAGCTCTTTAAACCTGCTCCTGGGTCTAAATTGCATGTGTATATGTATTGCTGTACAGTAATGGGTATCATATTTCTCCTTAGTCTATGACAGTTGAATCAGAGATTTGGGTGTATTAGTATAATTGTAGCTGAGCAGTATTTTAATAATAGCAGAAGTAGTGTTTAGAGTGAATCAAATATAAAAACGGGTTATTTTGTTTTATGCGAGTTAGCTTATTAGACCAGTTTATATAGTTAATGAGTGTGGCATCTGAAAGTAGTATCAGATGATTAACACACCATAGTAAATCAGTGCCAGTTATATCAGTTGAATTACAGTAGAATGAGTGATATGATCACCAGTATTATACCAGTTAGTTTTCGTTTAGTCATTCGCTCGGGCACCGAATAGATCAGGAGGTGCTTGGCGATAGCTAGTATAGATATTAATGATTTCTATATTCAATTAATATGGAAATATAATCGTAGTTAGAAATTTTCTTTTTCGCCCTGTGTGTGCCACTACAAAAACATATAGAAGTAGTTAAGATTAAGACAATTATCATACTTTAGTAATGTCTTAAGAGACAAATGTCCGTTAATAGCAATCACGTCATAAGAAAATCATCTTGTGGACGTGTTTACCCAAACATCAATAATTTGTGTGCCTTGACGTCTTTCAAGACGTAATTTCATTCAGGAAAACTATTAAAGATATACGCAGTAATGTAAATTATTCTACCTCTATTAACTGTAATGTGAATAAATGTAATAAATAAACAAAACATGCCTTTAAAAATATAAAATCATTCTAAATTAGCATTCTAGGTTATCTTCTATATTTTAAAGTAAACATAAAACCTGTCATGTCTATAAAATGGTTTATATTTTTATACATGAATGGACTCCCGGAGAGTTAAGAATAAAATCGATTAACTTTTATTTAATTTAAATAAATTATATCAATCAGTCGTCTCCTTACTACAATAAGTCAAAGTATTATTAAGACACGAAAAAGTTATTGGAGTGAAATATTTTTTTTTAAATACTAGGTCTCTCAGTGTTGACTGCGACTGCTTACCCTGCCTGATGGTGAGCAACCACATCACACGGTCGCGTTTGTCTGGCTGTTCGATAGAATAAGGGGGCGGGTGGAATTAAATTGAGTATACGGATCTTGGATGCGCAACTGAAGGCAATGTCGAAGGGACAACACAACACGACACTATTACACTTCTACTAACACACTCGTCAGTCTAAAATTTATATAGATGACAGTTGTAGCAGTACCCTTCCGTCAGTGGAGTGAAAGAAAGTAGAACAAACCAATAGGAATCGCAAGCCAATACCACATCAGCAAAAGTCGTTGAGTGTTACAATGTAATATAAAATATTATCATAACCTAACTTAAGCGTTGCTATATATAATACAATTAATTTCGCTCATTTCCATCGATAAATATTGTAAAATTATAAAACAGTATAAATTAAAGCGATCTCGAGGGCTACACGAACAGGAACGAGGAACGATATATCCCCCGGGGGTTATTAGGGTACGAATTCGTGATATCATAGCGGAGCAGCCTCAGCCCATTATGGAGTGCGGCCAATAGAACTGTCCGAGCACTTATTAATGACCGCGAGACAATGATGCTAACGCTATTAAGTGGCCCGGGCCATCGCCACAACCTCCGTGAACTTTACCGTCTACGTCTGTTCAATTGCAAATAACTTATAATGACCGACTATTTAATATTTCCTGCACTAAAATTATTAATTTGCATAATACTAATAAAGCATTTAAATTATGTTGCCTAACGTCGTGACGTGAAGACGTATTTTGATAGATATTTATCAGTTGTCCAACATTCAAGAAAGTAAAGATGCTACTCAAATGATTAGTGTTCCCAACATCATAATTAACAGTACATTAAACTGTCGTTTGTAATCAAAATTAAAACTACTGTTATAATTTAAATACATAATTAACCATAATATGCCCATGAGGGGATGGATTAGAATACAATTCCCCTCTGCCGCTAGGAGAGCATCTCGTTAGAACCAAGTAACCCAGCACCTCCTTGGTGGTAGAGGATCTGTTCCACGAATAGCTTGTGACAATCAGCATGCGAATTAGACCGCCAAGTGCCATTGACGCGTTCTGATCGCGCCACATGTTGGCCAGACTTATCCCTCCTCTTCCCATCTTGTTATTGCTGCGGTTCTCGTGAACTTTGGGTTCCCGTTAAGGATCCACTGAAACCGCAGCATTCTTTTCTTCATTTCCTTTCCTCACCATATCTTCGAGGTAGCAATGTATTGACAAAACAATAACCAACAAACATGTGTTAATCTCATAATAAAAAATGTATTGTTTACTGTATGTAATCTGTACATACACAACGTCTACAATTTTTAAAATTAAAGAAATTAAGGGTTCGACCACCTGAACCACTTGCACTATTCATTAGTTTAAGCTAGTTAAGCACTAAGGAAAATTGTACCAAATTTCGAATGACAACAAACAATACGAGTATCTCTCTTAATAATCGATAATGTTAAGTTCCCACGGCATATTAATGACTAGACAAAAGTATAGCAGAAACGCGCCTTTTATGCGCCGTCGCGTCCTATTACCTCTCATTTGCGGCGAAAGACAAACGGCAGAGGCGAGCACAAATTTCGCTGATATAATCGACCGGTAAGACAATGGTTATCGTTGGTACGCGATACCGGCGTAGATAGCGCCCCTCTCCCTGATGGATGCGGCACGCTCTCCCGATACCATCTCTATCGTGACGCCGCGAGCCGGCACTACATCGTGTGCACCAATTATTATTCAATATCCGCACGCCACATCCGATCAGACGTATCTCCTATTAGTCAATAATCTCAAAATAAGGATTCCGTCTGAACATTTGACATATTTTTTTCCAACTACAAGCAAATAGCAGCGGCAACAGAAACGTACGAATTACGTAGACAGATAAGCGTCATTGTCGCGCAGTCATTAGTTAGTCAAACATTAAAAAGTTATTTAATCTTCGCGTATGATGACAGCACAACGATGGCGGTCGCAATCTAACAAAGGTATAACTCAAATAAAAAATTGTGTAATTAATTGCAGACTTGATGTCTCACTTAACCAGGTTTTACTGTACATACAATGTAAGATACTGCTGTCTTTCGTATCAGAACGACCAAAGAAACGCATTGGCCATTACCAGACCATTTATTGCAAACATTACACAAGTCAACAAAAAAAACTTTTTTTGTGTCTGTTATTTAATGACTATTGTCTGAGCGTTTACATTGAAAAATAACCAAAAACTCAATTTATGAAGAAATAAGTTTGCTTTTGTATGTTTTAAATTGATAATTAAGTTTTAAAGTTCTTAGTGGAGAGTAAAATAATAGTTGGTAATACTTTAAAACAAAATGGCGACAAGTCGCGCATTCTATTGTATTGAGTGTATGTATGTCTATTACAAGCTGTAGCAACTACGTATATGACTGAGTCGCAAAATAGCATACAGACTTTATTCGTCGAAATAATATGAAATTTTCTAAGAAAACGAAATTTCTAGAAAAGCAAACTTTAATCAAAAAACCTATTTTACTTATTATAAGTAAAAGAAATCAAAATTTGACATTTTGTTGTCAGACTCAAAATCCGTGTTGACCGGTGTTATTTACCCGAAACGCCAGTAATATTACTAATCAATAATATAGAAGAAGTGGTCGTTCATCAATCTGTTTACCAGACTAAAATACCCTCTTTGGACTGATTGAGCGTAACCTGTGGTCAAGTAACAATCGTATCTGGTGCGAGGTAGCTTAATTGAATAATGGTTTTATTTGTCAGTCGCGCCCATATATTGATGATAAATCTCGACATGTAGAGCCCATCAAATAACGAGCGATAAGGGCCTGTAAGCTTATCGATGAGATAAATTTATAGGCTCCATATAAATTTATCTCTGTTATTCAGGTCAAAATCACAAACAAATATTTGTTAAAATAGCGGCAGTTGTCAACAAGCTTATTTACAAAACAATAAAATGACTTCAATTAAATAATGATGTAACGTTGTATGTGAAAGCTATCATTACCGACTTACGTTTAATAGGTGGAGCTGTTGTTGATGCGAAGATCATTCAGGTCGCTAATCAACCTACGACAAAAAACATTGACAGTATTAATGTAATAATAATGGCTTAAAAAGTTTATTCTAGCTCTGCTTGTAAAGGAGTTAGGCATGTCTAACTCCTCACAGGTGGCAGGCGATTTCGAAAAGGGCGGAGATGTTATGGAGATTATGAGATTATGCATCTACTTCTATCTCGAGACAAAATCTCGCACGATTCCACCGACCGGCCAAGTCCTCTTCAAATGGACGCACGACAGAAATTAAAATAATACGACCATGATGAATGAGGCATGCAGTCCGACGGAACGATATTGTGAACAGCGGTAATGCTAATTCAATAGCGTAATACCCCGTATCTCTCGATGTAACCCGCGGTCGATCCGAGCGATAGACTACGTTTGTGCCGATATGGTTTTGCTCGTGTTTTATTTTGGCCTCTCCCATATAAGTGTACGGCAACAATGGACCGCGACTTGGGATTTACGACAATCGATTTGGTAGCGATAAAAGTTTTAGCGTTCAGGAAAGGATTGAAGAACTCAAATACATTCTTTTAGCATTTGTATACGTTCGCGATTCTATTATTCTTTATTTCACCTTGAAACGTTCAAAATAGAATATATAGAAATTATATTTATCAGTCAACTTAGACTATAAAGTAACAAATGGTGCCTGACCTTATGACATACAAACACTACGATCTCATCTCTCGGGCGTTATCTACGATCGCAGTCGCATTAACACAAATTGCGCTAATTGTGGAAACTCGAAGAAAGCCCGTTAATGACTGAAGTCTTAAGACAGACTTGTGCAAACCCATTTAATTTACTACATAATTAAATAAAATAAATAATCTTATCTATTTTAATATATAAAGCTGAAAAGTTTGTTTGTTTGTTTGCTTGAACGCGCTAATCTCAGGATCTACTGGACCGATTTGAAAAATTCTTTCAGTGTTGGATAGCCCATTAATCGAGGAAGGTTATAGGCTATATATCATCAAGCTACGAGTCATAGGAGCGGAGCATCACGCGGACGAAGTCACGCGGTTCGACTAGTATATAGTATAAAAGTCTTCAATACCCAAAAACTAGCTTGCAAAACTACTTAGAAAATACCAAATATTTTGAGAGAAAATTAAATGTTAGATATTAAGCATAAATTAATTCAATGAATTAATATTTGAAATTGCGTTGTGTTTTCAGTGGCAATTATCATTTCTATTTTTTATCGAGATCTCCAACTCGATGGATCACCTGAATTATGATGATGTATCGAGTAGAAGTCAATGCATGTGATACCGATCTTAGGAAACCTTCTATAGGACTCTGCACTTATCCACGCGTAGATATTATAACGAATGGCTATAAGGAAACATCTATTTAAAGCGCTATCAAATTGGCACACTTGGAATATTATGCACGATAAACACATCCTGTTATAATAAATGAGTAAAGTATAAGTAAACTTATTTTGGTCATATTAAACAAAAAGTCTAGTGGTTGAAACTTTAATGTCTTACTCGTGAGGTCCGAATTCGATCCTGACGCACACCTCTGACTTTTCTGAGTTATGTGTGTGTTAAGCAATTAAATATCACTTGCTTCAACTGTTAAGGAAATCATCGTGAGGAAACCTGCACTCCTGAGAGTTCCCTAAAGGTCTTAAAGATGTGTGAAGTCTGCCAACCCGCACTTGGTCAGTATGGTGGACTATGGGCTAATACCCTCCTTAGTCTGAGGAGGATATAGGAGGAGATAGGAGCCGGCTCAGCGGTGAGCCAATGACGGGTCGTGATGATGAAACAGAAATTAAGCAAATTTTATGTGATTTAGATAGAACATTAAATACTGTGGTAGCAACACCTTTAATTACATTTACTTAACTAGAAAGATATAAATATTCAGGGTCTTACAACAGTAAATCTTTTTTATTATTATCCCACAGGAACTTTGATTTTTTCTGGGATAAAAAGTAGCCTATGTGTTAATCTAGGTCATGAAGTATATGTGTGCCAAATTTTATTGAAATCCGCTCAGCCGTTTTAGCTTTAGAGTAATCTTACTAAATTATAAATTCACTAAGTATAAAAAATCTTGAGTAAATATTATCTACTTCTCAATCAATTATAAATTATAAAATTCAAGCGTCGTAGCTCAGTGGTTCAGGCGTTGGATTCACGATCGATAAGTCGTGGGTTCAAATCCCGGACATTGGATTACTGGCGTGGCCCACTCCTGACACAAGCATGCAAACTTACTAAGAGGGGTAAAGGGAATACTAGTAGTATGTGACCCATACTGCTAGTAATCTTTAAAAAAAAATGATAGATTTAATTTAATTATAGGGTTCTATAATGCCAGATATAGTTAGATTCATTTATATGTCATTTTAGCACAATTTGACGCATAATTTAATTTTTATAAAATGACAAGGTGATAATGAATATTTATATAAATTCTGTTACGATAACATAAAAGGGTCAACAAACTGCGTGATACCAAAAAAATTCAACGATACCAAAGTTATAAATCAAAATATACGATTAAATCAATGAAATAATCGTAAGTTTATTAATAAATGTAACGTAATGCTTCTATAATCTGATGCCCAATCGTAAGATAGATACGATAGTAGATAAGTCGAAACCATTAATACTTGATAGATTTTAATGTCTCTCATGCCGCGTAATGGAGCTGACCAGATGCAAATTAGAAGTGAAACCTCTGTAAATAACGTTATAGATGGGAGTTCGCTTTTATGTGCTCTATGTTTATAAAGTAAACGTGTTATAAATACAGGAATACAAATAAATGTGAATGAATTTAATTATGTAAATACTGCACCTTCACCACGAGTCACCTCAAGTCTACTTACTTATGAACGTCAATTAACATAATTTAGGAATATGATAATAAAAACAAATTTTGGGTTTCTTGATTCACTGACCATTTCATATCTAAATTCAGGAATTTTCATTCTTGAATTTAGTTCATGAAATTCTTGAATTTAATTTAATTCTAACTTTTAATATTATAAATGATTCAATAATACCTAACACCGGATATGACTATTGTAATCTAAATAATTCATTTGTAAATAATTTAATCATAGTTTTAATCTTAGTGTACTGTGTAAATAGTGTATTCTATCTTTTTAATAAATTACCTAGGTCTTAAGATTTTTATTCATTTTAATAATGTCATAAGTAGGTGAATAATATTTCAATTAATATATGTATTCTCATTGTGCCATTTCTCTATAGTTACTAGTTAAGTGTTTTGTATATCATATAAATCAAACTTTGAATTTCTGTTTATTAATCTTTTTTTGTATTATATTTTCCAATACAATCAGATGTAAATAAAAAGTAATTAAGTCCCCTCGAGGCTAGTGTTTCTCGCCGTATCAAATCGCGGTGGAAGTGCTAGACCGTAGAACAGAGCCTTCTTCTTAAATGTCTTTCTTTACGTATTTCAAGTTCATATTGAATTTAGTGACACATTTAGTGACAATGTGAATAAACATACTTTAAGAAAAAAAAAAATTATATAAATTGTAAATTAACTCTATCTGACTGTTACGTTTTCTTGCTCAAACCATAAAACGGATTTTGACGAAATTTGGTACAGAAATAGACTACGTTTTATCGCGAAACTTTTTTTGTGATTCTGCGCCAAATTCAGTCGACATTCATCCTCTATTTCAACCTTTACAAGTCTTTACTGGAAGGGCTTGAATGAGTGGAATGTCGAAATGCGTGACCGTTTGTCTTTGGGAATCAGTCATATATAAGTTAATGTTGATTATGAAAATTAATGAAAATATTATATAGCAACAGCTATATAGCAATATATTGATATAGCAATTGGGGATGAAAGTTTGTATGAAAGTTCGTAATATATATTGCAATTAAACCTAGATACACGTGGTAAATTGCATACAGGCGAAGCCAGGGCGGATTGACTAGTACAAAGTATGTTATAAAATGTAACATTACTTTTTGAAGCTTATATCAGCAAGTTACAATGTTTTATTATTATTATATTTGATAAACAGACTGGTTAAAGGTTTAATCAAAATCTGTCAATCTAGACATGTAGCGAGCACTTCGAATTAAAGTTGATAGACACTATGCAAATTGTATACCAAATAAAGTTTTCTATTACACGAATAATTTCTAACAATATATTCGAAGAAATTTAAAATTGAAATGTTGAATAACGCGACTAGGACAGACAGAGGAATATCTCGCGAAAAACAAAAATCAAGCACAAACGTACACTTGTCTTCTCCCTTATCCTTTACGGGGCTGAGACGTGGACCCTAAGATCTGAAGACCACAAACAGATTGACGCTTTCGAGATGTGGTGCTGGAGGAGAATGCTCCGGATCCCATGAGTTGCATTTGCAATCAAGACAAGGGTCTCTACCATCTGCCTAAATGGAATTCTTGAGTACTACAGACAAATAGCCAGGAAAGACGGTGACAACCTTGAAAAACTAGTGGTCAACGGCAAAGTGGAAGGAAAAAGATCGCGAAAAAAGATGGTCTCATCAGATCCGCAAATTAATCTATTTCTCCATCTACGATGCTCTCCGAGTAGCTGGAGACGGGACAAAATGGGGTACTATCGTAAGGGCAAAAGTCATGGATGGAAGTGAACATGAGGAAAACGGCTGAATGGGGAGGAACTAAAGATTCATTATTAGCAACAAATAAATTAATATTTATCTTGGTTTTCCAATGACTAGGTTTAAACACTAATAGTACCCTAATTTACAAATGGCTAATCTTTAACAAGAGAATAGGAATTTTCATGCAGCATTAAATAAAGTAAATTAGCAATTAGATGTACAAAATGGTTTCACGGCGCCAACTATTCAAGTACTTGTGCCAAATGTAAGATATTTGTGTAAACAAGCTGAAACATTACAATTATTTGGATGTACTTTTAAAAAATTGACAATTAAAATTAGTAAGAATAAGCTTAAAGAAATTCGTTATACAACTAATTAAATTATTTGTACTACTTAAAACTAGTGTTGCCGGGTAATATCGATTTTTAGGAAACTCAAGGTTTGATAGGGAATTTTTGATGGAGTTAATTCGGGTAATTTCCTTATTTGGATTTACTAATACAAATAACTAGTCGACTACCGTGACTTCGTCCACGTTAAAGTATATGTTAAATTAAGAATATATGTACAAAAATAAAAATAAAGGAGAGAGAGAGATTCTCGAAAAAACAAACCGAACTGAGACTGACCATTCTGAACAGAGATAAAGATAAATATTAAAGAGATAAAAAAAAGACAGGATGAGAGAGAATGATAGTATATAAGAGGAAGAGAGACAGAAATACTATAGACTTCCTCAGTGAAAAAATTTTTAAAATCAGATCAGTAGTAACAAAACGGCCGTGTTCTATTAATTAAAAAAGTGTTTATAGCAACACTGAATCACCTTTGTCACTCACGAAAAGCATAGTTTTCTATTAGCGAAAGAATTTTTAAAATCGGGTTAGTTACGTCAAAATGGCCAAATTCGTGAATTAAAAAATGTATATGGCAACACTGAATCACCTTTGTCACTCACGAAAAGTACATTTTTCTATCAGTGAAAAAAAAATTAAAATCGGATTAGTAGTTCCTGAGAAACCCTTCAATTTACAAAATGGCCACCTTATGGCACTTAAATGGCCATATCTTTTTAATTAGAGTATTTATGGCAACACCACATAGCCTATGTTACCCGGAAAGGATGTAGCTTCCTATCGGTGAAAGAATTTTCAAAATCGGTTCAGTACTTTTCGAGCCTATTCGCAACAAACAAACAAACATACAAACAATCAAATCTTTCCTCTTTATATAATAGTATAGATATAGATAAATGAAGACTAAAATAATTTGTCTATTATATTATGAAGAAATTTTCTATTTATTGTCTATTAAAATGTAATAATTCTAGGAATGCTTGTAAATAGAATGCTAGAAAACCTGCTATCGTTATCGGTTCAAACCTTATAATTCTTTGGAGAAAAAACGGCGAGTTTCGATTTATTTTATTATCAACACTGCTTAGGACAAATAAAAGAATTGCAGATGCCTGGAGACTGTTACTGTTACATCACACAGACCCGTAATTCTTTTCTTAAATCGTCCTCCAATACTGGAGATCATATACACGTTAAAAATAATAATAAATACTTACAAGAGACACTGTAAAAGCTAAAAGCACACCAATCAATTCACTATATTTCAAAGAATACAAACTGCAAGTGAAATATTCTTATAGCATATTTACTATCAATTTTTATCAATGATAACTGATAACGAATAAAATATGTAATTTCGCAGAAAACGCATGATACAATAGTTATTTGTGAAAATGACTTTATAGGTATAATAAAAGGGTAGCTACTGTACGGTATCAATCAATATAGATTTATTATGACTAATTAAATAAATTAAAATATTTTTAATAAAATTAAATTATTTCCAATAAGATAAAATAGAAATAAATAATAAAAGAATGATAATTTTTATTTCTTGTAAGTACCTAAATCATTATATTATAATAATACGAATAAATATGCAAGTTAGACGGGATGCCCAGCAGGATTTTTATCATCAACCACAACCTTAATCACTACTTTATACAATGTTCAATATCTGCCAATCAAAGGTTATCAGTGTTGTCCAAATTCTATATAACTGATTATCGTAATTTAATGATCGTATAAATTCCAAAAAAATATCTAATATGTTTGTTTATATAGAAAGGTATAAAAACTTTATCTTAAATTAGAGTAAAAAATTTACATAAATACTTGATAATCACATTCTGCGGCTGAACGGTAATAAAATAAAGAAATTATTCCGCTTTGATATAAAAGGTACTACCTTATCTAGATTACCGTAACTGGATTATTGTAAATATCAATCCTTGTTTTAATATTTATCATAACAATCAACAAACGATTCAAAATTAACATAAATTCTTTTAACGCCTATCAATGATAAGTAATATAGATCGGGCTAGTAGTATTAGGGTTGACAAATAGATTGTATCATAAGGGAGGGAGGATTGTATTATAAGGACCTCAAGAAGGGTGACCTTAACCACAGCACTATAATACTAACTTCCATTAACTCATAGGTTACTCTTTAATGCGGAAAAATCTTAGTTCCTGCGGGATAATAATAAAATAAGTTAATTGAACGCTTGGACATTTTTATGTACCAATATATAGAAAATTGAATGTTTTATGTTAAACATAAATACACGCAGTAAATTGCACCCGGACGGAGACAGTCCGGGTGGACTAGAGAATTTATGATAATTATTTTAAAGTTTGACTTCAGTATGTAATTGAGCCGAAGAAGACCGTGATCGTTACCACTACCGAATTCAGATTAGATTTATGTAAATCTATAAATGTTTGAAACCACACTCTTGGTGTTGTGACGGTTATAATCCCTACATAAAGTAAATTCAACATTTAAAATAATAATAATAATTAAATAGTTAATAAAATAGAAATGAATAAATAATATAACAATATTTACAAATAAACATAATAAGTAATTAATTTTATATTTAAACCTTCATTTAATACATTAGAAATAATAATCGATCATAATTTTCAATAATAATATCAAAAAAATAGCAAACGGTTGAGTATCACTTGTAAGGGATTTTACGCTGCTGCCGATAGTCAGACCGTCCCCGCTGCATACATAACCAGCAAACTTATTTCGAACGAGCTTTAGTATACTCTTAGATGATTTTGATTATCTTTAAGAAGTTATTTATATTCTTACGAATTTTATGTATCTATTTTATAGAGTTGGCTTGATATAGTTACAGTGTGACTATTAGACTCACTCTCTTATTTATTCTTTGCACGGTTAAAAATGGATGGATAAATGGTGTCTTGGGACACCGGATAGGAACGAAGTTCCTTATTATAAAAATATTAATTTTAAGTTCTATTCGAGGTATAAAGAAAATAATTATTCGGGTACACATTTTTTATTATGATTTTTTTGTTGATAAAAATAAAAGAGAACTACTTTACAATGTTATCAACTTGAATTTATTTACAATGATTTAATTAAATGATAAAATTAATAACGGTCTTCACGTAGACTATACATTAGCCTCTGTATAGCCATCATACAAAGACTATACATAAATAAAATAGAAATTCTTACTAAAACCAATCCAAGTTGTAAAAAAATTTACCATGTAATTAAACAAAAATTTAAAAAACAAAAATTTAAAATGTCTTTCATCGCATGCGCTGCGGAAACTATTGATGATAGAACAAAAAAATGTTTTTACAATATTATAGAACGTACATCAACATCTACAAAAAACTTCGCGAGACCATATGTCCAACTATTGTAAGTTAAGTCACTTTAACTACTTTTTTACATTTTACAAGTTGATATAAATGCCTATCAAAATCAGACCATGTTTTCCATACCTTTGTATGAATTCTTATCCAAATAAATTATTTCGTATTCCAGACTGTTTCAATATCTGTTAAATACTTTTTGAATTATTGAAATCAGACATTACATTCAAAAGATATTAGATATTACGAAATAAAAGATATCAATATAAACAAAATAACAATCCCCTCCGCATCGTCCCATAAGGAACTTCGTTCCAAAAATGTATGAATCAGAGCAACAAGTGGAATAGCACAAATAAAAATCTTTTTCATATTACTGTTCAGTATTAGGTTGTTTATTTCTTACTGGTTGACCCGTCTGACCTGTAATCTATCTCTGTAGAAAATTTCATCAAAATTAGCTCAGTGATTTTAACGTGATAGCGTAACAGAAAGACAGACCGTCCGTCCGTCAATAGATGGCGTCAGTAGTATAGTAAATCGCACTTTAGTTTGTATTCTTAAGTATTACATATTACGTTTCTTAAGAGTTAATTTCCAAAATATAATATTAGCCAGTATTAACTTCAAATAAACTAAATTCTTTAGTTTAGTATTTACATCTGTAAAATAATTTAGTATAGAGTCGAACCCCAAAATTATGAAATAGCGAATACAAAAACACATTTTAAAAATCTTAGGAAAATGGTAAATATTCGTGTTAATGAGGCGTTTATTCAAGTTCATTAGTTTATAGGGTTTACAGAAAAAGCCATTTTGTCATAGTATACATGCTTAACAATATTTTTTGTAACAGCGAGTAGTCAACCCTATTTACAATAAACATCCTATTATGCTAGCCACAGCTTCTGGTATCTAGATTAACATCCATTCGACACGAATTTTAAAAACCGTTAATGTTTATTTTTATTATTTAATATGAAAAAGATCAGAATGACATTTTAAATGATCATTAATCTATCAGACTTTCCCTGGAGTCACATCAATGGGTTATATATTACTATCTTTATTAATATCTTCGATATTCAGAACATAAATTAAATGAAATATTGGTTTTAATGATCGAAAAAAGCAATTTCATCTGATATAGCGCTATCTTAACAATAAGTGAATTTTGTTAAATCTAATCCATATGAATATATTGCATATTTATGAAGAAATTAGGTTACGGTAACCCCAGAAATTGCATTGTTCTGTAAAGGTCAAGAATAAATGTCAAGAATATAAATAACACAACCGTCGTTCTGTATTTGACATTATTGATATTGGTGGTTTTATACATATAATCAAGTTATCATAAATTGGAAATTAAAGAACGAGAGGAATCTATATCTTGTCATGTTTTTGAGAACATACAACTACAAAAGTGACAAAATAAAGTAAATTCTTACTTAGTGTGATCAGCTCAGCCAAACATTTTTTTAAAGCCAAACAGTCTAAATTGCATTTGAATACGTATTGCTGTACAGTAATGGATATCATATATCTTTCGTTTGGTAGCATTTTTTTTCAGGTAGTATACAAACAGAGTTGCGGACCTTAATTCGAGTTCAAAAAATTGTGTACGAGAGTGGAAAAACGACTAAAGATAATCAAGTCTCACTGACACATGAAACTAGTCGGTGCGATTGGTATGGTAAAAGTGTAATGAAATGCAGTTAAAACAAATATTTCTCAAACCATTAATTCCTATAGATATAGATAGAAATAAATCTCGTTGCTCAATTTCTATACAGATATCGAAACGGTAACGTCAAGTAACGTTCAATAAAACTTCTGGGATAATAAATAATGCAGTGAAAGTTTAAAATGAGGCTTTCCTGAATAGAATACTATATTAAATATCAGCTCCATTGAAAGGTTGAAAGTGCGAGTCGGACTAATACTAAGGGTTCTCTATACATACTAGAATAATTATTTATACATTGACGAAGGAAAAATCAGTAGTAAATATTTTTTTAAAGCTTAATGTTGTCGTAACAAACATTTGTCAAATATAAACAATAATAAAGAAATAAATAAGTCTAAACATAAAAATAATACTAATTATAGAAAAGAAGAATTTGAATATTATGTTTTAGAATATTTAGAACAAAAAATGTACGATTCTTGAAACGAGCTTTGTTTGGAACCTTCAGCACATTTACACAGACAAGTCTTTTAAATTTATAACAAGGCACATATTTGATTTCAAATGTTCGATTAATTCAAAAGAGAAGAAAAATATCTATACTAATATTTGAAGCTGAAAAGTTTGTTTGTTTGTTAGCTTGAACGCGCTAATCTCAGGAACTACTGGTCCGATTTGAAAAATTCTTTCAGTGGTAGATAGCCCATTTATCGAGGAAGGCTATAGGCTATATATCATAACGCTAAGACCAATAGCAGCGGAGCATCACGCGGACGAAGTCGCGCGGGTCGACTAATCATATTATATAATGTTGTCATCATTCAGTTTTAAAATTTTTCGTCGTAAAAAAAGTCGTAAAAAAATCCTAAATTAATAAACTCTTCTGAGACGACCTTCAACTGAAATAAGGACAGTATTGTGTATCATTATAAAATACGCTTAAATAGGACATTTTTGTGAGCGATTCTATTGGTCCTTAACAAACTCATCCCGCGCTACTCATCCTCGCACATCTTTGGTGGTAACGCTGTTTTAGACAGACAGAACAGAACCCTAAATACGATAGAAGACAACTTACATTTAATATAATATAAAAACATTTATTACAGTCACAATTTTGAAATGCTATCTCAGCTGCACGTCTAGTCGGGGCAGTTTGCATACAGATTAATATCCAGCATAATGCATAACGGACAAGACATATCGCGTCAAAACGAGACTCGTGGCTCGTGCTCCATGACCCAACCCTTGGTCACCATAACGATCTATAAACATAAAAACGTCTATAAATACACCATACCGCTCTTCCGTCAATTGGCCTTGGATATTTTATGAATATATCGGAATTTATATTCGTTTTACACGCGACAGTAGTTTTGTAGTTTAAATTGTGTATCAGTTCTTATAATAATTTAATAAAGCGATTTATATTTTTGAAAGTGTATTTACTTTTCAAGATTTTATTTGTACTTTTCAAGATCTTGTTTGCTTTGTGATAACAGTTAAAATAACAATAAAATAATATTAAAATGTCTACAATTTGTTAACACTTTCATTTCGAAACCAGTGTTCATAAGTTCTTTCATAACAAGTGCGAAAAAAATTAATTATTTATAAACTTTTAAAAATTACCAAACATTATTGACCAATAATTATTGACATAATGGTACGGGAGCCAGTGACAGATTTTCATGACCAAGTCCCTCCCAAGCGAACATTTGTGAAATGCATAAAGGGTTAATATTATGATTACTCGTGTTCTTCAGCTGCGATTCCGTGAGTGGCGAACAGTGGCAACCTCCCAAACATGTAGAAAAAAAAATTTTTTTAGGCATTTCCTCCCATTTGAAAATTTGTCGGATTATAGTCTACCTAATGTCTTGGAGGAAAAATAAAGTCAGCTGACTATAACGTGGTGGTGGAATATACGTCAGCTGGCCGCTAGAACATGTAATATTTTATTTTTTTTTATAACAAAATCTCAGTTACCATTTAAGTAGCTTTTTACAAACAGGAGTTTCGTGAGTTGGGCGTCGCCTCCGATATTATATCCGATCCGACGATATTTTAACATCCCATAGATGTTATGCTAGTCATCATTTTTTACAGCTGGTTTACATAAAAAATAGAAATTCCAAGGTGATTCGCTTTCCTTAAATCAATTTCACATGAAATCCATTACCTCGCTCGCTCCCATGAGCCATGACTAGATATGATAGCATCTGACGTGTATTCGTATTTGATTCGCATAAATAGTTTCAGCACCGTATGCATTTATATGAACGCCTTTCTCACAAATAGTTTAAAATTAAAGATCGTGACTACAAGTGTTGGGTATTCAATACACGTTTCTGTTTAATTCAGGTACAATGTATCTTGTATTGTGATATTTTATTACATTGTTTACCGCAAATGGATACGGTTTTAGCGCCTTGTGAAACTTACAGTTCATGAATATTTTATAACTTATAAAAAATAACATTTTAAGCCAGACAATTCCTAAAAACTACATCAATTGGGTAGTCATAAATCTAAATCATTTGTTAACCTTTTGGTGAGGATGTGTTTCTTAAGAAACAATAGAATCGCTTCATTTACCTAGCCTCGCTCAGAATGTCGCTAATGAAATAATTCTATTTTTTCCCCTCTCTCTAAAAAAGGAATCCTTTCATTATAAAAGCGGTCTATACCAACGCTATGGGTCAACGAACAGGAAGTTCATGTAGGCAAGAAAGAATTGGCGACCCAGGTCGTAACTCCAGTTTCGCATTTCCAACAGAATAATAGTTGCGGTGTTTGATATTTTTTAACACTTCCTATCATATCTGTTACAAATAGTTTCCTAAAATGTAATATCTCTACTATAAGGGTCTGCACAAAAGCAGAAGTTTTTATGAAGTCCTTAAAACTGAAGGTATATTTAAATTATTGGAAGAAATAGCCCATATCTTTCTCTTATAACTTTACTAACATATGAATAAAAACATTCTAAACATTGTTACTTCCTTAGTCATCCATATCTTTGATAAGCACTACTCTTTTCGAGTTCATACTTACAAAAGCTTCTTTACAAGTTACACGTAGGTAGCGAATTACTGAGAGATAAGAAGCTACCGGTGTACACAAGCCATCAATAATTTAGACTTTATACCTAAGGAATAGGGTTCAAAATATATTTTGTGTAAGTAATCGACAGTCCGCGATCTACATGTCCTGCGCACGCGCGTGGGATCACCCGTTATTTTCAGCCCGACATCTCGTTGCCATTTAGCGAGAAAAATTTAGACAAATTGTTAAAGCACACACGTTTAATGCACTTGACTATTTAGAACAATGTTCAGATTATTACGTTTTTTTTAATTATCTAGGAACAGATGCGGCGCAGTAACACTTCAATATCAACTAATAAAATCCAAGTGCGGATAAATAGACTCCTAACATTTAGAAGAACATTACTGAGAACTCTCAGTCGAGGAAATTACTTGTTACATTAAATTACTGTTACTTAAAACACAGATATCTCTAAAAGTAAATGCTATGTGTATAAGGGGTCGAACTCAGATGTCCCTAGTAAGGAACCGGAGTCTTTAAACACTAGGCTATCAACGCTATACCTTTTTTATGCGGTGGAAAATGCATTTAAGCATTCCTCTTAGAATAGAGGGGTATGTGGGGCTCCCAGCAATCAAGTGCCATACTACCCACAGCGTCTTCTGCAAGGGACGCCGCGACATCGCAGAGTTGCATTCCACCGTGACGTACCGACGGATCCAAGTCCCGAATTTCGGTGTTTACTCTTAGGAGGCCTGGGTTAACCGCGCCTATCTTTGCTCCTTCTGCGAAGCCAGTTTCCAGCGGGATCTCTCTCTCTCTTTCTCGATCTGCAGACTCCTTCTGGGTGATTGCAGTCTCGCAGAAAGTAGCAACGTCCCTCCACTCCACTGTTCCCGACAGCATCGCCTTAATCAGGTCTGCCAGCGACAACACATCACCTACCACACACTGTAGCCGGAAGCGTTGCGGCTCTCATGCTGGGATTTGATTTATTTTGAACAATCTGTAATCATAACAGAGGTTCACGCATCACCTCACTATCCGATGGGTCACATATCACGATGAAATAGAAATATTACTTCGAATTAACACTTTTCTATTATAACTGCTGATTACGCGGATGCCGACGGATAAATTATAAGGTTAGAAAACGCGGTGATTTCGATACAACGTGGCAGCAACAACCGATCGTATTGGAGTCTCGTTCCAAAATGAATCCAAAACTAAGCGCTTCTCATAACATCTCAAACGTCAACTGTCATGTCGCACAATGACAACCATCAAAATTGATGCCAGCGTTGTATCGACTTCACCCTACACTACCTGACGTTTCCTTAATCGATTTCTTCTATTAGAGAAGGCGCCACAGGTAGTGACGCTGCGACATATATAAATAATATTTTTAAAAGTTTTATAAAGTTAATAAAAATAATATTTCTCATTGTATGAAACATCTACTTGCCATTTAAGTTCAACTTTATGCATCTCTTTTAATATCACATTTCCTTAAGTTTAATAAAGTTTTAGAATTAAGTTAGCAATGATTCAAATGAGGAAGTCGTTTGAACGCTTAATTGCATTTTAAGTGTCATAAAGTAATTAAAGAAACGTTTCCTGATGCTTTTGAGTGCAATAGAATGAAAAACTTTTTGTAAAACTTGACAGTATCATGACATAAAACAAAGTCGCTTCCCGCTGTCTGTCTATCCCTATGTATGCTTAGATCTTTAAAACTACGCAACGGACTTTGATGAGGTTTTTTTAATAGATAGAGTGATTCAAGAGGAAGTTTTATATGTATAATACATATAAAATATAGTAGGGAAACCATGCGAAGCCGGGGAGGGTCGCTAGTTAACTATAATAACATGTCACGTTTAGCAACATTAGCTAATTATTAACATACTCCACATGAGAAAAGCGTAACCTAGAATATCCGAAATTAAAAAAAAATATATTGCTACGATATATTGCTATTATTTATCAAAAAAATATTGAAAGGCCTATAGTTTCTCTCTCTCTCTCTCTCTCTTTTTTTTAGATTAACAATTCAGATTTCAACTTTATCATTGAAAAAAAAATCGAACATCAATACCTGCATTTTAATACCCAAACGATTCCGCTCAAAAATAGCGATATATTGAACGACAAGTCAAGAAAGAATTTAGAAAATTGTGAGTATGATACATCGGGAAAATATTAGGGAAACTTTATATAGTCAAATCTCTCATCAAGTCGAACAGTATGACGATAAATGTCAACTAGCGTAGAACCTGTTCTGAGACAATAAAGGTAAAAGTTATCGGCTTGTAGTTACAGCATTCTTGTCAGGTGCAAATAACACGATATTTTATTGCAACTTAGAAAATTATCAAAATAAATGAAACGACTAAATGAAAAACTAGAAAGAGCATAAACGATACGAATAGAAAAATAAGCCAGAAAATACAGCTAAACAAGCCAAAAAAATATATCGCCTATAAGTTAGGCTTAGGTTAACCTAACCTTAGGTTTAAACAGCGAACCTGAGCAGTAGAGGCGATTGTTTCAATTGTATAAATGACTTTAAGCCTACCTTGGTCATGCTATAAAGAATAAGAGAGATAGATATGATACCCATTACTGTAAAGCAATACGTATACAGATGCAGTTTAGACTGAGGCGAGCAGTGCCTGGGGCTTGAGACCCAGGAGCAGGTTTAAAGAGCTCTTTCATAATATATTAACTCTCACCTCCACCACTCGACCTTGCGAACGACAATAATGTAAACTTACACCTTGAGAAGGGTAACCATAATCACGACACTATATCACTAACTCTCATGTTCACTGCAGCTATCGCACTAACGTTTATATATTGTCTACTCCTCGGTATACTTGTCATTACATAAAATAATCTACCCGCCAATACTACTTTATAAACAGTGTTACTAACAATCACAAGTCCAAGGCACTACTTAGGTTCCTTTCGTAATTGTAAGAGATCATAATATTTCATTATTGATCGGTTCAGTAGGAGTATCTACGTTGCGTTTACCCAATACTCCATTTAATATCACACCCCCATGTGGTGTTTTTCAATATACCCTCTCTCCTTCTCGCTTTACATCATGGTATTTAATAAAATTAAAATACTACAAATAAATATTTGACTAAAAAAATCAAATTACTATTAATACATACTTAATGAAAGTCGCGTACCGTGTCTGTCGATCATTCTATCAAACTGTTAATAAGCTAAACTCTACCTAGCTATCTTCAGATTTTGATACGGATAACTTTTTTTTTAATTATTATTTTTTTTTAAATTACTAGCAGTATGGATCACATACTACTAGTATTCTCTTTACCCCTCCTAGTAAGTTAAAAATGCTTGTGTCAGGAGTGGGCCACGCCAGTAGTCCAATGTCTGGGATTTGAACCCACGACTTATCGATCGTGAATCCAACGCTCGAACCACTGAGCTACGCTTAAAACTTGTAGATACTCTATACAAAATGACTGAACTATAATAGTAATAAAAAAGGCATTTTTTCATTCTTTATAACATACTTAAAGCTAACTAAATTAACATGAGCATCGAGAATACCGATGTGAAGCGAGGGCGGTATGGATGTTTATGCAAAATAACTGTACATTAAAAAAATTGTTAATTTGACTTTTCGATATTATTAAACAAACTATGATGAAAGTATACACGATGCGTGAATAATCACTTGGTGCGCGTGCGCATGAGAGGCGTTACCGTGGTAAATCGATTTTAGATATAAGAAACATTTGTCTTTAATCTGCACATAGGAGAATTATAATTACATTAAAACCATCAGATTTTAACATTATGATCATTAATCTTTGCTGAGCTAAAACATTTTTAAATGACACTTTTTTCTGATATTTAAATGGAACAAAGCATATATTTTAGTTATACTTACTAATACAAATGTAAAAAACGTATTCCATTTTATGAAGTAGTTCTTAAGTGATGCACGTTCGCACAAATAAAAATCATTAAAATAATAGTTTTGGTTTCTATTAGATTTACATATAAAGAAACATATCAATTAGGAGTTTCTACAGATACTAAAAATATAGCCAAGCCCTTTTTTCGTAGAAATATATACACGTAATATTGAAAATGTATTTATTGTACGATAACACATCAAGTGGTTGACAGATATGATCGCGACATGATAATGATATCGCGCATTTTTTTTTCTTAGAATAACTTTCAATATCAAGGAATCGGTAAAATGATAACTAAATTTAATATTGGCATTTATACACTTAATGTTAATACATATATCTCCATACGAACTTAGCTGTAATTACTTATACTTGAGTCTTGAACTTAACTACAACTATTATTATATATTTAACTAGCCGACCTGCACGACTTCGTTCGCGTGTTGCTCCGCTCCTATGGGTCGTAGCGAGATGTTAAATAGCCTCAGTTACTCTTTGTTACATCACCTATCTGCCAGTGTAAGTCCTAACCAAATCGGTCCAGCCATTTCAAAGTTTAGCCGAAACAAACAGACAGACAAAAATTGTAATAAATGTTGTTTTAATATATGTACCGTGTATACATCCATATGCACTTAGTAAAAAGCGATAATTATCCAGAAATACACAAATGATATTTCTACAAATATTTAGATCGATAGATTTATCTGTATGTATTGATAATAAATTGGAAATCATACTAAAGTATATTTCAAAATATTCAAACAAACATGTTATTATCAAAGTATTTAGTACACCATAATTATTTTTCCAAAGAATTAACGTTAGCATTTAACGCCTGTCCAGTAAAAACCTTTAACACTTAAATTACAACTTGTTTATCTGAGAGCCATCACCTAGCTGTTTATTAAACTCATTTCACAACTTGCTCTAATCCTGCGCAAATTGCTCTTCCAACTAACTCATTAGTTAGTAATAATTACATTTTAGAACTAACTACAAATAACATCCGTCTTTTTCTAATGTACCGTGAAGGATGGAGATACCAGATCTAAATCACTGGTTAAGCCTTATTATTTAATGCCATATTTCCTGTTGTACGAAGGTTTATTACCATTATAATAAAGTAATGACAGGTGAGAATCAATTAAATGATATGAAAAACTAGATTGTATGAAGCACCACAATCCGACAAGTGGTTTTATCTATTATCCATGTTTGTAAGTGGGTACTTGGTAAATTCTAGAAGGTGAAAAGAGAATTCATAAAAGGACAAAAACACTTATGTTAAAGCGGGTTTAGGTTAGAGTTAAATCCAAACACTCGTATTTCCTCAATTTATTCCCTTCCTCCTTACAACCTTCCAGTTTTAAAAACTAAAACACCTCTGTCGCTGTTCAGAAACTAATCGCCCGATCATACCACCTCCAAAAAGTGGGGATACGATCGGCCAAGGTCTCCAGTTCATTTACAAAGACTATAAAATCTGTATTCAATAATCGAGATATTAAACAAATAATTCTAATTAATTAAATATCGATATTTTATAGTATTATTAATTTAATAAAACCTAACAATGTAGTGTTTATGATGATTTTGGCAACACTAATTTGAGTAGTATCCTGTTAGCTGCGATGTTGGTAGCATTTTTGCTTTCTTGAATGTTGGACAACAGATAAACATTCATCGAATAGGTATTACAAAAATTCTAGCCTAGATTAATATGCTAGTCAATAAGCCGTCACTGTCACTGTTAGTCTCCGTATAGACTATAACCCATTTAATTAACAGTATAAATATTATGACAAAAAGTCTTATTCGATAACTATACAAAATACAAAAATTTAGAAATCTCAACAATATCAAGATTTTTTTTATAGTAATACTAGCTGCGCCCCGCAGTTTCACCCGCTAAATTTTGGATAATTCACACTATATGATTATAAATTATAGCCTATATGTTATTCTGATTCTATCCATCTCCAATTCAAAAGAAAAAAAGCTCTTGATGATTACTTAATCATTCTGTGGAATTTACAATAAACAATAAATATTTTAGCAACATACATAATTTATCGCAAAACTCCATAAAAGTGTGAAATTAGTAAACGTTATTGATAGAAACAAGTAAACATGAGTTAGAAGCAATAAATATACAGCTATTCAAGTTACCGCCATTAAACTGAAGGTATTTAAGCTCAGCCATTCCAATTTACGACGTTATATATGACTATTGGCTACTAAAAACGATTTTTATACGAAAGTTTATAAATCTACTTGAAACGTGTTACTTTAGTTACATTGTAAACTAGCCGAACCGAGCGACTTCGTTCGCGTGTTGCTCCACTCCTATGGGTCGTAGCGAGATGTTAAATAGCCTAAGTTACTCCTTGTTACATCAGCTATCTGCCAGTGGAAGTTCCGTAAAAAAAGGTCACACTTAACATCACACTCCCCTTTGTAGTGTTTTTCAATATACCCTCTCTCCTCCTCGCTTTATATCATGGTAAATATTTGACTAGATAATTCAAATTACTATTAATACATACTTAATAAATCATTACCCTTCCTTTTGGGTTCGCCGTAGTCGGGTAAAAAGAAAGTCGCGTACCGTGTCTGTCGATCATTCTATCAAACTGTTACTAAGCTAAACTTCCAGTCCACGTCCAACATCCAGCCATTTCCGAGATTAGCCGGAACAAACAGACAGACAAAAATTGTAAAAAGAACGTTGTTTTGGTATATGTACCGTGTATACATTCATAAGCATTTACTTTTTATTTATTTGTATGGATGTATGGATAACACTGAACTGGCTCTTCTAAATACCACATAATATAAGACAAAGTCTCACTCCGCGTCTGTCTGTTCGCGATAAACTCAAAAACTACTAGACAGATTTTCATGCGGTTTACAACAATAGAGAAATTGATTCATGAGGAATGTTTAGGTGTATCATTTGTTATGATTTTAGATCTTATATCTTAGTTATATAATAAATAAAAATTTAATTTGTAAAATCATAAAACACTTACATTTATAAGAAGTTTGTTTCACTCATCGATAGGTTAACGCATTGAAGAAGAAATATCTGCAAAAAAACACAAGAGATAAGAACATTTCTTTAATGATAAAATTTTATGATTCTAACGAGAACGACCACATAAAACCAGTTAAGTGCAGCATGTGTTGAAATAAACAAGGAGATAATAATAAGGTCCCTTAACCTATATATAATTATTATTAATATTAAAAAAATCAATCTCAATATAGCATCCTATATTCTAAATAGTACAGAAGGTACCTAGAGTTTTTAAACGCTTAGATAGGTACTATAATATAATTAAATTCAATTATTATCAATTTTTAAAAAATCTAATAGAAAAAGAAAGAATGAAAAATAACAACAAGAACTTTTTCGAAGTGCAATTTCTAGAAATTAATTTCCGTTGAATTTCTTTTCTATATTCCGTAGTATGTCACTGATTTGTAGTGGACACCACCATCTCACTGACTGTCTTCCGTCTCATTCACTTTTTCTTTTATACAAACGTTGGCCTGACAATAACTAACATAACAACAAAAAAAGAAGTGCAGTCGTTCTGAAGTTATGCGCTTACTTACATACATAGAGGTTATCCAATTTTTATTTATATAAAAGATTATATATTTAACGAATAACGGGTTGACTTATACGTAATATATCTCGGAGATTTAATGACGAAAAGGAGGAGGAAGAGGAGGTATATTGAAAAAGGGTTTTTCAATATACCTCCTTTTCCTCCTCCTCCTCATCACAAGGGGTGACGATATTGAATGGACTATTAGGCAAATGCAACGTAGACACCGCTACTGAAGCGATAAATAATCAAATATGATCTCTAACAATTACGAGAGAAACCTAAGCAGTGCTTTGGACTTGTGACCAAGGTGTAGGCTTAAGGAATTTCTTTAAGTGATCACGACACTCGCCACCACCGCTAAGGGTCTCTGTTTAAACCCAAGGTTAAACTCACATAAACCTAACCTAACACAAGAAATGGGAACTACATTGTGAAGTACTCACGTGACCTTAATCGGACAGCACTAACACAACACTGCACTCGACTCTTCACTAGCACTATCTACGATTCGATTATTCGATAATCGTTTACTATTCTTCGACATATATGTCGGGGATTTTAATGATGAGAAGAAAGGAGGCGAGGGGAATATTGGAGAACACTAAAAGAGGTGATGATATTTAACGGACTATTGGGTAAACGCAACGTAGATACTTCTACTGAACCGATAAATAATCGAATATGGTCTCTACCAATTACGAGAGAAACCTAAGCAGTGCCTTGGACTTGTGATCAAGGTGTAGGAATTCCTTTTACTGATCACGACATTCGCCTCCACCGCTCAAGCTCTCTGTTTAAACCTAAGGTTAATCTCTCACATAAAAATAACCTAACACAAGACGTGGCGATTACATTGTAAGGTACTGACTGACCTTGATCGGACAGCAATCCTAGCACTAACACTGCACTGCACAAAACATACACTATCAGAGACTACTTTACTTCTTGAGAGACATATATACATTGGCATATAAAGGATCGAGGGTCTAGACTGTCAAAACAACGAAAGTGACTACTACCTTTACTCCAACGCCATAGATGGCGATGACGATTTGATTATTCGATAATCGTTTACTATTCTCCGACAAATATATTTCGTGTTTAGCATGGAATATAATAGTTTAGATATTTTAAAAAAAATTAACATATGAAATAAATAGGTGAGATATGAGACTAGATGGTGCCTTACCTATAAAAAGTGATTATGATTATTTATGCATGTCTGCGGTGAATGTCCTACGCGAAACTAAACCGGACAGGTTGTATGCCGGACGACCACCTAATTGTTATACACCATAAAAACCACACACTACTAGAAATTTAAGGAAATGATCATAATAAAAACCAATATAAAAAAGATTGTTTACAATATAAATTAAATATTAATGTGAAAGTCTGTACGTTTGTATATTTGGATGTTTGTCGCTTAAACACCCAAAAACGGCTGAACAGATTTCATTGAAATTTAGCATACAGATATTTTATAACCTGGATTACATAGGCTACTTTTTATCCTTGAAAAAATCAAAGCTTCATAATAATAAAATATGTTTTCTGTTGTAAGTCAACTACTATGTGTTAAAAATTTAATATTTTTTGATAAATCTAAGTAAGTAGTACCTATATATTGTAAATTGTACCCATGCGAAACCAGGGCGGATCGATTAGTGTTCATAAAATATTATTTACAGAAGTGTTTTTACTTTAAGTAGTGTAATACAAACTTGCCGATCAGTGATCACTGTATCTCGGCATGAGATGATAAAACAAGTAGTCGATAATTTATAATTTTATGTTACTAATGATTATGATTTTCTTGAAGTAAATGAGCTACTTATTTTTTTTTATTACCACCATAATGTAAATTATTACGGAGTGAAAAATTAATACCTACTCATCAATTGTAGCTACTATAGCCTAAATGCTTCAATTATTAACAAGAAATATGTAAGTATAATTTCATAAAGAAAGATGCACTGCAATTGGATAGAGAATAAATATATTTCGTTGTGTGAAACAAAAACGTTATCATATAAAACGATAGGACAAAGTATTTCTATATTTCATGATAGTAATAAAGAAGATGAGATGATATCTTCATTACGGAGAGAATCGATGCCACGATAATTACGAAGCGCTCTTAGTAAGACGCCCGACCGATGAAATTATTTCCAGATAGAGCTTAGTGAAACTTTAGATCAGTTATGCTAAGAATATATGAATAACATTGTATAATAATTCATTCTATACAGTTAGATTAAATCATCACCATAGCTTAGCGAAGCTCGAAGTGTTCAATTTAATATGACTTAAATCATTAAAGCTAATACTATGATTTTGTGCACAATAATAAAGGATAGAGCAGTCACTTATCACCGTTGGAATAGTTTCTCTTAATTCTAAAACAAAAACAATCATAAAATATTATGTTCAAGATAACTTTAGTCACTAGTGTAAAAATATATAAATTTAAGACGCGTAAAATGCGTGAAAAAGCCGCCGAACACTTTATCTTGAGTTCCGAGAAACGGGAAAAAATTAGGAATGAAAAAATGCGACAAAATCGAGCTTATTTTTAATGAGTGATAGCGTGTCTAGACACAGTTACAATTTATAACTTCCTTTAGAATAAAATGTTTATAATAAAAGAAGTATTATTATTTTAGATTAGCATAAATTGTTTTTCATTTATTAAAAAAAATAATTTATAGGCCAAAATTTTCTTAACAAATGAATGGTGATGATGACAAAGATAATCATGTGTGTACGGGTGTTGCAAGCTCTTACAAGAAATTGATTTTTGGCACAATTAGTTCTACGTTTAGGAATTGAAATCACTATGATATTGAAAGATGTTACAATGGCTGTGATATTGAATAGAATATTGGGTAACCGCAACTGCTACTGCACCGATAAATAACTAAACATTATGATCTCTTACAATTACGAGAGAAACCTAAGCAGTGCCTTGGACTTGTGACCAAGGTGTAGAAATTAATTAAAATCTCCTTCACTGCCCAGGTTCTCTGTTTAAACCTAAGGTTAACCCAAGTCTAACTTACGCGCCGACAAATATATTACCCAATATTCTATTTATATACGAATATAACTGTATGGCCTTGAACGTTTATTCTTAGTACCGCTTGAAAGATATATTGTTGATATATCAATTTAGTGAAAGTCACGACGTTTAAAAGGACGTATAGAGAGAGGTACGACGTACTCGTACATTGTTGTAAGAACAATAGCTTTAGAACTTTAGGAAGAACCAACACTGACCGCGTTATTGAGTAATTTAGTCCGACACCGCTGCACGCCGCGTGAGTTGATATCGACACTTCAGATCCAAATAATCATAGTAATTTAGTATCGTAGTATAATAACGTTTTTGAATATTTAGACTTGTGCGTAAGAGAAATAGCCTTAATTATGGTTCTCAGACGTATCAATTTATTTATAACGTTGAACGGTTCTTGCACTAAAATTACGAATAAATTGATTAAACGCTTAAAAACAGTATAACATATTTTTGGGAATTTTAATTTTAAATTTTGGATTATTTGCATTAAGACATATTGATTTTTTTTAAGTAAACTCAGTAACCAAAGCGTCTAATCGACTGAAATATTAAACTGATGTACAACTTTAAGTTCGATGAAGTCTGCTTTGGATTAAAGCTCTCAATTATTTCATCTACATGTCGCGACTTTGAACTCTTGTTTTCAACTGATGGTTTTGATTCGGACCGTCTCAAATAAGCAAAACTGGTATTAGTATAATATTGTCAGTCAATTCATCTCTCATGATATCGACAGATCATTAATCATTACAAGACATAAAATTCCAAGATTATAACTTGTAAACGTTACATCACGCGTAACGAAGTAAAACTGGATACCGAAGCCGATTATAGTACAGTACAGCACAAGCTTGAAATTACAGAAGTCATAATGTTGAATAATATATTAACAGAGATTGTGCTATCGAAAGCTCTATGTGCAATAGTTAAACCTTTCGGTGAAGTGACGACCTTCATTGAAAATTTATGGAGAATTGGAATGCTTTAAGTAAAGAGTTAGATACAGTGACAATGATAGCGAAAGCAAAAATACTGGATATACATGTGGTTCATAAATGTGATGAATGACATACGCTATATAAAGATTTAGCTCTTAAGTAATATACGTAGTAAGTAGCATCACTTACATAAGTATGCAACAACGATGTATTTATGTCAAAGCCATATATTGTTACAAAACTAACAAAATTTTAATATTGTATATATGGAACATAGAATTGATGTTTTAAATAATTTAAAAGGTTTGCGAAAAGATAACTTTTAACGACTCTTGGTTCTGATCTAGATACATTCTCCCAAGAGTAAAAAGTAATGTTAATAATTACTACTAAAGTACTAATCTAGATTTATTGTTAATACAAAACAAAAATAAGAAGGATTTTAAAAATCAAATGGCAAACGCATAATCACTTAAAATTTAATAGAATACCTATGTAAGCGCTATATGTAAAAACTGAGCAAAAAGAAGAAACCATTAGAATATTATTTCTAGCCTACGAATCCCATCATTTTGAAATATTAAATAATAAGTTACATCTAGACACAAGCTTTTACGAGTATAACAAATGGTTAAAATGTTAATGCAAAACATTTATCACATTTACATTTAAATTCTTTCAGCGCCTGCGCATCATAAATTTTAGATATTATGTGTAGTTTATCCTAATATAGAACTGTTTAGCTTCCATATTTCCTCTTTGGTAAATGTCAACGTACCACCATCAGCTACCGATTGATCCACGTATTGAAATGTCAATGTTAAGATACCATCAGACGATCGTTAGGGTGATCTCTTCCGTACGAACGTCACTTATGTGGGGAGTCTCGATTGCATTAGTTATTCAATTATGCACATCAGATACCGTGGCTCAAGGCTCCTATGGAAAAAGGTAAGGAAGGAATAACAATGTCCATTTACAGAAATGAATAGCCAACCATTATAGGATACTTAACACATGTACACGCGTAGGTAGGTTAAAGACCTTTGTACGAAAAGACAGACGTTGATCAAGATGTATATTTAAATACGATAAGCTAATACAAATTCGTGATCCATCAATAAGAGCGCAGGAGGGTGTAAAAACCGTCGCGAGCGCATCTTTCCACTTTCGAATAAAGGCTCGTTACGCGCTCGGACTCATGAATGATGGATGACCGTAGCTAACTCGAGCTAGCATTGTACAGATAGAGCTTCACAGCTTGAAATATTTATTCCAAAGATCGCAAGACTTAAAATCATTTGAACAAGTATATGTTCGTTTAGATTCGGACAGTATATACCAGATGATTGACAAGTCCGGTTCGATAGTATCTGCCGTCATAAATAACACCGCCACCGCTAGTTAGTACACATTCATTGCTATAAATGTATGGCTTACTTGAAATATAGGAGATTAAACAATAACACTATAATCAACTACGCTTAATACTACAAAACAATATCTACCACTTATTTTTCATTTTTATATTTGGTTTGTTACCAGCGGTTAAACCCAAAAGATGGTACCTATTGACAAATTTGCGTCCGCGTAAAGATTTATGAAGAATTTCACCAAGATAAAGGATACATATTAGCATTCACTTGCTAAAAACAACAATTTATTGCATCATTTGCTTAATGAATTACAATATTTCCCTGCAAAACCACATCGTTTATTTATAAAAGGATCTTTAAAGCTGAAGTAACTACTGGGACATTAGAAAGTACCTAGTGCACTTTCCGCAAATGTTTGTTGCAGTTAATAAATTAAAACTATTACCGTCTTATAAATCTTCGTTACGCTGATGACATAAATAATGGATTTCCGTACACAGCCTTCTGGGTTATATATTCAGCAAATGTATTATGAATAAAATTATTTTATCTTATTCCATGGATTTGATTATTAAAATATACATACTACTAGTGTTTACTTTATCTTAAGACGTGATTTGATCAATAAAACATCATTCAATATATTGACCTAACCGTATATCAATCATCTTTATTTAGGTAATAATTTCAAGACACTTAACAAGGTGACGGCAATTGTTCGTCCCGGCAATATATCACAGGAACCACCGAAGGGCCGCTGAGGGCGCGCCGTTACTTCGTGTCCAATAAATCCCAGAACAAACGACAGCAATAAGAAACTCTCCAGACATCCATCTCCTGTCAAATGGACACACTCATAAACAGCCACGCGTCACATGCACACGGCGACGTGATAAATCAGATTCGACCACAACAGTTACATATCAAATATAAGCAATAAACAGGTCATTTCGGATATAACATTTAAATAATCCAACGACAGAAAGATAAATGATAAACTAAAAGAGACCAGTCAAAAGCTCTGATAATATAAAGTTATGTGTGAGAGGCGTTAAGAGTTCTATGTATTGGAAAATAATTAATTATAACGGGGAAGCTATTTCAGAACTACGAGCCATTCAGTTTATTTAAATTGCTATCTAAGTGCCGCTAACCTCTCCAAAATATCATCAATATCAAACGACAGAATCGATTGTAAAAATTGTCTAATGTTTCTAAATTATATCGTGATAAATGATCGTAACATTCTCTTTTACCATAACGTACATGTGTAATAAGAACTGGTTTTTACACTTCAGAGCGATATGATAACGCTACAAAGAATGAACTGTTTAAATTATTCGTATGTGTTACTTGATAAAATACTTTATGATTGTAACATGAATCATACAAAAACTCAAAGAAAAAAATTCGTTAAATGTCTTGCTTATCAGATTATTATAACAAAGTTAGCATGTTTTAAGTAAGCGCAACATGATAAAGTAGTCAGGTCCCTACATCTTCTATCTAATGGCCTTGGTAAATGTAATGGACCAATAATATTACAAAGTACTAAAATTTATATGGCATCGTGTCAATAAAGTAACAATCATGTTATATAAAATAATATATATAGTAAAGATAAAATTGTTTAAGATGACATCAAGTCCGCAGCAGATGTCTCCGAGCGGATATTAGTCATACCTACACACAACACGCACAAAAACATACATTCATATGAGTGCGAATTGTAAGATGCATTAATAGTAATTGAAGACTTCCCGTCTCCCGACCAGCTTCATCAGGAGCTAAATCAATTAAATCGTAACGAGATGCTACATTAATACTCTTCAAATTCAATTAATCGACCTTTCAGTACAAGGAAGTGTATCAGTATACTATTACGGAGGCAACCCTCATTATTTTTCTATTTTCCTTGCGTTCATTATTATTATTATTATTTTATAAACATTTATTTTACCTCTTTTAGTACTATTCTAGGAATCGCTCCTTGCTAGTTTGAAAGCTGTAAAATATTTAAATAGTTTCTTTTTGACTATTAGGTTAACTAAAAACAATACTGAATGGCTTTTGATTGGATTAGTATCTTTCAAAAAGGTAAGGTCCGTAGGTAGAAAGTTCGTTCGAATCGGTATCCTTTTGACTTATCAAAAAAATACATACTAAATATTCAGTTAGATTGTTCCCCAAGTCCTGCTTTAATATTTATGTGTAGAGTTCAGGGTAATGGCTGAATCGACAAGACATTAAGACTTCGGTTTAAGGAAATCTGAGATTAACGGTCGAGATCGAACATATGTAGTCACGTTGAAGCTATTAGCTAAAGGGTTAAAGACTAGAAGACATGCGAACATTGGCCCTTGTTTAGAATTACCTATTATCTAAATTCTAAAAAAAGAAGTTCAATATCTACTAAAACTAACGTGTAAGAAGAGGCTAAGTAGAAGTAAGATAAATTTTGCCTTCCTACAAATCTAGACAAAATATTGCTAAATGATAAAAAAAAATCCAAAAGCTATACCTTTATATTTTAATTGCTTGATAAACAAACAGGAAATATGAAGAAATAAATTACTGTATCTTTGTACCTAATATAAATTATGCGTCGTTTTCGGAATTTAATATCTAACTATGCCGGACAAAAAACTTTATCATAACTGTTATTAGTGATGTCGCAATTTGTGGTGAAATTCCGTCCAAATTGGTCTCGAATACTAGCGTCGACTTCCAAATAACTGAGATTAGCAGATCCAGCTAAGTAATGTAATACTGGTCGTAAGATTCACACAGCATTGTTACTAGTATTACAATAATCATGTTCTGATCTGTCTTAATGTATACATATTCAATAATTAATAAACAATCAATGTTTTAAGTTATATCTTTAGTTTTCTTTTGATATCAATCACAATGAGTTGTAGAATTAAAATTATAAACAGAATTTCGGTCGATGACCCGCTACACGAAAGAAACAAATAGTAAACACATAAACAACTTTAGTCTTTGGTTATCAATAATTGTAAAATTGATTCTTTCCTGTTTAAAAGCATCAACAATAACGATTTTATAAAATCTAGGTTACTTATTGTAAACCCTTTCAATGAAAATGAAGTCAAGCACGAGGACTCGACTAGTTTCAACAAACAATGTTATATTCTTGTCTTATTGTACCGTCATAGTTTCCACGGGTATCTTTTGGGACATCGCCGACAGTCCAATGGCAAAACACACGCTCAATAATAGTGGTATAACTTTAATACAACATGGAACAAATGCATTTGAAATCTTATTTATAGCCAAGTGTCTAGATAATGCTTACTAGACTGCCTCTTGTTGTTTTGCTTGTTATATACAATTTACAGTTATTCTTTTCTGTTAAACTTCCACGCTGCTTGGTAACGGGGACTTAGCTTTTTATAGTTTGACATTGCTTAAATTTTTACGGTTCTATCATAACTTTTTTAATTGTATATTAGTTTCGTTCCAAACATTCCTCGACAATCGAAAGTCGTGACAAAATATTACTAATAGCAAGTAAAACCGTAATTGGTCCGTTTTTACTTTTGTGTACATCAGCATCAGCATTGAAATGGCGGGATCACACCGTTATCATGACCATGCGGCTTTTATCAAGTTTGTTTTATTAAGTTTTAGTAATGATAATATTCTTATACAGATAGTCAAATAATTGTCATTTTATATTATCTTTATTATACTTTTATGTCCAGTATAATCCTTAATTACGATTTAAGCAAAGTTTGAAAGTAAATTTTACATGCATATTTATTTTTTTTAATATTCTGAAACAGTTTAAATAGGGGTTCGGTTAGGTTCAATCAAGCACTTATACGATACCGACTCAAATCTTAAGTAATTTACTGCCGAGCAACTTTTACTAAAATTACACGGGTCTGAATTTAACTACTATAAAATACTCGGAACCAATTTTAAAACACGCGAAATCTAGATTTTGTTATATAATTGTCTACAACTCGAATAAGTAATTTGTTTACTTGTTACATCAAAAGTTTTGCGCTTGCGTAAAGTTTTCTTTATCACACAAACTCCACCCTCTAGGCAACAGGTAGAAAAGAAGCAAAAAACTTGTACAGAAGTTATTGCTTAACTTTTTTGCCAATTTACCCTGAGATTTAATGCTTCTCAGAATTATATCATATAGTTATTGAATTAATCTTAAATGACAAACATTGTTTTATAAATAGACTATTCATCACCTATGTGATAAAGTTCAAGATTGATTATTATATTAACGAGTCGATAGCGATTTATATACTGCTATAAATAATATTATCAATTGAAGTAGTAAGTATCCATTAATAATTAAGTGATGATTTCAACTTACATGACAGAGTGAATTTTTCAAGCGACGATCACGTTATTGTTGCACGTAAAGTTCACAAAACACTGTGATCAAAAGTAACCGAACGTATATTATTAATAGGCGATAACGACCGCTCTCGATGACGTCTGAACATGGAATGGTGTCTGAACTCTGATGATGGTAAGAGAAAGACAGGGGCTCCTAGTCGTGCGGGGGGAGGGCGGTGGGCGGGGCATCGCAGGTGTATCAAGAACGATGATGTATGCGCAAGTTAACATTCGAACACGCCTCACTGTCACGCGCCGGCGAAATGTCGAATTCATTCATAGCTCGCTAATTGTTTGTATGGAAAATCGATTTGATATCGATATTCGAGAAACCATTAATAACAACTTGACGTGTATTTTTAACTCGCATAGTGTTGAGCACTGTCGATGGCACACGAGATAAAAATTCATTCGAATGACAGACTAATTATATGTACCTATTATGTGAACTCATCTCGCTTATCTTGATGCGGGATGTGAATACTTAACATATTGACAAAAACGGGACGAGCGTCTCTTGAAATATTACGCTATTGATATTATCTTATCTTTTTTACTGCACCCATAACTTTCTTTTTGAAGTTGTTAGGTGTATTGTTGAGAAATGTAATTGAACGTTAAAAATATGAAATTATTATTTAAACTCTACATTTTCCTAATTTTTCATAGTCAACAGAATTAAAAATGAAATTTCACACGCGTTAAAAATAATAGCGTACATGCAATTAGAAAGTAATAAAACACAAGCAACTACATGACAGAATAAATAACTCACTTCATTATTCCAAATAAAATTTAAAATCGTAATTATTCATGCGGTGCCGAGCTCGCCTTTAAAATAAATCGCAGTGGTTTCTTCATTACCATACGTCGATATGATTGTAGCGAGTGCAATTATTTATCATCACATTCTAACACCTCAGCTTGCTTGTAAGTTGTATAGTAATAATGCATTCTTAACAGTGTAATGTGGGTTCAATCCCAGTAAGTACAATTTTTTATATTACTAGTCAACCCACGCGACTTCGTCCGTGTGTACCTCCGCTCCTATTGGTCTTAGCGTGACGATATATAGCCTATAGCTTTCCGCAATAAATGGGCTATCTAACACTGAAATTACTTTTCAAATCGGACCAGTAGATCCTGAGATTAGCGCGTTCAAGCAAACAAACTCTTCAGCTTTATATATTAGTATAGATGATTCTAGAATTCACTAATTCACTAGCATCTTGATCACAAGAAAGATTTGAACTCATTTTACAGTTTTCATATAGATTGGATACTTTTAGGTTTAGTGATATAGTTTTAATCTCTACCTACTACTTATTACCTACTCCAATTTTTTCCTAATTTAATTCAATAAGAGGTTCTATAATAATGATTTTTGGTCCCCATAGTTTGCCATGTCTAATATTTTGGACAATTTTTGGTATGTTAATGTGGTTTCAATCCTAGTTAGTTTAATTATTACAAAGTTTGAACAAATGTGTACAACTTTTACTTATTTTGCACGCAAGTAAGTTTTAAAGTAAGGTTTTTTGATTCCTTCAAGACGTTCCAGTGGGAGAGACGAGAATCTAAAAGTACTTTTAAAAACTGTCTTTCATTCTTGCTACACAGTTTATTGAGTGAGACCAAATTAATATGAAATATGACTTAATTAAGCGGTCAATTTTTATTTATGTTAGCTTCGCATCATAAGTTATGAGCAAAACGAAGGCATAATAAATTTTATTATTACATGTTAAAGAGTTACATTGTAATTTCATTTATTGATTTGTAAAAACTTAATTTAAATACAATGATATATATGTAGATAATTTCTACTCTACATTGTAAAAATCACACATACATTTTTAATTATTAAATTTTTTTGTACATACCTATGAAGATTTGTGGATTGTTTAAAAGGTATAAATATTCTAAAACTAATAAATAGTATAAAACAAAGTCGGTTCTCGCTGTCTGTCTGTATGTCCCTATGTATGCTTAGATTTTTAAAACTAAGCAACGGATTTTGATGCGGTTTTTTTTTAGTAGATAGGGGAAGGTTTATATGTATATAATACATTATATAATATGGTAGACAAACACTGATAATTTTAGAGGTTTCTAATGTGATGTCGTAAATAAATTAATGAGCTTACATTACAAACGCTGGCTGAATCCTCCGAGATAGATCAAAATAATGTACTACAGTATTGTACACCTTAAAAAGGTCTACAAAAAAGTCCGCGATGGTATATGTCTATCTCTTCGGGATAACCCACAATAACCATTTTTTATCTTTTAGGTGTACGAGAAATAATGGCTTATTTACGAAGCGATTTTAAACAATACAGCTTTAATCCTTATCTAATGAGGTACCTTAAATACATTGTGCATTTTATATACATCAATATGACCCTTTACAGCGTAAAATTTAAATGAATATTTTCAATGATATTACAGGACGGGACGGGTCGACTAGTAATGTATAAATTTAACTTTAGTAAAACTATAAATTTTACCTTTTGTAATACGATTACATTAAACGAGGAACAACCTGCATCAATTCGTTTACATTCCGTTTCATTTGTAAAGCAAATGACATTAAACCATGTTTACCAATTGACATTTTGATTATTTATGTAAAAGCGAAACCGAAGCGAATTGAGCTCGCTTTTCGAAATCAGAACGTATGAAAGGTTGTGTGTAAACATCGTGAAAGGTTGTTTTGTTATCATCCCATCTGATGATTTAAATACCAGACAATTGTGTTCAAAACTGATATATATAACTTGTAATTTAGGTTGAAAAAAAGATTGTCTCGTATTTTATTATCAGGTGTTTTGATGTACGAGTACAATTTGTTTACAGGCCAGTTATTTAAATCTCTCTGTAGAAAATAAAGTAATTAATGAATGGATGAATTGAACAAACTGAATTTGAGACAAGACGAATGACCATTGAAGTGAAGAAATTCTGCAGAGAGTTCTCTTAAAAAATCCTATTTTGATATTAGAAAAAATGAAAGTATTAAGAGCAGTGATATGCACTAGTAAATCTTTAGGTCCTGGGATGTTTTAATACCTAATTATCCCCTTTATGCATCTATCTATTGACTGAAATAGATATTTTTGGAGAATCTTATAATATTTTTCGTAAACAAATTAAGGAACTGTTGAGGCATGCGAATTGAATTATTTTTATAGCATTTTTAATTTTAAATATTGCATTATTGTGTTTTTTAGAAATTTGCATTTATTTTCTAAAAATTTTAAATTAAGTGGACTTTTTTGTATTGGTTTGGAAAGATACTTTTACTACATTTTTTTATTTTATTTGCTTGTATTTGTAGTTTTGTTCAAAAGTATGCTGAGTTTTATGTATTATTTTTAAATGTTGAGGCCGTCTTAAAAAGTTGCGTTCTTATAAATATGGTAAAATAAGATGTTGTTATTGATAAGTTTTTAGAATTGTAACTACTGATGGTCCTTAAATAAATAAATAAATAAATCAGCAATCAGAAATCTTTTGTAAACCAACTACAAACTTCATTGTAATGATATTTTCACAAGTTTATACATTTAATCAAGATTTGGAATTTATTAATACTAGTTTTCTAGCATAATGACAAACTGTAGTGTATATAAATAAGTAAAGTGATCAAGGAAGTGACCGCACTTTAGTACAGCGTTGTAAATTTAAGTTGAACACAAACCAAGCCCAATGGCCAGCTTTCCATTTGCCACACAGCACACGGGAGTGATATCACGCGACGTCGTTTATAATTCAACAACAATAAACAGATAGTTAATTGCGATGCTGTCACGGGCACAGTATATGGTAATGAGGCGTAGGGATCTCGGCTGCACGGACAATATCTCTCCACGGTGAAAGGTAAGATGATTTTGGTCTAAGTGACAAGAATCTATAGAGCTATAACTAATCGAATTTTAAAGTATAAATAAATACTCATGAATTTCTAAAACTGCTAGAACCACTGGTGACATTTATTAGCAACACTGTTTATGGTGATATCGCGTAGTAAATATTAAAGTAGTGAGACTAATAGTGTAGTGTTGCTTGGTGGCGTGGTGGTAGGTTACAAAGAGCATGTGAGTAATGTACTTTATTATTTTAATATTTATCTACAACTAGATTATATGTTAATATTGTTGTATGATTGTTACTGCGTTGTATAGCTCCCATACTATTAATTCAATACCTCCACAGTAACGACAACTTATAAAAGCTCAGAAATAACTTGAACGAGTCATGACTAATATTATTTACTATGTTCTTTATTGCACATGAAATAAATTGTTACAAATATTTTTTTTTTTAAAGATTACTAGCAGTATGGATCACATACTACTAGTATTTCCTTTACCCCTCCTAGTAAGCTAATAAATAGCTTGTGTCAGGAGTGGGCCACGCCAGTAGTCCAATGTCCGGGATTTGAACCCACGACTTGTTGATCGTGAATCCAACGCCCGAACCACTGAGCTACTGATGCTACTGATGTATAATAAAGACTGTTGTCAAAGGCGGACTTATCTCTAAAATAAATATCTTCCAGCCAACCTACGAAAGTGAGTAAAAGTGTTGTATAGTGCAAAAAATACTCTTATTAAATAATTAATGACAATGATATAAGTACATACTTTTATATGCATACACATACATACACACTAATAAACATATACATACTTACCTAAATAAATATATACATGTACATATAAACACATATATACACATAAATATAGAATAATATCTAAATAAAAATATGTTTACATATTCGATGATTAAAAAGAATAAATTTGTGCAAGTAAATGCTGTTTTACTTTATTTTTAAAAGAACCGATTGAGGGACTATGCTGGATGTCTTTTAGAAGCTTGTTCCAGTTCTGCCGCACGTACCGAAAAAGTTTGCAAAGTCCTGAACGTATTGGAGTGGAAAGCAGATTAAACCTGAACCGTAGATATAATGGTGATTTGGGATCATTAAGAATATTAAATAGAACCGAAAGAATTAATCATCGTGAATAGTATGACGCATTTGATTTATTTATAAGGTTAGTTAGAAGTTAGATAGCAAGATCGAGCAGTGGACTGTGATGTAGCGATCATGTCCTAAAATGCATGTTTTTATTTTTTCCACGTTACTGTGCAGATGCTCATATTAATTATAGAACAAAAAGCTACGTGTAATATAAGTAAGTACTACTTACTCTGAAGTAGTAGGTGTTCGGATTATTATTAATGGACGCCTAAACTTCCACAAGTGCAACTACTATCTATAATCTTCATCTATCAGACGCCCTGGCAGTGAAGGTGATTGTCGATGATCATTGCATTTGATGGTAATGTGTGTTTTTGCTTAGACACGATAAAATTTTCCATTGAAAAACAACTTGAACAGATAATATTATCTACTGTACGCAATATATTGTATATTCAACAATAATTAAACCTGTATGGTATTAAAATAAAATATTTAGGTGTTCAGTGTTATCATCCCATAGTTTCTGTCGGGAGCTTTTTCGGTATAAAATGTAGCCTCTGTTACTTACTGTGACTTAAGCTATCTTTATTCAAAAAATCATGACGATCTGTCGGGATTGGCTATTTCTCAACTAATGGGAAATGAAGATGCAATACCCAAATTGTACGTATTCGGATAGACTGACGCTGGTAAGGCATTCCACTCCTGAGTTATCTGCATTAGAAAAGAGAGTTTGAAAGAAGGTCAAACCAAAACCACTTCCGCATATTACAAGGTTTTTATTAAATATTAGCTAACGTCCCGGCCATCATTGCACGGTTTCCCTACGATAGGTAATATGCTTAATATACATGTCGGAGCTTGCACAAATCTAACCTTATACAAAGCTAACCCAACTAAACGTTATGGCAATTAGTTGCCACGTGGCAATTACATTGTAAGGTAGACATACAACACTTCCGTTAACACTATCCAGAGACTACTTCACTCCATGACTAAGACTGCATTCCGAATGTCGAGGGTATACAAAGAGTCGAGACTGTCAAAATGACGGAAGCAACTACTACCCTACTACTCCAGCGCCATAGATAATGACGATTCAATTATTCGATAATCAATTACTATTTTCCGACATACATTACTCTTTAACTGTATACAATTCTCACGTATTGTACCACACACCAATAGTGTTTGCTTAGCCCATGGCCCGTGTCTGAGAGATAGGTGCAGTACATGCGCTTTCAGGTTCGTACAATCTGGGCAGCTGACACCAATAGGTTTTTATCAGAACAAATCTCGTTGTGAAAGTCGAGGAAGCGATGGGAGGCTGCGAAATTGGGACTCATAATTTACTGTAGTTATATAACATCACTATATACCTATACTGTACTCTATTATACGTTCTACGAATCTACATAATAAACTTAACAAAAACGTTTATAAAACACTAGTTTCGTTCTGTTCTAATATCTTTGAGAATCTTTCTATTAGCTTCGTCTCCAGCGACTCTATTGTATTTTTAAGGCAAATATCTTCTTCTTCTCTTCATCTTATTTTCATGCAAACCTTGATTTGCTATATAATATACATACATACATATGCTTTAGGTTCATAAAATTCAAATTAATTACATTTTTGTACCATGGCATAGTTCTTCAGTTACACTCAATGAATATGATAAGAAGTTATCACTTGAACATATTATTATTATAAAGTTATAAAATATTACCGAATATATATAAATTTTAAGGTAAATTAAATTTTTTATCGCACTCACTAAATGTTTTTTATATGATATCATTAAATGTTTAATGTTATGACAAATATTAGATTCTATGAAAATGTTTAAAAACAAATGTGGTTATCTGCACAACTTATCGTGGAAAAATTTATTAATAACATATTATTAATGTTTAATTTATTACTTGTATTATAATAATAAACATTGTCAAGTGATATCCGTGATATATTCTTAAAATTTATATTTCTATATTTCATACTATAATTAAGTATTGAAATGAAGAATTAAAATCAAAAATTCAATTCAGTCTTGGTTCTTCGCAAAAAAATATTTTTCATTAACTCTACTATGACTCATGACCCAGTTCTATAATAAAATAGTACATAGAGTCTAGATATATAAACTTAGTCAGAATCAATACGAATGAACAGTCACGTAGCGCTGCGATTTATATAGAAACTATAAAGCTTCAGGCAATAAATTCCCATAGAATTTGGCGTAGCAACGCCGAGCGCAGTAATGAGTGCACAAATAGTTTACGATCTAATTAAAGGTTTACGTCCAATCGCTGTAAATGTCATTTTGCACTGCAATCCCCCACTTCTTTGATAGTTCTCACGGTATAGTAATTTTCCATATTCTGTGCCGCGATTTCTACCGCTAATTTAACAGGATTTACCGAGATTCTAACGATAACCTATAATAAGCCTTAAATTATTTCATCAATATTTAAAGAGTTATAGCCGATCAAATAGCTATCAAGAATATTGGTATAATTCGTACTACTAACTTGAGCCAAGACGGATGAGTTATCCATTTTTTAAATCTTTATTTAAGAAAATTTATCCATAATTTCATCAAAAAATAATTAAAGGTAAAACTTAAAACTGTTGATCACATATATGTAGTTATACAAAAAGCTCTGTACACTTATCATCTCTTTTAAAGAGAGTTAATATTCACTATTTTTATATGAGTTCATATCAACGTAATATCGGTAGGCTAAACAAGTAAGAATAACATAGTAACTGTAAAACATACTTTTCTTTTTTATTTAAGATAACTGCTATGAAACCTATCCCAAGCCGCTCGCGCCCGTAGCAAGATACAAATCCAATAAAACGTATAGAAGGCAGCGTCGGTAAATAAAACAGACACATTTATTTACTTTCGCATCCTGCCGCCCGTCGGTCTACTCTGCCGCATACTTACATCTTGCTATAAATTATACAAATTGTTATTGTTATGAGATACTATCATTTTTGTGATACGTGACTATAGAGGTAGGAAGTGGTAGAAATATACTCGGCATCCTCTGAAGAGCTCCAATATCAACTATGCTCTAATATAAGATTGTTAAATCCGTCAAACCAATTCTACGCGCCCAAACTCAAGTAGGAAAAGTGACTCGTGATACTATCATCAACTCAGCGCCAATATTTAAATTATAGCATTGTCTTACAAGTTTCATATTGATACGATTAGTAATAATCTGCGTCGAAGATTTCCACAACTGTGACACTTCCAACAGAAATGGGTTTAAATAATTATAACTTCCATTATAATATGGCGATCAATTGTCAAAGCAGCATTTTACAAAAATTGTAGTTAAGAGGTTGTATCCAGATAATGAAAATATGACACTATTATATCGCAAGCAATAACCTTATTATTTGCAGTGATACTATAAGTTCTGTGTCTAAAGAAAAACTCGTCTTAGCAATACAAAGTTTCAGGTGTTAGGTTAAAATTGATTTCTAAGATTTAATAAAGACAGCTAAAGCCAATGTAATCATGTAAAACCTAACAATAAAGTCATAACTAAAAAATCGACACTAGCTCACTGGTTCCGGGGTTTGACTCCCAATAGATAAGGTCGCTCAAATCCAAGTCATTGAACTAAAAAAATTGGTCTACTCCCAACACAAACATTTTAGCTTAGTAAGTGGGGTTAAAAATAGTAGTAGTATGCGATCCATACTGTTGTAATCTATAATAATTAATAATAATAACTATTATATTTAATATATATTTCGGACTAGTAAACACTTAGCGCGATCTTAGTGAACACTAACAACATACAATTCACGAACAAGTTGCACAGTTGCAGGAAGCCGTGTAAAGGGTAACATATACAAGACTGTCGAGTGTAAAATACTACTCCAAGTGGAAATCAGTTGCAACGACGAGTGAAATCACTGTTGAATCTTATAGCATATTGAATAATGAAATATATTATACTAGTCGACCCGTCCGGCTTCGCCCGGGTGCAATTTAACACGTGTATTTAGCCGTAACCGCTATGTCCCTGCATTTTGAATCTGTAATATCTTCAAAAATATTCGTTTAAATTTCATGCTGTAAAGGGCCATATTGATCTATATTAAATGTACAATGTATTTAAGGTACCCTAATTGGATAAGGATTAATGCTGTATTGTTTAAAATCGCTTCGTAAATAAACCATTATTTTTTGTAAAAAGTAAAGGACTTTTTACAAAAAATAATGGAGAAAGAACCATCGCGGACTTTTTTGTAGACCTTTTTAAGGTGTACAATACTGTAGTACATTATTTTGATCTATCTCGAAGGGTTCAGCCAGCGTTTGCAATGTAATCGCAAAAAAATGTGTTTATTTACGACATCACATTAGAAACCTCTACAATCAGTGTTACTCTACTATATTATATATGTATTATACATATAAACCTTCCTCTTGAATCACTCTTATCTATTTAAAAAACCGCATCAAAATCCGTTGCGTAGTTTTAAAGATTTAAGCATACATAGGGATATAGGGACAGAGAGAGCGACTTTGTTTTATACTATGTAGTGATTATAATCAGACAAATCTAAAAAGGAGAGAGGATAAAGCAATTACTCTCTGTTTGGAATATTTTTATAATCTGTTTTATGACTAATTTTGATATTGTATATCTTGGAGATTTTATGATGAGAAGATTTTGTGATGATATTGAATGAACTATTCGGTAAACGCAACGTAGATACTGCTACAGAACTGATAAATAATCAAATATGATCTCTTACAATTACGAGAGAAACCTAAGCAGTGCCAGTAAGGCCTTTTAACAGAATTTTAACACTTGCCTCCACTGTTCAGGCTCTCTGTTTAAACCCAAGGTTAAATTCACTAACACAAGCCATGGCAACTACATTGTAAAGTGACGTGACCTGAAACGGACAGTACTCCCAGCACTAACACAACACTGCACTGCACTTATACTTTTACTGACACTATCTAGACTACTTCACTCCTTGAGAGACCACGCAAGACTAAGACTACAGTCAGACTATCGAGTGCATATAAAAATTCGAGACTGTTAAAATGACGGAAGTGACTTACTCATATATATCTTACTCCGACATATATATGTCGGAGAATAGTAAAAGGTTATCGATTAAATCGATTCATCATCGCTGTCTATGGCGTTGGAGTAGGGTAGTAGCCACTTCCGTTGTGACCCTTTATATGCCATCGACAGTCTGACTGAAGTCTTAGTCGTGCGCAGTCTCTCAAGAAGTGAAGTAGTGTCTGAATAGTGATAGTGTTGTATTAGTGCTAGGAGTGCTGTCCGATCAAAGTCACGTAAGTACCTCACAATGTAATTGCCTCGTCTTGTGTTAGGTTAGGTTTATATGCGTTTAACCATGGGTTCAAACAGAGAGCCTAGCAGTGGAGGCGAGTGTCGTGATCACTTAAAGGATCTCCTTAAGCCTACACCTTGGTCACAAGTCCAAGGCACTGCTTAGGTTTCTCTCGTAATTGTTAGAGATCATATTTGATCATTTATCGGTTCAGTAGGAGTATCTACGTTGCGTTTACCCAATATTCCATTCAATACCATCACCCCCTTTTAGTGTTCCCCAATATTCCCCAACTTCCTCCTTCCATTTCCTTTCACATCGTTTTAAAATCCCCGACATACATATTATTTTTTATAAATATATATATTAGCACAGATGATTTTAGAAATTAGCATCACATATTAATCAAATTAATTACATTTAACAACTATATTAAAAAATATTTCGAAAATTAATATATATTCTCGTGTACACGTATATTATGTTTTGCTGGTAAACACTTTATTTATTCTTTTTTATTAAAAGAATTGCTTCCCAAAATTTCACTGAATCAGGAAACTACTTTAATTAATAATTTCAACTAGCTAGGAACTTTTGACTAGTCAGGAAGTGTATAACCTCATAATATCTATTATCTATTCCCATTTCCCACCCTCAATACAGTCAATGATACCAATTGCGCTTCTTACTTTATTGTTTGTCACATATCAAATGTGGTTTCAAAATATTTCGTTACCATTAACACAGATAAGTAATACTTGAAGATAAGGATAAAAGCATAGCCTCGTTACTAGATAGAATTCCTACTTTTGTGTTAAAATAGTGGAATCAGCTTTGCTATAGAGTTTATTTTCAAAAGACAATTTTTGACAGAAATCTTCAAATTTTAATACAAATGAAAATAGTACTCCTAAATTATTCCGGAACCAAAAAAAATGAATGTAAATCGGTCAATAAGCAAACAGTTTGTTCTTGACATCAATAAAAATCTATCTTTTTGAGGTGGGTATAAATAATTCAATTTAATTTATCAATTATGATAATCAAATGCTTCAAACTTTAAAGAAAAATCTGAGAATCTAAGGACTCCTTATTCGATACGAAAATAGACTAGAGCTTGGAAAAGGGCAGAGGCTACGTTTTACCGCAAAAAATAACATGAGGGGTTGAAACGTGGGATGAAAGCTGGCAATTAAGTTAAAAGTGCATGTCGAGCTGTGTGACTATTAAAGTCTTTGGGAGAGATTTATATAAATATAGTAAAACATGTTGAAAAATAAAATGTACAATTTATATGTATTACTTTTGTTATACATAAATATTTATTGAGTTTCATAAGTTTTTAATAATGAAACTAAAATAAAAAAAATCTTCAAGGCTTAATCAAAACAGGCCTTAGAATTTTATACTAGTTATAGATGAGAACTGGGAAGGGATATCTTCGGACATAACCATTGCGCTCGAGTGTAAATGTTATTGTAGATTCCAACACAAATTATCACAAAACATTGCGAAGAAAATTTAAATAACATTCAATTTCACGGTTACTAAATAAAATTAACGCCACACTGACATTGTAACAAAGAGCTTTCGATAATTCGTACAGGACGAGCACCAGGAGATTCACGTTAATCACCTCCATAATAAAAGCTCACGTGCAATTCCGTAAATCAATGTAGGTAAATGTTTTAAAGGGAGTGAATTATTCACTAAACTTTAGAGATAATAATGATGGTCATATTATATATACAAATCTTTGCTATAACTCATCACTCAACCGTATATTAGAATTTAGAAATAATAATAGACTATAAATAATAGACTTTTTAATCATTTAACACTTTAGATATTTTTAATGATAGTTTAGGAAAATTAAAAAAATATCTGTCCATTAATAATTTTTAATTCAAATAGTCCTTTTTGTAATTTTGTTCAGAAAGTATACATGTAAGTTATAAATAAATTCACATAATTTTGTATCAATTTTTGTTAATAGTTCATTCGTTTTTAAGATCTTTTATATTGTAATATTAACTAATATTATACTTTAATTTAGCTGTTGTTTTTATATTGTATAAGGATGTCGTTTCATCTATAATTAAGATATCATTTAGTCTAAGATACCATGTAAATGTTTTGTATTTCTAAGCATGTTTTAATATTTATCTTGTGGGTAAAGTAAATAAATAAATAAATATTTATGCACCTTATAGATAATTAATAGACGATGTAAAATATTAGGTTGAAACTAGAACTTCTTCTTTTACTTAATGTTAAGACCGATCCTATTGATATTAACATTCAGATCTTTTGTAACATTTACATTACCAAAACTTTGTTTCTTTAATTTATTCGGCGTTGGACCAAAGATATTAATTGTTGTCAAGAATGAAGGAGTACGCCTTCATCTTTAGTTTGAACACAGACTCTGTAGGTTATTCGAGTAACACATTTAGGAGAACTATTAATATATACTTAAGTTTCTCTCAATCTTAGAAATTCTACAGTCATGCGTCGTAATATTATCATTATAAATCTTCCAACACAAGGCAAGATTTAATCAAACGTTAGTGTTACTATAACAGAAAAGGTAAACAAAGCACAATTACTGGCGGCCGGTAACGGGACAGCACCTACGGATAAAATTCACGTCTAGCTCGCGCCTATTGCTGGTCGTTAGGACGTAGCAAGATGATCGATAATAATGGTAATTTTGCTGGAACACGTGTAGCATCGTTTCTGCGATCTCGATATAGTCTTATTAGGTCCTGTGAAACTGGTTGTTTTAAAAACAATAGTATATTTTTATAATGTTTAAAACCTTAAGAAAGCTCAACTTAATTTTGTGTGAATTCTTCATAAATAGCAATATAAACAAGCGTCGCGATCGATCCGATTGACTTGCATTACAACGGCAACATGCATCTAACACTAATAAAAGGGCAGTAGAGACATTGAGTCAGGAGTCAGTACTAACAGCATAACACGTATTTATGTGACGTCCAGCCTTCCCGGGGTCCATAATGGCAACACAATATCACAATACAGGCATAGATTTATGCTCGAGCGCATCGTCTTCTCCACGCGGAAATCCCATAGTTATTTACCGGTTGCGAGTTAAGTGCGGCAGATTTATCGGTGGAGCCGCGCCTAGCGACGATCTCGTTTCTTCCTTCAACTACAGTATGATAAATACGCCTTGGACTATATGATCTTAGCTCGCAATACCTTTAGGTGAGGATTTTAAGTGCATAATTGCGGAATTGCTCAAGTAATCGTCTGGCACCGTTAAAGTTCACAATTATATATCGTTAAATTCAATATATTACCAATTACGGGAAGCTTTATGCTTTAAACCGTAAAATAATTCTTACGTCCCATAATAATACACATACAAAACTAGATACTGCAAGTTATTTCACTTTTAATACCGACGAACGATGTAGAAGTATGATAAACATTTTATTTTATGTAAGTTATGTCTGCCATTCAAAACAAATCTATTACCCCAAGAACATTGACGCTTAATAGGATATTGTACCTCCAGCCAGCGTGTTATAATGGCGTGTGAAATTACATTCGGTCGTTTGTCAAGAAGCTCCGTGCTCAGTGGTGATTAATTTCATTAGGCCGCTCTTAATGAAATGCAGCGACGAAGCTAGCTTGGCCTTTATGAGATAATATTACATTGGTAATAATCAATTTACTGAATTATGTATTATTCGTATCACACATTACATTTATATTGAATTAAAATACAAAAATAAAATGTCTGTTCGTTGTATGTGTAGTAATTTCAGAAATTATATTTCTCATACTGGCAAACAAACAGCTTTTACTAATACATGGTTAACAGTACACAAGCCGATGAAGTTTCCACCTAAGATTAAGCCAGATATGTAGGAGGGAATATACTAACAAAACTAAGTGCCATAGCCAAAAATAAAATACAATTTTTAGTTAACAATGTCGAGATATCTGAATGGATTAATAAATATCTGTTTTCGTATTTGCAATACGACGTCCTAAATCAGCCTAGAGGCTAATTCGCAGAAGCCAATTCACCAGCTCATAAGGCGAACTCATAGATCATGCAGACACTACGGAACACGACGACGCTGAATTGTGGAGATTGGCATAATGACACCTGCCCCGAGCCACCGCCTAACTTATGACCGCATTACCACGACACGCTTGACGCATGTCCAATTATTACACACAATCTGTTTGCCCGCGTAAAATATGAATAAACCGCCACGTCGCCATTAATACACACATATATTTGCATATAAGACTCCACTCACTTTGAAGGGACAAGATAATGTTGCTGGTAAATAAATCCTAGACGCCCGTAACAAATGAACCAGCTAAGGGTGAAATATTGCAAAAACGAAAGATCGTCCACATTGTTATGTTGTAATATTAGACTGTTATAACTTGTTTTAAAACAGGCATCTGTTGAACATTTTCTATACTAATAATAATAAAAAAACAAGTTTTCTATACAAAAAATATATAAATAATATATTATGACGGGCCTTTACATCACCAATAGAAGCCAAACAAAATCTGAACATCTGCATGTCCATATGTTACTCTATTGAGATCTAACTTAAAATCTAAGCTAGTTTCAATTTAATAGGATTTTAGAGCTTAATTCATTTTAAAATATTTTAGGGAATCTAGACACGCGGCAGCGGGTCAAGCCAAGTTCAAGCAAAGGAACTGGCTAGCCAGCGCCGAGTGTAATGTTACATGAACCACTTGGTGCCTCTGTTGACCCTTCATCTAGAAGCCCAAATTTCATGAAACTAGCTCAAACGGTTATAAAGATATAAAGGTCAAAAAGTCGTAATCTAAATCTAAGCTACTTCCAGATGACATAGAAGGATAAAATTTGTAGGAAAAAATCTAAAAATAAAAAAGTTACAAAATAGGGGTGGTTCCCATACATTTTTTTTTAAATCGAAATTATCCCAATATATGTATTATTTATTATATTTGCTATCCCACCAAAAACATAAATGTAAAATAGTAAAGCCAAGTTCAATACAAAAATTATGCTTGGCTGTGGGCTTCGCCGCAAAAAGAATGGAAATCTAAAAATACAAAAAGCAATGATATCCCACCAAAAACAAAAATGTAAAAAAGGAGCCTAGTTCAATACAAAAATTATGCTTGGCTGTGGGTTTCACCGTAAAAAGGTTTTCATTACATCAGTCATTTTATAAAGTTATTCAACATATATGTTTATATAAATTATAAATATTAATTCTGATAAAAACTGGCCATGTCAAATCTAACCTACTTTAAGATCTCACATTATTTTTTAAATAACAGAAATTGTTATAGGTATCCAATAAAGTATCTAAGTTTAATACTTGTTCATAATGTTATTTTGTTCCTATAAATACATATTTGGATTTTGCATAGAACTTGGCACTCATTTAGATCTCAATTCTTTTTGCGGCGCAACCCACAGCCAAGCATAATTTTTGTATTGAACTTGGCTCTCCTTTTTTACATTTATGTTTTTGGTGGGAAATTAAACTACGCCTAATATTTACAAGCATAACAGAGAACGAGAGAGAGAACGCATTTTATGCAATCATGTTTTTTTATACCAAAATAATAAAACAGCGACATAAGATGGATCTGAAAACATAAATTATCAGAAGCCCAAACATTAAATACAACGGCGAAATAAGGCGTCGATATTGTTATCGACGAAATATTGCCATCTTACTGGCCCTCATCAATAAAGGTTTTCATTTATTCCCCGAACTTTACAAGGGTTCGCAGAAAACAATCACGCAAGATACATCCCCCGAACAGACCAATCAGCTGGAACAAATGACGGCAATTTGTCTGCACCGACCATTTGTATCAAGGAATTTCTTTTTAAAAGTTGAGCCCAAAGATTTTGCATAAGTTTGGGTAAGGGTTTTGCAATATCTATATACTTTGTAAACTATGTTTGTAATTGTAGTGTGCTAGTACAGACACAGTTCTGTTCTGAGTAATTATACTATTTAAAAATTGTTCTAATTTCATCGAATTTTGCGTTTGTCTGTTTTAGCGTCGTCAACAACTAACATTATTCTAGCTAGTATAGTCCAGTAAATTAGTCCTGGAGTTTTAAAAATGGGTGGCTTTCCAAATTTCAATTTAACCATCTCGTATCTTAGCCACTCACGCAACAATAAAAATAGTTACAAAACAAATACTAGTTTAGTAGAGAAAATCTGTACAATGCATGCAATGCCTAACATATTTTTTTATTGCCAGTTTTAGAATCGTGCTCGTATTCTGAAATAATGATATCCATCGTTAACCTATTTTTCAGTACTACATGACTGTACTATTAAAATTGTTTAAATGAAAGACATATCGATAAAGTGATGAATATTTGATACCCACACAAGTTATAACGATTAATATAAATATCGATAGAACATTAACAAATCAATGTGCCAGACTTATTTACATAGAACACGAAACTAGCAAATTGTTTATTACTATTCTACTCGATCAACCTAATGAAGATGACTTCAACCAGTTTGATGGTGGTCTATTTATTTATACGAGCTTTAGAATGTCTCCAGACATTCTTTTGAATATATTTTTATTTGAAATTAATGATTTAAGTTTCCAACATACTTATCGTGTTTAGGGTTCTATACCTCAATGAGAAAAAAAAAGGAATTCTTAGGTCAAGGCAAGTTGAAATTAATATTGAATGCTCAGGTCTACAATACTTTGGAATTGCAAAAAAAAAACAATTTCAAAGTCTTGCTTATAATACACAATATTTTGATGTTTCGATGTACGCAAGGGATTCAAAACGTTCAAGGTAAACAATTAAACATGGGGGGGAAAGGCCTACTTAATAATAGTATGTTTTTTAAATAAAACATTAAGTTACATAAACGCTGCTTCATTACTAAGCTCATCTAAGTTAATATCATGTTAAAATAATTCAAAAGAAGTGTACAACAAAATGTGTAACTAAACGAACATTTCGTATGCGGGTTGACAAAATATCGTAATGGACGGTCCGGCAACGGCGTGTAATCCGAGGCGACATTAATTAATGAAGTTAAACCGATTAGCCGTTACGCCCATACTCCATAGCTACTGTCCGTGTCCATGTCCACCCAGTACGCTATAAATAATATTCTAACTCTAGGGCGACCGTTATGTAACTATTTGAAATATTATAATGCTATACAAGTTATTTTATCGCAACTATTAAGAAATCGCAATTTATCAAAGTTTTAAATGAATGATTTACGTATTTTTATGGCAGTTAATGAGCAAAGGAGCATACGGCCCAGCTGATGATGTGACAAGTGGCCATCACCGTCCATGGACATCGGCAATACAGGAGAGTAACTCATGTTGTGAGTCAGGAAGGAGCATGAAGAGAAGAATTCTACGATTTTAGAGGAACCTGAATGAGAACCCAGAATCCACTTGAAGCGTTAACGGGATGGGAGGAGGGGTAAGTCTGGCCCACATGTAGCTCGACCGGAACGCGTCAGAGATACTTCGAGAGAGCGATCAGATTCGCTAAATGGATCAAATTCCACTTGGAAGTGAATTCATTTTATTTTTTGGATACTTCTCAAACCCTATCATATGGTACCTATTTCATGTCCGCCATCTTTGGTCGTCCGCCGTATTGGATTTAGAATGATGACACTTAGCTAACCAAGATGTCCAATCTATATATGTATGCAAAATTTCATCTTAATCGGTAGAGGATAACTGGTAAAAATAAATTTGATAAAACTTAGGTACTAACTTAAACAATATTTACTAAATAAATTTAACGTACAAATGTATTTATTGGTTTCGTCTATTTTGAGTTAAAAAAGGGAGCAAATGATTGACATTGCCTTGCATATACATAAGGCGGATAACAAAAAATATAAACTATCCACAAAAATAATTTTTTTTGGATTTTATATACTCGTAATTAGCATCACAGAGACGAAATGCTGTAAATAAATAAAGTTTAATATACTAAGATTAAATTAAAATCCATTTCACCTAAGTTACATCCCACTGACCAAATTTAAATCCAATAATACCAAGTTAGGAAGCACTTAAAACAGTCGTAAGAGGATTACTAGAGAATTAATCAAGATCATTAATAATTATTATCATTACTAAACATTTCTATCCGTAGTAAACTTCGGCACTTAATTCGCTAATAACTTACAAGGTGTTAACAAGTAATTCCATAAGCGGCGTAATTTATTCAGTGTCTATTGATGTAATAATTAGGCTATAACGACAATAATATAAGAATAAATTAAGACAGGAAACGAGTAATGCCAGGAACTTGAGACAACGACTCACGTGATCTCTATTAAGGATATTTTTATAATTTGTAGTTAACTGTGATATATTAAGAGTATGGGAACTACACTGTGCAGTACAGTTAAAACAACAAAATTAACATGTTTACTAGATAGGAGCCGAGCAATGCTTGGGCTTGAGATCCAAGGCAGGTTTAAAGAAGTCTTCTACACACCTCGCTATATAAAAATACCGCACGTGCTGCAATACAAAGGCCTAACACCATGTATAAATATGTCGCTATCGCATTGACCTTAGCAAAAAAAATAGAATAAAAATTTACAAAATGGCGTCGACATGAAATATCAACTTACCCTTTTTTGATCTTTTCGATTTTTTTAAAAATACTCCAAATTGAAATTATGTAAAAATAAAATCCAAGGCAGACGCGATAGACAAATGTATTTAAACAAGATTTCCAACAAATTTCAAAGGAATCGGTTGAGTAGAACTTAAGATATCATGTCAACCACTTCAAAAAAAGTAGTTTAGAGAAAAACGCGGTTGAAATTTGAGAAACAATTCCAGTTGAATAACTCGGAAATAATATTTAATACTCACTTTTAACTAATCGGCGATCCCAAATCCATACCAAATCCACTGTATTTTCGAAAATAATTCGAATTTTGAAAAATCCATTTTTTCAAATTTCTAGACCAGAATACCCCCTTAAGATGATTAATACTGCGCGACACCACTTGACTGACTAACTCAATCCTATTAGAACAGTGTTGATAACAGATAAGGCAATATTTTCCACGAAACTACAAGTCAAAGTATTATGAGGACTGAGCTTTTTTTTTTCAATAACCCAATAGTAAACCAATATGAAATCACACATATTTTTTATTTAATAGGCGTATGAAACAAACAACAAATAGAAACGAATAACAAACAGTAATATCATAAAGTTTCTATAGTATTCCAATCTAAATCTTAAATTACAATAAATATTCAACTATCTTTTTATCAGCTAACAATAAACACAAATCCGTTCGTATCTAAGAAATAAATCTTTCATAATCTTAATAGCATCTGCGATACGAATTTGTACCAATTATTTCAGAAATAGTATTCAATAAAGCGAGTTATCAAGCTATAATTGGAGTGTAGCAAGTCGTGTAAATTGAAAATTTAACTTAACTAGATGTGACATAATACCGTGTAAAATTAAGTTTATCTTAACATTAAGTCACATTATATCACTTAATCTATGTCTTAGATGTAACTACTACATCATTGCAATTAAATTTGTAACATAAGTAGAAGAGTTAGCAACACCACTTATAACTATGTATTCGCGAGTAGTTGCTTTTATTTTATCTCATATATATCCTCTGTTCTGGTAGATTTGTATCAGTTGTCAAACGGAGCGCGCCTGGTGAACATATAGGCTGTACAACTTGTTTGTACTTAGGATTATATTTCTCTGTTTCAGTCTAAAGTGCATATTATTATTGTCTTTTACGTCATGCTGTAGGATCAAAAACTACCCCCACAAGCCAGCAAGTTTACACTAAAAATTCTAGGTGTATAATCATCCTGACATCATCTTAATTTCATTGCGAGTTATGTGCTGTTCGATAAAAATCAAGTAGGTAGTAGTATTAAAATTCACTGACAGTTTGATTGCATTATTAAATACTAGCATTTACCCGCGACTCCGTCCGCTAAAATCTTCTGAATCGGAATGTTCAGAGTGAATCGAAAGATACTCCCGCATACACTCACTTTTCGGAGATAAAAAGAAGAACCCCAGATTATAAAGCATGTGTATACAATTTTTTTTTTAAATGCGTTGGCCTGTTTTATGATAAAAACTACCTTCTATCTTTCAGTAGCTTTGTTTTTTTTTTTCGGGATAAAAAGTAGCCTGTTTATACATGTTATCAAATATCTAAACATACAGTACATAGTTCAATACATAGTTTCAAAATTATAGTAGGATCTATTTCAATTTGGTAAATAAATGTGTAGTCCAAATTCTTGAAACAATTGACGAGTATAGTATAGTATAGTATAGTAAATGAATGCGAAATTTTAATTCAAATATAAGCAAAACTGAAATGGAAAAAAAATAATGTCCGATTTAGTAAGGATACCCTCAGATAGTTCATAATATCGCGCATAGTAGATAAAAGGTTAGATATAGGAGGTGTGTCCGACGGGCGGAGTCGAATCGAACATAAAGTTCGAAGGCAACAAATAAACAATATTCGATGCTTGCATCTGGCATAGTAGAAATAAATAATGAAGCAACCGAACATAAACCATTTGTGAAGCAATGTTTGTTTTTAAGCCTTTAAGCAACGTAAACACATCCTCTCTTATACAGAATTCAATAGCATTATTTCCTGAGGCATAAAGCAATGTGATGAAAAGGATAATGATAGAGAAAATAATTTATAACCCTCAGCTCATCTATTCTGAAAGATCTTTTATCACTGAAGTGATAACGATAAAGGACAATCTAATATAGATATATAAATAATTTGACAAATAACAAGTACTTTCTCTGCGAACAGTAAAAATTATTTTAAATACAGTAAAGTTTAACAATACTTAACAAAACAAACAAACTTAAAAGCATATTCATATTCAGAAGAGACACACGTTTATGATAACGGAATTTATGACAGAAAATTCAAATGCTGAATAAATTTCACATATCACCACACAATCAAAGCAAACATTACACAAAACAATACGGAAACCGGGACCAAACAGCTTACCTAAAACACATAAAGGTCCTACAAGTTGCGATCGGGAAAGAAGCTCACAAATGTCACGACTCGGCAACCTCTCAATTTCTAAAACAAAACCACATCAAACGATTATACTATCCATGGCTACCGTTACTTGCTGAACCGCTACTATTTGCTTATTGTATTGTTTATTAAACCGAATCAAAATTCAGACGTACCACGTTAAGAAAAAAGGTCTTTAAATTTTTCAGTTAGCTGCTTAACTGAAAAATAAGTCTAAACCGTAATTCCATAACTACTACTTTATCATTTTTCCTGTAATCATTACCACCATCTACCTATCTTTCTGTTTACGAGTTACAAATTAGAATAAACTATTAAATTCTTTCATTTTATTCTGCCCTCCTAAAACACATTTACTCACACTTCTCCGAGTTATGTGTGTTTAAGCAATAAAATATCACTTGCTTTAACGGTGGAGGAAAACATCGTGAAGAAACCGGCGGTCCTAAAAATTCTCCATAAAGTTCTCAAAGGTGAAGTGAAGTGAAAGAAAAGAATACCAACCCGCAGGCAGCTTTGGCCTAACACCCTCCTCACTCTGCGGAGGAGACCCGGCTCAGTGGGCTATTAACGGGTTGTCATGATTTATCGAAATGGATAAATTGCGAAGAATATACTTCATCACCAACTATACTTCCAGATAAATTTTCATCTTTCTTGAATACGATCCTTTAAGTTGACGATATATTATCCAAAAAATTCTCGCAGTACTTTACAAATAAGTAAAAGATCTCATAGTAGAGGTTCCAACCTCAGGCGCAAGAAATGCTAACTCCCATAGACATGTACGATTTAAAATTCACTAGCAAAAAATAGGTCTTCGGTGAGCAGTGAGCACATTATGCAGGCGTGCGGCACGATCGGGAACTGTTGAACATCGGGAGTTACTGCCACGTACACATTGAGATGTCAGTGATGTCACAAGTCGCAATGATATGAGCGCTACTTGAATTGAACGTTTCGGGAGATTGAGAAATGAGCTAAAGAAACTGATGTTCAAAATTCGCACAAATAAATTAAAATTTTGTAAATTGTCATTTGAATGAGAACAAGACAATGATTGCCGTAACCAATATCTTAAATCGAATGCTATTAGTGTTACCAGTTAAAGCGTATGTTTTAGCAAACATAAAGAAAGACGACAAAAACGATAACTTTTGGAATGGGTGTAAAAAATCTTCATACAGTATTTCGTGTATCGCACTCTTTAAAAAAATATATGTAATTAAAATTTTCAAGAAAGTATTAATATAAACTAGAAACTACATTGACCGTTGATTAATAATACACTGAACGAAAAACTTGATGGTGCAGACTTTATACTGTATGCAGCGATTTGGATGGGCAACACTAAATCGAATCTAAGTACAAGGATAATGCTTTTGTTAACTGTTACTTAACTTAAATGGGACCATGAAGAAAATGGGGAAAATTCCAGTAAAAAATATTATCACAATGTCCCAATTATAATGTTAGCAACACTGTTTATAAAGTAGTAGTAGTAGTAGCGGGTAGATCATTTTATATTATTTCTAGTATACCGACGTGAAGACATTATATAACCTTTAGTGCGATAGATTAGTCTCAGTCTCTCTGGTGTTTTCGTGCAGTGAACATGGAAGTTAGTGTTATAGTGTCGTGGTTAAGATTACTCTTCTCGAGGTCCACGTAAGTTTACATTATTATCTATTGTCGTTAGCGAGGTCGAGTGGTGGAGGTGAGAGTTAATATATTATGAAAGAGCCCTTTAAACCTGCTCCTGGGTCTCAAGCCCGAGGCACTCCTCGCCTCAGTCTAAATTGCATGTGTATACGTATTGCTGTACAATAATGGGTATCATATCTCTCTCATATATATAGCAATAAGTAAATTCACTTGATTTTTTTAATCGTAGATAAGGTGCAAACGAGCAGACGGTCCACCCGATGGCAAGTGGACAACATTGGCAAATCAAGAGATACCCTCTTGTTTTGTCAAGACAAGACAATAGATACCCTTTTGTTTTGTCGATGCATCGTAGAAGATAGAGTGGGGAGGGGGAATGAACGAAAATGAAGATCCGCAGCATTAATGGGATGAGAGAGGAAGAGGTAAGTCTGGCCCACATGCGGCTCGACCGGAACGCGTCTATAATGCTTGGCGATCGAATTCGCATGCTGGTGGTCGCAAGCCAGTCGGGGAACAGATCCCCGACCGACAAGAGGGTGCTGGGTTATTTGGCTCTTACGAGATGTTCTCCCAGTGGCAGAGGGGAATAGTATTCTAACCCGTCCCCTCACAGGATTTATTTATTTATGTACCAATAAATGTTACATAGAATAAAAGTATTTAAACAAAATCTTTAGGATCTCTATTAGTTTTATCTTAAAAATGTGGCGGAATGATATCTAAAATAACATCCCAATACAACATTAAATCAAACTATCTAAGTGATAAAGTGGTAATTATATAAATAAATCCATTCAGCGTAAGATTTCTAGAGACCAACTGAAAACACAGATATGCAAAACATATCCAGACACGTCATAATTTATTCAAGCAGGTGCAGCAACTATTGTGGATAATTTATTACACTAAAACTGTTCGAGTAAGTTTCGAAATCATTGTATTTGTTGAAATAATTGCAGTATGTTGTATACATACATATATAAGAGAAAATTGAGTAAGAGACTATTTACCGCTCATTAAAACACAAATTAATTTTAAACTCGACATTAAAAATCTAACGAACATTTGCTTCAATATAGAGAGTAGGTAACTTTTTTTGTACTTACCTTTTATCCATTCCGAAAGAAAAGGAAACAATACTGCAACAAAAAAATCTTCATTACGTTTTTGTAGGTTATATCATTGATAATAATCTTTACATTAATAGCCATATTAAGACTCCATATTAGTATTACAAGGATGTAGAGTTTAATAATATACCAAATACCTACTGGTTCATTTTAAATATTTACCAACGACCTGTTAGATTAGACAGTGCATTATCTACCAAAGTAAGTAAGGACTATATAAAAAAATTGAATAATTGTATATTATCATATGATAATAAAATAGTATTTAATAGAGGACCAGGAACAGTATAATACCTGTGGTTATACCTGGCAGCAAGAGGAAGCAATTTAGAACTAATCTTTATGCTAATGCCTAATACACACGAACAATGACACGAGAACTAAAACTATTATTGACATCGATAAACCTCTACACCGAGACTATTAACTACACTAACTGTCGGTTTAATATATTTGCATACATTAGTAAACTATACATATACAATGATATATAGGTGTACAAGTACATGAAGAAATAATTTTATATGTGACGCGTGGATCTATTTACTATTTCCTCCAAAAAAAAAAATACATGTTTGTGCGGAAGAGACATTGATTTTCAAAAAAATACAGTGACATAACTGTTACATCAAAATAAGTAGGTTTGCCAAAATAATAATCGACCAATTGTGTAAATTTAGCCAAAAATGCCAGTGCTTAGTTTGTCAGAATAGTTATGACATCATAATCAGAGTGCACAAATTGAACCTTAGAACAATTTAATTTTAATGATATTCACTTTATCACAGCCAGGCCAATCGTATTTGATTACTTTCAAATCTGAATTTAATAAAAATTACATTGCATCAAAATATGAAAATAATCAGCACGCTTTTATTAAATACACTTGAGTGTTTTACTGATTAGCCGGCCCGCTATCGCTTCGCTGAGGTGTATACAAACTCACTAACTCACACTTTCACACATTTATTCATTCATACTCTACCCACAATTATGAATCATATATTTCTCATCGTTAAGGCAGCGTTCGTAAGAAACGTTTTTGTTCGACCGTTTTTTCTCCGACTTACTTAACAAATCCAACTATCCCGAAAAAGTCTTTTCATTTTTCGGGTAAATATATAGCCTACGACACTCACAAATAATGTAGCTATATATTGATGAAAGAATTTTCAAAATCGTTACAGTAGATCCGGAGATTATCCCCTACACCTCACAAACTTTACCTATTTATAATATTAGTATACTTAGATTAAAGAAATAGTTCAAAGAAATAAATCAAAATGCAAGATATATTATCGATTACTAAATACTGAGCTTTACCACTTGGTCTGAGAGGAAAAGCAAGTATGACATAAATAGACAATATTTGTTGGCATCATAAAGTATTTTATAAGCGCAACGATTTATGCAAGAAACCGCAATATTTAAGAGGCAGTCCTGAGTGCGCGATCGGCTTACTATTTACGACAGTTCGCTTGTCGTATTTTTTAGCATTACTTTAATGTACAGAAGTATCAATATATTGCAAAACTATTATTCTACATATTTGAATAGTTTTTTAAACGAAAATATTGTAAGCATCGTAAGTTTATAATTTAATTAGTTAAGTAATAAACTATCGATGAACTTATTTACTTTTAGAGTATTCGTTTATACCGTAAAAGTAAATGGTTACAAACTGTTACAACTTAACTAATTTGCGGTTACTATTTGTTAGAAGGAACGTATCCAATGAATGATGGATCAAGAGAGCCAAATTTTTTTGTACCTTAAAGGTGGTTTTTTAGGCCTTGGTAATTGACTTCGAAAAAAAAATTCATGACTCTAGTTTAGAAGCGTATTCTACTCTTATACATACGAGAAATTCTATTATGTGTTGTGGTTTCTCTGAAAATTATGAAGCCTAGAGCCAATCCAGAACTTTTATTAATATATTTGTAATCTATCGTTCTTCAATTAATATTCGAAATAAATCTAATTAATCTGTAAATATAAGGTAGGTAAGGCTAGGTAATAAAAAATAAATTATTTTTGTTGACTTGTTGTTCATTGATATTTAGTTTATAATTTTACTAGTGGCCCGTCACATCTTCGCACGGGTGGATAATTTTTTTTAAAACATTTTGGTTCTCCCGCATTTCGGTGCCCCCTCTCTAGCCGCGTTGCTCGCTGCGCTGCGTGGCGCAACACACCGGCCCGTCATCGCGTATTTTTTATTTATATTAACATTTTTAACTTCATAATATATTTTGAATAGAATGTCCGATTTCAAAAAGTAATGAACAGTTAGTTATTGAAACAGTCTTGAATACGTAATAATTTATTTGGATAAGAATTAATACAAAGGTATGGATAACATGGTCTGATTTTGATAGGCATTTCTATCAACTTGTAAAATGTATAAAAGTGGTTATAGTGACATAACTACAATAGTTGGACATCTCGCGAAGTTTTTTGTAGAGATTTATAACTCTAATTTTTTCTATGTTACTCAGGTATAATGTAAAATTTTTAAAATCGGTCATCGGTTCGTTATATACAAATATTTATAATATTAGTATAGATTAGTTTATATAATTGCAATGCCTATAATTTTCTATGACTTTTAAATTGTTAAAATCATCGAAACTCAAAAGCTAACTGAGCCATAAATTAGAATAACGTAATGGAGCAATAAACCTGATATTATGATATGCGCTGGCGCGGTTGCAAATGCAATTTAATCAATCGTTAATGTATCGCTAAACAAACGGGAATAATATTGATGTGTGTTATTTATCTCTTAATGGCTTTAAATATATTCTCTTCATATAAGTATCGCTAAGTTTTTATGAGACAGAAAAGTTAAATGATCCAAACCCATCGAAAAGTTGTCACTGTCACCAGTGTATTAGACAACATAAATTGTTTGCAGAAAAATGTTACCAGTCTCAAAGAACAAGTTAAAATTTAAGTACCATATTAATATATCTCAACACGTTTTAATATTTTAGACTATGAGATATTAAAATTTTTTATGTTTATGAAACCAAGAAGGAGGAGACATTCCCAAATTTGACTCTATTTTTAAGATGGGTTAAGAATACTCATTTTCAGGAAATAATATGCAAGTCCAAAATTATATTAAATAATGTATAAAATTAAACATCATACTAAAGTATATCTGAAAATATAAAAATAAATGTATTTCTGACTTTATGAAAATGGCATTTAATTTGAAAATTTATTCGAGTAGATCATGTTGATTCTAGTCAAAGTATGATGGTAATCAATACGTTAGCTGATCATATATCTATATCATTCTCACTGAAGTACTCATATTACTTTGGGTTACAATTTAATTTCCTATATCATTAAATTTCTGTACAAAAATGGTAATGAAATAAACATATATTATGCGCATAATCAATCGTTAATATAATCGGCAAACAAACAATAATAATATTTATGTGCGTGTAATTTATTCAGTACATGGCTTTTATATATTCCCTTATCATGTGTTAATCGAGTTAACGTGGACTACCTATATTTTTAGTGTTGCCATTGAATAAACGTATATAAGTTTTGAATGAAATTCCTATAACTTGAAGAACTTACTTAAGACTATTTCGTGTAAGATATCTTATAAACTCTAGAAGGGATCATGAGACACTCACGCAAACACTTCTGTATCTATAAACTACGAGATTTAAAAAAATAAGTAATTGTCATCTCTTCTCAGCAGGTTTAACCAAAAGTCTTAAAGTGCAAGTTGTTAGTGTACTTCAGATGATATAATAAGGGACAAGACCACCAATCATATTATACGTGGTAAATAATGAATTTTTAATCTACGTTCCACATAACTATTCCATGCAATACCTTAGTACTTACATCCCATAAAACAATTTCAACCGTGGGATCGTGGCGGATCATAATTTAGCATCATAACTAATGAGATGATACAGTCCTAGCCTAGACCTAAGGACGTTGTTAGTTAACATTCTTAATAAATAAGCCTTTTTTCCTGGTTGGAATTTATGACGGCGATATTTCATATTAAATTATAACGAAAACAATTCTAATAAACAGCATAATTACTTTATAATAATTAAACGTAATTTAATCTGATTGCGTTTAAATAACAAGGAGAAAATGTAAATAATTGAATTAGGTTTGCATGCTATGTTAATGTATTTCCTTCTCATTAGTTACGTTCAAATTAAAATAAAAACAATAAGTAGTATAAATAAACTAAAAAAAGGAAACTTGTAAAAATAGAAAGCTCTTTAGCAGTATCCAGAAGTTCAAACATTTGGACTTTTTAAAAAGAATAAACTGTCCTACCAAACACGTACAAATTCAACGTTTCTATAAATCGTATATAGAAGAAGTTAATTACAAAACTCTCTTCAGAGTTTTTTCGATTTAAATTACTTAATTAGTTAGTATATAGAAAATATTCATTACTAGCGACCCATCCCGGCTTCGCACGGGTGGACATTTAACACACCGGCGCGTCGGCGTGTATTTTTTAATTTCGTAATATCTTCTGAATGGAATGTATTGAAACATTCCTGAATACGAAATAATTTATTTGGATAAGATTCAATACTAAGCTATAGATAACACGGTCTGTTTTTGATAGACACTTCTATCAAAATGTAAAAAAGTAGTTATATTGACATAACTACAATAGTTGGACATATGGTCTCGCGAACTTTTTTGTAGATATTGATACGTTCTATAATATTGTAGAACATTTTTTTGTTCTATCATCAATACTTTCCGCAGCGCATGCGATGGAAGACATTTTAGTAAGAATTTCTGAGGATCTCTAATTTTTTCCAATGGCAAAAGAATTTTTTGAAATCGGTCCAGTAGTTTTTAAGTTTATTCGTTACATACAAAAATACAAAAGAATGTTGTAACTTCTGGCGCCTTTGTCTTCATCATAAACTGCACTGAAATTCTTTAAATCTTTCACAGTCGCAGCCCATACCTAGTCTATCGTAAGCAAACACCGTTACTTTATTGGCCTGTTACGAGAATATTCTATTTATTTATTTTATCCCGGCTACCGCGCACGGTCTCACGACTCAATCTAATAAATAGTGCCAGTAATACTGCAGAAGATATTCAGTAATAAGATACCCGGTGGCGAATATACGAGCATGCTGGTGTAGCACATAGAAATTATAGTTTTATACAGGACCATGTAATGTAACTAAATACCCGGAGCTAAGTCGAGGGTTCTTTATTTGCTCGAGTCGTTACATGTAATGAGAATAAAGATACAATTTATCTACATCGACTGTATAAAAACAAATAAAACAATTCTTACTACGATGTAATGTAAAAAATATGAAACTCTTGACAAATTGAGATAGCATTTGAGTTAATAGTTATTTAACACCAAGAAAACTATTGAGGATTTTAGAAATAGCTTGAGGCTCAGTCACGCAAACTATACCGTTTGCACCTGAGGCGGACAATTTCTGAGACAACAATATCTCATAATAAACAGATGTGGTCCAATAGACCTAGATTTATCTTCTTTGTAGATTTTTTAATAAATATTCCTCAAGATAACGTTGATCAAGACGACCAGGGAATTTCTTAAAACGAAAAACACTGTAGTTGATCTATTGGTAAATTTATGAAGTTAGTTTAGTGCCCAACCGAAACCGAATTTCGACATCGGTCTCAGTTTCGGCCGAAACCGGAACTACCTTGCAAGGATTATTTTTTTATATATATTCGAAATTTTTACTATTGATAATCATGACAACAGTCCCTCATTTAAGAAGGGAAGGAAATTTATTTGAGAAGGTATCATCTTCTTTTGAATATTAGCGATTTTAGTTTGGGGGTAGGTTTTAAATCGAAAATTTTGAAGCGTCAGTAGCTCAGTGGTTCGGGCATTGGATTCACGATCAACAAGTCGTCGGTTCAAATCCCGGACATTGGACTACTGGCGTGGCCCACTCCTGACACAAGCTATTTATTAGCTTACTAGGAGGGGTAAAGGGAATACTAGTAGTATGTGATCCATACTGCTAGTAATCTTTATAAAAAAAAAAAAAATTTAAAGTGTGTTAATTTTACAAAAACAAAATTAGGTAATTATCACTTGGACACCTTGATAATAAATATTAAATTAAACTTGTAACGCTGAATATTATCACCACTAATGCACTATAGTAGATGACAAGTACCCATCTAATGTTTGGTTAGGTTTAGCATAAGCGAAAAAGTTAAATTAACTAATAAATATTATACAGAGTGGATATTTGAGAGGTACTTACTGACTGTAAGAGCAGGTACCTTAACCGTTATAGTTATAGGAAAACGTTCCCAGGATATAAGAATAATAATTTTTTAAAATATTCTGAACTGCATTCACAGATTTTTGAGAAAAAACGGTCACCGAAAAAAGTGCTAAAATCCAAAAAAAAATATTTTTATGTCTATCGATCCTACTTCGTATGGGGATTAAAAGAATCTATAGGACCATTTAAGGTATGAGTACTAGAAATGTCAGAAATCGCCAAAAACATTTATCATACATTTTTTACTGAAAAACAATAAATCAACTCGTAATATTTTTATTGCTAAACAATCCTATTTTTACTGTGATTAAAAGATTCTTTAAGGACAACTGAAATTTAAATACAAAACCTATATAACGACACAAACTTAAAAATAGGTGATCTACGAAAATGAAAAAAATGGCCGAATTCAAATTAGGCACGTGGATGCGGCAAAATGTCTTCGTCGCTTGGAATTCAACGCGCTTAACATGACCTATCGCAGTGCGAGAACTCCCGAATGCAGTTTCGGTTTCGGTCGTAGTGTCGGCAGATTTACCGCCGAAATCAAAACTAAATCTAAACCCATTTTTTAGTGAAATTCGGCCTAAACCGAAGTTTCGGTCGCATACTAAGTTAGTTATAAAGTGTCATTAAACATTAAACGGTTATGATTGTTCCCTACAATACGTAGGATGAAGGAAGCTAACATAAATTAAAACTAGAGATTAAATACGCAATGCGTTAGGACAAACTGTATCTGCCACAACTTAAAAACGAACTTTCGGTCGCATACTAAGTTAGTTATAAAGTGTCATTAGGCATTAAACGGTTATGATTGTTTCCTACAATACGTAGGTTAAAGGAAGCTAACATAAATTAAAACTAGACATAATTTATTAAAATACCATCTATCTGTCCTAGTTATGTCAGGTTTGTAGAAGATAACGTTGTCCTAACGCCATCATTGGATCATAAACGCGTCGCGTTCCAACATTGTTTATGGGCAGCGCGAGACTCACGATGCAATTTCATAGGACATTTACGCGGACGATTTGTGGAGCTTAGAGCGATAACTAAGTGGTCGCTAGCAGAATCCAGTGTCGCTAACAACGTAATTCTAATTTGAACTTAGTTGTTTCAATCTTGAGGAAAATTATATAAAATATAGGTTAAATATAGAATTATACTCTTTATGCAGATGTACAGTATATCAGCTTGTAGACTAGATTATCCTCTTAGGGGTTAAACTTTAGCATTACTACTAGAATCGTGATGTAATTAATAATGATTTCTGTCATGGCGGTGTATTTATTTGGTTGGCAGAACTGATTGATTCAGTTCAATCTAAATGTCAAATGAATGCTTCCTATATCATAAGAGTGTTTCAGTTGTATCATTTTCTAAAGCAAAATATTATTCAGAATAATGTTGCCAACACCATAATTAACACTAAAGGTATTATATACCTAAAACAGATACAAAATTCGGTATCACCGTTTAGACAAACCAAATAAAAATAAAAATAAACTATTAAAAGCCAGTCAGCGGTCAGCCTATTAGATGTAAAACCAATTTTAAAGCTAATTTTCAATAATAAATAAGCTGCTATTGATAATGTAACCGCCGAAATAGATAATAAAAATAAACTGCTGATTTAATTATAATGCTTTTATTATTTTTAATAAAAGTTAGTAAAATCGGAAATATAATTTCTACCTAACAAACTAAAAAATTGAACAGGTGGCCTGGTTTAATTTGATTTTTAACTTTCAATATATTATTATTTATTATGACACTGTTCCTTACGAACGTCAATTTTAAAGTCAATGGAAGGATATTGAATCCATTTAAATAATTAACATTTCCATGTAAATTCTCAAAAGTAACTTTGTATGTAAATGTCCATCATTGAAATGCAGCTTTATTTGTGTTTTTGTCGGATTCCGTCACAACACGATGTTCTTGCCGCATTATTGTTTTAAAATATTTACGAAAAGAACTAATTTACTATAATTAATTCAAGCTTACCTGCTAGGGTTTAGTCATTCTTCGAAAGGTGGTAACAGCAATTTTATGTAACTTTTTCTATTATTTGAATATACGTAGGAATTATATAAAATACTATTCAAGTCGTGAAACATAATTTTAACAAGGAAATTAAAGTACCATTGCGCTTTTTTACTCTAGTTTTAACATGTCGTTCATCATCATCATGATAAAAAATCGTATCATCTAATTTATGGTTATTTATTTGTAAAATGATTGTAAAATATTGCAGGAAAAATTATTAAGAATTAATAGCAATTTTGATCTATTTGTCAATAATTATTTTCGAAATGATGATTTCTTAAGTTCCTAAAACAAAATGCAAAAATGATATAAACTACTTTAGAATGTACAATTGTTATTAGAAATTGAACTTGTTGTGGTTGTTGGGTAAAGACTTAATGTAACAGAAAATAAATTGAAAACACACGTTACAGTACAATAATTTGAGCAATCAAACGAAATAACAAACATGAAGAGGTTTCATATCGACGAAATCTAAACAATCCCAGCAATACATACTGTATTACCGTACAAATTCGCTGCGAGCGAAGGTATTCCTATAATTACGGTCTATCAATGCGGTACTGGTTTATTGAAAGCTCGAGGGGCGGGGGATATTAAGATGATGGTCGGCTTGTAATTTGATGGATTAAGGAACACACCCGCGGGCTTTTAACAACGTGCAATGAGTAATGACATACGTATAAGGATGTCTTGATCGCAAGAGCAAGCGCGACCATACAAATTGTGGACTGAGAACATTTTTTTACACATTGCGTTTGTTGTTTTAGCCACATATTTGTTGAAAACTGTTTGTGTAAGATTCCTTTTTTAATGATGTTTAAAGCAAATGACTACCCTTTTCCAATAGAATATAATGAAATAAATTAACATTCTACAATACAAAATATCTTCTCGAATGTATATATATCTGTCTGTATATTGTTTCATTTCTCTTTAATTAACCTTTTTATATTTTGATGGAATGATGAGCCGAAATTGGTAGCTAAGACGTCAGTTGATTTCTGATAACCTTTTTTTTTCGAAGTTTAAGAGGAATGTAATATTATACTATGTTAAGCCCCTAAAATTAAAAACACGAAATGTAGATTCTACATTGTACACAGCCTAACCGCAATAGCGAGAAATACCTTTAAATTGGAAGAAAAAAATCTTCATAAACCACGAAACCACGGATTTTAATACGGGTTTAATGAATGCAGAATGACAAACCTAAATTTAAATGCTTTGTACTTAATTCAATACTAAAATCTCTCATGTTCATCATTTTACAAGCCTTGTTTTACCCACTTTTATAGCGGTAACAACATTGTCTTTACAATAGTTCCTTGACAGGCCGACATGATAGGCCTGGTAGAGGCGTGGTGAACAGCACGTGGGAAACTGGGAACCGATGAGCAAACTCTGCAATATTTACCCACTTGCCTATTATTGCACATGTAATTTAAGATTCTTGTTTAAAATGAACTTAATAAATGAGAATGGACGCAAGATAACGTTGGTTGCAGAATTTGGGATTTATTTACATTGTGTTTATTGAATAGTGTGCATTTATAGAAGTATTGACTACAATTCTCATCCCCCTTTAAACTTGTGATCTATACAAATAAAAAAGTAATTTATCGACTGTCTGTGCGTAAAAAAACTATTATTTTTATTTTGTATGTTTGTCCGTTTAATTGAAATTAGATGTCCGAAAAAAGATATTGTCATTAAAAATATTTTAGCACAGCGAAGTAGACATAAAAGATGAAAATGAATTTCAACAAATCTTTATATACTGTTCTAATCAAAATTCCACTACAACGTTTGGCAATAAAACAATAATAACAATTAATCATAGAGATAACTGTAAAACAAACCTAAAACAGGTATATTAGAAAAGGAAAATCTAAGCACGACGGCCATCAGGAGATAAATCAGCAATGACGGTGTTGCGATTAAAATCAGTGTCGTCTGGAGACAGTCGTACAAGCAGCGACTCGTGAGAACACGAGGGAGCGGTTACCAAGCATTCCTTCACTAGCATCACTGCCTAGTGCCTAGCCTCTCCACGATCAAAATGTAAATTTACTTTCTGATCAATGTAAACAAGAATGAATCAATAAAAAAAATACAAGTACTAACTTATATACTTATTCACGTCAGCAGTGCAAGTAGTTGGATGCAACCCTGAAGATCGTGAATCTAACGCTCTAATCACTGAGTTACTGCCACTACAATCTACACTATTAGATATATATTAACTCCTAATCTATATATGTAAAACAAAATTGGGTTGGTCAAGAACTGTCGAAACAAACCGATTTTGATGTAATTTGGCACAGAGATACACTAGAGCTTGTAAATGACATCCTGAAAAAGGATGAAAATTTGGATGGGAGTTCGTCAGAAATATATTGGAATTTAAAATGTCAAATAAAACAAACTATCATGTGTATGATAAAATTCCCCGAAAGAAGCCGAGGCGGGTCGACTAGTTATGAATAGGTTCAAGTTTTATCTGCTGATATTTTTTAAAGTCGGTCAAGATAATAATTTTCTTCCTCAAGTATATTTTAAGTTTGGTTGTTGCAAAATGTGTATATTTCTAAAAACACTAACAATGACAATCAAAGCATAATTCACTTTCCCCGGCGCTTGCTCGCGCGCAATTCATTCCCACCAGCGTAAATATTCTCAAAGCGACTACAAATGTTACCAATATTGTTTTATAGAGTTGTGACGTTGTTTGAATATCACATACATATTAAAATACAAGCAAAGTATACAATTGTATACAAGAGATACAAGGCAGGGTCAGACTTGCGGACATTAAACTAGATAGAACACATGACACGCCGAACCGAATACATTAATAGAGATTTAACTATGATTATAGTAATGTAATCATATGTTTTATTTGCGAAATCGTAGGCAAAGGTTAGCAGAAAATGCATGCACTAAAAATACTAAAGAATTAACTAAGTGTACATTAGAATTAAATAAAAAATATAAGTATAAAACTAAAACGATTTTATACCAATTCCTATAATTATGGATACATCTTGGAAAAGCACCTAATATGATTACAAAAGAAATAATAACAGGTGAAACACAAGTGTATAAAAGATAATTAAAGTGTCCTTTAAATCTCACTTAAATTTGCAACTATTACATAATATAGTAAATTGAGCAGACAAATAAAAGGACTAAAACTTATTATCCTATTAACTTGTATCCAATGTAGGCGTTGAATATGTATCGTTTGGTCTGCAATTTCCTTCAACCGCCCTCTAATTATGTAGCTCATTAGCAAATTTCCCACAACATACAGAAACTAGTTAGTACGTGCGAAAGCCCGAGGTGCTGCAATGAAGAATTTTATCGCCAATGTTCAATTAATTGCAGATTACATGCGATTTTCTCTTCAGCAAGAAAGCATATACACGCTGATAATATAATGTTTTACTAGCCCTTAAATGAATTTATTTACTGTTAACAGATAGTATTAAACTTTTAATGTACCTGCACTACGGATGGAATACGAAGCTTTATCTATGGACTTATAAATGTTTTCACTACTACACACTATCATAGATTAAAATGTCTGATTTTAATTGCAAATATAAAATCTTAAAACTGTTCGCCAATAAAATGCTAACTAAACCTAAGAATATCTTAAAGATGTTTATGTCACACAAACGCTTCAACTAAGGACAAAGAGACAAGACGATCAAACGTACTAAAAATGGCGATACCCCATAAACTGCGGAACTTTCCCAAGTCTGGAAACCAATCGTCCAATCAAAGTAGCCATTAAAATCCATTAGGGGACCATAGACATTTCATCTGGCAAAGAACAATCTAGGCGAGGTTTGTCCTATGTCTCATTATTCCATTGTGCCGTATAGGTTTAGGTTTACTGCAGCCAGAAGATGAGTTTGTGCGATACCTTAATTGACGAGAGTTTGCGTTCCCGAAACCTTAGAGCTCTGTATAATAATGGCGCATAATACCTTATCGAGAGGTTGCTGTTAAAGCGAAGACTGTTGATTAAAACATAATAATTTTAATATTAACTGTAGGAATACATAATATCTCGGAGAATAGTAAAAGATTATCGAATAATCGAATCGTCATCGCCATCTATGGCGTTGGAGTAGGGTAGTAGTCACTTCCGTCGTTTTGACAGTCTCGACCCTTTATATGCCTTCGACAGACTGACTTACTTTTTTTTGACTGTAGTTTTACTCCTGCGCAGACTCTCAAGGAGTGAAGCAGTCTCTGGACAGTGTTAGTGAAGTGCTAAGTGCAATGTTGTCTTAGTGCTGGGGGTGCTGTCCGATTAAGGTCACGTAAGTACCTTACAATGTAGTCGTCACGTCTTGTGTTAGGTTATGTTTATGAGAGTTTAACAGAGAGCCTGAGCAGTAGAGGCGAATGTCAGAATCGAATAAAGGATATCCTTAAGCCTACACCTTGGTCACAAGTCCAAGACATTGCTTAGGTTTCTCTCGTAATTGTAAGAGATCATGTTTGATTATTTATCGGTTCAGCAGCAGTATCTACGTTGCGTTTACCCAATAGTCCTTTCAATATCATCACCCTTTGAGTGTTCTTCAATACCTCTCCTCCTCCTTCTTTTTCATTATTAAAATCTCAAAATATATGTAATGAGTACGGGTATGGATAGTGAAAAAACTTTGAACTTTATCCATGCTAATTGAAGCTTAATTTACTCTGCAAGTTCAGAAGAAACATTTTCTTAAAAAACTACAGGACCCCTCTCTTAAGCATACTTTTCAAATTAGTTAGAAAAAACTGCAAGTAAATGCAAGTATCTCGTATTTAAAAACACATATTTGTTGTATTACAAGTCTTTGCTTTACTTATTTTTGACATGACGAAGGGGGTATGTAACCTACATATATAAGTATAATAAGTATAAGTATTCAAAATATGGCTTAGCAAGTTAAAGATGACGGAGTATATTTAACTATTACAGACGCTTGAATTCAAAACATGATGGATTAGATTTACGCGATCCTTGATCAAGGATGATTTTATTTTCCGCAGAATAAAATAAGACATTTTGCACAAGAAAATCATCACCTTAAGAGTACCTATTGGAAACACGTTAATGTCGGCGGGCGCACACGGCACAATACTTTAATTAAATCGTCGTAGTACCGGGCCGTGCATCTAGCTAACGGGCACGAGTGTACGGGACACGATGGATTGTTCGCTGCTTTCCATATAAACTGCTGACCGTATCTCGCCTTCGGTAATTGAGCTTTGAAACGATACAAATATTTGTACCCTACTGTGGACCTCCGTGGAAATACATCAGTGGATAAATGTTCTATGAGAAACTGTTGCATGTTAAAGGACTTATTTGCTAGCATTCTCCTAAAGATACAAATTAATTCAAACAGTAAAAGCAAATACAAAGTTTTATATTGTTTAACACAATCAAAATGATCTCAATTCTGGTGGTTCTCAATTCATTATTCATATAAGTACACAATCCTAAATTGTAATCGGTAATCTTCTTATATATAAAAATGAATCGCTATTTCCCCTGGTCACGGCATCACTTGACAGACTCAATCCTATCGGATAGAAAGTTATTCATTCTCTACCTGAAAAAAGATAAAATGAACTACCTGCAAATACTAATTTATAAACGTCGTAGCTAACACAAATAACAACACGAAAAAGTAGTAAATACCAAAAAGTATGATGTAGGTTAATTTTTTTTTATATTTGGCGTTTGCTAATACTTTATTAAAAGGCAAAAGATTTATGTTATTTGATATTTGAATGTTACTTGTAACAGTTTTACGGCGCCAGGTATTCTTTTATGATGCGCCTATTCTAAACATCAACAAGCTGTTGATGATTGTTGAGTGGATGAGAGCCAAAAAATATTTTCTGCGAATTTTAGTATATTTTGTACTTAAAGGTGAGTGCATTTTATTAAAGTTACGCTTTGATATTTCCAACGTAGATCGAAGATTCATACTCATAATATAAATACGAAATTTTGTTTTCTGGTTAATCCTTCTTTAACGTTTTTACAGAACAACAGATTGACGTGATTCCAAAATTAACATAGGTTAAGTTTTGTCTGGATAATTATGAATTATTTCAACACAGCCAATTATGAAAAAATATGCTTTTGCCAACCTTAATTAAGCCCTTCAGGTGAAAAACAAAATTTATTAGAATACTATGCTATCTCTCTCCCTTTGTGTGTGCCTCTACTCTCTAATGGTATTTTTTAGGATCGTCATATAAAATTTACGACACGAAATTAGATTCTATTTTTACTGTTTTATTGTTACAGTTGAATGTTAATATAGGTTGTTGTAAAGTTATCCTCGTTTAAAACGCGGAGCACTATTAATATATGACAGCGTAGTGTTACTACATTACTAGTGAACATAAGACATTAACTATGTTCTAATATCCTCGTAGTTATCACTTATCTCCCAACAGTCAACTAACAATAGTGTACAGCACAGTAGAACAAGGAAGCTGCGCACTTTACATTCTTCTCACTTATCTTTAGACCCTTTAATTGGCAACTTTTACCGTCAAACGGCAGATTAACTAACGGTGAAAGAGCAGCGAATTAATTAGACTTACCTATTTAAGTTTATTAGTCTAGACTCTAGACGCTTTAATAGATGAAGTGTTGAAGATACAAAATGTGTTTAATTAAAGATTACGAAGTACCGCCCGAACAACCTTACTGCGGTATACAAAATTATAAATATGCAAAATTAAATTTTCTTATTTAATAATATTTACAGCAACTGTTCGCAACTTTGGTTGCTCGAACTTAACATATGTTATAGTGCTAGTAAAATTAAAATTAGAAAAAAAAATTAAAAATTGTAAAATTGTAAAAATTACAAAATAATTCTCTATATTTTAATAAATACTGTTTCAATCTCAATTAATAAAACCGCTCTAAGTCTTAAACTATTGGCGTACTTATTTTAATTTTTATGAAGAATTAAAGAAATCGCTTACTTTTATATTTTTGCATGTTAAAATGAAGGAATATAAATATTATTAGCGTAGTATTTTAGCATGTTATAGCATAAATCCGACTGCTTAGAAAGTGCTTATAGCTATGTGCATGTACTCTATGTGCTTTAAGTCTTAAACTATTGGAGATCACGTTTTAATTTTTTTTGTGAAGAATGAGTACATTTAAAGATTTAATTCAAAGTTAAAATATTTAAACAAAAAAGGGTCGAAGTTACTCAAACATCGATTTGAAATTTTCATTTCCGGTTTACTACACGTGAAAAAATTCAAATATAGAATTCGACAAAAAAATTAAAAACTTCAACCTTTTAACTATAAGAAAGGATACTTTTAATTTTTTTTACAAATTAATTGATACTGATAATAAGCATCCAAAAATTCATGAAATCATTCTAAGTCAATTTTAAAAGCTCAAAGCTCAGCAATAAAGCTTCATACGAAAAAAAAGTTGTGTGTACTCATCCACGTCACCTAGAAGTATAAGAGAGTATAAACAGAATTCACGACTTCATTTTTTTTGGTTGTCCGCTTGACGTGAAATGCCCCCTATAAGTTAAAAGTGAAATTAAAAAATTTGATATAGACTAAATGTAAACTTTCATCTAACTTCGTACAATAACTATAGAGAAGTGTATAAGCAAATAGAGAACCGAAAATCTTCCTCATATCAAGTTCTTATTTGTATCCTAGTCCTACAACAGAAACTTCTGAATTGGGTGACGGCTCATAGTGAATTGAAAGACTCATGCACTAACTCACTTGCTCAATGATCTTTCTACTAACAATCTCATTCACTCTTTCACGTGCTCTATGAAACGGTCACTTCTATACCACGGTAATTTTGTTACTTTCTGAAATATAAAGTATTGTTTATGTCTGCTATGCAGCTTACAAAGAGTCTTTATGCAATTTCACTGATAGGCAGTGTTGCCAATGGACCCATTATCTTTGTAGCTAGAGATATTGCAAAAAGTAGCTAGATTTCCAGCTACTTTTAGCCTAAAAATCATTTGAATAAAATTATAATAGAAGTGGCTAAATTTATTTTGAACATATTTAAACAAAAATAGGTACTGACGAATAAAATACATTTTATAATAATTAAAATAATGATGACATAATTGAACTAAATATTTATTCGATTTTTTTTTTGTTTATTATATTACAAAGCATCAAATTAATATGAAGCTCTATAATAATCTAATTACAATCTAGCCCAACTAAAATGACTAATGAGTAATTTTATTTTGACTTATTAAATTAATGTAATATAATAGCTAAGAATGCGTCCATTAACGCTTTCTTAGTGTCTCTAAAGGTATAGTCACACTGTTATTGTGATTAATACTACTAAATATTTATTCGATTTATTCAAACTAAACTAATTTTAGAATTGTCCAAAACATTTTATTATATCAAATATTATTTTTACAAAAAAATTAGAAATGATTGGCTTAAATTAGTCAAAAAATTAAATAATAGCTTTAAAAAAGTTCCTTGCTAGAAAAGTGGCTAAATAATCCATCATTTTTAGTTTGTTGCTCAAGGATGTAAAAAAATAGCCCGATCTATCTACAAAATGGCAAAGTTGGCAATACTGAGACCAGTCGCGTCGGACCGAATCAGCCGTTTCTGATGATTGAGTAACAAACATACAACATCTCATATTTATATTAAATTAGTAGTATTTACATTATAGTCAGTTAAGACTAGGGAATGCAATCTCGTTCTCGAGAATCTCGTTTTCGCGATATCTCGGCCTTTTTAAGCGAGATTAATCTCGGCCAAAAAGTAGGCGAGATCTCGCTAGTTTAACGAGATTGTACTATAGCATAAAAATGACGGAACACAATCACGGATTGTGTTGATTTATTGATTCGAGTATTTTTGTTATTTTTTATGCAAAAAAAAAGTTTCTTATATGATTTACGAGTGGAATAACGAACAATGTCGGCGAATATAATTAATAACGACTATTTGAGTGTGTCAGGACACTTTCTAAAAGCGGAAAATGGATTGAGTGAGATGATGGGATACGTCAAAGTTCACGACATAAACGTTTATTGAAAAAAAAACGTAAAAATCAATGTTTATTATATAAAACTGCCAATCTCGCGAGATCTCGGAATTGGCGAGATTCCGCTGTATTTGTAATTCATAAACTCGCGAGATCTCGCCTGAGCCCCAATATAGTATGTTTAGATTATACAAATAACCTGTTTCGTATTCAATCGGTCAGATATCAGAGAAACAAATTTCTTTTAAAGTTCTAACACATCTTAAGAACCTTTCCAGGCATTCGAATAAAAAAATTATATAATGTATACCAAGAAGTCAAGGTACGTATTTAAACAATAAACACAAAGTACACATTACTAAATCTTACAACAGTTCACCTTACATGCTGACATTTCAAGACGTTGCATATGCAATAGCTCTCTAATAGCTGTTATATATAAAACGATATCTCTATAGATCATATAAGCTGTTAACTGCATAATCTTACTTTTTACTAATATTATATAAGTAAAAGTTTATTTGTTTGTTACTTTATCAGGTAAAAACGGCTGAACGGATTTTAATGAAATTTAGTACACAGATACTTTATAACCTGGATTAACACATAGGCTACTTTATATCCCGGACAAAATTTTAAGCTCGCATTGAAGCCATTAAATAAGTATCAGAGATCATTACAATAGAAATGAATTGTTTATCTTTCGTAAAAAATATTTTTTTTTCATAAAAAGTATCCTACGTTACTTCTAATACCCTCAAGAATATATGTACAAAGTTTCATGATGATCGGTTAAGTAGTTTTCGCGTGAAAGTAACAAACAAACTTACATTCACATTTATAATATTAGTAGGGATAAATGTTTTTTGAGAATATTTTCCACAATCGTTAACTCGAGATTTTATAACACAAAAAATGTTACATTAACGTTCTTGTTTGAAAGATTGCGATATAATATCTATTAAGAGATTATCATTTTATTAAAAAATAATAATTTACTAAAAAACCTAGAAAAACAATACAGTTTTTTATCAATTGGTGTATTGCGAAATAATTATGCGTAGTAAAGTTATTATAAATGTTGCAAATTCACAAACAATCAACCAACCGAACCAACCAATACAAAAGTATTCTTTAAAATTTAATTGATTTCGGTTCGAACATCAAATGTTTCACAGGAATAAATTGTAAGGGAAAGCGAAATTGTTGTTTTTACTATATTATACGCATTTTTTTATATTTAACATGAGCCTTTTTTTATAAATTTTTTTTTTGACGCTGGAAATACATTTACGCATACGTTGACAGCGGGGGGTTATGTGGGGCTCAGCCCTGCGCTACCGCAACTGCAGCTGCAGGGGAATACCCACTAAAACTAGCGGTACCCTCCTCCGCCTTAGTGAGGCGCCACGGGAACGCTTTCGCAATCAACCGTGACGCCTCGGCGGTCGGCCAGATCCACGCGGGCCTGCACGCTCAGAGGGGCTCCCAGGGTACTGGGTACAGTTGCTCCCCTCCCTCTACGGCGGAGGGAGGAGGAGGGCGTAGCGTCGCCGCCTCTTCCCCGTTCGAGCTCGACGGCACGGGTCCGCAGAGGCGTCGCGTTCCCGCTTCACGGCCTCCTTTAGCGAGATAACATTATCGCAAAAGGTGACCATAGCCGACCAGCACCTCTAACTATCAAGCATGGCTTTTACCACACTCGGTAGAGAGAGGTCTCCATCTAGGACCATCGTGAGATCCAAGCGTTGGGGTCCCCACGCAGGACACTCTGGCAGAGTGTGATGCGATGTGTCTATCACCGCACCACATCCATGGCAGGCCGGCGTCGCCTCCTTCCGGGCGACCCGGTGCAGGTACTTACCGAAGCATCCGTGTCCGGTAAGCACTTGCGGTAGGTCAGCACACCGTGCTGCCTTTCAACCGAGCGATCGAGGTGCGGCCTCACCGCATTCAGCGTCGCCAGACCGGCAGCTGGGGACTCCAGCTCCTCCTCCCACCTCCGAATCAGGGCTCGTTGGACTAGAGCCCTCATCCTGACCACTTCGGCCGCATCCAGTGCCTGGCCGTTCACCCGAAGGCCCGCCCGGAAGCGATACACTTCGGCGTGCACCTCCGCCTGGAGATGCTAAGGCGGATCGCACGCCAGAAGTGTGGCCGCCGTCCACGACACTGTACGATACCCCCGTATCGCTCTCACCGAGATGACCCTCTGCGCCTTCCGCAGCAGGGCCATGTTGCGCTCAGTGAGAGCGTCCACCCACACTGGCACACCGTATAGGGCCATGCTCCGCACAGTATCGACGTATAGCCGTCCAGAATGAGGCCCAGGTACTTCATCTGTACGATTCCCCTTCGGCATATAGGCCTCAGGAGCCAATCAAACCCGATGTTCCACAGGATCAGACCCAGAACCGATCCCTGCGGAACACCGCAGCCCACCCGGTGTCGGACCATCCGCCTATTGCCCCCCTCCCAGAGGACGTCCCTCTCAACGAGTTATGCCTCCAACAGCCTCCCGAGATAGGCCGGCACCCCATGATAGCGGAGTGCCGCCTTTAACGTCTCAAAAGGGAGGCTGTTGAAGGCGTTGGCCACGTCCAGGGAGACGGCCATCACAACGTCTCCCTCCTCCACCGCCTCCGTGGCCGTCCTCTTCAGTTTGGACAGGGCGTCCAGTATGGAATGGCCCGCCCTGAACCCGAACTGGCACGGCGCCAGGTCGGGGCCCTCGTCTTCGAGGTGTCTAACGAGACGGGCAGCGAGAATCCTCTACAGCAGCTTCCTCGTCTCGTTCAACAGGACGCTAGGCCTATATGCCGAAGGGGAATCGGGCGAACGCCCCTCCTTCGTTACAATATGACAATAAACATAGTCTACCGTCCTTCCACTGCTTCGGGAACTGTCCAGTCCTCAGACACTCGTCGAAAAGGCCTTTTTGGCCCTCAATTTGTCGAGGGCCGCCTCTAGTTCCCGCTCGGTGACGGGGGAGAAACCCACCTCCTCCCTGGGTCCAAGTGGAGAGGCCATCCGTGGCGACTCATGGGGCGCAGAGTGCGGGAAAAGTTGCCCAACGAGCCTCAAGAGGGGTCCTGGTGACATTGACTCCGTGACCACAAGTTCCGCACCCACGGCGCCCCGTTGGTGCGGAACTTGTTCCGTACCGCTCTGTACGGGCGCCCCCACGGGTCTCTGTCCAGTCCCACCAGGAGCTCCTCGCTCCTCCGAGCCAGCGCCTATGCCTGGCTAATGGTGAGCTGCAGGGCCTTCCTCGCCTCCTTTTAGGCATCTTGCACCGGGTCGGGGTGGTTGCGCCTCCGACACCAGGTGTAGTCCCACCGCGCCCTGATGCACGTCGCCTGAAGTTCCTTGTTGAACTGGCCTAAGGCCCAACGCGGGAGCTTGCTGGGGACCCTCTGGTGTTCCGCTGGCCCTGAGCAGGTAGAGACCTCGAACCGGATGTAAACATGGTCCGATAGGGTCTCCACCTCCTCCTCTAATCTCCAGCCCTGTACCCTGCGCACGACGTCGGGGGTGGCGAACGAAAGTTCCACCACGGACCCCCCTGTTGTGTGACACCGGGGTGACCAGTCCCCCTGTTGAGGAGGGACAGGTTGGAGAGAAGCGCCCATAACTGCACGGCCTGTCCCCTCGTGTCGGTTAAGCCTAACGTAAACTAAACCTAATCTAAGGTTGTATTAACACATCTAAATACAATGTAAGGACTAACAACAAGTCCTCTATATTATTATCCTACCCTAACTATAGCCCGACACGGCCTTCATTATAACCCGGCAGGAATCTGCCAACAGATACCATCCTAAGCGGGGACTCAGGATGGTTATGCGGGGTTGGGGTCTGCTTCAGAAGGAAACAGCCCGACCCGCTAAACCTCCGGGGTGATTCACTTCACTGCTAATAGGGCGAAGTCACGGGATATTGGTTTGCTCCGCAACCTCGTCAGCAGTTATCCACGTCTGGATTGGGTTAACCATTCCACCACTGGACCTCTTTACATGGCTGGCAGAAACCCCCGTTTGTCACCCATGGTCCATATACTCACCGCTCTTACGGCGGCAGTGATGCCAAGTAAGCCCGACGCCTTCGACCGCCCCGGCGCATAGGATGAGAGTTTGTAGCTCTCTCTCTCTCTCTCTCCGACTCTTCCTTTTCCGTCATCACAGCCTCCGCGAATGCCGCGACAGCATGCCATGCATCCTCGCTACTGACCATGGATTTTACCAAGGCTGGCAGCGACAGATCATGCCCCACGACTGCTGTTAAAACGGCACGGGATTCCTCCCAAGCAGAACAGACTTCGCGCGTGTGGTATGCCGAGTCTTCTAAGTCCTCACTGCAGTGATGACAAATGGTGGTTGGCTCTCTTCGTACCACCTGACACAGATACCGCCCGAAGCAACCATGCCCAGTCAACAACTGCGTCAGTCGGAACGTGAGGGACCCGAATTTGCGATCGATCCACTCTTTTAAGATGGGTCGGATTGCAGCCACCACTTCCCGACTAGCTCCTGGGTCCCTCATTCTATCAGACCACACTTCCAGCACTTCTTCCCGTGCGCCCTCTCTCCACTGGGCTATAACCTGCTTAGGCGGGTCCTCCCCATCTTCGGTTCGCGCGAGAGCACGCTTCCGGTATACCGCCGCAAGTGCCTCAGCTTCAAGGTCCCATGGCGGCGACCCAGCGAGCACGCATGCTCCTTCGTACGACACAGTGCGATACGCCCGTGCCACCCTTATTGCCATGGTTCTCTGCGGGCGACGCAGCAGGACCGCTGTACGAGAGCTGAGGGAATCCGCCCAAATAGGTGCACCGTACAGCGCCATAGAGCGCACAATCCCAGTGTAGAGGCGTCGACATGCACTACTCGGTCCTCCCAAGTTGGGGAGAATTCTGCCCAAACATCCGGCAGTGGCTATCAGTCTCGGGACCAAGCGCCGGAAATGCTCATAGAATGACCACCGACTGTCAACGATGAGACCTAGATATTTGATCCAGGATCCCACAACGATACTCGCACCATCCACCACAATGCTACCACCTTGAGGGGGGCCGTTGCGTGGTCTATGGAACATCATAGCCTCGGATTTGTGGAGGGCCACTTCCAAGCCTAGTGCTCTTATACGGCGCACCACCTGCGCAAATCCCGCCGTGGCGAGGACCACCGCTTCGTGGTAGTTACGGCCCCGGGCAGTCACGAGGGTGTCATCCGCATAGTAAGTCACGGTGATACCTCTGAGGTTATCCCCACGCAGTACCCAGTCATAACCGATGTTCCACAGGAGAGGACCCAGGGTAACCTACTAATGTTTAGAACCCTATAACTATCGACAAAAAGGCTGAAAATTCTAACTCAAGATTCGGAAAGTAGTAGTTGGTCGCCTAGGCAGAAAATTAAGTTTAACTTTTAAAATATCTTTAAAAATATGTAAAGTCACTGTGCATATTATGTCCCTGGAATTAACAAGAACAGTTATTACTAAGAAAAACCTATAATTTAATAAAAATGTAAAGAAAATGCCAACGTCGTTCATTTTATATGCAAATGTCCACACAATAGAAGCAAACGAGCAATTACTTACACGTGGTTGTTATTATAGTTCTAGTTATTTAAAAATACTGAGCATTATGGGTTTAATAAGTGATGAATCTAGACTTACATAGTATAAAATGTAGTCGCTTCCGCTGTCTGTTCGCTTAGATCTTTTAATTTACTCAACGGAATTTAATGCGGTTTTCAGAAATACAGTGATTAAAGAGGAAGGTTTATTGTATAATACAAGCATATTATAGTACAGAAAAGTCTTAAGATATATTTTTTGTGTGTTTAAATCGCAAACGCTGGCTAAACCTTACGAGAAAGATCAAATTAATGATAAAAAAGTCCGCGATGTTATATTCATAGTTGTGCGTAGTTTATGAATGAACTAGCGGCCCATCCCGGCTTCGCGCGGGTGGGAGGGCCAATATATTTTTAAAAATATATTGGCCCTCCCGGTTGGCATTTCGGTGCCCACTCTCTTGCCGCTTTACTCGCTGCGCTGCGTCGCTATACTGGCCCGTCGCGTCGTCGTGTATTTTTTGTTTATATTGATATTTTTAATTTCATAATATCTTTTGAATGGAAAGTCCGATTTTAATAATTCAAAAAGTAATTTACAGGTATTGAAATAGTCTTGAATACGAAATAATTTATTTGGATAAGGATTAATACAAAGTTATAGAAAACATGGTCTGATTTTGATAGGCATTTTTATCAACTTTTAAAATGTAAAAAAGTAGTTATAGTGACGTAACTATAATAGTTGAACATATGGTCTCGCGGACTTTTTTGTAGATATTGATACGTTCTATAATATTGTAGAACATTTTTTTGTTCTATCATCAATACTTTTTGCAGCGCATGCGATGAAAGATATTTTATGGCTAATTTTTTGGCACCTTGGGTTGGTTTTCGTGAGATTTCCTAAGGATCTCTAATTTTTTCTTGTAATAAATATAGCCTATGTTACTCAGGGATAATGTAGCTTTCTAATGGTGAAAGAATTTTTGAAATCGGTCCAGTAGTTTTTATGTTTATTCGTTACATACAAAAATACAAAAATACAAATCTTTCCTCTTTATAATATTAGTATAGATATAGATAAATGAGTGTATGAGTGAAAAAGTGAACAGTTTAAATACACCTCAGCGAAGCGAGAGCGGGTCGGCTAGTATCTTATACTAATATTACTAATAATAAAGCTGAAAAATTTGAACGCGCTAATTTCAGGTACTACTGGTCCGATTTGAAAAATTCTTTCAGTGTTAGATAGACGACCAATAGAAGCTGAGCATCACGCGGACGAAGTCGCGCGGGTCGACTAGTGTAATATAAACTGAAAGATTTTTTAACCATTTTTGGATATTGATTATTTGTATAACGAAATTCAAAAGTTCAAAGTATTGAAATACATATTTCAGCTTAATTTCTGAAAAAAATCGTTTTTTTCCTTTCCAATAACTACAATACATCATGGTTTTTATAAAGTTTTTACAGATGGGGCTAAAAGTAGTAATGGTGATAATTTGTCAGGCGCAGCGTTTGACGATGCTGAGTCATCAGTTTGTGTCAAATTTAAAATTGACAGTAATATTTCCATCATGCATACAGAGTTGCTAGCAATATCGGAGGCTATTTCCCACATTTCCACTGTAAACCATAATGGGTTTGTTATTTTTACAGATTCTAAAAGTTCTCTTCAACATATAGCTCGAAGCACTTCTAATCCTAAAAGTACTCCCGTAGCATATACTGTAATAAGGTCCATTCTTGAATGTAAAAGTCAATCTAAAATAGTTACATTACAGTGGATTCCTTCTCATATTAATATTGATGGGAACGATATAGCTGACAGAGGAGCGAGAGAGGGTATAACTGATGGTATATTACTGTCAATTCCTCCCTATATATCGGAATGATATCGATTGTTTACAATTAGTAAAAGACTATTGTTATGTTATGTGGAAAGAGTATTTTGATAAAAGATCAAAAGAAAAGGGTATCTGGTTTAAGTCTATTCAAGCAGAACCTTTTAGAAAGCCATGGATTGATTCAATTAATATAAGTAAGAGAGAACTAATGTTTAAGGCTGCGTTCTGGTCACATCCCTTCTAACAAGTTCTTCCATCTTGTAGGGAAAAGTATCTCTCTATCATGCGGTCGAAGTCCCGCGGGTCGACTAGTAAATAATAAGTATAGAAAAATACTAAAAATGACCAAAACTGTTCCTAGCTATGAAACGTTTGATGTCTATATCAAAGAGTATATAATCACTACGTTTTAACGTCTTTTTAGAAATTAAAAATAGGTTATCAAATAATTTTAGGTGCGTTCAGAAAATTGTTTGTTTAAAAGCTGTATTGTCAGGTTCGACCTCTTTGGTCTGTTTTGATGGAATACAAGACAGTTTTGTTTCAGAAATAAAAAACTCAATTGTCCTCTTTATAGAATTTTATGCGATATTGAACACTACACTAAACTTAAAACAATACAGTTATGTACTCGTAGAGTAAATTTATATCTGCTGATATAAGCATAATAGGAATTTATGTCAATAAGGCGAGCTTCTCGGAATATCAGGGAAATAATAATGAGATAACACAAATACAAAGTAAATTGTGATAATAATGAACTCGTGTTGCAATATGTCAATATTGCATTACTGTTTATACGCTTACTGTATCGTGACTAAACGAAATTATCAAATTATTAAAAAATGTAAGTAACAGATACAAAAAATAATTATATATCCATTACACAAGTCTTATAGTCTCTTCTGTGCGTGGAATGTAAATTCTTATTGCTTGTTTTACGTCTATAAGTAAGTTATGAAATTCGTAGTTCTCCTATATTTGAAAGAAAGTCTCGTAGTGTATTGTATTGAGTGTTTGTCTATCATAGTTGTATCATAATATGGTTTTGCGTTTACTTTATCAAAAAATATCGCAATTTGAAAACTATATTTTATTTGATACTAGTTCATTTTATTTTGTTATATTGACATTTTTAATTTCGTAATATCTTTTGAAAGGAATGTCCGATTTCAATAATTCAAAAAGTAATCTACAGGTATGGAAACTGTCTTAAATACGAAATAATTTATTTGGATAAGAATTAATACAAATATATGGATAAGATGGTCTGATTTTGATAAGCATTTCTATCAACTTTTAAAATGTAAAAAAGTATTATAGTGACATAACTACAATAGTTGGACATATGGTCTCGTGAGGTTCTTTGTAGAAATTGATACGTTCTATAATATTGTATAACATGTTTTTGTTCCGTCATCAATACTTTTCGCAGCGCATGCGATGAAAATTATTTTATGGCCAATTTTTTTGCACCTTGGGTTGGTTTTAGTCAGAATTTCTGGGGATCTCTAATTTTTTCTAGTAATAAATATAGCCTATGTTACTCAAGGATAATGTAGCTTCTAACGGTAAAAGAATTTTTGAAATCGGTGTAGTAAATTTTAACTTTATTCGTTACGTATAAAAATACAAATCTTTCCTCTTTATAATATTGGTATAGATATATGTAGATATAGATAGATAGATTTTGATGGTAAATACTTTTTCTCAAATAAATTGTCTTTCATTCTGAATGGGCTAAAAGAATACAAAATTTGACATTTTACACTACGCTCAAAATTAATTTTGAATGATGCTACTATACGATATTAAGGGGGTGCTAAAACTAATTTAAAACTGTCTTTTTATGTCACCCTTCTATTCTAGTAAAAAGTAACGGATTTCACTTCAATTCTGCACTAAAATGGTTGCTGTAAGATGCTTTGATAGACAGACTGAAGAGAACTCTTTGGACTATGTATCAAAGTCCGTCGGCGCTATAAAAACCCGGATGCAATTTTAAAACAGGCTCGCGACAAGCTATAAACTTAACCCAACTATCCATCGAGTGGCTTTTTATAAAGATATTTATCCTTACTATAATTTTTTTCTGTCAATAGTAGGATAGTTAAAGGTCTCTAAGTATATGTAATTCTTGAATGCGCAGAAATCACCTTATTAGGACGTTTTTGGCGGGGAGCGCGGGGCGAGAGGAGCGCGCCTCACGTGAATGGTTATTACGCAACGGTTCTACTTCCGTGCGCCTATTTTTTGTCAAAACAGTAGATACAATGGATTAGGCTACCTATCAAGAGCATCTCGTATAAGCTCAGTAACCCAGCATCGCCTTGTTGGTAGGGGATTTGGTTGGTAGTCCCTTATCTACCATTAAAAAAAATACAAAAAAGCAACACGCTTACAAATCCCCACTACTTGTGATATAATGTGTGAGCCACAGGGAACATTTATAACTAACATTAAGACCTAAGTTTTATCCTAAAATAATAACCATTAAACTAAATTTATTACTAACAACTTTATGTAAAGTGTGAACTCCAAATAAATATTTTTAAAGTGAAAACTTCTTAAGCGGCGTTGTGCACTTTTGGGATGGGTAAAAAAATGTTAAACTTGCGAAAGGACCTGGATCGAACATTCGTAAGACGGCGCTTGCACACTTAATTGGTAGCACGATTCATAATAAACTGAATTAAATTTACACATAAATGATAGTACTTTTATACTGATAAACGGCACTCCCGGAGTGCAACTCGTTTTTTCTTCCTTGCTCTCTTGCTTTTGCTCATAACTATACTGCCGGCCATGCCAGTGTATATTGCTCTTTCTTTTTTGATGAAACTTTGGTGAGATAAGGTTCTTGGCCCAAAATAATAATAATAAACACTACATCAGTTTTAAATACTTATATGTAAAATTTAACATTTGTTACCTTCACAAATTTGTGTACATATATTCATATTAAGGTATAGCATAGCTTATCTGGTGAACAAACCTTAGATTGTAGGATATTCTGTTTTATAGTCGCTCAAGTTTAAATTTTAGTGCTAATAGCAGAGTGGTTACTACTGATGTAGTACAATAAATGCTATTTATTGTCATTGCTTTTGAATAAGGTAATTGTGCTGTTAATAAAATGCCATAAAATGTAAATGGTATTGAGATTAGTACCTAAGTAAATAAAGTAATATGAAATAATCTAAGATTTATGTAAATAAGTAATATTTATCTATACTATTATATAAAGAGGAAAGATTTGATTGTTTGTATGTTTGTTTGTTTGTTGCGAATAGGCTCGAAAAGTACTGAACCGATTTTGAAAATTCTTTCACCGATAGGAAGCTACATCCTTTCCGGGTAACATAGGCTATGTGGTGTTGCCATAAATATTCTAATTAAAAAGATATGGCCATTTAAGTGCCATAAGGTGGCCATTTTGTAAATTGAAGAGTTTCTCAGGAACTACAAATCCGATTTAAAAAAATTTTCACTGTTAGAAAACTACACTATTCGTAAATGACAAAAGTGATTTAGTGTTGCCATATACATTTTTTAATTAATAGAATATGGTCATTTTGTTGTTACTAATCCGATTTTTTAAATTCTTTCACTGATAGAAAACTACACTATTCGTGCGGGACAAAAGTGATTTAGTGTTGCCATATACATTTTTTAATTAATAGAATATGGTCATTTTGTTGTTACTAATCCAATTTTTAAAATTCTTTCACTTAGAGAAAACTACACTATTTGTGTGTGACAAAGGTGATTTAGTGTTGCCATATACACTTTTTAATTAATAGAATATGGTCATTTTGTTGTTACTAATCCAATTTTTAAAATTCTTTCACTTAGAGAAAACTACACTATTTGTGTGTGACAAAGGTGATTTAGTGTTGCCATATACACTTTTTAATTAATAGAATATGGTCATTTTGTTGTTACTAATCCGATTTTTTAAATTCTTTCACTGATAGAAAACTACACTATTCGTGCGGGACAAAAGTGATTTAGTGTTGCCATATACACTTTTTAATTAATAGAATATGGTCATTTTGTTGTTCCTAATCCAATTTTTAAAATTCTTTCACTGAGAGAAAACTACACTATTTGTGTGTGACAAAGGTGATTTAGTGTTGCCATATACATTTTTAATTAATAGAATATGGTCATTTTGTTGTTACTAATCCGATTTTTAAAATTCTTTCACTGAGAGAAAACTATACTATTCGTGAGGGACAAAGGTGATTTAGTGTTGCCATATACACTTTTCGTTCGATTATCTCTCTCGCGCTCTCTCTCTCTGTCTCTTTCTCTCTCTCCTTTACCTATTCAATTTTATTTTTGCTCTATCCTCCCTCTCTTAGCATCTGTCGCTTTACTTTTCTTTTTGTTTCTATTATTTTTCTTTTTATAACTTTTTCTTACTCTCTCTCATTTTTCAAATAATGAAAAACTACACAATTACAGAATAAAAAATTAAGGACATCAATTATAATATTGTTTTAAATACCCGGAGCGAAGCGAGGGCAGCCCTCTATAAATAAATATAATTCAAATGAAAGGAGTGATAGCCCAGTAGTTAAGACATCGGTGTCTTACTCGGGAGGTCCGGGTTCGATCCTGGGCACACACCTCTGACTTTTCTGAGCTATGTGTGATTTAAGCTATACAATATCACTTGCTTTAACGGTTAAGAAAAACCTGCACTCCTGAGAGTTCTCTAAAAACATTCTCAATGGTGTGTGAAGTCTCCCAACCCGCACTTGGCCAGTGTGGTGGACTATGGTCTAACCCCCTCCTCCTTCTGAGGAGAGACCCGGCTCAGCAGTGGGCCAATAATGGGTTGTGATGATGATAATTCATTTTAGAAAACATTTTCCTAATAGATTTCTCTCTTGTCACCTCTAATGGCACCAGAAACATGGATCGCTAACAACATGAATCGGAATGCTTAGATGGCTAATACCTAGTATGCTATATTGAAGTTCGTATCGAATTTAACGACAAACATGTGAGACAATGATTGTATATCAGTTTGTTAAAATGGATTGTAGGAGTGTCCATCCATCCATTATGTTATAGAAATTAGAACTTGGCCAAGACTTGCAATCCTGATGTATATTAAATATGATAAGCATTACTACCCAAAACTCCCTCAACCTAAAGAAGCATGTAAGAACTTGTTGGAATTTATGAGGATTTTTCTTATTATTTACTAAAGCTACCTTTACCAAATGTATGAGTATAACACTTAATTATTATTATTTACTAGCTGACCCGACGAACTATGTACCACCTAACAGTCAATGAATGCCGTGTTACAGATTAGCTAAACTGTTGACAGCCAAAATATACTTCAATCCTTTTGGAGTAATGCAAAAGGATTGAACATTACTTAACATAATTCTACAAAAATATGCCATTATCTGAATACTGTTGATATAACTTGTCGATTCAGCTATAAACAGAGACTCCAGCGACACAAATATGAACTCGGTGTGATACTACTGGAATCTTCGGATTCTTCTTACAGACTTTAAAGAAAATTAATAGCATCACTCTAACCGCAATTAATATTAATATATTATGAGATGACGCATCACAGGTTGCAAAAATCTCTAACTGTCCAATATATAAAGAAAAGACAACAAATCTGATTAAAGCTCAGGGGCTGATTTCAGATATAAAAAAAAAACTTGTCGATTTTGAACCTACAATTAAATATGTTTTTTAATTTGATAATGAGTTTACAGTATCGATGGGATGAACATTAAATGTTTGACAGTTAAGAAGCCCATCAACATTTTATATGGGAAAATGCTTTTTCTTTTATTTTATTTTTTCTTCAATTTTTTCATCAATTTTCCAATGTTTTTAATAGTTATTCTGCTATTCGAGACAGACACAAATACCAACAAATGTGAAAAATAAAGCTATGAAAATTGGTCCAGCCAGTCTCGAGTTATAAGTGTTCAAACAAACCCAACAATGTTTAATATCTGTAGATAATTTACATCCCACCAATAAATGGCTAACTATTAAATATAATAATAAAGATTTATTATAGCCATTTACAAATTCCACCATCACAATAATTTATAAACTATTCAAATTTAAAACTGGTTAGGATGTCATGAAAATCATTGAAAATTATTTTAAAGATGATTTTCATATAGGTATCTCACTTTTTTTCAAACTTTACCACTTAGAGCTTGAAATAATCATTCTGAAGAAAAGAAAGAAAGTTTGGTGATTACTTCTAATAAATAATTTCTGGCAGGTCATAAAGTTTTATCATTTTTATAATTTGTTATAAATGTAAACAAATTATATTTATATGCTATTAAAGAGTGCACTGACACCTTCAAATTAGTTTTGTTAAGGAATTAAGTATATTATACTGTAATTTTTGAGGTACCTCTATAATTACAGATTTCAGCAAGCACAAGGCTACACACTGACTGATGAGTTAATTTAACTACATTTTTCAGATAAATATGTGTATCAAATTTATGGTAGTGTGTGATGTTTTATTTTATAAATTTAAAGTATTTCTAATGCATTATTATAAAAATTCTAGCTTTTACACTTCTTCATCATATAAACTTAAACTGTGCCAAAAATTATACTCCTCTGTCCTCGAAAATTTCATGAAAAGGGGTACAAAGATTTTGTATCAAGTATTCTTATATAGATTAGATATTAAAATAATTATTAGGTTATTATTAACTTCGAAAACTATTTTTTTCAAACCACTTACCATTTATGTTGCAGTTCCCATTGGAAGAAGGAAACATAGAAAAAATTAGATACCGTTTAAGTTATATTTTGAATAAATTTAAAGCAAAAACTCATAAATTTTAAGAACTAAATAACAACAATAATATTTTGTTATACGTCACATTTGTTTTGACTTTGACATATGCAACCCCAAGAACCATTTTTTTTATTATCTTGTTTAACGGCTCTGGGTACTAGCTTTTTTGAGCCTGATCCGAGAACCAACTAATTTAGTGTTGCCACATAATACATTCGAATCTTTCATCGTATTGCATTTCTCACCCTAAAGCCTCACGGTTGTTACACAAATCACAACTATATAAGTTGTGATCCTTGGTTAGGCGGTTAATTTTATTTACCCAAAAATCGCTTAATGCATTCAAACTTGTTGCTGAAAAAACTACATATGAGGGCTCATGTACTTGAATGACAAAACTATGTGGTTTAAAACTGCGCGCAGCTGAACGTGGTGTAGAGTTACTACAAGTACTGACCAATTAATATCTAATTAACTGGTTTTCTAATTTATTAATATCAAATTAATTAGACTAGCGAAAATAATCTGTGTCAGTGCGAAAAAGTTAGGCGTTTGGAAAACAAAATATCAAATAACACCACAACTACGCTTTGCCTTAAAATATCAAAGCTTGAATTAATTCACATCTAAATATAAAGTTTTCTGAATAAAATCTAATTTCCAGAATATAATTAAACCATAAATATTTTTTTAAATGCTATAAAAATCTCGATTTTCTTTAAAATCGATGTTGTAAACATTGACTCTATCTATGAAACAAACACAATGCTTCAAACATAATTGTTTGCAAAAGTGAAACTAGAATGAGAAATAAAAATTTAAACATTATAACAGTATTTTAATAGCATGGTCGTAGCGATCGATCCTACATTTGAATTTAAAAATTTTACTTAAAAATATTTTTATATGAATACTCTTAAAACTTTTGGGGAAATTAAAAATTGGTAAAATATATAAAAGTAACCCATCTCAGAAAAAATAATATCATACAGCATTATTATAATATCAGTTTGTTATTATTATTATATTATATGAATAATTCTTATCAAAAATATCTTACAATAAAAATAATATATGTAATTAAATATATAAAATTGGGTTTTAAAATGTATTTAATAATTTAAAATGGTAGGTACAATAAAACAAAAGTATAATGTTGACTATCCTGAGACGCATGCTTGCTTTAGCATCGTGATAATTAGAATTTAAGTAACTGTAATTTAAATTAGAAGAATATTGGATTAGTGCCAAATTAAGGTCTAGGAACTCGCTCAATGCTAATAATAAAATAGTACTTTTTAAACTAATTCCAAATGAATTTTCTTACTAAAGTACCCACAGAAATATATTATTGTCTAATAGATTACACGATTACACACTCTTGTCCACCCATACCTATATGTATATACAGTAATGTTCTGTACCTTTATGAGTTTTTTTTAACATATTATGTATATTTATTTAATACACATATACTAAATGCTAAAAAATCTGAATGTATACACAAATATATCCATTATGTTTCCAATTTATGTAGATGATATTTTATTTTGTAATCTAATTTGACTCTAATCAAATCTATTATGGTTAAAAAATAAAATCATTGTCTTATGTCAGTTTTTTATTTCAGAATATTATCAAATTCACTCAATGTTTGCTGGGTCGATGATCGTTATGTTTTACTAATAAATGATTTTTAGTTGTATACGTAGCACGAAAATAACCGGCCGGGTGTCGCTGCGTGTGCGCCGCCAGTTGAGACATAAGCGCCGGTCGATCTACCCGCAACTATACCAATATAACAATACATTTTTAACGGAATCCAACTATAGTGACTGATGAGTGAAAATCTTTAGTGATATATTTATTATATTTTTTACCACGATGTGACATAGATGTGGCAGTGTTGGATGAATTCCAAGTGTTTAGTTGAGCCATTAGTAAAAGAGGATTTGCCCTTTTATGATTGGTAATTTACTACGTTTCTATTCATTAAACTTATAGTCTGGATATTACAGAAACCTTATAAATATTATTCAAAATATTTAGATTCTATAACAAGAAATAAATTTAGAAATTTGTATAATCAATTACTTGTTACCTCATTTTTTTATATTTATTGATTTACCTTTTTTATGAAACATAAAAAAAAATTCGGGACACTATTCAACATTATACTATCTTAACACATGATTTCCCATTGTAAAGAAATTTGTAAATATATATTTATAATATCTCAATACCTAAATAGAGTCTGTCTTCTATAATAGAGTCAATATAAACATCAATGTCCTATATTAACAATACATCCGAGAAATTTGAAGATTCGACCTGAATCTTGCCTATTGATAAAAACGGGAGCAATGATGGTAGTAATAATTATATCAAAACAATAACACTATCAGACTGAATGATAGACAATATGTAGATGGGATACAAAGAAATATGTTATCAATAAATGCAATTCATAAGTACACTAAATTGCACGAAAATAGTAACTACTGTAAAATTAAACAATTACAATATCAGATACACACACAGTAAAAATCACCTGTACAGAAAAGTAATTTGAGTATATGCCATCAAGCATTGTGGGTATAAAGAAAGGTGACGTCACAGTGACGTCAGGACAGCTGTCTGGTTCTGGAGTAGACATTATGCCCTGGCGTGTAGCCAAGATCATTCACTCAACAATTTCTTATGAAATGGGTACGACGTTAAATTCATTTGATTCCTATTGATACAAAGATTTTAGGAGAACGAAAGCTTTGTGAGGTCATTAGGTTATAAGTAACAGTCTGTTTTCAATTCGGTTAAAAGTAACAGTATTCTGTTTTCAGTTATGAAAGAATGACTCAGAAACGAAACAAAAGATGAACAACGGTACTAGACGGGCTCTTACTGGTTCCATACATAAAATAAGAGAATTTGAACTAGAAAAAGTAAGAATATCAATTTCGTTTAATACAATTTATAATTATAGTATTACATTGTTGTAAATTTCAAATAATTTCATGTTTTAGGTATGTTTAGTTGAGGAATTTGACATTTTACAAATAGTTGGTGAAGGATGGTTCGGAAAAATTCTTCTGGTTGAACACAGAGCTTCTGATACAGAAATTGTTTTAAAGGCTTTACCCAAGCCCTACGTGTCTATAAGAGACTTTTATAGAGAATTCCATTATGGGTTACATTTAAGCGCACATAAGAACATAGTAACCACCTTCGATGTTGCTTTTGAGACTGCTGGTTTTTATGTTTTTTGTCAGGAATATGCTCCTTTAGGTAAATATTTTCCTAATAAAGCTACAAATATTGGCTGATACAAGCATGAATAGCGCAGCGACAAACACAACATGTGTTCCTACTTTATTTATTGGAATCACGCCAAGAGACTCGTAAAATGGATATGCACATTATTTTTTTTAGTTCAGCGGATTTCTTTTATCGCTTACGAAATTATATAATGTTGATTTGTCAATATAATGTTGAGTATGTTTCAAAAATTACTTGTATTTCAGGTGATTTAACATCAAATATGCTCGATACAGGCATAGGAGAAATTCATACAAAAAGAGTGGCCAAACAATTGGCAGCTGCTTTGGAGCACCTGCATCAAAGAGATTTAGTACATCGTGATGTTAAACTAGACAATATTTTGATATTTAAGTCAGATTTTTCAAGGATAAAGCTTTGTGATTTTGGGGAAACAAGAAAAGTGCAGTCCGTTGTTAGAAGAAGGAATGAATGGCTACCATATTCCCCACCGGAAGTATTACGCCTTTCTATGGATAGTAGTTACAAGTAACAATATTTTCAATTTTGTTTTATTCTCAAATTTTCTTCTACCTTAATTACATAATTATAGATAAATATTTTATTTGTTTATTTAAATTCAATAAATAGATGTCGCTTACTTTTTAGTGAGTCGCGAGATTTTATATTTTTAGAATAAAGTCAACGCATATTTTTTCCAGGGCTCTAATAAGCCATGATGTATGGCAGTTCGGCATAGTTATATTTATTTGCCTCACGGGTTGTTTGCCCTGGCAAAAAGCAGCTTTTGATGATCCAAGATACTTAAGGTATAATATAAATATTTTGTACTTATTATATCTACCTAAATTGATAGTAATTTTCGTTTTATATTACTTTTATTCCATTATTAAAACCATTTTAGAAATTGCAGATATGACATGTTTAAAATATAATATGTTTAACATTTTTTTTAGCTACTTCAACTGGTACAACAGTGCTAACCCATTAAGAAAGCAGCCCAAACTCTGGAAAATGGTTTCATCAAAAGCACAAAAAATGTTTAAAAAATTTGTAGAACCAAAAATAGAAAAAAGAGCAACAAATTTTTCTGAATTATCTCGATATGTTGATGATAGATGGATGGCTAAAGGATATACGGACCGAATTGGTGAGTCACATAATACGTTTAATTTCATGATAATAGTAAACAATAATATTAATCAAAAATGTTTCACCTACACTATAAAAATAAATTAGAATTTACGCATATAAGTATGACATAGACGCTTTAAATATTTAAATCAAATAAATACTATAACTTTCAGCTGGCGGAGATATAGATGAACTTTGTCCTTCGATGTATAGTTTTCATAGTGATCCCAATGAAAAGAATACCTTACTTAAACATTTTAGAGATAGTGGCATAGAAACCACTGTTGATCGGCAAGCTAAGAAACAACGAATACGCGAATGGATTCAAAATAGTGTTATAGAAGAAGTTGAGGAAGAGGTTCGTATCAATGGATTTTTAATTGGTATAGCACTAATTTGTCTTTGCTCTATATAATATCTTTTATATGGACTGTGTTAACTTTCTCAATAAAAATGTATTAATGTGGAGAATTTATAACTTTTTTATAAATGTAGTATTTTTCGCAAAACGTGTATTTTATGTGCAGGAAGATGAACCTACGTATGACGACAGTGATGTAGAATTACAAGACAGATCAAGACCGCATCCAATTGATGAAAGTCATAAGGTCACTCTTCGATACGACACAGAAAAACATATTAATCCAAGAACCGGTGAAACAATTGAAGGTGTAAGCCGATCTCCAAATAAAAATCCTCTTTCTTATGATGTTCAAAATATAGAGCCTGTTGCTCCAGCCAATGTAGTGAGAAAATATGGCACAAAAGAAGAATCGTCTCATCATAGCTCTACAAAAGACAGTGCTTATGGTTCCATAGAAACCTCTAATAACTATACAATGAATAAATCAGATAATAGACACACATTACCATCAGATAAAACATCGAGTGATTCTAGATCTAGATCATTAAGTGCAATATCACTACAAAATACAACATCAGTTTCTTCGCATGTACAAAGATTTCAAAAAAGTGAAGAAGTTTTTGCAAAAGAATTAGAGAGTATGAAAGGAAGTACGTCTACAATTCATTCTGCTGGAAATTCTTCTAGATCTAATAGTATTCAAGTAACTCGTCATAGTTCGCTTGAGAGTGCAAACCCAATTGACGTAGCAGATCAAGAAAACGTTAATGTTTTAAAATCCAATCCAGTTGTTACTCAAAATGGTTTTAGTCCTGGTCCAAAACAACAGGAACCTATGATTACTCCTCAGGCCTACGTCTCTATGAAACATTCAGTTTATGAAAATGTTACAAACCGCAACGACTTGACAAAACAAAGAAAAGTCGAGAGTAATATAGAAAACAATCAGCAAACTGATAGCCCTTACACGTCTATGTTAAATATAGTTCAAGGACAAATTAAAATAAGTCCACACGCCAAAGAAACGAATAGAAATATTGTAAATGTTTCTGTGACAAGAGTCGGTAATCATAATAAACCTTAAATTTGCTCAATTATGATGATTGTATATAGCACTAAGTAAAAATACATTTTATTTTTATTCAAATATCTATTAAGCACTTTATTTTGATATTGTACAAGTATTTTTATTGGCAGTTTCACTGCTATTTGGTTTGTATGTATAACTAAATATTAAATTATCATTATATTCGTATACATAATAATAATCCATGTGAGCCTTGATGACGTCAACGAATATACATATTAATATTATAAGTGTAATTAAAGGTACAAATGTATACAAATATTTTTTAGTTGTTTGTTATAGGTATATGAATAAATTTATTTATCTCTGAATATTTTTGTTTTCACAATTACATAAATACTAATAAACACTAACGGGGTAGAAATAATTGTTAATTTTATAATAAAGACATTTCAATATAATTGATAATATATTCCCTAATCTATATCTATACTTCTATACTATTATATAAAGAGGAAAGATTTGGTTGTTTGTATGTTTGTATATTTGTATGTTTGTTTGTTTGTTGCGAATAGGCTCGAAAAGTACTGAACCGATATTGAAAATTCTTTCACCGATAGGAAGCTACGTCCTTTCCGGGTAACATAGGCTTTGTGGTGTTGCCATAAATACTCTAATTAAAAAGATATGGCCATTTAAGTGCCATAAGGTGGTAATTTTGTAAATTGAAGAGTTTTTCAGAAACTAAAAATCCGATTTAAAATTTTTTTTCACTGATAGAAAACTACGCTATTCGTGAGTGACAAAAGTGATTTAGTGTTGCCATATACATATTTTAATTAATAGAAAATGGTCATTTTGTTGTTACTAATCCGATATAAAAAATTGTTTCACTGAGAGAAAACTACACTATTCGTGAGTGACAAAGGTGATTTAGTGTTGCCATATACATATTTTAATTAATTGAATATGGCCATTTCGTTGTTACTAATCCGATTTAAAAAATTGTTTCACTAAGAGAAAACTACACTATTCGTGAGTGACAAAGGTGATTTAGTGTTGCCATATACATATTTTAATTAATAGATTATGGCTATTCTGTTGATACTAATTCGATTTAAAAAATTCTTTCACTGTTAGAAAACTACACTTTTCGTGAGTGATAAAGGTGATTTAGTGTTGCCATATACATATTTTAGTTAATCGAATATGGCTATTTTGTTGTTACTAATCCGATTTAAAAAATTGTTACACTGAGAGACGTCTATAGTATTTCAGTCTCTCAATCTCTTAAAATACTATCAATCTCTTTTCTCTCTCTTTAGTTTTTATCTTTATCTGTTCAGAATGATCAGTCTCCTTTCACTTAATTTCTTTCGATTATCTCTCTCTCTCTCTCCCCCCTCTCTTTTTCTCTCTTTCGCTCTCTCTCTCTCTCTCTCTTTTATTATCTGTTGCTTTTCTTTTTCTTTCTTTATTTTTTTTATAACTTTATCACACTCTCTCTCTTTTTTCAAATAATGAAAAACTACACAATTACATAGTGACAATTTAAGGACATCAATTATAATATTGCTTTAAATACCCGGAGCGAAGCGGGGGCAGGCAGCTAGTATATTAATAAATCTAGATTTTATAAAGCTTCTGATGAACACATCATAACATCTAAATCGATAGAGAAAATTAAAAAAATACAATTAATACTAATATATTAATTAGGTTTATACAGGATCCATTTCTCTGTATCGTCCATACCGTCTGATTACCCTGACATCACACCAGTTAATTGGCAACGGCGTGCATTGTATTGTAAATTCAAATACTATTCAATCGACCACACTTGTGATTTTCCGCTATAGAATTTTTGTGTGTAGAGGATTCAAAACAAACCACAGATTAATGATTAAGTATTTACGGACATGGCCGATTTAACTCGATTCTAAAAAATCGATTTAGCTCATTTATGAACAGCCATAGACAATAGTAAAGCAGCTTGCTGTCAAATATGACACAATAAAAATTGCAACTGTCAAGTCAAAATTATTAAATTAACTTCGCGCTCACCGGACCTGTGTGACAAAAACTAATAAATTTACAAAATCTAATCATAATTCATGTTAATTTAATGTAGAATGTAAGTTTAATATTAGTGTTGATGACATCCATGAATTTAATCATTTGATATACTAGAATATTGACAAAACATTATGCACCATAACCTTAAGAAGAGTAAATAAGCCGTTATAATATTACAAGCATAATTCAAGTCTAATTAAAAAATGCAAAAACTACAAGAAAGTGTATTTTCTATTGTCAAAACTTCAAGCCTTTCATCTGCGGTGTTTGATTTTCTGCAACCAACTGAGGAATATTCGGGTATGTTGTGACAAGTAACTTATAAATAACTTAATCGATTGCAAGGGCGTCGCCAAGGGGGAGCAGGTAGGGGCAGAGGTGCCATCCCACCAATGAAGCCAAATCGTCAGAATTCGAATAAATTCCCTCATCTTTATGAACCAATCCTAAAATCACGAAAAAAATCAGCTGTTCTATACTAAAATATCAATTACGTACTGACGACAAAAAAAGAAATAAATCCTGCAGTTCATACTTTCCCACCTTCCATTTAAGTTCAAATGTATATGAATATGATAGATTGGTTTTTAATTGATTGCACATTTGACATTTTTCAGATAAAACTCCATTGGGCGGAATCCTCCGTGATACAAAGTTTGGATGGCTTGCTCTAGGATCAAAATTCTGTGTAGTAGATTTGAGAAGTGGAATTAAAATTGCTGCTCACACTTTTGGAAATGGAATAAGGTTATAAAACTACTTGACACTCCTAAATCTACCATTTCCTCAGTCACCTATACAATTCCAATTGTAAAAATTCATGTCTAAGGTCAAAAGTAAAATGTCCCATTTTACTTAAAGTTAAATTCTTTCTAACAAAATACAAATCATCTACCCAATTTAGTTCAAAAAGAAGTTCTTACCTTCCTTTAATTAAATACATAAACAATCAAATTGAAAATCTCTGTCTTTTTGATATATATTTAGTATTTAAACCTGATGTAATTCCAATTTACAGCAGTCGCATCACAGTCACTAGTGTAGTAGAACTACCAACCCCACTCACAGATAATTCACAACAACTGGTCATTAGTTTAGAATGTGATGGTGTAACAAGTTTAATCTGCGTGTTTCACATCAATGGATCTCAAATACTCCGTTGTATACAAACTGATGTTGTGATCACAGAACTAGCAGTCTGTGATGATCTGCAAAATGGACCGCTTATGTGTTTTGATGGTTTGGTAATGGCTGGCACTTGTCGTGGTGAAGTACTTGTTTTTGATCTTAATAGGTCTATATTAATTCAAGGTAATTATTTCTTTTTTACTTATTCCATATTGGTAGAAATTTTATAGACTTGGTTAAAATGTATAATAATTTAAATAAAAATAAAATACAAATTAATATAGATTTCAAAAATTAATATATAAGTTTACATACAAACATCTAAAACTGTTAAAAATGCATTTTATACTACCAAATTGAATTGTACACAATTCATACATTATGTTCAAATATGATACTTTTTATTAGGTAGATTATAGTCACAAGTGTTTTATTATATACTCATTGAATTAGAATTTAGGTTACTCTCTAAGTAAGGCAAATGATCTTGATGTTACATTTTTTATAATACCCTCAACATCACCTTATTTTAATAAAAACACTCTGTTAAATATGGTGTGTCGAAAATTAATAGTAATGCCAAGTTGATTTTGTTCCAATATACATGTCGGTGCAAAATAAGGGAATCACTGTAAACCTAAGGTTAGGCTAACATCAACCTAACCTTACAAAAGTCGTTGCAACTACGTTATAAGGTATTCACATGACCTTAATCGGACATCACACCCAGCACTAACACAAAACTGCACTTAACACTTTCACTGACACTATCAAGAGACTACTTCACTCCTTGAGAGGCCGTGCGAGACTAAGACTACAGTCAGACTGTCGAGAGCATATAAAGATATCAATGACAATTTAATTTTTCCATAGTCCTATATTATTCTCCGACATACATATTAAATTTTTTTTCTTTTTCAGGTTTAAGAAACATATCTAAAGGTTATGAACATCTAGTCCGTGGTGAAAATAATGTTGCAAATCTCGTAGTTCTACCCTTAAAATCTAATATTATACACAAGATTGAAAGTCAAAGAAATTTAGCAGTTTTAAATGAGAATCATCTGGGTATTTTACTTAATGACGATTCTTTTGTTGATGGCCAATACATATTTCGTAACCCTGATGGCACAGTTCGTATGAAAGCGAAGCAAAATCATATAAGAGTTACTGTAGTTAAGTTTGTACCACAGTTGGGAAGTTTGGCAGTTGGTTTTAATTTTGGGGCCTTTCAAATTTGGAATCTGATAAACTTGGAGTTGGAGTTCACTTCACAAGTTAATGTGGAGTGCTTACCTGTTACACATTTTGGATTTCAGGTAATAACATAGCTGCTTGTATTATATATAGTACTTCCCTGTCGTAGAAGTTTACGTAAGCGTCCTTGTGGTGCCACCCCATAGCAGAGGTTAGTGGGTATACCTTGAAACGTCGCTCGCTTTCTGTGGATGACATCAAGGAGAGCCCCATTGCCACCTGCTCATCGGCTGGGGGTGTGCATAAAGTACATTTCCAATGTTAAAAAAAAAAGAAAAAATACTTCCATACTTATTATAAATGTGGGAGTATATATGAGGAGCTGGCAAACATAACCGGATTAGTCCGCAAAATAAAATTTTACTGGATGACTTTTCCAAAAAACTAATATTACTATATGGAGGAGATTTATTTATTTATTATAGATGGGTAGATTAGATCTATTGTGGCATGAGTAATTAATTTTTAATTTACTTTTATATCCTAGAAGTTATTCAAAAAATAAAAATGGACTTATCTGGTTTTGTTTGAAAAAGGTGAACTTATATGACAAATTCGTTTTTTATTAAGAAAAACTTGAAATAAAACAAAAGCATAGATTTGAAATATTTATTGTATTTTCTTATTAGAAAATCAGATTACAGTTTCCGTAATATCTACTTCTAGACAATCACAATCCTCAATGTCACCACTTTCCCACAGACACATTTTCATCCATTTTTAACGATCAAAATGTAACGATAACCACAAAACACGCACAATGATTGTAAACTAAATTAATAGTTACAATTGATTATTTTTTTTATTCATAGTTTGGTGTAATCTGGCAGATTAAAGCTAGTGTTTCAATGGAAAGATATTATTATTTTCTACTAAATATTTTATTTTTGGTGGACATGTCCGCTTTTGATTAAAAATGTGTTAAAGATATGAATACTACATTGGACTAGTCCGCTTCAGAATGAAAAATGGAAGAAGTTTTTATTTTTTGGTAAAAACTTGGACTTAACCAGTTTTCTTTGAAATTGCACTTTTTAAAGCATTTTTTCCCTATTTAGAGCCGGTTTTTATTGAAAATATTAATAGCGATCGATACAATGGGGGGGTCCATCATAATTTGAAAAAAGAGTGTGTACTAATTAGTGGACTTCTCCGGTTCAGATCACCAGCTCCTCATATATTGGTGGTGGTTCTGTTACATTCTAACAGTCGGAAGAATCAATATATCATACAATTTTTTTTCATATTTCAGGAGCCATGTGATGATCCGAGAGCTTTCTGTTACTTATGGGTTGTTTTTTCAGTAATAGACAGATTTGAAGAAGAAGCATTTCCTTTGGCTGTAATGTATTCTTTAACTTATCAAGGCAAGAGAGCATTGGATGATGGTAAAGGTTTATATCAGGTACGAACAATAAAAATTGTTGTTCAATTTAAATATTTCATTCAAACCTTAATAATTTACACATAAATGTTTTATAGGATTTTTCATCAGCAGCAATTCGTTTCCAAATTGAATTGAATGTAATGGAAGATGTAGAACACTTTATTGGTGGCAGGTGTATATCTTGCCATACATATTCAATTAGATCTATACTAGGAGAAGAAGGAGAAGACAGTAAGTAAACTTTTATTTTAGCCATTACATTATTGTTTCTGCAAATGGAGAAGTTTCATGATGTTGATAATTCTATATTTAACTTAATAGATTTGAAATATAGATCGAAACTAATATAACCGTAAAAAATTTTTTGAAATCCGTTAAAATATGATTGAGAAACACATTATTTAATTTACGTATTTTTGCCAAATGACCGAAACGCATCTGCTCATAGTCAACAGACTGATTTAAAAAAAAATATATTTTTTTTTTAATCATCTTGCAATCATTTGTGGGCCTCTGACGTCATATCGCCTATAGTCGCACCAGGGCGCTGGCGCTGCTTATTGATGTTTAATGTACAGCTGTTGTTGATTATTTATAAGTAGTGTAGTTTTTATTTTAGCGTAATGAAAGAAGATTTCGTAATAGGACAGTGATAATTTATCTAAAATTTATATATACACAGTAATGGATTTTTTTTCTTCCAATCCATCTTATGTTAGTGCTGTAGGCATATTTTTTAGTCTCAGACTTTATTATAAGAAACAAAACACGACACGAGCGGCGCAAATAACAGCAAATCGTATACGCGCCGCGTGTCGACTAGGTGAAATGACGTCATATGCTAGCCTGCCGCATGAAACGAACTTGTTCATTTGTAGAGATATTTTAATGATTCTTTCAATTCAAAATCATTAATTTTACTTTAATCTCACAATTAATATATTAAAAAAAAATTGGATTCTTCTCTAATAACAACTTAAATTGAATTCATACACTCCTAAATTCAAGTACACATGTGAATATGTAAATATTTCTAAAAATATGTTAATTCCTTTTAGCAATGTTGAACTTATGCCAATTAATATGGGAGTGTTGGGGAGAGAATCCAAATTCGGCAACACAACATGGAATGCTTTTGTTTGATCTTGACCAATGGTACAAAGATCAGATGCCAGGTATTTATTTATACCATAATTTATCTCTAACAATTATATTATAACAGAAAGGACGCAATTATATACATTAAATTAATATAATAGCAGAATTAATTTTCCAGAGTTTAATTTCGTTCAAGAACATTTTGAAATTCACTAAACCGATTTATTTTTAAGAATCCTATGGTTGAAACTCATTTTTAAATGTGAGTCAATCTGATGTTTAAAGATCAACATACCCTTTGACATTAATGTCTTGAAGAGTAAAGTAAGGAGAAAATGCTACTGCATTAGCAGTTATATTGAAAAAGTAATTACCTTGATATTTTTTTGTTTAAAAGTAATATATGTTTTTCAGAAACATATCCGTTGCAAAGCAACGCGTTTATGAGTACGGCACGTTGTCCAGAAGTTAATCGCGGATCGTGTTTGACACTAGACCTGCGACTGGACCCAGCTTCTGTAGCCCCTTATTCACACGCCATGCGGCTTGAAGAACACTTCTACCCTAATTCTTTGCAATATAGTAAGTGTTGTTGAATATATTTGCCACTTTATTATAAAAAAATGAATGTTGGTGCAGATAAATGTCTGTTGTCTGCTACTTTTTGATACTACCTATTAAACAGAATTTGAAGAAATTTTAAACTAGGTCACAGAACTACCATCTGAGAGTTTATATTAGAGAGATTAATCTCTTTTTGACATAATTGGTTTTTGTTGTTTCACTTAGGTCAACATTTGTTAGGTTAAATATGTTGCTGTTCATTAGAAAACGAAAATTTTTAGGACATGTTGGACTTTTTAGAATATTTATAATTACATATTTTGTCATATTAATGGTTCCTTTGATAGATTGCATCTGGCTCAATACGTCGGAAGCCTCCATTCTCCACACAGTGGGGGCACAGCGTCAACTAATTGTGGGCATCAATGCAGCCGGACCAAGCTGCTTACTCTCACCTTCCCACTTACAAGCTGTGTGCAGTTCTGCAGGGCTCACTCCACTGTACTGTGATCCTATTACTATTACACAGGTTTGTAATATATTAAGATAATGATTGAGAACTTAAACGTACACAAGCAAACAAATATTATGGGTTCTTTTTTCCACAGGACGATCAGAGGCGTTATCTTCTGTCAGTGGCTCTAGAAGGACGACTTTCACAGTTTCTGAAGCGTTGTGCTCACGACTGGGCTACCGGGACTCATAGTGGCGTTGGATGTACACTTCCCTTTTTGGTTAGTCCTTGCAAAGTTTAGTTAATATTATAAACAAAATTCGGTAAAATCGCACGATAGTTACCTTGTCTTGATTCAGCTTGTAAATAAAATTTTAATTTAAACATTCTTTTTTATTACTAGATCGACTGGAGCTGGAAGAGAGCGATTGAACTGAAGGAAAATGCCAAAGACCTAACAGCTCCTTTATTTACATCTGCCACATTACCTGATCGGTAAATTATTTACATATTATTATTAACAGCATTAAATAAACAGTAAAGATAATCAAGTTTTTTGTTATAGAAATGTAGTGCGATGTCTTGAGCACTGTGTACAACAACTAACACAGTTGACCGGCTTATTAGATGCAATTCTTACAAAATGTTGCAATCTTGTTATACCGGATGGTAAGTTTAAAATTTATTAGCTTTTAAACGTAGCTCATATTCTACATGTATTCTTAAATGGTATTTGCCCTTCAAAATTAATTTTGACTTTCAGCATTAAGTGAAATGGAGGAAAAATATAAAGGTATAGGCACAGTATCATTATATTTTCAAGTTGTACAATGGTTTGTTCGTGTTGGTCTCTTGCCTGAACGATTACATTCATATAACGCCCTGCCTTATCCTGCCCATCAATTGTACTCAACCTATAATAAACGGTAAGTATTTAATTAATGAAACTAAAACTCTTACACAAATATACATAATACAACTTAGAAATTAAATAAACCTCTATTTTGATGCAATTTTTGTATGTAGTTTTTAGTAAATAGTTATCTTAGTTACCTCCAAATATGATAAATCCTTATCCTTGTGTGTGGTCTTCATAAGTAGAATGAATCCAATGCTTGAAGATTGCTCACAAATCATATTACTATTCATGACTATGGCTATACTGAAATCTATTGTTCACACATCATTTATCGATGAACAGTGTAGCTTTTTGTTAATTAGTAGTCCCTACATCACAACATAGTGTTAGGTTTTATTAAAATTAAAATATCGATATTTAATATAATTAGAATAATTTGATCAAGTGTTATTAAATTATTTAAAGGGAGGTTTTATATATTAACTTGGCAACACAGGCCTATGACCACACCTGTCATTATACTGGGAATAGATATGGGGGTTTTTGTATTATAAAAATTATGACTTTTACGCAATAAGGTTTAGTTGCGCTCGGATGTCGTGTGACTTCAGTGTTGTGTATTTAAAGATAGTTTGCTGAATATTTAAATAATTAGTGTAATTGCTATTTTGCTGAAGAAATGTTAAATAATAGAGTCGGGAGGTCGAGGGGTGGAGGACAGTGTTTACTGGTAGTAGAAAGGCCTTTTAATCCTGCACTTGGGTCGCAAGCCCCAGGCATTGCTCGACTTCCGTCTGTGTATTATTATAGTGTTTTGAGTGTAATTGTGCAGCTAAGCTACCTTGCAGCTTATAATAGCTACATCGCTATATTTTATATTTTAATTTTCAACATCAACATAGTTTATAAATGTCTAATTCCCAAAGACTTAAATAATCACACAGCTAGAATTGTACTTCATCACCAATTTCAAACCCTTAAATCCTTTTTTTACGATGAAACGTAGCCTATATTCTTTCCCGAGCTTTAATCTATCTCTGTAGCAAATTTAATCAATATCGTTTCAATGGTTTAAGCATGAATGCATTACTGGTTATTCAAGTACATAATGTTTTTATTTTAAGCCGTGTTAAATTACATCGACTTCAAGACAAGACAGAGGAGGATAGCGCTAGCAAATCGTGCCCGTTACTGTATATTGACCAACTTATTGAACATGAATTTGGAGGGGAGAGAGTGTATCAGTAAGTAAAAAAATATAATTAATTACCAGCTTAACTATATAGTATAAAACAAAGTCGCGTCCCGCTGTCCCGTATTTGTCTGTTTGTCCCTAATAACACAAGTCAACAAAAAAAAAACTTTTTTTTGTGTCTGTTATTTAATGACTATTGTCTGAGTGTTTACATTGAAAAATAACCAAAAACTTAATTTATGAAGAAATAAGTTTGCTATTGTATGTTTTATATTGATAATTAAGTTTTAAAGTTTTTAGTGGAGAGTAAAATAATAATTGGTAATACTTTAAAACAAAATGGCGACAAGTCGCGCATTCTACTGTATTGAGTGTATGTATGTCTATTACAAACTGTAGCAACTACTTTTGTATATGACTGAGTCGCAGAATAGCATACAGACTTTACTTGTCGAAATAATATGAAATTTTCTATGAAAACGAAATTTCTATAAAAGCAAACTTTATTCAAAAAACCTATTTTACCCATTATAAGTAAGGTAAAAGAAATCAAAATTTGACATTTTGTTGCCAGACTCAAAATCCGTGTTGACCGGTGTAATAGATAGAGTGATTCATGAGGAAAGTTTATGTCTATAGTACATACATAATATAGTAGGGAAACCCTGATAGTTTTAGAGGTTTCTAATGTGATGTCGTAAACAAACACATTTTTTTGCGCTTACATTGCAAACGCTGGCTGAACCTTACGAGATAGAACAAAATAATGTACGACAGTATTGTACACCTTAAAAAGGTCTACAAAAAAATCCGAGATGGTATATGTCTATCTCTTAGGTATAACTCACAATAACTATTTTTTATCCTTTACTTTTTACGAGAAATAATTTTTTTTTACGAAGCGATTTTAAACAATACAGCTTTTATCCTTATCCAATTAGGTACCTTAAATACATTGTGCATTTTATGTAGATCAATATGGCCCTTTACAGCATGAAATTTAAATGAATGTGCGGAGCCAGGACGGTTTGACTAGTGTTTAATAATACTCAATTTTGATAATAACATTATGTTATATTTTAGAATGTGGATGAAAGCTGGGAGTGAATGTGGTGGTCTGTATCCTCCACCCTCGCTGTATGCGTTACTTCGTCTCTACTTACTTCCTGAAATCGCCGAAGAACACAAGCATTCACTTTTGCTCTACCTACTCTTGGACTATTCAATGTTGTACGATGATATGAGGTAAGTGCAAATTATATTTTATTTAGTTAAATAAATATAATATTATTCCTTCATTAACGCCTTTACAATCATAGGGATACCAGTCTCTTTTTATTATTTATGGAAAATTCTCAGAGAAATATAAATTTTTTATTATTAATTTTACCAATTATTATTACTTAGTATGATGACTTTCTAAGTAATAATATTTCCTTCTGAGGAAGAGATCAGGCCCAGCAGTGGGCCCTTATGATGAAATTAAATGATGACTTCACAACTTATCGGATCTATAGATTGATATAAAAAATTCATTTTACTTGTTGACTTCTATGAAATAAGTCTAATGAGTAATGACAAATTTGTTTAATAAATGATAGTTGTTTAGTATTTCAAGTTATAATAATAAAGAAAGTTCAACATTTTCTCGATTTGACACTTTTATACAGGAAATATAAGCCTGTAACTAACAAAGGCATTTTCTCCTAATTACTATTACAGATATGAGGCAGTAATTCGCCGATTAATGCAGTTCCCAACAATGTTTGGACTCAGCAACACTGCTATCAAAGCAACACAAGCATTCTGGCACCTTGATCATCGAGATTTTGATGTAAGAGTATTCTGATCTGGTTTTCATACTAAATGTGCTAAGTTTTTAAAAAATTATCTTTATATTTTTTTAGTTCGCCCTTGACCAACTGCAGTGCCTTACTGGGAACACATTATCAGACTGGCAACACCACGTTGTACTATCATCTCTGCTTGCCCAAAAGAAAACCCAAGCAGCTCTACAATACTTACATGTCAGGAAACCTCCACCAATACAAAAAAATAACACTGAAATCAATGACTTAGATAAGTTGGAAGATTGGCAGTCATGCTGTAACTTGTATTTGGCTAGAGGATTGGTTTTTGAAGCTTTAGATGTTATTAGAATGTGTGTTCAAAATGCTGGGTCCATTGGTGATAAGGTTCATCTTCTTAATTTCTTCTATAAAGGTCAGTAATATTTCCATTACAAATCATTCACTCACTTATTATTACTGATATTTAGATTTATAGCTAAGATTGTATTTTTTCTAGGATGTCGTAATACGGGACAGCTATCAAAAGTACTTCAAGTGACGTTGCTGCCATTTGAAGAAGAAGTTTTTATAAATTTTCTAAAGGATTGCAATGAGCCCCAAACCTCTGATATACTTATAATGTACTATTTACAACAAGCCAGGTAACATAGGTCATTTTAGTTGTTGAGTAATTTAGGTGAACACCAACCAACAGAATAAAATAGATCTCAGTCCCAACATCTTAAAGAAGTGATAAATTAGACATATAGCAATTATGTATAAAATAAAATACTCCCTCTCCCACCCCATTAATGCTACGGATCTGGTGGACTCTGGGCTCTTGCTCAGGGTCCGCTGGAACTCTAGCATTTTATATTCACTCCACCTCTCTGTCTTCGAGGATGCATGACATGGACAAATTAAGAGGGTATCCCTTCTTTTGCCAATGTCCATGGGCGATGGTGGCCACTTACCATCAGGTGGACCATCTGCTGGATTGCACCTTTATAAAGCAGAAGAGTAACAAACTCTGTTTGCTTGAACACGCTAATCTCAGGAGTTGGTCCAATTTGAAAAATTCTTTCAGTGTTAGATAGCCCATTTATCGAGGAAAGCTATAGGCTATATATCATCACGCTAAGACCAATAGAAGCGGATGTTTGCAAGGGTCGGCTAGTTGTTATATAATTGTTTACAAAATAAAACTTTTCAGATACATTGAAGCACAACAGTACAATGATAAAATGAAATCCAGAAATCGTATGGGAGACGTAACTTCTACATCTACCTCCACTCTACTACAGGGTATGGATAGAGCGAGTGGCGTGGACGCGTTAGTCAGCGTGATGTGCTCCGCTCTGCCTAATATCACTGCTACTGTGGCTAGGTGTGCACAGATCGAGTATGAACCACAAGGTATGATAGTTAAGTCTAAAATAAATCAGATGGTTTACTTTGCTACTTTTAGTGATATTACTACTTTGTTAATGATGACATGTTCCCAATATTCATGTATGGAGTAGAAACATGGACCATTAAAGCGAAGAAAATGCAACAGATAGATGCGTTCTTTGAAATGTGGTGCTGGAGGCGTATGCTAAGAATTCCATGGACATCCAAACGCACAAACTCATTTATCCTTGAAAAATTGGGGATCAGAACCCGACTTTCCTCCATATCTTTCCAACGTTTGCTCTCATATTTCGGACACATCATGCAGCGTGGGAGAGCCTTAAAAAGTTAATCGTAACTAGATGGGTAGAGCAGTTGAGGGAATCCAAAGTCGGTAAATTTTACACTATAGTGAGAATAGCCGCCGACAGAAGAACATGGAAACAAATTATCACCGCGAAACTGAAAAACTCGGAGCACGATCTTCAGAAATGAAGGAGAGAGAGAATGATGAAAGATGGAATAATAATAACTTATTTCACAAAAAATATATTTTGATTTACTATAATTACGTTATTCCTTATATTCTTCTATCATTTGATTAACTTATATTTATTTTATTATAAATATAATTTTATTTCATTATCACTACCCGTTGATGGCTCACTTTTGAGCTCAGAATAAGGAGGGGGTTAGGCTAATAGAATACCACATTGGCCAGTGTGGGTTGGCAGTCTTCACAAACCGACAAGAGAACTTTAGAGAAATCTCATAAGTGCAGGTTTCCTCAGGATGTTTTCCATTCTGTTAGTGCAAGTGACATTTTAATTGCTTAAAACAGGAATGAAATATAAGTTAATCAAATGAGAGAAATGCATGAGAAGTGAACTAATAAATTTTATTAATTCAGCAAAAAAGAAACAAAGATATTATTTGACGCCAAGTACCGAAGATGCTTTAGATATATGGTGGAATTTTGATACCATAATATATTGACATTTTAGATATAATAATCTTTTTTTGTTAACACATTTTAGATTAATACATACTGAATTAAAATTACACGGAATTGCAAATTGAGCTGACATATGATTTGTTTATTGAACATATTAAAGGATCTCGGATACACATCCCATCTTAAGAATTAAAAGTTACTATTCAAAATTTCAATTTATAGGAATTGAGAAAAAAATATTATAATACTTACTCTCTCCTATAACCCATAATTTTGTCTTTTTCTTTTCTTTATCAAAATGAATAATTGTGTAAGGTTAGTTTAATTCTAAAGGTGCGGTATGTCATATTGTATAACATTCCATGTCACCCTACTTATTCACTGTAAAAGATTCAGTATAACATAGGGAATTAAGATCTGTATAATACTGTAAAATATATTTTCTTATTTTCTAGTTATTAAGTCTAAACCAATGTCGGTCTATGTTCAAGCGAATTCGCCAAAGAAGACATTTACATATAAATCATCATTTATTCAGGTATGTAATAGTAAATACAAATTTTCTCAGCATGTGTGAATGAACACATTACGTAATTGTTTATGATTGTTAGGATACTATTGAAAACGCTAGTGAAACATGGATTCACAAGCCCAAGATGAGAAAAGGCATGAAACGAGCTCTCAATGTTGAAGAAACTCCATTCATTTGTACTCCTAAAATGAATAAAGTTAGAAGGTATGTATATATTTATTATTGATCTAATGGTCCCAAAAGATTAGTAATAGTAAAAGTTTTTACATATATAAACTTCTATTTTCCAGTTTGCTATCAGAACAAAGAGATTCCGAAGCAACACCTCCAAAGCGTCTTAAAATAGACTTTACTGGTTCTCCTCGAACACCAAAAGCTCCTTGCACAATAAAAGTCAGTGAGTCTTTAAGCAGACAGATGGCCAGTTTCCTGGATATGCCAGAAGTGGAAAGTCCACATAAAGACTACGATCGGGGTGGAGCTGAAACTCCCCAAAGTATTCTGAAGGTAAGGTGTAGGTTAATTTTACCAATACTTGAAAGTAAATACTAAATACAATAAGCCTTCTTATTAATATATATTAATAATAAATAATCTGTAGATTCTTCAGATCTCTAATAACACCCTATAGTGAGACATTTTACTTTTGATAAGCAATGTTATATACTTTTTCTAGAACCGTCGTCTAGAAAGTCGCAACCAAGAGGCTCCTTCTCCAGTAGATTCGCGATATCTTGGAGAAAGTGATGAAGAACTGGAGACAGCCAGTAATCACACACATTATAGTGATTCTAATAAGTGAGTTCCTTCGTTTTGCTACAAAGTCACCTTAAAAGTTCATTTTCTTGACCACCAGACCTTATTTATTCCTATTACCTTAGGCATCTTCGTTTCACAATACCAACACCTTCGGAAGCTGAATCAACTCCTTCTCCAGTACCTGTACCAGTTTTTGTTAAAGATATCAAGGAAGAGACTATAGAAAATGATATGGAAGATTATGGACATCGAGCGTCGCCTATGGTAATAATAATATCAAAATCACTTATAATTGTGCTTGTAATGGCCGTGCTAAAAATCGTTGTTAATCTTGTTAATTCCCACGCACCCAATAATATTAGTAGTGTAATGTATACTAATACAAAAATTGTTCTAGAGTGACTCACATGAACTCGAATCACCGCCGAAAAAATTCGCTGCTGAAGAAATAAAATCTAAGAAATTGTACAAAGACAACGTACGGGCAAGGTATATCTCATTTATTTATGTTTAGCTATAACAATATCGACTTCAAAAGTGTTTTTGTTGTTTTACTGTACTCTTTATCATCTTTTACATATGACATTATATATTTATGTCCACAGGAAATCTCTTTCAATATCAATAAACAGCAGCCTATCAGATGATCCAAACTCTTCTGTAGAAAGCATAGCAGATATTCCTATTACTTTAATAAACCCACGATACTCCGCTGAAAAATACAGACTATCCCCATCACCGAGGCCAGAAGAAAACATACAAGAGATTAAGAAAAGAGATGATGAAGAGATATATATTAAAGAGGAGGATAAAGTGGAGAGTTTTGTACCAAAGACGCCCCAAAGCAGACGAAGTATCAGATCAGCTAGTGCTAGGAGGGATGAAGGAAATAGGTATGTTACATTCGATAAATTTTGTATGTTCTGCTTACAACAACATAAAAACATATGATTAACGTAATTGATATCTAATTGTAATATAATATCATTTCACCCATGATCTCATTTCTTCATTTTTTACTTTAATTGATACAGTGACTCGATTCTTTTGGATTTTTATTTTTATTGAAAATATATAAAACTTTAGATATACACAGAGTTAAATATTATATTTTTGTTATAGAAGTCATTCTGGTACTCCCGAACGCGTAGATTCGCCAACAGTTACACCGCTTCGATCTAACAGAGCCACTAGGTAAAAGATATTTATCCTTCCTAGTTATTAATAGAAGCTTATGCAAAGAGTTGATGTTAGTAGAAATGATTGAAGATCAAGCCAACAATCTCACAAGCATTCCTAGGTTTCCCTGCATTGAGGTTGCCGTATTAGTTATCCAAAAGATTTCAGTTGAATTTTACTAAATACGCTATTATTTCTATAGGAGTAGGTCTCGAACACCAGAACTGAGCCCTCGCTCAAGCCTAGCACCTATCCAGGAGCAGCCTAAGCAAGAAGTAGAAAGCGAGCCACATGCCATAGCCACAACTCTCAGTGTGCCGAGAGTACTCAGGTATACAAATTTGCTACGCCAGCTTTGTTGCCCTGACAGTGATATAAACTGAGTCGTCGATTTTTTTAACAATTTTTTTTCGATAATAGAAGCAGGTCGCGAACACCGGAGAGGGTAGATAAAGGTTTAATGGAGTCCCCTCGACTAGAACCAATCAAAGAATTAACCTGCGTGACAGAATCGCCTCCTGCTTCACCAACTCGTCGTAGCGGAAGGTATATTACATGTTTACAAATAGAAAACTTTTTGTTTCAAATGAGTGACGTGAGTTTCTTGTAACTATAAAATATTTGTACATTACAGAAGTCGCTCACAAACTCCTGAAGTTGAAATAGCAGAGCAACCCATCGTAAGCAGTCCACGTCTTCTAAGGTATGTTTAATGGCTTTTATCTTATCTTGTTAATTTCGATAAAAATAGAGATTGATAAAGTTTTAGCAAATATCGAAAGATCTTAAACTTGGCGTGTAAACATGAAATAATGACGTTTTATTAAACTTACTAGTGACCCACACCAGGCAAACGCCGGCGAAGGGCACTAAATGTTATCACATGTATATTTTCAGAGTTTTAAGTCGTGTCTATAGCAGAAATTCAACGTCACATGTAATATTTAATTCTGTTTCTCTGTCTGTCTGTCGCGCTTTCACGCCAAAATTACTGAACCGATTTAAATAAAATTTGGTATACAAATAGTCTGAGAAAGGACGTAGGCTAAATTTTTATGCGTAAAAAGGGTCGTAAGGGTTTGAAAGGGCGCTGTATCGCTATTCCACAAGGAAGATTTTCGTACAAAAATACGCCGTATATCTAATTTCTATGATTTTATCTATAGCTATGATTTTACCTATAAATAAAACATTTATACATTGTTTAGGAGTCGATCGAAAACACCCGAAAAGCTAATGTCGCCGAAGAAAGAACCCTCGCGAAACAAAAAGTCACTTTCAAGAATCGTTCTAGAAGCTAATACATTTGCAAAGACTAAACAAACAGAAAAAATTGACACTGAAACTGTGGAGAAAAATACCCAAACCGTCATAGAATGTACTCCGATGAAGTTATCACAGGATATCCCAAGACTGATGGATGTTACCTTTTCTCCCATAGTTAATAAATCTGTACTAATTAGTTCATCGGAAAATATATCTCTAACTGACGACGTAAGTGAAATTAAACCGTTACCAGCTTTTACTACAATAAGCAATGATTACACAGAAAAATCTGTACTACACAGTTATGAAAGTAGTATTGCTGATTTAAGTATTCCAGAGACAAAAGAAATACAAAGTGAATTAAAATCATTACCAGTATACACGAATATAACTGAAGATTTTTGTAACTCAGTATTGCATAGCTTTGAAAGTAGTGTCGAAACTAGTACACAAGAACAAATGGAAATAGAAAAATTGCCACATTTCGATTTACCTGAAGCGTGTATTAGTCTTAATGAAAATGATTTCGGAAAGTCAGTTCTAAGTAGTGCAAATTCAACAAAAGAAGGTAAAATAGATTCAAGCTTAATGACGAGTGATAGTGAAGTCGAAATCAAGGATTGGAAATCTCAAGAGTCGGTAAGAGTTATGAAGGAAAAGGAGAGAATAGTTGAGATTGAGAGGGAAATAAACGAAATAGAAGGAGAAATGTCCGATGAGTGTAGAGTTGAATCTGACTCTGAAATTGTTGAAGAATCTGCTGAGAGTGGTGGAGAGGAAAATACAGATGACGAAGAGGGAAGTATAGAGGAAGAAGGTAGTTCAGAGCAAGAAGAAGAGGAAGAAGTAAGTGATTTTACTTCAAAAATTTATGTTATATTATTAAAATGAATTTTATTAACATTTTCTGTAAATTTTTAGGACTCCGATTCTGAAAGTGTAAACGAAGTCATATCCATTGATGATTCAGATGAATCAACTGACAACTTACAAATTGATGTACAACCTCTTGAACTAGAGGCACAAGAAACCACAGTACAAATTACTAATCAAGGAATTAAAAATGAAGACGTAGTGAGTAATATAATTGAACAAATTTCTGTCGAGAATAAAGTTGAAAATAGAGTAACATCTATTGAAGAGAAAAAGGGCGATACGGTTCTTTCCATGGTTGAAGATTTGATCGATCCTTTGGACCAAGCTCCGAATATGTCTATACTAACTGATGATAACTCTATTATTGAATCAGAATCCATTAATCTTAATTATTCTGACGAAAATAAACTAAAAGGAGAAAATAAGCAAGGTAGCGAAGCTATGGATACAGGTAAAGTATTAGAAAACTGTAGCTATTAAAACTGTTTAAACACTTTTTTAAATGTTCCATCTTATATTTTTCTAGAACCTGACGAAATAATCAAATCAGCAATAAAACCCTCAAGTGACAATATGGATTCAGATACAGTCGCTATGTCTGATAATATTGGAGAAACAACATTAGTTCGTAAAGAATTAGATATAGTAGATGCAGGCCTTCTTATTGATACATCTGAGGGAACAAATTTTAAGGTAGAAAATAAAACTGGAATAAGCGAAGTGACGCAGCAAGAAATTAAAGATTCAAAAAAAGACGCAATAGTACAAAGTCCCTTTAGTCAAGTAGAAGTGAATCCAATAACACATTCATTAGATTCAAAAGATGATGAAGATATGGAAACAGAACAAACTCCATTAATTGTTGAAGATATTGTAGAAACTACAGAACAAGAAACATTTGAAAACAAACAGCAAAGTGAAGAGACTAAAGAACAAGAAACATTTAGAAACAAACAACAAAGTGAAGAGACTAAAGAACAAGAAACATTTGGAAACAAACAACAAAGGAAAGAGACTAAAGAACAAGAAACATTTGTAAGCAAAGAACAAAGTGAAGAAACTAAAAAACAAGAAACATTTGGAAACAAACAACAAAGGGAAGAGACTAAAGAACGAGAAACATTTGTAAGCAAAGAACAAAGTGAAGAAACTAAAAAACAAGAAACATTTGGAAACAAACAACAAAGGGAAGAGACTAAAGAACAAGAAACATTTGAAAACAAACAACAAAATGAACAAGATGATAAAAATGAAAAACCAACTGTTTCTAGAAAACGTTCACAATCAATATCTTCTACGAAATCTTTAAACCTTAAACCAAAAACCGCATCTACACGAAAAAGGACACAGTCTAATGCCTCACTTGTTTCTGAAGATGAGCAAAATACGCCTGAACAAACAATTTCATCTACCAGAGCTAAAACACCAGTATCAGATGTTAGAATAATAATAGCTCGTAGGACATCTAAAGAAATATTTGAAAACTATGAAGAATCTCTTTCTGAAGATATTTTAACCCCTAAACGTCGTTCGTCTCGTTCAAGAAGCAAGAAAGACGATGACAATATAAGTTTAGCATCGGAGGATATTTCAACTCCTAAACGTCGTTCCACTCGCACTAGAAGCATAAAAGAAGATGACAATGTTAGTGTAGGATCTGATTCTTCAATTTCACTTTCTAAAAAGATCACGAAACCTAATAAGGATCTCGAAGATCCGTCAGAGGTTGTTGCAACTCCTAAGCGACGTTCCACTCGTACTAGAAGCAAAAAAGAAGATGACAATATAAGTGTAGCTTCTGATTCTTCTATCCCACATTCTAAAAAAATCACACAACATGATATAGATGATCATAAAGAACAATTAGAAGATATTTCAACTCCTAAGCGACGTTCCACTCGCACTAGAAGCAAAAAAGAAGATGACGATTTAAGTGTAGCATCTGAATCTCCTACTAAATCTTCTAAAAGGACACCGAGACGAACTCCAGAAATTCCTAAAGAACAAACAGGCGAAACCTCAACTCCGAGACGTCGTTCCACTCGCTCGAAGAGTAAAATAGAAGATAACAATAGTGTTGCATCTGATTCGTCTATAAAATCTGGTGTCAGCAAAGGTAATGAGGAAGGTGATACTAAAGTGAGGAAGGGAAGAAAATCTATATTGAATATTAAAACGGACTTGTCTGTCATACCTGAAGTTACAGCTGAAGAATCTAAAGAGGACAATAAAGATATTTTACTTGAATTAAGCACTCAAAGAAGGTAAGTAATATACTAATGATAACTTTTTGTAATAGAAGTAGAGACAACCTTCCCAATTTCAAATTGCTCGTCACTTGTTTTTCGTCTTCTACTTTTCAATGACCGAAAATACCCAACAATGTAATAAATTATTTTGATCCTTAGCAATTTCTTGCGTAATTACCAGTCCGTGTTGAAATAGAAGATCAGTTTCGTCATTCGTTTCCAGATTGACCCGCCACCAAAAAACGGTATTAAAATCTTGGTTAGAACCAAAACCCCAATCTCCGGGCCCGTCGCGTAGAAGCAGTGTCGCATCAGATGTACCGGCAGCAGAAGATGATGATGACGCCTCTTCTGTACACTCTCTGGATTCGCAAACCGTTGAGAGGATTAATTTGATGAATAAGAAGAATTTTGAAGGTATGAAAAGATAGGAGAAAATTTAAAATAAAGTAAGATTAAGAGACATTTAGTTGGTTAGATGTGTTTTTAAGTTTCCCACCAGATGGGTTAATTATTTCCTAAAAAAAAATTTTTAAGTAAACCTCATTCTGATATTGAAACCTCCAAAAGTCTTAATTCCTTTGTGGTCTTCACTCTCAATAAGAATACTTCCCAATTCGTTCGGATATTTACCGAATTCTTGGTTTCTCTTCAGTTTGAATTCTAAGAATTCTTTTGTTTTAAAATTACTTAGACTTTTTTAAACACGTCAATTTGTGATTCAAAATAAGCGAACGAACTTGCGATTTTGTTTGAGTTCGTTCAGTAAATAATATATAATTCTTGACTGTGCTGAGAGGAAAAACAAACCATCTACAATAAAAACCATGAATTAATAATCAATCTCAATCAGAAATCTTTGGATTATGAAAATAGATTCCAAATTTAAAATTGTGTCAAGAAAATTCAAATTATTATTAGAATATTTTAGAGTACACATTGAAAATAGATTCCAAGTTCAAATTTGTGACAAGAAATTTCAAATTATTATTCGAATATTTCCGAACATATATTGAAAATAGACTCCAAATTCAAATTTGTGACAATAAGTTCAAATTATTATTCGAATATTTCCGAACATATATTGAAAATAGACTCCAAATTCAAATTTGTGACAATAAGTTCAAATTATTATTCGAATATTTCCGAACATATATTGAAAATAGATTCCAAATTTAAAATTGTGTCAAGAAAATTCAAATTATTATTAGAATATTTTAGAGTACACATTGAAAATAGATTCCAAGTTCAAATTTGTGACAAGAAATTTCAAATTATTATTCGAATATTTCCGAACATATATTGAAAATAGACTCCAAATTCAAATTTGTGACAATAAGTTCAAATTATTATTCGAATATTTCCGAACATATATTGAAAATAGACTCCAAATTCAAATTTGTGACAATAAGTTCAAATTATTATTCGAATATTTCCGAACATATATTGAAAATAGATTCCAAATTTAAAATTGTGTCAAGAAAATTCAAATTATTATTAGAATATTTTAGAGTACACATTGAAAATAGATTCCAAGTTCAAATTTGTGACAAGAAATTTCAAATTATTATTCGAATATTTCCGAACATATATTGAAAATAGACTCCAAATTCAAATTTGTGACAATAAGTTCAAATTATTATTCGAATATTTCCGAACATATATTGAAAATAGACTCCAAATTCAAATTTGTGACAATAAGTTCAAATTATTATTCGAATATTTCCGAACATATATTGAAAATAGATTCCAAATTTAAAATTGTGTCAAGAAAATTCAAATTATTATTAGAATATTTTAGAGTACACATTGAAAATAGATTCCAAGTTCAAATTTGTGACAAGAAATTTCAAATTATTATTCGAATATTTCCGAACATATATTGAAAATAGACTCCAAATTCAAATTTGTGACAATAAGTTCAAATTATTATTCGAATATTTCCGAACATATATTGAAAATAGACTCCAAATTCAAATTTGTGACAATAAGTTCAAATTATTATTCGAATATTTCCGAACATATATTGAAAATAGACTCCAAATTCAAATTTGTGACAATAAGTTCAAATTATTATTCGAATATTTCCGAACATATATTGAAAATAGACTCCAAATTCAAATTTGTGACAATAAGTTCAAATTATTATTCGAATATTTCCGAACATATATTGAAAATAGACTCCAAATTCAAATTTGTGACAATAAGTTCAAATTATTATTCGAATATTTCCGAACATATATTGAAAATAGACTCCAAATTCAAATTTGTGACAATAAGTTCAAATTATTATTCGAATATTTCCGAACATATATTGAAAATAGACTCCAAATTCAAATTTGTGACAATAAATTCAAATTATTATTCGAATATTTTGGATTATATATTGAAAATAGATTCCAAGTTGAAAGAATCATGGCAGAATTTGTACTAAAAAATATGAGAAATTGAAATAACTTTAGAACTGCTTTTTGAGGCCTAAATAATAGGTTTAAACATACAGAATATTTTTAGGACATGGGAATCAATAAAAGTGTAAATCTTATTTCTGAACGAAACAGATTGCTATAAATGTCATTTGTCATAATATGTGTTTTACTAAACTGTCAGAGCTTAATTTTACGATAATAAATGGATTAATACGATAATTTATATTGCTGTACGATAATTTTATTTTATTATTAATATTTGTCTTTATTTCGTAAAGCTTTTATGTCCTTATTATTTATTTTTTACAAAATCAAAGATATAAAACTCAAAGATGATAAATAAAACTTGTCAATTAACAGTTTGAGTATTGACTTATTGACAGATGCAAGTGTCACTTTGACAATTGACGTTTTTATTTTTTTAAATACTAAATATGGCAAGAGAAAATGTCAGAAGTCCATTATTTTTACCTCAGAATATTTTATGTTTGCCATCTGATAAAAATATATTATTCATATTACCGGGATCCCTAGAGTATAATCTAAGCAATGGAAATAATTAATCGCTCTTCAAATTTTCCGTACAAATCAATGTATGAAACTTGCCATGATTCAAATTATTATTCGAATATTTCCGAACATACCTATATTGAAAATAGATTCCAAATTCAATTTTTTTTTCAATAAAATTCAAAATTTGAAATATTTTTATATGCACAACTTATATATAAAATTTCAATTTCAATTTTTTTTAAGATTGATTATTAGTTTCGGCTGTTAGAGTAATATAACATTTAGGCCGGGGTTAGCACATTACATTTTTGGAATTTAAAGATTTTGGGATTCAAGCAAAGCTATTGTAAGCGTTGATCGGTTTGACAAAATCTACTTCCAGTAAATAAAGAAATGTAGGAAATCAAAACTTCTTCATTGGATTCTTTAAAGGTTCTATTCTTGTAGAAAAATTTTAAAAAAAATTTCTCTTGATTTTAATGTTTTCGATAGTTAGAGATGATCATATAAAGCGACATTTTTCATTTCCAACAACAATAATATGTGATTTTTTGTTTCGATGTTTATTTAGTAGTTGCATGCCATGTTTTTTTTAGTTTTTTTGCTCCAGTATTAGTTTTAACGTTAATTACACTAATTTTTTAATTTGCATATTACTAATTTCATTTAATTTCGCTTAGCTAATAAAGGGCAAATGTCTTTTAAAGTAAAAGTGTTTAAAAATTAGACAAGTTTAGACAAGAAAATATATTTAACTAATTTTTTCCGATTTTCAAGAATTAGTACAATAATTTTTTATTATTATTTAATTAGTAATGAAAATAATATTCTTAAAACTAAAACTTAGATTTTGTATTTTAAATTATTTTAACCGAGTGAAGGTGTGTCAAAATTAGATTTAAAAAAAAAATTAAATTCTTTTTGATGTGTGACCTTTATATGTAATTATTAACTAAGCGAATGTGCTTTAGAATTAAAACTATACTTAGTGTATTGATGTATGTATGTTGATGTCCCGCTAATGTGTGCATTGCTAACACTAGGCTCCCCAGATCCGGATGAGCTAAGCAACTTCGAATCCACCCTCGCTGGTAGGCGATGTGAGTATGCTTCCCATTTATTTTAATATTATAATTTGCATGATCTTACTGGTTTAATTGTTAGAACAAATGTGCACTGATATTATAACTATAATAATCGCTATTTCGTGTATTTAATCATTTTATACATTTGTTGCTAGATGTTCCGTTCATTGCTTAAAATAAAAGGCTTAGTTGTTTAATTAAAAAAAAATAAGTGAAAATGCTGAAAATTCAAAGCAATATATTACATGTTTTAAAACGTGTTGATACTTTTTTTTATTTAAAAGACCGAGTAACCCAACACCTCCTTGGTGGAAGGGGATCTGTTCCCCGACTAACTTGCCACCACCAGAGACGCATAGGGGTCAGATCTACGCCAACCTCTCCCATCCCATTACTGCTGCAATTACAGCGAACACTGGGAGATACTCTCTAGTTTTGTCGATGTCCATGGGCGACGGTGGCCACTTTTCCATCAGGTGGACCGTCTACTAGTTTGTCCCTTATCTATCATAAAAAAAAAACTATTACTATTTCACTCTACTCTCATTTTACTACTACACTAGCACCTCGGAAAATGTTAATTCTACTAAAAAAATAATTAATCCACTTTAATTATTTTCATTTATAAAATTTAAAAAAACCAGAAGTGTAACGGTAATTTCACATTTTTGCAAATTAATTTTGATATAAACTTAGCTTTTAATTTTTATAAAATTTGAAAAAATCGCAATGCACGCTTGTTCTACATATATTTTTGACTTATTTCATTTCACTGTTCATGTAAATTTTGTTTTGTATAAAGATGTTTCATATTGTGCTGTTTTGATATGGATTACAAACTACTAGTATCCTTAACCCCTCCAAGTAAGCTAAATGCTTGTGTTAGGAGTGGGCCACGTCAGTAGTCCAATGGCGTCGTCCAATCCAACGCCTGAACCACTGACTTACTGACACTTCTGCTGTACTAGAATGGAACTAAAAAAACAAATCTTTCTGTACAATAGGCTCGTGTCCACTAATAACAAAGTTAAACATTATTAATATTTTTAGAAAATAAATTCGAAAAAATAAGCATTAAGTCACGTGACAGTGAACACCGATCAGAAAGTGCTGCGTAACGCCACGCAAAAACACCTTGTTGTCTTTGACGTTTTCATACAATAGAACAGGTTACTTCGCAGACTGTGACGTCATTCAAGACGCCATGAAAATCGGAATTGTTTTTTTTTAATAAAAAATACGTATTGTAAATATTGCTTTTTCTTTAAAATATTGTAATAAAATAGATATTAAAGTATATAATTAACCAAGTTTTCAAATTTAGTGTACTTGCCTATTATCAGTATGAAAGCTTGTTGATAGATAGATTTTATTATCCTTCAGTTGGCTACTGGAGTAGACGGACTAACTAGACGAATATAGAAACAAATACTATTATTTATACAATACATAAACAAAAAGAGTAAAGAAATGTGTGTTAAATATTATTTTTGAAACATCTCCTTTGCTAATTTTTTTATCTAAATTTAAACAGCTTTTGCCTATTTCCACCTTCCAGCTCGCATGACAAGAGCCGCTTCCGAGACTAAATCTTTAGCCAAACCCGCTAGAATCGCTAGGAGTGTTTCTGTAGACATTGGTAAACATTTTGCTTTATTAATAGATATATAATAATAAATAAATAAATTAGCCTTTATTGCTGTTTTAATTTACAAACGATGTATAATAATAGTTTAATATCATAGACGATCGGTTACATCCACAGCTTGTCCTTCGACATAGACCTCCTCTAGAGTTTTCCGTATATCTCTTTCTTTAGCTATTCTCATCCACTCTGGGCGAGCCACTTTTTTAAGGTCATCTTCCCAACGTTTAATTTGTTCTCCTCGACTTCTTTTCCTATCTCTGGGGTACCACTCTGTTACCATTTTAGTCCATTTCTTGTTTGTCTCCCTTAACATATGTCCGGTCCATTTCCATTTTAAGGTTTTACATGTATTTTTTGTGTTTTTAAATTTAGTTATATCTTTTATTTTTGTTATACCTTTTTACACCAATAACACTTCTCTCAATCCCATTTTGACATATATTTATTTTACTCATTAGTTTTTCTGTACATGCCCATGTTTGGCAACCTAGATATATCTTGAAGGACGAATAATATAATTAAAAAAATAAATTACTTCAATTCTAACACTTCTCATACTATTTATTCTACACTGGTCGTCCTAACAACACTTGAAATATCTCTTATGTCTGTAAATGAAATCTATAAATTCTATAATTTTCTGGAGAATCATTTTATTTAAATTTGCCACCAGCTGTCAAATACGATAGTTTGAATATTTTGTTATTAATTCAAACAAAATGCTGAACGGATACTTTATATCCTTGATATAATACATAGACTACATTTTATTCCGAAAATAGCGAAGATATATGGGATACAAGGAAGTTATTTACAAAAAATACAGATAATTTATTATCCTGAACTGATTTTTATTATCTATAATAAGGAGGTATCGTAGCCGGCAGCTAACTTTAGGTATGAGAATAAATAGTGGGGGAAAGTAGCACGCTCATGCCATCGGTGAGGTATCAGCCGCGCGGGATTTGAAACGCTAACGCAAACCTATACTTACATGCCGGTAGCTAGTTCTGTTCTATAAATCATGATGAAACAATATATAGTTGTGTAGATAAATAATTTTGTATAATAATACTAATTTGTGGAACGTATAGGTACAACTCCTGAAGTGCAATCCCCAGCAAGTGCAGATACAGACACCCCAACTCGAGGACGAAGGGCGTCGTTTGCTCGTGCGTGTGAAGCCCTACACACACCTAAAGGACGACGTTCGTCAGTAGACCAACGGGTATGTATTTTTGTCTGTTCGTTCCGGCTAATCTCTGAAAAGTAGTGTAGTTTTCCATCAGAGAATAAATTATTAAAATCGCACCTGTGATTCCATAGGAAACCTTCACTGTCTACGTTATCTTTTTATTTAGAATATTTATGGCAACACCACTTAGCCCATGTTACCCGGAAAGGATGTAGCTTTCTATCGGTGAAAGAATTTTCAAAAACGCTTCAGTAGTTTTTGAGCCTATTCGCAACAAACAAACAAATCTTTCCTCTTTATATAATAGTGTAGATGTAGATTAAGTAATCGAGTTCTCCTAAGAATCCTCCCCTAAGAAACCTCTATATCTGTGCGCCCTGGGAACTGTTATGTCTTAAAATGAAATATGTTTAAGTGTATAAGTTTACGCATTCTTTCAGAAAGTAGAGTCAGCGAGTCAACAAGGGTCTCCGGCGTCGGAAGCAGAGGCTCCGGCGACGCCTTCGCGCAGGCCGCGGCGCGTCTCCACCGCCTCTAGTGCCAGCCAGACTGTACCAGAGAGAAGGTGACTGTCTAAATACATACCTTTTGAAACTAACACAAGGCTACCTAACCTAACGTTGTGGTTACATTACCACGTGGCAACTACATTGTAAGTTACAGCTCTACCCAGATAATATCCACTCCTTCAGAGACCTCGCGTAAGACTAAACTGCAGTCCGACTGTCGAAAATATATAAAGAGTGTTAAAACGACGGAAGTGATTATTAGTTTACTCTAGCGCCATTGATGGCGATGACGATTCCATTATTTGATAATCGATTATTCGTTCTATTTTAAGATTTTTACTATACCCTGTATCGCTTTTCTGCATTTAATTTTAACCTCTGCTTAATTGCAATAAGGTTTAATCCAATCAATCCAGCGCCATCTATCAGAGACAATATAAAATGATTGTCAATAAACACTTGCAGTCCATTTGTTATCCCAGATATTATATTGACATTGCTTTTATTTTCAGTTTTTGCTATTCTTAATTTCATAAAAGTTTTATCGAAATCGTTTTAGAATTTTTACCATTTAAACCTTCCCTGGACTCACGAATAATTCAAAACCAAAATTAGCCAAAACGAACAGCGATTAATTTTTATGATGTACGTTCGATGTTTTCACTTTCAACAATTATCATCAAATCGAGTATGACATTCGATTTCATAATTCTGTAGAATTCTGACAGCTGTCATGTTTTGACATTTTAGATTTTAAAAACCTTTTTTTAAATGGTATTTTATCACCACAATGGTATTGTACATATATAAATGTGTTTGCGCCTTTACGAGCTGTCGGAATTGTACGGAATTATGAAACTGAATAAATATCTTATAAATAATAAGTCAATATATTTTTTTTACAGACCCCGAAAAAGTGCTGGCCAGAGGAAAGAAATGAACGAGTAACATTATTTATTTTTTTGTTTATTAATATTAGATGTCATTTAGGTTTTGCATTTACGTAATAAATTAAATCTATTAACAATTTTTGTTTTTTATTTATACACATACACAATAAGATTCTTGAGATCTGAAAATAAATTATTGAAATAAATAATTATTATTTATGGTCCATAACCTCTGAAGTAAACATTTGTATTAAGGGGTTAGGGTAGACAGACATGAAAAAATGATTTTCAGTAATTTTTTTTGTGTTTATTAATGATAATATGGCATCATAACACAATGTTTTGACTTGAAGTGACGAAAATTTGAAAAAAAAAAAAACATTTTCGTTTTTTTATAAACAATTAACTGTTGAGTTTTTCCCGAAAATCTAGGAAAAAAAGTTTTGATCAGGCACAAATTTATCTATTTATAAAACTATTTTTTCTGTCCGATTAATTTTAGATGAATCTCCAAGGACTTATGGTGGTCACCGCAAGGACCCTTCTGTTGGAACTGGGTCAACACAGACAGCTATAACTTGAAATTATAAATGTTTTTTTTTTCAAATTTTCGTGACTCCAAGTCAAAACATTGTGTAATGTCGCCATGTTATTAATTTTATAAAATAAAATGATTTAAAGGCAGAAAAAAATTACTGAAAATTCTCATTTATTCATGTCTCTACCCCAAACCCCTCAATTGCAAGTTTAAGACCAACATAGTAATGGAACGTCTAGATCTACAAGTACTAAAATTGGTACAATATTCGTGAAACATAACACAGCCCTGCATGCTAATATAAATAAATGCTTTTTAAAAACCTAATTTTAATTATACACAAAATAAATAGTAATTTAAAATTGCATACGTATTAGGGTGCTTTTTTGCGACCAAAGCCTGAAATATTGATGCTATAGAACTATTTTTGTAGAAAATTTGTCATTTATATTTTTATGTAGTTCTTGTAATTTACGAGATAAGAGACGAAAAAACAAGATTTTAATGATAATGTTAACTACCGTCCACTTTGAGTTACGATTAGGTCACAATGGAAGTGTATATGGAGGTTTTTTCTAGGTATTTCCCACAAAAATTCGATAGGAAATACCTAAATAATATGTGGAGAGACTGGTGAAGCCAACGGACACGGACGGCACACTGAGCGCCGGCGCAGCGGATCTCGTATTTAACCGCCTAGCGGGACGACCGATCATGCCATTCCTCTCACTCTAAAGTTGGTCTTCGAGCGAGACATCCGATCGTGCCGCCTCTAGGAAGATCGCGCTGCCACAGAGACATTTTTATGAATAATCAATAAATACGACAGTACAAATACCTATATAAAAAAATAAAAAATTGGGAGTAAAAGAAAAAAATAGTCGCGAAAACTATTCCCTTGGCCTAATACTGAGGTAGGGCACAGCAGGAAATGTCCTGCTCAAATATGGAGCAGCCCGACTGGGGTAGTACCTCGACCTTACAGAAGATCACAGCTAAATAACACTACTCTAAAGCAGTGTTGTGTTCCTGTTGGTGAGTAAGGTGACCAGAGCTCCTGGAGGGAATTGGGGATAGGGTCGGCAACGCGCTTGCGATGCTTCTGGTGTTGCAAACGTCTATAAGCTACGGTAATCGCTTACCATCAGGTGAGCCGTACGCTTGTTTGCCGACCTAATTACATAAAAAAAAAAGCACCCTAATACTTATGAGTTAAAACCTTCAATCACTTATAAGAACTATACACATAGTCATTATCAAAAAAAAACAACTGATAAACATCAATCAAAGAAGTGGACATTGAAAAATAAAAATGCCATCGCGCTGACAGTAATGCTGTTGAGCCTAAATCTTTAGTATAACTCCCAGGAAGATAGGGGGCATCCATAAACTACGACGATAAATATCGTAATGTAACATTTCAATTTTTTTTTAAATAATATAACCAGAAACTTAAACAATTAACAAAATGTCTTAATGTAAAAAATAATTATTTTTAGCGATTTTTTGAAGATGTTTGATTCGTTATTTATGTTATTAAAATGGACTTGAATAATTATTTCAGAATTTTAATTTAATAATTTCTAAATATTAAATCACAAAATGTGACAAGGATGAGGAAGGGGGTTAAAAATCATGACATTCGTGAGACGAAATTTATGGATGACCCCATATTCTAGTCAAGTCAAGGCTCTTTTTCATTGACAATACGAATGAAACAATCATCGCAATGAACACAGAATAGCATTAGAACATATCTATCGGTCTCTCTCTCTTGGTCTATACTACTAAAGTATAGCTACCGGCACGTAAATATAGGTTTGACCTTGAATGCGCTGAAGTCACTATTAGGTGCTACGTCACGGATGGAACGCAACACGCTCACAATGCGCAACTTTTCCCCACTATTTTTGCTCAGACCTAAAGTTAGCTGCCGGCTACTATAGTTGTCACTACTTATAGTAGTATAGATTGAAGACAGCGCGAAGTGTAATTTTATGCATGTAGTTTTTATTTAGTGATTGAAGGTAAATATGGACATTTATCTCCTTTTATCTTGAATACTCTTAAGAGATCTCATGTGTAACATTTTAATAGGGAGTGACAAACCAACGTCTCCCAAATCAATATTTTTTAAATACACATCTGTTTCTGGTTTATTTACTAAATCCTCACATATTTGTTTATCTTGCGGCTGTAATGTCTTCTCTGTACAGTCCACCACTTCGCGTTTCCTCCGCGGCATTATAACTCCATTATAATTAGCAACGTTTGGTTTCTCCTCGTCTTTATTTAATTTCTCATTACTCATCAATAAAACTGGAACGTTTTTAACATTACTCATATTGTCTTGTTTTTTTTGTCCCTTTACATCTGAACCAACATCCAATTTTTGTTCAATAGGCTTTACTTTATTCTCACTAGGTTCCACATTTGGTTGCGGATCTTTTGCTCTATTTTCTATAATAGGTTTTTGTTCTGTAGGGGATTTTGGTTCATTTAATTTAGTTACTACAGCCTCACTTTTATTATCTTTCTTTACTATCTCACTATTTACATTATTAACTGTGTTCACAATTTTCTCTGCATTTTTATTTACACTAACATCTTTTGATTCTACCACTAGCTTATTTAAATTTTTGTGCGCATCTATTTGTTGAATGGCGTCTAAAGTTTCTTCTGCGTTCTTATTTATATCATTTACGGCATCATTTGCTATTTTCTTTAAAGGATCATTAACATTTGTGTCCAAAGGTGTGTCTGTTACACCACTTAAACTCTTGATAGCTGCATTAGCTATTTTCTTAATACTCTCCACAGCTATTTTTTTAGCCTCACTACTTTCATCTTTATTTTTTTTTAATTCTTGCTTAGTTTTTAGAATTTCATCTAAGATTTCCTTTTGTTCCTCCATAAGCTCCTTCTGTTCTTTGCCGTGTTGTTTAATCGTTTCAATTAGCTGTTTTTGTTTCATTATTTCAATTTTATCTTGATTTGGTTGTTTGTCTTCTTTGGGTTTAGGTTTCGGTTCCTCTTTCTTTTCCTCCACTACTTTAGCGACACCATTGGCGACATTTTCCTCTTTTAGTTTAACATTTTTCGGATGTGACTCCGACACTTTGTCGATGTCTTGAGCTACTATTTCGATCATTTTATTTTCGACAGGTAGTTTTTCGTTAGAGTGAGATTCTGGTGGAATAGGATTGGGAGGTTGTACTTCTGAATCTTTTATGATGGGATTGTTTAAATTTAATTCTTGAGGCAATTCGAGATTTAGTATTGGCTTGATGATTGCTTCTGTAATAGGAAAGAATAGGTTATTTTTTAATACTAGTAGTGAATCTAATGCCCTAAAACATGTTTTACTACCGCTGAATTTCCTAAATAATGAGTCTTGGAAATCTCTTATTTTACATCTTTTTAAATAAATAACAACCAGTCGCTTTATTAAATTAATTAGACTTTCAGATATATCTTACCATCAGATTTGTCCATCTTTTGGAAAAAATCTTCTACCATTTTATCAATGCGCTCCTGTGTAATGTATCTGTCGTCGAATTTGTCACGGGAGAGGTCCGCCGCTTGGAGGTTAGCGTATGTCCCAAGAATCAGGATAATGACACCCAGGATTACTGTGAACTGGACAAAAAAGAATTAGTAATCCATATTTGAGAGCATTCTTAAGTGAAGCTATAACGTTAAAATAACAATCTTACAATACTAATATTATTATTTTTATGATGGATAAGGAACAAACGTCCATCGGCAAAACTAGAGTGTCTCTCGTTTAGCAGATGCGTTGCTGCCTCGAAGATAGAGTGGGGAGGGAAAGCGAAGAGAAGAATACTGCGGTTTCAGTGGACCCAGAACAAGAACCCGGTATTCACTGGAATCGCAGTATTAATGGGATGGGAGAGGGAAGGCGTAGATCTAGCCCACATGTGGCTCGTCCGGAACGCGTCAGAGACACTTGGGGGTCGGATTCGTATGCTGGTGGTCGTAAGCCAGTCGGAGAACAGATCCCCTACCACCAATGGAAGTGCTGGGTTACTCGGCTCTCACGAGATGCTCTCCTAGCGGCAGAGGGGAATTGTATTCTAACCCGTCACGGGTTAATATGATATAAAAAAATTTAGTTGTGGCTATATTTGTTAACACTAATTTTGTTATAAATATGAACGCGGAGTGTTTGATTAGGACAGACTGCCCTTCAAAACAATCAAATATCTCTGTTATTCGAAGCTTTGTAATGTGGTTGATCCAGTATACATATATTTAAAGTAAATGAAAGAAATATTAAAATAAACAAATCATAAAAACTTTTAATCTAAATTACCCATTTAACAGGAATTATTACAATGAACCGCATCTTATCGATAAACTTTTGGGGTTATTTAGTGTGATGCGTATTTCTGGGGATAATAAGTACCAAAATACACTATAATAGTCTTTAATGCACACACGAAAATATAAACAAGAATTTAGGAAGAGAAACAACAAGCGGTGGCAAAATTTACTTATAAAATAGGGACTACGACAGCAAGTGAGCGACACGGGTTCAGCGTCTAGCGGTGAGATCGCGACTGCCTGACGAAAAAAAACGAGAGCACCCGAAGTCGGCCGAGCCCAGTGCTCGTGCTCGCGCGCATTCCAACAAGTTGTTCAAACATTAAAACTCGAGTAATACTGGACCGATATTTATGGTTTTTGATTTATTGTATTGGTCTTCGTCTTAAATAGCAGAATAATTTTTTTAAAAATTAAGGAAAAAATAAAATAAACAACATTTCCCCATACAAAATGTTGATGGGTTTTGTCAAACCTTTAATGTTCATCCCATCGATACGGTAAACTCTTCCCTCAAATTAGGGAATGTTTTTAATTAAAGGTTCCGAATCGATAACATATATCCACAATATTCAGATAATGGCATATTTTAGATTTTAACAATGTAGAATAACGTCAGTAATGAAAAAAGATTGATCATTGACTGAATGACCCTTAAAATATATATATTTTTATTTATTTCTAATAACCTAGTATAGAAAAAATTGCTAACCTTAGCCAATCCCCTTTCTTGCCCTCCCACGGGTAGACTGAGGAAAGCAGCAGCGGGCAGCACCACACACACCAGCACCCCCACAGTGGCGCCCAGCAGCCCCAGCACCAGCTCCACCGTGGGCAACAACAGTCCCACACCCAGGGATAAACCCACAATACCCAGTGTTAGCGATCGGAACGCTCCTGGAGGGATAGCTGAACCACCATATGCGTTACTGTGTTCATGCATTGGGTGAGCCTTGAATTATAAAATAAAGATAATACACCTTTTTTTAGATAATAGAACCCAATTCCTTAACCAGTTAGTTTTTTTATATCCGTGCCTTTGTTAGGGAACGTGCCCATAATATGTGACCCGTTCTGAGGGGGGAGGAGGGACTTCAAAATGTCACGCTTTAGTCAAAGGATTGGGGGCTTAGGTTTTTGTCACATAGTTATTATCTTCTAGCAAAATATAAAAAAATGATAGAAATGATATAAAAAAATGTAAAAAATGGGTCACGTAACGCTTTCGCACTTAAACTACTTAACTGATTTTGATGAAATTTAGTACAGAGATAGACTAGAGCTTAAGAAAGGACAAAAGCTACATTCATAGTTTTTTGTATATAAATTATAATCATGCGGATCAAAACTAATCAATCACTGAAAAAAATTTGAAATCCATTAATAAATTACTTAGAAATAGATTGTTGAAGTTTACATATTTTAGCATGGTCTTTGGTTCACTCGTGACCACACCGCGCCGGCGGCCCGTCTGGGATTATTTTTTATTTATCTTGATATTTTTATTTCGTAATATCTTTTGACTGGAATGTCCGATTTCAATCATTCAAAAAGTAATTAACAGGTATTGAAACAGTCTTCATTACGAAATAATTTATTTGGATAAGAATTAATACAAAGTTATGGAAAACATGGTCTGATTTTGATAGGCATTTTTATCAACTTTTAAAATGTAAAACAGTAGTTATAGTGTCATAACTACAATAGTTGGACATATGGTCTCGCGGAGTTTTTTGTAGATATTGATACGTTCTATAATATTGTAGAATATTTTTTTGTTCTATCATCAATACTTTTCGCAGCGCATGCGATAAAAGATATTTTATTGCTAATTTTTTTGCACCTTGTGTTGGTTTTAGTGAGAATTTCTGGGGATCTCTAATTTTTTCTTGTAATAAATATAGCCTATGTTACTCAGGGATAATGTAGCTTTCTAATGGTGAAAGAATTTTTGAAATCGGTCCAGTAGTTTTTATGTTTATTCGTTACATACAAAAATACAAATCTTACTTCTTTATAATTTCTTTTTCTTGTATTCTTATCATTTGGTACAATAAAACAAATTAATTGGGTTTTTTAACGTGCATTGCTTAATCTGTATTAATATATAAAACTGAAGAGTTCGTTTGCTTGAACGCGCTAATCTCAGGAACTACTGGTCCGATTTGAAAAATTCTTTCAGTGTTAGATAGCCTATTTATCGAGGAAGGCTATATATCATCATGCTAAGACTAATAGGAGCGGATGATCATGGCCCGAAGTCGCGCGGGTCGACTAGTAAACAAGGAATTTGTTGTTATTCAACGTCATAGATAACTTTGACCTGTGCTCTGCGAGTACCAGCCGCGTTTAGGTCAGATGACGTCACGCTGGAAGTAAAGAAAATATTTTTGCAAATGCAACAGTCCCATAACTTTTTCATTTCTAGATATATTTTTTTTTTTTTTCATATTTTGGTTTCATTGCACTTAAAGTATACGTTGTAACTACTACTACAATTTTATCATTTTGTGATTATTTAGTCAGTTTTTCAGTCAAGATTATCGGATTAAATTAATTAGTTAGAATCGATCATAGCGTAGACATATGGCCGAAATTAATAATCATAGATAAAAATAGATTCCAAATTCGAATTTTATATTCACAAATTTGAATTTGGAATATATTTTCAATCCTTTTTATAAGTAAAATATAAAAAAGATTTTATTGACACAAATTTTGAATGATTTTATATACATACAAGAATTTGAATTTGGAATATATTTTCAATCCATTTTATGCGTGATGCTTCGCTCCTATTGGTCGTAGCGTGATGCTATATAGCCTATAGACTTCCTCGATGAATGGGCTATCTAACACTGAAAGAATTTTTCAAATCGGACCAGTAGTTCCTAAGATTAGAGCGTTCAAGCAACCAAAGTCTACAGCTTAATATATTAGTAGTATAGATATAAAAAGGATTTTATTGACACAAATTTGAATTTGGAATATATTTTTTTTTAAATATATAATCAAAGATTTTCTATTAATTTCGACCGATAGACGTTCCGCTCACTTCAGAGTGAATCCGATCAGCTGATGGATCCATTGAACTGATATCAACGATGTTTTATTTTCGTTATTATATATATTTCCTATTTTTCGATTTGATTTCTCTAATACATAATTGTGGTGTATTTAGAATAGTAAATGATGTTATCTTATTTACTTACCCGTCTGTACAAAAAGGAGTATAAACTGGCGCGGCACGGGAAAATGATGAGAGGGAAGCTGAGCGCCAGAGACAGGACGAAGCCCAGCTTGATGACGTCACTCGCTAGTGTTGGACTCAGGCTCATTAGTACATTACCTATGAATAATGAATTACATATTTCTGTCTATTCAAAACGCATATAAATATCAAGAAAAGTCTGAGGTATATCTTACATAAATAACAAATATAAACATAAAAAGTTTGATTAGATGCTTTTTTTTAAATTTTACTCTTTGCGTTTTTGGAACTATTTTGTCTTGGTAACTGTTAGGCAATAATTGTAAGTTCATAGATCAATGTTTAAACGAAAAGATTTTTTTTTTAAATAATTTCTTTTTTTATTAGACGTAAAAGTACTATTTCATTATTTAAAAAATCCCAAACACAGACGCTAAAATAGTTTATACCAATCATTTGTATTAGAGTAACTAAATTCAATAACGCTAATGGAAAAGTCGAAAAATATTTAGTTATGACATGGTGGCACTATATTATTATATAACTACTAGCAGCGAAAACCGGCGTTGCTCGGGTTAAAATACATCGCATGTTTAATCATTAACGAATTTAAATCATATTAAGAAAAAGTTTAGTAAATGAAAAATTCATGTTTTATTTACAAACATTCTACATCAATTTTAATGGTTTGCCCTCATTTTGGAATTTTCTAGATCATTCCAGAAATTTCTAGAACTTTCACAAAAAATTTATATAGATTATACTAGTTTGCACTAATTTTAAAATGTTCTAGATCATTCCAGAAATTTTTAGAACTTTCTATAATATTCCAGATCAATTATAATTTTGAGATCTTTGCAGCCTTGCGTGCGGCGTTAGAAAAGGAAAGAAATACACGTTTTAATATTTTAGCCGCCCACAACCACCCACTTCCACCCACCGCGACCACACTCCCTTACTACCACATGAACACCAAGGGGTATTTATCACCCCAACGGGAAGTTGATACATAGATTTTAATAAATACATAATAATAATGAAAATCTATGGTGCAGAGTGTTGGACAGTTAAAAGAGAACATGAATCCAAACTAAATGCAAGATGAAAATGCTTCGATGGGCTGGTGGTATGACTAAGCTGGATAGGGTCAGAAATTAACACATCAGAATTAGTTTTAAAATCAGAGCTATAACAGAAAAAAGCCAGTTCCGATGGTACGGACACGTCATGCGGCGACAAGAAGACCACCCGGTTAAAATCGCTCTAAAAATTGATGTAGGAAAACAACCTCGAGGACGCCCAAAAGCTACTTGGTGGAGAAACCTAGAAAAAGTTGCAAATTTAATAATAGCTGACATAAATGACAGAGCCAAATGGCGACCACATATTCAGAGCGCCGACCCCAAATGAACTGGGAAAAGTCACGGAGAAACAGAGAGCATAATAATAATGGAAAGTAATTTGAATAAGTAAATTGAAATAATAAAAAATTCCGGTTGTCCTCGTCGTGCTAACGGCGAGTATTTGCACAGACACAACCAAGTGGCCAAAATTATCCACCAACAACTTGCTCTTCGATACGGCCTTGTTGAGTCCTAGGTGCCGTAGAATAGGTATACGCCCGACCCAGTTCTCGAAAATGGTCGTGTCACGTTGTACTGGGATCGAACTATCATCACTAACAGGACTATTGATTGTTGACGTCACCATCCCGCATGATGGGAATCTCATGAAAGCTGAGAAAGATAAACAAATGAAATATCTTGACTTAGCTCATGAGATTATCGACATGTGGGATGTGGATTCAGCAGTCATTGTGCCGAATGTCGTAACGGCCAATGGCCTAATGGCCAAGAGCCTCGATCAACACCTTAACACCTTAAGAGGGTCGCGTTAGATGGCTGGGTCAAGGGCCTGATGCAGAAAGCGGTACTACTGGACACAGCACGTATCGTGCGGAGGTTCCTCTCTCTGGAGCCCTAACCGTCGGTAGCTTGGACCGTGTTCCCGCTGTCAGTTGGCGTCTATTTTTTATATTTTTAAATATATATTTTTTAGATATATTGAAAAATGTAAATCGTAGGAATTGTAAATTGTAAATTGTAATGTAAATCGTAGGAATTGTAAAGAAATAAATTACTTGAAATTCTGATAGCTGTCATTTTCACGTAGTCAATCTTTTTCTAGACCCTTATTTAAAAAAAAGTTTCATACAGATAAAGCAGGGAGTAATTTAACAATTATAATTAATTTAGTCAATCTTTTTCTAGACCCTTATTTAAAAAAAAGTTTCATACAGATAAAGCAGGGAGTAATTTAACAATTATAATTAATTTAGTCAATCTTTTTCTAGACCCTTATTTTAAAAAAAGTTTCATACAGATAAAGCAGGGAGTAATTTAACAATTATAATTAATTTAGTCAATCTTTTTCTAGACCCTTATTTTTAAAAAAGTTTCATACAGATAAAGCAGGGAGTAATTTAACAATTATAATTAATTTAGTCAATCTTTTTCTAGACCCTTATTTTTAAAAAAGTTTCATACAGATAAAGCAGGGAGTAATTTAACAATTATAATTAATTTAGTCAATCTTTTTCTAGACCCTTATTTAAAAAAAAGTTTCATACAGATAAAGCAGGGAGTAATTTAACAATTATAATTAATTTAGTCAATCTTTTTCTAGACCCTTATTTTAAAAAAAGTTTCATACAGATAAAGCAGGGAGTAATTTAACAATTATAATTAATTTAGTCAATCTTTTTCTAGACCCTTATTTTTAAAAAAGTTTCATACAGATAAAGCAGGGAGTAATTTAACAATTATAATTAATTTAGTCAATCTTTTTCTAGACCCTTATTTTTAAAAAAGTTTCATACAGATAAAGCAGGGAGTAATTTAACAATTATAATTAATTTAGTCAATCTTTTTCTAGACCCTTATTTTAAAAAAAGTTTCATACAGATAAAGCAGGGAGTAATTTAACAATTATAATTAATTTAGTCAATCTTTTTCTAGACCCTTATTTAAAAAAAAGTTTCATACAGATAAAGCAGGGAGTAATTTAACAATTATAATTAATTTAGTCAATCTTTTTCTAGACCCTTATTTTAAAAAAAGTTTCATACAGATAAAGCAGGGAGTAATTTAACAATTATAATTAATTTAGTCAATCTTTTTCTAGACCCTTATTTTTAAAAAAGTTTCATACAGATAAAGCAGGGAGTAATTTAACAATTATAATTAATTTAGTCAATCTTTTTCTAGACCCTTATTTTAAAAAAAGTTTCATACAGATAAAGCAGGGAGTAATTTAACAATTATAATTAATTTAGTCAATCTTTTTCTAGACCCTTATTTTTAAAAAAGTTTCATACAGATAAAGCAGGGAGTAATTTAACAATTATAATTAATTTAGTCAATCTTTTTCTAGACCCTTATTTTTAAAAAAGTTTCATACAGATAAAGCAGGGAGTAATTTAACAATTATAATTAATTTAGTCAATCTTTTTCTAGACCCTTATTTTAAAAAAAGTTTCATACAGATAAAGCAGGGAGTAATTTAACAATTATAATTAATTTAGTCAATCTTTTTCTAGACCCTTATTTTAAAAAAAGTTTCATACAGATAAAGCAGGGAGTAATTTAACAATTATAATTAATTTAGTCAATCTTTTTCTAGACCCTTATTTTTAAAAAAGTTTCATACAGATAAAGCAGGGAGTAATTTAACAATTATAATTAATTTAGTCAATCTTTTTCTAGACCCTTATTTTTAAAAAAGTTTCATACAGATAAAGCAGGGAGTAATTTAACAATTATAATTAATTTAGTCAATCTTTTTCTAGACCCTTATTTTAAAAAAAGTTTCATACAGATAAAGCAGGGAGTAATTTAACAATTATAATTAATTTAGTCAATCTTTTTCTAGACCCTTATTTAAAAAAAAGTTTCATACAGATAAAGCAGGGAGTAATTTAACAATTATAATTAATTTAGTCAATCTTTTTCTAGACCCTTATTTTTAAAAAAGTTTCATACAGATAAAGCAGGGAGTAATTTAACAATTATAATTAATTTAGTCAATCTTTTTCTAGACCCTTATTTTTAAAAAAGTTTCATACAGATAAAGCAGGGAGTAATTTAACAATTATAATTAATTTAGTCAATCTTTTTCTAGACCCTTATTTTAAAAAAAGTTTCATACAGATAAAGCAGGGAGTAATTTAACAATTATAATTAATTTAGTCAATCTTTTTCTAGACCCTTATTTTTAAAAAAGTTTCATACAGATAAAGCAGGGAGTAATTTAACAATTATAATTAATTTAGTCAATCTTTTTCTAGACCCTTATTTTTAAAAAAGTTTCATACAGATAAAGCAGGGAGTAATTTAACAATTATAATTAATTTAGTCAATCTTTTTCTAGACCCTTATTTTTAAAAAAGTTTCATACAGATAAAGCAGGGAGTAATTTAACAATTATAATTAATTTAGTCAATCTTTTTCTAGACCCTTATTTTAAAAAAAGTTTCATACAGATAAAGCAGGGAGTAATTTAACAATTATAATTAATTTAGTCAATCTTTTTCTAGACCCTTATTTTTAAAAAAGTTTCATACAGATAAAGCAGGGAGTAATTTAACAATTATAATTAATTTAGTCAATCTTTTTCTAGACCCTTATTTTTAAAAAAGTTTCATACAGATAAAGCAGGGAGTAATTTAACAATTATAATTAATTTAGTCAATCTTTTTCTAGACCCTTATTTAAAAAAAAGTTTCATACAGATAAAGCAGGGAGTAATTTAACAATTATAATTAATTTAGTCAATCTTTTTCTAGACCCTTATTTTAAAAAAAGTTTCATACAGATAAAGCAGGGAGTAATTTAACAATTATAATTAATTTAGTCAATCTTTTTCTAGACCCTTATTTTAAAAAAAGTTTCATACAGATAAAGCAGGGAGTAATTTAACAATTATAATTAATTTAGTCAATCTTTTTCTAGACCCTTATTTTTAAAAAAGTTTCATACAGATAAAGCAGGGAGTAATTTAACAATTATAATTAATTTAGTCAATCTTTTTCTAGACCCTTATTTAAAAAAAAGTTTCATACAGATAAAGCAGGGAGTAATTTAACAATTATAATTAATTTAGTCAATCTTTTTCTAGACCCTTATTTTAAAAAAAGTTTCATACAGATAAAGCAGGGAGTAATTTAACAATTATAATTAATTTAGTCAATCTTTTTCTAGACCCTTATTTTAAAAAAAGTTTCATACAGATTAAGCAGGGAGTAATTTAACAATTATAATTAATTTTGTATAATTATATATTAAAATACGACAACCTATTTAATATATCAGATACATTTTTAACGGTTTTATGGCTTGCAACACTAAAATGTTAGATTTCTATGGAATTAAAAATCAAAGTATATCTTTTTTTTAAATTATAGTATAAATGGTCGATCGGGAATAGTGTAGCTTTCTATTATTTTTTCTACTTATTGTAAGTATTATAAATAATATCAGTAAAACATCTAATACACAAAACCTTTTTAGATTCTTATTTTCTTTTCTGTTTAAAGTTTTTATCTTAACTAAAGTATTTGTTTGTCTCATTGTGCAATATAACAAGGACAAAGCAACAATGAAAAGTGGGACGAAACATAGAATTAACATAAATTATTATTTATAATTTACATTACAAGTAGGTTATTGAGAGTTGCCTTGGACTGAATGTTTTTGTTTATTTACAATTAGCAAGGCCATAGGCTCCAAAACTTTGTTGAAAATAAAACTTTATATGATGATTGATAAGCCAAGTCATATCAATAAGTTCTTAAGATTTTTTTTTGTACATTCAAAGTACTAGCAAATTCGTTCGCGTGTTGCTCCGCTCCTATGGGTCGTAGCGAGATCTTAAAAGCCTAAGTTACTCCTTGTTACATCAGCTATCTGCCAGTGAAAGTCGCGTCAAAATCGGTCCAGCCATTTCAGAGATTAGCCGGAACAAACAGACAGCCAAAAATGGAAAAAAAAATATTGTGCTGTTATTTAAAAATGAATTAATGCCTAGAGGGCGCTTATTCAATTTGAGGTGACGTCACATCAATCAATTGCCGTTGACACTCGCCAACGCCTTTTCAGGCTGGTAATATTAAAAGTGTATAATATATGTAATTTATACTCTTTTAAGATTAGTTAGCTATTATTATTTATTTTACTACTAGTCGACTAGTAGGGTTTTTTATATTAATTTAGTGTAGGTACTATATGGTATTAGTAATGTAATTTTCACGATGACATTTTTAAACATGTTACGTTATTATTCAATAGTAAATAAAAAATGAACATATCTACATAAATAGCGGTTAAATATTGACCCCCCCCCCCCCCCCCCCCCTTTGCTTCGTTATAATCGGATAATAAACTAGAACCCGCATTTCGTGTGACTATGTGACTGTAGAAAGAAAAGGGATAAATATTCTGTGATAAGAAGAAAATATATCATTAGAATATTGTGGAGAATATCGATAAATAAACTTGTTCTTACCAGATATTTCTTGAGATCCAAAAGCAATGTATCCAAAAACTCCCAGCGTGAAGTAGACGCTTGAACATATATTGATGGCGTTTTTAGTAACTAAGCACATCTTCTCCAAAGACAGCGTCGGTAGAGACTCGAAAATCTCGAATAATTGACTGAAATTATATAAACCTTTATCATGTATAGTCTGTGTTTACTTTAAGTTATTTGATTTACTTGTTTGTCTATACAGGTTCATCTCGTCCAAGCTTTTATATAAATAAGCTTTAAAAAAGAAGTTTATTTTATTGTTGAGACTTAAAATTTTACTCGGGACGTCCGAGTTCGATCCCCCCCACAGGCACACACCTCTGACTTTTCTGAGTTATGTGTGTTTTAAGCAATTAAATATCACTTGATTTAACGGTGAAGGAAAACATCGTGAGGAAACCTGCACTCCTGAGAGTTCCCTAAAGTTCTCAAAGGCGTGTGAAGTCTGCCAACCCACACTGGGCCAGCGTGGTGGATTATGGCCTAACCCCCTCATCATTCTCAGGAGGAGACCCGGCTCAGCATTGGCCCATTGACGGGTCGTGATGATGATAGCGATGAATAAAAGCTTGTTTTTGAAGTTTTTTAACTTTTAATTTATTTTTTACTACTTAGTCATCTTTGGAAAGTCCTTTTATTTGACACACATATTATAGTAATGCATTAAAAATAATTAGTCCGCCATTGGGTGTTCCGCCATGTTGGATTAAATAACGTCACACAGGCAAATATGCATTGGCATTTAAACAAACAGTCTATTTCACTCTATTTTATTATGTTTAATCTTTTCTTTAATTACATAAATTTGTAAACAGACTAGTCGACCCGCTCGACTTCGTCCGCGTGATGCTCCGCTATTATTGGTCTGAACGTGATGATATATAACCTATAGCCTTCCTCGATAAATGGGCTATCTAACACGGAAAGAATTTTTCAAATCGGACCAGTAGTTCCTGTGATTAGTGCGTTCAAGCAAGCAAACAAATAAACAAACTCTTCAGCTTTATGTATTAGAAGTATAGATGAAAAATATCTTACGTTTGACAAAACAGCGCCATAGAGAATATAGGAACACACTGTAGGACACCAGACGGCTTCCACATCTCTATTCTGGACGTCCAGTCTCCAGTGAAAAATTGTGTGGTCGCTTCTGCTATTACCTACAATATAAACTATAAATCTATGATAATTATTTATTTAGGAATAACAAGCAAAGGAAACGAGTGCAATCCATCCTGAGGTTTGTTTTTATTTTTAATTAAACCTACACTTTGATCACAAGTCCAAAGCATTGCTTATGACACCTGTCGGAATTAGAATAGATAGTAATGTTTAGTTATTTTTGTACATGACCCACTTTTGTCCTTCGACTTATATATATATTTCGTGTATCTATGAGATAGCTTAGATTTAGATCAAATTATGTATTTAGATAAGTTTTGAATTCTTAAATTATTGACAATGCTGATTGTAATGTAAAAACACGATTTTAATAAATATTTGATCTGCATTTCTACTATTGGATTTTGGCATTTTAGACTGAATTAGGTAATGTATAGACAGGGGCGTAGCTACCGCCGTATCATTGAAACAGGGCCCCCGAGCTACACAGACCCCTAACGTGTGTAAGCAAAAATTAGTAAAATGTTATAATATCACTTAATCTCTTGCTTCTCTTCTCGCCGGGAAAAAAACATATAATAAAAACTATCACTATTATATATTACAAGTCAAAAAGCAATGTCTTTTTTTCCTACGTTAAACGTGCGCCCAAAAGTTGGCAACATCCTACATAGTTTATTGCAGAATTCCCCCGTTTAAGTGAAAGATTTAAACGAGAATCTCAGATAATTTTGATACAAGGTCACTAAAGGGCACGCTATGCCACTCTGTATAAACTATAGGTAATGTTGTGTGTGTGTGTTCTCTCTCACCTTAATAACTAAGCAAAAATAAAATGCAATAGTGGCGGCGCTGACGTTGCTAAGACTATCGACATTCCGCAACAAACCTAGTGGCAGAACGCACACAAGAGACACTATTACCATTAGGGATGTTCTGGAAAAAAAAACATAGGAATACTTTAAATTATATATGTCTAGGGCTTACAATTTATCAATGACAATGTTAAAATGTCCCTTCTTTAATGATTTTATTCAATTTCAATATATTGCAATGTATAAAAAACATGTGCAGTGACAATGCATTTTTTTATAGTTTGAAAAAAAGGATGAATTTAAATTATGTTGTTCTTTAAACACCAGAGATAAAGTTTAACTCTAACAAAGTATCAAGCTAGATAAAAAAAATAACAAATAAATCAGATTATATTTCTTAACCTATGACGAAGCAAAATGAAATCAATTGAAAATCAATTTGTAAAATATGAAAATTCAATTTAAATAATAACAATTGATATTATTGGTACATAATCTGTGGCCTTCATAGTTTAGTGGTTATAAATAATATAATATGATTCTATTAATTTTAATACTATTTTATAAATTTGTTTTTTTAAATTGTAAAAACATTTACACCTTCCAATTTTATAAATACTATCTGTGGATATTTGAATTTTAATAAAATTTAAGTGCACAAAAGAAAAATCAGGGTTCAGTGTAAAAACATAACAGACATAATCCATATATCAATGTATTGGAAGGAACTATTAAGACAAACCTTAATAAAATAGACTATAGTAATAAAAATAAATGTCCGCAATTAATGTTCAGTCTTATTGTCAATCAATAGATTTGTACAGATCAGGGTATAAATTAAGTTGACCAGGAAAAATGTATCAGTTTGTTTTGACAGAAAAGGTAGAATTTAGGAAGACCTAGTGAACCTAAGCAACATTAAAAATTATAATTTTTATTGTAGTATATGAACTTACCTTAAAATATTACTTTGATTAATATTTAACATCTTAGCTATAATCTGTGGACCAAGATCTCCGACCACAACAAAATAGGCTATACAGGTTCCCATTAGGAAACCAATTATACCTAATTCCACAGCCATTTTTCCTGATGGTCCAAATATATGGAAAGCTAAAATAATAAGAGCAAATTTTAAGAAAATTGAACCATTAACAGACAAATTCATTAACAAACCATCTGCCTCAGAAGATATACTTAATGAATAATTCAGATTTTGATGAAACTTTGTACACAGATATATAAGCTACTTAATATTGCAAGAAAAAGTTTTAAACGAAATGAAACAGGGGCTGAAATTTTGTATGAAAACTCATTAGATTTCAATTCTCAGACAGTTTAACATACACTTCTCCATGGAAAAAATATACTAATATATCAATAGATATAGCATTAGAGTATGGAAGTTTATATGGGAGTTTGTCACATATAAAATTAAACCTAAATATGTAAACAACTAAATAAATTGCACCCAGGAGAAACTGGGGCAAATTGATTCGTCTACAGCTACACTATTATATAAAGGGGAAATATTTAATTGTTTGTATCTTTGTAAACTTTTTAACCGATTTTGAAAGTTCATTCACTGATAGAAAGCTACATCCTTTCCGCGTAACATGGATTATGGAGTTGTGTTGTCATAAATATTGTAAATAAAAAATATATGCCCATTTAGGTGCCATGACATGGCCATTTTGTACATTGAAGGTTTTCTCTGGGACTACAGATTATCGATTTTATAAATTCTTTTACTGATAGAAAACTACACCATTTCTGAGTGCCATAGGTTATGTAGTGTTGCCATATACCTATATTTTTTAATTATTAGAATGTATGTGTGAATTAATGTACACTTTGTATACCACTTTGTATAATATAAGAACAAATTCTTTTAAAGGTGTAGGAGAGTATTAATAAAATGATAAACTTTTGGAAGTTTGGGCATCACTGTAAAAATTATTATTTAAATAATTATGCTAGTTTTATTAAAAATACAGAATCTTGTATAATGATTTTAGTAGCAGCATTCATTGCATTACTTTGTAAGCCAACTGCTAGTACAAACAGTTAACCACATCACTGATAACTATAATATTAATTCCAATTTATTTTTATCACAAAAATTACAGATAAGTTAAAACCCTTGTTATTTTAATGTAAAGTTAATCATTATTATGTAAAGATAAAATGATAATAAGTGATCTTTTTTATCAAAAGATTAATATGCAAGTAACTGTATAAAACTTCATTAATAACTTTTCAGTAGCTACCTAATCCTACTAATATTAATGTGAAAGTTTGTTACTCTTTCATGCAAAAACTACTTTTTGGATTTTGATGAAACTTTACAATTATATAGCTTATACATCAGAATAACACATAGGCTATAATTTATAATGATATAGTGTGAATTATCCAAAATACAGTGGCTGAAACCACGAGGTACATCTAGTTTATGTTAGCTATTGATGAACTTCAGTGTTATAAATAAATACATTTAAGAAATGATTTCTTACATTTTTTAACTCACTTTTGATATAATGATTTCTTTTTATATACTTACCAAGAAATTCATAGTTTCTTCTTCTAGTAATTATTGCAGATTTTAAAAGAAAATAACAGCACAGCCTTGATACTAGACCCATTGATATTAGTATTAATGTAGCTAGCAATATGCCACACTGAAATACAAGTGAGGAAATTAAATTAGAATCTGTTTGTGGTGATACAGTTGTTACTCTTTCACAATATATGTTGGTGCTTAAGTTAGGCTTGGTTGGAAGCAAGTGTTTCAATTGAATAAAAAAAGAATGTCCTTAAGCCAACACCTTAATCACAAGTCCAAGGCACTGCTTAGGTTCCTCTTGTAATTGTAAGAGATCATAATGTTTATTTATTTATCGGTTTAGTAGTAGCCCAATAGTCCCATTCAATATCTCCCCCTAATTGAATGTACCCTCTCCTTCTCTTTCCCTCCAATTTTATACATCAGAATACCAAAGAGGGTATCAGTAGCGACTTCAGGGGTGGGAGAAACAAACAATTACCCTGGGGAATCACCAAAGCAGAGTGCCAGAGATGTTATATTTGTCTTTATGTCATTACCATTGCGAGATGAACAAAATATTAATAACTATCAATTAAAATTTATTACATATAATATATAATCTGAATATTTCACAAAAGAGAGTGATACATGGGGTGCCAGATGGTTATGGACGGCTTTGGGTATTTTACAAAAACAATTTGAACCTGCGACTAGTCTTCGCTTCGCTAACGTAAAATAAACAAATTTTACCAACATCGGTCCAGTCGTGCAGTCAGTAGCACCAAAAACAAGTTTTTGGTGCTTCCAGAAAATAGTGCGATCGAACAAATAATCTATTCAGATTTATTCTACAAGGATAGAATAGGTAACGGAAATATTAACACCTAAGCGAAGCGAGGACGGATCGCTAGTAATGAAGTAAACAAAACAAACTTACCTGTTGGAAACAGAACGGCATAGCGAGTATACCGACCCCTATAATACTGTTGGCGAGTGTAATAGATTGCCCCGTAGTGCCCATGATGGATGTTTTATATTATAATTCTTTAATTTAAAATTAATTTTGATTACACATTTCCCTCGGCATGTCGACGTATTTATTGTTATGACAGTTGTCAATGAGTGTTGCCACGAATTACGAAGGTCACAGCCGGAGGAATAAAAAAAAAGTACTATTAACTATTTAATATAATATTAACATTTTAAAATTACTTATAACTAACTTATAATAAAAAAAGACATATTTAATCGATGTGAAATTAAAGACTGGAAACAAACGGGTATCAGCAAGCACGGGCCGCAATTGCCCGAATTGTTGTCAGCAACTCTATTGTGGTTGCCGCATAGACGTCTAAGACACCGTCGGGCTTCGCTTTACACCGATTTGTAACTCACGATCTATTTAAATGCCATTGATATAGATATTTTTTACCACATATCAATAAGAACTTTGATTATGAAAAAAATCCGTTACGTAGTTCAATTTAAGCGTACAGACTGCGGGAAGTAACTTTGTTTTATGTAAATTAAGATTTTAAAATAAAGCTGGTAATTGAATTAGGTACAAAATAAATCTTAGGATTTTTAATTTTTTATACAGATTACTTTCATGGCCATGACGATTGACCCAAATATGGTTATAAATAAAGTAGCCTTAATAAGTTAATATTTATCACGGCAAAATTTTCCTTTTTATATAAAAAATTAATATTGGTAAGAAATTTGTACTTTGTGGTATTCCTTACCAATATAAGGCACAAGAATTAAATATAATTAAAAACTTCTTTTCCTTTATAATAAAGCCAAAATGTATCAGATATTAATTATAAGACGATTATGAAAAGTGGAAAGGGAAATAAAACAAATTATTCACACATTTAAAACATTTATACAGCTATTCAATTTTGTCTTTGGTGATTCAAGCCATTAATAAAAATATTAATTTGTTAACAAAACTAATTTTTATCTTAAAATACCTAAAAATATAATAATTCCGACATTCTCAACTCTGAATAATTTCTTTGGCTACAAACTTTGTAATCTGGTCAATATAATAATGGCAAGAAAAATTAAATACATAGGAATTAGTGTAATTAGACACGACACTTAACATTTATACATCCGCATACATATTTGAGACACATAGTGAATATTCTAAAAGCAATATATAGTACGACGGATCTACGGTATGGGCAGAGTTACGCTTACATCCGCCTCAAAAAACATGGAAATTAAAAACTAGGTCTAAATAGCTCAGCTACTACAGTTAACACTACTACAAGGTTAATAAAACTGGACTACTTCTTTATGAGACGCTATAAACCAAGGAATTTATATCATAACTGGAACGCTCACTTATATCAAAATATTTTATATTCAAATATGCACCTTGAAATAAATAACATAAGGTTGACATTTGTCTCTGGCATGTAAAGAGCAAAAATCGTTCCAAAGTTCGAGTAGGACGGGACTAAAGGGGATTTTTTCTCTTTCTTCCGGTAATTTTCTTAAGGTGTTTGTGATGTGCCATAGAAATAATTTTAAGCAGTGAAATAGACAGAAGTTGATGTTATGTTGTAACAAAATATATAATTTTTTTCTATTCCTTGAAGCATGGTCATACTAGTAGAAAGAGACGCAATCCCCTATAACGGCTGTACTCTTCGGAACGTTTTTTGAGTGTACGTGCGCATTCCAGTTAGTATGTAAATTCCTTCATATGAACTTAATGCAATTTGAAGCCGTCTATTTATTTAGAAGTAATCTTTATGGACGTGCTTATTGTCTTTAACTACCACAGATAACATATCGTAACACACAGTACGTGACATCTCAATTTTACATGTCATCTATTGTAATGCAAGTTTTTTAACATACATAAAAAATTATAATGATTATCGGTCTTTCTATACATACGTAAAAGTACCCTCATTATCCATAAATATTTGTGCTACCTTCCAAAATACAATGTAAACTTTTAAACGACATTATACTCTAGTCTCAAATAAGTATCATTTTTTTAATTAATAACTCCCATAAGTAGTCTTAATTTTTTGTAAACTGACTGACTATTTTATTTTGTTAAAGGATAGTAGAAAATTAACAAAATAAATAGAAGTCAAGTAATTTCGACATTAAATAGAGTTTACACTGTAGATGTTCTTATAATGTTATAGCTTACTTTTCTAAAAACATTTATCCTTATTTTATTGTAATTTAAAACTATTTTAAATCCTAAACAAGTATTGATATGCCACTACCTATACTTAATCTTTAATTTAAAACAGTGTCAAGCCATACCAGCCATTTATAATATTTAATAAAAAAAAAATGGCACTGGTTCCAGGACATAACTTAATTAAAAACAAAATGGCTTCTTATATATAAGCATACATCAAGTAAAATAACAAATGAATAAAATATTAGACTTAATTAATTATAAAACCAATTTGTATTATAACAAATAATGGCACAAATATACTTATACAGCCCTATATCTACAAACAATTTGAAAAAAATATCAATTTTATCATCATAATAATAATAATAATAAAATCTTATGCCCTTTGGTTTCAAAAATATTACTTTCACATTATTTGCAAACTGCAAGTCCAACAAAAGGTTTAGAAAATATATAACAAAACGCATTTTCCAAGATGGCTACTGAGGTTTTTTAGACATTTTATTTTTTCATTTACACTCATTAATTAATCTTATCTCAGATGAACACATTGTTTTTATCTTATTAATATTTTCTGAATTTCACACAACACCTGAGTGATGAATCAGGATCTTGGGCTATCTGAATGTATCATAAAAATGGTTTAGAAATAAAAAACCTCTAAAAAACAGACAAAAACTTCTTTGACATTTTACTTAAAATTAAATTAAAATATTAATAAACACAAGTTACCTATAATAAATAAAACACAATTAAAACGCAATAAATTATGAGCTTTGGAATAATCACTCTGTAATAAACGGCAAGTCTTATTTTTTCTTTGTGTACAGTATACAGATTATAAAAGAAGTATTGTTGACATAATTGAATACTTTTATTTATTTGAAATTATTGTTATTTTTGCTATTTCTCATGTGGTCAATCTTGAAAAAAAAAATCTAAGAAAACTCTATGCCTATTAAAAATATAGACTAAATATATTTTTGTGATGTTGAAGTACAAAATAATTACCTACTAATTTAAGACATATAATCAATAATACTTTACTCTTTAGTTCCCATGTCCAAGTTTCTAAAGATAGATCTTTAAATAAATTAAATTTAGAATTATTTAGATAAAACAAAAAAATTAAAATTATATAAACTACCCCCACTTTTACGAGGGAGTCTTCAAAAGGACATTGTGCAGTTAAGATTCTAAAAGACTTGCAGTTACCATCTTACTTAAATGAATTTGACAATTACGTTTGGTTAGTATTGCCTATAAATAATAAATAATGTTACTATTTATCTTTGCTAGAATAATAGTAGAGTGAAACAATAATGTTGCCATGTGGTAGAAAAAAAAATATTAAAATTCTGTTACCTACAAGTGATACTGGGAATCAATGAGTTAATAGAGCTCTAATTTTTAAAGAAAAAAATTACAATTGGACGTAAAAATCAGCCAAGTATAAGAAAAACACCTTGCTTTCTGTACATTTGTAACAAATAGTGATGCTATATTGATATGAAGGTTGCAGACCTGCTATAGAAATCTTATAATTTTGTCTATATTTCCTAATCTTAGTTTATACTGAGCAAACTTGACAATATAGTCTGAGAAACACTTGGTCAGTTTTTAAATTGATTATATTTTTTTATCACTTATTATGTTACATTAATCTTCTAATATCCATCTTTACCTTTTATTTCTTTTCATCAGTAAGAAGCTCCAAAATTTCCTCAGTAGTCTTGCCTTGCTTTCGAAACTTTTTCAACTTTTCCTTTGGTACAGTTCCTTTTAGTAATTTATCAACATTCTTTTCTAAACATTTTAATGGCGACAAAGATACATCCTTACAGGGAGTTTGGCCCATAGCCTCAAGTGATTCCACAAGCAGATCGTCTATAAGACGTTTGTTGAAACCTGTTATGAAAATATACATTACTTTTTTTATATTGGTGTAGCATAAACAGGGAGAAGAAATATTTACATTTTTATCAGTTATCAGTTTAATATTCCAATATTGGGAGTCAATTTATAAGTTATATACAAAATTTACTACCATCACCTCTTAACCAACCCTAAAACCGTTAAAAATATTTTATTAAAGCCCTGATTTAACGATGACGTCACACCCAAAACCTCCACCAAAACCAGCACCAGCATTATAAACAAAATGGTAATGAACTCACTTATAAATATTACCCATCTTTTCTGACGAATTTCTCCCCTGATGGTATAAATGGTCGCTAGAATAAAATCTTAAATGGTCAATGTAAGTTGGAAACTCAATAATAAACATAAACTCAATGGAAGTTGCGACAGGAAACACTTGACGAAGACGCAGTACTGCACTGAAGCACACGCAACACACAAAACACTCGCACAAAGTATTGCAAACATGAGAGTCAGTGACCAATGTTTGTATGTATTGTGCTTAACCTGTATTGAACTTAAAACATTGGAAACTCAATGACAGTGCATAAATCATTACAGTAAACTATGTTATGTGTTCAAAAGTTTAATGGAGGTGTTCCCGTTGATGTCTATTACATAGGTTTATTCTTATTAACATGAGCTGTAATAACTCATGTGCAAGTTCTTTTATTTATATGGTAAATGTAATGAATATTGTGTAGGTTCTGAATAGACTCATTATAGGTCACACACAAAGAAAGCGCAATTCAAACCATTAAAAAAGAAAAAAATATGAGTGCATTTATGTCTGTGTGTAATCTGAATTAAAAGGTTTACGCACCTAAATATTTGAGTTTGCTTTTGCTAGCGATCATAGTTAGAAGGAGAGCCAACAGGAACCTCAATCGAGATAGTTTTGCTGCAGTTTCATCGACGACTACCACAGATTCCTCCTCTGAACCAACATTGCATATCTTTGTGTGATTTTCGATATCCTTCTTTAATTTGAAATACTTCTTGCATTCATTACATCTGTAGGGTTTTTCTTTTCCATGAATCTTGTACATATGAGATTTCATATGTGGTAGTTGTGTAAACGTTAATGGGCACAGGGGACATTGAAATGGTTTTTCTCCTGTGTGAACTCGAATATGCAACAAGAGACCATTTGAGTGAGAGAAAGGCCTTTTACATATCCTGCAGGCGTAGGGGCGGGCTCCAGTGTGAGATCTTATATGAACTGTTAAGTGAGTTGATTGAGCAAAACACATGCCGCAATCTTGGCATTTATGAGGTCGATAGTTCTCATGTATACGCATATGCTCTTTTAAGTGCCCTTTCAATACCTTCTTACATATCTTACATTGAATTCTAAGACGTTCATGAGAAATCTGAACATGACGCCTCAGAGAGTTATTTCTTAAAAATTCTTTACCACAATGTTGACAAATATATTCTTTCACTTTTAAATGTGTGTTCAAATGTAAAGATAATTTGTTTCTGTTCTGAAAAAGTCGGTTACATGATGTACATTTATATTCTCCATTAACCAAATGCTTTTTTTCATGTTCAATAACTTGATATTGCTGAACAAACTTCTCCTTGCAATAAAGGCATTTGAACATTGTTTCAGTATTGTTATGGTTTGTCATATGGATAGCCAAGTTTTCTTTTGTTAAAAATGGTTTACAGCACAAATTGCACATGTAATGTTGATCCCAATCTGGATGTAGCCTTTTAATGTGGGCTTGCAAATACAGTTTTCTGTAAAAAACTCTGTTACATTGACGGCAAGGATATTGCTTGTGGAACAGATGTAGGTACATGTGTCTCAATATAGATGGTCTAGTGTCAAATTGCCTACAACAAATATCACATATGTACAAACCCTTTTTGATTATTCTTTTCTTTTCTCTTCTTGGTTGTACTAAATTTCTTGAATCAAGGTTTACTATCAGTTTTTTCTTTCTCACTTTATTCTGTTCACTATTGGAGTCATCTGTACTCTTTTTTCTTTTAGAGTTTATATTACTTTTTTCACTGTCTTTTTTCCTTTTCTTTACATCTGTTTTCTCATTGTCTTTGCTTGATTTTCTTTTGTTCTTATTATTTGTTACATTATCATTATTATTTAAATTGTTGCTATTAGTTGGTTCAATATGTTTTTCTTTACTATTATCAATCATTAATTCACTCATCAATATGTTATTACATATTTCTAAATTGTCTCTGCTTTTGTGTTTCAGGTACCCATTATTATTAATTAATCTATCTTTCGTAATCTGAATTTCTCTTTTAAGTAGTTTATTTTTTATAACTACTGTATCCTTTATCAGTACTGTATCTCGTTCTTTGTTTATTATAGGTGTATCGTCAGCACATTTTGAGTCGTTCGAATGACAAGATTCCTCATCATTCAATATCAACTCTGAAGCTGAAATCTTATTATAGTCAAAACCTTTTAATAATTTGTTGATATTATTATGTTTATTTATGTTTTTAGTTCGAGAAGCGGGGGCGTAGGAGTTCTTTGCTTTAGCCATGATGAGAATTAGTTCATGATATCACCAATTAATAAGCTTGTTGATCTGATAATTGTAAAGCTATACCACCACCGACTAAAATTATTAGTAATGATTTAACGAGACGTGCTCTGTTGTACTTACATGCACTGTTTAGTTACTTATATTCTCTAACTAAATCGATCGGTATATACGTGCATTGATATTATGTGAAGGACGAAGCCTCTGCCTTTTGTTTTAAATGAGACGATTACCTTGTGCGCTCTTGTAACAATAACAAAACAACCTCTATATTCATTTTGGTAACAAAACCGAACTACACTTCTTAGCGAGGCTATTTGTACTTAACATAATACTGAAAATAATTTATTTGTTGAAACTGAACACACTCCGCTTCTAAAGTCCTAATAATCCTGAGAGTAAGTGAGATAGCGACATTAGATAGCATGAGACAACTTATTTTCAGGGTTTCAACCTTAACAACGATACAAGATTATCGTAAAAGTCGCCCAAAATTATCGTAATATAATATCTACACTATTACATAAAGAGATATTTTTGTATGTTTTCTCCGATAGAAAGCTTACATCCTTTCCAGGTATCATAGGCTATGTGGTGTTGCCAAAAATATTCGAATTAAAAAGATATGGCTGTTTAAGTGCGATAACGTGGCCATTTTGGACAGTGAAGGTTTTCTCTGAAACTACTTAATAATTTTTTTACTGTAAGAAAACAACACTATTCATGAGTGATGTAGTTTTTCCATATATATATTTTTAATTAATAGAATAGTGAAAATTCTTTTACTGATAGAAATCTATACTATTCTTGAATGACTTATTTATTTATTTTTTTTAATTATCTTGTTTAACAGCTCTGGGCTTGAATGACTTAGCTGATGTAGTGTTGCTATAGCCCATATATATTTTTTTAATTATTAGAATCTGGTCAATTTAATGCTTCAATAGCAATAGCAATTTAAAAATATAAACATTTTGGTGCGCCAAAAAGCCCACATATTTTATTATCCCACAAGGACTTTAAATGCATCCGGTATAAAATATAGTCTATTTCATAAAGATGTAGGTAGTTATTTTAACGAATAAACCTATACTCTACTTAATTTCTAAACAGTTCTATTATTTTCGTATTTTCGTAAATCGGCACAATATTATCATTTGGTTGGAAACCCTGAACACGGCCAATATTGATTTGTTATTTTAAGTACTAGTGACATCTAGTGTCACGTATGTGTTACTCAATACTCATACTCAACCTATGTTATGAATTAAATGCTCATGAGACTAAGAAAAAATATGACATTCATTATTTATTTCTTGGTTAAAGTTAACAATTACATTTGTCTATACTAATCAAGAACTGGCCTAAAATAGAATTTAAAAAAATACTCAACAAAAAACCAACAGTGTTACAGACGGAAATAACCGACCACTTGAAACTGAACTAAAATAAGTACCTACAGCTTGTGGCTGGTTTAATATTAACATTCAGTCACGTGTCGTGTAATTACATGTATATATGTAGAGGCACTCGTACTACAACACTGTGAAGCAGAACAAATCAGATGCAATTTAATTACAATAGGCCTTGAATTAAAGACGTTAATAATAACTATAGATAATTCATAATTACAATAGCATGTAATAACTTGTACTTAATTGCACTAGAAAATGTAGTCGTATTTGTTTACCTCACAGTTGTGAACTCTCTCATTTAACAACAAGTAATTCCTTTATCAATACTGTGTAATACCCAGCACCTCCTTGATGGTAGAGGATCTGTTCCCAGACTAGCTAGCCACCAACAGCAATAAATCCAATTGCCAAGTGTTTTTGACGCGTTCCGGTCGAGCCACATGTGGACTTACCCCTTCCCCTCGCTCTCTTGTATTGGTGATGTCAATGGGTCGTGGGCGACGGTGGCCACTTCCCATCAGATAGGCCGTCTGCTCCTTTGTCCCTTAACTGCCAAAAAAAATTATCAAAAGTACCTATTTAAAACTATTTATTTTCTTAAGAAATCGTTGAAGTCTTTAATATCAAAGTAGAAGTAGTATTGAAAAGACTTCAACGACGTAAAAACGTAAACAGCTTTATATATAAACTACGATTGTATTACGTAGCAAATAAAATATATAATATTATAAATGAGAAAATAACTGTCTGTCAATCGCTCTTTCACGCCAAAACTACTGAACTGATTTAATTGAAATTTAGTATACAGATAGTCAAGAACCTGAGAAAGTATATAGGCTACTTTTTAATTTGGAAAATGGTTGTAAGGGGTTGAAAGGGGGGGATGAAAAGTTGCATGGAAGTATGGTCATTTTTAGAGCTAGAAGTTTGAAAAATTTTTTTGGCTGTTGATTCGATGTAAATAAATATGACATTCAAAGTTTTTTTCTTCTTCTTTTTATGATAGAAAAGGTGCAAACGAGCAGATGATCCACCTGATGGTAAGTGGCCATCACCGCCCGTGGACATCGAGAAAACAATAGATACCCTCTTGTTTTGTCGATGCGCTGCATCCTCGAAGATAGAGAGGGGAGGGGGAGTGAAGAAGAAAAAGATGAGAGTGGGATGGGGTAAGTCTGGCCCACATGCGGCTCGACCGGAACGCGTCTCTGACACTTGGCGGTCAGATTCGCGTGCTGGTGGTCGCAAGCCAGTCGGGGAACAGATCCCCTACTACTAAGATGCTCTCCCAGCGGCAGAGGGGAATAGTATTCAATCCCGTCCCCTCACGGGGAAAGTTTGTAAAAGTTTTACCCTCAAGGGATGGAAATATTTAAAGTTTATCTATGTTTTTATGCGTACGTGTCTTATTTGTAAAATAATTAGCCTAAATAATGAAAAATGCTACCCAAAGATGAAGTCGTGGGCACAGTTAGTTATGTAATAAATAATAAGAAGTACCTATATAATGTCTGTAAGGCTGTATATAAAGCTACTGATCTGTAATGTGACAGTAGAATATTAATCTTATATATAAAATTCTCGTGTCACAATGTTATTTACCATACTCCTCCGAAACGGCTCCACCGATTTTTATGACATTTTATATGCATATTCAGTAGGTCTGGAATCGGCTACTATCTATTTTTTATCCCCTAAGTTATAAGAATGGCCCACCCCAAATTTAATAATAATAATAATTCTTTATTTGTTTCCAAATTACACATATCTATTACATTTTTGAGACCTTCTATTAAGTATAAAAATACCTGTGCCAGGAGGCCTCGCTCTTCCATTTCATTGAGTTGTCTGCCTATGGAAACGTAATACTAAGACACTGTTTTAATCTTAAATTACTTGCTAACAATACAATGTGTGTGTGTGCGTGTGTGCGTGTGCGTGTGTGTGTGCAGCGTTTACTCTTGTGGTAGTAGCCTCTCTGTTTCGTCATAGTTTAGACCTTTTAGCCATGTACTTAAAACCTTTTTAACTTCAAATTTTTTTATAGGGTATATGTTTAATATCTTGTTGATTTTGTTATACAAGTAACACGATAACGTTAAATATTGATGGCTAGCAAAGATAGTTTTAGTGCGAGGAATCTGTGCTACTGCATGTTTTCTTCTTTTGCTGAGTACTGTAGGATCATAGGGTGTATTATTGTGCTTTCTCAGTGTCACGTTGAGAATATATAACTGTCGAACAGTAAGAACTTCACATGTTGAGTACAGTGAAGCCGTGGGAAACGTTTTAGGTCTTTACGTCATTACTTTCAGGAGAAACCGTTGTGATCTCTCCAAGCTAATAAATTTTGACTTAGTAGCTCCACCCCACACTGAGATACCATAAGTAATCACGGACTCGGCTAAAGCATTATATATTTTAAATAATAAATCACGTGGTGCAACACTTCGTAGCGATTTAAATATCCAGGTGAGCTTTCGGATTATATTTGCCAATGTTTCGATATGCACGGTCCAAGACAAACTCTGATCTATCATAATACCTAGATATTTGAAGGATGCTACTTTTTCAATTGTAGGACATTTGCATTTATTATCTTGGTCGCTACAATTATGTAATTTTATTAAAAAATCCTCTTTCGGTTGTGAGTTTCTATATATAGAAAAGCACATGCAGTTTGTTTTCGTGGCGTTTAACGTTAGAAGATTTGACTTTAGCCAAACCGCAGCTTTGGCAAGTCCTTGTTCGGTTGATCGACGCACGTCATCCCAAGAGGAACCCCAAAAAATCATAGCAGTGTCGTCAGCATAGGACAGAATCTTTCCGTTTTGAATTTTCAGGTTACAGAGATTATTTATATAGACAAGGAACAAGGTCGGTGATAAGACGCTTCCTTGTGGAGTGCCGTGGGTTATGTGAGTCTCCTGACTAATGTGATCTCCAACCTTCGTTCTCTGTCTACGGTCACTTAGGTAGTCCTTGAAAAGTGCTAAAGGAGTGCCTCTGATACCTATTTTCTCAAGTTTCTTTATAAGAATGGGAACAGAAACGGTGTCAAAGGCCTTTTTTAGATCTAGGAAGACACATATAGACTTTTTTCCTTTATCGAGACTATCAACAATTTCAGAGCTTAATGAGAGTACCGCGTCCTCAGTTGATTTGCCACGTCTGAAGCCGTACTGTGAGTTTGATATGATGTTGAAATTGTTAAGATAATTAGTTAACCTTTTGTTCATCATTTTCTCTAACAGTTTCGAAATTGCAGGCAAAACGGAGATAGGTCTATAATTGTTAACGTCATCCCTGTTTCCACTCTTATAAATTGGTGTTACAATAGCTAGCTTTAGGGAATATGGGAAAATTCCTGTATTAAAACATAAGTTTGTTAAATGTGTAATAACCGGAACAACTTGGTTTTTGGCATGCTTTAAGAACTTTGTCGAAATGTTGTCCCATCCTGTAGCACTGTTAGACTTTAAGCTTTCAAGCACCTCCAAAACTTCCTTCTCAGTGGTGTTCATTAAGACAAAGGATGAACGAACTGAATGTAAATTAGAAGAGTCGTCTATTGGTTGTGAATGGCTATTTGCTAGAATATTTTCTGCGAGTTTTTTTCCTATATTTGCGAAATACTCATTTACAAAATCAACGGATTCAATGGGAGACGATTTAAGATTTAGTAGTTTTGAGTTGTCGATCTTTACTTGTGTTAGATGAGTAATATCTTTAATTTTTTTCCAAAGTGTTTTCGAGTCTTTTGTAGATTTTACTAATTGATTTCTATCAAATTGTCGTTTTAGTTTTTTAATAAGTTTATTACAGAAATTGCGATATCTTTTGTATGTTATTTTTAAAATTTCATTGTGTGGATCGGATCTTAAGTTCTGTTGCATTTTGTTTCGGTTTTTTATACACCTTAGGATACCTGGTGTAATCCACGGTTTTATTGTGCGTTTATTTTTGGGTACGTTAATTATTTTGGTATTTTCATTCAAAGATTCTTTAATTTTATTTGTAAGTTTTTCGATTATGAAGTCAGGATTATCACTAAAAAGTAAGGTGGAAAGATTTTTTGATGCAAGTGTTTTGAGTGCCATGTTATAGTCAGTTATAGTTTTAGTTTTACAAATAATTGTTGTGGATTTAATTTTTTGAAGATTTAATAGTATCATATGATGGTCTGTTATGGTAGTATTTAAGATGGCTATGTGCGCAGAGGTGTCTTTTTTGTCAATTTTTATAACAAAGTGGTCTAGGCAACTATTATCTCTAGTGGGAAATAAATGTCCTGGTAGTAGACCGTGGGATGTCAAAACGTTTAAGTAATTTTCCCGGTTTTTGCTCTCATAGTAATTTTCGTTTCCACAAATTTATATTGCAAAACAACGTTTGCCGGGTCAGCTAGTTACATACTTAAATTTAAATGATAATTTTCTGTAACTATTATGTAATTTTCCTAGTTCATTTATTTAAAACTAGCGACTCGCTCTGGCTTTGCTCGATTACTTTCTCTATAATAATATGCATATATTATACATATAAACCTTCCTCTTGAATCACTCTATCTATTAAAATAACTCGCATCAAAATCCGTTGCATCGTTTTAAAGATCTAAGCATATATAGGGACAGACAGACGGGAAGCGACTTTGTTCTATACTATGTAGTGATGATGAAGGTTATACTAGAAGTTTCACGACTATGACATCACAGTCATAGTAATGTCGACATTTTATTTATATTGTAACTTTTACCACATTACTTTGATAACCACGCGTGTAATACTTCCTGATTACGACGTTCAAAGTTTATGTGTGGATAGTCTCAAAATGAACAATAGTTCATGGAACAATGACAATCGTATTTAGCCTCTAACTTTGTGGAGCCATAACGCAATCAAACAATTTAACTAACTAAAGATGTTGAATAAAAATTGGTTTATTGTTTTGGATATTTATAATTATTCTCTTACCATTTGAGTTTTACCCGCTATATTTTGGATAATTCACACTATATCATTATAAATAATAGCCTATGTGTTATTCTGATGTGTAAGCTATATTATTGTAAAGTTTCATCAAAATCCATTCAGTAGTTTTTGCGTGAAAGAGTAACAAACATACATCCATACATTCTTACAAACTTTCGCGTTAGACAAGGGACAAATGAGCAGACGGTGCACCTGATGGAAAGTGGCCACCGTCACCCATGGATGCGTTGCAGCCTCAATGATAGTGAGGAGTGGGAGCGAAGAGAAGAATGCTGCGGTTTCAGTGAACCTTCTCTCCCATCCTGTTTTCAATTTCATTATCAGAGTTACCTGAATCTGTCAAAAATGCTCCTTCGCGAAACTCGTTTAAGAAACAGGTGAAAGAGTTTTATTTAAAAAAATCTACTATCTGAATGTATTAATCATAGTTCTATGTTAATATTTAGTATACTAGTATTGTACTGTGTATATATATATATATATTATATATATGTTTGTGTATCTATATCTATACATGTATTAATATTTTGTGTATATATTTATTTTTAGTTATATTTATTTATAATTTGCTATTACTTTTTGTGCACGCCTACTGTTTACTCTCTTGCACAATTCTGGGTTGGCTGGTAGAAAATGCTGTAATAGCGTTAAGTCCGCCCTTGTACATTGTTTTTATTTTGTGCAAAAAGAATAAATAAATAAATAAATAAACCCCGAACAAGAACCAGATGTTCACTGGAACCGCAGCATTAATGGAATGGGAGAGGGAGTGGGTAGATCTGCTTCACATGCGGTTCGACTGGAACGCGTCAGAGACAGACTCTTACGAATTGTATTCTAAGCCTGTCCCCTCACGGGTCAAGTTTTTAAGCCATATTTACTAATCAAGACATTTCTATGATGGTCATAAAAATCTCCCTTCACATTCCTTAAACAAAACCTGTTTTTTTCTGACCTGATTAAGCATTAAACTCCTTCCTTTTATAATACTATAGATAATCATTTCATGGCTCCACCTCCACGGCCGTGTTATGTTCTGTTGCTTTCCCCATTGTTCAATTACAATGACTGACTTGCACCATCCATCTGCCGGCAAATGGGACTGGCCACTTTATAAATTCTATCAAAAAATTACTTACACGCACTAAACTTAATAAGAATAGAAGCTGGACGTTACTGTACCTTTGCCTTTTCTAGCTTTTTTAAAAGAATGACATCTATATAGATTATATTCTATTTTCTTTTAAATACCTAATTTTATTTTAGACAAGCGGCCTACCCTCGCTTCGCTCCGAGTATTTGAATCAATACCTATTATAATTGATCTCCTCAAATTGTCACACTATAAAAAACAGAGTGAGAAAAAAAGAGAAAAGAGACAGATAATAAAAACCAAGAACGACAAAGCAAAATTAGAAATGAGGAAAATAGATAAATAAAGGAGAGAGAGAGAGATAATGAATGTTAAAAATATAAAAATGAAAGAGAGAGGATGAGAGAGAATGAAAGTATGACAGGAATAGTGTAGTTTTCTATTTGTGAAAAAATTATGTATTAAAATCGGATCAGTTCCAGAGAAACATTCACTGTAAAATTTGCGTAATCCGCATAGCTTCATAAATAAATTTCTCCACAGGTATAAGGCAGTCTGGAAGAGATCGCTTCAAGCGATATCTATACTAATATATAAAGCTGAAGAGTTTGTTTGTTTGTTTGAACGCGCTAATCTCAGGAACTACTGGTTCGATTTGAAAAATTCTTTCAATATTAGATAGCCTATTTATTGAGGAAGGCTATAGGCTATATATCATTACGCTAAGACCAATAGGAGGAGAGCATCACGCGGACGAAGTCGCGCGGGTCGACTAGTTGTTGTATAACTCTGTATTAATTTACCTTAAAGTTTGTTATACAATAAAGAATATTTTTAACTTCTTACACGATTTTAGTGCTTGTGGTGACTCCCCTTGTTGAAAGAATTAAACTAAGTTTGTGGAGATAGATTGCCATATAAAAAAATGTTTTATCTCTTTCCCATCAGTTTAATATTTTATTCAAATCGAATCAGTCGTTCCAAAGGCTACTTCGCTCAAACTTTATCTCAAAAGATTTTTTTTTGTTAATTTTTGATAATTTAAAGGGTTTAATAATATAAATATTTTTGGAAGTTAGTAGCACTGTACGTTTAATAAAAGTAAGTTAAGACAAAAGATCAGATAAATAAGTCCATGACGCAATATTATTCAAATGGTTAATGATGTTATTGTCTCGTACTCATAATAACAATGGTTTGGTAATATTTAGTTTTGAAACGCACGAGTTCCCTAAATTTTATTGCGTGGTACATTAACTGTGTATTCATTTAAATGGTTTTAGATACGTAAAGATGACATGAATTTGGTATATGTATATAGCTATATTTTTTGGTATGGTATACATATATCTATTACAAATATCCAATTAACGATTTTTCGTTTTGGAAATAATATCATGTCATATTATTCTTACTAATATTATAAATGCAAAAATAACTCAGTCTGTCCGTCACGCCAAAACTACTGAACCAATTTAATTGAAATTAGGTATACAGATAGTCTAGAGCCAATGAAAGGATATAGGCTGCTTTTTATTGCGAATAAAGAGTTGTAAGGGGTTGAAAGGGGGCATCAAAATTCGTATGGAAGTATCATCATTTTAGAGCTAGAAGTGTGAAACTTATTTTTTAGGTTATTGATTCGATATAAATAAATATGACATTCAAAGTTTGTTAAAGTTTTACCCTCAAGTGTGTAAAATACGATAGAGAATAGGGGATGAAAGTTTGTATGGAAATATGTAAGGATTATGTGAATGTTTTAGAAGTTAGCGACAAGAGATAAAAAGGCTACCCAAAGCTTATAGAAAAAAATATCTGCAAATTACTCCTAAAAAAAAAGATAACCCCAAAAAATTTTACTCTTTAAATTTAGGGGAAGATGCATTCACATCACCCAAAACTCATTTTGTAGGTTAAGTAAATTTTAATTATTAAGTTAATTTTTTTTCTATACTGTAAAGACTAGAAGTATACCTACTTTTATTTCAGTATTAATAGTAATATTTTATTTTAGCCCTTGTCAAACTTATTGACCCACCGGATGTCGGTAGCAACGAGTAATGCGCCCAAGTTCCTTAATTATTCAATACCGACGCGGGCGCTAGTCACCTTACAGGTCATGGACTTATGTATAAAACAGTTCAGTACTAATTTATACATAGGTATAATAAAAACTAGCTGACCCAGCTAGTTTATGAACACATAAATTTTGTCCCTACTAATATTATAAACGCGAAAGTTCGAGAGTATGTTTGTTACTCTCTCACGCAAAAACTACTGAACGAATTTCAATGAAATTTGGCACGCAGATACTTTATAACCTGGTTTAACATCTAGACTTTTTATCCCGGAAAACTTCAGAGTTCCTGCGTGATAATAAATAAATTATGTTTACTGTTGTAAGTTGTTAATATATGAAAATTAAATGTTTTTTGATAAATCGAAGTACTTAGGTACATACGTGTAAATAAGAAACTTTGGATGTGAATTGAAAAAAGATTCAAACATGAGTTTATTAAATTTAAACTTGGATTTTCAATCTGTAATCGAAAGATTTTGAATTGAGATTGATTTTATTAATTCCGGCCGTTAAACGAGTAGATATAGACTGAAGAAATAACATTACACATATCTTGAACCTCAAGTTGTTCTGTGTTCATTCTCTGCGCCTATTGTTTCTTAAAACTTTACGTAATTACACCTATATTCCATATTAAATTACGCATAATAATAGGCTAGGTAATATTTTCTACATGGACCGATAATTATAAAAAGATATGCGTTACATTTAAGTACAGAAAGGCGTTAACAATACCACGGTACTTACATTGCAGCAAGATGACGCTATCAATGCGATAACATTGTTTTATTCAAATATTCTTATGGACATACAAATAAAGAATAAATTGCAATAGCAGGTTTAATGTTTACTGGAGCCTTAGATAAAATATAACCTACAAAACAAGTTTACAAATTCTTTAAAGATCAGTGAACTTTTGGTGACATTAACAATTTGAAACGCACCAACCTAATTTCGTTTAGTAATTACGTTATAGTCTACTTGTACGTATTTACGTCGCTAACATAGAAAATTAAAGATAGTGCAAGTAGGTTAAAGAAAACCTATACTTAGTAACTAGGTACGCTTAAATCTAATATAGAAATATAAAGAAAGAAAGTATAATCCCTAACCAATCGATTTATGAATACTTGAAAATCATTGTAATTTCCACCAGTTTAAAATGTGATCTACGAACACATAATCTTTAAAACTATATACTGTTGGCAAATTAAAAAACCCAATCATCAAACGTAGTAAAAGGCAATCAGATTATTGAATTCTAATTAATAAAACACGGTCACCTAAATCTATAAAAACACGGACACCTACGACCTTAATCTACTAAAACACGATACCTAAATCTACTCAAACACGGACACCTATGAACGAAATCTACTCAAACGCGGTGCCTAAATCCATTAAAACACGGACAGCTATGACCAAAATCTACTAAAACACGATACTTAAATCTATTAAAACACGGACATATATTTTTTGCTGTCCCCGCATGTCGCACTGTCTCTCGTGCTCGATCTCCCATACTGCGATGAGCGGTCATTGTCAGCTTTAAACAAATTGCTGATGACGTATCCTCACTGTGACATATTTGCAGACGAGTGGGTAAAGCTGGCGAAGCAATGCTTGCAGTTCTGCGAAGAACTATGACATTCTGTTTCATTTTAATATATTATAATAAAAAATCTTAATGTAATTTGTATTATTATTTATGATGTAATTTGTATAATAACTTATAACGTATCTTGTCTCATAATTTATAATCTAATTTATAAATTATGAGACAAGATACGTTATAAGTTGGGATATGTATTTCCGTTTTAATTAAAATAAATAAAATAAAATGACCTAAATCTACTAAAACACTGTCATCTAAATCTATTAAAACACGGACACCTATGACCTAAATCTACTAAAACACGGTCATCTAAATTTATTAATCCCGGTCACCTAAATCTATTAACACTTCTCTCATACGTTTACAAAACCGATTTATCCTATAAAAATGAAGGAATCTGTGGGATAGATAACAAGATTACCATGAGACTACCAGCGAAGCGACAGTTTGCTAGATTATAATATAACTTCTATATCGTTAGTTGCTTCTAAAAGTCGTACAATCATCTGGTTCATCATTCTCGCTCTAATAACCTTGTCATCATGGTGTCACCATTGCAAAAGTGGAATCCTCACCAGTTCTCGCGGAAAACGTCTAAGACATTAAGTCAACTTTGAGCGGGGATTGTTTTCCACTGGCTGCACTTCTTATTGTCTCTTGACTTCCATATTTTATTTCGCATTTTGGGTTCGTGGCGAGAGGAAGCTATTGTTTAGTTTCGGCTAAAGAACCTTACACTACTTTACAATCGAGTTTCATGTTTGTTCGGTATAGTGAAAATGGTGAAATTTTGGTGGATGTTCATTTTGTTCGCGAAAACGGCTTCGGCTAGTGATAATGAGTTGCCTTCTTCTGAATCTGAGAAAAGTAAGTAACTCGATCCAATACAAGTCTATAATAATTAGCAGTTAAGCAGTTTAAGATCAATGTTTTTTAATGTGTTTCCTAATTATGTCATTAGTTCAATAATCTCCAAAAACAACATTTATTTTTGTTTTAACTTTGATGCGATATATATGGTATAGTTAATTAAAACAAAATAAAAACTGTGATATAAAACAATAGCATAATTATGGAATTCAAAAATACCCACGTTTTAATTGAGTTCGACATTTCACACGCTTTCCATTTTTATATTTAAATTTTACTTACATTTTGGACAACGTCTACGCAACAATAGAATTTTAGACTATTTAGTGTGAAAGAACAGTAACTAGTCGACCCGCGCCACTTTGTTCACGCGTAGCTCCGCTCCTATTGGTGGTAGCGTGATGACATATAGCCTATAGCCTTCCTCGATAAATGGGCTATCTAACTCTGAAAGAATTTTTAAAATCAGACCAGTAGTTCCTGAGATTAGCGCGTTCAAGCAAAGAAACAAACTACTACTGATACTTAACGCTCTTTACATTTAGAATTTACTAAAAATCTTCTAAAGACTCAAAGAATTAATTTAAAAACGAAAAATCGCCATTAACTTAATTCACTTGGCAATAAATCAAAATAAGTCTATTATTTTGATTAATATTAGAAATAAAATTAATTTAAAAGTTAATGTTTTTTTACAATACATTATCGACCCAAATTATTTTTGATTTCTTTTTACATATTTGTGTATATTATAAATAAAATAAATTTGTACCTAGCTAGACAGATATATGTCTAAAATCATTATTTCACGGTCCTAAGCACGAAACAATAGAAGTGAAAAGTTGGATCGCTATGGAAAATAATTGCGAGTAAACTTTCCTTTTTTATCTTCATATCTTTTCTTTGGATCTTGTATACAGTACTTATCGAATTATTTTCCATTAAATTGCAAAAGCTCTACAAAGTTAGGTACACAATGTTTTTTTTTATATAATAGATAAGGGACAAATGAGCAGACAGTCCACCTGATGGTAAGTGGCCACCGTCGCCCATGGACATCGGCAAAACTAGATATTATGTATTGTTTTACCGATGTGTTGCCACCTCGAAGATACAGTGAGGAGGGGGAGCGAAGAGAAGAATGCTGGGGTTTCAGTGGACCCTGAGAACCAGAAGTTTAATGGAACCGCAGCATTAATGGGATGTTTGAATGCGCAAATAAGGAATCACCCTACAATGTAAAGCAGTGGAATATCATGACGTAACTTTAAAAGATAGTATTTGCAAATTAATCTAAGTTTTTTTTTTATAGATGCTAGGTTCTTACCGTTATTCGAAACGAAACGATACGATAGACCCATCGGGCCAAGTCTTCCTCCACTCACTACAGTACCCGTGGCTGGAGACAGATGCTCATCACGACTAGAATCAGCATTGGACCAATTGAAGCGGAGAAAGAGGAACCAACCAAAGAATCTGGATACGCCACATGTAATGATTTCGATAACTATTAAACTTAGACCATATAAAGTAAAACGAGTACATAATAATGAGCGTGGAACTTATACTTACCAGGATTAAAAAAAAATCATACTAATTTTTATTTAAAAAATATACAATAATTTATTTATTTTCAGAGTCAAAGCATCGACCTCAACGGTTACAGCTTATATCAATCCATGAGAAGTGCGCCCATCGATATGTACGTAACCAGAATGCGCGTGCGACTCCCACAAAACAGCAATTGGGTTCGAGTCGAGAAATGTTACTTTGATCCTAGAAACGTCTCCCTTGACACCATGCTACTATTCCACGATCTAACTATAAGCGGAAATGTTGATTTATATGAAGTAAATGATCTTGACCGAACCATCCCACCTAGCCGGAGACTTAGAAGGAATTACGCCAACCCTCAGTACGATTACGCAAATCCAAAATCTCGAAATTCCAATGGTTGTAATATGATACTAAGATTGAGAAAAGCTGGGATTGGATTCCACACGCGGCCATTGAATCAGCAGCCGGGAAAGTTTAACGTGAAGACTGATTCGGAATTCGTGGAACCAGGCTTCATAAGTGTATACGCGTATGGTTGCGAAAAATATATTAATAGGAATTCAATTAAGAATAAGGATAATTTACCATTGAGACGAAAAAAACGATCCGACGAATTTAATTTTGAACCTGGCCTAGAAGAATCATTGCCAGAGGAGGAATTGGCCGGTCGATCATCAGACAATTGGGATGTTATCTACGAACCAAGTAGTAGCAGGATGAACTATGAAAGAAGCAAGCTCTTTAGACCTGAAGATGACTTAGATGATGCCGAAGATATTTCACGAGAGATGGAGGACATTTTCACTAAAGGCATAAGAACTCTTCTCACTACTTATATGAAAAAGGAATTGCAGCCAGCAATAAAAGATACTTTAATGAGAAATATGGGATACGTTATATCATATGGTTGAAATATTGGTAAAGAATCTATGTAGTAATAACTAACTGAAGAAAAGACAAAAGAGGAGGAAACTTTAGAATAATTATATGGTAGATAAATAATTTTCACATAAAAATATTATAATCTTAAGTTTAAGAAAATATATTACAAAATATATACAACATTGAAAGTGTTATTTTATCAAAATAAAATTTTAAAATTTAAATAAAATACAAAATAAAGTTTAAGGTTTATTAAGTCACAGATAAATGCTTATAGCTTATACTTTACAGTCATTACAGAAATTGTTTCTTTGGCTTATAATGAGATTAATAGCTACTTTGATTATTAATGACTAGTTTCGTTAACTCCAACAAAGCTCAATGCTTGTGCTAGAAGTAGGTTCTTAAAAGGATTGCTAAGCGGAGATCTAACAAAGAACATTTTACTACAATGCCCTTTATAGCAACATTTGTCTTTATATGGAGACTAGAATATTAGAAATATAAAAAAATAGATATCTAGGTAAACCGTCAACCAGTAAGATTTGGGGAAGTTTTTAAATGAGGGTGTAGGTAACCCAATTCTTATAGCGTAAGATTTAAGATGGTGGCTTGTATTTTCTATATAGTCATTGCACTATCAGTAATGTATTTAGATTGAACCTACTTCTAGAGCTCCATAATACTAAGCTGTTTATATGTTTCATCATTTGCACAATGGATCAATTACATCTATATGGTTTGGGCAAAATAATTTAATCCAACATATTCTGGACATACAAGGCACTATTCGGTACTTAAATACTTATCCAAATATCTTTTTAGTTTAATGGCCGAAATTTAGATCCAATGCAATCAAAAATCTTTGGATTATGGATTAAAAATAGATTCCAAATTTGAATTTTGCATAAACAAGCTTGGATTGAGATTGGTCATAAAAGTACTAAAACTAAGACTAGAGCCCTGACCACACTTTTGTATCAAAAAATGAGATTAATCATAGAGTTATCACAAAAAAATGATTTAATATTTATAAAACTTAAGGGTAACTTTAAATATACAAATGCGATGCCAGTGGAGGGATCTGAATCATATCTGAGAACTTAAATATTAAATGAATGGTAATTCAACTATTTTCATGACTCCTACTAATGATTTAATACATAATTATGATATCCACAAACTGATGGCAGTGCTTTACATTGAGCAAGGAATTTACATACATACTAGAATGCACTCAAAAACCATTCAGAAGAGTACAGCTATAGGGGATTGCATCTCTTTCTACTAGCATGTCCATACTTCAAATAATAGAGAAAAATCATATTTAAAATAAGATGTTATATATTAAATTATTTAACTGTTTATGTTATATTTATGAATGAGTGTTCCCTTTATGATATAAATTCTTTGATGTTGAGACTGGCATTTTAAAACAACAATATCATGGCAACATAATAATACTGTATAACATACATTCAAGTTGTATAACTAATTTTATTTCTATTGCAATAATTTAAGAGATAACCATTCAAATTTATGAATACAGTAATATCAAAATTTTTTTATAAAATTTGATAAATAGAATTGAAACAATAAGATAAATTTAGCTAGTTATTCTTAAAATTAGGTATTTTATTTCATCATATACAGCAAAATGTAATGCGGTAGTAAAAATGGCTTTCAAAATACTTGGCATATATCCCTTATATAGGGCTAGAAACCCTTCTTCCATCATAGTCAATTTTATACAATGCAGAGCTCCGTTACAGTACATTTGTTTACCAAAATATGTTCGATGTTGTTGAAAACCTTGAATTTGCAACCTTTTTTTAATAACATCAAACGGATATATTGCTGTCTTAGCTATAAAGCCAGCTATTCCACCAGCTAATAGATTCCCGATAAGTGATGATACAACTACTGAACTCGTATTTGTCCTTCTTTGGAAAAAACTAAACTTATTTAATACATTCTCAGAAAATAACTTGTAAACAGCAAACTGGATACCAGCTTGAGGAGCCACTTGAGCAATTGTAGGTACTATGCCTTTAAATAAGGCACTCGGACCTTCATTTCTAATTATAACAACAAAAGCATTTGAAAATCCTTTATATGCTTTGTTTGTTTTCTGTTCAGCTATTAATCTTGTTCGTACTGTGTCGAATGGATATGATGCAACTGTGGCGGCGGTTGCAGCAAGACCACCATTAGAGAAATTAATCCAATGTTTATGTGTAAGATAGAATTGACGATCGGCTTTTATGCAAGTTTGTGTTAACTTTTCATACGCTGAGAACTGTACGGTACCATATGATACTGATAGTAGTTGAGCTGGAATGTGACCACTCCACAGTGTAGTTATCCCTTCTTCTTTAACAATGGTCCTTACAGCTTGCAACATGGAGCTATATACTGATCCATTTTTGAAAGGTTCAAGTTGAAGTTGAAATCTTATCTTAAGAACATCAAGTGGCTGAGCAATGGCTCTGGTCACTGCACCGGCAATGCCTCCAGCAATAACACTTTGAGTACCAGTCACTTTTGACTCAATGTTTTGGATATAATTTACCATTTTGAAAAATTAAAGTAGACATAACAAAGTTATAAAGTTTTCACACATGTAAATTATTACTAACCAATAACATAATCTGTGAGTGCTTGTGTAGCAATTACAGTTCATTCAATATAAATGGAAACTAGGAAGTTAAAATTAATAATAATTAATAATTACTAAAATGGATAACAAAATATTAAATAACCTTAAAAAATTTGTAATGTTGCCAGCTGATGATTAAAGTAGTAGTATTCTTAACAATTCTTAATTGCTGGAATTACCAGAAAATTAAGTAATTATTCACTTATTGGCAATACTTGTGATAGCCTAAACAGCTAAAAATTACTTATTTAGGGTATAAATAAAGATATAGGGTAAACAAATAAATATTATCATTACTCTTTTTAATGATAATATTCATCTGAAATGTGATTTATGTCACAAGCAACTCAATAATCAATTTCATGCATTTATATTATTTTTTATTTTTTAAGACAGCAGCTAAATATTTTTAATAGCTGGTAGCCCTGCAATCGTGTCAAATAATCAAATCTTAAAATTGTCAATAAATGTGAAATCTGTGAGCTTTATATGATAGATTTTCATAAATTCTTTGTACGCGTAAAATAAATGCCATAACCGTATAAGTCATTGTTTCTTAACTTAAAAAAAAAACAAACAAAATGTCGACTTCGCTTGAAAATCTTGAAACTCAACTTGAGATGTTCATTGAGAATGTTAGACAAATTCGTATAATCGTTAGCGACTTCCAACCGCAGGGACAAAGTGTATTAAATCAAAAAATGTAAGTATTTTTATTGTTGATTCCTTCCTTTCGCGCTGGATTAAATACCTAATCTATTGAATCGAGATCTTTTGTACAGCAGAATCTTCTGTCCCAATAAAGTGAATAATTCGTTAATGTAATTGTATACCATCTATAATGTAATTCATTCTATATTAGAATGATCAGTTCTACCTTTCAAAATTAAAATAAATCATTAATAATCATCACAACCCATTAATGGCGCACAATGGCCTCTTTCTCAGTATGAGAAGTTGGCCACTGATAGCCCAATAGGTTGACAGACTTCACACACATTTGAGGGCTTTAGAGAACTAAAGTTTCCTCACTATATTTTCCTTTCCATTAAAGTAAGTGATGTCTAATTGCTAAAAATACACATAATTCTGAAAAGTCAGCAGTGCACAGATAGAAGAGTGTATACTGAAATAAATATAATTATCGACCTAGTCGACCTTGACCTAGTAACTAGTTTCAAATTACACCCATACAGAAAGACACTGATGATGATTTTTTAATATGTTGTCATTTGTTTATAATACCTATTTTACAGCCAATCATTGGTCACAGGACTCCAAGAAGTCGACAAGTTGAAAGCACAAGTTCATGATATTCTTGTACCTACTGAAGTTTTTGAGTAAGTAATTTTATTCCACTAGAATATTTACTCTTAAGCTTTCTTTATTAACAACAAAAACAGGCTGTACCATCTCTCCAACGAAAAGCCAGCCAGGCAAGGTGGCAGGCTGAGGCAACCCAATTCACGACTACATATATTTCTAACCTGAAACAGATGTTGTTGCACAAATTGTATAGATGTCACCACATATTTTGACATAATTTCATTTTTGTTTTTTCTTTTCTAGCTACATAGACCAAGGACGCAACCCACAGCTCTATACAAAAGATTGCATTGATAAAGCTCTTGCAAAGAATGAAGAAGTAAAAGGAAAAATTGACTCGTACAAAAGATTCAAAAGTCATCTTCTCTCTGAACTATCCAAAACGTTTCCTAATGAGATTAATAAGTATAAGGCTATAAGAGGTGGAGAGTAAACTAAACAATTTTTTTTAATTTATAACAATACCATTGAGGGATAACTTATATATAACCTTCATTAAGCATTATTATCGTAAGTTATCATGTACAAGAAAAAATAGCATAAAATGGAGAAGTTTCATAATGTTGATAATGCTATATTTAGTATACTTAATAGAATTGAAATATAGATCGAAACTACTATACCCGTGTAAAAAATTTTGAAATCCTTCAATTATGAGTGAGAAACACATAATTGAAGCTTACATATTTTAGCGGAGAACAATTATGGGCCTCTGATGTCATCTCACATAGTCATAGTCGCACCAGAGCACTGCCACTACTTGTAGATGTTTTATATACAGAACTTTGTCGATTATTTAGCAATGACATATAATATGCTGTGATAGAATTTTTTCTTTTTAACTGTCGTGCTTTGACACATAGGAAAAATACAATATTTGTAGGCATATTTTTTTGCCTCAGCCATTATACATTATACTAGGTGAAATGACGTCACATGCTCCATAACTTTTTCATTAGTAGAGATATTTTAATAATTCTTTCAAATTTTTGTTTCATTTTACTTTTACAATTATTATTTTTAAAAAAAATGAAAACTTCTCCATTGTTGTTCTATAATAATCATGAATTAGGAATTCTCTTTGAATCTTAGCATAAGTAAATAAAATAAATTAAAAAAGCCTGTGTTTTATTTGCAAAGAAGATACAAATATTGTTTAAAGAATAGAAAAAATACAAACAGAGCAGCAAAAAGTAAATAGTAAATATAAGAAAATTTGTTCTATACAATAGATTAGAAAAATACTTTTCAATAAAAGTAGTTTCGGTTTTAAGAAATTAAAAAATGATTTGATCATCATAAAAAATATTGGCGCAAAATTTTTCAATATATTTTTTTAAAAATAATCATGCATTGTCTCTTGATAAAAAAATGTTTAAAATTATTTAAAGACCATATTATAAAAGTGAAGGTGTAAAAATAAATGTTTAATTCCATAATTATAACTGTTGAGAAACATTAATAACATTGTTTGATAATTTAAATATTAATTCATTAAAATTAGTGTATAATTAGAAATCTAATGGGTAATTGGCTGCGAAATGACCATTTTTTCGGGCGTCGTCTGTTTTTTCATTGAGGTGTCATCTATGACAGTTTCCTGATGGTCATCACTATCATCCGATGTCGATGTTGAGGTTTCATCAGGATTACGAACTTCTATTGTTTCTGCGTCGCTGTCACAATAAATGTCAAAAACAGATTGTATATCACTGGTGTTGTTCCACATTTCATAAAACTGAATCTTTACTGGTTCAACTAGTTGTTGTTTGGTAGTGATATAGACGTAGTTCCAATGGTCGAAGGATTGGTCGTTACCCCAGTTGAGTGTCCCCGTCATCAGAATTTTATCGTCGACTAAGCAGAATTTATGTTTCATTGAAAACATTGGTTCATTTGGTATACATTTTATTTCAGCACCTTAAATAAACACAGTAATCATTTTTATGGAATAACTAGCCGACCCACGCGATTTCGTTCGCGTGTCGCTCCGCTCCTACGGGTCGTAGCGAGATGTTAAATAGCCTAAATTACTCCTTGTTACATCAGCTATCTGCCAGTGAAAGTCCCATCAAAATCGGTCCAGCCATTTCAGAGATTATCCGAAACAAAGACAGACAGACATAAATTGTAATAAGTATTGTTTTGGACACTCCAATTTTATTTATTTGTATGGATAGATTTAATTATGTGTATAAAATTGCGATCGGATTCTTTGTTTTAAACTTGCTTAATTATTATTTATACCTAACTGAAGCGACGGCAGGTAGCCACTAAAATAAAATCATAATTGTTTACTTTCCGATTTCACATATTCATAAACTATTAAGAAATGCATAAAATAAAACATACCGGCTTCAATAAGTTCTTTGATGAAAAATCCAGTAGAATCATTGTATCCCGATCTATCGATGATGATACTGACTTTAATATTTTTCGATTTTATCAATTTGACCAAACGGGCTTGAAATGCTGGATTATGGATACCGGGCATACAAACATTAACACTTTCCTTAGCTCCTTCAATGAAACTGACTAGTTTATCAAAATAATTATAAGCATTGAATTGTAATTTACAAAATACCATCACTTCATTGATCTCGGTTTTTCGATTTTTATAATAATATGCAGCCGCAGACAAAACACACGTTAATGCAACGACAGCAGCTGATGATATAATATTAAGATTTAATCTCATTTTAAGTTATTTCAAACATTAAACTCTGATGTGACGGGCACGCTATGACCGGTCTTTGATTTTATAGTTGTAATAAAATCAAGAGGCCAAAATAATATGTTAATACCCATCACATTTTAATAATTAAAATTTTTACTACCCTCAAGTTGAGTTGTAAATATGTCGTTCGGGAATTATTGAATATAGGTACATTGTTACGAAAATAATTGGTATAATTGCAAACAGTCAATCAAATATCAATATTATCATATGCAAAATCATTGATCAATATGCTCAATAAGGGTCCATTCATTTATTACGTACGACTATTTTCGCTAGTTTTTGACCCCCCTCCTCCCCTGTTTAATATTTATTATACGAATCTAAAGGAAAAATGAATACATGTTTGTTTTTTTTAATTGGTTAAATTATATTCACATTATTGATTGATTTTTTTATAAAAATTTAAAATTAATTTTACGTAAATATGCGCTACAGAAACATTCAGTCAAATAAAGTTATTTTATCGCCGCCATTTTTGTTGTTTTAAAAATGCTGCTAATTTTGCAACGCTTGCGACGCAACGGCTAAAAGAATTTTGGGCTTTGTGAATGCTAACTGGAACGCACCGTCAATATACCAGATAAGTTCGACTGAGAATATTTAATCCATGGCATATCAATCAAGCTTACTTAATTAGCTACTGCTGTATGGATCAATCCATTAAATAATATCTATCAAAGGTAAAGGTTCCATAAAAATAAATATATTATCGATGTAGTAAAGTGTGCTAAGAAACAAACAGCACAAAAAACAAATCCATGTTTATTTTAGAACTGATTTTTTTAAATGTAATCCACATTCACCTGTAGCATTAACAGCGCCATCGATATTTTATACATTTCAAAGACACTATTAATACTAATTGCTATCTCAATCATTCGATCTGTGGAATCAAAAGTATGGCGGGAAAATAGAAATTGAAAGTTATGACTTATGACATTAGATTCTGACATTTCATAATTCATATGTTTTTGAATTTAAAATTTCTGAAATGAAATGACTGCTTTTTAAAATAAATACAAATGAATATTTTATAGTATTAAACTGAACATGTCTGAATACGGGTGACAAAAAAAAACGACAAGTATGGGTATTACAGGCCTGATTCCCTTCCTTGAGAAGGCTTCGAGGAGAGCTAATGTTGGAGAATTTAGTGGATGCACCGTAGCTATAGACACCTATTGCTGGTTACACAAAGGTGCGTTTTCTTGCGCTGAAAAGCTAGTCCGTGGGGAAGACACAGACGCGTAAGTTGAAAATTTTATTTAAATATACCGAAATATTTTAGTTCATGTCGATTAATAGTACATAATTACAAATTTTAAAAAATCATATCTCGTAATTTAGACCTGCTCGTTTGCAATTTGTCTACCATAAAAAAAAAATTCTATAAATATTTTAAGACTAAAAAAATATGTTAAGAATAGGTCAGTCATTTAGTTCATATCGATCTTTGCAAAAATCACAAAATCCAGTTTCTAAAAAATATTTTTATGATAACTGTAGTTTTCTAAAATGCATTTAGAAAATGTCTCATTTATACATTCAGCACTTAGGCTAAATTTTATGTAAACAACATAAATTAACATGATATTGATACTTTCCTGTTACATTTGTAATTTTGTCTGTTATAGTTATACAAAATACTGTCTGAAATATGTGACAATGCTGCTCTCGAAGAATATCAAACCAATATTAGTATTTGATGGAAGACATCTGCCTGCCAAAGCTATGACTGAAACCAAAAGAAGAGAGTAAGTTTATTAATTGTATATGCTATATATTAAATTTGTTCACAATTTGACCAAGGTGGCCTACTAGAAATAATGGCACAACAATTTTTGCCAGGTCAGCTAGTATTGCTATAAATATTAAGTAAATAGTAATGTTAATTTTTACTTTATCACTTACAGATCTCGAGACATATCTAAGAAACGAGCAGCAGAATTATTAAGTTTAGGAAAGGTAAATATTATATAAAATGCAATGAATATTCTGTGACTTATAAAATAAAGTATGATAAATTAACAATCAAGGAAATCTACTCCTTTTTTTTAACTGGAGGAATCTGCTAAACAGATATCTCCACTAGTGGAGACTTGGGAAGGTTATGCGAGGTTGGTTTGGAGAGATTGCCTCTAAAGGAGACAGTTTGTAATGCACCGCAACGCACCGCAGTGCTTGTCCTCGTTCAGACCCTACTCTTGGCGGAACAATTACAAACCCCCCCTTTATCTTCGCAAAGTTTCACCTCCAAAACACAAGGGTGCTTGCACCTGCACTGGGCCTTCACATGAGTGACAGAAACCCCCGTCCGTCACCCACAAGCCCTAGTCGCTCTACGCAAATACGCTCCGGCAGCATTGCCGCGAGCCCCTATTCACTACCAACGGACTTGCTCTTACCAAGGCCGACAGCGACAGGACTTCTCCGATAACCGCTACTATGTTAGCGCGTCGTTCCCCCCGTGCGGCGCAGACTCAGCGTACCGTGTCCTCCATACCGTCTCGCAAGGGGAATCTACTTCTAGTAATATAAAGTTATTTGAATCTGTAATTGATAGTAATCTTTTATTAACACATCAGAGATAATTGAGACCACTAGAAAAGCTATAGAGAAAAGATAGCCTCTCAAAATAATGATGTCAAACAAATATGCTGTAAATAAATAATGTCAGTGAATGAAGGCTATTATATATTTTTTTAATTTATGTGTGTTGGTATTTCACATTGTACACAGAGATGGATTGTCTTTGATTCAAAAGTAATATAGGTTTTTCATCCTTAATTATATAGAATCACAGCTTAAGAATTATATGTTGGGAATAATATTCTTAATTAATTTATTATTATTCTAGATAGAAGAAGCAAGATCATTTATGAGAAGGAGTGTAGATATAACTCACAAAATGGCTTTGGCATTAATACAAGAGTGTAGAAGACGTAACATTGATTGTATAGTGGCCCCATATGAAGCTGACGCACAATTAGCATATTTAAATATTAAGAATTATGCACAGTTAGTTATAACAGAGGACTCTGATTTAATACTTTTTGGATGTACAAAGGTAGGAAACATTTTATTTGTGTGCATGATGCATGCATGTATAGGTAGTACAATCAATTTTCAATTTTGACAAAACCAGTCACATGTGGTGAGCTCCTGTCGCCTTAGACTCTATTTAACTGTTATTAACACACCTATCTAGTAACTTTGAACAAGGAATTCTTTTTTACAAATATTTTAATAATATTTATAATCATATACTAATAAATATCTTAGATATTTAGTAAATATAATAAAAAAAAATATAAATAATAATAAATTTCATGTTATCAGTGTCTGCCCGAGAGCAAATAAAAGTCTTACAGAATTTTTGAAAATCGAGAGAGATTTTGATAGACTCTCAAAGCTTTGTGGTAAAGTTCCATAATTTTACGGCCTGTACAGTAAATGATTGTGTATAAAATTTAGTTATGTATGAGCGTTTTAAGCATAAGACTTCGAGGTGATCGTTTTTTTGTAGGTATTCAAATTTATCCTTTAGATAGCTAGGAGCGTATAGGTTTTTTAAGACAGTACAGAAGAGAAAGAATATGCATATCCCGGCGACTTTGTATAGGGAGCCACTTGAGCTTAGAACGAAATTCTGATATGTGGTCATATTTTCGGAGACCGAAAATAAAGTTCCTCGTTTAGATTAATATAACTTGCATCCGCGTGTTTTTTTTTAATGAAGATAAGGGACAAAAGAGCAGACGGTCCACCTGATGGAAAGTGGCCACCATCGCCCAAGGACATCGACAAAACTAGAAGGTATCTCTTGTTTTATTGATGCGTTGCCGCCCCTAAGAGAGAGTAAGGAAGGGGAGCGAAGAGAAGACTGCTGCGGATTCAATGGACCTCGACCAAGAACCGGGTGTCCATTGGAACTGCAACAGTAATGGGATGAGCGAGGGAGGGGTAGATCTGGCCCACATGCGGCTCAGCCAAAACGCGTCAGAGACACTTGGCGGTCGGATTCGCATGCTGGCGGTCGCAAACCAGCCGGGGAACAGATCCTCTACCACCAAGGGGGTGCTGGGTTACTCGGCTCTTACGAGATGCTCTGCCAGCGGCAGAGGGGAATAGTATTGTAACTCGTCCCCTCACGTGTGAAAATCGCTCGTTATCGAGAATAGATAATATAATATGGTAGGAATCGGTAGATCATTCTGGAGACGACGCAAGTAACTCAAGGTTCTAAAACTTTTTCTACTTAATTCTTCTATTTGCTCAGACCTAGAAAAAAATAGCGAATCATTTGCATTATATTTTGTATTTAGATAAGGTTTTGCTTTTTAAGATTATCTATATAAATACTAGCTGACCCAGCAAACGTTGTTTTACCACCGTGGGCTACCGTTGTCACTTAGGTGTATTAAAAAGAGATGTTGACCGATTCTCAGACCTACCCGACATGTACACAAAATTTCTTAAAAATCGGTCGAGCCGTTTCGGAGGAGTATGGTAACTAACATTGTGACACGAGAATTTTATATATAAGATGCATTTCAAGTTACGCTTAACTTTTGTGGAATGGCATTATGGTATATAATTTACTAAGTGAAGCTTGGTTGCCAAGTATTATTCTGTAGTTTATTGTCCTTTTATTTTTAATTAATTGTGTAAAAAAATCTTGCCTTTATCATAATAATATCATTGTATCAAATAGCATTATTTAATATGATTGTAATTATTTCAGGTTCTATTTAAAATGGATCTTGACGGCACTGGTACACTAGTGGAGACAGCAAAGCTACCTCTAGTAATGAAGTGTCCCATAGAAAGCTATACATTTGACAAGTTTAGACAAATGTGCATTATGTCTGGGTGTGACTATCTTGCGTCTTTGCCTGGGATTGGTTTGGCTAAGGCGAGGCAATTTGTATGTGCTACACGGGATAGTAATTTTGCTAATGTAAGTACTCTATACGCCAATCACCTCCTCCATTTTTGAAAGATCATAAAAAGCTTACTTTTTTTAATTTTTTAATTAAATAACAACATATGCTGCGAGGTGCTTGGAACAATCAAAGGTCCTTTTTTATTATAAATCATGTTTTTGTGGATATTCATATTTACCATACTTCAGAAGTATTAGAACTATGATAGTCTTGTGGCATGTGGTATTTCTAAAAAAATAAAAAAAAATCATTTATTTATCAAGAAATCTTTCTGAAATATTTTATTTTGAAAAATTTGTCATTAAAGTGTTGCTGCTTAAACCTATACTAATGTATAAAGTCGAAGATTTTGTTAGTTTTTTTTTTTCATTTTTCATATATCACGCTAAGACCAATAGGAGCGAATGATAAAGGGCACGAAGTCGCAAGCGTCGGCTAGTAATGTATAAAATGTTTATTAAAATTTTTTTAGGCACTCAGAAAGTTACCGAGCTTCTTTAACAGATCCAACTTGACAGTAACAGATGAGTATAGAGAAAATTTCCTAAAAGCCGAAGCTACTTTCAAACATCAGTATGTGTATGATCCAATTGAGAGGAAAATGGTTAGACTTACTGAACCAGATGATGAAGGTTAGTGAACTAACTAATAATATTTTTACAAGGTTTTATTTGACTTGCTGTATGTATGTTGAAGTTAAATCTTGTATCTGAATTTTAAAGCAGTTATCCTCATTCAACTGAGATGTAATTTTGCATACATTTAGATTGTGAAATTGTTAGAATATTACGGTTTCTAAATTCAATATGGCTGACGACCCAAGAAGAGACATACATATCAGGGGTTAAAATAACTAGTTCTATTTTGAGACCAAAAGAAAGAATTTGGTGAGAAGAATATTAAATATAGAGTGATTTCACTCTCCATCCAATATGGCGGACTAGTTATTTTTAACACTCATAATATTGTTATCAAATGCAAAGTTGCCGCTGAGAAGAATATGAAACAACTAATCTCAAAATAAAAGGCCGGTTTTGACATTTGTATTCACGAGTCAACTAGAGATGTAACCATACGACTCGGTACTCGATACTCACGATAAATCGATTCGAGTTTGCACGAGTATTTGATCGATTTGAATATGTATTGTAAAGTACATTGGATCAAAATTCTTTTATAATTTTGATATTGTAGATAAGTATTTTGAAATGATACAATGTTACGAAAGGCCAATTTTGTACTTTTGGTCTTAAATGCGAGCAAGGTATCTTCACAAAACCTCACCTAGCTTATCCGCTGTGGCAGGTGTAGGCCTTTTCCCATTGCACTATTGAGCAAGATGCCTTGGTATCGTCCGTCCACGGCTGAGGCACGGTATGATTCGAGTTCAGCCAAGTTTTATAATTTTCAGTAAAGATCACTACACAGATGGTGAAATTCGGTAATTAATTAGCGTAAGCACAAGTATAAATAAAACCCCCCAAGTGCAATTCCGCTTATTAATAGTCTATGGACAATATGAAAAAATCATTATGCACAGCACTTAGCCGAATGGACGGTACCCATCTTTGAAAAATGTAATTACCTTCAGAACATTTCGATCTTTAAAAAATAGAGAACTTCATGGGCGTGAACTGTCAAAACGGGCCTTTTATTTTGTGATAAGTTTAAGCTGTGTCACATTTCAATGTGTTTAAAATTTTCTAAACCAATTAAGGAAATTAACACAATTTGACATGAAGTAAATTAAAAGAAAACTGCAAGATTAAATGACCTTGCATTAAATTCTGAAAAAACATACTTGAATTTTTTTGTGCTTTTTTAAACTGAACAATAAAATGTTTATTGCAGATATAGAATTGGCTTTATGTGTGAATGCAGGTGAACTGTTAGACCCTAAGGTTGCTTATCAACTAGCACTAGGAAATATAGAACCTTTTACCTTAAAGAAATTAGATGATTGGGATCCAGATCACAAAATTGATATGGTAAGGGTTCAAAGTACTTCTAAGTAGAAGAATATTTATATCAAAATAGTTAGGATCATATTAAATTAGATTATTTTGTTCTTATGTGTATGTTTTTAGACTGAACATATAAAAACAACAAGTTGGAAAGATAAAGCAAATCACCCGAGTATATGGACACCAACATTCAGAGAATATTTAAATGAGCCTACTCCTTGGGCGAGGAAGGTGGAAAAGTTGGAACCTATCATATCTACTAAGACTAGAGCCAGGAAAAAGGTTGTGACACTAGTTAGTAGAATTGTACCTGAGACACAGGATGAAAGGTTTGTAATAGATGATAACTATTTAAGTAAGCTATTATCCGGACTCCTTTTATCCCCTAGGTGAGGTCATCCGCAGTGCCTTATGAATCATAAAAATATTGGTGTTTAACTCTCAAACTAAAATAGCACTATTTAAATTAGAATTTTTGAAAGATCCTTTTGGCAAGTCAAAAAAATTAGATTCTCTGAAACTTCTACTAGCTGGATTTAAATTCCTGAGCTACTGAGTCCAGCATCTGATCAGACACCACTACGAATTTGAGGGCCAACCTGAAATTCGTAGTGGTTGCGAGCTGGAAAAGAAAAAACAGTTAATTTCTCTGATTTGTATCTCAAATAGTATAGTGATAACCCGGTGATTAAGATGTTGATGTTTTTTTCTGAGCCATGTGTGTTAACTTTAACGGTGAAGGAAAACATCGTAAGGAAACATGTACTCCTGAGAGTTCTCCAAGTTCTCAAAGGTGTGTGAAGTCTGCCAACCCGCATTTGGCCAGCGTGGCGGACTATGGCCTAAACCCTCCTCAATCTGAGGAGAAGAACGGGCTCAGCAGTGGGCGATTAATGGTTGATGATGATATATTTCAAAAAGAAATTCTTATTTTTTACAGCCTTTCAATAGAATCTCTAAGAAACATGTACTGTACAGAACCAGCTAATAAAAAGAAAAAAGTTGAACATGAAGACACACAGACAACACAAGATGAAGAATTAGAAGTAAATCGGAAAAAATCACCAATACTAGAATTTAAGAAAAGGTCATTTAAAAAGTGCCTACAGACTAACAGTTATGCAGTTTTAAAGAAATTAAGTAATTTTCCAAGAACTGTATTAGATAATAATGTTATCGAGAGTAAGTTTTTTAATGTAAATGAACAGATAATTATTGAAGATTCTCAGGAGAAACATGTTAATCCATTTAAAGTTCAATCGAAACCGGAAAGTAATGTGGAGTCAGATTCTGATTCGGTATTGACTTCATCTCAGAAAGAAAATTCTTCTAGTCCATTGAATAATAGTGAAGAGAGTAAAAGTGAAGTGAATATCAGTCCAAAATCAAGGAATCCATTTAAGCGAAGTGATACACAGCTGTCGAGTGATACAGGTTTTAGTGAAACATTTGAAACTGATACTTGTGGGTATATTGAAGATTCACAGGTAAAGAAAGACAATTTTTGTACTGAGCATATTTTTTTTATTTTTTAGACACTTGGAAAAATTTTTTTTTGTTCCAGCTGCCGTTTGTTTCTCCAGTCAAATCACAACCATCGTTAGATAGCTTTAAGCACAATGTGACAAGGCAAGTGGGAAATGTGAAAAAATCAAACTGCCGAGTTCCTGGACTGAAGAAAACTGTCTTACCCAGTAATCAACCCACATTGCTGAGCAAGTTTGGGTTTCAGAAAAAGTAAGTTACACTTTTTTCGTTTTAACATGGAACATAACAGAAGTCTTCTCAGTCATCTAAAAACCTTATACTTTTGAATCCCTAAATTATCTTATATCTTATACTAATATATAAAGCTGAAGAGTTTGTTTGTTTGTATGCTTGAACGTGCTAATCTCAGGAAATACTGGTCCGATTTGAAAAATTCTTTCAGTGTTAGATAGCCCATTTATCGAGGAAGACTATAGGCTATATATCATCACGCTAAGACCAATAGGAGCGGATGATCTTGAGCACAAAGTCGCAAGGGTCGACTAATATCCAGATAAGCTGAATATATTACTTTTAAGTGAATGGTAATGATGAACAATAGATACGGCACAAGAACTGCCAGCTACATCGTTCCTCGACTAATAAATAACCCCTAGGGGGTAGTCTCCCGAGTTAATAAAATTATATCTCGCAATTTAAAATAAAAACTAAAAAAATAGTTTATATATAATGATGATTTGATGCATTTGCCTGGTTAAAAACTAAAAGTTAAAAAAAAAGTATATTGCATTGTTATAATAGTTTTACATTATTATTTTGTAATTACTGATTCAAAAAATAGCATTTTTTTCAAACCTCTGGTTTTTTTTGTAAATGCTAATAGATCGACCTTGTAATTATCTGTGTTTTTAATAATAAATTAAATTAATATTCATGTTTTGTTTTGCTTTAAAAACAATTAAAAAATCATCACAACTCAATGGCCCACTGTTGAGCAGAGTTTCCTCAGAATGAGGAGGGGGGTTAATCCATAGGCCGCCACGTTGGCTAAGTGCGGGTTAGCTAGTACCAAATATTACAAGAAATAATAAATGTGTTTGTTGATTGGTCTCAGCAATCGAAATATTTTAGTAAAAGATATTCTTATATTAAAACTTTATTTTTGTTTTTCAGGCCAGTATTAAAACGACGAAACAAATAATCATGAAGTACAATTCAAAGGTTGTTTATAGGATAAAAGTATGGATATGTCCTTATTATGTTAATTGATAATTATTTATATTAAACCCGAATTATTCATGTATTTGTTTTTAAAAAAAAACTATTTGGTGTGATTGATAATTTGTAGTACTAATTCTAATTATAGATTCGTAAATCATATAATATTGCTTAATTTGAATATTCTTCCATATTCAGGACATGTCCATAATTGTTAATAATATTTGTAAGTTCTTTAGTTGATGACAATTCAACTAAATCTTTGTTGACTTAAGATTTAATTATTTGACTGTAATTTTTGATTGTGGAGCATTATTGCATTTATTTTGATTATTGTTGTAAAATAAATGATTTTTTAATGTCTTATTTCATTATTAACACCTATAAGAATAAGCTTCTAAATTACACTTAGGCCCACTTGCAGAAAAATGATATAAATCTAGATTTTATTAAGTCTAGATTTAGTCCTAAACTCAATTTAATTTAAATCTCATTAACTTTGTCTTGCACAGCCATCTTTTGCTTACGATTTAACTAAATCGAGATTTATAGTCTCATTCATTCGCCATTCGTTCTTTGCCTTAAATTGCGTAACATAGGCTATGTGGTGTTGCCATAAATATTCATTCATTTTGTAAATTGAAGGGTTTCTTTCTCAGGAACTACTAATCCGATTTTAATTTTTTTTTCACTGATAGTAAACTGCACTTTTCGTGAGAGACAAAGGTGATTTAGTGTTGCCATATATATATTTTTTTAAATAATAGAACATGCCCGTTTTGTTACTACTAATCCGATTTTAAAAATTCTTTCACTGAGAGAAGTCTATAGTATTTCCGTCTCTCCTCCTCTCATATACATTCTCTCTCATCCTCTCTCTTTTTTCTCTCTTTAATATTTATCTTCATCTCAGTTCAGAATGGTCAGTCTCCAAACCGAACAGGTTTCTTTTTTTCATATTTATATATATATATATCTCTCTCTCCTTTATTTATCCAATTTTATTTTTGCTCTCTCCTCTCTTGTATTATCTGTCGCTTTTCCTTTCTTTTTCTTTCTATCATTTTTCTTTTTGTATCTTTTTGCAAATAATGAAAAACTACAAAATTACAGAAAGAAAATTTAAGGACATCAATTATAATATTGCTTTAAATATCCGGAGCGAAGCGATGGCAGACCGCTCGTTGTTAATATAAAAGTTTGTATACCTATTTGTTATTTACACAAAAATGGCCAAACGGATTTTAATGAAATTTGGCAATTAAATTGTAATTTATAACCTAGATTAATACACAGGCAGATCCTGTGGGAAGAAGGGAAACCTTTAGACTGTTATTTAATTCAGTCGAACACAGACTAGTGTTTGAATTAATTTTAAATATTTATAGAATTAAACAGGAGTTATAAATATCGTTTCGTGTAGTTTGATAAATATCTGGAACAAGTGCTGATTAAAATGTCGCGCCCCCTCACCCTCTGTTCGCCCACTTGTTTTAACACAAACATGTAATTAATGGGAATAAATTATGCATTACTTAATACGATTAATTCTTTTGAGCAGAGTAAAACTTTATAGACATGTAAGTAATCAGATGTCTATACACAGACTAACAGTATGACGGCTTGACTAGAATATCTTCCTGGGGGTTATACTTTAGACTCAGAGCTTCAGGAATACTCTAGAAATACTCGCGATGTTATCATCATTATTCTGTTCGTGACTTCGTATTTATTTTGTAATCCATACTTCTTTGATTTGTGTTTATCAGTTGTCCAACATTCTAAGTAAAAATGCTACTCATATCAATCCTACCAACATCAAGTAAAAACGCTACTCAAACTATAGGTAAGTGTTGCTAACATATTAATGTTACTTATATGTTTTTTGAAATAAGAAACGATGTCAATGTGAATTTATGTAAGTGTGACAGTAGGCGGGCGGTGAGGCTTCGTGGATTGAACTATCTATAGGAAATATTTTATATCGTTGAGGTTAAAACTTTGAATGTCATATAGCTCTAAAAATGACAATACTTCTATACAACTTTTCGTCCCCCCCTTTCAATCACTTACAACCCTTTTTTAGCATGAAAAAGGAATATAAGTCCTTTCTCAGGCTCTAGACTATCTGTATACCAAATTTCAGACAGACAGTTGTTCGAAATTAAACAAAAAAAAATTAAAAACCTCTATTCTTGTATACTCTACGCCCCGCTCCCGTGTGCTCACAACCACAATAAAACCTATTTAAAATTAATCTGATAAAAGAAATATAATACGTTTTAACGAGGGTCACAACTCCATATTTCTTTTGAGCACATATTTTGAGGAACGGAACGGTTTCCCAAAGATAGATTGCTTGATAACTTCATTCCTAATTATAATGAGATTCATATCCTTTGTAGATCCACTGCAAAGGGTTAATTTATTACTGTTGCCTGTTGGTAGCTCCGTACCTTTTGATGTTACATACTCTGCGATCATTACCATATTTTACTGAACTCCTGAGTTATGAAAGGCGATGATATTTTTTGAAGTGAAAACTTCTTTAGTGGCGTTGTGCAGTTGTGCACATTTTTTTTGGGATGGATAAAAAAAGTTAAACTCGCGTCGGGAAAATTCGTAGGCGTCAGATTTTAATAATTAAAACTTTCAATTTGATATTTTATTGCCTGTCACAAGTTCATTTTGTGGAGTGAATATTGACTATAATAGTTTAGTGAGATTCGTGGCAGTTTGACTAGTTGTTTTTTGAATTTTGTTCTTTAGGTTACTTAAACTGTGACACGTTCTGGTCACGCCAGATCTCAATAATACATTCCTTAACCCCTCCAAGTAAGCTAATTGCTTGTTAGGAGTGGGCCACATCAGTAGTGCAATGACTGAGGTTTGAACCCACGACTTGTCGAACGTCAACCCAACGCCTGAACCGCTGAGCTACTGACGCTTCAAATTTTTTTTACAACTGAAAGAGTAGACAACATAGGTAAAGTCCGTCATTGAACTAAAGAGAGAAAGGGTCTCAGTTCTACCAACTCTCAAAAACTTACTTGAAAATACAATAATTTTTGTACCAATATTCTATGTATTGAAAAAAAAGAAATAAAAAATAAGAAATCGTATGAAGTCAAAAAATCCCTAAAAATGTAATGCCCTTAAGAATCCCACCGGTTATTTATCCCTTAAATTTAGGGGGAAAACCCTAGAGTTAGTGACAATTATCATACGTTATTAGCAAATAGTGACAACTAATGGTTCGACTAATTTAACGTTCGACAATTTGGCCTGTGAACCATTTTAACAATAATAAATCGTGTTACAACTTCCTTTCGTTTTATTTGTTTGAAACATTCAATAACTAGTTGGAATATCGATAATTTATATCGACTTTATCCTCAAGTCTAGTTATGTCAAAGTGACAAACTATGATGGACAAATTATAATACTTAGTTTTTTTAATGATAGATAAGGTAAGGGACAAACGAGCAGACGGTCCACCTTATGGAAATTGGCCACCGTCGCCCATCGACATCGGCAAAACTAGAGAGTATCTCTTGTTTTGCTGATACATTGCCGCCTCAAAAATAGAGTGAGGAGGGGGACTGGGGGGGAGCGAAGAGAAGAATGTTTTTTTACAGTAATATCATTTATTGATCAGTTATCTTTTTTTATTAAAATCGGCAAAATTTAAATATAGAAAGTTGTGTTATTAAAGGAAACGCTTTTTGTCTTAAGTTTTAGTAAAAAATATTTTTGAGTAATACTGACCACAGATAATAAAGTTTAGACACTGGCAGTTGTGTATACAAAATTATTATTTCTTTCGTTGAGTTTAGACTTTAGGCAGACTTTTGTTCTTTTAGGCGTAATTGTTCTTGACTAGTTATTACGAATTTCAAGAATTAAATCAATCTATAATTACGTCACTAATTTGCTAATTTAGATTAGGTATAGGCAATGGAATCCAAAGTATATTTATTTAATAGTTAAAACAAATCACAACGCTTTTCAGATTTATTAAAATAGTTAAAAAAACTAGATGATATCAAAAAAGTGGCGGCAAACTGAAAAAACATTTATTGTTATTTTAAAATGGAGGATTGGTTTGATATAAATGGGTTTATTGTTTTAACTCTGTTTGGGTAAAAATTTAAAATCTGATATTTATTTAGATAATAAAATTCGTTCACCTACTGAAATATGTTACGATTTTAGATTGGCTAGTTTTTTTGTACCTGATTATAAATATCCAGATAGTTTGTATCCAGAGAGCCGCGTTCGAGACATCTTCCTCCACGAGTCTATTAAATTGTTCTTTAAATCCGGTATTCGTATTTTATCATAATATACGAGTACTTATTACATAAAACGGTTGGGGAAAAAGTCTTTTCGCATTATACATACTATAATGAACTTGTAATAAAATTTTTTTTGGCTATACTATTTGTATCTGGCTGGTTTTGGTATCATTCAAAGTTTACATTTTAAAGAAGATAATTCCAAATTCAAATTAGGAAAATGTGTGATTTTTATTTGTTTTTCGTACTGAGAAGATGAGGGAATCTAATGAGGAAATTCGATTTTAAAATTTTACTACAAAAAACAAGGTGATGCTGTGTGTGTGGTGGGATTGGAAGGGCATTATTCATTATGAGCTGTTACCACCAGGCAGGACCATCGATTCTGAACTCTACTGCGAACAACTGATGAGATTAAAGCAAGAAGTTGAGAGAAAGCGGCCGGAATTAATCAACAGAAGGGGTGTGGTTTTTCATCATGATAACGCTAGACCTCACACGACTTTAGCCGCTCAGCAAAAATTAAGAGAGTTTGGCTGGGAGGTGTTAATGCATCCGCCGTATAGTCCTCAACTTGCACCTTCAGATTTCCACCTGTTTCGGACTTTTCAGAATTCTTTAGGCAGTGTCAGGTTAACATCACGAGAACACTGCCAAAACAACTTGTCGCGGTTTTTTGATCAAAAGCCCCAAAATTTCTATAGCAATGGGATCATGTTCCTACCTACAAGATGGCAAAAAGTTATCGAACAAAATTCTACCTACATACTTTAGTTAAATGTAAATAAACTATATTAAAAAATGTTTTGAATTTTCTTAAAACTGCCAAGAAAATTATTCCCCAACCTATTATATAATGAAAAAATGAAAAACATTCCTTGCTCCGCTTCGACTAATAATGGATATGGTCTACATGCAAATATCACAAAACTTTTCATATATTTCTTTCACTGGTTTTAACCTTGATCTGAAATAAAGATACATAGTTTGGTAAGATTTGAGATATTTGTGCTAATTCATTCAACTATAAATAAAATATTACGCGAAATATTTTTTTCATGGGACGTTTTCATAACATCCTTTTAATTATTATATCTATGGCAACACTCTGTCACTCTGATATAGCGGTAAAAGAATTATTAAAATCGGATCAGTAGTTCCAATTCGGATCTGTATATATGTCGGAGAATAGTGAAGGATTATCGAATAATCGAATCGTCATCCCATCTATGGCGTTGAATTGGCGTAGGGTAGTAGTCACTTCGGTCGTTTTTGACAGTCACGACCCTTTATATGCCTTCAACAGTTTGACTGTAGTCTAAGTCTTGCGCGGTCTCAAGGAGTGAAGTAGTACCTGGATAGTGTTAGTGCTGGGAGTGCTGTCCGATTAAGGTTACGTGAGTACCTTAAAATTAGTTGACACGTCTTGTATTAGGTTAGGTTTATGTGAGTTTAAACGGAGAGCCTAGCAGTGGATGCGAGTTTTGGAATTCTGTTAAGAGAAAAGTCTCTAAGCCTACACCTCGGTTACAAGTCCAAGTCAATATCCTTCCTACCTTCTCATCATAAAATCTCCAAGATATAATATATGTAAATTAAAAAATAAATATATCACATCACGTATGTCACTCAAGAAGCTTAGCATAGCTTTCTATCCTATCAGTAAAAGAAAATAGGATCAGTAGTTCCTGAGATTACTTGCATTATTCAAAAAGTATCACATCATTTTAATTATGATATCTATGGCACAGCAGTTAAAGAATTATTAAAATCGGATCTGTAGTTCCAGAGAAAACCTGCACTGTAAAAAGTGGCCATGTTAAGACACCGAAATGGCCATATCTTTTTAATTAGAATATTTATACCAATAGCCTGTGTTAGCCGGAAAGGATGTAGCTTTCTATCGGCGAAAGACTATTCAAAATCATATTAGTAGTTTTCAAATTAACATGCAGAAATACAATCAATCAAATCTTTCCTCTTTATATAATAGGAGTTCAAATTACGACATATTGATTAGTAGGTACGAGCATAACAAAATGTTATAAGAGGTACCTGATATTATTCGTATACTAAATGTTCAATTATAAGGACAATATTGTTTATTATACGACGCCATTAATCTCCCCACCAAATGAATTGTGCCACTTAATAAAGATCTTCGTCACCCACAGGCGAGGGGAGTTCGCTTTTAAATAATAAGTAATTAATGTAGAGAGTAAGTATAATAATTGCGACAGAAAAATGTAAGAGGATCGAAATGGAATTTAGTTAATTATTAATTACTCAGTTTCACTTAGTTGTAAGTAATGGCCAATTGTAAATACAGCTTATTCTCTACTATTTCCAAATGCAAGACATAATAAATTGTTAAATACAAGTAGAGAGTAGAAACTGACACTATGACGGCTTGACTAGATTATCCTCCTGGGGGTTATACTTTAGACATTAGACCTTCAAAGTTACTGCTATCATAATTATTCTGTCGTGAAGCCGTATTTATTTAGCAATCCCTACTTCTTTGATTTGTCTTTATCAGTTTTACAACATTCAAGATATTTAAAATACTACTACTCATAAAATGCTACTCATATCAGTCCTACCAACATCAATTAAAAATACTACTCATATCAATCCGACCAACATCAAGTTAAAATGCTACTCATATCTTACCAACATCAAATATAACAGGATGCTACTCATATCAATGCTACCAACATCAAATACCAGAACGCTACTCATATAAACCCGACCAACATCAAGTGAAAATACTACTCATTTAATCCGACCAACATCAAGTTAAAATGCTACTCATATCAGTCCTACCAACATCAAGTAAAAATACTACTCATATCAATCCAACCAACATCAAGTTAATATATCATATAAATCAAACTTTGAATTTCTGTTTATTAATCTTTTTCTGTTTTATATTTTCCAATACAATCAGATGTAAATAAAAAGTAATTAAGTCCCCTCGAGGCTAGTGTTTCTCGCCGTATCAAATCGCGGTGGAAGTGCTAGACCGTAGAACAGAGCCTTCTTCTTAAATGTCTTTCTTTTCATATTTCAAGTTCATATTGAATTTAGTGACACATTTAGTGACAGTGTGAATAAACATACTTTAAAAAAAAAAAAAAAAAAAAAAAAAAAAAAAAAAAAAATCAAGTTAAAATGCTACTCATATCTTACCAACATCAAATATAACAGGATGCTACTCATATCAATCCTACCAACATCAAATACCAGAACGCTAGTCATATAAATCCGACCAACATCAAGTAAAAATATTACTCATTTAATCCGACCAACATCAAGTAAAAATACTACTCATATCAATCCGACCAACATCAAGTTAAAATGCTACTCATATCAGTCCTACCAACATCAAGTAAAAATACTACTCATATCAATCCGACCAACATCAAGTAAAATACTACTCATATCAATCCGACCAACATCAAGTCAAAATACTACTCATATCAGTCCTACCACCATCAAGTAAAAATACTACTCATATCAATCCGACCAACATCAAGTTAAAATGCTTCTCATATCTTACCAACATCAAATATAACAGGATGCTACTCATATCAATCCTACCAACATCAAATACCAGAACGCTACTCATATAAATCCGACCAACATCAAGTAAAAATACTACTCATTTAATCCGACCAACATCAAGTTAAAATGCTACTCATATCAGTCCTACCAACATCAAGTAAAAATACTACTCATATCAATCCGACCAACATCAAGTTAAAATGCTACTCATATCAGTCCTACCAACATCAAGTAAAAATACTACTCATATCAATCCGACCAACATCAAGTTAAAATGCTACTCATATCAATCCGACCAACATCAAGTAAAAATACTACTCATATCAATCCGACCAACATCAAGTTAAAATGCTACTCATATCAGTCCTACCAACATCAAGTAAAAATACTACTCATATCAATCCGACCAACATCAAGTTAAAATACTACTCATATCAATCCGACCAACATCAAGTTAAAATGCTACTCATATCAGTCCTACCAACATCAAGTTAAGATGCTACTCATTTAATCCGACCAACATCAAGTAAAAATACTACTCATATCAATCCGACCAACATCAAGTTAAAATGCTACTCATATCAGTCCTACCAACATCAAGTTAAAATACTACTCATATCAATCCGACCAACATCAAGTTAAAATGCTACTCATATCAATCCGACCAACATCAAGTTAAAATGCTACTCATATCAGTCCTACCAACATCAAGTTAAAATGCTAAAAAAAAACACCACAAAAAGATGAGGATACAATAATAACTAAACATGAAAAATATAAGCTTAAACTAATGTAAAGTACAACAATGGAGTAGTGATGGCCTAGTGGTTGAGACTTCTATGTCTTACTCGGGAGGTCCGAGTTCGATCCTGGGCACACACCGCTGACTTTTCTGAGTTATGTGTGTGTTTAAGCAATTAAATATCACTTGCTATAACGGTGAAGGAAAACATCGTGAGGAAACCTGCACTCCTGAGAGTTCTCCGTGTTCTCAAAGGTGTGTGTAGAGTGCCAACCCGCTTTAGGCCAGCGTGGTGTGCTATGGCCTAATAGCCTCCTCATTCTGAGGAGGAGACCCGGCTCAGCAGTGGGCCATTGACGGGTCGTGATGATGTTGATGATGATGTACAGCAGGCTTATCCTAACTCCTTGTTTTTGTTCCCACAAAAGAGGGTTTAGCTAGGCGGTAGATCCCACTTAATTTTAACATGATATTAAAAGAATTAGTTTTCACGCTTCAAGTCAAGACCCAATGAGAAAAAGTCGTTTACCACGCAGATAAACCTTTATTTACAAGTAAAACTAAGGTGGAACGTCACGCCGCTTCAAGTATTTCGGCCTACATTTTACAAAATAGAACCCCACTGTAATATCCATTACTTCAGTCAAATTAAGCCTTATTTTGCGTGACATCGTTTGCCTTTCTTATTTAAGAATTAAGGAGCGAATTCTGCCCTGTAATTATGTGGCCCGACAAATTGCATATTTCTCTTTCAAGATACGAATAAGGGTCAAATATATTTTATTCAGTGTTTTATATGAAACGGTCGCTTCATTTTTGCTCTATATTAATTTGGGGAAATTACTATGTTCTTAACTTATACTAAATTAAAGTTAAGTTAGTTATATTGCAAGTCGATTAGGCTAACACAAAGCAAGTAATTAGGGATGGCGATCAGAGATCGATTAATGGGTATATTAATTTTTCAGATCAAAAAATCATTTTATATCGTTATATAGCACTGAGTCGATCCAGTGAATCGATATTTCATGCGAGAAAATCGACATTTACAAAATTTTTAATTTTCACACTGGGGAATAATGTTTAAAATATGGCACCTCTTCCATTTACTCAAATTTTCAAAGCTCTGTGCCGAAGACGTTATAAATATATATTTATAACGTATTCGAATGTTAGTAAAATCGCAAACTTGGACGTTTTTATTGTCGTATCGTGTGAAATGAATCTAAAGCTAATGGGCCGCGAATCTTAGTAACGGCTGTTGACGATATGACATTTTGTTAAATGACAACTTGTAAAATATTTTAATAGACTCGAAAAAAAGAAGGTTCTATATTTGACAATTCATATTTTATTAATATAATATGTTCACCGACTTTAAAATTATTTTTTATTGTATTTTTGTTGTTAAAAATGTTTTATCATATTTTCTTTTATTCTTTTTGTAAGTAATTATAAATATGTCAATTGAAATACGCATTACTAATGTCGGGAATAAATACCCCTCAATACTATTTTTGATAATATATAAACCCGCACACGAAAATCAAAATTTGATAGTGTTTGTCCCTTTATTGAAATTGTACGGAACCCTCAGAGCGCGAGTTCCACACTCGCACTTGGCCGAATTTTTATAATTATGGCTTCACACACCATAAATCTACCAGTATACGCAACACTGGTAGATTTTTAATCTTAATAAAATAATAAAAATTTTAAAATAATAATGAAGAAAATATGTAAGATCATTTAAAAAGATTATAAATTAATTAATGTTTGCTTGAACGCACTAATTAGATAGGCCATTTATCGAGGAAGGCTATAGGCTACATATCATCACGCTACGACCAATACATAGGGAAATATAACTATACCTAAAGACCAACACGAGCGGGGCACTACGCGGACGAATTCGCGCAGGTCGACTAGTTAACTGTAATGATAACAAGAAAATTATGAAAGTTAAATTTTTTGAACCGATTTTCATGAAGCAAACACAAAATTAATATTCTATTTCATGCTGAAATAAAAATCAGTGTGCGACTTTATAACATTTTATAAACAAACCATAGATGTGTAAACAAACCACAATAAACATAATCTGTTATTTGTGTACCACAGACAAACGTCAGTCAGTTATTTATGGCGGGATTATTTCGCGCGGTAGCCAATATGGCACCCGCCGCTAAGCCGATGATTTAAACATACACCCTATCGATTTAGTAAAACGTAAAAAGTAATTAATCATATTACAGCCTCCTTTAGAAACACGTAAAGTGCCTTCAGCGATGAAAAGGAGCGATGATAAAAGATTAAAAAAGGTAAAATGCTTAAAGCCGGTTCGATGAAAAATAATGAAACATTTTTCACAGGCCGTATTTATGGAAAAGCGATTATTGGAAAGATGAACGAGGACTAAAATTAATTAATCGAATGGGAATATTTAACACGTTTAAATTTACTTTGAATATTTAAGTATTTTAAAAATAGTAACTTACAATAAATACAATTTTGTCTATGACCATTAGGGAACGTACCGAATGTTAGCATCCGTTTAAATTTTATCTAAATTGTTGTTATATGTTATAATTTAAATGCACACGCACTCGGTATGTTCTGCGCTTAACATATAAAGTAAAGAAATACCTCTTTATTAATAATCTGTGTTAGCATCCGTTTTAATTTTATATAAATGGTTGTTATATATCCGTACAATGCTTGAATATTATCTATGGTATATGATAAATTGTTTACCGTACAGGAAATTAATTGTCTATGAGGTAGATCATATTAGTGATGAATTGTCAGCATTGATACTGTTTCCGTTATTTTTTTTAGGCTAAGGTAGGATATAAAAAGATGATGCAAGGTGACCCGTTCTGAGGGGGGTGGGGTTCTTCAAAATACCACGCTTGGTCACAGGGGTGGGTAGTAGCTAATATCTTCTAGGGAAACCTCGTGCTTTTTGAGCTATATTCAAATATCGCAATACTGACGCTAGCTGATTGAGAACTAACAGTTTGTAGTGCAGTCAGCAGTGCAGTTTTTAAACAATTTGACGATTTCGTTCCGATATTATAATGTCGTTGTACGACCTGGTCTACATGAGCCAAAACAATTTTATTTCACTTTCGGTCGGCCAAAAATGTTATAAAAAATTGTAAAAAATGGGTCACGTAGTAAATGGGTCACTTTGCGAAGTGTCTATGTCGATTAGTCTACTTTAATGAGAACTGCTGATATTTTGACCACTAACATTATATTTGCCCATTTGTCTATTATTTGTCATAAAATATACATTAAATTTAGTTTTATTTGGTCATGTAGAATTCACAAGGAAGGAAATAAGTGAAAAGAGGAGAAGGGGAGAAAAAAAGGGTCACGAGGAAAAGTCAAAAGTTACAGATACTTATAGTAATATCATGCGTAATAATTATTAGTATAAATAGTCGATGCGTCCCGGCTTCGCCCGGGTGCAATTTAACACGTGTATTTAGCCGTAACCGCTATGTCCCTGCATTTTAAATCTGTAATATCTTCGAAAATGTTCATTTAAATTACATGCTGTAAATGGCCATATTGATCTATATTAAATGCACAATGTATTTAAGGTACCTCATTTGATAAGGATTAATGCTGTATTGTTTAAAATCGCTTCGTAAATAAGACATTATTTCTTGTAAAAAGTAAAGGATAAAAAATGGTTATTGTGGGTTATCACTAAGAGATAGACATATACTATCGCGGACTTTTTTGTAGACCTTTTTAAGGTGTACAATACTATAGTATATTATTTGGATCTATCTCGTAGAGTTCAGTCAGCGTTTGCAATGTAAGCGCAAAAAAATGTGTTTATTTACGACAACACATTAGAAGCCTCTAAAATTATGAGTGTTTCTCTACTATATTATGTATGTATTATACATATAAACCTTCCTCTTAAATCACTCTCTCTATTAAAAAAACCGCATCGAAATCCGTTTTAAAGATCTAAGCATACATAAGGATATACAGGCAGACAAACAGCAGGAAACGACTTTTTTATACTATGTAGTAATTCACGCTTATTCCTATTTTACAGACACCAATTATAATTTATTAAAAAAATACAAATTTTCCACTTCCTTGAGCTTTTGTAACAAACTACTTATTTCTTTGATCTATTTCTCTTTGACTTAAATGTTCAATCAGTTAATTAACTCTTTGTTAAGTAAAAGTTTTATTCGTCGGTTAAAATAATTAAAACGGCTTGGTTGAGTGTTTTTGGTCTATTGTTTTATTAGTTATATCTAGATATAGCTAGCTAGATATAGCTAATCGAGATTATACACAATAATATGTAATTATGTACACAAACTTCATCGTCATCCTTTAATGGCCCACTGCTGAGCCAGGTCTTCTCCTCAGAACGAGGAGGGATTAGGCCATAGCCTAAAAACGCTGAGTAAATGCGGGTTGGCAGACTTAACACACCTTTGAGTAAATGGAGAACTCTCAGGAGTGCACTTGACACTCACTCATTCAACCACTCTCTCATTAGCAGACAAACGCACTCTCACGTTCGTTGTAAGGATATAGTTATCCTGTTTATTTATAAAATATACGAGCTTGGTGCTCGTGGTGGTCTTGGTGATCGTGGTGGTCGTAGTGGTCTTGGTGGTTGTGGTGGTTATATATAGGTATCTTGATATGGCAACACTACATCACCTATGTCACTCAGAAATAGTGTAGTCTTTTAACACCACATAGCCTATGTTACCCGGAAAGGATGTAGCTTTCTATCGTCGAAAAATCGGTTTTGCGCCTATTTGCAACAAACAAACATACACAGTCACATTTATAATATAGTATGAGTATAAACAAAAATGGTTATACTAGTTATAGTATTGATACCGCAAAGGGGCCACAGTTTATACTTGGTGTTAACTCAACGCAAAGCGAATCACAAACTTTGAGTGAGGCGTATGGTCGGATAGTTGAAGCTCTACGTCTCCACTGATAATAGAAATTACCCTCAGATTGAGACGCTCTATTTGCATATCAATAACTCATTCTACGGTCAAATATCAGACGTTGAATAATTTTGATTGGAGGTATATATATCAGATAGTTATACCTGTGATATCAATCTTTTCAAGCTTAATTAAGTTCAGAGCATTTGGTATGATTTTTCGTAATATTATCTACTAGTCGATCCGCGCGAATTCGTCCGCGTAATGCTCCGTTCCTATTGGTCTTAGCGTGATGATATATAGACTACAGCCTTCCTCGATAAATGGGCTATCTAACACTGAAAGAATTTTTCAAATCGGACTAGTAGTTCCTGTGATTAGCGCGTTCAAACAAACAAACTCTTCAGCTTTATATATTAGTATAAGAATATAAAATTAATTAATTACTACCTCGAAGACTAAAAAACTGGCTAAGTTCGAGACGGAATCGAACACGAAGGGTTCCGTATTTCGCAAAAAAATTACTTAATTTGTATAGGAGGCCCCCCTTAAATAAGTATTTTACTCTGTTTTTTAGTATTTTTTGTTAGAAATACATAATTTATGAATATTTCAACTGTTTAGCTATCACGGTTCATAAGATACAGCCAGACAGTGTACAGACAGACGGACTGTCCGTCCTGATTGTCTTCTTTTTTAACGAAACCCTAATAAAAAAAGCTACATTTAGGACGTCCTATCCACTACCCTTACTGTTATGTAATGAAATCAATATGAATACAGGATTATAAAAATACATCTACATTATAGTATAAAGTAAAACTTAATTTTTTTGGAGGTTTGCATGTTTGTACATCACATTTTTCTGTCAGCAACACTGTTTATAAAGTAGTAGTACCGGGTAGGTCATTTTATATTATTTCAAGTATACCGACGTGAAGACATTATATAACCTTTAGTGCGATAGAGTAGTCTCAGTCTCTCTGGTGTTTTCGTGCAGTGAACATGGAAGTTAGTGTTATAGTGTCGTGATTAAGGTTACCCTTCTCGAGGTCCACACATTATGAAAGAGCTCTTTAAGCCTGCTCCTGGGTCTCAAGCCCCAGGCACCGCTCGCCTCAGTCTAAATTGCATGTGTATGCGTATTGCTGTACAGTAATGGGTATCATATCTCTCCCCATATTATTAGCATTTCTGTCACTCTTTTCTTCTTTTTTGCAATTATGGAAAACTATATTATTCTGAGTGATGTAAGGATATTGATAACTTACTTTAAACACCCGAAGCGAAGCGAATGATCATCTCATATAAGCCCCCATTCTTTTTTCTTACTTGTGGACCACAATGGGATGATCTAGGATATTTGTGAGTCTAATTTCATTGAAATTCGTTAAGCAACTGTGCTATATAGCAATATAATCTATACTAATATTATAAAGAGGAAAGATTTGTATTTTTGTATGTAACGAATAAACATAAAAACTACTGGACCGATTTCAAAAATTCTTTCACCATTAGAAAGCTACATTATTCCTGAGTAACATAGGCTATATTTATTACAAGAAAAAATTAGAGAACCTCAGAAATTCTCACTAAGACCAACACAAGGTGCAAAAAAATTAGCCATAAAATATCTTTCATCGCATGCGCTGCGAAAAGTATTGATGATAGAACAAAAAAATGTTACACAATATTATAGAACGTATCAATATCTACAAAAAACTCCGCGAGACCATATGTCCAACTATTGTAGTTAAGTCACTATAACTACTTTTTTACATTTTAAAAGTTGATAGAAATGCCTATCAAAATCAGACCATGTTTTCCATAACTTTGTATTAATTCTTATCCAAATAAATTATTTCGTAATGAAGACTGTTTCAATACCTGTTAATTACTTTTTGAATTATTGAAATCGGACTTTCCAGTCAAAAGATATTACGAAATAAAAATATCAAGATAAATAAAAAATAATCCCAGACGGGCCGCCGGCGCGGTGTGAAGTGCCTCGCAGCGCAGCGAGTAACGCGGCGATAGAGGGAGCTACAGAATGCGGGAGCCAAAATGTTAAAAAAAAATTATCCACCCGTGCGAAGCCGGGACGGGCCCCTAGTAATCAATAAGTTCAATGTAAGGATTGTAAGTTCTACATTACGATAAAGGTTGTGAAAAGCAAACTATCAAAGGCACACAGAGCAAGTATAGGTTTCTCCAAACAATATTAATTCACAGAAGGTATCTCGAGGCTCCACCTCGGGTTAGGTCATTGATATTCAAACATGACGTCTCAATTGGAATTTAGAAGCGAATCTCATACGTATTCCGAGTCAGGCGATTTACGTTCAACGTATGCGTGAACCCTTGCTGTGTTAACAGGGTAGACCAGGGGTTCCGCTTAATTTGAGGGTAGAAGTTAATAATAGTTTTAGAAATTGTACCAAATTTTGTTCTAACGACTCATTTGTATTACTTGCTATTTTTTTATTTATATCCAACTAGCTGTGTCCGCTACTTTGTCCGCGTAGAATAGTGTCTTTGCCTATTGTTATTTTACACCCTTGGGGGTGAAATATTGAATGTCATATTTATTAATATCGAAATAGCCTAAACAATAAGTGTCAAACTTCTGGCTCAGCAAATGGCGATACTACCATACAACTTTTCATTCCCTCCTTTCAACCTCTTACAACCCTTTTTCGCACTAAAAAGTAGCATATCTCCTTTCTCAGGCTCTAGACTATCTGTATACCAAATTTCATTTAAATCGGTTCAGTAGTTTTGGCGTGAAAGCGCGACAGAAAGACTGAGTTACTTTCGTAACTCAATTCTTTAATTTATAATATTAGTAAGGATAATTAAATCCTTTAAGAGTATTTGTAGTACTGTTAACTAATTGATCAAAATAATCGGTATTTTATCAGAAATTTGTTTTAATTTTTTTACGAATTTATCTCGATACATTTGTTGAAGGATTTTATTTTTTTTTAAACAGTAGGATAATAACGGCTGATTATTTATCTATTTTCATCTATAATTTGTGTATTATGAGTTGTTCAATCCAAATGTCAAATGTGTTTCAGTTAACAACCCATTGATAGTGGTCAGGATTTTTCAAACGATATGTTTTGGAGGGCAAATTCAGACTGCAGATGGACCTTCTGTATGAAAATGACAAGTTGAGTGTATCAATAACCAATCCTTCGAATTGACGTTTGCTATCATCAGTCAAATAACAAACTTAATCTTTACGGATTTGCTTTACAAATTCTAGATTTTATTCAAAACTATCCGACCCGCGCGACTTCGTATGCGTGTAGCTCCGCTCCTATTGGTTGTAACGTAATGATATATAACCTATAGCCTTCCTCGATAAATGGGCTATCTAACTCTGAAAGAAATTTTCAAATCGGACCAGTAGTTCCTGAGATTAGCGCGTTCAAGCGAACAAACTCTAGAGCTTTATATTAGTATAACTCGAGTGCTATACAATACTATTAATTTTAAAACATTTAGGCAATAATTGATAATAATATTTTTTTGATGTTCCAAAGGTCCATTTGCAAAAGTCCATCACCAGCAGCATGCAATCCCTAAAACGTGCAAAATGTCACAATTAGTACAGCAATACGTATTCATTTACTCAATTTATGTCGCAATACTTAGATAATGGGATTATCTGATAACGACGTTAGGAAAGACGTGCTGAGAATGAGGTTACGTAAATGCTAAGTTAAGCTTTATTTCTATTGTTTTAAACATAATAAATGTTGCCAACTTCTTTAAGCTTTTTTGCAGTTTGCAGCTTTAAGATGTTATCCATATAAATAAAATTGGAGTGTCTGTTTGTAATATTAAAATAACCGCTTTTTACTAAGTGCATCTATGTCTGTCTGTTGGTTCCGTCTAATCTCTGAAACGGCTGGACCGATTTTGATGGGACTTTCACTGGCAAATAGCTGATTTAACAAGGAGTAACTAAGGCTATTTAACATCTCGCTACGACCCATAGGAGCGGAGTGACAGGCGAACGAAGTCGTGTGGGTCGGCTAGTTTATTGGAAAAACTGTGCTTCACAAAAATAATTTGAAAAAAAAATTAATTAATTATCAATATTTAATAATTTAATAATATTATTTGATTGAAAACATTGTAAGTGCCTTTGAAATTTGAGGGTTTCCCTCAATTTCCTCCTGATTCCACCATCAGATCCTGACTTAGTTACAATGAGACCACCTTGGAAGTGCATTCTTTCGAATAAAAAAAGGAATTTGTAAATTTGTCCACAATTGACAGGGAAATCGGTGAACATACATAAAAAAATATACAGTCAAACATAGAACCTCCTCCTTTTTTTGAAGGAAGTCGGTTTAAAACAAACGTTGTATTTATTGTAAACAAAATGTATTTTATTAAGGTTGGTGGTATATAAGGATATGAGGTTAAAGGTAGATGAATTAAAAAACAATATTTATCGCCTCACATAAATTTATTTCTCATATACATTATGTATAATTTGCGAATCCACCATGTCCCTGTGCCGGGACGCAGCGCGGGATATTCTTTATAAAATAATCAATCTACTTCTAAATACACACCGTCCCGCCTTTACGCGTCCGCCATTACTATCGCATCTTAAAATATATTTAAGCTGGCAACACCGTGCCCTTCGCAATTCAAAATATACAAAAGGCGGCTACTGGGTCGAGGATAGCAACACTGAATATTCGAAATAATTTATGCATATTATTATCGATCTACCGTACACTGAATCTTTTTAATTTAATTTTTTTCAATTAACTGGAAGCGTCAATAGTGCAGTGGATAGAATTGGATGCATGTTCTAAAGGTCGTAGGTTCGATCCCTTCACTGCACTACTGACGTTAATTCACTCCTAGTAGAAGCATTTAGTTATTTGGATGAGTCAACTAGTCATTTGTATTAAAACTACAATGTACGATAGCTTACAATTAATATTTTCGTCTGAGGAACTAAAATCATTTCATGAATATGAAATTTACATTTAATATTAATTTGATTAGATGATTTCTCTTTAACATATTATAAAAATACATTTTATTTTCATTTATATCTATGACTGCAATCGACAATGAACACTATTTGTGTATCTGTGAAATAATAATTTTAGTTCCCCAAACATGTCATTTGCTAAAAAAATAAAACGTATACAGATTAAAATACATCTTAAAAATAACATACAATAGGAGCAATAGCAAGATACAAATAATAAGAACACAAAGAAATCATTAAATCAGTCTTTCAAATAGAAATTAACGATCATTCGACAACGACTCTTCAATGGGGGTAACACATTTGTACTAAAAATTGGAATTATTTTCAAACAGCACCTTTATATGGCAAGTCAATCTGTATCATTCGTATGAACAATATTTTAAAAGGAATGATATGTTAGTTGGCGTTTTGTTAAAATGTCATTCTAGCCGAGCTTCGCATATACAGTACGTTTCACTACGCGTTTACAACGACCACTCTCGCGACCACGGTTTTTCCTGTTCCACTTATTCGCGAGTGTTACGATCGCTAACCCAAGTGGAATATGTTGACCGTTTTGAGCATCAAATGGCGAGTTATAAAGCAATCGTTTCAAGAGGTTAAGTTTATTAATTTATGTTCATTATTTGATTCATTGTTTTTATTTATATTTATAATTAAATTGAAACTCAAATTAATTTTACATAAATAAACACTGACTGTAGCGCTAGTACAGTCAATGTTTACTAGCTAGTCCTAGCGCTGTAGTAACATTGACTTCCACTAATAAATCTCTATCCGTATCAAATAGAATTATTTACATCGTCGCCATTTTTGTTGTTTTAAAAATGCCGCCAATTTTGCAATGCTTGCGACGATCCACTTTTTAATTTGGGTCGTCGTGAGCATAAGTCATGACGTCATTAGTGACGTTTTGGGCGTTGTGAACGTTTAGTGGAACGCACTCATATTCTCACATATTTATTCTCGCGTTCATGTCAATTAAATGCATTTTTTGTTCAATTTGTTTTTATATTGGTCATACGATTGACACTTCACAATTGCACTGTTATTTAATACAACTATTGGTATCAAAACAAAGTAACATTCTAAAAAAAAATAATATAACATCATGGATGAAAGGTTTAGAGAGAGATCGGTTAACTGGATATGTACGTACGGAACCTCTTTAACTTTACATGCGGAGAATGTGAGACTGCCATTATAAAAAGTAATAAAAAATACTGAATAAGAAAATCTAATATAATAAACCGTTTAATATGTACAGATAATAAAAAGTAAAATAAAAGGTTATCAAAGCTAACGCTTAACTCATTAATTCCCAGTGTCGCCTGTAGGTGACAGAAGTTTGATATTTTTTTTCTACCACATGGCAACATTATTGGTTAACTCTACTACTATTGTAGCATAGCTAAATAGTAACACTATTTTTTTGTGGCAACACTAACCAAACGTTATTTGTCAAATTCATCAAATTAAAATGAAACTCGCTTATCTTTCAGAATCTTAGCTGCACAATGCCCGCGATTACCTTTGGAAGACTCCCTCATAAAAATGGGGGTAGTTTTTATAATTTTTATTTTTTTGTGTTAATCTAAATTTAATTTATTTAAAGATAAATGGTTATCTTTAAAAACTTTGACATAGGAATTAAAGAGTTAAAGAATGAACGTCTCTAGTACGTTAAAAGTTTAAAACGCTGTAATAAAACTTAAAAGCCCCAAAGAAAAGACATGAACAGCTCCCATTCCACTAGCGTGTAAGCAACCTGGCTACATACGAGTATGCGATTCATCAACGAGTATTAAATTTTCACTATAACCTCAATTTAACAATATTCTCATTAAAATCTACGTACATTTTCGTATTACTGATATACCTTAAGTTTTTTATAGCTACGTAAACGATTGGCAGTTGTCGACCGTGTTAACCGACCAAATACAGACGTCCGCACTCCATACACAAAACGAACGAATAAATAAAATTGGAGTGTCTGTTTGTAATATTAAAATATCCGCTTTTTACTAAGTGCACACGGTACATATACCAAATCAATATTTTTTACAATTTTTGTCTGTCTGTTTGTTCCGGCTAATCTTTGAAATGGCTAGACCGATTTCGACAGGACTTTCACTGGCAGATAGCTGATGTATCACGGAGTAACTTAGGCTATTTAACATCTTGCTACGACTCATAGGAGCGGAGCAATACGCGAACGAAATCGCACGGGTTGGGTAGTCGACCCGCGCGACTTTGTTCACGTGTAGCTCAGCTCCTATCGGTCGTAGAGTGATGATATATAGCCTATAGCCTTCCTCAATAAGTGGTCTATCTAACACTGAATGAATTTTTTTAAATCGGACCAGTAGTTCCTGAGATTAGCGCGTTCGAGCAAACAAACTCTTTAGCTTTATATATTAGTATAGATTGTTACAACAGCATCACTTACGTATATCACCGTTTTGTGTATAGAGCCTTAGGCGAATTTAAAAGGAAATTTATTCAAGTTTAGACCGCATATATCTAAGTTAAAAGCTCAACTTTAACTTACACGTAGATCGATACAAGGTATAGTTTGTATAAAACGAGTGGAAAACCTAATAACCTTAACGATACTAGGCGAAGGGGTTACTGTAAAAGATACAACGAACTACACTTAAAGATAGCTTAAAATAGTGTGATGAGACGCGACAAGGAGAAAGAAATTTAAACAAATAATGCGAAAAAGCGCTAAAATTAATGTGTTTGCTTTAAACGGGCGTTCGCATTCATTTGCTAACAGAACGATGTCGTTGTTACATAGGAAACAAAACAGTCAACGTTCAAAATAGGTATCTACGTGACTCCAAACTCCTTACTAGATATTACATCGATTTTATAATCGATCAAACCATTCAAATAGCTTTACAATTCGAAAATACGAATCATTTCCTTACATTTCATTAAAACATTACAACACACCGACAAAACATTTTTTCTACCTAATAATAGATATGTCCTCGAATCACCGTCATCACTAATGGGTGGCAGTGATATTAAAAATATATTTCCTACATCTAATAACGTAAATTATAAGTTTAAGTAAATCAAGTTACTTTGTTGATGAATCAGTTACTAGTCCAAGATCCCAGGCCCCCCAGACGTTACTTATATTCTCAGAAATAAAATGTATAGAATAACGTTGTTTTAGTGTATACTGCGAGTGTATGCGAACTTGCTAGCTTAGGCAGAGGGCCATTTTACAAGATACCAGGTGCGAAAGGTACGTAAAAATAGTACTTTCATTTCTTAGTCTGAGACCAGACGCTTTGAAGATTTCAAAAAATGAAAATGTAACTTTAAGTAATCTTAGTCTTGATTTTTATATGTGATACTCACTAACTGATTCAATAATTTTTGTACTTCAACATTTTTCTAACTCAACAATGGTTTGTTCATAATGAGTTCAATTGTATATATTTTTAATTATGCGGTATAATTAAGCGTGAACATTTTAGCTCATTAGGACTAAAGACTCATTAGATTATTGATCACAAATACAAAACTATGTTATAAAAATTCCTTACAATCTCGCTCATACACATAGTAAGCCTTTGTGTGTGTCTGGGGGGAAGTTAGGTCCTTCCGATTGATCTGGCTGCTTACAAAAAATATGCCAAGCTAGCAAGATATGCATAAACTCACAGTGTGTACTATCACTACGTTATACTGTACATTTTATTGGTGAGAAAATAAGTAACGTCTGGAGGCCCTGGGATGTTGCTCTATTACTGTAGATGCGAAATAAAACAATAAATCCAGTATAAACATATTAGGGTTAGAGAAACTGGGCAAGAAATGATTGATATTCATAAACAAATGAAACTATGTACACAAAATTACATCTACTCACAAGACAGAACTTTATTTCACACGACACAGCCGATTCGTCTAAAGAGTTGTTATATTGCATTAATGAACATGTTACCACAATTTACACTACTTAACGTATTTAACACCCGATATGAAAAATAAACTTCTAATTACAGCTGCATAACTATTTATACATTTTACAATATATGTTTAGATATATGTGATCAGAGTTAAATAATGTCGCGTAACGTCTAAGCGCACCGATTTCATTATCTAATTACATTTCGCTAACTCATACACTTCGGCATACTTTAATTTTTAAATATAGTCAAATTCTATATTTAATAGAGCAAGATCCCGCGACGATCAGACCTGCATGATATTACAAAATCTGAAATTATATCTATCATATTCATCACCCGATAATCCAATAATGCGGAGCCGGTTCCACCACGCTGTCTGCCAACCCAAGTGTGGGTTGGTAGACTTCACACACCTTTGAGAACATGAGCACTCTTAGGAGAACTCAGAAAACTCAGAGGTGTGTGCCCAGGATCGTACTCAGACCTCCTGAGTGGACGTCAATGTCTTAACCACTGGAATATCACTGCTTTTATGTTAGCGTAAGTGTAGTTATAATTGCTTAAAATTAATAAATTTAAAGGTGTCTGACAACAGACGACGTGGTTTCTAATATTATTATAAAAACTGAGATTTTTACTTTTAACTTTATTGAGGTGTAATTTAAAAAACCATGAGTACCTTTCAAGGTAACCATGCTCCAAACTTTATAGTTCCAAATGTATGTCACACAATAAAACTTTCAGGTTATATAAAATAACGAAGGTCTGATCGTCGCGAGATCTTGAACCATAAGTGTATAGACGAATTTTAAATTTAAACGCTCTATGTTTTTTCAAATAGCCCGAACAGTCGTGCATAAAGTTTATCTATGGTTATTGGGTTAGTACTAAAGATACCCATCACACAATCATGTTAATATGGTCTCATTCGTAAATATACATCATAAGTAACTTTTCGTAGGCACTCGTACATTTACATATAGCCTCATAGCATTCAAGTGAACAGTGTTTACATCAGTCAGTCCCTTCCGTACACTGCATAGAGCCTTGCATTTAATTTTATATAGTTACGTATTTATTTTTAATAGTTTTTTGTGTTGCGTTCATATAATTCGTAACGCGTGCCGTTTGGAATAACCAACAAAGTTTAATATATCAAAAATATTTAAAAAAAACAACTATCTAGCCTAGGCATTAAGTAAAGTTAGCTAAGGTTACCAATAAATTAAATATAGATTCATTTAGATGAGACAAAAAAATTCAAAATTATAAAAGCTACCCCCATTTTTATTAGGGAGTCTTTCAGAGGTTACAGTGTTCAATTAAGATTCTGAAAGACAAGCGAGTATCATTTTACTTTAATGAATTTGACAGATAACATTTGATTAGTGTTGCCAGAAAAAAATAAATTAATAGTGTTACTAAATAGCTGTGCTTCTAAATGTTGCCATGTGGTAGAAAAAAAATATTAAACTTCTGTCACCTATAGTGACGCTGGGAATTAATGAGTTAAATTTTAAATCGACTTTCACATTATCTGCATCAACTATACAATGTCAGTACCAATATGGTAATTGAAAGAGCATAATTTTAATATCACAGCGTCTGCTGTGAACGTCCGCCATTAAAGCGGCTTGCTGAAGAATAATCTTCTAAATTGAAAATTCAGGTAGAATAAATTTTACTTTAACATTTTCTATGCATTAAAAAGTATAATTTTTTTAGTTATGACTTAGCTCATACTATTGTTGTAAGAAAGCTAAATTGTAACACTGTTTATTTTTTTTTCTGGCAACACTAACCAATCTTTATTTGTCAAATTCATTAAAGTAAAATGCATAATTTTATTGTACCGCTTGTTTTTCAGAATTTTAATTGCACCATACCCCACTGTTACTTTTTGAAAACCCCCTCATAAAAATGGGGGTATTTTATAGAATTTTATTTTTTTTTTAAAATTATATAAATGGATCTAAATTTAATTTATTTAAAGAGAATTGGTTTTATTTAAAAACTTGGACGTGGAAATTAAATAATTAAGTACTATATCATAGACCATACAGCCTCATCATTAAAAAAAATAAAAATATTTAAAAATGGAATGATAACGCAAACGGCACGCGTCCGTCACGACATTGAACCACAGATAATAATTATTAAGGCGTTTACATACTGCAAGGCTCATGGTCGGTTTAGACGAGTCGATCTCAGCGTCAGTTGGCGTAGTGATCGAACGAGCCGAGGTATTCCAGCGCTGCGCGGTAACAGAATTCGTACTGGTCCTGGAAATAATATTTTGGTATTAATAAATTACAATTATTTATAGTCCAAATACCAGTATCACTATGTAAATAATATTTTTAATTATTACTTTTTTTTGTATACGACCATAATTAATTTAAATTATAAGTTTTAACATTATTATGGTTAATATTAATCTGTTCTCAATTTGACCACAGACTTTAACATTAAACAAAAGAGTATATATGCGTGTGTGTGTGTATGTCAAATACATGGTAGTGTGTGTTATTTTTTTATTGATTTAATGTATTATTTATGCATAATTAAAAAAAAATATTAGCATTATGCACTCTTTCTCTATATAAAAAGTATATATTTTAAATTCCCTAAAAAGGGGTACAAAGTTTTTCTCCACGTATTAATATATAGATTATGATGTTGGCAACACTAATTTGAGTAGCATCCTGTTAAGATGTTAGTAGCGTTGAATTGAGTAGCATTTTTCCTTTCAAATATTGGACAAATAATAAATATCAATCGAAGAAGTAGAAGATTGCGAAATAAATACGCCGTCACGACGAAATCATTATTATTACATAGCGAGTATTTTAGCAGTAATGCTGTTGGTTTGATTATAAATACTTTTTTTTGTATGTAATATGTTTGCCATTAAAAGGCAGATTTACAACAATATTCTTACGATTTTAGAGACACCAGTTTTCGATTTTTTCCTGGGTATTATATTATTTTTCTTTTATATATAGTTCACTTAAAATATAATATATTTTTAAACATGTTTCATTGGGATTAAATAACAGGAATATTTAGCTTATTAAAAATAAATATGATGAAGGTCAGAAGTGTGTCTAAATACAACAGCTTATCTTCTTATTTGAATGAAATATAAATTAAAATTTGCTCAGTAACTAGTGCTTCTACTATTTAATTTAATTTACTAACAGTCTTTCTACACCTTCAAAGGAACTTCAGATACGAGCTGGACTTGACACTCAGTTCATAATTTTATAAAATATCCATACAAATAAATAAAATTGGAGTGTCTCTTTGTAATATTAAAATAACTAAAACAACATTTTTTTTTACAATTTTCGTCCGTCTGTTTGTTCCGGCTAATCTCTGAAATGGGTGGACCGATTTTGACGGGACTTTCACTGGCAGATAGCTGATGTAACAAGGAGTAACTTAGGCTATTTAACATCTCACTACGACCCATAAGAGCGGAGCAACACGCGAACGAAGTAGTGCGGGTCGGCTAGCTAAATAATAAAATGAATCAACATTTATGGTTTTACAAGTTTCATTATAATTAATATTGAAAATATATTTTTTTAAACATGAATACCCATTTTCATAAAATTTAACTAACCATTATTGGAAAGGCCTTTATAAAGTCAAAAAATGTGTATTAAACAAACGCTGCATTCACGAAATAAACTTCGCCACATAATAGAGTAATCGATACCGCGCTATCGGTGTTCGAATCTACCAATTTATAAGGCAGGTTTACACAAACGTGACCTTTACATTGTAAGCCAATTCCATTAAAAATAATTACTTAGCCGATACACTGAATTTACAGCCTTCGTAGCGGAAAATTCCCCCGTGGAAGATGTATTCAGGCCTTTACAAGCTAATATATATAGGTTCCATTTTCTCGCATCGTTTATTGATTGAAAATGAATTGTGTACCAAAACTTTTTAATTATTTTCAAGCAAAATCACTCAATTACGTTACATTTTTCAAATAGTTAATTGCTTCTACATTGATTGCATAAACTCTAGTTTCCAAACAATTCTGATTGAAGATGGGTTGATTTAATGACTAGAATATTACTCCCGAGAGTTATACTTAACACAGAGGAGCATTACTGCCTAATTACTTGGGAAGTGAAAAGATAACTGATACTACTGTGTAGACTTCTAAGAAAAATAAGTGAAAACTGAGAGCTTGAAGTTTTTTGAGGCCATGAATGACAAAGTGGATAATCGTGACGTCACTCCTTAAAAAAATAACTTCGAGGATGCCGTCATGTATTTGCAATTTATAATATAAAAAATTCCAAACGAAAAGTTTTAGATTTATATTTTATCATGATTCGTAATAAATGAGGTTGATTTAAAAAGGTATCTCCAAAAAAAGTTCTAGCTGAAAATAGAATATTCCTTTTTTAAAAAAGTAAGTTTCAAACAACTGACGGAAAATACGCGAAAATTAAAATTAATGCACTCTAAGTCGTGCCTCGTCGCTAAGCGCATTGAATTTAATTAAAAAGCGCGGTCATTTGTGGAAAGTATTCAAAAAATGGAAATAGAATGAGCGAACTCTATTTTTTATGCCCATTTTCACCGGAATATTCTGAAGTGAATACACGTGGATGTTGGTTTTAAGGGTAAATATATTTTTTGCGTACTAAAATAATCCTTTTCTATTTGTGGTCTTTTCTATGGTTTTTTAATTACACAAGGAAACACATGTTTAACTTTAGATTACATTTGCCTTACATAACCAGGAACTGGAAGTAAATTTGTTATAACAGCTCTAAATTTTCAGATAGTATACAACCAAAAAAAGTAAAAAATAAAATTAAAATTCAAAGCACAACCAAAATGAAAATGGCCATAATTTTAGAAAAAAATAGATTTTATTTGGTTAATAACTAATTAAGTTAGTTAATTAATAATTAAGTATAGTAATCAGCAGCTAACTTTAGATCTAGGAAAAAATAGTGAACGGGAACTGAAACATCGCATAAGAATCGATCGCGTGTGACGCGCTGCTCTCGCCCCTAATAGTGACTTCTGCGCATTCTAGGTCAAACCATACTTACGTGTCGGTAGCTATATATAGTTAGTATTACCTCAGTTTGCACCATAGCTGGTCGCTGTGTGCGCAGCGTGCGGACGGTCTGGAACACGTCCACCACTCCCTCGTACTGCATGCGCTCGAGCACTGTTGACAGCGTTATGAACACACCCGTACGGCCGACACCCGCACTACGAAAACAAAAACAAATACATTTTATATAGTCAGAAAAGTCAGTGTCTTACTCGGGAGATCCGAGTATGATCTCGGGCACACACCTGATGTTTCTACAACGGTGAAGGAAAACATCGTGAGGAAACCTGCACTGGGAGTTCAGAAAAGTTCTCTGTCGGTGTGTGAAGTCTGCCAACCCGCACTGGGGCAGCGTGGTAGACTATGGCCTAACTCCCTCTTCATTCTGAGGAGGAGACCCGGCTCAGCAGTGGGCCATTAATGGGTTGTGATGACGAATTATATTAAATCTGTAGTCTGTTTAGTATATATGAGCGAGAGCGCATGATTACGGAGAAGGAGTTGCTTCTATTACAGTATTTTTGTTAATTCAGCGATTAGGGTGTATAACGTGTCTTATTATAAACAATTCATTGTGTCAACCCCTGTTTTATGTTGAGGGTTAGTCAAAATATACTAGCCCTAAAATTAAATAACGTAACAAATTTTCCCATATTAAAATATAATCTTAATACATGCAAAGGGCTGCAAAGTTTCAGTTAGATGTTTACTAATGATGAAAAAAGTTTAGTAAAAATACTTTGAAAAGCTAAGTTTTGCGATATGGACGTGATGTTTTTTAGAAATACCAAGATTTCCATTTAAACTAACTTATAATTTGTATTTACTGACTCGGGACTTGGACAGTATGTATGTGATTTTCGTTACGTTATTTCATTAAATTCGTAGTTTTTAAAGTGGTTTATATTTTAAATGTGACTTAAAGTTACCTGCAATGTACAGTAATGGGTCCATCCTGGCCAAATTGCTCTTTAGTCTTATGAACTTGACCTAAGAAATCGATAAAGCCTTCCCCACTCTTCGGAACTCCTTGTTCAGGCCAATCCGTGAATTGGAATTGACGAACCGTTCGTGATGCACCATCGCGAGCATCCGTAACCTAGGAGAAAGAGAAAGCATTTTGGTAAATTTTCAATAGTTCATATTCGAAATCGTAATAACCAATTCTATCCTTTTTTAAATGGTTAATTTCATTTTTATTTCATATTTTTCTTACCTTGAATTCTCTCAAAATATATTGCGGCATGTTATACTCAGCGATGGGGTCAACAACAAAGCACTGATAACGTACAGAGCGGTCAGAAGGCCAATACTGATGACATTTTTCCTAAAATAAACGTAACGTTATAAGGTGTCACAAAAAAACAAATAAAAATGTATCAGGACCAACTCACCCTTCCCATTTCCTTCAATTTAGTAAGCATCACTATTATAGTAGAATTATGTTCCCATAGCATACGCCAGAAATCGTCAGTTGTATCGGGTAAAGGTCCCTGAGTAGCGATATAAGCCGCTCGATATCTATACCCGTCAACGAAAGATGCATTAATGTAATCTGATCCGTCACGAGGGGTCAGGCAAACGCGAGTCGTTTCATACGGCAAGATATGCACCAGTCGGTTCTTATGTTTATTACAAGGGAGACTGGCAGAGACGAAACGACTAGAATCAGCCTTCATGTTGGCCAGCTTTTTAAACTCCAATTCCATACCAGTGATATTCTCAATCGTATCAATACGCATAAGCTTTTGAATATGGGGGTGCAAATTCCGAGCGGGAACTTCTGTATCGCCACAAATAACGGCTTCCAGTAAAGCGTCGTGGATAAATATGTATTGGTCTTCAGTCTGAACCATGTAATTGCGTTGAGCTCGCAAACAAGTCACGTGACCGTAAATGTCAACTGTGCGTTCATGCCTAGCTCTTTCAAGCATAGAATCGATAACGATAAAGCAACCAGTTCGTCCAACACCAGCCGAACAATGGACAACTAATGGCCCAGCTTCAGGCGGATTTAATGCCCGAACTCGACGAAGGAATTGTAAGAACGGCGCTGGATGATCTGGTACTCCATGGTCAGGCCAAGCCGTAAATTGAAGTTGTTTAATTTCACGACGCTCAGCACCTCCATTTCTAGTCACTTGGAAAGTTCGAATACAGTATGTAGCAAGCTCCTGAACTTCTGCTATGGTAACTGTCATCATACCGTACGATTCGCTTCCCCGACTAGGCCAGTATTGGTCACATTTAATCCTTGTTCTTTCCTCTAATTTTGTCATCATGACTATGGTAGAAGTTCGCAGCTCCCAGCACATTCGCCAGAAATCTGCAAATGTCTCCTGAAGCGGCCCTTGGGTTGCAACGTAAGCATTATGTTTACGATATCCATCACAGTAGTTAGCATTTATATAGTCACTTCCAAGTATTCCGTCGATTGGTTGCAAGATTACTCTACTGTGGTCGTATGCTATAACATTAGCGTAACGATTTTTAGGTTTATTGACTTCCATGTTAGAATGATCCCATGTAAATTGTTGGCCAGGTTCTATACTTTCGTATTCCTGAGAGAACTTCAAATTGTCATTCGCTTTTAACCTATCGATATGTTCCGCCAATTCAGATATCGGTATCGGTGGATGTGAAATCATAGCTGGTGTTTGGAAATTCAATCGACGCATTTCTACAGGATCGGAAGGTGCACCAAACCCAATATCTGCGGACATTAAAGGTCGTGTGACAGCTGCTTGATCTGGAGTTTTACAGGGCTGCCTTCTCCTTTTGACGATGAATAATAATACTAAGCATAAAGAGAGCATCAATGCAGCTATTATAGGGCCAACAACCCATAACATGCCAGCTTCTTTTCTATTTTCTTCTATTCTTATTTCTGGATCACCATTGATATCTTTAGGGTCGGGTCTGCTTGGTTCTTCTCCAGGTGGTGCTTCTCGCATATCAAGAGAAAGGTACTCCGAAAAAGGGCTGGATGTATACAAATGCTTTTGAGGAGTGTCTACAACGGCTCTTACAAATACTCTGTACTTTTTATTTAAGTTTAATTTTCTATTAAGAAAACCTTCATACATTTCATCGTTACCCAAATGGAATGTGTAAAGAATATTCCTTTGTAAAAACTTAGCAGCTATATATGGAGCGTTTTCATCATCAGTTCGAGCGTTATTTTTAATTAAATCATCTGTTAAAAACTGATCAGGATTTTTATGATTATGTGATTTGTCGTCAGGTACTACAACTAGATAATAATGTGAAATAGGTCCGTATTCTTCGGAAGCTTGAGGTAGAATAACGAGTATTTCATTTTCAACAACACCGTAAAAGTCCGGCTTAACCATTGGCTTAGGAGCAGCCATCTGTGTGGTTACAAAAATCGTAGTAGGCGGTCTATAGGAATTATCATTAGGTATGGCACTTATATTAACATTATACGTAGTGAACGGCGATAAATCATTTATAGAGTATGAATTTCTGTCGTGTTTAACTATAATCTCCTTCCTTGGAATTTCTTGTGTTTGTGTCATTCCAAGAGAATCAACAAATTCTTTGATGGCATTGTATGAAATCTTATAGCTAACTGGATTTAAGCGTAAGGGAGGGGACCATGACAAGGTCATGGAATGGGTGGATACATCTTGGGCTCTAAGTTTCAAAGGCACTTCTTCGGGCTTTACTTTAACAGTAACCTTTTCTGATAATCTTCCTAATCCATTAGCAGTTTTTGCTGCGACACCTATAGTATATTCTGCGAATTTGTCTAAATTTTCTAAGTTTGCAGAATGTGTCACATGAACATTGAGCTGTTGCCATTCATCTAAATCATCTACTGGGGTCATAGTATAAAATATGACGTAACCTATAATCTTTTTTCTTGAAGGTACCGGTTCCCACCAAACTTCTACTCCAGATTCCGAAGTAGCGACGGCTTTCACTGACATCGGTGCTCTACCAATATCCCTTTCAGTGTGGGCTGTAATATCTTTACTATAAGGGCCAGGTCCTTGCTCTGTATAGGCTCTAACCTTAAACACATAATGAGCATCTTCTTCTAAGCCTGTAAACACTGCTTTCGTCAACTCTGTAGTTTTATCTACATGGGAAGATTGGTCACCTCTTTTGTAAAACTGAATATCATATTTTTTTATTTGCCCGCTACGATCGGCTCTCACTGGTGGTTCCCAAGTCACGCTAATGACATCAGGTGTTTGAAAATGATATGTAACATTAGCTGGCGGTCCTTTTGGGGCGCCTTCGGGGGTAATCCAGTATTTGATAGCTTCTTGACCGATACCTATTTGATTTCTGCCAGCGATTCGAGCTTCATACTGGACGCCCCTTTCTAAATCATTAATTTTATATGTGCTAACTTTGGTTCCAGAAAAATTAACTTCTTCGAGTGGTTGATCTTTGATTCCATATCTTAGTCTGTAGCCAAGCAAGTCCCCGTATGTTTGAGTTGGTTTCGCCCATTCAATTTCAATAGAAACTATGGGATCTCGCTCCAAGATTCTAAAAAAATAATCAATTAGTAAGTATATATTATTTTGTTTGTAAAACAGCTTCTATGAAAAAAAATTAACTCTAACCTTTACATGTTTGTCTACTTTTATCACTGAATTTGTAATCCTAAACAATAATTTCAATATTTTCAATTCACTTCATTCAGATTATAAATACACGGCCAAACTTACTTCAAATTAACAGTTGGCCGATTCGGCACTCCACCGGGCGTTTTTACTGTTACAGGAGAACTTCTGTCCCCATCGCCTTTTCTAGTGAGGGCCGCCACTTGAACACTGTACCGGGTATCAGGTTGAAGCCCGGACACATTCAACTCGAGTGTAGTATCGTCCATCACGTTGAAGCGCATCGGGTCGTTAAGGAGACCCTTACCCTGCTTATTGAAAGTTTTGTATTATAAAGGGCTATTATATATATTATAAGTTTTGTATTATAAGTACCTACATAAAGAAAACATTTAAAAGTCTAATTAAAAATCTATTTTATTTTTTAATTCTAAATAATAAAATTACATTTTTATTGTTTATAAAATTTAATGGAAATGGCTGCTTACAAGTGTGTCTAATGCCCTACGAATATTTTGTCCAACAAGTTGAAACGCATCAAGTCGTTAAGGACAGTTTTACTGTAGTTATTGAAAGTTCTATACTGAATTGAATATTTATGTAAAACTATTTTGGAAACAGGAAGAAGTAAAATTTATACAAATTTATTTATTACAGAAGAGAAGAAGAATTTAAGATTTAATAGTCAACTTAGGAATACTTTATTAAAGTTTAAAGACAAAATTAAATGTTAAATCGTATTGTTAATATGGCATTTTTTCATATACAGTTAGTTACATATTACGAGGAAATACGCTAGACACGAGAGTATATTTAAATTTCATGTCAAACTACAAGGTCAACAAATATTTTTTTTTATGGTAGATCAGGTGCAAACGAGCAAATGGTCCACCTGATGGTAAGTGGTCACCATCGCCCATGGACATCGGCAAAACAAGAGGTATACTCTAGTTTTGCCGATACGTTGCATCCTCGAGAATAGAGTGTAAAGAAAAAAATTGCGGTTTCTGCGGACCCTAAGCAAGAGTCCACAGTCCACTAGATCCACAGCATTAATGGATGGGAGAGGGAGGGGGTAAGTCTGGCCCACATGCGGCTCGACCGGAACGTGTCTAAGACACTTGGCGGTCGGATGCTGGTGGTCGCAAGCCAGTCAGGGAATAGAACCCCTACCACCCAGCAGCAGAGGGGAATAGTATTCTAACCCGTCCCCTCACGGGTGAAATGTAGCTTTTCTGTTATTAGTTTTCTCACCTCTTCTCTGAGTTCCTGTACATGCACGTGATATCCTCTAATAATTCCATTTTTCTCTTTTTCTTGGGGTGGTTTCCATGTCACATGTATGGACGTCGAGTTGATAGAGGTCACCTTTACGTCTTGAGGTTCACCAGGCACTGTGAGCACACAAGATGTATGTCAGATAATTTGATCCGGACTAGTTCTTGCACAGACCTAAATGCCCTATCAGCATCTAAGGGAGCGTGCTAGAAATCTACCTTAAGCTTAACGTTTAAAGGGCTAGTTTGGAAAGCTTCGAAGGCTCATCGGTAAGCGTTGCGAGATTGTATTAAGAAAAAAAAGTTCAACGTGCGGTCGGTAGCCCCGTCGGTTGCTGATAGAGTATTTCGGTCGCGACGCAGTACGCCGCTCAGCATCTCGATCGGGCATTTGAATACCAACACACACTGACCAAATTAACTTTTACGCCCTTTCACATCACCAAAACCAATTAAAATCATCATTACCTTCCAATCCACATCAGTTAAGAACAACTAAAATCGTTAAGCGTTACAAAGAGTTAACATTTAGTAAGTTATCTAATAGATATCCAAAAGCAGCATTTCTATATCTAAACATATTATCAGGTGTCACATTCTGCAAGGGATTACACTAAAGAATAGGATATGATGTATGACTGTCTAGTAAAGGAGCACACCAAATCTTATAGTATTAAAACATAGACACAAAAACATGCGTCTTGAATAGCTTGAATCTTGAAAAATTGAATCACTTGCAGTCTGTAGTTAGGAGATAGCGAGATTATTGTATTAGGAAGAATAAACTACGTAAAGCATAGGCACAAGCACAAACGCACATAAATATAAGCACTAAAGTAATTTATACTCACTCTTTGCAGCTGTACGGGTTACCAGCAGCCCATACAAAGTCAGTGACGAGAGAAAAAAGAGAAAAACGCATTCAAATACATTTAGGACAAATTGTGCGAACATTGCAGGGCGAACGGAACTACTAAGTGAGAGATTACGAGTAGAACGCTTGTCGGCAAATAGGGGGTACTCTTATTTCACATCCTCGTGTATTTTGAGTTCTTTTGGAGGCGCATTTAGGTTAAGCCGCTTGGGACGTTGATGTCGGTCTACATTTACGTGCTTTGCCTTTTTCTGCTTACGTAAATAAATTGAAATATAATTTATTTTTTGCATTAGTCGTAAATATAAAAAAAACTGAATAATATCGAATGTTTTTCTGGCTTATTTTTAAAAGTAATATGTTGTAATAAGTAATGGGAAGCAGAAGGCCAAGCACGTTTCTAGTTAGTTACAGTCCCTCGGCGCTGGTGGTTCACTCACACGCACATGTATTGATTAAGGCGACGGCGCCGGTCTGTGTATGTGTGCTTCATCAGTGTAGTCTTGTTTCAAAGAGCGCCACTTGCTTCAGTGTGTGTCCATTGTACCTTGTGTCGTTATCCTCAGTGATGTCTGTGAAGGTGTCAGTGTCATTGTCCAATTGTGGTATATCTCCAAAAACTGTTTAGTATAAAATTAGAGATTAATTTATTTTATCTCTAGCCGAACTGTATTGTAGCGTTCCTTTCCGTTCATTCCTCGTCAAGGACAATAGCGTACGTTAGGCGTAACAGTATTCTGTATGTCACAATATTCTAGTGTGCATGCACGACGATAGTTCGATAGAGTATACAGAAGATAGAGGAAGAGAGAAACGTCTACTGGCGAGAAGTTGTAGCGCAAGAGTAAGTGAGAGAGATAGAAAGATAGATGGAAAGAATAGAAATAGCGCGTAGTCTAGACCGAGCTGAGCATGGGGATTATAGGCGAAATTGCGGAAACGATCCCTCGGATTCTTTTTGGGTGTGACCAATTTAACTAATTTATTGAGTATCCTTAGGATCATAGTCAGTAGTGCCGCTTTTTTCCCGCTAAGAGTAAAGTCAGATAGTATTGAGTATAGAATAGTTGTGAGTAGTATAGTAGCATGCGCGCGTGTTGTGTGGGATGGTATTGGTATTCAAATGCGGCGCTCGGGCCATGGTGCGTGTTGGGCTGAATGACCAGGGTTTTTGAGATAAACAGTATATACTCGGAGTTTTGCAATATAAAAGCCGTATACATCGAAAAAAAGGATATTTAAATTCAGTCGCTTATTTATCTGGTAGGTGTATGTAGCTGTTATTTAAATATGTTTCTTTCAATGGCTTGTATATTACAAGACTTGTGGGTTTCGATTCAATGGTCATTTCTTGTAATGCGACGCACTCGCTCTCTCACCTTGTGTCGTCGCTAGTTGTGCTGAGTGCTCCTAAAAGTGCTTTACTTGCTTTACACAATTTGAAATACCAAATGGATATGGTAATTGTGTTCCACAAGAATCAACCTATCAGGTGCTCAGTGAAATTAACTGAACGAAAAATGGTGCTGTGTCGTTAAAGAAAACATGCAAAATTGTGTATATCTCTAAATACTCAACAACTGTGCGTTAAAATCAATATATAACGGTGCCGTCGACACTATACCAGGTGCAATATAACTTTGCATTTCAGTGAGTGCCATCTTTAGCAATAAATGACGTATCGATACGTCGCGTCATCAAATAAAAAATCATTACATGTGACAAGTGAGTGGAAAGATATTCTATGCCGTATTTAACGACAAATATACCTACAGTGAAATCAAATATTGATATTATTATAAATTTAAATTCATCGGCAAGCATATTAAAACTTGGTTACGAGAATTAACCTCCTTGATTAGAATCCTGCTATATGCTCATAAGAAAGAAAGAAAAGAAAAAATGACATTAGTAATATTGACAGTAGTATTGTATCTATTAAGAAATTTAGATAGAGAGTTATTTATTTGGGTAACAGTAATTTATTAAAAGGGTCCCACCACCAATTTAGAATGAACCAACATTTGCATATCAAGATTATTACGGCGAGAACGGAAATAATTTGCGACTATTTTACGGTGAAATAATGTTTATAATTATTTACTTAAATTCATTGAACGCTAAATTATATCCATTCTGCCAGAGTAGAACCAACCATGTCTATAAACCATCCATAATTGAGTATATCATTTTCTTTACAAAAGACTCGTGCTAAGTAATTTCAATATGAACGATTTTATAGAATTATTTTACCCTCCACAGTGATCGGCTTAACACAATAATTATTCATTAAAATGATAAAATATATTTCATGGTTTATATAATATTATAGTCAAGTATAAAGGAATTGTCAGCGGATTAAGGTCTGGCCAGTCCAGTCGTAGCGACTGGTAAATGTTAAACGCAGATAAGTTTCCGCTCAACCACTCCTTTAATCTTCTGACACTTCAAATATAATTTCAATTCTATCAACTCAATTTTATGTATATAGAACTTTGTCATTTTATTTAAATTACAATAAAATTGAGCGTTTATGTCGATAAGATTAGTATATTGGGAAACGTACCGTCTTCGTGTGTGCGCACGGTGACTGGGTAGGAGGCCGGGCCGTCGCCCACGCTGGTGCCGGCCAGCACCCAGATGCGATACTCCGTCCACCGTCGGAGTTCGTCCAGGATAAAGGTGGTTTGATTCAGTTTCACCACCGTCGCTTCCGAGTCCCCTTGACCCGATTCCACACAAAGCAGTTTGTAGTAGGCGATCCTCCCTCCCGCCTGCTCTGCCGGAGGGGGTTGCCACGAAACACGAATAGCCGTCGGGGAAACCGCCACTGCTGTCACATTCATCGGCGGCGCTCCAGGAACTAAACAAGCTCAACTGATAAGAACAAAAAACATCGACCTCTCCGGTCAAACCTAGATTCGGTTTATCAAATTTGGTCCTCTCAATGCTGCGTCACACGTCACCTAACGATGCAATCACTGAATGCCGTTTGATAAATAAAATAAATGTGCCCAGAAATCAAAATAAACGACGATAATCGTCAAAATAATAATATAATAAGCATGCACAATATTGTGTGTAGGATCCGCTCGCCCATACATCTCTATGTTTCATACGCTTTCTCCTGTCGGAAGAAAATTGTGATCATTATATTCCATAACGGTACGAACAACATTTTAGCTTTATTATATTCTTTTATTTGCGCGGATAAAATGTTCATAACGTTTCGATGTTGTTCGTGTCGTGGTTGTATAAAAAAGTTAAAATAAAATGTCAGTGGAGGCGACGCCCCGGATATAAAACATACGAACGACATAAAGCTACTAGTACCGGTACTGTGTACGCATTCGACACTTACCAATATTTAGGGTCGATGTCGATGCGTGCACGTTACCGTTCGACGAATTTACAATTACAAAACACATATTATTGTGATATAAAACTTGGTGCTTGTGCTGTATATTACTGGCAGCGTGCCGGGCAGGTGCTTTTATGTGAAATATTACTGTACGAATTACCTGGAAAACCCACAATTGGTTCATACTTTACTTTCTTACATTTTCTCAACGTTTCGATCGGTAAAGACTTTATTCGTCCAAAAGTTTTCTATTTGTCATTATATTGTAAACTGGAACTTGTTTCTAAATATTTTATCAGAGTATGTATAAATAAACTCCATTCCGATCGCTACAGCAGCACTCTCACGAGACATCCACACGTTTAACTCCACTTCAATACTGAGATACATCTCACTATTGAACCAGTAGTGCAAACATACCGTATTGTTTGGTTCGAACAGCTATAGGCGGCGTAGTGGCGCCCTCTCCGCGTTGAGACCGCGCGGCCAGCCAGATGTAGTACAGCGTGTTCGGGTACAATCCGTTCAATGTATACGTCTCCGTTATTGGTATCCGTCTGCAGGGATGCGATAAGACATTGGTTGATCATGCGAATATTCTGTTTTCGTTAATGAATGTGTAACTATAAGCGCAATACATATTTATTTGTGATGTTTTGTTTTAAAAAACTTGTTGACTTGCCCAATTATGGAAAAATAAATAATTTGACCTTTGCAAAAAAATAAAAAATAAACGTTCCGAACTCACTTCCTATGGTGTTCCTTAGCATAGGTGTCATTCCAATACAGTTCATAGGAGACGATATTGTCGCCGGCGTGGGTGGGACGCCTCCACGACAGCGTCACTGATGTTTCACCAGCTTCCACTGCTACTAGGTTGGATGGTTGAGATGGTACACCTGGAAAGATACATTCAGTGAGATGCGAATTTACCTATTTCACTTTTTTGAAGTGAAACTTCTTTAGAATCGTTGTGATTTCAAACCGGATGCAACGGAAAAAATGACAGGTAAGAGACACAAATACAAAAATGTGTAGGAAAGAATGAGACAGAAATATACAAAACGACAGGTAAGAGACACAAATACAAAAATGTGTAGGAAAGAATGAGACAGAAATATACATACTATTTTATATTATTATATATATTCATCTCATTCTTTTGTCGATTTACTGAAGTTTCAGTTCTATCGTGTGTGAATCGCACACACACCTTTTTTTTTAAATTTTTAATCATTTTGTCCTTTTTTATTTTAACGAAAAATTAACGTTAAACTTTTTGAAATCTTGATTAGGAATCATTGGCTTGTTTGTCAATATCATCGATTAACCAAATTAAGACAGTTGTGACAATATTTGTATGATAGACAGTAGACGTGTCGTGTACACAGTGTGTTGGTGCATTGATTTAGTTTGTTAGTTTAGTAATATGTACTGGTGTATCTAATAATATAGTATTTCCTAACAATAGTCATACGTGCGAATACATTCCCAAGATATTACACAAAATCTATGGAAATACAGATTGCAGAGATATGACGTTTAATATTGAAGCTTATTGTATTTTTTATTGTGCTTTTTTATTTTTGATGTAAATATACTGTTTCTTCACTAAAAAATAAAAATAAATACTCAGTTTTTATTGCCAATAGATCCATCCATTGATAAATTGTAATTGATTTATTTAGAAATTAAAAAAAAAAATTAAATAGAAGCTTTTAATTTGAATGAATTTAAATTGAAAGCTTACATACTCGTACAAGCAAAACTAATTGTGACAACAAAATATATTAGTCTAAATTGGACTAAACTTGTCCTCCATATCAGTCCCTTTGTCCCGTCTCCATCATCAGATTATCTTATGTGGGAAATAAATAAATTTATTTAATTCTAACACCTAAAATCCTTTGTTGTTATATCCTTACTAATATTATAAATGCGAAAATAACTCTGACTGTCAAAACTACTGAACCGATTTGAATGAAATCTAAGTCGAAACATGAGAAAGGACATAGGCTACTTTTTAATGCGAAAAAAGGGTTGTAAGGGGTTGAAAGGGAGGGATGAAAAGTTGTATGGAAATATCGTCATTCTAAAACTAGAAACTTAAAACTTATTTTTTAGTCTGTTGATTCGATATAAATAAATATGACATTCAAAGTTTGTGAAGTTTTACCCTCAAGGGTAAGGGTGTTTTGTCTATATATATCCCTTGTCAATAGTAACGTATTGCACGTACTGTCTAATATAGTTAGTATTGTATGCAAACCTTGTTGCATCTTCTATTTACAATACGGAGGCTTGTTGACCGGTGTTCATAACAGATATAATAAAACTGCTCGACTCTGTACTATTGGATAATATAGGTAAGGAAATATTACTGAAGGAGTAAAACTATACGATAACTAAGCCGTAATGAAATAATTTATTTTCGATTGCTTTGTCATCAAATACATTTTGAGATATTTAATTTTTATAATAAACTAGATTATTTTATTAACAACCCTCACTGACTTAAAACTTCTGTTTCGATAGATCAAAGGCATTTTAGCAAGTAATTTCATAAAGTGAATACTGTTTATTATAGTACAAAGCAAAAGCTTTTATACACTGTGATAGAGTGTAGTATTGGTGCTAGACTTAGCAACACCTCTTGTTGGATCTGTGCTGTCATGACAGTCACAATGACAGCTGTCATTGTGCTCCGCTCACATTATTTCGTGAGCTCGAAGAGGACACAGCGAGTGCAGCCAGCTTTACCTAGATTAGATTAGACCACCAGGATCCCTGGGTACCTCAAGCGATCGGATAAAGGTTAGTAGCGATATACGCCTCACTAGCACACTGCTCACATATATATCATACAGTCCAAGATTTTTGATGAAAACATGTTCGCCGTTCGTACACCTCTAAATTTTATATTCTCGGGTTCCTGTTATTTTTCTCTAAGACAATATATAACATTTGTTCTGATAGACTTGATCCAGATATGAAACGGTGACTATTAATGCTGTACAATAGGTGGTGTCGTGATCCTAGGACCCTATGATGAAGGATTTTGTGAGCGTTTAATAGTATTTTTTCGGTTTCTATCTAGTGTATAGTATTTGTGAGCGTAAACCGCTCTTTAACACACGCTTTTTACTTTATCGCACTAGTGTGGTAATAGATTTATATAAACGATCCGCGTGACTTAGTCTACTTGATGCTCTGCAATTTTTTTGTACTCCTATATACATATATGTCTTAACATCTTTAAGCGTCGTCTTACAGATTATTATCTCAAAATTCTATAACTTTATAACTTTTATTATATATATTTATCGTTTGGTTGTCTATATTTGTTAGTTTATATAGTTCATGCATATAAGTAGTGTGTTTAAAGTATATGTAGTATAAGTATTTTAAATATATGTGTTTATTTTCCATAGCAATATATTTGTTTATATTTAAATCTTTAGCACTTGCCCGTTATGATATACCAATTCCTTCTCAGAAGGTTGCCTGGAAGAGATTGCTTTAGCAATAAGGCCACCTTTGCATGCGTTTTAAATTTTTAGCTTATATTACTTGTTCTATTTTATTTTATTAAATTTTATGTGTGCAATAAAGATTTTTATCTATCTATCTATCTATGTTTGTTCATATGGTTGTTTCATTGTATGAATGTATATATATATATATATATATATATAGTTCAATCCACGACGGCGCAATGCACGTCTCCTATATGTAAATATAAAAAGAAGGCTGTGCGTCGTAGTGGATTGAACTATCTGTACGTATGTTTATTTATATAGTTATTTTTATGTATGTATAGATAGTTCAATCCATGACGGCACCAAAGCGTCTTGTATATGAGAAAATAATAATTGGACAGTGCGTCGTGATGGATTTAACTATCTACACGTATGTTTGTTTATATAGTTATTTGTATGTATGTATAGATCATTCAATTTATGATGACGCACGTCGCGTCTACTGCATGTCATAATAATAAGCGAGCCGTGTGATGCCGTGGCCGTGACTATCTATACATATGTTTGTTTCTTTATATGTCTGTAAGTTTGTATGTTTCTGTCCTCGCAAATGTGTTGAAAAATGTCGTACGCACGCTGGTGCGCTTTAGTCCTTACAGTTCTCGGCTCCAACTACCCTCCGCCTCGACTGTAATGACGAATTTAGCACCCTTGTACCATAATGTACTATTACATGACATTAGTAGGTCAACAAGGTATATTATATAAGTTAGATATATGTCATCAAGCTAGCTAGTGAATATGATAATTAATGAATTATAAAAGGATCTTGTAAACCTGCATCTGGGACAGAAGACCTTGGAATTGCTAGGATTTATGTCATTAGTGGATTATTAGAGTGATAACTGGAACACCACTCACAACACGCACATCTAAGGTCCATAGTATTACTTACACGTATATTTATATATGAAACATATATTTTAAACAACATCTATTGATATAGTTGTATCGTTTGAATTGTTAATCATAATTAGTGATATTTTAGTGGTGTACACAAACGTTATTGCTTCGTGACCTGAATAGGTCATATCTAGGTTCTCTATATTTGTTCACCGTCTATTTGTCTGGATATAAATTAATGAAATAGCGTTATATGAGATCTAAGTTATTAAATATACTTAAGGTTCGTAATAATTCTACATAGAGTCTAATAAAACCTTTTCAGATGCTTTTATTAGCGATATTGTTACAAAATGGCGGAAATTCCAAGACAGTGACATTTCAAATACATTGTCTAAATATAGAAAATATAATCCTACTAATATTATAATCGATGTCTGGGTGTATGGATGTTTGTTACTCTTTCGCGCAAAAACTACTCAATGGATTTTGATGAAACTTAACAATAATATAGCTTACACATCAGAATAACATATAGGCTATAATTTATAATAATATAGTGTGAATTATCCAAAATATAGCGGGTGAAACCGCGCACGCAGCTAGTTTGAAATAAAGATGAAACAACAGTATACTATTATTTATTTGTTAAGAGGAAATCAGTCGACACTTTTTTCATACAAACGTAGTCCCCTGTTTCCTCCTAGGATAATGAAGTTACAGAAGAAAAAAAAATACCATGCGATATATACGTACCTCTGCCTTGACTGTACGTTTTGTTTATTTTAATTATTTGATAAATATAATAGAAAAAAAACTTTTAAAATTAAAAAAAACGACTTTTTTATTTACATTTGCAAACATCCAGCAAACTAATTATTACTAACATAAACCAAAAAAGCAAAACGACGGGCATAGCTTAGATCCTGTACTGCATTTTAACGAAATAAATATTAAAATCGGTCTAGATTTCGAGGAGGAAACAGGTAGGTAAAATCAGTTTGAGCTGTAGTTCTCTCTATCACACGGTAAGGGGTAAGCTTGGGGCTCAGCGCGACACCAATATTTTTAGTAAAAATCAATTTTTCAAAACAAAGGACTTCGTACGAACGACAGTCCTCTGTTTTTTTTATATTAATATTTGAACAAAATTGTTAGATTAATATTGATTTCTAGACACATCAACAATTAAAAAAGTATTCAAATTTTGGATGATCTAACCTAGCTCTAATTGTCGTAAAATGATAATACTATATGTTGGTATTTTAGAGCTGATCTGATGATGAAAAGAGAAGGAGGGTAGTGGAACTCTTCATAATTTCTTGTTAACCTCATGAATTTGGAGTCATTGGAATTGTATTGACGAGGCCAGAATAATGGACTAAGTGGATAGTGGAGTTTGAGTAGTTTTATCCATACCTTGTTGTGTCTTGACTTGTACTGGTGCTGATATAGGTCCAGGACCGACAGATGTGAACGCTTGCACTCGTATCGTATACACCGTGTGTGGTGTCAGCTCGCTGATTGTTGTTAAATGGTTGTTGTCCATCTGTTGTAAAAAGGAAAATTGTCAAAATATACTCAAAATTAAAATTTAAGTAATTGCTGTTGAGAGGCTAAAATATTTAAATTACAATTATTTACATTAAACAAAGTAAGTTGAACTAACGACCGAAATTAATATCTCAATACAAAATCTTTGGATTACATATAGAAAATATATTCTAAATATATAATTTAATCCACTATCTAACGATGTTGGATTGAGTTTGATTATTAATTTCGACCGTAAGTAATTGAATTTTAAAACTTATATTTTTTATCTTTAGCACTTTTAAAGGCAATATCGTTTTTCAATCTAATAACCAATAAATTTATTTACAGAAATATTAAACGAAGCCTTGAGGCTTTGAGTCACCTAATTGAAATATCGAGTGACATAATTTATAGTGTCTGTATAAGATTTAGGTCGTACTAATACTAAATTATCGTACGAATTCAATGAAATTATTATAGAAAAATTTATACATCATCATGGCTCGTTAATGGCCCACTGAGGAGCCGTGTCTTCTCTTCACAATGAGAAGGGATTAGGCCATAGTCTACCAAGCTTATACTGGCTAAGTGCGGGTTGGCACACTTCACACAGTTTTGAGAATATGGAGAACTCTCAGGAATGCAAGTTTCTTTACAATGTTTTCCTTCACCGTTAAAGCAAGTGAAAAGTAGAGGTGAGTGCCCAGGATCGAACTCGGACCTCCCGAGTAGACATCAACGTCTTAACCACTGCTATAATTTATATATGTGTAATATTAAATAAACAAATTAACTAACTTACCATTTGGGAATGCCAAGATTGCAAGGATTGAGAAGGATCAGAGGTGTAATAAATTTTGTATCCCTGAAACAAGGATATTAAGTTATAACATTAAATATTTAATATTCTGCATATCCCGTGTCTTGTACATACTTACTAACATAGCAAAAACTACTATTAATTATTTGAGTTTATTAGAATTCTATCTCACCGTAACTTGACCATTTGGAGTTTCAGGCTCATCCCATTGGATGACCATGGTGCTAGAGCTTAATGGACGAACGAGAACATTCCGTGGAGCTGAACCGGGTCCTAGAAAATAAAATCATGATAAAGCAGATGTTAAGTTCCAAACCCTGTCGGAATTTCCGTAAGTATGTATGAAAGACGGATCACAATAGTTCCGTTAAAGATTTTTGATAATTTAAAATTTATAAATAATTTTTTGAAGCTTGCTACATATAACCTAATTGGCTCCGAAGGCAACACCCAAGAGGATGCTGCTTGAGTCTCGCTGCGTCGGAATTTTCATTATGTACATTTACATTACAAAATAAATATGAAATGAATAAAATTCCACTAAGATTTTTATATTTTTACTTTATTTGTCATAGTTGAAAAGATATAACGAATTGGAATTGGAGCTCAGAGATAAGGTTGACTTGAAATTTTACAGCGACCTTTTTCATGGGCGATAATGGTAGGTATGAATGCATATTACTAGATTTCATATTATTCTGTTATCTGTACAACCTATCCTTTTGGTACACAAAAAATAATATAAACGTATGTTTCTAATACCAAAACTCCAAAAACAGATTACTCCTGTTTTTGTGTACCCCAATAATTTAATTTAGTCGCGCCTAAATTGTAGAGGACTATGTATTTGAAGTTTGAAGCCTCGCATTGTTAGCATAATTACTAAAGTTTGCTTGTTATTTATTATAACAATCGAATGGAGGCTAATTTTACCACACTGCGGTACTTTATATTGAATAAAGTAACAATTTATATTGCTCCACTGGTCAAAGGACTAATTCTAGAGTTAAGATCTTAGCTTTGAGAATGTTAATTAATAAATTATATAAAATTTCATACAGAGACCTACTACCAAGCCTATTTTAATCTTAGGTTACGTTTCCGTCAAGTTTGACACACTGAGCGAGGCTAGGTAAACTAAGTGATTCTTAACATACACATCCCTCGCAACGCATCCTCTCTCATCTCTGGTTGAAACACAGCCTTGAAAGAACGGGTTTCAGAGTTAGAGTTTAACATTATCATCATCATCACAACCCATTTATGATCCACTGAAAAGCCAGGTCTTCTCCTCAGAATGGAAAAGGAGGGTGTTAGGCCATAGTCCACCACGCTGGCCCTGTGCGGGTTGGCAGACTTCACACACCTTTGAGAACTTTTAGGGAACTCTCAGGAGTGCAGGTTCCCTTACGATGTTTTCCTTCATCATTAAAGCAAGTGATATTTAATAGCTTAAAACACACATAACTCAGAAAAGTCAGAGGTGTGTGTGGGTTATCGAACTCGGACCTCCCGAATAAGACACCGGTGTCTTATCCACTGGGCTATCACTGCTATTGAGTTTTTTTTTTTTTTTTTTTATAGAATGGGAAAGCAAACGAGCAGTCGGGTTACGTGGTGTTAAGTAATCACCGCTGCCCACGGACTCCTACAACAATTGGGGAGTTACAGAAGCGTTGCCGGCCTTTAAGGTGGAGATATACGCGAGTTTTGAAGGTCCCCATGTCGTAGTGTTCTGGATATACCGCCGAGGGTAGATCATTCCATAAGTTGATTGTGCGTGGAATAAAAGTTCTAGAAAAACGCACTGTTGCGGAACGCCACGTATCCAGATGATGAGGATGATATTTTAGTCTATGACGTGCAGTGCGATGGTGGAATTCGGTGGCAGGGATCAAATGGAAAAGCTCTTCGGAACACTCCCCGTGATATATGCGATAGAGGACGCACAATGAAGATACGTCTCTACGCAGTGCCAGAGGGTCCAGCCGTGAATGCAACACCGGGTCCTCGACTATCCGAGCAGCCCTTCTTTGAATGCGATCAAAGGGTTCAAGCTGATACTTAGGTGCACCAGCCCAGAGATGAGCACAGTACTCCATATGCGGCCGAACCTGCGCTTTATATAGCGCCAGTCGGTGCTGGGGCGTGAAGTACTGTCTGGCTCGGCTGATCACACCAAGTTTTTTTTTAGGCCAGCTTGGCCTTGATTGCCAAATGATCGCGAAATTGACAATCACTCGAAATATCGAGGCCATACTAGGCGAGGCTTTAAGGGGAGTATTATCGAAGAAGGGAGATACGACGAATGGGGTTTTTTTAGTGGTGAACGCGCAAACTTGTGTCTTCAGGGGGTTGACCTGGACCAAATTGGATTTAGCCCATTGCGAAACCTCCCCCAAAGAGATGTTAATAGAAGACACAAGTTTAATTCGGCTCTCATCGACGCTTTCCCGAGAGAGTCCTGCTCGGCCGGTATAAACGGCGTCCACCGTACTGTCATCTGCATAGCAATGAATGTTAGGATGGTCCAACAAATCATTGATATGCAGGAGAAACAGTGTAGGGGAAAGCACACAGCCTTGGGGTACGCCAGCATCAATGGGCTTGGGGTCAGAGCAAAATCCGTCGACAACGACACGTATGCTACGCCCACTGAGAAAGCTGGCGACCCAGTTGCATAAATCCTCGGAAAGCCCATAGGCTGGAAGAGTAGAGTTCAACATGCTCTACATCAATTAAAAATAGTGCAGCTTAAAGAATTTTTGAACTCTGATCAGTAATTTATGTTTTGATTGTACTGGTAATCAAATGTATACTAAACAAATCTGGAAATAAAAAAAATCTAGCAATTTTCTTATAATCTCGTTAGTATAATGTGTATTTGTTACATTATATTAACTAGATTTGCATACGGATTCAAACAATAACACTAAGTGCTAAGTACATAAGATGTAAACAATTATCCTGGCATCTGCGTCGACGTGCAAGCTTATACGATTTAATGAGATACATTCATACCGCAAATATATTTACACAACATCTAGTTACACTAACTTATAATATAACTAGCGCATCACCCCGGCTTCCCACTGCTGTACTATGTATATATTAGACTTTTTTAAATATTTGTTTCCATATCACTCTATAATAAGCATAAATTTAGTTACTTTAAAACCCTACTTCTATAATATTGCCATCACAATTTTCTATTCTACTATATGTTTATATTTGCTACTATAGTCATAAAAACGAGAACCAATCCAGAACTTTTATAAATATACTAGCGGCCCATCCCGGCTTCGCGCGGGTGGAATATTATTTTAAAAAATATATTGGCCCTCCCGCATTTCGGTGCCCCCTCTCTTACGTTACTCGCTGCGCTGCGTCGCTATACTGGCCCGTCGCGTCGTCGTGTATTTTTTGTTCATATTGATATTTTTAATTTCGTAATATCTTTTGAATGGAAAGTCCGATTTTAATAATTCAAAAAGTAATTTACAGGTATTGAAATAGACTTAAATACGAATTAATTTATTTGGATAAGGATTAATACAAAGTTATAGAAAACATGGTCTGATTTTGATAGGCATTTTTATCAACTTTTAAAATGTAAAAGTAGTTATAGTGACGTAACTATAATAGTTGAACATATGGTCTCGCGGACTTTTTTGTAGATATTGATATGTTCTATAATATTGTAGAACATTTTTTTGTTCTATTATCAATACTTTTTGCAGCGCATGCGATGAAAGATATTTTATGGCTAATTTTTTGGCACCTTGGGTTGGTTTTCGTGAGATTTCCTAAGGATCTCTAATTTTTTCTTGTAATAAATATAGCCTATGTTACTAATGTAGCTTTCTAATGGTGAAAGAATTTTTGAAATCGGTCCAGTAGTTTTTATGTTTATTCGTTACATACAAAAATACAAAAATACAAATCTTTCCTCTTTATAATATTAGTATAGATTAGTAATCCTTGACTGTACACATTCCATTTGGATTATTAAAGTTTTAATAATAATAAATCAAAATGGGTCGCCCCTATTGGTACGGGAGCCAGTGACAGATTTTCATGACCAAGTCCCTCCTAAGCGAGAATTCGTGAAATACATAAGGGGTTAATATTATGATTACTCGTGACCGTCAGCTGCGATTCCGTGGGTGGGGCGAGCAGTGGCAGCCTTTGGGAGGTGTAAAAAAAAAATGTTTTTTTTTAGTCATTTCCTCCCATTTAAAAAATTTGTCGGGTTATACTTTACCTAGTATCTTGAAGGAAAAATAAAGTCAGCTGACCATAACGTGGTGGATTATACGCCGCCCGCCTGCCTCGCCCCACCCACGAAATCGCAGCTGACGGCCCACGAGTAATCACAATATATATTCCTTATGCAGTATACGAATTTTCACTCGAGAGGAAATTATTGACCGAATTTGAATCTGGTTCCCGTACGATATGTTTGTACGCCATTAACTTCATAACGACTATCAGGACAAGGTTTGTATAAAAGAAAAAGTAAGCGAGTCAGAAGATAGTCATTATATAATAGTAATTCAATGTGTGTGTGAGTGAACGATTTGAAGCGATTGGCGGTTCGGCCAGTTGAATATACTCTATTCACAAATAAAAGATTTGATTTGATTGGCGTGAGAGTTTACGGGTTTGAATCCCGGTTACTGAAACATCTTCTATCACATGTTTTTGCTTCGTTAGATGAGTTAACAAAAATACTAGTAGCTTGTAATCCAAAATGCTAGCTATAAGTACGTAATAAATTGTACGTAGAAGAATCAAAGAAAATCTCCTTTTCAAAATTAAATAAGCTATAATACCATTAGTCATTGATTGTCAACATAAAAAGCAAACATGCAATAAAAATTCTATCCCCATAATTGAAATGGGGCGAGCGCAAATAAAATAACCATCAGTTCACGGAGCGCTCTTTGTCCAATATTTGAGTCGGAATTTAAAAGGCAGTTATTATAATCATAATAATGCTCAAACAGGGCAATATCGAATTAAGTCGGCTCCGTTTCGTCTCAATTAAATACGTTCAACACAATAACAATGAAATATAAAAGCGTAGATCTTAAAAGTATTTGTAATCGTGTCTTCACAAGAAAGGTAGCTGACGGGACATTTGGAGATCTCTGATGTTTATAACGCTTTGGAGTTTTGGAGATCGCGGAACACGTAGAGTAGAGTTGTTGTTGATCAAATAGCCACAGTATGCTTTTATTTTTTAAACTACTATGCAAACATTATCAATAGAATATCAGAAAGTGACTGCTTTTTCCTGAAATATGTTAAGCTTATTTCAAAAACTGACAAGTTGGTTGCCTAAGCAAACTTCTTACAGTTTTTTAGCAGAATAATTTTTTTCTTTCTGAAATATATTAAGATTTATCGGTAATTAATACGATAACTACATTTTTATTTTATTTTAATATTTTTTTTACGGAAAATCTGGTAACATAGTCATTGAATAGTATCAATAATAGTATTTTTTAAATGATTTGATTATTGCTAACGCAAACTATTTACAGATCTTTGCAGTAATGGACGTTTTTTCCTGAAACCTGTCAAGCTTATTTCGATAACTAATAAATAAATCCGTACATAGACTAATAATTAATTGAATTAATTAAAGAATGGTCTATGTAAATAATAATTTGTTTTTTGTATCTATACATATAATAAAATCGTGGAATTTCCGTGTTTAAGCAAGCCTAATGTTAAAACAGATACTTTAGAGTTTAGAAGATTGATTAAAAGATAGGGTATTTCTTTTTTCCCGAAAAATGCACCATTTTCGTGAGAAGGAAAAGTAAATAGGAACAAAAAAAAAACTGAAAATTTTCTACATGTATATTTAATTTATCGAGCATATTTGTGATGCGACAAACAACACGTTTTAAGACCATTCTAGTATTTGACTGTTCCTTCTTAGTAACGAAACAATAAAAGTTAGGGAGCGGTGTAATATTAAAACGCTATAATCTCGTTGAGACCAGGACTCGGGTCGGCTCAGAACTTTCTTTTATTAGAAACGTAAAGTAAATTCAAGAGAAAAAAAGCATTGGGAACAATTTTATTTGCCTTTAGCGACGTTTTCATTACCATCTCATCAGTCGCCATTTTTATTATGTCTGCCTTGTGACACCGAGGGTAATTTATGTCAAATTTAATATTTTATACAGTAAATAAGATGCCTCGGCGGTTGATATGATGAGATTAAAAACTGTAGAGAAATATTGCGATAAAGGAATACTGCTAGAAAGTATACTACTGCTCATAAAACAGTCACCAATTACAGATTAAAATTATTTTTATTGTTATTATTCGTTGGTATAACAAGTTATTTATTAATAAACTAAAAAGCTTTCCACAGAATTATAAACAAGTCCTAGCCATTAATTGACCCAGTATATCAACTTTAATATGTATAGTTACTATTCAAAGTGTGAAACCCAATATTTTATTCAAATAATGATTTAAAAGGGTTTGAATATTTAAGCGAGTTTGTGGGCTTCGAATGGTCATCATATTTTAGTTTGGCGATTTATTTATAATATTGAAACTAAATGTTTTTAACCTAATATTCGGACATAAAGCCGTAGAGTATTGGTGGTTTTAGTTTCAGAAACTTCTGCAGTACAAAAATACTTTTCAGAGCAACAGCATACTTAACAAAGAAAATTTAAGTAAGACTTGAACTTATAGTAATGGAATAATTAATCTTATTTTTACTTGAATAATTGAGTGAAAATATACTTATAAAATTAGTCTCCCATCTGGACATAATAATAGGTAGGGGAAAAAGTCTTTTCGCATTATAGTATGTATGAACTTGTAATAAAATCTCTTTGGCTATACTATTTGTATCTGGCTGGTTTTGGTATCATTCAAAGTTTACATTTTAAAGAAGATAATTCCAAATTCAAATTAGGAAAATGTGTAATTTTTATTTGTTTTTCGTACTGTGGAGATGAGTGAATCTCATGAAGAAATTCGATATATTTTAAAATTTTACTACAAAAAAGGTAAAAATGTAACGCAAGCCGCGAAAAAAATTGCGAAAAAGGTCGTGGTCAAAGGCCGGTCAGGCTTCACAGACTGTGGCGAAACCTGGGTTAACTCGCAACAGGCAGGACCATCGATTCTGAACTCTACTGCGAACAACTGATGAGATTAAAGCAAGAATTTGAGAGAAAGCGGCCGGAAGTAATCAACAGAAGGGGTGTGGTTTTTCATCATGATAACGTTAGACCTCACACATCTTTAGCCACTCAGCAAACATTAAGAGAGTTTGGCTGGGAGGTGTTAATGCATCCGCCGTATAGTCCTGACCTTGCACCTTCAGATTTTCACCTGTTTCGGTCTCTTCAAAATTCTTTAGGCAGTGTCAGGTTAACATTACGAGAGGACTGTCAAAACTACTTGTCGGGGGTTTTTGATCAGAAGCCCCAAAATTTCTATAGAAATGGGATCATGTCTCCAGATGTGTCCTCCTGTCATGCCTACAAGATGGCAAAAAGTTATCGAACAAAGTGGTACCTACATACTTTAGTTAAATGTAAATAAACTATATTAAAAAATGTTTTAAATTTTCTTAAAAAATGCGAAGAAACTTTTTCCGCAACCTATTATTATTGAGCTATGTGGAAAAAGTAATTTTTGAGGCTTCCTAGGAATGCTTTTAAAATAATTCCCCGTAACTCAAGCTTTAAGATATTTGTCATTTAAAGTTTTATAATAACAATTGTATATCTTTAACAAGAGATTAAGGATGATTGGCTAAGTCAGAAACACTTAAATTTAAAGGCAATATGTTATATAAAAATCATTGATTTAGAATAGAATAAAATTAATATTTTTTTTAATGTAACTAGGTCGGCAAACAACCGTACGGCTCACCTGATGGTAAGCGATTACCGTAGCTTATAGACGTCTGCAACACCAGAAGCATCGCAAGCGATTCCCCCAGGAGCTCTGGTCACCTTACTCACCAACAGGAACACAACACTGCTTTAGAGTAGTGTTATTTAGCTGTGATCTTCTGTAAGGTCGAGGTACTACCCCAGTCGGGCTGCTCCATATTTGAGCAGGAATAGGAATATATATAATACTAGTGAATTTTCAAACAACAGGAAATACAAAAGGGTTTGAATATCAAATTCTATTTGACATAGCTACTGGTCACCTTTATAATCCACTAATGGATTCAGTCTAGTCTCCATAGTCATGTTACAAGGAACAATATAAATCTTACCTTTAGATACGTACGAGAGGGAACTCGTTTAATTTTGTTTGTGCATTGTTAGGAATATCATGTTTGTAAAGCAAATAACTCATTTTCGATTTACATACTGATAAAGAACTCGACAGTGTTGCGAATTTTTTAATACCTTTGTTACCTTAAAATGTTACTGACAAAAACTTTTACTTACTAGCACCTCCATATAGAGAATCCACTGCAGGTTAGCATAAAAAATAAAAATATTAGTCCCAAGAATAACCATTAAAACACTTAAACACTCATCACACGGTGCGTTAGCAGAAACGGACGAAACGTGACTCTGTAAGGTACTTAGAAGGGAATGGTGCATGATCAGAAAAACCGAAAAAATTGCGCACTACACTAAAAAACCAAAAAAATAAAATAAAAGTGCAAAACAAAAGGAACCCATCAATAAAACACTCAAAAGCGAACTTACACGAAGCGGCGACGTTCGTTGTAACGCGTAATACGTTCGCATGAAAATATCAAAATAACCTTAAGAACTGAACAAACCAAACCTACCGAATAATCGAAAGAAATAAAATGTGTTCAAATCGCAAGCGAACAATCAAATGTAATCAAGCAAATGATAGATGTTATGAATGATTCGAGTTTCAGTATTGAAAAGAATCTTAATATTATCAATACATCAATCTGATACGATCGTTATTATTATAAAATACATTTTAATCAGCCACAGAATATTGTTAATATTCGTAATTTCTCTGCTCGATTCTTTATCAAAATTTGATTAATTTTTAGATCTAAACATTTTTAAGAAAAGAGCTCGTAAATGGGGTACAAATTTTAGAAATACTACTATAAATAATATGTTTAGATTTTATCACTAAAACTATCGTAAGTGTTCATTGTGTATGTTATAGTATATAGTACCATATTTTTCATTTAGTGATGATGATCAGTCTCCATTTAGAACGGGAATTTTCCCGAAATTTGTCGAGTTAAACTCGATATCATCACGTAAATGAAAAACTACATACAATAGGTTTAGGATCCTGGAAAGTATAAACAATACAGTAGAACTCCGTTTATCCGAACGCCGATTAACCGAATCGCCAATTATCCGAATCGGTCCTAAGCGTAAAAAAAAATTAAAACCAAGTATTTTTTTTTGTTTTGTTGTAACAAGTTGGAACTCCCTTTTTTTTAATTCTCTTTTTAACAATTTACATAAAAAATAACATACAAATTCCGTCGAACTGCGTAACAGTTTGTTGACGGGACTAGGCTCTCTAATTAGAAAGTTCTACAGTTTCTTGAAAACTTGAAAAGTCCAAGTAACATTCCTTAAGCCTTTTTTTTGTGTACAGGATTAAGTATTGTTCAGTGTTAGCCGAGCGGCCACCGCGAGCGCGTCCACTGACTGAAGAAGATCGCCCAATGCGCTCGAAACTGTAGTACCAAGTTACCACAATAATACGCGTGTGTTACCGTTTGGCATAGTTTTAAAAAGGACTAATTGCCACGTTAGTTTCTAAAATAAGATTAAGTATTGTCTAGCCCAGTCCTGGAGTCCAGATATAATTCAGATGTTATGGTCTATCTCTCTCTCTAGTGCACTATGCACTTACGTAATTCCTTGATCTTACTGTTCTTATTTTTGTTTTTTTTTTTGCTACTACATAATTACCTTATTTTTATTGTTGTGAATTTTTATACTTTGTATATATTTTTATTAAGGCTTGATTGATGGAGTTGCAACTTACTCTGATCGACATGTTCAAGTGACCGTATTCTATGTGTGACAGTTCGTTTTTCGTTATTACCAGCCTTATCCGATTATCCGAATCGATCCCGGTCCCAATTAATTCGGATAATCGGCGTTCTACTGTAAATGTAATTGGACATAATAAACATGCAAAAAAAGGATAATACTAATAACATCTATACCAGTTTCTCCTGTAGTGAGGACCGCGGGGATAGACGGTGGCCCCCTGCCGATGTTGTTTACAGCAATCACATACATTTCATATTCCGTGTAAGGTGATAGATTGGTCACCGAGTAGTACTGAGTTATTACGCCTGATATCTCACTGAACGCCTGTAAAATAAAATTTATTTAAGAATTTTTAATTACCCTCAATCTTTTCTAATTGGCAAAATTAGTATGGAAGTAATTATCTGCAAATATTGATATTGACTCAGCAAAGGAACCTTTTCTTTATGGATGATTGTTATTTATTTAAAAATTTATTAAAAAGTTTAATAAGTCAAGAGAGCATTATATACATTAAGGTTTAAATAGTTATAGACTATAATATTACTTAGAGTAAGACCTATTTTACTTGCCTGGTTAGCGTATCTCGGTTTGTACTGTATAACATAATATTGAGGTTCTTCAGGACCGTTGTACGTCCACGCTAATCTTACTGTGGTAGCTGTTACTTCTGATGCTCGCACTTCACTTGGTGGTCCAGGTAGAGCTAAAATAATACATTTATCATTTAAATATGCTATTTAAACTAATGTTGTACAGTTAATTATAGTGTAAACTCTACAAAAATAGACAAGTTAGACTATTCTGGCGTTTTGGAGAGCTTTAAAATTTGTAAGACTTGTTACATATTACTCATTTATTTAGGAAATTTATAGGGTATATAACAGCGTAATATAATCTACAAAGCAATAACCTTTAACGTTAACTTTGATAAATTGTAGCTAACGTGAATAGAGAAAATCGACATGTGCAACCATTGACGTTGAAAATGGATCCTAAAAAGAAATCCAGGAGGTAAAAAGATGGCTTATTCCTTAAGAGGAAACCACAGAGGGTACTGATACATAACTTGCAAATTTTAAAATATCTAGTTGCGTTGTAAAAAGTTTAAACAATTATAACTAAAATGTTCAAAAGAAAGATGGATATTGTATCATCGGTGGGTATTGTATAACACAAAATTCCAAATAATTCAGATTTTAAATACTGCAAAGGACTGCAAATAAAGTCAGATTTTAAATTCAAATATTGTCCTAGCTAATGGAGCATATTTCGTTCATTAACATTTAGGATTTTGTCAATTATAAACATGTCAAATACAAAATTCGTTAATTATTGATACTTGTCTATTAGTCGCGCATTGTTAACTTTAAACAATTTGTTAATTTCTGGTAAACATGGTGAACAATACCGTTTAAATAATAATAAACGTTTAAAAAAGCTTATAGATATACCTTTGTTCTAATAACCAAAATATAGGCAAAATATTTGATAAACGTAACAGCCGAGATGTGCAAAATATTCATAATTACTCAAATACTAAATGCAAATACTTTTCGAATTTTTTATTTTAAATACAAAATGCAAAATACATATTTTCAAAATACTTTATACAAATAAAATATTTTTATAGGTTTAAGAGAATTTGCCTTTATTTTATTACTAAGTTTTTTGACAAAATCACGTTCTTTTTAAGTCATATATTATGAAGTATAATATATTACTTAATTATTGGACGCCCCCTAATTAAACAGAATTTGAGGGCCCGATAACTTATGATTATGTCAAAGTTAGTCCTGATTCTACAATTTGTATGTTCCTTGTCCATCACTGGTTCCACTATTACATTACGTACGAAAAACAAAGATTACATGTGTTGTCAAACGAAAACACCATAAATGCTGGTTAAAAGGTTGATCATCCGTATCCAGCTATTTTGGACGAAGTATAAAATATCAAATTAATTAACGAACATCTATTACCCGTCGATTCAGTGTTGCCATAATAAAAATAGCTTATCACATTAATTTATTGATAATGATAAAATTAATAAATGTCAAAATGTATTTTGCAAATACAAAATATGTCTTAAAAGGCATTTCAAATAAAATAGAAAATGGTTTCAAACACAAAAGTATTTAAATACAAAATAGAAATAGATATTTTGTATTTCAAATACTAATATTTGAAAAATGTCACATTTCTGCGTAAATGATGAACAGCGTACAAGAACGTACGAAAATCTCAATCAATATACATTGGCTGTTTGATTTCGAGGCAAGGCCAATCGTGCTCTAAAGCAGAATCTCCTACAGAAGAAGATCCTTACATAAACGACGAAACAACTAATATATCGCTGTTAGAAAAATTTACATCAAGTCAGAAAGATCATGAGGAAAAAGAAGAAGATGGAGGAAGATAAAAAGCAGTTAAATGAGTATAAGATTGTTAAAATAAAGTGGAATTTTTTTCACTGGTTCAATTACAGAAAACTAATCCATTAAAGAGATTGTGCTCTATATAAACCAAATATTTCTGCCGAGACTTATCTTTGAGTGAATAGCCTAAAACGAGACTCTTTAATATCTTTCGGATATCGAGAAAACGGGTAGGATACAGCAAATTAATCATTAATCAAGCTGACATTCGTTTGTCTCCGGGGCTTCGCGGAACTTCTGAGCCCTTTCAATTATGAATTATAACACTAACTCGTAATGGATGTCTGCAACTTGCCACAATTTATCAAATTGGTTTTACTAAATCCTCTAGGTGATTGGATAACATAATCATTTGTGACATGTACATATTCTGTTCCTCTCTTACAAAAAAAACAGTTTAATTGGAACCTTAACGTACTTAATAATCGTATGTCTCAATCACTATATATTTATTATTTGATTTTGGAGAGTTTCCTAGTGAATAATCCTTTTTATGAAGTTGGTTAAAATAGTATCTATTTTTATTGTTAGCTGACGCCGCTCTTGTTTTAGTAAGAAAAAAATCGTGTTTATTTTAAATTAAAAAAAAAAATTAAACGCCTTACCTAATCTTCTACATTGAGCTATTCACTCACTCTATAGCTCATTGGAACTCCTTTTTTTAATTTCTTAGGATTTTAAAAATTCAGCTTTGCTTGCAAGAGATGTATTTTTTGTTTATATTTATAGGTTATAAATGTTTACTGTTTATGTATGAAGTGTTAAACCGTTATAAGCGAATAATAAAGTTAGTAGTTATTTAAAAATGTATGTATTACAACGATAACATCATGAGCTCATCGTACGAGAGTGATGTTCTGCCATAATGTGAGTAATAAAACCAGACCGGAGTACTTCTTAATGCACTCCACCAATTCAAAATTTATAGCCCAGTAAATATATACATTAAAGGAGTACATTAACATATATAATCTTTGGATCTGAAAACTCAAGTTATTTTTTTTTGTTTACTCAGAATCTTTCCCGATTTTCTTCCTTAAAGAACTTTGTTATGAAATTATCTTGTTACCCCCTTACGACGGTAAACATGTTTTATTATAATCCCACAGGATAATAATAATAAATATACTTTATTATACACCAAATATTACATAAAGAAAAACTAAAAATGAAACAAAAATTACATCACAAAAGAAATATATGTACAATAAACGGCCTTATCGCTCAGAGCGATCTCTTCTAGGAAACCTTGCAGTGGAGGAGTCATTTATTAAAAAAACGGCAGGCGCACTCATTAAAAAGCAAATCAAACACTTCAACTTAAATACTAATAATTTATTATTAGTATTATTAGTAATAGTAATAGCATAGAAAATTTATTCGTTTTAACACATAACTATATGTATATATAAAATATATGTATAACCTAGAATTCGTGTACACTTACTTTAAATATATAATATATATATAATATTTATGATATAATAAAGATACATATGTACGTGTATATGTATTATATATAATACAATTTAATATAATATACATGCCCTCTGATTCATTTTTAACGTAATCGAAACAATTTTACTCACAGGATGATAAATTGTTTCTTCCTCTAACCATAAGCAAACTCAGGCCCTAAGATACAGGATTACCTAGTTTAGGTGCCAATAGTAATACTATGTATTAAAATCTTGTTTATATGTAATGTTAAATAGTAAGGCATTTATGTATTCTGAATGGTTAATAAACAATTTCATTTCATTATTACATAAATAACGTTACAATGATAACTTTACCAAAAAAAAAGGTACATCAGCTTAGATCGATAAATAATATAATTTTAATTGGTCTCTGACACTATTCAGAGTTTATCGTTCTAATATGTGTTGGAAGAGAATTCCACAGGCAGACTGCTTTGACTATAAAATAATTCGTAACAAATCGCTTTAAGCATGAGATTGTTGTCAGAGAGACTGACTATGAGCATCACGAAGAAACTCAAATCGCTCTTTTAGATAAAAAGGGCTAGAAGCATTGAACAGCACACAGTATAAAAGATTAAGTATTCGACTATTCCTGAATTTTGAACAGGATCTGGTTTTTCCGAGATAAAAAGTATCTATGTGTCAAATTTCATTGAAATCCGTTCAGCTGATTATTGCGAGATTGAGTAACAAACATCCAAATATCGAAACATACAACTTTCAGATTTATAATATTAGTAAGATTTTTTCTATATAAATAATAATTTTTTTTTTTTTTAAATATGTTACAACCATCGCAATAGTTGAGGAATTATTAATTCTACATGATTTTTTTGGTATATGTCGATAAATAATATCACCCGAAAAATTTCCAAATATACACATTGTAAGTCTATTTAGTAGCTTTATAGTTTACTAGTCGACTCGTCCCGGCCTCGCCCGGGTGCAATTTAACACGTGTACTTAGCCGTAACCGCTATATCCCTATATTTTAAATCTGTAATATCATCGAAAATATTCATTTTTATTTCATGTTGTAAAGGGCCATATTGATCTATATTAAATGCACAATGTATTTAAGGTACTTAATTTAATAAGTAATAATGCTGTATTGTTTAAAATCACTTCGTAAATAAGCCATTATTTCTCGTAAAAACTAAAGGATAATGGTTATTGTGAGTTATCCTTAAGATATAGACATATAGCATTACGGACTTTTTTGTAGTCCTTTTTAAGGTGTGCAATACTGTAGTAGATTATTTTGTTCTATCTCGTAGGGTTCAGCCAGCATTTGCAATGTAAGCTGAAAAAAATGTGTTTATTGAAGACATCACATTAGAAACCTGTAAAATTATCAGTGTTTCTCTACTATATTATGTATGTATTATTCATATAAACCTTCCTCTTAAAATACTCTATCTAATAAAAAAAACCGCATCAAAATCCGTTGCGTAGTTTTAAAGATTTAAGCATACATAGGGAAATAGGGACAGAGAAAGCGACTTTGTTTTATACTATGTAGTGATGATATAGTAGTATCATTCAACAACAATTCAACATCAAGGTCAAACTAAGAAATAAAAAAAATAAATCAAAATAAAAAATTTAGGGAGTAGATTCCACACGGAAACAGTCATAACCACTTAAGAAAAGATTAAATAATTCTTTGATTTTGTAACTGGTACAGTGTATAAAGGATGCTTATTTTTAAGCCTTTGTTTTAAATTGCTTATCAGGCCAAGCATTTACTACGATTTAAATAATAAAATCAACGATCTATCCTACTTTGCGTCGGCTCGGGCTTTACCCTAAAGTTATTAACATAAATTACCATCATTTATTCTTAGAAATTATGAGAGTAATTTCATTCAGTCACTCATCTTTTACCGACTTGATAGCAGCCGATAAAAGTGGCTTTTTGCTTATTAAATTGGTTGAAAGGATGAAGGGTCTGAAACTATTTGTTTAATAAAATGTATATTTATCGATATAGCCCTAATGATTCTTATATCGAATATACTTTACTAAGTTTCATGTAACAAAGTTTTGACATGACAAATTAATATAATAAAAAAATTATTGTATATAGAGAAATGAATAAGAATTTTACTAAAAACGGGTTTCATTAAAAGCTTAGCTAGAGATATACATTAGTAAAATTATGTTTAAATAACAAATCCAGTTGACTGTAATGATTGTTTTTTCTTATTTAAATCTTATACTAATATATGAAGATGAAGAGTTTGTTTGTTTGAACTCGCTAATCTCAGGAACTACTGATCCGATTCTAAAAATTCTTTCAGTGTTAGATAGCCCATTTATCGAGGAAGGCTATAGGCTATATATCATAACGCTAAGACCAATAGGAGCGGAGCATCACGCGGACAAAGTCGCGCGGGTCGACTAGTGATATATAAAGCTGAAGAGCTTGTTTATTTGTTTGCTTGAACTCGCTAACCTCAGGAACTACTGATCAGATTTGAAAAATTGTTTCAGTGTTAGATAGCTCATTTATCGAGGAAGGCTATAGACTATATATCATAACGCTAAGACCAATAGGAGCGGAGCATCACGCGGACAAAGTCGCGCGGGTCGACTAGTGATATATAAAGCTGAAGAGCTTGTTAATTTGTTTGCTTGAACTCGCTAATCTCGGGAACTACTGATCCGATTTGAAAAATTGTTTCAGTGTTAGATAGCCCATTTATCGAGGAAGGCTATATGCTATATATCATCACGCTGAGATCAATAGGAGCAGCGCACCACGCGGATGAAGTTGCGTAGGTCGACTAGTTTATAGATATACCTTATATTGTGATGTGTATCGAATGTTATGTGAAATATTTTATGTTGAATAAGTCCTTTATATATTGAATTTAGAAAAGTATGTTTGCATTGAATAAATAGCAAAGAAATCCTAAGAAATAATAATAACAAAACAAATACAATTAAACAAAAAAATATGATTAATATAAATGTCCCTAAACCTCACACAAGCACCAGGTATTGCTTGGCATGTTGTCTAAAATTTTGTTTATACGTATTGCTGTAGTTATAAGTACCATCCTCTTACATATAAAGAAAAATTTTGATTTAATAAAAATTAATATTATTTATTAAAAAGTAATTTTTTAATGTCAGATAAATAGTAATGGCCGTTTATAAGATCAATATTGGTTGAAAACCGTTTTATTTAATTGTATAATGGTTATATTTCAAATTGATAACATCATTACTTCCTTTTAATACGTCCACAATTATCTTAATTATGTTGTATCAAAAAATACAAAATCGGACTTTCGTAATTACATAAAATTACAAAGAAACTACTTAATTACATAATACAGCATGTTCACCATTCTGTTTGTGTAAATAAAATGTATTATGGAATACCTAGGTATTATAATGAAAACGTCAACAATGCCTGAACTAATTATCTGCCTTCGATAAAATATTAATAAATAGCAATAACGGCTTTGTGTTTTAATGAGATAATAAATAAAATAGCATTTCTATATTATAATAGTCTGTATATTTGTATTTTTATAATTAACTACAAGTGATTTTGAAGGATTACTCTTAATAAAAGGAAATAGATATCGAATTTTTATGGATGTGCAGTACTCGTATAGAAACTATATTTAAAATTCAATTTAGTATAGCTACCGGCACGTATGTATAGATTTGACCATGAATGCACAGAAGTCATTTCCGCGCTTCATAGTCCGCGTTTGGTTCTTGTGCGACGTTTTAGCTCCCGCGCGTCTGCTACGTAACGGAAGGAACTGCCAATACTGCCTGCGCAGCATGCTCACAATGCGCAACTTTCCCCACTATTTTTTCTCAAATCTAAAGTTAGTTACCGGATACTATAGTTTAAAAGGAATCAAAAGGTTACCTTGCTATAATTTTCGCGGATATTCCGCCCGTAGAAATAATTTTCCGCGGATTATAGCAAGGAATTTGATTTTCCGCAAAGTAACACCTGATTCAATTCAATACTATACTATATCTTGAAGTTTGAAGTGAAAAGTAGCCAGGAGGCAGAGTCCTATAAATCAACCAATAAATACTTATTGTTTTAGTAATTAATCTGTAGATATTCCCAACTTTTTTACTGTAAAAAGTGACCAATTTTTTAATGAAATGTTTTATGGTTTATACCCCATTTGGACAATTAGCTTTGTCAAGGCGTAAAAAGCTATGCACAAGAAATTCATTAAACATAACACCTCCCAAATTCCTTATTGAAATTTAAATTTAAGACAGAAGAATTGTTTCTTTTAATAGACAGCATATCTCTTTTTTGAACAAGGTTTAAAACCGTTATAGTACGAAACATCCTCCGTACTACTCTTGAATGCAAAATGCAAGGGAAATTGTTATTTATAGCGACGTGAAGGAATTGCACAATAATTTATCTACTGCTCGTATTTTATTAGATAAGTATATGCTAATTAGAAAATACTATCTAAGTAAAGGCCACTACACAAGAATTGTGTTAATAGTTTTAATATATTATTTACACATAATAAATATGTCGGGGATGACAATCGAATCGTCATCGCCATCTCTGGTGCTATTGGAATATAAATTATCACTTCCGTCGCGTCATATTGTCAAACGAGTAAACGATAATCGAATAATCAGATCGTCATCGGCATCTATGGAACTAGAGTGGAATAATGATCATTTCCGTCAGTCTTACTCATGGTCTCAAGAAGTGGATATTATCTAAGTAGTGCTAGTAAAAGTGTCGTGGTAGTGTTGGAAGTTCTGTCCAATTAAGGTCACGTAAGTCCTTACAATGTAATTGCCACGTGGTTAAGTAAACACAACGTTAGGTTAGCCTTGTGTTAGGTTAGGTTTATGTTAGTCTAATCTTACTAGCCCTCGCCTCCACTGCTCAGTTTCACTGTCTAAACCTAACTCGATCGAATTAAGGAATTCCTTAAGTCTACACCTTAGTCACAAAGCACTGCTTGGATTCCTGTCATAATAGTTCTTATCTGAATAGTGCGAGATCATAACGTTTAGTTTTATCCTGACCGTGTTGCGCCCTGAGTTGTCATGATAGGTCATCCATTGTGCACATACGGTGCTTATTAAATGATTGTATATCCTTTTTAGTTTCTGACAAATATTTTATTATATTGTTATATTGATCTATCTTCTGTGTATATAAAAATGTATCCCTATTTCCCTTGGTCACGGCATGAAGCGTAAACGGCTTGACCGTTTTGGTAATTCTTTTTTCTTGTGTTTGTCATTGTCAGTAGAAGGTTCTTATGTAAGAAAAATTAAGATAGTTGCGCGGAAAATTTTGAGAAAACTTAACGACCATATTCACTTTTCTAATGTAACTTTATGGCATTTAACATAACTGTCAGTTTTTAAAAGCTGCTGAATACAATTTAGGCGAATGGCACAAACAGATATAAATACATACAGTATAACACTCCTATTTTTTAAAGACAAAAAACTAAACAGTGCGTGGGGCATACGACACCTGAATTGCAACATTATTGATAACGTTTGTTCTCTTATTGGTAATAGTAGATTAAACAACATCAACCAAGAGAAGAAAAAGTAGTTTCAAAATAATGTATCTAGTATTTAAAATTATAACAGTTTAAACACTTTTTATTAAAATAAGATACTTACTAAAAATATTTTGAATACTGCATATGTCAAATTTTGTTATGACTATTTATTGCAAATTAAAATGAAATAAAGAATAAAGTTTAGTTAAATGGAAAGCCAAAAGTGAGTATACTCAGTACTCACATTGCACTTTAACTTCAGCGGTGGTCTCGATAACGCCGAGCACGCTCGCCGCCTCGCACGTGTAGTTCGCCGACTCTCTTATATCTTCTAACTTTAGTGCGTTTAATCCTAATGGCGTGTTGTCTTCGGGTGTTAGCCATTTTGTTGAACCTACACAAAGGAAAGGCTATTAAGTTACAAATTTTAACTTGTAAATTTCGATATTCGATCACAAATAAACATCAACAAAGATTTCTGACATCAATATTATTTGAGACTAAAATGCCTCAAAATTGCAACAATATAATTATTTAAAAATATTAAACCTAAACTTCTTAATTAAAAAGGAATAAGTACTATTAAATATTCAAATATATATTTTTTTTCATTTAGATGTGTGTATTCTGCATTTGCAATTTGTGATTCCCTATATTTTTGTCATCGAAAATAAGCAAGATTGAGACTGTCGCAATCTGTTTAGAGCTTACTTAATAATTGAATAGCCCCTTATTCCAATTTTTAATGTTTATTATTTAACCAACCTTTTCTCCATTTAACAGTGGGCATAGGTGATCCGAAGGCGACACACTTGAGGGTAAGGTTACCGCCCAACATAACTTCAGTGCGTGGAGGCGGCGGGATTGAGAACTGTGGCGACACTCTTCTTACTGTGGAAAAAGTAAAAGTATAATGATAGTCGCCTTGTAAAGCCATTGACTTATATCACTCGTCTCTAGAAATATGTAATACATAGGGCAAGACATAAGTCGCGAATTACAAAAATAAAGTTGCGGGGTAAAACTGCAAAAATTACGTCTCAGAAGTTGAAAAGAAATATCAGAGATATCGTATCAACATACATATCTTACATTATTTTCGTTGTTTAGCAATTAAATAAGCCAATTTTTATTTGTGCTAATTTTCATAGAAGCAACGGCCATTGACACGTTGTTACCGTACGTGAAGTGTAACTAACGTTAACACGCTTTACTCAAATAATTCGTACGAGTTCTAACATATGGCGCTACTATTTATGTCTATTCTTGTTTTGAAATAATTGGCTAAAGGGAATGGGTTTCGTACATTGAAATATTTTCTTTCTCATATACTACAGTTTGATAAGTGTAAGACTCCCATTTTCTTCTTGTAATATTAAAATAACCGCTTTTTACTAAGTGCATATGGATGTATACACGCACACGGTACATATACCGAAACAACATTTTTTTTACAATTTTTGTCCGTCTGTTTGTTCCGGCTATTTTGACCGGACTTTCACTAGCAGATAGCTGGTGTAACAAGGAGTAACTTAGGCTATTTAACATCTCGCTACGACCCATAGGAGCGGATCAACAATCGTGCAATCAATACTCATCAATTTTGCAAAAAAATGTATATGTTGTGTTTACACATCAACTATTCGTTCAATTGTATCGAATTGTTTGAGAATAATATGAAATAGCATGTACTTTATTTATTACAATGTTATACTATTTAATAATAAAGTAATAAATACAGATTTCCAGTAACAAGTTCTCTTCAAACATGCAAACATTCAAGGCAATTTAGAGCGGCACATGTCGCACTCGCGACGCATTCATCCGTCAAAGCTTAAGCTACAAGGAATTAAATATTATGGAATACTCGGAAAATATACATTATTTTAGTTCTATGTTTTGTTAAATATTCAGTAAAATCTGGCTACCTGGCCCTGGGATGAGAAACCTTAGCTATTGATAAATATAATGAGGTTTCGAGACTTTTATGTTGATAGACCTATTATTCCGAAATTTCAAATCATTTTAATTGAGATTGGATTTCTTAGATATTTCATTGTTTACCTTTATAATTGGGATTTCGTAGCTCAAGAATCTGTAACACTGTCTTACAGATTCTTGAGCTACGTAAGACACAGCTACATAAGAAAACTGTCTTTTAAAACCTGCCTATTTGGGCCTAACTGAACAAATGATGCGTTTATAAATGAAAAAAAAAAATGGTTATATATCTGTCGGAAACTAATAAAAGAAAGGAATGGAATGGATGGACTATCACAAAAGCTATACGGGCGCAATACGGTCAGGATATAACTAAATATTACGATCTTGTACTATTCTGACAGGAACCTAAGCAGTGCCTTGGACTTCTGATCAAGATGTAGGCTTAAGGGATCCCTTTAAGTAATTACAACACTCACCTCCACTGCTTAGTTTCACTGTTTAAGCCTAAGTTTATACCTAACCTAAGGCTAACCTAAACCTAACTCACACCTCCGACATATCTATATATATAAATGGCGTCTTAATTTTAATTTTGTTTTGTGTTTTATTATATTAACATTTTTTACCATAGCAATATTGTCTTAAAAAAATAATTGCCAATTTTGTCATAATACGAGAGAGATATGATATCCATTACTGTACACCAATACGTATATAAATGCAATTTAGACTGAGGCGAGCAGTGCCTGGGTCTTGAACACCAGGAGCAGGTTTAAAGAGCTCTTTCATAATATATTAACTCTCACCTCCACCACTCAACCTCGCTAGCGACAATAGGTAGGTAGTTCCTTTTATATTATTACAAGTATACCGACGTGTAGACAATATATAACCTTTAGTGCGATAGATTATTCAGTCCCTCTGGTGTTTTCGGGTTAGTGTACCTTGAAGTTAGTATTATCGTATCGTGGTTACGGTCGCCCTTCTTGAGGTCTATGTAAGTTTACTTTATTATCTACACTAGTTAGTTAGGTCGAGTGGTGGAGGTGAGAGTTAATATATTATGAAAGTGCTCTTTAAACTTGCTCCTGGCTCTCAATTCCCAGGCACTACTCGGCTCCGTCACACGACAGTAATGGGAATCAATTCCTCAAAGGTGCAGAGGGTAGTCTCATTAATTTTTGATGGGGTATGACGAAGTTTCAACTTACAAAAAAATTAATGAACGAAAATTCTATGAAAAAGATGATAAGAATTGTCTACGCAATGAGTTTAGTTTACTCGTCGCCATTTATCGTCGCCTACCCGCAATATAACACTCAAGTCGCATTGTCTATCCGAACACGTGTTGGTTATTTTTAACACCTGAATCTCTTTTGAAGCTTGTAAGTTTTATCTTTCTACGTGCTTAGAATTGGGTGTTGGCTTAATTTTATATTTGAGAGTGGACCTTTGATGTACATAATTAGGGAATTAAATTACTCTTGCGATTAGAATACCTTTGTTACAGGTAAAAATTTTCAAAGCGGTCGGGTGCTTTGAAAAATGTATGACGTTTTTATTTTAATTCTGTAGAGTACAGAGGCTTAATAATTATGAAGATTATATCCTAGCACGTTTGTGATATTGAAATAAATGACTAATCCAGCGTGGTAACTGTTTTATTGCTTAATCATAAGATACATTTCAATTTCTGAATCTCTTTCTGTAACATGGACAAATAAATTATTAAAATAAAATATAAAAAGATAAACTTATTGAAATCAGATTCAGTACAATTAGAGTGTTATAAATCTATCCAATATCCTGATCATTATAAATTTTCTTTTAAATTTTGAAGAATTTCCTGGCGTGTGTGAGGTCTGAAGTACAAAGTACAATGACAAAGATATCAAAATAGAATCAACCTTGGGGTACACACGATCTCACACAGTGGAATAACAAAGACGTAGTGCCTACAAATCCAGTACAGTACTTTTTAATCATACAGAGATAGACACCCACACCTACAGCAATTTAATAAATTCAAATTCCGTCACGTATAAGAAAGAAAAGCATATAATAATAATTCAATCAGCATCAACCCAAGGAAGCAGGGAAGCAAGGAAGCGGGTGTAGAAATGTGGAAGTAATTACCATTTATTATTACGTAACCCGCTGCACTCCGGAGCCTACTTTGTAAACGCCACAGAATAAGAAAAGATAAAGGTGGAAAAACATTTACTTGCCGCCCATTATGTTAATTACAGTCACGAGCCCTCATTGTCGTGCTAGCTCTCTGCAAACAATTTAGGCCCCTATCAAAAAGGTATTAGACCCAAACTTGTTTGTGAGCAAACACACTTGTTTCGTGTTACGTTAAAAATGTAGGTAGGTGGTAATTTAAAGCTTCGAACGGACCGTGTGGAACAGAATCGCATGTTGGAAAGATATTTCAGGATGTGACTAGTTGGTTTGGATAGGACATTTTCCGACATATACGTCTTACAAGGAGACAGTCTGTAGTCACTAGTAGATAAACATTTTCTTGGTTTGTCAAGGTCAAATTAATTTTTCGAATTCTTTTACGAAGGTTCATAACAATGTATGAATATACTGACGTCAAAGAGAACCTAACTAATTTCAAAATCACGGCATCACGCGTGAACGGCTGAACCGATATCACTAATTCTTTTTTTGTTGTGTTTGTTAATTTCAGGAGAAGGTTCTTATGTAAGAAAAAATTGAGAAAATTATGCGGAAAATTAGAAAATCTAAGAAAACTTAACGGCCATATTAACTTTTCTAATGTAATCTTTTGACAAACATTTAGAAAATCAATCGACAACGTTTGTCGGATCAGCTAGTCATACAATAATTAGCACTGCCAAGACATCTCGCACCAACTCACTTGAAGTTAGATAGATATAACTACAAACTTTTAACTATGCTAACGACAAAATATCCAAGTAAGCCATTGTGCCGCATCACAACAAGTTTATAAAATATTTTAAAACTTCCTAGAGTTTAGAAATTGTGCCGACATCTGCAGTAAAAAATAAAATTCTCTAGTGGTTAAGGTATACAAATAAAAGATTAGAGTTCTTAAAATTTATTTTATACAAGAACTTCTCGCTTCTCTGAGCTGAGATTTCGCGCTTTAGTAGTTGCTACGAGTAAACTTTTGTCCTCTTTTGGTATTGAATTATAAAATGTCAAAAACAAATTCTTTATTAAATTTAATTTATTTAACCCAAACTCTTCTATAATTATCTGCCCCGTGGTGGCAACACTGTTGATGGTATTTGATAGCCCGAATCGACTCTACAATATATGAAGTCGGTTACGGTGTCAATCTCCAGCTACATCATTTATATAGAAATCGTAATCCAAACCCAAGTTATGTGAGTTCAATAAAACGAAGCGCTTCGAGAAAAGGTGGTACTGTCCTTGCGCTTCGATTGGCGTGTCTTGGTAGGGGTACTACCGTGCCCCAAGATTATTGCATCGCACGTAATCTAGTATTGCGTCTAAAGTATAACCCACGGGAATGATATTCTAGTCGATGCTCTGAAATATTGCATAAATACTATTAAAAGATAAAGCAATCTATCTAAATTAAAACTTATAACACTTTTTTCGTTTAATATAAAAATACACTTCATAATCCCAATTAAGAATGTCACTTAGTAAGTGTTTTGGATGAAATTAGGTCATTTTAATTTTATCGCTCCTATATTTACACCATCGTTTTGAGGAAAATTATTCTTTTGTACAAACGTTTCCGGCGCGTTCCGCTACTTTGTTTTCACTTTTAATTAAAATGAGTCCAGACGAGAAATGTTCCGGAGATGCCATTTTCCGTATTAAAAGCGGAATAATTAGGACCGGTGCAATTGTTTTTTTTACTGTAGATTATTTTATGGGAGCCGTGACAATGAAACAGATGTATCTTGAAGGATTAAAGTAATCAGTACTTTTTTCTTGTCACTTCTTTCTATATATAACACAATATAGTATGGAATTTTTTTTTTTATAATAGATAAGGTGCAAACGAGCAGATGGTCCACCTGATGGTAAGTGGACACCATCGCCCATGGACATCGGCAAAACAAGAGATACTCTCTCGTTTTGTCGATGCGTTGCATCCCCGAAGATAGAGGGAGATAGAGGGGAGTGAAGAAAACAATGATGCGGATTCAGCGGACCCTGAGCAAGAGTACAGAGTCCACTAGACCCGCAGCATTAATGGGATGGGAGAGGGAGGGGGTAAGTCTGGCCCACATGCGGCTCAACCGGAACGCGCACTTGGCGGTCGGATTCGCATGCTTGTGGTCGCAAGCCAGTCGGGGAACAGATCCCCTACCACCAAGGGGGTGCTGTGTTACTCGGCTCTTACGAGATGCTCTCCCAGCGGCAGAGGGGAATAGTATTCTAACCCGTCCCTTCACGGGAAATCTCAAAAATATTTAATTTCATCAATATTTTAAAACTTTGTTAGTACATCCCTAGTGCTTTTTAGTATAAAAATAATAGACTGAAATATATACATACTTTATATCTAGGAATATATTATAAATTTTTGGTTGACCCACCCCAGCTATGGGTTAAATCATTTTTAAATGACAACAACCTTTTTTGTAGACATTGATTTAAATAAAGCCTCTATTTTATGTTAGACCTGCATCAATGTAAATGCTAAACAACTGTTAGCAACACCGCGTATAAAGTAGTATTAGGGGGTAATTATTTTATATTATGTCAAGTATGAAGACGATATATAACCTTTAGTGTTCCTCTGGTGTTTTCGCTCAGTGTACATGGAGGTTAGTGTTATAGTGTCGTGGTTAAGGTCACTCTTCTTGAGTTCCACGTAAGTTTACTTTATTATCTGTTGTCGTTGGCGTGGTCGAGTTGTGGAGGTGAGAGTTAATTTATTATGAGATATTTAAACCTGCTCCTGGGTCTCAAGCAGGCACTGCTCGGCTCCGACTAAATTGCGTGTGTATATGTATTGCTGTGCAGTGATGGGTGTCATTTCTCTCTCATTTAGGACAAGTAGTATTTTCGTGAAGCATAAACAAATATACAGAAAGACAGGGAGACAAAAATTTTGAAAATTATAGATGATATTTTTAGTTGTTTTGTCTTTATTTCAGGCGAGTTACAATACAATTATACTTTAGCCGAGTAAGTCACTCGTAAACTCTATCAAGCAATAGTTCGATCTAGCACAAAGGACTTCCAGATATTTGCTCTGCAAACAAAGCAACAGACTTGCTTTGGAAGTGTCTTAACTAAATTCCAAAGTAAAAGTCATATCACTATCTCTTTGTATCCGTACCTAATATAAATGAACAAATAACGGAGGTCAGTCTTTGAGTCGGCCGGGTTCCAGTGAAATGCAAACAGTTTTACCTTAAATAAACTTTCCCGAAGAGGGCAAATATTAGTAAATCTGGGTAATTCTGAGCCGAGGGTAGTTATTCCGTTAATTAGTTATAGCTTCGGGCTTGGATGTTTAAAGTTTCAGAACATAAAGTAATTTATACGGCATTATGTTATAACTAAGTTTTACTTGTTTAACTACATTAAATAAAATATCTTAATACTAAGTACTGATAAATAAACAAACATACTCAGTAACTTGATAAAATTTAGTAAATTTTATTCATAAATAAATATAAAAATCCTATGACAATGAGTTAATATAACCAAAATATTCTCCCAAAAAACTGTTTCATACTTTATTAACCCGATCTTCCTTGGTTTCATAAATCCGTACACCCTTTTATTTTCGTACGCGTTCTGTATTTTATTCATATTTAGTAGCGAGAAATTCGTGTTTAGGCCGTGTCTGAAATGGTAATAAGATAACACAGGAGGTACTTGCTTTCTTTTGTAATGTGGATATATTTACCTCCTATAATAATGTGGTAATAATTATTTCGCATACAAAAAAATTTTAAAAACACTTCTCAGTAAAAGGGTATTTGGTATAAACCATCAGGTCCGCTCCGTATCCATTTCCGTGGTTTGGAACTCCGATCCGGGCAGTTGTTTCTCCAAATTGCCAATTGTGTAATAAGGTAGAGGATGTTTATCATGTTTTGGTGGAATGTCAACGGAATGAAGCCCTGATTCCTTGATAATTATCACAGGTTAAGAGAAGTGGGAGGTTGTAATACATTGTTGGCAAACCCTAAATCTGGCTATGCCTTAGCTGTATATAAATTAGTAAGAGTATGTTTAGTTAACAGATTAAATTTATTGTTTTGTTTTCTCTCTTGTTAAAGTAAGTTTAAATATTAATTAGTTTATATTTATAGATATAATTTTGTGATATGTATCGAACACAAATTGTGTATTGGTGTGGTCGATGCACAAAACAATTTTTCCTTGTTGTATGAGTAGTTTCAGTGGCATTACGAGGACGACATGTTCGCTTTGTATGTTGAACAGGTCCTTTAAATTTTAGATGAAAAATCTACATCCATTCCTTATGCCTTCATTTTTAGGGTTTCGTACCCAAAGGGTAAAAACGGGTCTCTATTACTAGGATTCCGCTGCCTATCCGTCTGTCTGTCATCAGGCTATATCTCATAAACTGTGATAGCTAGTCAGTTGAAATTCTCACAAATAATAATATTTCTATTGCTACTATAACAACAAATACTAAAAACAGAATTGATAAATATTTAAGGGGGGCTCCCGTGCAATAAACATGATTTTTTTTCCAAATATTGGTACGAAAACCTTCATGGGCGAGTCCGACTCGCACTTATTTTTTAAATATCTTCAAAAAAAAGTAATAATCAACATTCTTTGCTTGTTTGTCTGTTAGAATAAATGATAGGAGATATTTGCTAAGCCTGTAATACACGATAAAATTCAGCTGAAAACAACCTTTCAAAACGCCTTACGTTTCCTTTCCATCCCCTTTTAGAATTCTATACAACGAAATGAAAAAAGCAATCCTTATAGGATTACTTTGTAATCCTCCTCCGCCTGTCCGTCAAGAGTCAAGACCCTTTTTCTCGAAAACGAAGAGGTGAGCCGACCGTGACTACAAAAACTATTGAAATTTTATGTAAAAAAGGTTTTTTTAGTAATTATTATGCTCTATTTGGCTTCGCGAGAGACAAAATATAAATAAAGAAATCAATTGCTCATACTCAATTATAATCAATTGCGTACCTATACTCGTCACATGTCTTATCACGATAAATCATATTTTTAAAAAAATAAATAACAATTCACCTCAATATTCTTTTATTAAAAATCAAATATAAAAAAAAAATAAGACAAAGGCTTTATTGATACTTTATTGATGTATCAAATAATTATTTTACACTGCTATCTATCAGAAATTTATGGAAATCCTAAACCCTAAGATGAATTATCTAAACTATAGCGGGTGAAACTATATCATTATAAATTATTGCCTATGTGTTATTCTGATGTTTAAGCTATAGTATTGTAAAGTTTAATCACAATCCATTCAGTAATTTTTGCGTGAAAGAATAACAAACATACATCCATACATTCTTACAAACTTTCACGTTTATAATATTAGTAGGATATGTATTTGATTTGTAATAAAATAATATTGAGGTCATAACTGGATCTTTGTAACACTGCTTAAAGCCAGAAGAATTGTATTCAAAAATTCTCTTTATTGGGCTGTTCGTATGTTTGTATACATATCACATAAAAACGAACGCATTCGCATACGGTTTATAAAATTAATTTATTACAGATCAAACTTAAAATTTAGTCTGTTTCATATGTATCGGATTTCAAAATATTTTAGCCTTGCAAAGCAAACGCAGCTCGATAATCTATATAAATTATGAAGAACATGATTAATATTCAAAATCCCTAATCGCCAAAGTTATTTAATCCATCAAAACAGTTACAGATGGCTAATCTTATTTGTTATGAAGAGGAGTTAGCGAAGTCACTCGTCAAAGTCGGCTTACCGTGTATACTGTGTACTGAGGGCCAGTCAAACTCGTAATGTCAATAGCCATCAATAATAACACTTTGAGCGGTGTTCTGGCGACTCACCAAACTGCGAAAGCAAACGCAATGAATGATGACTTTGCAACTGACTATTTATTGTTTCGAAACGGTTTGTTCAATGAACTTTTGATTATAGCTACTGTTTTGTAATTAAAAGCAAATTATATTCGGACTTAGTTCCTAATGTTAAATTGCATAATTATTTATATATTGTTTCTCCCGTGAGGGGACGGGTTAGAATACTATTCCCCTCTGCCGCTGGGAGAGCATCCCGCAAGAGCCGAGTAACCTAGCACCCCCTTGGTGGTAGGTGATCTGTTCACCGATCTACTAACGCTTCAATATATTGGTTTATTTAAAAAAATACCCTCACTTCTTACTTCATAATAAATGCTACGTATACTTAATATAGATATTAGAACAAAATTCACCTAAAATATATTTTTCCAATCTTATGGAAAGGTTGAAGTGCAACAATACGATACAATTATCATCCAATTACAACAACAAAAACTACAAAAGATAACCTTAAAATATAAATAAATCTCAGTTGAATAATGTGAAAAATGTTAATACTATAAAGAATTTCTTTAGCATAAATTCCTTTCACGTTCTAAGATCAGGAAATATGAAATTTTTGATATACTTGTTTGATATACCGTTATAAAGGCTATATCATTTCACTGTCAAAGGTATAATATATTTTGTTTCCTTTACCGGATGTAGTGAATACCAAAATATAAAAGAGAAGATATATCAAAGTCTTTAAACTGTTGTATTTAGTTTGACATCAAAAAATAAAGTTATACAACCATCTTATTTCATATAGACAAAGAATTATAAATGTTATGATAACAATGATTCACCTAACAGCTATTAAATAGAACCTATATCAGGCAAAAGTATAGGAACAAAGGATTAGCCGGAGTTTAGGATTATGCCGACATGCGCAATGCGGAAGATAGAAGAAACATAACAAAAGAGACTAGATTCTATCCTGGCATCCTTTACCTTATCTAATATTCTGCTTGAAATTCAGCCTAGTCAATAAAAGAGCGAAGCGAGGTACAATATTGTCCTAGGTAGTATCGTTAGACCGATTGTTAGGACATCACGATCACGAAATTCATTGAACAATAAAGGCAAAAGTATTAAATCTGCTAAAGACAACGTGCAACTAAGTCTTCTGTGTAAATCGAAATACAATAAAAGGTTGGTTCGGATGGAAAGGAGAATTAAAAATTAACAACGTTAAGGTCTGTTAGCTGTTACTGCAATTATTAACTAGGGGATTTTTCTTGGACACTTGTTGTCCATTAAATTGTTATCAGGTTTATCTTTAAAATTTCTTATAACTTTTCGCTTTTTGTCATACACTAGCAACCCTTACTTACTATACTCCTATATTAAGACTTCATCTCTTTACCAGTTTCGTTTGCGTTCGTTTGCGTCGAACGCAGAACCAACAAACAATTCCGCTTTATTGTATCAGTAAGAGTTTAATGAATAACCATCCCTTATTTTGTAAAGTACTTGCACACCATAACAACTTCGTTCCTCCTAATCAAATCCATCATAATTTTGATTATCTTCGAATTAAATAATAATATTATTGTTTAGAGTTTCGTTGTTGTTAAGATCGGTGTTGTTTTAATGTTGGGCAAAGCCGCAGACGAGAACTAGGTGATAAACAAACTTAACTAAAGACTTTCAATGAAGGCTTGAGGCATACAATTTTGAAGTTGAATAATCCGAGTCCCTTCTGTCGAGTTTCGGACTAATTCAATAAGACTCCATCGTTTAAGTTCGCCTATTTCGTTATTCACTTCAACTCTTGTAGTGTTTTTATGTGGTTCGTTTAATAAAAGAGTTTAGTAAGAAATACAGGAATACGATATATATTTTAAAAGATTAGCAGATTTTTAAAACAAGTAACCACTAGAATATCAACGAACTATTTCATTAGGTTATGACGTTGTATTAAAAAAAGAAGACAGTTATCCATTTGATTTTAACTTTAAGTAATGATAAAATATATAACTCGGAGAAAAATGATGAGAAAGGACAGGGGGTATATTGAAAACATTTATGACTATTACACGTGAATAGACTATCGGGTAAACGCAAAGTAGATACTGCTACTAAACCTTATGATCTCTTATAACTACAAATACCTTAGACTATTGACCAAGGTGTAGATTTAAGTAAGAAAAGCTCGATTACCTATATGAAATGTGTTTCGAAAAATGAAAACTTCTGGTTTCTGGGCCTAATGACTCTTTGATCATTACTGAATAAAAATCAATGTATATTATAGTGTAGTATTATATAAATAATCCCGTGTAACCAAATGTACACTTTTTATACAGTTAATCTTCAAATTGTTTATTTGAGAACTAGGTGGAGTTAATAATTTACATTACTATTTAAGCATTTACCAAGTATTTTGGTAAACCTAAGTTAGTTTAGTTAACTTAGTTCTATAGAATGTCAGATAATCTTAACCAGCAACGCTATTCAGCTGCGAAAAAATCCCATTTTTATCGCAAAATTAAAATTATATAATAATGTTAATTAGCAATCCGCACCCAGCTTCACTTGGCTAGTAGAACTAGAGATATTATATCTATATGTATCCCACTATATGTATATTGTTTTGTTATATCTTCAAAAGGGATTAGATAGCTTTTAAGAAGAAAACTTTCAGGTTGTGCGACTGATATATGCTGCGGATATTTTCAACAATTGTCGTCATATTTCAGCCAATTTACACAAAACTTTAACAAATTATACACGTAAACCTTTTTCATTAATTATTTTGTCTATTGATGTAAACCGCATGAAAATAGGTTCAATAATTTTTGAGTTTATCTCAAACAAACAGACAGATGCGACGTGGGACTTTGTTTTATAATACGTTGATGATATTGACCTTTTTTTCTATACCAGAATTCCCAACTTCCCATTACTACAATGTGTTTAAAAATTTGATGAAGTTCTAAAAATATTTTTCTACCGTCATTTCAAAAATTTCCATTATAAAACATGTAGGAAAAACTCTATTGTAATAAAAACATGTACACATGGCATGTTATTGTTCTCGCCGGACGCTTTTAATTCGAACGTCCCAAACAATTACACGGAATGGATTCGACAAGTGCACTTTGTAAAACGTATTCATAGCATTGACAATACAATCGAAGTTTTTTTTTAATTAAGATTCAAAACTAGACTGTAGTACCAGGAAAGGCTTTCATTGTTTAGGCTCGATATAGTCTATTTTATTCTGAACAATTAATTTAAATTTTTAGTCACAATTTTTGTATTCATCTTCAAATTATCTACATAATAACAATAATATTATTACTTAAGCTTAATTTAAGCAAGTCTCAACACGATCTACCGGACCGATTTGAAAAATGATTTCAGTTTTAGATAGCCCATTTATCGAGGAAGACTATAGACTATATATCATTACGCTACAACCAATAGGAGCGGAGCTACGCGCGGACGAATTCGCGTGGGTCGGCTAGTCTTTAATACAATTAAGTTCCTACCGAAGATATAAAGACTAGCTAAAATACAAGATAATACCCCATAAAGAGTAATTTTTTTATCTATAAATATTTATGCGTAATGCGACAAATTGCAAATTTATGTATAAATGTCTGTTGTAGGTCTATTTCATAAATATTCTTGGTACTTGCATTGTTACTATTGTATATTGTCTATCGCATTGATCTTCGTCTAATAGTGGGAGTAATGTCGGGACACTGCCCACTTAACAAACACTTATTTACCATAGACTTGACTGACAGTCCTATCTGTAGGGGTTGTCTGCAAGCAGAAGAGACGACTGCCCACGTTGTCCTGGAATGCGTGGGCGTCGCCACACAACGGGCACAAATCCTCAAGGACATGAGGTCGCTCCAAGAAGCCTGTGAAGTTCCCAGGAAACTTCTGCGCTTCTGGAATGAGCTGGGCTGGCTCTTATAGCTAGTCATCCTTGCACGCACAATGGACCGATTTAGAGCCTAAATGCGGAAACAGGAGCCCACTCACAATACAATACAAAATATATTGCCTACTGGTAATTCGACATTTTGTGAGATGGTTATATATTGTTCTTCCATCTCAATTTATCTTAGTCTCCAAGAGAAGAGCGTAACTAAAATAAAAACTAAAAATACTACCTTAAATACCATAGCTATTCATTAGCAAATTTAAGTAAAAGTACCCAAGCTTTATTATCTTAACTTTAAATAAAGCGCTTGGAAGTAAAAAGTAAAAATGCTTTAAAGCGATTTTCTGCCTTTATAAATTGTTAGCACTTAGGCATAATCAGTCACGGCAATCTGAAGCGAGATAGTTAACGTACCGACGGTATCTCGTGCGAATATATAGCGAATATTATTCTCACCGCAGCCTACTTTTCCTGATAATAAAGCGTTGCAGTGCAAAATAACGACGGTCATATGTAATTTTGAACATCGCCGTAACACTGCTGTGTATAAACATATGAGCGTTTGCGGCCAACTGGGTGCCCCCGTTTTAAATTGCATTTATGGGTTGGAGTGGAGCTAACCGACTTCAAATCTACAATACGACAAATCAGACTCGTTTGCTGCTCCGCTTACGTTGAAAAATATTTACACTTTAGGTAATATAGACATAACTATTAAATAAAAAATTATAATTATCTCGGACTGAAACTCTAATTTAATGTAGTCATCAAGTAACGATACATACAAGAAATACTCAGTGTAAAAAATGTCAGTGAGTTACCATGGTTACAAGATTGTTATAATTGTCAATATATTAATATTGGTACACAGCTCTCAATCGGTGGAAAAGCTGATTGTCTTCTAATGGCTGATCAGATCTTCACAATACATAGCTAAGAAACATTAAGATTAAATTACCTTTCAAACCAATAAAACTTCATCAGAATCGGTCCATTATCTTGGGCGCTACAATGCCACAGACAGACAGATAAACATGTTAAATTTACCTACTGACTGCAAAACATACTTGTTGTTATTGTTATGAAGTTACAAATACTTTTACTTTCAAATCGATACCTTTACGCGTTTCTGAGTGATATAGTCTCGACAGACAGACAGCCACCAAACATTTATCTGTCGACTAAATGTTTCTATTGAATTGGAAGCGCCATACTCATTTAAATAATTTTGCTGTATCATTCTTAAAATAATAATAAATACTGTGAAAGTTATCAACTTCAGTTATATTGGGAGTCGAAAGAATGACGCTTATAAGTAAGACAGTAAAACCTTAAGACTAAAGTTTCCCAAACTTTACTGGACCATACACTAATTGATTTACTTTTTAATCTGTTGTTAGTGGCTATATTATGTAAAGAAAGTATTTCTGAGAATTTGTCTAATGAGACCACGTTCGCAGTTAATGTAATACTCAAAACTTGGTTCTCATCTTATAATCTTTATTTTATTACAGGCATTACTTAAAAATCTTTGAAAATATGAAATTTCGCATGTTCATAATTAAGGAAAGTTGGTAACTAAATATAAATATGAAAGGATTAATTTATATCAAATTCCTGAACATGTAGCTATTCTATTAATAAAACTTTAATATCATCTGCCCGTCTGCTACGCTTTCACACTTAAACCATTGAACCGACTTTGATGAAATTTGGTACAAAGATAGACTAGAGCTTGGGAAAGGACATAGGCTTTTTATCGCGAAAAAAAGGGTTGAAGTGGTTGAAATAGGGCATGAAGTGCATGTACAGCTGTGTGAGCGTTTGCCTTTGGGAATTAGACATATATAAATAATGTTGATGTTGAAATTTAAAATGTAAACATAGCGATATAGTAGTAGAGAATTATACCAAAATAAATAGCACCCGCGAGAAGTCGGGATGAGTTCCAATAGTTTCATTGTAATTAAAAGTAACTTACCTTTAACATACAAAGAAGTCGGCTTGGAGAACTCAGTGCCGATGGCATTCTCGGCGACGCACTCAAACTTCCCTTGATCTTCTTCCTCGCTCTTCACTATTTGAAGTGTGCCTGCAAATATAGACATCGTTGAGATATACTTTAGAGAATTGAATGCTTTTCTTAGTAGATAAACTAGGAGTATAAAAGATCAATTGATTTTAACACAGACATCTTCCATCATTAATACAAAATAATATAGCAAAATAGACGTCAAATGGATTGTAATAAATCTACAAAATATACATACTCATTAAATTGAGACTGTCTTTTTTGAAGTCGGTGAAATATAACAGTTTTATACGATATAATAAAGATATATTTATTGCACTTGATTCTTCCATATAGCTCAAATTACCGATCCAATAATTCTTATTGGAGACTAGGCGACCCGCGCGACTTCGATCGCGTGTTGCTCCGCTCCTATGGGTCGTAGCGTGATGTTAAATAGCCTAAGTTACTAGTTGTTACAACAGCTATCTGCCAGTGAAAGTCCCGTCAAAATCGGTCCATCCAGACAGACAAAAATTTAAAAAAATGTAGTTTTGGTATATGTACGGTGTATACATCCACATGTACCTACTTAGTAAAAAGGGTTTATTTTAATATTACAAACAGACACTCCAATTCTATTTATTTGCATGGATAAACGGTAGTAAAAGAAGATTATAATAATAATAATAATAATAATAATAATAACCCCCCCAGGGGATCACCTTGACGTGGTGGGGGGGCTTACGGGAAGGCATGGGCATATGGAATAAGAACTTGATTACACCCTAAAATGCAAATAATTTAGGAGATACTATAAAATATAAATAACTAATTTACCCTTCCCAACTAACGGTCCCAAAACAAAGAGAAAATATGGTTCAAACAAGAAGTAAATCGAGGCCCCAAGTGCCCGGCGGAGCCAGTAACAGTGCAGGCTGTGACGGGAGCTCATCTGAAACTGGTTCTAGGGGTGCGAAGAATCTCCGGGTGGGAACAGATTTCCGTCAAACGACTCAAGCATCCTGTAGTAAGGACTTGGACATGCTTAGCGAAAGAAATTCAACGACACCATCACCTTTTCATTCATTTGAATCACCAACTTCATCCCCAAAATCATATATTGCTTCATCAAGGTCATCATCATCATCTATGTCTGTAGATGTTGTGCAGGAGGCACATGCCATTAAAACTGCACCCACTACAAACAATAATCGTACGCGCAAAAGATGGACGGAAGAAATGAATAAATTCATCTGGCGTACATACCTCATCGCAACAAAATTAAACTCTGATAAAGTGTACTTGGACCATCTTCATCGCGAATTTTCACAAAAATTTCCTGAAATGGAAGCATCGAGGCAGAGGTTAGGAGACCAATGTAGAGCCATTAATCGGAACAAACTACTTTCTCAAGATATATTAGAACAGATTAAAACAGAAGTTAAAGCCTATCTACAGCAAACACAAAATCAACATCTTATACATAATGAACCAAACACTTACCATATTACACTTTTCAACATACAAAAAAAGCCAATGTGTAGAATGAGATGGACGGACGAATTAAATGAAGCGATTATGAGGTCATACTATCGAGTAACAAATTTAGGTATAAATGAAACAGCGTATAGACAGCTTATGCATGTAGATTTTATTACTAATTTTCCATCACTTGGTCACTTAAGCGAGCAAAGAATAGCGGATCAAAAAAGGGTTATAATAAAAAATAAGTTTATTAGCAACGAAAGATTAAATTCATTAAAAAACGAAGTAGGTCAAGAATTAAAACAAACAACAAACTGTAGCCCAATCATAACCCCAACACCAAATACTGTAAATTTGGACAATAATATGCAACCATTAAGTTATGTAAATGAATCTAGTCAATTGGATTTAACACCTAGTCTTACAATTCAACAATCAGATCAAGAAATAAACCCGGAATCAACACAACATAATATACTAATTTCGGAACTAGTTGATAAATTAGAAAACACTATCACTCAATATGCTGAAATAGACCCTGGAAAGCGGCCTAAGTTACCTAGATTACGAGAAAACAAAAAACTTTATAATTTTTTAGATATATTTAATAAGCATATTCTAGAGAAATTTTACTCAACAAACTTTGATTTAACTAAAATTCACATGCTGATTTATTGTAGCGCACTTGTAATTTCTGAAAAGTTAGGATATAAAATACACGAACAAAATTTATCATCCATTATAGGAAATCGTAAATTACACAAACTTACATGGCAATTAAGGCTGGAAAATGATGTTAAAAAGTTAAGAGCAGATATAGGTAGAGTAACGCAATATATAAATAATAATAGATCTAGGAAAGTAGTGAAAAATGTAGAAGAAATTTTCAAAAGATTGACAGTCCATTCAAAGTATGATAAAAACAATATGAGACCAGAAGAATTTTTAGATACACTTAAACAAAAATTAGCTGTAAAATCCCAAAGACTTAGTAGATATAATAAAGCATTACAAAGAAAGCAAGTAAATAGGTTATTTAACTCTAATGAAAAAGTATTTTATAGGAGATTAAATGATGGTCAAGTAAATAATGAATGTGAGTTGCCACAAAAGGAAGCTCTCAAAAGTTACTGGACCGATTTATGGAAAAAACGAGAAGATCATAATGTCGAGGCTAAATGGATAGGAGAAGAAGAAACAAAATGGGAAAATTTGGAAGGAATGGAATCTGTGGCAGTTACTAAAGAAGATATAGAAATAGTCACTAAGCGCATGAAAAATTGGAAAGCAGCAGGAATTGATAGTGTGCATAATTTTTGGTTCAAAAAATTTTTCGTGCTCCATGACAAATTAGCTAACCTTATAACAGACCTTATTACAGGGCAAAATGAATTACCCAAATTTGTCACAACAGGAATCACCTACATGTTACCTAAGAGCAACGATACAACAAACCCCTCACAATATCGCCCTATAACTTGTTTACCAACTATTTATAAACTGATCACGTCATGTATAACATTCAAAATTAATTCATATTTAATAAAAAACAATATACTGTCAGAGGAACAAAAAGGATGTAGACAAGACCATAAAGGATGTAAAGAACAGTTAGTGATAGATTCAACAGTTTTAAAACACGCCCAAATACATAAGAGAAATCTCTTTATTACATATATCGACTATAAAAAAGCGTTTGATAGTGTCCCGCATTCTTGGTTAGTTAAAGTTTTAAAAATTTATAAAATACATCCACATATAATTACTTTCTTGGAAAATGCTATGATCAACTGGAAAACTACACTAAATATAACTCTAGGAAATTCATCTTTAGCAACTGATGAAATCCGGATTGAAAATGGCATTTTCCAAGGTGATTCTCTGAGTCCTTTATGGTTCTGTCTTGCGTTGAATCCTTTATCGAGCCTTTTGAATAAAACTAATAACGGATACAAATTGACTAATAATACAGTAATAACACACTTAATGTACATGGATGACATAAAAATTTTTGCCAAATCACAGAGAGATCTTAAACAACTGATCGATTTAACGACCCTATACAGCCAAGACATAAAAATGACATTTGGTCTCGATAAATGCAAATCACTTTATATTCAAAAGGGAAAAACTATAACTAGCAATGATACAACACAGGAAGATAACTTATTTTCGTTAATGGAATTCAATGACACTTATAAATATTTAGGCATATATCAATCTAATACAATAAATCATGTGCAGATAAAACTAAAACTTATTAAAGAATATTCAAATAGGCTAAACTTAATATGTAAAAAACAACTATATTCTAAAAATCTCTTTAAAGCCATAAATACCTATGCTATACCTGTTTTAACTTACACATTTGGAATAATAAAATGGACCCAAACTGATATTACAAAATTAGAAAGAAAAACACGAACTACATTGACAAAACATAACTACCTGCATCCTAAATCAGCTATTGAGAGAATAACAGTTAAAAGACTTAAAGGGGGGAGAGGTTTGATCAATCTTAAACAATTATGGGAAGGTCAGATTAAGAATTTGAGAGATTTCTTTTACACTAAATCTACGTCTAGTCACTTACACTTAGCTATTACAGAAATTGATAATAAGTTCACCCCACTTAATTTAAAAAACCAAGAAGTTCAGTTTAAGTCAGTAAGCGAACAGTTACACGAGGCATTAAATGTTTGGCGAAATAAAGAACTCCATGGACGACATTTGATTGATTTGGAACAGGGTCATGTTGATTTAGAAGCATCAAATATGTGGCTAAAGTTAGGCTATATGTTCCCCGAGACCGAAGGTTTTATGATTTCAATACAGGACCAGATAATTAACACAAAAAATTATAGAAAATTTATTATAAAAGACAATAGTATACAGAATGATAGGTGTAGAAAATGCAATAGTCATTCAGAAACAATACAACACATTATTAGTTCATGTCCCACACTCGCACAAACTGACTACACGCACAGACACAACCAAGTCGCACAAATCGTTCATCAAAAACTAGCCATACTTTACAAATTAATTCAGGACAACTTACTACCATACTACAAATACATACCTAAACCGGTATTGGAGAGCGCCACACACAAAATGTACTTTGACAGAGCAATATTAACAGACAAAACTATCCATAATAATAGACCTGATATAACTCTCGTAGATAAAGTAAATAAAGAGGCTTATATAATAGATATCTCAGTTCCCAGCACCCACAACCTACAAAAGACAATCTCAGATAAAATAACAAAATATATAGAATTAAAACAAGAACTCATAAGAATTTGGAAGCTGGACAAAGTGCATATTGTGCCTTTGGTTCTCTCCAGTACTGGGGTTATACCAAAGCATCTTTTAAGTTCACTAAAGCAATTAAAATTACCAAAAAGTATTTTCATTACTATGCAAAAAGCCGCACTACTCAACACTTGCCACATAGTCAGGAAATTTTTGCAGGAAGAATAGTACCTACATTAAACATTTAAATTTGAGCCCCACTTGGTTTAGACCCGTGTGGTTCATTAGTACCGAAATGTTAATTTCGAGAAAACAAGTGTCATGATAATAATAATAATAATAATAATAATCTTTATTTCTCCAAAAAAAAAAAACATTGCCATAGGTTAACAATATTACTATTCATACCATACATATTCACTTAACATTTAGTACTAAGGCTTATTAATATAATGACAAACATGTACCAAAAGCAACGGAGACTGACGCCTGAACTAGGATACCCTGTGTTTCAGGTCGCCAGGTCTTCCCCCTTTAATAAATGACATATTATATGTCATTACACTTTAATTAGTGAGATATTTTTTATATTGATTACAGTGAGAAAAAAAAAATAAAAAGAAATACCAAAAATAATTTCATATTTTGTGTTGATTGAGGTGTGGATGTGTGAATTAATTTATAGGTATGTGTGTGTGTGTGTGTGTTTGTGTGTGTGAGTGTGAGAGAGAGAGTGTGTTTATTTATTATTAATTTTCTTGATGTAGGATCAAATATATGAATAACAGTATGACTACATATTACGTTATGAGTATTAAATTTCAGTAACCATTAAACGTTCGGTTTCTTCGTAGGTTAAGTTTTTTAGCCAATCACATACAGTTTTTTTGCAATTAAATTTATTAAGCACATAAATATTGTATGCTTGATTGCATTTACTGTACAGAAAAGGAGCAAGAAAACAGTAAAATTTATGACTAAATTTCGTATTAAATTTTGGAGTATACTCAATTATATTACTACGCCTATTGTTGTTAACTAAAAGTGGATCGTAGGTAAGTGAGTTATGTTTTTTAAGTAGGGTATATAAAATAAATAGTTTCCGAATTGATAGAACTGATGAGATTACTGACTAAAAATAATTTTTATACGATAAACGACTTCTTCATCTACACTAAGAGTTTTCCTAAAATAAATTATAATAGAAAATATTTATTATAATGAAACTGAATACGTGAACGAAACCAATGTGGGTCAAACTGCAGTCGCTAATAAATACAACTATACAATTACATAGAAACGTCGATACGAAATAAAACCAACAATATACAAGCAGCCCAAGGTTCAAGAAACAAACTGAAGAAATTACCGCAAACTTAAAACAATTGCAGTTATATTCGAGTTAGTTTTCCATACAGCATTAAAGTTTCTAACTTATGTACTAAACGAGCATAGTAAGGAAGCGATATTTGAATAACATCGCGACTACGACATAAACAGTATAATATTGTACATTATACATGTCGTTGTAAAGATACTGGTATATTTTAACGATGCTATATTTTTAAAATATTTAGATAGAGGGGAATCACCCGTGAGGGGACGGGTTGGAATACGATTACTCTCTGCCGCTGGGAGAGCATCTCGTAAGAACCGAGTTACCCAGCAACCCCTTTGTGGTAGGGGATCTGTTCCCCGACTGGCTTGGGATTGGGCACAAAACCAGACCTACACCCTCCCTCTCCCATCCCATTAATGCTGTGTTGTAATTCCCCCTTCTCATTCTATCTTCGAGGTGGCAACACATCAGCATTACAAGAGATACTATCTAGTTTTGCCAATGTCCATGGGCGATGGTGGCCACTTACCATCAGGTAGACCGTCTACTCTCTTGTCGCTTAATCGTCATAAAAAAAAGAGCTTAGAGCAAAGAACCGATATTACAGAATGCAAGAGTTTTGTTAAGAGTTAAATGATCAGTTACTTCTTTTAATATCTTACCGCGTTGAGACAAAATTAAATTATAAAATTAAAAAAATGTTAGTTTAAAATGAAATTTGAAGCGTCAGTAGCTCAGTGGTTCGGGCGTTGGATTCACGATCGATAAGTCGTGGGTTCAAATCCCGGACATCGGACTACTGGCGTGGCCCACTACTAGTAGTATGTGATTCGTACAAAAATCAAAAATTAAAAAAAAAAGATTACTGCTAGTAGTCGCCGAAATTAATAAAATTTTTAGCAATTTAATAACACATTTCTTTAACATATTTTAGATTGTCTTGTCTTAGAATGAAAGAGGAATGATGTCCATTACAGTACAACAAACGTATACACATGAAATATAGACGGAGCTGAGCAGTGCCTAGGGCTTGAGACCCAGAAGCAGATTTAAAGAGCTCTTTCATAATATATTAACTCTCACCTCCACCACTCGACCTCGCTAACGACAATAGATAATAAAGTAAATTTACGTGGACCTCAAAACTTCAATGCACACTGCCCGAAAATCGAGAGTCCCTGACTGTGACTGACTCTTATATATCGCACTAAAGGTTATATATTGTCTACACGTCGGTATACTTGACATAATATAAAATTAACTACCTGCTAATACTACTTTATAAACAGTGTTCCTATATTAATGTTTCGAATAATAAAAAATTAAATAATGTCGGAGTTGCAATCTTTAAAAATAGGTTTACATTTATGCAAAATTCATTTAAAATCCTGAACCTTCAACAACCTTTAACAAGAACTTTAGGACTTTAAGTATCAATTTTGATAAAGTTCTGACAATTAAGACGGAATTTACATATCTGTGTCTTCAGTGTGTTTATCGTTCTTTGTCTATGATCTTCTTTTAATATATGTCAGGCAAGTCATTTTATTTTTATTTTATTTTATTAGGTTCACTTACAATCACTTACACTAATACATTTAATAAAATAACATTCTAGGTCTATAGCTAACTAAGTGTAATGATTAATTAAAAGTAAACACCACATGCAATATATGATAGTCTAAGTTTTTAGGTTTAAAGATTCTAGGTTTCAATGATATCAATGTTACATTTTTTTTAAACAAATGAAGTGTGTCAGAGTAGATGTCGACACGATCTGATATGCTATTCAGTAAGTTGGACAGTCGTGGGATTGGAGAGTTAACACCAAAGACAGTTCGACGCAGTGGCGGGCAAAGTGGTAATATAGGCTTTCTAGCAGGCCTATATCATAGTGGAAGTTACGTATATACAAACGTGAACGGCAGTATAGCAGTATATAGTTCCATCGCATTCAAATTAATACTTTTTTATAACACCTACAACATATTATCTATGTTTATACATAGTTTTTAATTATATATTAGAGCATCAGTAGCTCAGTAGTTCAGGCAGTGAATTACAATCGATAAGTCGTGGCACTCCTAACACAAGCTTTAGCTTAGTTGGAGGGGTTTAGGATTACTAGCAGTATGTGATCCATATTGCTAGTAATCTTTATAAAAATATACATTAACAATGTGAGACAACCTTTATACAATACCGCGAATTCATTGAAGTTCGCGTGACCGTTTACCGACTTAACTATATAAAGCCAACAATTATTAAAAGATTTTATGATTTTAAAACGGAACTCAGCTTGGAACCATTATATGTTTTTGCTGAAATATTGAAATTCCTAAATGAAATGCATTTCTTATTAATCAACGTTAGGAGACAATAAGTTGGTGAACATTTCTAGTTTGAATGAAGTTTTTGTCTCTGAGCTTTCTTTGTTTGAGCTTGACCTTCTTTAGATAATAGCTTAATATATTTTAAAAATCAATTTTACTGAAGTTATATTATTTTTTAACGACGTTCTTTTATACGCCATTTTATCACAAAATATATGTTGCTATTGACACATACATAAAGTTATTATTAACACCTTTCTCCACTAAACACCACTCTATTAAACCGCAAAATAATAAAAATATAGTACGATACTATAATTTTATTATAAGTATGAATGTGAACCCTTTACAGGTCTTTTAATTTTTACGATTAAAAAAAAAGGATATAGAGCTTTTGGAGAACAAAGTATTATTTTCCTAGCTGTGCCTAAAACAGCCATTATTAAATAAAAGTATACTTTGGACTTCTTTATTAAATTTTTTTTGTAAATCAAGTACACACAGTAGTTTTCTATTAATTGTGTGTTGTTTTTTCGTTTAACTATAACTTCGTAAAATGTAATAAAGTACTTAGTCTCTTAAAAGTTTATTTCAGTCGTCTGTAGTCAGAAGTAACTTCAAATGAAATTTTCCACCTGAGAAGATAACTTACAACAAAACTATAGTTTCCCGCGCATAAGACGAAGCATAACATTACCCAAGTTAGACACCTAACTTAGTTTTTCAATTGAATAAGTGTGAAGCTCGTATAGTTTCACACTCTCGATTTAGTATGCGCTTATCGATAGACCGGACGTGTGCTGAACTTTACACAACTTGGAAACTGTCAAAGGGAAAAAAGTAACGACTTGTAAACAACGTGCTCTCGCTACGAAGGTATAAAGAAAATGTTATTACGATGATAGGAGTTGAAGATTTAAACCGTTTCGTCAATTTTAAGTTAATATACAGGGAATAGTGCCATTAAATCTTATTTGTTCGTACCGTTTATGTTTCTAGATAGACAATATTTAAACTATACTAATTTGGATGCAAAAACAGTGTAAAAAACTGGAATTTTAGCCAATTATTATATAAAAAAAATCATCTTAACTTTTTTATTCTAAAATCCAAAGATTGAAGAAGAAAAGAAACTAATCTTAAGAAGAAATAAACCTTTAAAAAACCCTTTTGCCTGTGATGTTGAAATTCGTTCGTTTAGGTTACACCATCATTTTTTGCAGTATTTAACTTTGTTTATTAAATTTGTTAAATAATACTAATTGTTTTATATCTTAATTACAATTGAAAAATAAATTAATCCTTCCAAAATACGATCGTCAAAAATGATTGGGAAAAAAGTAGTATACTCGTACAACATGCTTCCGATCTGTACAAAGGCAATGCAATTACGGTGATCGAGCTCAAGGGTTTTGGAATTTCGATTGGTACTCACTTTTAAAATGATTTTGACAGTTTTAAAAGGTTTTCGTCATAAATAAAAATAATTAATTACTTACGTTTTATATTTTATTTACATTTTCTATATTACTATACTTACTACGTTTTATTATTTTTTTTATATCTCAAGCTCGAGCTACTAAGTTTTTTGAAGAGTCAAACTGGCCAAAAAAATTACTGTAGTTTCATTTATTTAATTTTAACAAAAATGTAAGTCATAAGAGTCAAAGCTTTAACATCAGAAGGACTTATAGAATGTTAGCTATTTCTCAATATTTACAAAAAAAAGATAAATCAAAACGCCTGACCTCGCTACCACTAATGCTATTTGACTTGGCCGAGACTTGACTGACTGACAACATAAATCAGTGCACGCAATAATCATTCATTACGAGTTACTGCCCTCATAAGTGTCCCCGTGAGATCAGTGTAACCACTTAATCAACCGCGTTGGCGTAAAGTAAACCTCCTGCCCGACCTAAGAGCTAGATTAAACGAGCCTTCGCGGTAAAGCATCTTTGACCACGATAGCTTGACCCCTGACAATGTACTCCGGTCAACCTACCACTTTGTATTTCTGTATACGAGATACAACGAGCGGGGTCGCACTCCACTGGTGATATATAATGCCGCTACGACCCGGCTATTCCGTTGGACGTTTATGAATAGCTCTTATTTTTCTTTTAATTATACCCCCCGCTGTCTGTTGACGCATTTTGTCAATGTAGGGAATGTATATCTTTGGGATTGCGCCACATTCAGGAGTTTCTCAAACAGGAAAACGTTAGAGGAATCGAGATTCCAAACATTAATAAATAGAAGCAAATATTTTGATCGTTTGAGGAAAATAATTGAATGACTAAGTCAACCCACATTGACAATTTTGAAAATTGTCAATACACATCGACGTTCCTTAATTTCTTCTTTTTTTGTATTTAATAAGACACTTAAAACAAAAATACCGTTTCTTTATTTGTGTTCTGAGTTTTATAAAATACCTTTGATTTTTTATTCATTCCTTTTGGAGAAAAAAAATAAAAACTGAAACATGACGTCACATGTCCGGCGTAATAAGATATTATCGCTATTCAACCGTGTATATGACGTCATTTGGCGTTTACGTCTTTTTAGAATAGATTTAATTTCAGAATTGATTTTAACTATCACCACATTCATTAAAAATCTTTTAGTTTCATATCCCTACTAATATTATAAAAATAAATGTGAGTTTATTTGTTACGCTTTGACGCGAAAACTACTAAACCGATCATCATGAAACTTTGTACACATATTCTTGAGAGTATTAGAAGTAACATAGGATACTTTTTATGAAAAAAAAAAGTTACGAAAAATAAACAATTTATTTCTACTGTAATTATCTCTCATACTTGCTTCAATGCGAGCGAAGCCGCAGGTAAAAGCTATTATAAATATGAAATTGTGTCAATTTATAAAAATGCACTTTAACTGCTTTACACAGAAATATTCTGGAACCATTTTACTGTTAAAAGGCTTCTTTAAAATGATTTCAGTGTTGCTAACACACACTTTTTGCTATGGATAAACATCCTACTTTATTGAAAAACAGTCCAGAGTTACATTTTGCTAATATGTGAAATATTATGTCATCATTATTTAATCTGTATCATGATTGACTTGTACACTAATGAATGTAAATTAATCTAATTCTGTGGTTGGCAGTAGTTTCATTATAATATGTAGACGATTTGATTAAATCTGTTATATATTAACTATAAGGTTATAAGGTAAGGGGCGTTATTGCGTTTGAACTGCTGCAGTCGAAATAGTTAAATTAACATTTTTAATTATATAGTTAAAATATATCAAGTACATGTTATAAAAATTGTAAACTAAAAATGAAGATTTTCCAAAAATATTCAACTTCACTCAGAAAATTTTTTTCACGTAAATATACGAATATTCTGAACTGTCGTTTTGTACACTATTTCATCTCAAGTTAATATCGAGGTGTTGTAAAAATATGGTAGTCTCTAGGCGCGGAATAAATTTAGGAACGTTATCCAGTAGGATATGCTGAGCATGGGAAAACTATGCAGAAATACATTTTCTGCTCTTAGTTCCTGTTTTTATTAAGAGGTTTGACAGTGATTGATCACGGTATATTAGTTTTTGTTATTTTAATGTAAAACTTTACAGCATCGTGAGTAATATGAAATTTTAATTTTATCATGCAGGCGTTCTCTTAGTTTTGAACCAATTAGCGAGACTTTTTATTATTAGTATGTCCAGATATTATCTCTTACAAATAAAGCGACAACAACTCTATAGTTAAGATGTGGGATATGTAAAAAAATCGCACTTTCGGTCTTCAGTCATTGCCATTTTTAAAGTAAAAGTAAATTACAATAAAAATTAGATATTATAGATTTGACTTCTTTATAATTTGTGATATGTTTATCAAAGAATATATTAACGTGTTTATTTATTTTCAATAGAAAGTTAATTCATCATCATCACGACCCTTCAATGGCCCACTGCTGAGCCGGGTCTCCACCTCAGAATGAGGAGGGTATTAGGCCATAGTCCACCACGCTGGCCCAGTGCGGGTTGGCAGACTTCACACACCTTTGAGATTTTTTTTGGGAACTCTCAGGAGTGCAGGTTTCCTCACGATGTTTTCCTTTACCGTTAAAGCAAGTTATATTTAATTGCTTAAAACGCACATAACTCAGAGTCAGAGGTGTGTGCCCAGGATCGAACTCGGACCTCCCGAGTAAGTCTTGAAGTCTCAACCACTGCTTTTTGCTATCACTGCTGAAAGTTAATTCGTGAAGACTATTTTAAAGCTTTTGATAAGGCATCTCTTTTCCGTGCGTTAATGAGACAGTCAATTAACCAAACTCTTATATATATTATTGGTATTATATAATATAGTAAGCGAAGCTGTGCTATCGAATACTATAAAATATGTGAAGCTCAAGCCCGACGCGACGTCTCTAGGCGCGGGCGAAAAATTTATGGGTATCAATTCTCAGCGAGGGATGATGAATTGAAAAGTAATGCGCGAATAATATGACTACCCTTGAATATTATATGTTCTATCAGATGCGAAGTGGAGGAGAAAAAGATTTCTGTATAGGGATTTTGTTTCAGTTTAATATTATCTGCTTTCGCTACACGATTTATTTGTTTCGGAAGATTTCCAGCCAAACCAGTTTATATATAATTTGTTTACAAAATATATATATCATTAAAGCTTAACAAGTACATTAAACATTACATGCTAACTTTAAAGGACTCTCCACGTCGTCCACTGCACGAAAACAGCACGACACAGCCTACTATGTCCACTAGAGGGTATCAATTCCGTATCCTTACCCGTCCTTTCCGTGACAGGAGCGTCTGCATATCATCTCGGTATCATTTATCTACGTTTTTGTAATAATGATAGTCGGGCTGTTCCTGTTATAGTCTTTGTAGCAATTCTCAAGAGAAGAGTAGCAACGCGTTTATAACGGTCATTATACGCGGTTATAACCGTATGCCATGCACGAAGCGTATCTAAGTACATCGAGTTAATTTTCAATCAATTTAGGAAAAAGCTTTCCCTTACACAGAAAAAACAAAGCCATAGCAAAATTTTGAATTTAAAACAGACAAAATTCTGAAGTAAAAAGAAGGCAAGCCAATGGATACAATTGGCTCGGTTTGTTTGTGGGTCAAGAGTGCTCCGTTTGCGAGCTGCCATGTTAAAAATAAAAACTGTGATTGCCTATGGAGGACGCACCAAAAATATACACTGTTTTTCGAATGTTCTAATACTAGTTTCGAATTATAGTTTTTTAAATACGAATATAAATTAAAGAAGTTATCGCTAAATTAATTTTTGAAAATGCAAAAATTAACTCAATGTCGTAAAACTAACCTACCGAAGCTGTTTTTAAAAATCATTAGAAGTGCGACTCTACAGCAAGTTCCTGTAAAGCTTCTTGAAGTCGTCCATTAAATATATTTGTTTTCGTAGTAAACATAATTTTGTTAGAAAATATTTTACGATGTCAAACTTTAACATTATTAAATGGTAATATTATAAAACCCCTTTTAAAAAGAGTAATCATTTTTGAAAAGTGAAAATCAATATGAGTCGTATAAACAAAAAACCTCCACAAAACAGTCAGCGTTCACGTTAAATATTTCTCGAAAAAGAATTGAGTCAAAATCACCTTGGGCGCCACAAATGCGACAAATGGTCAAATAGTGGAAGCCATTCGAGTATTTACGATAAATAAAATACAGGCCATTGCGGCATGGGCCATGGTTTTGTTTTAGTCGGCCACATCCTGGAGCTTACTGTAATCCCCCGGTCCCTCCACGTAACGTCGCTGTTTTATTTGATTACTGTCGAACCCTTGAGTGCCGCACCGATTTACGCCAATGAAAAAGGAAGTTATAGGTTTGAAATTTTTAGTCATGTTTAATGATAATAGGTTGAGACATTTTCAATATAATTTTAACGAGTTTACTACTACCTTTGTTACAAGACTTACTAAATTACTGAAAATCTAGGGACTCACTTAGCACGAATTCAATATGCCTTAACGCAAAATCAAAAAACCAATCTGTAGTAATTCAACAAAAGATGTATTTTCTTGGGGTTAAAAAGATAGACAAATAAAAAAACACACTTTTAGATTAACTGGCAACACTTACTGTTTCGAAACGTAGTGATTGGTAATTACGTAATAACTAACTCTAATCAGTGTCAGCAATATAACTCATAGGTTTCACCTTTTAATGTTAGTATAGAATCAAAATTGTTTTTTTATCACTGAGCTAGTTTATTTTATTTTAAAGTTCATGTAGTGTCCACAGGTTGTGGTTTACTGTAATCCCCTTTTATGTAACCTCGTTGTTTTATTTGATTACTGGCAAACCCTCGAGAATACCGCCTACGATTTGGAGGGTCCCTGACATGTTTGCGATTATGGCTCTCATTTTTTTGCGTGAGGATGTCATCTTTCTTTGTGACTTCTCGCTTTGGACGCGTGACTCGACACGGGTTTTTGGTAAAAATATAACAACCTACTATATATCAAATTCCTAAATGTGCTTCAGATATAATAAGTTATAAATTTTATATATAGTTTTTGTCTTATCACTTCAATAGTAAATTGAGGATATATTAAATCTTAATACAAAGTATCAATGTGATGTTACACTTATCAAAGTAATACTTTTCTATGTGATATTATGTTAAGTATTTAAGTAGTATCTGGCGCTTTAGAACCATGTAGGTTTATGGGATTTATCGGTAATGTTGAGTATCCTTTATTAGAAGGTATACAGCATTTTTAAATAGCATAACAAATGCAACACTTTAATTTACTTTAACTTATATAGGATTTAAGTTAAGAATTTTCTAATTTCCTAGAAAGTCTCGTACTTGTCGTTAAAGCTATTCGAACAACTGAAGCTATAGTAATTTATTGCTGTTGTATATTGTTAAAAAGATCCGAAAACTTAATGTAAATATTTTTTTATGGATATAAAACATTGTTTATTTTAGGTCAGTATACCAAAATAATAAGCCTAATATTACAACGTACGTCGACGTCTTTACCGAAGGCAAATAATGCCTTCGGTAAAGACGTAGTGTGGCTTCATGATCCTTTATGCCAACAGGTCCTTTTTCTGTGTTATTTTATGTGAAAGAAAAGTAATATTCTTTGAAGAGCAAGAAGTGAAAGGTTGTTCTTTTTATGGACAGTTCATGGATATCAGTATCAGTAGTAATATGTTTTGTATTACAGATGCGTTGTAGCTTTGATACTTGAGGGAGAAGGGGGAGTAAAAAGAGAACGTTGTGGTTTCAGTAGGCCTAAAACCAACTAAGGTTTGCTGAAATCGTCGTATTATTGGGAAAGGATAAGGAAAGAGAAAGCCTATCTAACGCGACCGGAATGCATAAAAGTCAGTAGTCGAATTCATATGGTCCCATCCTCTCATGGGTCAAAGCGTAGGGGTACAGCTGGTACAACAATAAGTTAAATGTGGCTAACTAGTTTGTAGCCGATGAAGTTGATATAAAAGCAAGTTATAAGAAACAGTGGCTAGTGTTCTAACTTTGCAAAATCTTGTAAAAACCAACCCTCCTGGAAGCGACACGGGGCGTGGTCGAGGACATACGATCTCAATCAAGCCGGACCACGCCCACGCCACTGTTATTGTTGTACGAGTTAAGTCCCGCTTTTTGCTAGAACAACAGACGACCATACCGTCTCATTCAAACTTGGGGACTCGGTATTTGTATGCAAATGAATTGTAATCTCTGTCTGTAGACCGCAATCACGACTTTATATCTACGATTTGGCATATATATGAATCTACGCTAAATAGTGATGCTTGAATATAAATCCTACAACGATGACCTGAAGAGTATGTTGTTAAAAACTCTAACGTATATGTATACCGTACGTATATGTAACCTATACGTATATTCCACGTAATGTTTCCGATCCGATATAATAACATTTAAATCCTAAACGATGACCTTAAAAAACCATTTGAATAACTTCATAAACAACCTATTATCGTTCAAATTAACTCTTATTACATTTAATACGCCATTGAGTTGATTGGATTCCCCGACATATTGCACAATTCCTGAGATTTTGGTACTGGTTAACTCCATCAACCTTAGGTTACTTCCATGTCTCTTCAAAGGTATATCTACGTCCGCTTTATTTTCGTCCAACTTCCATGTGAAAGATCGTAAAACCTGTCTTTGTTCTGTATATAATTTACACGAACCGCGTAATAACAGACGATAAAATAATAATTCCCCATGAAAGTTATAATGGGTATTGCGAGCAAGGGGTCTAGTTGAGCGCTTAATTCCTACTCGTTACGTGTTTAATTTAATATCTTTGGTAAAATATCGCACAATTCTCCTTTATTGTATCGAAATATTTTTATTTGGCCATTTAATGCAAATAAAAATATAAAGCCAGATTCTCTTTAAATAATATTTTACTTTATGTACCATCTGTCGTTAAAGTGATAGACAGTGCTGCTTTTATAAAGTAGTATTAGCGGGTAGGTCATAGATTAGGTTCAGTCTCTCTGGTATGTTCACGCAGTGTACATGGAAGTTAGTGTAATAGTGTAGTACTGTTTAGTGGTGCGGTGCTAGGTCTCCGATTATCTAGTGCTAAGTACATAAGAGAGATATGATACCCATTACTGTACAGCAACACGTATACACATGCAATTTAGACTGGGGCTTGAGACCCAGGAGCAGGTTTAAAGAGCTCTTTCATAATATATTAACTCTCACCTCCATCACTCGACCTCGCTAACGACAATAGATAATAAAGTAAACTTACGTGGACTGTTCACTGCACGAAAACACCAGAAAGACTGAGTCTAATCTATTACACTAAAGGTTATATATTGTCTTCACGTCGGTATACTATAAATAATATAAAATGATCTACCCGATACTACTACTTTATAAACAGTGTTGCTAACACTAGAAGCACGTGAGTAATGTACTGTATTATATTAATATTTGCGAGCGGTGAACGTAAGAGTTAATGGTTATAAAAGACGTCTTTAAACCTGCTCCTGGGACTCAAGCCCTGGCACTGCTCAGCTTCCGTCTAGATTACATGTTGATATTGTCGTTTAAATGTTACCGCACGGTATAGTTCCCATTTATATACTAAGGAAAGTGCAGCTAAATTTTCACACTAAAATGAATTCTATAATACTTTGTGGTTCTTTAATCATAATCTTATTAACAGACAGACAAAAATATCAATAATGACATTTAGTGCTTACTATTTACTGTTAAAAGTTTCATCTTTACCTACTCTTAATATAAATGTAGTAAAAACAGCATAACCGTGTTTGTTTTTGCAACCTACGAGTATAATTTAATTAAAACTTGCGGTCGCATTTTTTACAATAAAAATGTTTAGCGAGTAGATTAAGTTATACAATGGAATTCCTAACTGCCATCTACGAATAGTTTGTTAAGTCATGACCAGAACCGCAACCATAAACATTATTAAAGTCGGTTAAGGATACTAAGACATGGGTAATTTCTTATTAAATAGGGTCAAGACCATACAAACTATAATTACCATGCTTGACATGCAAGTCGGTGGTCACAAGCTTGATCTTGTCGTACCGTTAACACTATTACTATGAACTAATTAATCAGAAAAACCATTTATTAGACGTCAGAGCTCCCCCAGTTACTTAAAACTACGCAGGAGTATAGAAAATCTCTCAATCAGATTATATAGAAGAGATTTTACAAGATCGAGTATAAATGTAAAATAATAACTCAAAACTTCTGACAAAATCGTTTACCTACCTAAACACCACGTAATTTATCTTGCTTTCTCATTTAATACCGAAATAATAACCCTTTTAATGAAAACACAGACAGCACCTGATCACAAAGGCCTTGAAGAAGACACGGACGATTTGTCAATCTTTCTAATTTATTGATAAGATTCGTATTTCATCCAATTTAAGGCGGTATTAATTTCAAATTTATCTTTGATCGTCTCAGGATTGGGCTAATAAGGCATAACGTGGATTCTTCAATCTAATACAAATCATTAATAAACTGCTATGAAATATTGGAGACCGAAGAAATAATCCACTCGAATAAATTAAAATTAATAAGATTAAAAGAGCCGAAGGCAAGTCCGCGGGCTTGCTGTAACTGAATTTAAATTACTTTTACCTCTTGTGAAGTGCATAATAGTATTAAAATTAAATTTATAACGTTCCGACGAATATGAGAGGGATTTTCGACGCCTTACCTCAAGCGGTGAGAATTGTTTAATTATTACCTACGTTTATGTACGTACGTGTATACGTTTATCGTTAACCACGCAGGAACTATCAACAATTTATGCATCGATTAACTTTTCACTTTGATTAAGTTTAGTATAGTTTAATTTCGTTATATACAAAAACCAGACTATTCTGCTACATTGTAACATATTTCGCACTAAATACATACTTTTTATTGATCGACGTAAAAACAGTCATTTTGTAGTATATTTACGAACAATGTTTTTTCACTGGCAGAAAAAGGAGTGCTTGTTTACGAATTACAGTTCGTTAAAAATTATAAGTATCAGATAAACGTATTAACCCAGTACGAAACGATTTTGTCGAAAAAGTTCAAATTTTGATATCAATTTTGGCCACGTACTGGAACATTTCATAGAAAAATAGACATATATTGTTATATTAATAAGTAAAGATCGTAATAAAAAACATGGAAATTAAACTCTTACTCGGTTTCATAATTCCGTAGAATTCTGACAGTTAATAAGTGTTGCAAGACATGAAATCATCCCATCAACAGGGGAACTAAAAATAAAATTAAAAGAATGAATTTTGCGTATTTTAAGATTATATACATGAAAATAAAAGCAAAAAATGTGTTTGATATAATGAATAACAAAATTGTTTCATTTTTAAGGTTCCGTACCTTAAAAGGAAAATAGGCACCCTTATAGGATCACTTCGTTGTCCGTTTGCCTGTCTGTCCGTCTGTCAAGACACTTTTTCTCAGGATCGCGTGGAGGTATTAATTTGAAATTAATATCAAATACTTAAGCCTGCGGTCCCTTGCGGCTGGCAAAAAAGTAAGGTCTCGTAGCACAAACATCTATGAAATCACTTGAAAATTAACTTTTTTTGAGTGTCACGTAAGATCCTTTTTCCCAGAAAAACGTGAAGATATCAAGTTAAAATTTATACAAAATATTCTAATCTGTAGTTCCTCAAATATATTAAAATATCAAACTGCTAAGTCAATTTAATGAAAAGCCGCAGCCGCTTTTATCTCATGCATTTTAATTTTTATTTTCGAGATAAATCAAAATTCAGACAAACTTACTGACCGACCAATTTTTGACGTATCAAAAGTACTTTTGTAAAAAAGTATAATTTAAATAAATTATTTTGAGTTTGAGTTTATATTAACTATTTAATATGAATCTAAATCTAGCAATTCAATTAAATATCATAATTTTTTATCCAATGCGTATTTTTTGAAATACGATTTTTAAAAAAGGTTCATTAAATCTGAAATGTCAAAATATGAAAGCTGTCAGAATTCTACGGAATTATGAAATCGAGTATAATCTTCGTTGTAACTTCAGAATTTACTCTTTCGTTATCATTTTTAGCTTTTTTCTTATATACAATTGGCGCATTTAACATTTGAATCGTGCCAAGCGAGGGGAATAACGAGCGAGATCACGTTTTACTCTCATCCCCGCAAAATTGATATAATTAATGTTTTGTCGTCTCCGTCTTATCGCATCGTGAGCGTGGAAGTAGACGAACTTTCATTAAGATTTGAAAATTAAATTACTCCCGACGGCGTTTTTTATACCTCATCTCACTAATTAATTGATGGCGTTGATCAAACAAGTTGAATTTAATAAAGAAAATTTTTAATTTTAATATTTCGGTCAACGAGGCCGCCAGCTGTCACTTAGCGTTTGATTAGAGAATAAGTTCCGCCCGATCGAGTGGAAAAAGCTCATTAAATTACGTTTTGCTCTGTTCTAATGCAATAATTAATAGAACTAAACTGTTATTTAATTGTATATGTAGATAATATGTTCAAAAAATAGTTACAAAAGCGACGTTGTAAGTGCTAATAGTATATTACGTAGTAAACATGAAAACACTTATTCTTACCCGAGTGAGAAAGCTCATTTCATCATAAGCTAAAGATTAACATCGAAAGTTTTAGTTGCGAGGGTAAGAAATACTTACTATTTTGTACACGGTACGAAAAATATTTAACTACCTGAAATTCCATTATCAGAATTATTAAATTCTTTAGTTTATATATATAATCATTTAAATTTATAAATCAGTCGGTTTAGTTGCACCATTTATAACTGATCAACAGGTGGATGGATTTAGATGATTATTCCTTTTATCACGAAAGGAGAGTCGGGGAAGGTTTACTAGTATTATATAAAAAAGGCGAGACATATGCTTGTCATAGGTTTCACTCAAATAAATTTAAATTATGTCATTTAAAAGCTGACGTTTGTGTTAGTTATATTTACCTGTTAGATACTTATAGTCCTAAAACAAATTACTACAGTTATTATAGTCTTAAACACTCAAATTAATTTTATTACTTTCACTAAGTTTGGTTCAAATTTATCAATTTGTTTGGTACAAAGCAATTATTTACCTGAACACTAATAACTTAGAATACTTCGAAATACTAAATTGTTTGCTATTTTTCTTGTCTAGCGAATTCCTTTTTTATAAATACTTAGGTCAATAAAGGGCTTTCTTGTTCAAATAAATAAATTTAAATAATGTATGGTTTTTCATTTGCCCTTCTAAAAATCTTTCAAATAACCATCCAATTTTTTAAATACTAAATATATTTAAAATTTAAATGGGAACCTCCACTTTTTGAGTCTATCAAAGTAGTCGTTTTTTCCAAACAGGAAATGTTCGGAAAAATATATATATCTTGTTTAAAAGTAGTGATTAATTTATTTGAATGCCTATGTCAAACTATTTATACTACAAGGCTTACTTATAAACAAATTACAGCTTGTTTGTATCTAGCTACTATAATTCATAACACTTACCATGCATTTTGTCATTCAGGAGCGCGTATCTTGGATTGGAGGCTACATCCAGAGGCAGTGAGTTCCAGAGCCATCTAATCTTCGGCGTGGGGTTTCCTGTGGCTTGGCAAGGCAGCATCGCATTGTGTCCAACTTCCACCACCATAGTGGATGATGGCGGTGAGATGCTGGGGAAACCTGGCGGCACTTTGTCAGCTGCAAACAAAATATATGATATAACTTAATTGAATTACCAGATATAATTACAGATTAAAGGATATAATTCAATATTAAAGCATCCTTTGCCAGAGGGGAGAAATAGATCTGTCCGATTCAATTTTTTAATAGGATAATTCGATGATATTTCGACTCTTCAGGATATTTTTGTATAAGGGGCCGTTCAAGTATTACGGAAGCAGATTTTTTGCAATTACCTCTCTTCACGTGCCATGTCAGCAAACTAAGCAAAGCGCTTACCCCTCTCTCCCGTGCTTACGTAAACATTTATGCATACATTTTTTTTAATCTCCTCATTCTGCGTACGATATTCACGTATCGAAGTGCGTGTTTACTTTTTTATCACTGACGTAATCATCTTGCAAAGCTCTCATCCCCCATGTCATCAAAATAAGCAAAGCAAGGGCCCCCCCGCCCCCCTTTAATGCTTACGTGATACTGATATTTCGAAAATAAGGACGTTAATGTTGTGCGATTTATTCTTGACTAAAAAATTAAAGTAATCAATCATAATTTTTGAATAGACAAAAATTAGTACTAAAACGTAAGCATTTGAATTATTTAAATTTTGATTAATCGATGACTTCGAATAAATTGGTTCCGTATTTGTAAGTTCGAATTACTACAGTATTACAGCATTCTCGTGAGTATACAATCATATTATTTTCATCACAAGCTCAAGATATAACAGAATATTGTAAGGGATTTACAAGACAACCCTTTGAGTTGCCAATTGCGGAAATATCTCCGCAAATCTTAAAACGCGAGTAAAACGAAGATAGTGAAATGTTAATTTCTCAAATTAAATTCCCCCTTCTGAACTGAACGAAATTTGATTAAGCAACAAAACTGATGTTATTTTCAGAGTTTAAACCGGTCGAGTTAGATTTATACGGATCACGACTAAGTTTGAATGGTAACACGATTTGTTGGTCTTGAATTTCAAATTATGTGAATATATTTATACTTTTATTACTTGACTAGCTCTTTATTCTATCTTCTCCTCATCTCTATCTCTATTATAGTATAATCATCATTTTTAAAAACTGTTTGTAGGCAAATATGTGACATTATAATGTTATCTAACGACTAGTTTAATATTAAATAACATTACCACACTAACCACAAATTTTATTGGTTCAATATTTTGTCGCATTAGTACTTTGTTGTAGGAATTTAATATAAAGTCAACATCTATATAATTATTTTTAATGCATTTGTATGGTTGTTAAACCTGTTTATACTTTGCCTGTGTTTTTTTAATAAGGCTGCATTTCCTTGTGTTTCGTTTGAAACGTAGCCTTAGGAAGAGATGACTTTAAAATAATGTGAGAGGGAAAAATACAAAAAGAATAAACAAATATCAGGAAGCATTTTGAAAAATTGCACAAATTGTTTTCTATTATATTAATATTGTCAACGAAATGCTTTGAATTTTTAACACATTTTTAAACGCACAATTTTATATGTGTATTTCGGATACACGAATCCAAAAAATAGCTTTTTAAACTTTATAAGGATAAGGAGAGTGCAAAATCTATTTAGTATCGGTTCAGTTGCGTGTTATGTGAGGAGAAATAAAAATAAAATAGTACTACATAAAGAAAATCTAATTTAAGGGTATTTTTCCTAGAACCATTCCGAGAACCTAATACAGCGAATTAACATTACCGAATTAGCTGTTTCAGGATTATTAGGTAAAAGAATATTATACTCTATTGTATGGTAACAGAGTCTATATTCGTATGTAGGGTATTCTTAAATGGGGTAATAACGTAGGTCGCTCTGATCCTTGCTATTGTCAGGGTTTCATTGGTTGTCGTTAACATTAGGGAACAAGTATACATAATGTATGTAAACTAATAACATTAAATTGGTTTAGATGGTCTAGAGCAGTGCTGCTTATAAATGACACCGAAATCACTAATTTTTCCAAAAGATAGAGCTGGATACTTTCAGATTCTAGGTGTTATTAATTATTTATTATAGTTGTTATAGTTAGTTAGAAAAGAAAGGGTTAGTGTGAAAGTGGGTTAAACCTTCTCTTAATCATCATCAACACCCGTTAATGGTCCGCTGCTGAGCCAGGATTAGGCCATAGTCTACCATGCTGGCCTAGTACAGGTTGGTAGATTACTCACACCTTTGAGAACATGAAGAACTCTTACGAGTGCAAGTTTCCTCACGATTATTTCCTCCAACTTTAAAGCAAGTGATATTTAATTGCTTATATCACACATAACTCAGAATAGTCAGAGGATGATGTGCCCAGGATAGAACTCGGACCTCCCGAGAGGGTATCTCTTGTTTTGTCGATGCGTTGCATCCTCGAACATAGAGTGGGGAGGGGGAGTGAAGAAAAAATGCTGCGTTTTCAGCGGATCCTGAGCAAGAGCCCAGAATCCACTAGATCCGCAGCATTAATGGGATAGGAGAGGGAGGGGGTAAGTATGGACCATCGATCGGAACGCGTCTATGGGACTTGGCGGTCGGATTCGCATGCTGGTGGTCGCCAGCCAGTCGGGGAACAGGTCCCCTACCACCAAGGGGGTGCTGGGTTACTTGGCTCTCACGAGATGCTCTCACAGCGGCATAGGGGAATAGTATTCTAATCCGTCCCCTCACAGGTTACCCGTCCCCTCCTTCTTTCATCTTCTACTAATTTTCATATTAACGGCAGATTTTTGGACAAGCTTATTTTTATACAATTGTGAAAGTATTTAACTTGATCGTAAGTTAAAATAATAACGTCGACGAAATTATGTATTCATAGATAATGGTTTAAGTTAGTAAACACTGTTCATAACAGGATGATATCCAATAATTTTATAATGTAAACAACACCAGAGTACTAAAATAAAAACGTATAAAAGAAGCAACATCCTGTCGTACGTACACAATATTGTTATAAGCTTCTAACTTAATCAAATTTGTTTATGGTACAAACAAATGTATAGAACGTTTAAATGTTACCATAAAAAAGTAACCTGATAAGAAAACTTAGTGAAGTTCTTCAAATACAAAAAAGAAATATATACTGAGGAGAATTAAAAACGTAAAAACAAAACAATGTTTAATAATATATCAAAAAATATGCCAATACCAATATTTTTTTAAATTAAGTAGAAACAATTTTTTATGCAATAAAATACAACCCAATTTTCCCGAACAATTAGAATTTTGTCATACTTTGTTTTTCAATAAGATTGTCTCAGAATTATCAAGCAACGTTTTCTTTTGATATATTTTATTGGTGATATAAAAATGAAAGAAGTTTATATTATACTAGTCGACCCGCCCGACTTTGTCAGCGTGATGGCCCGCTCCTATGGGTCATAGCGTGATGATATATAGCCTATAGCCCTCCTGGATAAATGGGAACCTAACACTGAAAGAATTTTTCAAATCGGATCAGTATTTCCTGAGATTAGCGCGTTCAAGCAAACAAACAAAACAAACTCTTAAGCTTTATATTATATTAATATAAGATTTAATATTAAAAATATGATAAATAAATATTAAATATATCTATATATGTCCGAGAATAGTAAAAGACTATCGAATAATCGAATCGTCATCGGTATCTATGGCATTGGAGTAGGGTAGTAGTCACTTCCGTTGTTTTGACAGTCTCGACCCTCGACCCTTTATATGCCATCGACAGTCTGCCTGAAGTCTTAGTCGTGCGCGGTCTCTCAAGAAATGAAGTAGTCACTGAATAGTGATAGTGTCGGCAGTGTTAGTGCAAGCAGTGCGATCAAGGTCACGTGACTACCTCGCCTTGTGTTAGGTTAGGTTTAACCTTGGGTTTAAACAGAGAGCCTAGCAGTGGAAGCGAGTGTCGTGATCACTTAAAGGACCTCCTTAAGCCTACACCTTGGTCACAAGTCCAAGGCACTGCTTAGGTTTCTCTCGTAATTGTTACAGATCATATTTGATCATTTATCGGTTCAATAGAAGTATATACGTTGCGTTTACCCAATATTCCATTCAATACCATCCCCCCTGTTAGAGTTCTCCAATATTCTACATCTTCCTCCTTCCATTTTCTTCTCATTATTAAAATCCCCGACATATAATTTGTGGCGAGACTAAAAAAATAGAAGACTAGAAAAATTCTTAACAAAATAATAATATAAATATAAAATCGCCACTTCTTATAACTTCCGCCACATTATCTCCAGTATCTCTCAACAGCCCTTAGGAAAAATAATGTATGTACGATAATAAAATTCCTGTACAATAAGTCCTCGTGCACACCTCGTCGTCATGGCAACAGATAGTATAACTGTGCTATTATATTATATAATATTAAGCTGCTGTAAAATAAAAAACGTGTGTACATTTTGAACTAGTTTCTTATTCATTTATTGAATTATCTGTATCAAAAATGTAGAATTAACGATAAGAAAAAGACACTAGAATAAAAAACAATGTTTTTGATTTTCTGTCTGTTCGATTGATCACAGACTTTTAAATCAGCTTTGATGAAAAACTATAAGAGCCCGGGTTTACTAATGAAATATTAGACAAAAATTCAAACTCTACTAACATACTGGTAACTACAATAGTACTCGTATATATTCGCTCTAAGAAGTTAATCGTTGAATTGCTACTGAATTATTAGAACAGAGATTATAAATTAACGAAAAAATTAATTAAACTAAAAGGAACTCTTCGCTAATCAAAAACTATCAATGGTGTTTTTAGCTTTTATTTTTTTATAGAGCTTCAATGATATTTCACTTATTAATGTAGCATAAAATTTTACGTTGTAGCTTTGCTGAGAAAAAATATTTATAAATGCAACTTCTTTTTTCTGAAATCCGATTAAAATTAAACAAATCCTATATTTTATGTTAGTCTGTAGCAATATAACTGTAACAATTGTGTCCAAAAACAGACAAATTTTAAATGATAAATGGTTGTTCTGGCTTCCATTGGCCTCAACCACGTTAAGTTTTCTTAAATATCTTTTATGTACAGCCATTCAATAAGCTACATTTTTACTATATATATATTTGTCAATGGAGAAAGCCGATTAGGATTAATTAATAATCGAATATCACGATTCCATAGTTTTTGAACAGGAACCCAGGCAGTGCCTTGGACTTGTGACCAAGGTGTAGGCTTAAGGGATCCCTTTAAGTAATTACAACACTCGCCTCCACTGCCCGGTCTCACAGTCTGTCTTAGGTTAGGTTAACATAAAGCTAACCTAACCTAAACCTAACCGAAGGTTGTGTTAACACATCTAAATACAATGTAAGGACTAACAACAAGTCCTCTTTACTAACATTCTACTCTAACTACAGCCCGGCACGGCCTTCACCAATATCCTCCCCTAAATATACCCCCCCCCCACATATTATATAGATAGACTAAAAAATATAAACCTTAGTAGCAAACGTAACAAAAAGCGTCAAAGAATCCTAACTCCATAGGGGAAGCACTAAAATAACTTTAGAATCTCCGAGAGAATAGTAATTCGTATGCATATAATATGAACGAAGCACCGTCGTTCTTTCCTGTTAATATACGGGGTAAAGAAAAAAAAAACATTACCTACACGTTAACGTTGCACTATTTATTTTAAAGAGACAAACCTACGTTTTCATTTATAACATTTATTTTAGAAAACTGCGGATTTAAAATAAAAGTACACTGCACTGCTGTAATATTAAGAATATAGGAGTGATATTTCGCTGCGAAATAACACTCAAGATATCATAATAATATGCAATTTAGACTAGCGCCTAGGGCTTGAAACCCAGGAGCAGGTTTAAAGAGCTCTTTATTATATTAACTCTCACCTCCACCACTCGACCTTGCTAAATGTCATATAGTAAACTTACGTGGACTTAAAAAAAATAATGATCTTAACTACAAACTTCCATGTACACTACGCGAAAACACCACAGAGACCGACTCCAATCTATCGCACTAAAGGTATATATATTGTCTACATGTCGGTTAAAAAATTTATAACGGTGTTACTAATAATAATTATTGCTATGTCCCTTGTGTTAAGGTATATTTTTGAAAGTCCAAAAAAGGTTTAAAAGGTGAGCCTATATTTCTACAGCCTATATTAAATCTGCTATTTAAAACTGACATTAAAAAGTGTTTATTAAACAAAGCTTACTATTGTATAAATGATTACTTGAACGATGACAAGGTTGGAATCCAAGTGACGTTGATACTCAGCTGAATGATAATACAATTGTAAAATAGATTAACGTAAACAATAGCGTTTGGAAAAGAGCGACTGTTGAGTTTCTTGCGAGTTCTCAACAGAAAACGGCTTCCCGAACTTGGTAGTTTCAGACAAACTGATTGACTGACCAATTTTGAAGTATTAAAAGTACTCAAAGTCTACAGTAAAACCTATTATGAAAAACTGCCATTTGGATTCCTGTTACCACAAATCAAGTCATATTTGTGTTATAAACAAAAATAATTTCGGAAAAATAACAATCTATAACTACTTCCTATATTAAAAACTAAATGTAACTAAAATCCGTTCTATCTCATGATTTATAGGTCAGTCGATTGTATCTCTCTTTCCGTATCTGACAAAATGACGGTTTCCGCAAAGCATTATTGAATTCGTTCCTCTTGATGTTGGTCGCCTCTACTATATATCTACAAAGCTATTTATAGTTTAATATGTTTTCGACGGTTACTCTATTGAATCTTTAATAAAACCCGGGTTAAGGAAATGTTTACGTGCATAGTATATACGGTATTCTTCTTTTTGTTGAATAATATATTTTATGTTTTTTACAAGTTGGCAAACGTAGAATTAATATTCTACTCCAATACATTGCATTTCCAGTTAAAAAAAATGTGATGCTAACATAAACATTAAATATTGAATTGAATCAGGCGTTACTTTCCGGATATTCATGATTAAAAAGGAATCCAAAAGGTTACCTTGCTATAATTCGCGGAATTCTGAACTACCCGACTCATACGGCACAACCCAGAAAAGCACACCGCCCACTACAGAAGTAGATCGCTCGACAATAGACGTACGTTTCGCTCTGAACCTAAGCATCTTCATGAGTAGTCGACTCTACAAGCGTCACTTGCAAAGAAGCAATTTAGTTGAAAAAAACAGCCTTTTATACCCTATCCTAACCTAACCTTTATCGCATATATGTAGTATTTCGTGAAAATGGCTCATATTGTGGCCGCTGTCTAAAAGATTTTTAGCGAAATGGGATTTCTCAGGTTTATTGTTCCTAAAAGCAGCTATGGTCAAACGGGTCGTAGTTTCGACATTCGGTATAAAGAACACATAGTTAATTTATAAAAAACCTCTTTTTAAAATTAATATGTTAGAAACGGAAATTGTACAAAATAAATATTTCGTTTTCGTTATTATTTAATTTATAAAATATTTAATTCGTGTTTCATTAAAATATGTTTAATACACCCTTAAAGAGAAAATTATGCTACAAAGGCCTTCGATATCATGATCTTATGATATCACGACATCTTTAAAAATCTTAAATGATTCATCATAGCATTACAGTCATATATTAATCTATATGGGGCAGTTAATATAACGAGCGATACAATATATTACAATTTGCGGCTAGTCTGGGCGCAGACTGTGTAATTAATATCAAGTTAGCGGCGAAATTTATCACTGGTGCGAAATTTTATGATTATGCACCCTAATGTGCATTGATAGGGCTGAAATTATTTTACACGTTTGTGTTTAATACCACCAAGTATCCGTTCTAAGTCATAATTTAAGTAATAAAAAGCTCTTGAAATTTTTGAAAAATATCTGATTCGTTAATATATTACCTGGATTGGTTGTTGCAGAGTACCTATTGATCTAATCGGTGCCCGAGCGAATAATTAAATAAAATACACTGATATTACGGTAACTGCTGTAAACTCTGTCCTAACTAGTGGCGGCTAGTGGCCTCCGACCTCCCCTATAGCCACTATACTGAAAATACTGGTCAGCTCATATTGCTCATTCTACTATAACTGAACATTATCTGATACTGCTTTCAGGTGCGACGCCCACTAACTGATTCTGATTCACAAACTGGTATAAGTGATTTTACCAACACTAATAACTCAGAGATCCTTTGTGGCCGACTGCCCAGCTAAAATGCAGTTTATATTAAAATAAATTTCTTTTATGTACTACTCTCACTACCACTCATAAAATATATTATTACAAAATCGATTATTAACATCTATATAGTTTTTCAAATATTTTACTATGTTCACGACATTGGTGAAGTGATGATGATTAGTCACCTACTTACGATGAATATATATGCTAAATCAGTTATCTCTTTTTATAATAGGAGAAAAATCACTGAGATAACTATATTTTGTCGTCAACACTTTTGTTATATTTATATTGTTGGTAGTTAGATTTATGTTAGGAATATACTATTGCCCAATAGCATATATCTAGTATCCAAGGGAATTCATACAGCTAACATTGTGTAAAGTATAACTAGTGCATTTTAGTGGCACTCTTAAGATTCATTCATTTTTTTGAGATTTTCTTAAGTTAACTTTATTATTTATTGTAGAAGAGTTGTAGAGCGTTAATATAGCTGCCAGCACGTAAGTATAGGTTTGACCTTGAATGCGAAGTAGGCACTATTAGGACATTTTTACAGTAGTAGTAGGCATTTCAGTTCCCGCACGTTTGCTATTTGTCAAAATAGTAAACTTCATGGATGGAACTGCTAATATTGTGATGCGTGCCTGACACATCACACTCACAATGCGTAACTTTAATCCACTATTATTTCTCAGACCTAAAGTTAGCTGCCGGCTACTATAACACTAAAGGAATAAAATGCATGTTTAAACCATATAAATGTATAGTATAAACCTGTACATATGATAATTAATAATATAACAAGTAATAAACGTATAACATCAAGTGGCTATTACATTTTGTCATATAGCAACACTACCACCACTCTACATTATGGTTAAAGGTCGAGGTCGGAAGCAGTGAATTGTAAAACGAAGCGAGCGATATTGCGTTTGACGTTAAATAATTTCATTCCAATTCACGGGAACGGTGTAAATGGTTGGTTATGCACAAATTATCAAAGGACATGTTATACTATGCATTCGAGGTCTCATAATTAATCCAACTAACATCACTTCATGTGTTAAACAACACCTTTGCTGAAAAGACTTGATGGAAGCCGTCCAGTGCTACCAATTATTAAAATAATAAAGTACATTACTCACGTGTTCATGGATCACCACGCCACCAAACAACACTACACTATTAGTCTCAATACTTTAATAGGTGCTGCGCGACGCCATCTAACGGACTGGCTCAATTAAGTATATCGGAAACAAAAATATACTGTCTACTCGAAATAAGATAAGATGAACTACCTGCGAATACTAATTTAGAAACAGTGTTGCTAACATTATATTTTTATATTAAATTTCATAATAACGAAATGCAATTTATTTTATAAGTTCCCTTCTGGGAATCACCAATTCTGCTGTTATATGCATTCTAAGTTATCGGCGAATCTAGTACAAAACTGTGACCTATTTCAAGCAATCCGCTAACTTATTGAAAAGCAATTTGTGTGTAATAGAAACCCAAATGAAAGTTAAAAAATACTTTATTATTTTGTATTTTAATAAAATATCAACATGTATCAATCAACCTTGTGTTACCTTGTTATAACACAATTTTTTATGAAAATTCATTCGCAGTTGAAGGTGTTCGCCTCTGGAATTCACTACCAAGCAGCATCTACAACGATAACCCAAGCACTGCTGTTTTCAAATTCAGACTGAAGCAACACTTTCTCTCAATTTCGACTTAATAATATATCTTATATATGTATTGTATTGTATGATATATATGTATATGTAGTTTATTTTATTTTAATATTTTATGTAGTATATAGAAAAATGGAATTTAGTATTAAATTATAATATATTATGTTTTCATATATAATTAAATATTAATTATTTGCTATATCTTGTGCCTACACCACTTTTAAATGATTTTTTTTCTTTTCCTATATTTACTCGGGGTTTCTGGAAGAGATCTCTTTAAAGAGATAAGTCATCCTGTGTACACAATATTTCTTAGTATTAAATACTTGTATTAGATTTTAAGGTGCATAAATAAATAAATAAATAAAATATGAATCATGAAATGGTAACACCGTTCTTTATTTTCTATCTTGCTATAAATAAATGTCTGGTAATCTAATTGATACCTTACATCATGTGATATAGTAGCGGGTAGCTACCATAAGGTACAAAAAAGGTAGGTTACGTACAAAAATAGTGGGGGATAGTTGCGCATTGTAAGTGTGCCTGTATTGATAGTTCAATCCGTGACGTAGCAGACGCGCGGGAACTGGAACGTCGCATAAGAACCAATCGCGCGTGACTCGCTGCTCTCGCCCCTAATAGTGACTTCTGCGCGTTCAAGGCAAAACCTATACTTATGTGACGGTAACTATAACTGTGATGTTATTAGACAGTTAATGTGAATAAAAAAAAATATTTTTTTTGTAAATTTATTAAGCAAAGCTTTTCTGAAGCCTTTTATTATGTACCATCGAATTCAGAACTTTCTCCAATTTTTTTAAGTTACACGTACTGTGTAAGATTTTTTATTTTTTTTTTATTTTTTTTTTGTGGTAGATAAGATGCAAACGAGCCTATGATCTACCTGATGGTAAGTCACCACCATCGCCCATGGACATCGGCAAAACAAGAGATACCCTCTTGTTTTGCCGATGCATTGCAACCTTGAAGAGTGGGGAGGGAGAGAGAAGCAAAAATGCTGCGGTTTCAGTGGATCCTGTGCAAGAGCCCGGAGTCCACTGGAGCCGCAGCATTAATGGGATGGGAGAGGGAGGGGGTAAGTCTGGCCCAAATGCAGCTCGACCGGAACGCGTCTATGACACTAGGCGGTCGGATTCGCATCGCCTCGCACAGAGAAATTGTATTCTAACCTGTCCCGGGTTTAGTGGGAATCACTCAAACCTAGTTCAATTTTTAAAAGAAATATATAATATATAGGTGACAGTGAATATTTTAATTTACAATTATATCAAATATACTTTATTCGTGATAACAGGCAATAAAATGAAATAATTGACAGAACTCCATCTACCATATAAAATATTTCATGTAACGCTATCGTGACTAACATCTGTCAGCTTTATTTAAATACGGCAATTACGACATTTTACACTACTAAAAGTGTATTTTTAAACTTTTTTTAAACTATCTGGTGACAGGTACAGGCAATTAAACATTGTTATGATAATTACTTAAACACAGCTGTATAGTTAAGAACTATCAAACAGCAACGTTAACAAAATAATTTAGCGTCCTGAATGTTATTATTAATTTTACGACAACACGCACTCGTTTTCTAAGCCTTGACCTGAAATATTTGACGAAATTATCTCGTTTTGTCTAAAGTTTTTACTCTATAAAACACCGAAACGACGTGTTGTAGCTAAAACCTGTACCTTGGTCACAAGCCTCCATTGCTCGGGTTCCTGGTTAAGTGCATGTTATTTGAACTTATATAAATTGTTTACTTTATTATATTTTCATTATCAACACGATATTCAATATTCACTATATAAAATTAATCGTCAAACTGCCTATGCTCTATCAGGAAAGAAGTTATGTATAGTAGAGTCATCTATCGAAGACTATTAAAAGTGTTGTCAACACAGTATTTCCTAAAAATTATAGAGATTAATTTTTGGAAAGATAATGCTTCAATTTTATCATAAAAAAATATACAATATTCTCCTTAAAGATGCCGGGTCTCCTCCTCAAAATGTGGAGGATGTTAGGCCATAGTCCACCACTCTGCATAAATACAGGTTGTCACAATTTACACACCTATGAAGACTTTAAGGAAATCTCGGGAGTGTAGGTTTCCTCACCATTTTTTCGTTCACCGTTATAACTAGTGATATTTTAATTGCTTAAAACTCAGAAGTCAGAAGTGTGAGCCCAGGATCGAACTCGGACCTCCCGAGTAAGACATTCAAGTCTTAACCAGTGGACTAGTTTTTTTTTCAATTATAATATTGAAAACAAAAATATAAGTTTTAAATAAAAAGCGATTGGCCAACAATTAAAACCACTATAACCAACCAAAATTAGGCGAAAACGAAAAAGAAGAAGAAATAAAATAAATAATGTGTAGCGCACTTACAGTAGTAATTAAATGTTGAAATACGGAACAGAACAAAGCGATGAACTAAGAACTGCAAGCTGTAGATAGTACGAAAAAAGAAAATGGCGGCGTCTTTGAGGCGCACCACGGATTCTTATTCTTTTAGAGAATAATGCACAATTTGTATGAATTTAGAACGAATTCCGAGATTTATGGAGATTATGATCTTTTTGTAAAAAATGCTACTGAAAGTTTGTTATATTTGTAGTTTTCGAGTTTTAGTTTGGTTAGGTAAAATTTTCCACTGAGTTTTAAACTTGCTATCCCCAAACAATTCAGAAAAACATTCATAAACATATTTGAAGTTAAATAACATCTTCTTAAATTCAATATGGCGGACTTATAAAGATCGAGGACCAATTATTTTTTTACAAGCTTGTGATATGAAAGGTATTACTAAGAATAAGTTACGATTCTGATTTTGTTTAAAGCTGTTTATGAATTTGAACGTAATGGTGGAATGGTAGACGAATTTTTACGAGGAGAGTTTTTATCATATACTAGCGGCCCATCCCGGCTTCGCGCGGGTGGAATATTATTTTTAAAAATATATTGGCCCTCCCGCATTTCGGTGCCCCCTCTCTTGCCGCGTTACTCGCTGCGCTGCGTCGCTATACTGGCCCGTCGCGTCGGCGTGTATTTTTTGTTTATATTGATATTTTTAATTTCGTAATATCTTTTGAATGGAAAGTCCGATTTTAATAATTCAAAAAGTAATTTACAGGTATTGAAATAGTCTTGAATACGAAATAATTTATTTGGATAAGGATTAATACAAAGTTATAGAAAACATGGTCTGATTTTGATAGGTATTTTTATCAACTTTTAAAATGTAAAAAAGTAGTTATAGTGACGTAACTATAATAGTTGGACATATGGTCTCGCGGACTTTTTTGTAGATATTGATACGTTCTATAATATTGTAGAACATTTTTTTGTTCTATCATCAATACTTTTTGCAGCGCATGCGATGAAAGATATTTTATGGCTAATTTTTTGGCACCTTGGGTTGGTTTTCGTGAGATTTCCTAAGGATCTCTAATTTTTTCTTGTAATAAATATAGCCTATGTTACTCAGGGATAATGTAGCTTTCTAATGGTGAAAGAATTTTTGAAATCGGTCCAGTAGTTTTTATGTTTATTCGTTACATACAAAAATACAAAAATACAAAAATACAAATCTTACTTCTTTATAATATTAGTATAGATAAATATCATCCTGAAATTTTGATCAAGACATGTATAAAATATGAACGAATTCCTATATCAGGACACTGCAATAGAAAATAACGATTAGCGATTATGCAGATTTAGTGGCAGAAGTCAAGTAAAAAAGTTATGGTTAATTGAAATCACAGTAGGTATAACACCTATATTTTTTTAAAAATATTACTAGCAGTTAATGGATCGCAAAATACTAGTAATCCTAACTCCTCTGAGTAAGGTAAAATGCTTGTGTTAGGAGTGGGCCACGTCAGTAGTCCACTGACTGGACCCACGAATTATCGATCGTGAATCCAACGACAGAACCACTGAGCTACTGACGCTGATGTTATATGCAGGATATTATTATAATAATATGGTTTAAGTTGGACCACACCACTTTTAACTGATATGTTCCATAGCCATCACCACTTATTCTTCATAATAATCATATACAAATTCAAGATATTTTATTTTAATTAGACTCTCTCTCTCTGTGGTCGCTCCCTCATGGCTGAGGATCGTGGTCATCGACGGATGTGGATGGTATACACCTAGTTTGGATAATCTGCTTCCATCGCTGCCTGTTCATCGCGTCTCTGGCGACCGAGCAAAACTTAATTGAAGATGGGCCTCTCACTTGATCACTTCATCTGGTTGGTGACCGTCCCTAGCTCGTTTTCCCTCCGTGTTTCCCACAACGATCAGTTTTTCAAACCCCTTCTCATTATGTGGCCAAATGTATGATAATATACGCTGCAGACAGATCGTGGAGAGGCGGGTTTGGACGTGAAGCTGCGAGAGGATCGATTTAATTAGACTATTTTAAAAAAAAATGGTGGATCAGTAAGTTTGTCTGAAAAGCCAAGCAGCTCGAAAAGCAGTCTTCTGTTGAGAAGAGCTGCCAAAAAATGGCTTTTTTCGAAAAGCCAGCTCTTATGAAAGCTGTAGACTCGCCATAGCTCCTGAACTTCAGCCGCCTCAATAAATGAATTACGTAAAAGTTGATGAAAAATTAATTTAACTGTATATCAATAAGTGAGTAACGTGTACGGTGTAACGTATTCACAAACGAATCGTTCGACAACACGCAATTCAATTTCTGCTCCGTATCGAATGCGTTTCTCTTTAATTAAAATTTCAAAGTAATTTTATGGTAATTCTCTCACTTTTCGGCTTCCACTGTTAGCGGCACGTTTCATTTATTAACAAAAGTCATACTCGATTTCTTCCGACATAATTAACTTATATTACGATCGAATATTTGCATTGACTTTTTGATTATTTTGATTATTTGTTGATAATTAACATTTTACATCTTAATCTTCAACTTAATATTGCTTAATGACGAGCTCCCATATAAAAGTTAGCAACACCGTTGATAACTTTATATTCACGGGTAGTACTTTTGATTTTATTTCAAGACTGTATATAAGCTCTGTTTTGATAGAGTTTTGGGGTAAGTTTTTAACATTAGTTACTCGGTCTCCGTTTTAAGTGCATATTATTATTGTGTGTGTTACTATGGGGTATCGGTCCCATGACGATAACAGAAAATTCTTCAAATTCAAATTAATTTACTTGCCAGGATATCGTTGTTTACAATGTATACAATTATATTAATATTATGTTCTAACATATCGTAGTCTCTCTTAGTGATCAAATCTATATCAACAAATTTTTTTATAAATTTATATTACAAACATAATAATTTCCTATTATTTAGTATGCAATAATAATATATTTCTATAATGTCAAAAGTTCAACATAATATTTTACTATATTTATATTTGGCTTAAACGGCCAAAAAACTCTAAAGGCCACGACATTGTTTCTGTGGTTCAATCGTGAAAGAGTAAAATACAGACATACTAAGTTACTTTCGCAATTATAATTTAGTTGGGATTATGTTTTATGCAAGTTATCAATCAAAATTTGGACGTCTTATTCAGTTACTGCTTGGTATCCAACTGAGTTGTAATTCAACATTATGATATCCCAAAGCTGATCAGATGATGAATTCAGAATGGCAGAAGATAGGATACTCAAAATTGGGCTGATATTTTATTATCACAATAATGAAAGATTGTATTAATTTATGAATTATTTACAATATATGTATGTATATCTCACATGTTTCTAATGTTTCTAACGTGCTTAGAAACATTAGGCAATATAAAATCTACATACTCTTTGTTATAATTTTATCAGTAATCATTTTGATATCTAAATTTGCAGAACCATTACATCTCCAAAGAAAATAGATTTTAATGATTATTATTACAAAATATCAATGTCAAAATATCTTTAAAGGGGGATTGTTATTAAATTGTGATGGTGTGGTGCTGTTATGCTAGGGTGAAAGATTTTGTGAGTGTTTAAGATTATATTTCTTGGTTCCCATCTTAAATGCTTTTTTAATGCCTCTTACTTGTTACTGTGCAGTATAGATTCCATATAGGTAATAGATATTCTAACAACGTATATCTTACATAATGAAGGATATATGTAACATGTATAACTTTAATTTTTGGAAGCTATTCAGTGAACTTACTATCCAAACAGAATATTACATTTTGATGATGAAACATTTTGGATACTTTGTAACATACTCGTATATAACTATACAGTTACAAGTGTGGGTAAGAAAAACTAAAATACTTGACTATAGTGCCAAAGTGTCACTTGACGTTCAGAACACGTGTACCTGTCGTTACGTTACTGACGAGAGCCCTTAAATTGCTCCCCGTTTCACAGTTTGTACAGATATACGGAAATCTGTGTGGCCCTTAAAAAAAACCTTTATTGGAGTATGGTGTATTGTAGAGGACATCATGATATTATTTAACAAGTTTGATAAAGAAATGTATTAAATAATAACATAAACATTAAAATATTCATCGTAATAGTTTATTTCCTCCGCTTGAATAAAAAAATTTAAATAATATAATACACAAATAATAACTATTTACGTCTTCTCGTCTAAGTTCTTAAATGACATTTGATTAAATCTTCTTCTTCTTTCAAACAATTTTTCATCTAATTTTCAGCCATTCTTATCAACACACAACACAACAACCTCTTTGATGTTTCCATCCTTACTATCAAATCTAAATAAAATTAAATACAAAATAATAATAATTTCCCGACCCCATTTAACTACACTAAAATACGGGAGAAGCACCTGGGACTTGTGACCCATGTACAGATTTACAAACCGTTTTTACAACACACTAATAATCAACTGTTCTGCTGAATGAAAAAAAATGTAATGTGATGGTAAAGTAAGGACGCCTATTTTATTAAAAACATCTTTAAGGAAACTTCGTGGACCTAAGTTCAAAGTTACGATAGATCCATAGATGTTTGACTAGTGATTTCATAGATTAAACAATGAGTTTATGTAGTGAAGTATCATGTTATATTAGTTAAATATTATTATTGTATTGTTGTAGAGAACAGCTAATATGAACTTAACAAATACAAAGACAAATGTCATCTTTCAGATATAATTCCAATCCTAATCCGTCAAGTTAAGTATGGAGAACACGGTACTCATAGTAGTCACATGTCAGACACTTCCCCCATTCCCCTTGTGTCTGTAATGGACGTATCGCTCTTTATATTACCCCTAAGCTTGTTGATGTTTACAGCTCGGAGCAACATGTTACACTTTTGTTTAATTTATAAAGCTGAGGGAGTGGAACGAGTATCCAGTTTTATGTTGTATGAAACATGTATTTATATTAATGATATTGACATATTTATAACAGCGGAGGATTGTCTTATACGTTATCATATCTGTGCATGACTAAAATAAGCTTTTGCAGTTGATAGACATCTTAAATTGGAACAAATAAAGTGATGTTATCTAAGGTGTTTACAAATTAAAATACTAACCAAAAAGCAAGGTAATTGCCCAACATACTTAATTCCTTGAAGTTTGAGCCTGGTTTTCTGTGTTCAAAGACGTATGGGTTACAATGCTCTATGAAAAGAGTGAAAAATTTTTTGGTGCATTTTATCACGTACAGTACTTAAATTAACAAAAAACTTTCATTTTCCAAATATTGTTGCTAACGCTAAAAATATTTAGGCACTTTTTTTTGGTAGATGAGGTGCAAAGGAGCAGATGGTCCACCTGATGGTAAGTGGCCACCATCGCCTATGGACATCGATAAAACGAAAAAACAAGAGATATCCTCTTGTTCTTCGATGCGCTGCATTTTCAAAGATACAGTGGGGAGAGGGAGTGAAGAAAAAATGATGCAGTCTCAGCGGACCCTGAGCAAGAGACCAGAGTCCACTAAATCCGAAGCATTAATGGGATGGGAAAAGGAGGGGGTATATCTGGCCCACATGCGGCTCGACCGGAACGCGTCTATGACACTCGGCGGTCGGATTCGCATGCTGGTAGTGGCAAGCCAGTCGGGAAACAGATCCCTTACCACCAAGGGGGTGCTGGATTACTCGGCTCTTATGCTTGCGACAGCAATATTTTGTTATAATCTCGCAGGAACTCTGAATTTTTCCGGGATAAAAGTAGCTAATGTGTTAATGCAGGTTATAAAGTATCCGTGTGCCAAATTTCATTAAAATCCGTTCAGCCGTTTTTTCGTGATGGAGTAACAAACATCCAAATTTTCACATTTATAATATTATAAGATAATGCAATTAGTTTGTTTTTATTTAACGTTGCTTATATTATTTTTGTAGATAGGACTGAGCGAGCGCTGATGTAATGATATATGTATTTCCTTTACGACTAAATTACGGCATTAGTATTTAAATATATTTTTATATAAAATATCATTGGATATCATATATTCAATATTTAACACAAGGCTTATTTGTCTTGACGATTTCTTAACAAATCAAATAAACAAAGACATTTCATTAATCCCTGAAATACGAACCAAGCGTAGAATTTGTACCGACATTTTAATACTGGAATTCTTAAGCCCAAATCAGGTTGCGTTATTGTTGGGCGTATTACTCGGATATCTCAAGAAACCCGAATAAAAGCCCTTGAGGAATCGAATGAAGTAAGATAACCCTTATAGATGTCAATGGCATCAATTCAATTTTATAACGTCCTATAAAATAAAGTTATAATTTAATTGAACAGACACTAAGTTTTATTATTGATTCCTCTGATGTTTACTAAACGTGATTGTATTTGCACTCCTCTGAAACGGCTTAACGATATTCATGATTTTTTTTGTATATTTGGTAGATATGAGAATAGGTCGCTAAGTATTTTTCAACCTTCTATCCCATTTTCAATCGCAATTTTACCATTTTTTGCAAACCTAAATAATTTGAGTATACTAAAAACATATTATAAAATTTTAAAAACCACCACATACCAGTTGATATTAAATAAAATAACCAAGAAGAGGTTTGACTGGCTTGCGAAATTTAGACAAGTTTTACCTCTTATAAAATGCAAGCAAAAGCAAGAAACCACAATGCAAGCATACCTATCTTCTTACAATAACTTTAAAATTAGGTAGTATTTAGAGTATTAATGAAAACCATGGTTTTAATAATATAAAATCGCAATCGCGCCAAAACAAACAATAACAGTGACAACAGTTTTCGAAGGCAATAACTGTTAATGTTATTTTTTTACAATTACGAAGCATTTATTAAGGTTTAAGGAATTTAAACTCCTACATCTTTATGAAAAACAAAAAATTGTTTTATTAAAGTTTAACAAAAACCTCGCTTCTTTGAGATAATATGGAACTCTTTAGTCACCAGTCAATTTTGCGTTTATTTATTCCTTATGGAGCTGTATGATAAAAAAGAATGTTAGAATCATAGCTATTACATTAATTTTTGGTATATTCAATATTAGCCGATTCGCCCTCACTTCTCTGAGGTGTATTCAAATCGTTCACTCACTCACGCCCATTGAATTTGTATTCTATAATGCGTAGTATGTTACTGATTTAATTGTTTAAAAACATATTTTAGAGTAAATAGAAAGCACTATTGTTAGGGAAGGTCATACATACAAATCTCAACAATAACTATGAAACGTGAAGAGTTATTCGAGGACTCTCGTCAGGGATTATATTATGATGAATACACGAGCTTAGTGAGTCAAGTGACTCTCCAAAATGACGGTGTCGAGAAATATTACATAGGTTCTCTTCGCGACATATGTCGTATATCATTCTCTAGTTACTGTTACAGATGAGAGGCACTATATTTTTAGATGTCGCTTCTTTTATTTATGATATAATTCAAGAAAACATGCAGAATATTAAAGGAAGTTATTGTCTTGAACGTGTCAAAGGTGAGGTTTGAAAAGCTTGTTAAAAGTATTAATCTGTATTACACAGTAGTACGTAAAAAATACTAATATCATGTGTGGAGCATGAAGAAGACATCAACACAACACTCGCCTTCAGTACTCAGTCTACTATTTGATCTTATTTTAAATTACGTAATAATCTACTAGGTAGCGTTTTCTTTTGACTTAGAAATAAAACAATGTTTACTATGAGACTAAGTTCTTTTTTTGCCAAAAAACATCGCGTGTTTTTAAAAAATAGTGTAAAGTTTTATCACAATAAGATGAGTCGTTTAGTAAATACTTATAGAACAAACATAGTAAGAAATATATCTTTTTATTAATTCGAAAAATTTGGTGTAGTATTTAAAGTGTATTTGAATTTGTCTGATTTCATTTTTTTGCATCAAAGTTAGCAACACAGTTGATAACTTAGTATTCGGATAAGTATACCCACACCCGTGGAGAGGCGTTAGGCCTCCGTTATCAATGAGCACATGAGTCATACACTTTGTTACATTAATTTGGGGTGGAGGTAAGAGTTTACGCGTTGTAGAAGATGTCTGCTCCTGGGTCTGAAGCACTACTCGGCTTCCGTCTAGATTACTTAGTATTTTCGATTGATAAAGCTTCCATACTGTTAATATTAAATATTTCCTTTATTAAAGCTAAAAGCGTATCATTTTTATAAATTTTATGAAATTTAACATGTAAGAAACTGTTATTATCAAATTATTCTAGTACTTAATATCAATATGTATGTATTATCATAATATAAGTATTAATTAGGTATCTTCAACCTATCTTATTATAATAAATGTTTATAACATTATAAAGTTATAGTATAACCACTTATAATTAACATGAAGTATGTCTTATGATTTCTAGTACAATATTATGTTAGAATTAATTAAAATTATTCCTAGAAGAGAAACATATTGAACACTAGTTAACATGTTCTTATTACTTTTCATTTAAATGTTAATGAAGTATTAGAGAATATTATTTCATATATTAAATTTTGCAAAAAAAATATACCTGCTTGAAAAATTGCTAAATTTAAGAAGTTTAGACAAACTGAATTATTGTTATAATTTTGACTGTTAAATGTGTTTTGTATTTATTATATTTATCTGTAGAAACTGCTGGTATATTTTAAGAAAGCCTGATTTTACATGTATGTCATTGGATTCAGAATGAAATAGTATTTAATATTTAAAATGAATTCTTTAATACAAAACGAGCTCCAATTTAATACAAGTAAAATGCTTGCGTGAAAATAATTTTATTATACAAGTGAAAAAGGTAGGCAGACAGAATAGACAAAAACCTTACGCAATTTTAGAAGCGTATGTAAAAGTTAATAATGATTTTCAGGAGGATTCCGCGAGATTACAGCCTTGCTTCACAATATTCACAATGCGGCTTAGATTCTTTGTTTATGCGTTATTTATTGTGTGGAGTAGAGTTTGCGGTTTATACCTGTACTTAATTAACAATTTGAGAATAGTACATACAGGTATATTGTTTTAAAGACGTATTTCTTTTTGTTATACCTACACGCAATAAAGAACATTGAAATAAACCACACTGCACATATTTTCGATGAAATATTGGACTGATCAGTACTTTGGTAACTTCAGACAAACTGACTTACTGACCAATTTTGACGTGTCAACGTACTTCGTAATAAGTCTAATTGAAATAAACTGAAATTTGAGATTAAAATTTTAATGTTTGAGTTTAAATCAACTTTGAAAAATCGCAAAAAAGAGGTACCTAATCAATTCAGTTTTTTTTTAATGTAACAAATATTATTTATTTCACGACTTTGTCATGTACAAATTAATTTGTAATTTTTTCCCCATGGTTTTCGAAATCCAATTTTGATGAAGATATGAGAAAGAGATTTGAAATTCTCAGAAACATTTTAGCCATTTTCACTGTTATTTTCGCAATCGATTAAATAGGATAAATATTTTGTAAGTTAACATTTCTATGTTTGCTAGTACTTCTGTTATAGTTACAATATGTTTGATGAAGTGTAGCTGTTATAGATTTAAAGAAACTAATAATATTATTACAAATATAAATGTTTTAATGGCAATATGACGTAAGCTGTATTAAGTATACAATTCATAGCAACTGATGAACGATTATGATAGTCTATGTTTAAAGTTATTATTTCTATTTATTTGAAACATTTCAACTTGTTTATTATTTAAATAATATGTTAGCCCTAACGTTACAAGGTAAGCCCTACTTGATATGAAACTGAAATTATATATAAAAGTAAATCACAAAATCGCAGTCCGCAATAATAATTACTTTTTAATGAGGCATTGCATTTGATTGCAGCGGAAATAACTTTGACGTCGTTTTGTCGAGGAATAAAATACACCTTTCACAAGACTAAGAATGTTACAAAACTCCTTAATGTTCGCAATTATGTAAATATAATTAAAAAAAAATTATCGAAATTGAAGTCCCGATGGAAGATTACTTAATCCATATCATTTTAACATACATACATTTTAGATTATTTATATATTTAACCTAGCACTATATCATTATAAATTATAGCCTATGTGTTATTCTGATGTGTAAGCTATATTTATGTTAAGTTTTATCAAAATCCATTCAGTAGTTTCAGCGTGAAAGAGTAACAAACATCCATACATCCAGACATCCATACATTCTTACAAACTTTCGCGTTTATAATATTAGTAGGATTAGAATATTTCCCTCAACCGTATCATATATTTATTTGTTTTCTTTTTTTAATTCCTTATAACTTAATTCAAACTGCTTTAATGAACATACAAAGCTCCACATTTTACTGCTATAATAAACATAATACGTTTAATTAAAAAACCAATCAGCTGACGAGTATCAAGCACAGCGAGCTGAACGAGATCTTTATTTTTGTTTCTGATTTGAGCGGAAATAACATTGGCGTCGTCATCCCGCCATTTTGTCGAGAAGCATAACAGGCATAACTCAATTCAGCGGAACGGCATCAATATCTCCTCATTGTCTTTGTACGACAGAAATTGGATAATGTAGAGTATTTCTTTATACCCAGGAATAAAATATATTCTATTTGTTTATGGTATTGTATACTTTATGGTTTAGAGTATAAGATATTTTGTCTTTGGTAGGCGTGTACTGAGCACATTTGCTTTTTATCGAGTTTGTCCTAATACCATTGACAAATGCAATGAAACAAAGTAAAAATATTGGGTTTTTTGCTTCTGTTTACCTCTTATAATTTAGATAAATATTTGCATACTTTCCGCCTATCTGACGTTTTCTTTTATTTATGAATCCCAACATTGTTTTCTTGTCTTATGTATAAAAAAATAATAGATTAATAGACACAGAGCTCTCCTGTGATCTTTGTTACAATCTTAAAAATATTTTTGATAGATAATTTTTTCCTAATTACAGGAAAATTTTGTACAGACTTAATCGTAACGTAGTGACTTCGTTTCGAAGAGATTTTTCAATTTTTTAATCCTTAAGGAGCGTAAACAGGAGTGACTTTAATTGTAAGGCGAAGGAAAAAAATTTTTGCTCATTGACTTAAAATTCGTCTTTTGTTCGTATAGAACTTTCAATATATGTATAAAAAAGGTCTGAGAAACAGGTCGGATACTAATTATAAAAAAAATACCGCCATTAAAGTGCTACGAATACTACTTTGTTTCCATCCAAGCAAAAGCGAGGACAGGTCGTAGTTATGTATTAATGTAATTAAAAATAATGATAGCAAGACTCCTAATTAAATAACACTATCACCATGACTATGTAGAGTATACATATAATTCATATGATACAAGTGTATAGCGACCTGGTAGCCCCAGGGGCTTGTATTATCTTGTATGGAAATGAATATGTGCTTACACCCGCCCGAGGTAAGTATAGGTTTGATAAGAAACATAATACTTGGAAACTCCGCATTATCAGAGATTCTGTTTTATCCCTGAAAATTGAGAGAAAAAAATATGATATATAAAAAAGGATAGCCTGGAATTGTTGTGCCTTATCTGTACAATGGGGATTATTTGTTAATGTTTTATAAGCCTGAGGGTTAAAAATATAAAGTCATAATAAATGTGAAGCTCTTAAACGTAAATGCTTTGTGTTCAGAAATGAGTGACACGAAAGACTCACTAAGAACATACTTTGTTGTTACTTAAATGGATGTTAGTTTCAAAAGAAAAGTTTTTTTTAATTAGAAACGTTGCGAAATAGCAAACAATATCTACTAAGCAAATATTACAGACTTAAAAGAATTGCCAAAAACCGTATGAAATACCGCCAAAATAAACATAAAATGAGTTAAAAAATTCAGAACTCCTAAAGAAAAATGCGCTTGTTTTTATTTGATTTAGAAATAAGAGCGGTATCAACGCTGAGCTTTGGTGGTGAGCTCAGAAGACCTCTGAAAGCGTTGGTGTGTCAGCAAACAGGCTTACCATCCCCTTCCATTTACTAAGAGTATAGGAAAACATTAACACGCAAAAAATCGGTTATCCGACACAAAAACACAGCTTCGTTATCATATTGTTGTTGTCTTTTCATTTCGATGGAATAAAATATTTGAGCTTGTGAAATCGTTAAAATAATAACGAAAGGTTTTTAAAATTCAGATTTGCGCGTACGATGTAGACTAAAATCGTGCTAAAATAATATAATTCTAGCACAATTTTGTATTGTTTTAAAATCGATATGTTGGCTTTGTTTGTTTATTTTTTTAACACAGAAATAAAGCAAACAAGTAAGTTAGTCGAAGCATTAAATTACTACGGAAACATTTCTCATAAATGCGGAGTAATTTAGGCAAACTCGTTTCTTATTATCATTTTTGGTACAAAAAGAATGAAAATCAGGGTTAGAAAGATTTTTCAAATTAAAAACCCAATTTTAAAAGGTAAAAGGTCCGCTCAAAGGGTGTGTGAGCATGAACGAGTGAATGTTTTTTTTAAATAATTTTTACTACTTATGCTTTAATGGCTGACTAAATTTGAATAACGATATCTTAATGAATTTTATTTAAAGTTTATAATTACTTATAATACAAAAAATAACTACTTTGAAATATTAGATATAATTTAGAACATTTCTTTGCTTAAAATTCAAAGCATTGCGTATATAAACTTATTTAACTTATTTTCATATTGGTTTAAGATCCGAGAAGAGAGTTTAAACATTATTTTATAAAATAATACTTGTTAAAGTTGGGTGAAGGAGATTTCTTTTCGAGACGTAGTTTGTGTATTTAAAAAAGTGCTCCAAATAAGAACTAAAAACCAAACTTTCTGGGCCTTTTTTTTGAGAAGGTTTCAGTCAATTTATATCAGGTGCAAATATATATTATTGTATGTAATATATTACACTATATATATTGTATTTATTCATGTAAATCATATTTATGTACTTAATTAAAATTTTAATTTTTAAAATGTTAGAAGAAAATGGAATAAGTCCGCCTTTGTAATTTTATTTTAAGTTGTCTGTATTTCTTATACTGTATTTTGCTTTGTGTGGAAAAAGAAGATAAATAAACTAAACTAAATTTAGCCTTAAGCTATTACGCGCGAGATGTACTGCACAAAAATAATAGTACGTTGAATAATCGATACACTGTTAACACAGTAGTACCGTTTTATTGAAAATGAAAGCATTTTTAGAACGCTTCGTTCAGTAGATGTCCGTTCCCCTTGAGATAGTGCTAACTAGCGCCGGAAGACATTCCGTTTCAAAGCAATTGCACTCGACTATACGTTCCGAACAAAAGAACCAATCTGAAATATCTTAATTCTATTTTTTGTCTGTAAAAAGCTTTTTAACGGCGGATACTTTAAAATGCAAAATTTTATAATGTGTCTATTAAATTAAAATGGCGTAGAATTAAACTATATTTAATTTCTAGACCCAGATTTTAAATGAATTACGCTCTTAGTATTATTATGTTTACAACAATACTTAACTGTCTTTTTCTTTTTTGACTTACAGTTAAAAATTACATATCATATTTTTTTTTTAAAAGATTACTAGCAGTATGGATCACATACTACTAGTATTCCCTTTACCCCTCCTAGTAAGCTAATAAATAGCTTGTGTCAGGAGTGGGCCACGCCAGTAGTCCAATGTCCGGGATTTGAATCCACGACTTGATGATCGTGAATCCAATGCCCGAACCACTGAGCTACTGACGCTTCAAAGTGGTACAAATGATGATGGTGATAGGATTGATATGAGTAGCATTTTATAAAAAAAAATTTACCCGACTACGGCGATGCCAAAAGAAAGGGTTATGATTTTGGCAGTCTATGTATGTATGTTCCACCCTAGCGCCTAAACTACTGAACCAATTTTAATGAATGAGGTGTCAATAGATTCGTAATAATAGCGCGAATGGCATAAGCTATAAAAATTTTATAATTTATTTTTATAATTTTCTTGAATGTACACTGATAAACATCAATCGAAGAAGTAGAGACTGCAAAATAAAAACACCTTCACGACAGAATTATTACTACATCGTGAGTATTCTGCAGCAACGCTGAAGCTGAAGAGTCTCAAGTATAACCCCCAGGAGAATATTCTAGTCGAGCTTGTTATACTTTTGATCTTAATTAACACAACATACAAATCTCTTTGCGACCCCCTCAGAACTTTAAATTGACAAACATATTTTAGAAACAAAACAAGTAGACTTTTTGTTTCCTTTCCAATACAAATAATTCAAGTATAATTGAATTTTTAGATATCATTAAAATAACAAAATACAGCATTTTTTTATTAATTTCATACCAGAAAAGAAATAAGATGTCTATCCTTGTCAACATCAAAAAACCCTTCGACGGACGAATGGTAAACTTATCATTTCCTTATTTATTCTTTGTGCACGATACAGCCTTATTCTTTTCCTTTAAATTTAAATATGTTAATAAATATCTTTACAAAATATGAATAAAATTTCAACATTCTATGACAATAATTCCAGTACAAACGAACGTTATATTTGCTCCCCAAAGCCTCAATCGGATGACAGTGAGCTCTCGACGCACAGCAGATTTTGTTTGAAAAATGCATTTTATATTCAATCAATATTTATTTGTGTGTATGGAAATAGAAAATATTATAATATAACAAGACAATTTTGATTCTCGATCTCTGAAAAGATCTATAAAAAGAGGCTATCCATATCCATATCGATAAATAAATCAATAAATTATATATATAGTTATTTTGCTATTAACAGCGATTGCAGAATTCTGCAACCGACTTTTGTTCTCTCATCTCCAGAGGATGCTTCAGTGTCGGAGTGAAATTTTATGTGCTATAAACACCTTACAAATCTTCATAGTGTTCGCGAAAATAATAACAAAATTTTATTCACAAATACTTTTATAACTTGATTTTTGAGAAACGACACATTACGATCATCAATAAAACTTCTTCTCTTGATGATCGTAATGTTCCTTTTGAAATTAATGTGGTTTTTATTTAGAGTGACGCGTAAAATTAAAACAACCCCTTTATTACTCGCAGTAATCCAAGTTTTTAGTTAAATAGCACACTAGTCAGATTAGAGTCGGTTAAGCCGATTTATGAATAAATAAACATTACTAAAGCAAAGGCCCTAATAGGATAGCCTTGTCAGTCCAAAGCGGCTTTACTTTATTGTTAGGAGAGATTTATGATTTCGTACGAGTAACTTTTCTTTGACATATCGACAATGAATTTCAAGTGAAATAATACTACTATTGCTTATTTTAGTATAATACATACTTGAGAAACAGTTACCCATAACACAATCAATAAAATTTATTAAATTGTCTAAGTAAACAAATCCTTAACAATTTTTTAAATGATGTGGTTGAAAAAAAATTAATATCAATAAAAATGCTTTGAATTTTCTAAAATTATATATCTAGTTAAGTAATTGATTTTTTGTGTAGGTATATAACTTAATATGGATTTTTTAAATGAAAACGATAGAGTTAATGAAGATACTGATTGATTTTAGTATACCTGATTCAAGAGAGTGATCTCCTTCTCCTTCATGTTAGTGTACTTTTTCCAAATAAATACGTGAATTAAATAAAGAATAAATTAACTGAGTACAAATATTTTATAACTAACTGTTAATCAATTACGAAAATTCTATTTAGAAATATTTAGGTACCTCTAGATCATTTCTCGATCATAATAAAAAATAATTATCAATACATTACTCAAGATATAGATTACAAGGTAAATTTACAAAAAAAATCCTTTGAACCAGAAATATATTTTACCCACAAAAAATATTTAAAAATTGTAAGCTCTTTTTTGTATTCTTGTTAAAGGGTATTCGGAACATCGTTGGCGCCTTGTTTTTTTAACCTATTAACGAAAATTGGATTGGATTGGTTGACTTCAATCTCACGTTTCGCTTTCATGAAAAATTCGATAAAACTCACGATTTTCTTTCTTGTAATTTTCAAGTAAATGTAAGTGACGCGACCTTCCCGTCGTTAGGGTTTTCGAGAATTCAATGGTTCCCAGTCTGTAGTACCGAGTAAATCAATTTAAAGAGTTTTTCTCAATCAGGATATTTTAAGACGACATTTGTGATATTGATCACAAATTGACGTAAATATATTTCATATAATCTATATATAAAAGTTTATTTAGCTTTCGACTACTCTATTAATAGCTGCTACAAGTTTTTTTATGATTTTTTCTGTTGTTAAAGAAAGTATAATGTAAAATAAAAAGTGTTCTCGGGACGCTCTACAGAAGTGATAACTTCAACTAATCTAAGTTGAACTCTTTAATATTGAAATTGTACACTGATTAGAGAGAGGGGGAAGCGTCTGTCCGAAATACGGCTAGCGTTGTACGTTAATGTGTGAGAGGAGCAGCCTGCCTACTGCTGCCGTGTGCGTGAGAGAAAGGGAAGCCAGACATAGTGGCGCCGTAACGCGTTACGTTACGAAGCAATTTACCCTCTCATAAGAAGTTATCACTTCAAAAGTGTAAAAGTTGAGACACTAAAACACATCCAAATCAATACTTCTAAAATTGTATGTAACAGTACCAACAATATTTTTGCGTGTTTTGTTGGAAATTTCATCTTTTTTATGTCGCTTTGTTGTACCTTAAATCAAATGACGTAATAGTACAAATTAAAAAATAATAATTATCAAATGAATATTAGTAATGAAACCACCAATGATATATTATATAACAATACTTTTTATAGAACTCAGTACATCAATTTTAAAATTGATTTTTAAAATTGATGTACTGAGTTCTATAAAAAGTAGGAGTTTAGGAGACAAGATAAGTAACCAAAGATTGATTGGTCGGAAGGCTCTTGACAGTTTGGTAATTTAAATTCACAAATACACTTTGATAAGTATATTATGTTAATTAACAATACAAATATGTATCTCTTGCGATCTTTAAATTGGTTCAGTATGGTTTGACAATAAAGCTATATACGGAATACGGATATAAAACATTTTCACAGCACTTAACCAACAAAAGAAAGTTGCTATACCGTATAAATCTATCATTTTGTCGTTATCATTTCAAGAGATTAATTAACGTTCATCCATAATACGGAACATGGAGCGTAATTCATTTCGTTTTATATTTCCCATTAACTGTTTGATAATACTTTACGTACAATGGGTAATACAGATTTAATCATAAATTAATATCGTCGACGATGCGTCAAAACTTATTTATAATTAAAATTTTGGTTTAATACCAGGATTTTTGAAGCTATATATTATTTAAATCAGCGTATATTCATAATTAAAAGCACATTAATTAAGCTACAACATACGAGCACAATGCCAGTAACTACTAATTTTTCTCTTGTACATAAATTACACCATAACCTAAAGGAAAAAATATAGAAAAGGCAGTCTTGTAATGTAAAAATATTTTAGTATTCTCATGTTAAAGCCAATCAGTTTTAGTTAACTATTGAACTTCAAAGCATCTATATTTCTATACTAAGGACAGTAACTTGGTATAAAATGTAAAAAAAAAGGCTGTCTCGCTATGAAGTCTTTTCACACAAGTTTTGAGATATAATGGAGAATCAAATCTGTTATTTTAGTTAACTATACAACAACTTTGTGCACATCTATATAAGACATCTTTAATTTTATAAATTACACATATTAGTATAATCTATTATAGGAAAACGGGATTTGAATTAGTGGATCGTCGATTCAGGGTCGTAACTCTAATTCTGAGTATTCATCATCACTACATAATATAAAACAAAGTCGCTTTCTCTGTCTCTATATCCCTATGTATGCTTAAATCTTTAAAACTACGCAACGGATTTTGATGCGGTTTTTTTAATAGATAGAGTGATTCAAGAGGAAGGTTTATATGTATAATACATACATATTATAGTAGAGAAATAGTGATAATTTCAGAGTCGTAAATAAACACATTTTGCGCTGGCTGAACCCTACGAGATAGATCGAAATAATGTACTACAGTATTGTACACCTTAAAAAGATCTACAAAAAAGTATGCGATGGTATATGTCTATCTCTTATTGATAACCCACAATAACCATTTTTTATCCTTTACTATTTAGGAGTAATAATGGCTTATTTACGAAGCGATTTTAAGCAAATACAGCATCAATCCTTATCCAATTAAGTACCTTAAATACATTGTGCATTTAATATAGATCAATATGGCCCTTAATAGTATTAAATTTAAATGAATATTTCCGAAGATATTTGAAGATTTAAAATGCAGGGACATAGCGGTTACGGCTAAATACACGTGTTAAATTGCACCCGGGCGAAGCCGGGACGGGTCGACTAGTTTATACTATAAAGAACTCTAAGTTCCAATTGTTGACCATTTTGTTCACTTTGAACTCGTAAGAATGATTTATATGACAAACGGTTTGCGGATTAATTAAATATAGCGACCTCTACCTCAATAGGAAACAATAGTGCTTTGATCAACCTGACGGGGGCACGGCCGCGTCCCCAGATTACGGAACATAATTAATAATGTTTCGCTTATATGTTATCAAATTTAGCCATAAGAAGAAATTCACTAGTATCACTAGTAAATCAGAAGTCCTTATGACAACAAAACTCATGATATGATTGATTACTAAATACTAATGCGCCGATAATGCTAATACTCTTGCCGTCAATAGTAATTAATTCACAAAGGGTTTGGGGATTAGGCAATGAAGTATTGACCCGAATGCAATATGCGTTATTCCTATTACTAATAACAGGAATAGTCTCAGTCAAAACGAGGAAATGAGTTAATATATCATTAACGTATGATATATTAACTCGTTTCCTTTCTAGGGCTTTAAACCAGGTGCAGGTTTAAAGAGCTCAATCTTGCATATTCTTGCGTATACACAGTTACTCGTCAGACTATCGCTAAAAATAAAAACAATTACTGGTTCGACATATCCAGAAAAAGATTCATGAATCACTAGCCAGTCGAAAGTTCAATAAAGAAATCTTTTTAACATTTTACTTGCTATTGTTACATACTTGAAAAAAAGATATATAATCGCCGATAAAAAAATTGAGACTGACACGTTAAAGGCTTTATTTATACAAAATAAATCGTTACTTCGAATTCAAATACAAGTGGTACATTTATTCAGTTATTTTCAATTCATATTTTGTATTCAATTTAAGAGATGATGTTCCGCATGCAATCGGAAAGCAATTTTGTGGCAGTCATATTTTATATACACGAAAATTGGGTTTATTGTAGCTACGTGACGTACTTTAGAAGCATCAGTGTAGAAGTGCTCTTTGTCTAGAATAATTTTATTAAAAATCTTATAATAAATGTAATAGTAGCTATTTGTATTGCCGTAACCTGAGAAAAGTAATATTTTGCTAGAGACAAAAGCTGGGTGTTAAAAACAGTATAGCTTTTTTCCAACCGATCCATAAGGTTTAGAAGTATGGATTTTTGCATAGAAATCTTTACATATTGTGATCTCTTAATCAAATGCAAAATAATATATTTCAATTAAAAATAATAGTTTTAATGAAATCAGCAAATATATGAATATTTAAAGATACATCTATTTACACCAGAGGAACCCAAAATTAATGGATCCATCTACTTTTGCTCTGATTTTTGGTTTTGAGAAGACCCCCCAGCTTCGTAATATTTTATTCAAGCAAAATATACTATTAAAAGTTTAAAGCCAAACAACTACGCGAAACTTAAACCTGGATATTACAGTATAAAATAATCTGAATTAGATTCTTCATAAATGACTAACTTCCAAGAGGTGAGGACAAGTTTCAGAAGGAACTTCCAAGAGGTGAGGACAAGTTTCAGAAGGAACTTCCAAGAGGTGAGGACAAGTTTCAGAAGGTGGACCTTCTGAAGTCGATAAAGACTACTTTATTAATAATTGATTAAAATGTAGAGTAAAGGGGAAGATTTTCAAATTAACATATGGCCCAATGACGATATGGTCTTGGTAAAGAACCCTAAAAAGTTCTATCACAAATAAAATATATCATCTCTTATAAAAATGCCAAGAGATCAAAGTTTCTCATAAAAGTGACGACGGTTTCAAAACTAAGCTCTATATTTTGCATGGCGGAAAGTTTTCGAAATATGTTAAGAGATGCAACTTTAAAAGTTTGCTCCGAACGGGATCGATAACTTTCTTGTACGTACAGTTTGTTCAGTACAAAGGCGAGGGAGTGTGTTACTACAGACTACAGTATTGTTGACTTGATCTTTTATATGGAAATCGCTTGCAATGCCGAGGGAGCGAAGTGTCAAAATATTTGCACGAGCACTTTTTCTATGATAATATTTTATATATGCATCCTTTTGTTTACGTTTTTACATTGCCACAAGATACAGTCGTTAAAGATTTTTTTGAAATCTTCTAACACTTATTAATATTGACCTGACTAATTCAAAATAATTGTGAAAAGCGTTGGGACTTACATCATAATAACCAGAAGGGCTATTTCTATTTATTCCACACTATCGGATAATTTTTTTTTAAACATTTTGGCCCTCCCGCATTTCGGTGCCTTCTCTCTCGCCGCGTTGCTCGCTGCGCTGCGTGGAGCACACCAACCCATCGGTGTGTATTTTTTATTATTAATTTCGTAATATCTTTTGAATGGAATGTCCGATTTTAATAATTCAAAAAGGAATCTACAGGTATTGAAACAGTTTTGAATGCAAAATAATTTATTTGGATAAAAATTAATACAACGGTATGGAAAACATGGTCTGATTTTGATAGGCATTTCTATCAACTTTTAAAATGTAAAAAAGTAGTTATAGTGATGTATAACTACAATAGTTGGACATATGGTCTCGCGAAGTTTTTTGTAGATATTGATACGATCTGTAATATTGTAGATCATTTTTTTGTTTTATCATCAATACTTTTCGCAGCACATGCGATGAAAGACATTTTATAGCTAATTTTTTTACACCTTGAGTTGGTTTTAGTAAGAATTTCTGAGGATCTCTAATCTTTTTTAGTAATAAATATAGCCTATGTTACTCAGGGATAATGTAGCTTTCTAATGATGAGATTGAATTTTTAAAAACGGTCAGTAGTTTTAAGTTTATTCGTTACATACAAAAAAAAATCTTTCCTATCTATAATGTTAGTATAGATAGTGTTACTATTTCAAGGTTATACACTTTCGGATGATTCAAAATGAAGAAAACTCTTAAGGAAACTCCTAAAACTGAAGCTTGATGAGCTTGATGAGTTTTATGACTGAGTCTATAATATATGATAGGCAAATTTATGATTTGTCAGTTAATCTATACTAATATTATAAAGAGGAAAGATTTGTATTTTTGTATTTTTGTATTTTTGTATTTTTGTATGTAACGAATAAACATAAAAACTACTGGACCGATTTCAAAAATTCTTTCACCATTAGAAAGCTACATTATCCCTGAGTAACATAGGCTATATTTATTACAAGAAAAAATTAGAGATCCTTAGGAAATCTCACGAAAACCAATCCAAGGTGCCAAAAAATTAGCCATAAAATATCTTTCATCGCATGCGCTGCAAAAAGTATTGATGATAGAACAAAAAAATGTTCTACAATATTATAGAACGTATCAATATCTACAAAAAAGTCCGCGAGACCATATGTTCAACTATTATAGTTACGTCACTATAACTACTTTTTTACATTTTAAAAGTTGATAAAAATGCCTATCAAAATCAGACCATGTTTTCTATAACTTTGTATTAATCCTTATCCAAATAAATTATTTCGTATTCAAGACTATTTCAATAACTGTAAATTACTTTTTGAATTATTAAAATCGGACTTTCCATTCAAAAGATATTACGAAATTAAAAATATCAATATAAACAAAAAATACACGACGACGCGACGGGCCAGTATAGCGACGCAGCGCAGCGAGTAAAGCGGCAAGAGAGGGGGCACCGAAATGCGAGAGGGCCAATATATTTTTAAAAATAATATTCCACCCGCGCGAAGCCGGGATGGGCCGCTAGTCTATCTATAAGTTCATACCAATAATTTAATCGATGATTTTAAATATTAAAAAATAAATCTTGTTTAAGTCCTATAGCATGTGCTATTATATATATTGCTAGTCAGCAGCTAGACTATAATTCTATCTTATCCAGTCGCCCAGAGAGACTCATAAGACAAAATTTAGTACCATTTACCCGCAAAAGCTTCTCGAAAAAATATGGTTCCGTTTGAGCTCGCGTTACAAGAGCTTTGTCAGTTATGAATGGGATAAGATTTGAGCGATAGCGGGGACAAAAATTGAAAAAGGAGAAATATACGAGGATAGAATATATATTTGATTCTAGTAACATTTTACTTATTGGCCAGTGGACCTTCGTTGGTTAGTAGTGGACACTTTATAATGTGTACAGATAGCCCAGAAGTAATGTGACAAGTAATTGTTTTAATAGAGTAGTAAAATCTGTTGTGTTTTTTTTGCAATAGCAAATAAGGTGCAAACGAGCAGATGGTCCACCTTATGGTAAAAAAGCCCACCATCAAAAAGGCCACCATCGCCCATGAAAGAGTATTGGACATGGACATAACAAGAGATACTCTCTAGAAGGGAAGTGAATAAAAAAAGACTACAGTTTCAGCGGAGCCTGAGCAAGAACCCAGAGTACACTGGATCCACAGCATTAATGGGATGGGAGAGGGAAGGATTAAGTATGGCCCACATGCGGCTCGACCGGAATGCGTCTATGACACTTGGCGGTCGGATTTGCATGCTAGTGGTTGCAAGCCAGTCGAGGAACAGATCCCCTACCACCAAGGGGGTGCTGGGGTACTCGGCTCTTACAAATCTCTCCCAGAGGCAGAGGGGAATAGTATTATAACCCGTTCCTTCACGGGTAAATGTGAAAGACTATAAATTGTTGTGCAGTGTAAGCTTCTCCTTATTAAATGCGAGTAATGGGGGCATTATAGAGGGATGCAGTAAACCCCGCGAATTGTAATTTTAAAACGAAATTTGAACCAACCTATAATTTAAATGTTATAATTATATTGTTCGAACTAAAAATCTATCAATCATGTTTAAACAGCTAAAATCATTACCAGTGATAATTTTTTTACACTTAAAGATATATAGGTAACTTCACCTCACCTCACCTCACTTCGCTTTGGTATCAGTGAGGTCGTGTAGATGAACAACAATGAAAACCTCTTTCAAATAACCTCAGCTTGATACTAGTGCTATGATATTAATAAATAATACATGTGCTATAAAATAGGAGTATAAACAATAAGGTACAGACTTTAAAATACAGAGCAATAACTCAAAAGTAGAAATAGAATACCGAGCTAACTTTTTAACGCTGTCACGGAAACTGCGGAACAATATCACAGATATGAAACATTTTCAAATTGAATTTGCTTTTCACTCCTACACCAAAAGGCGAGGCTTTGTTTTAAGTGCCCACTTATTCCTACGCTGTCCGAATTCTGTTATATCAATATATGTTTAGGATTTCAAAAACTGACTATGAAATAAATGTGCACCATTATATAAATTTATTTTAGCTGAAGATTACTCAAAATATATTTATTATAGAATGAATAAGTTTATTTCGTTTTTAAATCGTTGCTAAATGAATTATTTTTTTAGTCTTCATTTCTCTAAATAGATAAAACTACCTAAATGTAGTAAAACTACCTAAGTTAAAAAAAATGTGTTAAATAATTTTGGAGTTGAAAATGGAGAAGGTTCGGATATGTTGATCAAGATAGAGACTGTTGTTGCTAAATGTTTAATAGCCACTTGAAAGATCAAATATAGAAGTAACGTTAGTTAACTTTTGTTAACGATAAGGCTAATGTTTTACAGTTATATTAATACATGAAGAAAAAACTTTGTACCCCTTTTTAGGAAAATTGCGCATAACATTTCCCACACTTTTATAGTTTATACAGAGAAGTAGTGCAGTTTGCTAATATTTTACTTTATTTATTTATTATTTATAACTTTTTTACACACCACAAGCATAAGAATATAATACAGACAATACGAAAACGCTAAAAAGTTACAGAACAAAAGGCGGTCTTATGGCTTATTAGCCATTTCTTCCAGACAACCTTTGGGTTAAGAAATATTTTATTGAATGAAAAATAAGGTGGTGTAACCATAGACTACATGTAAATAATTTCAACCAAACACTATTTCCTTAAAGTTATAAGTAAAAAATACAATAAATCAATAAAAAATATAACACACACTACCATGTATTTGACACAATGCAATAGTACCAACAGTATTTAATATTTAAATATACCTGTGAGCTTGTGACCTGAGTGCAGTACTTGTGATCTAAGTACAACGATTATAACACTCATCATCCTTAATTAGGCTCGTTAACGTTTGATTTGACTGTATATTAAGAAAAATGCTTCTGACCAATCAAGCCGAAGTGGCGGTCGACCCTGGAGCGTATATGCGTTCCTATCTCAACTAAGCGAGCCGTTCTCACAATATCTTTAGCTTCTCGCTTCTCCCTCACACCACCAGCCCGCTTTGTTTCAAGTGGTCGCATTTATTCCCACCGTGTCCGAGTTCTCTTTAATTATGGATAATTTATATTCAGATTAAAGCCAGGTGGGTGGGGTTGCCAGGGTGTCTACGGCTCTCTATTATACCGTACGTGACTCCAATATGCAGTTATTGGGATTTATGCGGGCTTCAGCTGTGGAATAGTTTGGCACAAGTGTTATGTATTTTCATTTCAGTTTGTTCTGTGATTTGTTTACTAATGGCGGTTTGATGAACGAAAATGAGATCCTATTACTACTACCACACTATAGTATAAGGTTTACTAGTAATAATAGGTGGGAGATATTTTCTGGATTCCGTAGTAATATGGCAATAGCAGACTCTTCGTCTTCAAGATAAACTTGTAAAATAATTATTTCTTTAATAGAATGACGTAATAGTAAAAGAGCACCAAACTCCTTAAAGATTGTAAAAACAAATAATATATTTTATTCCATATAAAAGGTTTTATATTATGTCTAGCGTTCATACTATAACAACACTTAATATTCTTTTTAAATATTTTTTTATACAAATATAACAGATGTCATTGTAAATGAATCTTTAATTAGGACGACATTTTAAATAAAATATAAAAAATATATTTTTTTGCTTTCTGAAAAATCATTAAATTTCTTGAATTTTTTCCTTTAGTATGCTGAATACTCGATATATATTTTTATTCTAAGACCGTAATTTTCTGACGCTAAAAGCTCACACGATATCAGCATTCGAGTGGAAACTGGAAGCTCAGTTAAAATCTCGCATTAAGTTTTCCAAGTTAGGTCATAGTTTTCAATTTATTAAGTATTCTGAGGTAAGGAAAGTATGCGAAACGTTCTATGTATACTAGAACGTATCGCAATCTGAAACTATGTTTGGAGGTGTAAAAACGTCTATTTATACTTTGATATTAACTAATTTGTAAACGATTTTTAAATAATTATTTTGTTAATGTTATAATAACTAATGTTAAACAGTCAAATGGAGTAGGGATTGTAGGGATTGTACTATTGTAAAAGGGTGTAGACACATCTTGGATTCCTGTCCTAATATTTAAATAATAACTTATTTGATTCTAAGGTATGATAAAAACTTTGACCAAAATTAGAGTTAAGTAAAGGTTTATTGGCATTTTTAAAAAAAGGCAAGCTCGAGTTATTGGCAACTTAATTTTTTGTATTACCTTCATATGTTTGTATGTAAACAGAAACAGCCTAGTTATTAGGTCACCGTAAATTACCTATTCCAGTTCGGCCTCCTTCGATATAATTAGAGGGGGTAGATATCATAGTTTGAATTCCTGAAGCAATATTAATCGAATATATAGATATAGTATTATATTACCACCACATGGTGATATGGACAAAACATAAGTATACGCTAGCTAGTAAAAACTATGACATATTCTTTAGAATTCATATAGTTTTAAGAAAACTATCACTTATTTTATACGACTAACTATTCATAATAAGGGCCTATATGATACTTTGCTATATAAATATCAAGATAGCAACCTATGCAGTGACTGAAACCTGTATCCAAGATGCAGGTTATAAGGGCTCTTTTATAATAATTTATCTTTTACTTTCACAACGATGAAATAAAGCCTACGACTGATTTAATTCTCAATAAGGTGGGCTTGATACTAGTACTCTGTACTTACACTGTGATAGACTCCTATGAAAGTACTTGTCAAATTGCCTTTGGTCTATCATAACAGAGGTCACAAGTTGTTGTACAAATATTAACAAAATCTTATATATATTTTTTAATATATATAGCTGAAGAGTTTGTTTGTTTAATCGCGTTAATTTTAGGAACTACTGGTCCGATTTGAAAAATTCTTTTAGTGTTGGATAGCCTATTTATCGAGGAAGGCTATAGGCTATATATCATCACGCTACGAGCAATAGGAGCGGAGCATCACGCGGACGTAGTCGCGCGGATCGACTAGTGTTATATATAAAGACCTCGTCGTCGAGGCAATTTTATTTATTCAGTCATCTGATCTTATATATAAAATTCTCGTGTCACAATGTTAGTTAAATTCCTCCGTAACGGCTCGACCGATTTTTATGTAATTTTATACGTATATTCAGTAGGTCTGAGAATCGGCTACTATCTATTTTTCATCCCCCTAAGTTATAAGAATGGCCCACCCCAAATTTATATGGCAAAACAACGTTTGCCGGGTCAGCTAGTAATTATATGAAAATTACAATAAAAATTGAAACCTATGTACATAAAAGGCTTGAAGGTATTTTCAAACAAATTATGTATGAATTTCTAAGTGAGCTCTTTCGAATGGATTTCAATACAATAAAATAAATTTAAAATGCAGCTACTTTTTTGCATCGCGAGCACTTTTATTCGAAAACAATGTATTTTGTTAATTTAATTTCCCTTACAATGTTATTTAATTAACCCAGCCGACTCAACTGACACCCCACTTAACCCGTATTCTGATTAACGCCCTCGATCATACCAATTCAACTTGAAAACTTACGAGATCGAAACTTAGTTACACTTTATTAGGTCAAATAACAAAGTTTTCCTGCACGATCGCAACAACTTTTAATTTTGAAATCTCGAGTTTAATATTATATATTGGTTTAGTTAATAAAATGTATATACCGGGCGAAGTATAAACCCGATGAAATGATTTTTTTACGGTAAATAGGGTGCAAACGAGCAAATGGTCCACCTGATGGTAAGTGGCCACCATCGCTCATGGACATCGACAAAACAAGATGCCCTCTTGTTTTGTCGATTCGTTGCATCTTCGAAGATAGAGTGGGGAGGGGGAGGGGAGAAGAAAAAATGCTGCGGTTTCAACGGTCCCTGAGCAAGAGCCCTGAGTCCACTAGATCTGCAGCATTAATGGGATGGGATAGGAAGGAGGTCAGTCTGGCCCACATGCGGCTCGACCGGAACGCGTCTATGACACTTGGCGGTCGGATTCGCATGATGATAGAAAACGTCTATTTCCTTGCCTATTAACAAGACAATATATGACTTTTGTTCCTGTGTGATTTATGTCAATTGTCAAACTGAGCGAGCTTGGTGATCACAAATGCTGTGGAACTTGCGTGGTGTTGTTATGCTGGGACTCCATTAAGAAGGATTTTGTGAATGTTTAAGATTATATTTCTCGGTTTTCGTCTAAAGTGCATATTTTGTGGCGGTAAATGAGGTAGTAAAGTTAAAATTGAAATCCGTCATGACATGGATTCACGAATATGAGCAGCAGGTCGACCGCCATTTTGGCTACATGTGATCAGGACGTAGGACGCTATAATAAACATTACTAAAGCTTGAGGTTAGTTTTTACGTTATTTATTTGAGAGTAAGTTTTATTATAAAACAGGTACGGAAGAACATACCCAGGAGATGTTTAATATACAAAATCAATTAAAATAGAGAATTCTATAAAAAGCCTTAAGAATTCTCTTTTTAATACGAAATTCCGCAAAGTGTCATCTTCTATTAAATATTTAAAATTATTTAACTTTCTCGTATTATAATTAAGAGGATTAAGAAAAAGTATGTTAATTGTTAGAAACCACCACTCAAACGACAATATTAACATGTAAGTATATGGAACCGTAACCTTCACAGCTCGATCTCGCTACCAAATATTAAAATAATAAAGTTCACTTGATAGACTAACTTAATAATATCGGAACGAAAGTTATATATTCTACTCGAAATAAGGCAACAGGAACTACCCTTGAATACTAATTTATAAACGGTGTTGCTAACATGTAAACAATCGTATTAAAACCGCATTTTGCCAAACCAAAGAATCCTATTGAAACGTAACACAAGTAGGCAACACAATCAGTGGTGAGTGAGACTGAAACTCGACAAAGGTTTTAAACTCGATTTGCTTCCTTTAACCGGAACAGCCTGTAATGTAATTTTGTACAAATAAAGTCGTGTGTGTGAGAAAGATTTTCAAAAAGATTTTAACAGTTTTTTGTGACAACTAGTAATTGTATTTGATACTAGGCTGCATTTACAATTATAAGAGAGTAGAGAGATAGAGCTATACTGCACAGAGACACGTAAAAGACAATTATAATATGCACCTTAGACGGAAACCTAGAAATATAATCCCAATGGAGTCCCAGATCCCAGCACAACGATACCACACAAGTTCACAGCCTTTATGATTACCAGACGTCGGAACAGAGGTTATATATTGTCTTGTTATAAATTGTAACGTGGTTATAATTGAGGTAAAAAAGGAACTACTCGCAAATAACGGTGTTGCTAACTTTCGTTTTTAGATGAAACTTATTTGAATAGATTAAAAACTACAATCTAAATAAAAAAAGGTTTTATGTGTTTCATTTAAAATGTTCTAGCAACACTGTTGATAGCGTTTGATTGGCTATTAGTTTCGCTACCAAATATTAAAATAATAATTTTTTTTTGTTTTTTTTTTTACGTGTAAATGTGCAGTATAGCTCATATCACTAGATATATAATACAAAGAAATATATATTAATAATTAAATTGTGTTGACTGTTTTCAATATATCGTTAAAACTTAGATCAAAAGAAAAATCTAATTCTAAGTAGGAATAATTTACAATGATTCAGTCTCAGATATTATGATTGATTGATTAATTACATCTATTAGTTTACACTGTCATCGGTCATATGATGTCACACATTCAAAACCAATCGGGTAACGATCGAAATTCATGAAATAGAATCTACAATCCACATACTAAATAATTGAAAATTTGGTAACGCGGAAATAGTCTAAATTGAAATAGTTGTCAGCATTCGCATTCAAGGGTAACCCTTGAACTTTAAAGCGTAGTAATTGGGAGAATTTGTTAAACTAGTATGTGGGTGTTGTGCCTGAGATCACGCAAGTTACACGTCTTGATTACTGTTTAGACATTGGGAACACGCTCTATTGTTACAATTTTAGGTTACGAATACCTGAGGAGTAAGGTGATTTAGTATATATATACTATTAAGTATATATGAGCAATACAACACACGAGTCCATAGAGAAATATTAAAATAAACCAAAAGAAACTACTAGGCTAAGTAACCAATTAAACACTATTATACGAATGTTGCTAGCAACCATGAAAAAAAATCTACCTAAAAATTATTCATAGCTATTGTATAATATAGTTAGTATTTCGAAAAATTTCTTCTTTCCAAGGCATATAAGAAATAACTTTCTAAACTTTTATCCTATCATACTAAATTATAAAATGATAAAACAATTACATAAATAATATGAATTGAAAGATTTTTCTGAGTTAGTCGTAAGCCCTCCGTACTTTCGACGTTTCTATTTCGGTTCGGGATTTAGTTGATCCGATTATAAATAAGGAAGTAATTTTTTGAAATTAAAATAACTCAATTATAAAAATAAAAATATTTTTAAGCAATTAATATACTTATTCTTTTTCATAAATTTCTAACTCTAATATACAATTTAAAACAAACATTAAGTACGACTTGTAAAGAAAAATATAAGACGTAGCGGAAAAATTCAATAGCTCCCAGCAAATAAGTTTATTGCTTTCTAAGTTACCAAGAACGTGAAATGGGATAGACTAGAAAACGATTTCAAATAAATGATGTAACAAAGGGCTTGTCTTGTTAAACTAAGTCTATTTTCATATTTAAAAGAAAATGTTTGAATAAATAGGTTTTTTTTAACTGATTGTAATTAAACCCTGTGACTTAATTCTTATCTATTTTTATTTGTAATATCCACATGAAACTTTTTATCTATATATGTCGGAGAATAGTAAAAGATTATCGAATAATCGAATCGTTATCGCCATCTATGACGTTGGAGTAGGGTAGTAGTCACTTCCGCAGGTTTGACAGTCTCGACCCTTTATATGCCGTCTGACTGTAGTCTTACCTTGCGCGGTCTCTTAAGGAGTGAAGTAATCTCTAGATAGTTTCAGTGAAAGTGTTAAGTGTAGGGCTTTGTTAGTGCTGTGAGTGCTGTCTGATTAAGGTCACGTGAGTACCTTACAATGTAGTTTCTACGTCTAGTGTAGGCTTAGGTTTATGTGAGTTTAACCTTGGGTTTAAACAGAGAGCCTGAGCAGTGGAGGCGAGTGTCTCGATTGAATAAAGGAATTCCTTAAGCTTAGGTTTTTCTCGTAATTGTTAGAAATCATATTTGATTATTTATCGGTTCAGTAGCAGTATCTACGTTGCGTTTACCCAATAGCCCATTCAATATCATCACCCCCTGTTAGTGTTTTCCAATATTTCCCTCTCCTTCTTCCTTGTCATCATTAAAATCCCCGACTTGTAGTTTGGATAATCATATTATTTGGTTTTTTGGATGATAGCACCATGAGGTGAAGAGTGGAACTCTTTAGGGGGTTACTAATAATCTCTCCCAGATCGTAAGTTTTTTCTTTTAACCTTTTGTTAACAAACAAAGCTTATCTTTAATACTCGTTAGGTAAGGATAGAAGTTAGGTTAGTGTGTTACATGTAGTACTGAGAAGTTAAAGTCATTATTCTGATTAATGCATCAAAAAATCCAATTAACCTATTGATTTAAATATTCTGAGTTATAGTAAATTAAATACGTGTATTTATTTCAATAGCTTATGATTCAAAACAGACAAAACAATTCTTACAACGTCCTATAACAGCAGGCATTTGTGTAAACTCTCAAAGTGGTCTGAAAATTGTAAAAAGTTAACTAAAACAATATATTTAATGGCAAGAACCAAAACCGGCACAAGAACAAACGTATAAACAAGAAGGACAATTAACCTCTTAAACTTGTCGCCCGCGCCGAGATACACCGCACTCGCAGTCGTAATTTAGGCCAAATATATGCAAGTGTTGCCACAGTTAAATTATGACATAATTATCGCGATTTTATCGTTTGCTAGTCACGAAGGTATTACATCTTGTACCACGTCTCTATGGCTTACATTGTCCATATAGAATTGCTACTTAGTTGCTATGGTAACAGGGTTTTGCTCATACATTCTTAATATCTTATATATAAAATTCTCGTGTCACAATATTAGTTACCATACTCCTCCAAAACGGCTCGACCGATTTTTATGAAATTTTATATGCATATTCAGTAGGTTTGAGAACGGCTACTATTTATTTTTCCTCCCCTAAGTGATAAGGGTGGCCCACCCCAAATTTATATGGCAAAACAACGTTTGCCGGGTCAGCTAGTTAGATATAGAATTAAGTAATAACTACAGAGTACAGGATAAAATTTTTCTTACCTATCTTAAGGTATTTAAGAAACAAAATTACAAAAGATTATTTCATCGTCGTCGAGTGCGTAATGAAATTTTATACAATATTTCACACTGAATTTCGTTTTTCGAAACTTACGTGTATGTTATGGAATTGAGAATTATATATTGCAATATTGCATAAATTATGTAACAAAGGGCTTGTCTTGTTAAACTAAGACTATTTTTTTTTTTTTTTATATGTAACTAGGTCGGCAAACAAGCGTACGGCTCACCTGATGGTAAGCGATTACCGTAGCTTATAGACGTCTGCAACACCAGAAGCATCGCAAGCGCGTTGCCGACCCTACCCCCAATTCCCCCCAGGAGCTCTGGTCACCTTACTCACCAACAGGAACACAACACTGCTTTAGAGTAGTGTTATTTAGCTGTGATCTTCTGTAAGGTCGAGGCCCCAGACCCCAGTCGGGCTGCTTCATATTTGAGCAGGAAGTTTCCTACTGTGCCCTACCTCAGTTAGACCCTGCCCTACCTATTTTCATATTAAAAAAAATGTTTAAATAATTAGGTTTTTTTTAACTGAATGTAATCAAACCCTGTAACTTAATTTATATCTGTTTTTAATTCTCATATCCACATGAAACCTTTTATATATTTTGTAGTTGGGATAACCATATTATTTGGTGTTTTGGACAATAGCACCAGGAGGTGAAGAGTGGAATTCTTCAGGGGCTACTAATAATCCTTTCCACTTAATTAATTCCACGTAATTTTTTTTCTTTTAAACTTTTGTAAAAGAACGAAGTACGAGTATGTTATGGAGTAATGTTATGGAAAAAAATTATATACTGCAATACAATCCACTAATATCTAGCAAAATTAGAAAATTAACATGTAATAAATACAAAGAGAACAGAAAATTGAAATAAAAAAAAAATCAGTTTTGTACTTTTAACGCACGTTTTTGCGACGACTTCTTTATGTCGTTTTTAGACTGTTTTTCATACTATTTACAGAGTTTTCCTCCTAATTTGTAGACATTAAATAACTATCATTTTGCCAATAAACGAAGTCACGCGGCATTTCTTACATCATTTTTGCAATTTAGGATCCCATCGTTATCGGTAACACGTCGTCCAAGATTGGTTTTAACGCTTATTTATAGAAAGGCCGTCTTCACTGGAATTACTGGCGGGATCATGGTGTCACCACAGGTTGTTTTATGTGGTCAATGGTCGTTACGCTCTGATTCTGGACACTTAAGTGTACCGTCTTGCCAAGGAATGTTTTGTGAGCTTTACCCACTTTAGAAGAAAAGGGCTTTACATAGTCAACTCTATATTTAGTTAGACCCGCAGCTATACAATTGTGAAAGTCGTATCAGATATCGTGCAGATTATTTTGTGATGCGCAAACGTACATACAAATAAAATTTTTAAAAATTATTCGTTACTCCTCACTCCTCACATTATGTTTTTCTTAAATATCTTCTATATATACCGGGTGACATGACTATTGGTATGTAAACCTGAATTTAGGATAAAAACCTAACCTAATTTGGTTTCTAAAAGTTGCACAACTGTTACACCTCCGCAGGTGAGGCGATTGAATATAAATTCCTTTGTGACATGGCTGATATTTAGCAAACCAGCTTTTAATAATTCTATAATATCCAGAAAAGATAGTAGTGCGATATATTTACCTACATACTTAATAGTATGAATAATCATAAGTTTGAGTGCGAATTTCCTCTCGTAAAATACGTTAATGAATACTATAGAACATCTCATGAGAAGTTAAACATCATTTTGGAGTTATTGTGACTCCATGTCATTAATAATAATTATTTATATAATATATATTACATCTATATAATAAATTATAATTAAAAGTAGTTTTTTCACCTTATTACCTCAAAATATAAGAAGGAAAACTTATCACTTTTTACATCTGTCTGTCTATCAAGACCCTAAGAGCTGTGAAAAAATCAATCTTTTAAGTTAACGCAATCAAAAGATACGGCGACAATTTGGAACTCGCAGAGGAATCAAAACCTATAAGTTACTTTCTGTTGAGCTCGAGTCACAAAATGTGTTATGATGTCTTATAAAAAAAAAACGGAAATCCGTTGTTATATAAGTAAAAAAATGTAGTTTGTGCTATGTAGATTTATGTTGATTTTTAATTTTTTACGTACGTTTTGATATGTAGGGAGGGATCTCCAATACTCTCATACTAATATTGTTTAATAATTTCAAAATATTTGATATGTTTTAAGACAGAAACTAAGCAAATCTATGCTCATCTTCATAGAAAACAATAAAGCAACTAAAGTAGAAGTTCAGCTAGGCTGTATGATTCAATTATATCGAATTTGCGATGAATTGGCACTGACGAGGCATCGTATGGTAAAAGGAGTAAGAGTTGATAACAAAGTTACATGTTCGCGAGCAATATATCTGATTCATGATACCTAATTTGGGTCTTTTGAATTTCTGAATTAATCATCATATTGAAATGTTATAAAGTATAGCAATATCTTCTGTTATTTATACGTTAACATGTACCTACTGCGAAACTAATAAAATAAGTATTATAAGTTTAAACTGTATATACAGTATCAAGACGAAGAATACTCATTCTTCCTATCTAGATTGCCTTTTTAGGAATTTGGAAAAATCTAGCAAAATAATATTAATAAGTCAAGTTAATACAATCACCACATTTTTACTAATACAATATGGTAGTGATATTCTAAAAATAACTTATAAGCTAAATGATGAAAACCTTAATGAAGTAAATGTAATTAGAGACTTGGGAGTTCTACTTGACAGCAAACTAACTTTTGTACCTCATCTTGACGTAATAGTGAAAAAGGCATCAAAATTATTGGGCTTTGTTTTAAGAAAAGCAAAAGTTTTTAAACAAGTCAAAACTAAGATCCTATTATATAATAGTCTCGTTCGTAGTCAACTAGAGTATTGTAGTGTTGTGTGGCGGCCACATTACGCAACTCACTCTTTAAGGGTTGAACGTATACAGAAAAGGTTTAGTTGGCATATTTCATATCAAGCAAAGATGCAAAAGAGATATATAACATCTTACAAGAATAGACTTTGTCATTTTAAGATTTTAAGTCTAGAACAAAGGAGAGACCTATTAGACCTTATGTTTTTTTATAAATTACTAAATAACAAAATAGATTGTTCACACTTACATTCAAAAATAAATTTTAGAGTACCCCTTAGAATTCCGAGAAACCATATTAAACCTTTTGTACCCCCTCTTTGTAAAACAGTTTTTGCACAAAACTCCACCATACCTCGCCTATGTAATCTTTTCAATAAAATAAGTGAATTAGTTGACATTAACACTGATTCACCAACCACTTTTCGTAGATTGATAATTAACTACCTTATTAATAAAATAGATGTTTAGTTAGTAAATTTTAGTTTGTAATTTTAGATATTTGAGTATTTATTTAATTTTATTTAATAGTTAGTTTTTGTAACTAAAATCGACACATGTAGATTGTGCATGCGGTTTCTTTCAATATATGAATACCGTATTATAACATTATGTGTAACACTCGCTAGCAAACCTAAATAAATAAATAAACGAAATATGACGTCACTTGTAGTTAGAAATTTATTTGAATAAGATATTAGTTTGGTATAATGAAGAACTAACGTAATTTATTAAGAAATAATATTACAGACATATTAAGTACAATCTAAAGCGGTATTTTTGGAGCAATTTAAATAATATTGATTCAGAGATTTAAAATAATATTAAATAATAACTTCCCTTTTCCTACCTACGTGGTTCCTTCGTGTTATTCAATTAGTTTTTTGTAACCTAACTTTTTGTAATTGATATATAATAAATAAATAAATAAATTTAAAAAAAAGTGTTTAAATAATGACCTCTTTGAAACGTGGCGGACATTTCTAAAACAGCTTTTAATAAACTTGCAATGAGATTGAAATAAGTGGTAATAGGTACACCGCCATGACATGATATCATCACGAGTAATATTCAAGTAAACGATACGATACTAAATAACGATATGATACTAAACCCTGACAATATGGCTTCGACTCTCCTTGTATTAACTCTTTGGTTAACCAAGTGAATCTCCTCTTTCACTGAATGATTTAGAAGCTTCTTTTAAATGATTACTTTAAAGCTTCCTAGTATACTAGTTATGTCTAAACTTACCTTCAAATACAGTAAGTGTAGCAACAGCAGTGACGGCATCACCGACTCCATTCTCAGCAACACATTCGTAAGTGGCGTCGTCACGTTGAGCTCTCACTGGTTCTATGCGAAGAACTGCTCCGTTGGCGTTCGGGTCAGCTGGTGAGTCCATAGCTGATACTTGGTAACGGGATTGCATACCTGGAGAACAAAATTGAGTTTCAGTTTTAGTACTTATTACTTTCTCTTAGTTTATATTTAATATGTAAGCCTACCTAGATAGTTATATATAAGTAGTCTTTGTTATATTTAGATTACGTTATATAAATTTTGGGTAAGTACGAATTTTGGGTAGCATTACATTATTTTAGAATATCAGTTTTGACGCAAATATGATGTCTATCCGTTTACTATATTGCGTTAGAAACAGTTTTTTCTATACTTGTATATTAAAAAATACCCTTTTTGTTCGATAATTTATAACCCCTGTCCCAATCGATCTGAGATAATCGGCAAAGCACTTGCGAATCTTACTTCGATCACCTAAAGTCTGTAGTGTTTTAGTGATCGTGGTGTGTTACAAGATAACGTGACTTTGTTTTGCTATGGCAACGAAGGGGAGTGTTCCTAATGTTACCTAGGAGCTCCGCTATCCTACACCTGGATCGCTAGTGCATAGGTATCTTTACAATTGTGGGATTAATAAGTTCAATTGTGTACATATTCGTATATCACCTTTAACACTACAATAACATCTATACAGATTAATTAGCTACCTAACTGATTACCTCCCCTTTGATTATCACCTAATTGATTAGTGCTAGTAGTTGCTATCGTACACTGCACTGCTGCACTACTACGTGGTAGTCGCTACTCGTTGGGGAACTACAATTATTGAAATCCTATACCGATTACTGACCCGTGTTTATTTGGTACGAAACTGCAACATTGATGATAGGATTTTGATAGTAATGAGTAATGACTGTAACAAACGATTTTTACGTGTAATGTCAACCAATGTATTGAGTAAGTAAGCGGTTTATAGGTAATATATAGAACACTTATATTATAAAGAGGAAAGATTTGTATTTTTGTATGTAATGAATAAACTTAAAAACTATTAGAACGATTTCGAAAAATGTTTTTGCCGTTAGTAAGCTACATTATCCCTAAGTAACATAGGCAATATTTATTACTAGAAAAAATTAGAGATCCTCAGAAATTCTTACTAAAAACAACCCAAGGTGTAAAAAAATTAGATTTCGTCAAATGCGCTGCGGAAAATATTGATGATAGAACCAAAATCTACTACAAAACAGTGAGACCGCGCGAGACGATATAACCACTTTTTGACATTTTAAAAGTTAATAGAAATTCCTATCAAAATCAGACCATGTTATCCATACCGTTGTATTAATTATATTACGAAATTAAAAATGTCAATATAAACGAAGTCGATGTTTCGACGATCGAATTAGATGTGGACGGGTGGACCGTGCGAAGCCGGGACGGGCCGCTAGTAGAACATAATATCAGCTGCCTGTCCTTATTTCCTGAAATTCCTATTTCCAATTCCTAGATGCAGAAAAAAAATTAAAAAAATATTGTGCTTTAATACTCTAGTTTCAAGATATGGTGTGACATATTTTTTGGAGATCTTTTTTAAATAAAAGTATTAATATTTTTTTGAAGTGAAACTTCTTTAGAATCGTTGTGATTTCAAACCGGATGCAACGGAAAAAACGACAGGTAAGAGACACAAATACAAAAATGTGTAGGAAAGAATGAGACAGAAATATACAAAACGACAGGTAAGAGACACAAATACAAAAATGTGTAGGAAAGAATGAGACAGAAATATACATACTATTTTATATTATTATATATATTCATCTCATTCTTTTGTCGATTTACTCAAGTTTCACTTCTATCGTGTGTGAATCGCACACACGATATTTTTTTTTTTAAATAATCTTTTTAATTTATATACCAATGTATTTAATTGTCAATCAATATTGGAGTTTGATCTGTGATGTTTTTGTTTTAGAATCCTAATAGAAAGTCAAAGAGTTTTATTTTTCTTTAATGTTTTTAAGTATTCATAAAAAATCAAACCTTAGAAAACGTTGACTATTTAACATAACAAATAAAAAATAACAACAGTAAAAAAATGAAGCCATTACCGTAATATAAACATTTCGCAAATGAAGTAAGTTCAGAGTTTCTCGTACTTCAACATTACTTGAATATTAACTTTCGTCTTAAATGAACGGATTCTAGGAGCGCCTAATTTAATTAGAGTTTTATTACATTTCTGTACTGTATTATTAATTGGATATTGGATTTCGTGTTTTAAAATATTCTAATATTTATACTACGGATTTTGAGTTTATATAAAGTTAGTATTGTTAATGATTTTATATTATTTTATAGTGCTTTTTACTTTATTCAAAAACTATATAACCTCTGTTCCGATAGAGTTGAGCCGATTGTCAAACGGCTATAGACGACTAGTGACCATTATGGTTGTACGAATGGTATGGTGTCCCTATGCTAGGACTCCATTGAAGGATTGTCAGTTTTTGATAGTAATTGCTCGGTTTCCGTCTAAAGTCACTGTATATTATTATTTTCTTTTACGTGTTACTGTGCATTAAAGCTTCTATATAAATACTAATAAATTAACGACAACTTCATGACTTTATATTCGCGAGTAGTTCCATTTATTTTATTTCATATATACGTGTAGAGGATACATAATCTCTGTACCGGTGGATATGAGCCAGTCTGTCTAGTGACTTCGTACAGTGAACATCAAGTAGTGAAATTAACGGTGTATTTTAGTATTTTGATTATGTCTCCATTATCAATGATCATATAAGTTGCTTATATTTTAGATATTGTTATATAAATATTGTATAACGAAGTTTAGCTATGAAGGCGAATGTCTCATGCGCAGTAAAGTACGTCCTTAAACCTACACCTTGGTCACAATTTCAAGGTTCTACTCGGCTTCCTGTCTAAAATGTATATTTATACGTATTGTTCTATAGTAATTGGTATCACCCTCTTTCATTCTTAGACACCATAGACCAGTAAAAAAAACAAGATTTTATGCTAAAATATTAAAATGGGGGTTAAAAGTTCGAAGGAGGTCAAACCACTGATACCAGGAGAGATCGGATCATTATAATATTGTTCTTGTCTAAAATTGTAAGTCTACTTCAGCTGACGTTTCCCATAGAATTATTTAAAACTGACGGCTTGCCCTCCTTACCGGTAAGATTTTAATGAGCTTTTGCTCATGGCTTTCTCCCTCAGAATTGTTTTTCTCAATATTTTATCACTATGCTTTCAGAGAGTGATAAGACTTATTATTTCAAGCTGATATTTCCCGCAGTAAAACTTTACTGTGGTAGGCCGTGATATTACAACTTTTATTTTGAAAATATAAAGGATTTCTATTATTTTTTATTAGACGAGAATATTATAAGCTCGTAGTTCTAAATACCGTTTCAGTCGAACGAATCAAAAATAAAACTATAAGTGAAGCTATCAAAATTTAGCCAGTAGTCATTGAAACGCGACCACTAACGTTATTTTAATTTTGTGCCCATTTAGTACCGATATCAAAAATAGAATTTTAGTTTTTAGATCAGTTTAGTTTTTCGACTAAAAAGTTGATAGAATAATTTGTATGGTGAATTCTGTATTTTTTTAAAATTGAAGTTTTGCGATTATGAAAGTAGTCAAAGAAAAGTTGATTTGTTTTTAAATATTTTCTATTTACTTTTATTACATTAGAAAGCTTATAACATTTTTATATAACAACAAACCTTGTTGCAACAGATGTATTCACGATTAATTGCCGAGCGTCGTTTGCATTTTGCTCTGTGGTATTGTATAAAATGCTACAATCACCTTATATTCCTTATTATAAGGAGGATAAAGTCTAAATTATCTTGTTATAGATGCAGATGTTTATAAAAGCAAGCCGGTGTGGGACAGAGCTAAATCGCCACTCGAAGTGCCGCAGAAATGTGTATGCACAACAAGTGAGAATAATCGTTGTCTTTCTGAAGTCTCCCCCTCAAAAATTGGATGAACTTTTGTATCTTGCTTGGGGATATTTGGAGGATCTTTCCATAATTATTAGAGTAAGAATTTTAGAATAAGCTGCTCGCTGAGAATGGCAATTTTTTGTTTTTTACAAGGAGATATTACAAGATCATGTGAACATTAATATTTATTTACTTCTGTCTCAATATTAATCTATATATTAATACGTGAAGCAAAAACTTTGTACCCCTTTTTATGAAAATTGCGCGGACGGAGGAGTACGAAGTTTCCTAAACTTATGGTTTATATAGAGGAGTGTAGAATGCTATTTTTTTTAATTATGCATAAAATAAAATATATAAAAAGCAGTGATGGCCCAGTGGTTGAGACTTCAAGTCTTACTCGTACCTCTGACTCTGAGTTATGTGTGTTTTAGGCAATTAAATATCACTTGCTTTAACGGTGAAGGGAAACATCGTGAGGAAACCTGCACTCCTGAGAGTTCCCTAAAAGCTCTCAAAGGTGTGTGAAGTCTACCAACCCGCACTGGGCCAGCGTGGTGGACTATGGCTTAATACCCTCCTCATTCTGAGGAGGAGACCCGGCTCAGCAGTGGACCATTGAAGGGATGGCATCATCACGGATGAATTTAAATTTATTATGGTCGAATTTCGACCACTAAGCAATCACTACTAATATTAACTACATATGAACTCTACCGCACAGTAACACATAGAAAAAAATATACTATTATAGTGCACTTTAGAGAGGCCAAAGCAGCAGCAGAACCAAGCAGTGTCTGGAGTTTAAGACCCAGGAGATTAAAGGGCTCTTTTACTACACCTAAATTCTTGCCTACACAGGACCCTAACATTTAACAATTTTATTCACAATGAGGACAAAAAGGTGAGGATATTTAATCTATGCCGCATATTATTCAGAATAGAGCTTATTTTTTATATTTAGTATTCATATAATAAATGGATAGATCGTGTCAACCGAGTGGACCAACCGAGAAGTCTGTCTCTAATTTTAAATAGTTATAAATTTCTCATTAAACTATTCTAATATCTAAAGTCTAGACACAAAATGAATTCCAAACATAAATCATAATTGATACTAATAATTACTAAAGCAACAATAGCAAGTAGTTTTATTTATTACTTGATACAAGTTATACGCAGACGATACGCCTCCAATAAATTATTGCAATTCTAATAAATATTGTATGAGCGAGGTTTATCTTCGTTTCCTATCGGTAATTTATTGTTTCTATACGTAATTAAATTTGATTTAAACTTGGTTCGTATACGTGACTCTTGAGTACTTTTAAAGTATATTAATAACTAGAAACTTTCTTGGTTTCGCATGGGCACTATTTTTTGATATGATTGAATGATTAGCAGGTTTTAAATCTTATCATGGTGCCATCTGTTGGGTTTGTAACCTAACCTAGATAACAGAAGATGTTGAAGTCAAACTGATTTTAAAGTAGGTACTTTTAAGTGCTTTATCTCAAACTCAAAATAGTTTATTTCAATTCGACTTTTTCTAAGCTGTGAAGTGACTTCAGAATGATAATACTGGTATCACTTTGGTAAGGGATCATTAGAATTTTTGTGCCTATTTTCTGATTGTAATTGTTAACCTACTTATTTGTAATTTTCATAGACAGTTTAACTAGAATTTAGTGGTCGATTTCATACTGTAACAAACTAAAAAAAAGTAAGGAAAAAGCGAGAAAATTCAGTTTAGCTCGTGTGTACAGAATCCCCAGATAACGTCAAACTTACACATAACAAGTTTTATACATTTTACAACCCAAAAATGCAAATCCTGTAGTTTTTCAGCTGTAAGAACATTGCTCTAGATTCTAGAAGGTATAAATCCTGGTTATGTTGGTTTAAATAAATTGTTGTCTGGACTCAGTGGAGAATTAAATGGAAGCGTACGTACGTTAGGGATGAGGTACAAGAGGTAATGAGTTTACTTATTTTTATTTACATGGAAAAAGTAGCTTTTGAGATATTAATATATTGGAATAATATCTTACTAAATTCCAAAAAAAAATATCGATTTGTATATTTTGTATGTGATCGTAAATTCGTAATAGAATTATCTGAAACAGGTAAATAAATTTTAGTAGACATAAGTTTATAAACAATAATAGTAATTAGAACGTAGTATTCTATATTTAGTGTATGTTATCGAATTCTCCAAAACTAAATCGTACAGTAGGTAAACAATTACAAAGCATTCACCATTATTGATCTCTTACCAATGCTATACTTATAGTTTTATCATTCTGAAGTCACTTCACAGCTTAGTATTCTTAATAAAATATATTAAAATTATAATATAAACAATACAGATCTGTTTGTAAGTAAGCTGTAACCAGGATTTATGCGTTCTAACGATAAAAATATGTTAATTTCCAAGCATAATGCATATTCTGGAGTTCCATTTTATTTCAACGGTTATTATCTTGCTCCAGGAATAAAAACAGAGGTTCTGTGTACTTAATAAAACTTTTCATTCCGTTTTGAGAAATCGTTTAGCATTATTTAAACAATAGTAAGAATTTTAAATATGAGACCGCATTCTATGTAGATTTTAAGATAAAGTTGGTAACTACATCTACATTTAATAAGTTTTTGTATTATATGAGATATGATACTAAACACCTTTTTTTAATTCTAAATAAATAATCTCTTCAATAATTATTTATATGGGGATAGTCTTTGCAAAACACTTCCAAAGCAGCTATTTCTAATTTTGTAAAGACCAATTGAGAAAAGTATGATAAACTCAGAATTTCAGAATGAAAGCACTAAAAGATAAACACTATTCAAAGTAATTTTATAGGTAAGGAAGAAGCGAGAAAGTTTTATTCATTCCAAACTTTCGTCTATAAGTTTACTATTTAACTTATGAAATAGGACTGACTAGACAGTACCTACTAGGCAGAAAATTGCCATAGTTGAAAAGATGTAGAAAATATACGAAATATTAAATACAGACATTTGAAATACTAGTCGACCTGTATGTAATGTATTTAATTGCTTATATCGATATATCGCTGTATTTTTTTATTTTTCAACAGCAACATCATTTATTGTGACTAATACCAAAACATACGGCCAGACAAGCTATTCATCTCCTACTCGTATTAAATATACTATCTCAATACCACATTTAATCAAAATAGGTTCAGTGGTTTAAGCGTGAAAGCGTAATAGACAAGACAGAGATACTTTCGCATTTATAATGTTAAGTTGTGATTAAATATCAGCAATATTTGGTATTTTCATAACAATAATCACAATATTTACTTCTCAAACTTTTCCATAGTCAATAACACACAGTCGAAGTTACGACAAGTAGAGATCTAATAAATCACGGAAAACTTTACGTCGAATTGTATTAGAAAAACTTCTAGGATGTCTGAAATGAACGCGTAAATATTGCTTTGTGGTAGACATTAGAGGATAAACTCTGGAGACACTTGTAAATAAAATTAGGTAATGTTTAATATTATAAATTTGAAGAGTTTGTAGACTTAAACGCTTTGATTTGAAGAAATATCTCTTCAGTTTCAAGTTCTATTTTCTCTAAGTAAAATATTTAATTTACATTAATTTTAAACTTACTTCAGTGTATGTGTACTGTTAAAAGCGATAAGGTTACATAAGTTTTCTTAAAATTTCTAATTTTCTGCGCAAATTTCTTAATTTTTTCTTACGTAAGAACCTTATTCTGACTATAACAAACATAAAAAAAATAGAATTAGCGAAATCGGTCCAGCCATTGACGCGTGATGCCGTCTCCAAGCGGAATAAGGATTCTGTATACATATGTATAATTATTTTCTGCTCTCGCTTTGTTATTAAATCGTTCACTCACTGACTGTTCCTAAAAAACTCACTCACATACTCTTTTGCTAAGTTCAATTGAATTTTTATGCTATAATGCGTCGTGACTAGTATTACTAGTTAACTAATTTGCAGTAATCATTACCAAATGTTTTCTGTCTCACTCACTCACTTTTTTTATACAAACACAACGAAATAATAATTATCCAATTTAGTGTAGCATCCTATAGTTATGGGAGTACATACATTTTGACGATTCAATTCTATTTATATAAATAACTAGCTGACCCGACAGCCGTTGTCCTGTCTTAACTATAACTATTGAATTCGAATTGGCTGTCAAAAGCTTACATCACAAAAGTTAATATGTCATTGTTTTTTTATATTGTCTAATTTCCCGCCCAACTTTTTAAATTTTTTCTTCCATAATAACGTTCTCCTGACAATAACAAACACAACAAAAAAAGAATTAGCGAAATCGGTCCGGCCGTTTAGGCGTGATCCCGTGACCAAGGGAAATAGGGATACATTTTTTTATATAAGATTAATTAATGAAATACATTGCTATTGATAAATTTCAAAAGAATCAGGTCACTAGTAATAATTAATAAACAAGAAGGACGGAAAATGATGGATAATAATACAGTCCATCATAATTACAGTCAGAATACTGCTGATTATGTACAAGTATATAATTGATAGATAACACCCAAAAAATTACACAATGTAGGTTACAAAATCAATATTTTAAAGGGAAATAATGAAATCTTTCGTAACCCATAAAACCTTTAGCATTATAGTTATCTCTTATTCAATTATGTTACTTATTTAACGTCCAAGCCGTAATGCGGAAGTGCGCCTACTCTCACCAAATAATTAATTCATAGAATTTTCCACTACGCATGTCCCGAAATAAATCTTCCTCCTGTTTCGTATCACCAAATGTTTTTCTGTCACATCTGTAACTGTTTTTCACATAAATCCATTTATCTTAACAGTCACACTAATTTTTTTTGTTCTTGGATGCTTTGCAGAGAGAAATACCACATCTTCAATTCTTTTTAAATACATTACAGTATATATTTATTAATTATATTGTATTTAATAGAACGAGCTGAGAATAAACGCTTTGTTAATCAAACTTTCTTTTCTGTGAAAGTATTTCCAATAATCAACATCAAAGAAAACGTCAAACTTTTCTTAAAATACCAACTTTAGCCATTTTCGAAGTAATTCTAGACCCTAAAATATTAAATACTTATAATTTGGATTGAGTGTTGATATCAAAATGGTAATTTCCTGTAAGCAATACGTTTGGTTTTATTGATTGACATGACATGATGAATTTTACCAAAATAACTTAACAACTAGTAGTAGTAGCTGTAAATAGTGGTAGTAGCTTAGCATAACTCTATCTCACAATCATTGGTTGGCTGGAGAGAGATCTCTTCTAGGGATATAATATAATATCTTGCTTACATTGTATTACAATATTTTTTCTGTATATAGCAATAAAAGAATAAATAATAGCGTCAAAATGCAATTATTTTTGTATCTCAAGTAATAATATTCTAGCGAGAAAGACTTTAAATAACTGTAACAATAATTATCAAGTAAAAATTAAAAAATATTTAATTTTTTTATCATTAAAATTGTGTATCAGCGTGATGACAATAACGGATGTTAAAGAAACGAATCTTGTATTCCTACAATCCGTCACTGTACGAACAAACCCTTATCCGAATCACAATTTGATGGATAACGCCGACGACAGACAGACAAATCGAGAATAAAGTTAGATAAAGCTGATAGAATGCGAGGTGTGATCGTGACCCTTATTCTTCTAGCGTCCCATATGATTGATAACACTACATTTTTCATAGCGGGCGATGAAACTATTTAGGGGGTAACGGTTTATGGGTGGGGCTCTCGCGTGCGTTACGTTTTTCCAGCTCATTGCTCCGGGCTTATAGTCGTCATTACCGGCCTCACATATTTATGGCCTAAAAAGCCATTTTTACATTTCAATCACGAACAGAATTCCCGGACTCAATGGTCTGTGTTTTTTTTGTGTCGCCCGTTTTTCATTCTGCACCTTTACTGACGGTAATAAAAGTATCGGTACGTATTTAAATTTATATGTTTACTGTTACGAATTGGGACTCTTATATAAATGTGATTTTAGTGCTGTGCTGAATGAAAATGCTGCAAACTTCATTTAAAATAGAATTTACTTCATTTTATTCGGATGTAAGGAAAAAAGTTATTGCCATTTAAAAACTGAAAACTTAGTATAGTTATATTATATATATTTTTATATCATTATATATTTCATTATATATTTATTATATATATCATTATATATTATATCATTATATATTTCATTATATATATCATTATATATTTTTTAATTAGTTCATGTATGAAATTTATACTTACTTGAAACTCGTTTCCCGTTCTTCCGCCACTGAATGTTAGGCATGGGGTCTCCTCGAGCTGCGCAGAAGAACGCGGCGATGCCGTTAGCGCGGACTTGCAGATTGTGTGGCCGGGTCGTGATCTCGGGCGGATCTAAACAGACAAAAAATACTTATTAGTTTCATAAATATGATATTGGATAGCAGAATAATGTAGTATGCTTAATCCTGATCAAAATGGAACGATATAATACGTCAAATGGTAATGAACTGTCAAGTTGTCAACGTGACAGCTATTACCATTACAGTAGACATTTAGGGATAAATTCCATCAACTTCATTAATCATATTATATATTGTTATTTTAAATAATCAAAAGAAATTATCCAATTCACTTTATTTATAAAACAGTGATTCTAATCTACGTATATTCTCTAGACCCACCTGAGATTAAACTTTTAGCCATGGGCGCTCGTTACTGCTAGGTCCATTTGGATCCAATTTTCTACCATGAATAAATTAAGACCATCTCAAAACCCATTCTAATAAAATTATCTTTACTCTAACTGAAACGTATTTGTGTATGTGCATTACAAAATAGTTTATTTTAACATAACATTAACTGCGATTATATTTATAAATAAATATTTGTTCGGCTTCGAGTAAAGAATCGTTTTTTGCATTTATGTATTACTTAGCTGCTATGGCAATTATAGAACTATCCTGACATTTTTAAAATGGAAAACATTTATATTTGTATGCCGTAGTCATCGTCAACATTTTTTTTATAATGAAACTACATTACATTGCCCCAGTAAGATAATTGCATTATCACACATAAAAATGCGCAGCGAGGCACGAAACAATCATGCTTAGGAAGACACGTGAATTTCTGACTCCCGAGGCGAATCCCCGTACTAAGCGAACCAGAACAAAACTGTCTAAAGGGACTTCCAACAGAACATTGGACGCGTGCCGCGGGGCCGTTTGATTCCTGAACTAGAAAATGAAATCCCATTTAGATCTCTATACGTATCCGAGGCCTCTCCCGAGGGTGACGATCGGCAATCAATGTGACATTAATAAACGGGCGCTACCAACGTATTTTTCGGAACTGTGAGAGAGTTAAAATATTCATGGTCCAGCTATCGCTGAGATTGCTGTGTAATTAGAACCATAAAAAACTGGAGCAACTTTGACGTGGGATACAAAACAATCATGCGATTCATATTCGACCGGTCCCCACTAACGAAAAGCCATTTATATTCGTGGCGACGTCACGGCGCGTACATAATGACTGCCACTCGACGTCCAATTACAAGTCGTTGATAGCAATCTCGTTAACTATCCGAATTGTCGGGATTCAAATGTTTGCTTTTAAATCACGTCGAGGCGCACGAGGAAAAAAGATGTGTAACAGATTATGTTTATTCCTCGACGGACGCGGGACGAGGATGAACGGTCACGTTTTATATGTACGCAGGATTGAAACGGGCATCAGGACGTGCCGACGCACGAATACAAAAAATTCGTTATTTTTTATGCCATTCGCGCCAACCAAGCTGGATTAAATTACGCGAAGGCTAGACGTCGCTGTGTTCAAAATTAAATTGGTTCATGGAAGCGATTTCGCGCTTTGCTCGACGCTTCTGAGGCATGAGTCGGCGCTTTCCCCCCGTAAACTTGTTATTCACTTGCCGAAATGTTCAAAGCAGATTTATACGCTTTTTAGGAACAAACATGCACTTATTCTATCTGTATATTATTTCATAAAAAATAATTCCAAGCATTATACAATACGATCATAAAGGGCAAGTTAACTTCGGTATATAGCGCGATAACCACGAAGAATAAACACTGTAAAGTTTAAACCTTCATAACTGGGCAGTATCAGGTCAGTGGGTCACTTTGTGGCTATTATCTTGCCACTTTTTCTTAAAGGCAAATAGGTCAGTAATTGCCTTAACGATTATTACCTTTCCGCAGCAACTTCTAACTTCTTATCTGCGTGTTGCCTTAAAAGGCGAGAAAACAACGACTGAATTTTATATCAGCATTTCATTTTGTTTAAAAGGTACTTTTTCTGTTAATAGATGATTTTGAAAGAAGTTTTAAGGATAAAATATTTTTCTGGTTATAATAATTAATATTAAAGTACATTACACATATAAATTTCGTAAAAGGGATTGTCTGTAATTTCAATACTATAAGTTTATCTTATGGCTCATTACCATCATTACTTTCCGAACTTACAATGGTAACTAATTGTTAACCTAATCATTTAGGAGCATTTAGGAGAACGAGAAAAATGTTAATAAGATAAATAAGCCAGAGTTTTAATGATACCTCTACAAACAAGTAGTAGTTCGCAGTCTCCAGTTAGAAAATTAAAAAGGCCCAGTAAAATATATCGAAAGCCCCCAGAAATGTAGTCGTATACAACGAGTTTAAATAATGAAATAATTGTAATATATAATTGCAACTTCACGCTCATAGTGCAACACATAAATAAATAAAGGCAATTTAACCGTGTAATTATGAAGTTAGGTTGTACGGTCTGACTGAAAATTCAAATTTATGTGCACAATTGCAAGCCAATTTACTTATAATTAAGCTTTTGTGATATGAGTACCAGAAGGATATAGGACGAAAGGCAGAAGTCATGTCATGTTTATTAATAACCGTCATGTTTGTAAACTTATATGAGATTAAAAAAAGAAATAAAAAAATACCAGTCTTACTTCTTGAAGTAGTTGAAACAAGTTTTAGCAGTCCTTCACTTGTTTTCGTAAATCTAGAAAGATTTTTTTAAAATGCTAACTTTTAAATGTCTTTATTGTTTTATATTGCTGCGGGCCTAACTTAAAATATAGATTTCATTTCAGTATTGACTAGTTTGAAGTTTGTTGATAAATCTGAATAGGTCAATGAAACAATCATAGTTGATAATAGTCAGCATTGTTGCCTAAATTTCATTTTAATGTCAGAATTTCATTATGGTCTCAAATACGTTTATTCTAATTAATAACGTTGAGAGTATTTAGTTATGTGTAGAAAATTAATTGATACTATCATAATAATACATGGCTATTATTTTTTTTTAAAGCTGTTAAACGTCCATAGAAAACGTGTGTTTGACGTTAGAATATAATTTGTGATAGAGCTGATATTTGTCATAAGCTTTAAATTTAAACTGACTGACCCTGGCTTCGCGAAGGTAAAGATTACAAGTGAAAGTTTTATAAAAATCTTTTTTGCATTTCTCACCTTTTGATCCTTCCTTGAACTTTTCAGTTATTTCAAAACTAAAATTAACCAAATCAGTCCAGCCATTCTCGAGTTTTTGTGAGACTTACAAATATCAATTCATTTACAGAAGTCTGTAGTTTTTAGAGTAAAGATATTTTGATTTTAAAAAGGAGAGTGAAGAGATAGCAAAAATTAATTTGGATATCAAAACATTATCAATAATAACCAGCGGTTTCAGTAGTTAGCATTTCGCTCTCCACGCACACAACTGTATGAACCCCAGCAGAATTTATGACAATAATCTCGGCCGCGCTTAGGTTAGGGTCAAATAGAAATTGGCTTCAATTTATTATATTCCAGGTATTAAATTGACGTTGCATTTGCATATTTCAGGGCGTCACATGGCTCGAATTGGAATGTTTCTATTGTTGTTATGGTTTCAATCAACTCTAGTTGATAGCTGAACTGGAAATGTTTAAATAGCGTTATAAATAATCAAGTCACGTTATCGGAAAATTCGGATGCCTCAATTTTTTTCTATAGCAGTTCACTCTTTTATTAAATAATGAAATACTAAGTGTTTCAGCAATCTTTTACCTGATTCAGCAATCTTTTTAGGAATAACTCTAGACACAAAGATGCAGCAGAACCCCCATTTATCATCTCTGGCGGGAACACTTAGCTCGGCAGCTTATGCAATAAGGAAAGCCAAACAATTGATACTGGTGGGTTTGTCTATTTCAATTAATTGTATAATTATAAGAATTTGAAATGGTTTTATTTAATTTAACTTCTTTTATTAACTAAAATATTTTTTTCAATAATTGAAATCTAGTTAAGATTCATTTTCATATATTATAATGATTACTATAAATAACAACTATGCCTTAGAATTACGACATTATATATTAATTCATTTCCACATAACTTCTGATTATCTTGCGAAAGACATCATTATATATCATAATATATGCTGCTTTATTGATATTAGATATACGACATACGTTAATGAATGGATTTCACTTAGTTTGATCGTATGTCAAATTTACGCCATAAAGATTGACAGGTACTTTAATAATAAATTGAAATGTACGGATATTTGTCACTTCATACAATATCGTTGTATATATTAATGATTAAATGAACTTACTTGTTCGTGAAGTTCTGACATATCATAAGAGGGTTTTTTTTTCGATGAATATATAGTTTTATCTTTTAATTATCGACGCTGACTTTAATAATTTCATATAGGATAGTTTTTAAGTTATATACGTTATGAAGTTAATACCTTCACGAAAAATATTTTTTATCGCCAAAAGCTTCCGAGGCAGGTCACGTGGTAATTGGTATTTAATATTCTACAGTACAGTAAAAAATATATGGGTAAGTGTTGCTAAAAAAATTAAATTAAAAAGTCACTGATTTTATGAATAAAGTGAATTTCATTGCCTAAAAACGTTACAATTTATTTGCTGATTTATTTATTTTGATTGCTGCAATTTTCTGCCAAAGTCAGCTTGTTCTGCTCGTCGTATCTCTGAAACAGACAACATGACAGTAATATCAACTTACGTGTGAGGTAACGTATAAATATATTGGAGTCGTTGACAGGGGGTATCCCTACTGGCGGATCCTCAGTAACTGTAACTGTTTGTATATCCAGGGGCGGCAACGTTTCTACTGTTTCTGTCACTTCGTCTGTTTATAAATTATATATTTTTAAGAGATTGGCTGTCGTATTTTTTGTGCTATTAAACTAAGGTATTACTACTACTAGGTCTTATATTAGTTTACGTCTAAAACAATTACAATCGTACTTATCTTTTAAGAAATTAAAACCAACCAGCAAAACGATGTGATTTGTGTCAAATTAAAGACTACTTAGACTGTTTAGATGTTCCAAAATTGTTATAAATCTCATACATGTGTAAAAGTTATGTCATTATTATTGAGTTATCTGATTGTTTTGCTAGTTAGGAATACAATTATTGAAATGTTTGGTTATTATAATTAGATACATGCAAATAAAATTAATTACATAAATACTCAATTTAGTTACCTCTTATCTCTACGTTTATCGTTTCTTAAGTTATTTACTGGAATTGACAAGTTCTGTACACTTTACAAGCTTTACCACCTTAAAATTTTTTTTTCTTATAAATGGCTACCACTGAAATATACAACATATTAAAATTTATGACAAGTTAAAATAGTGATTACATTACAAAGTGCTTATAGCCTAGTGGTTAAAAATTTGGTTCCTAGACTCCCCTTTTTGGAGTTATGGTGTCATTAAAGCAACTAAATAGAATGAAGAGAAACCTGCATGACTGGGAAATCTTCATTATAGTCTCAATGGTCACAATATCAGTGTTTAATTATCCAGTCTTTTGGACGAGTGAAGATATTAGTAATATCCCACTAAAACGCATCTTTCCTAATGATGATGTCAGTGCCTTAAATATAGAAAATATTTAAGGGTTAGCCTTAAATATTTTTATATTTAAGGCACTTACACAAATAATGCCGTTAAATCCAAAATACACTAAAATGTAATAAAAATAAAAGCGCTTACATCATCATTTCTATCTTAATACGCCCCACACAAAACATGTGAATAAGAAATCATAAATCAGCCTATTGTTGTGAGCGAGAAAAACTCAGTTTTCGATACGGTATCGATGCAATAAATACACATCTGAACATCGATTATTGAGAGATTTATATCTCAGCGTGAAGAGCTTGATCATTATTCATACTTCTATTGTGTAAGAACTTGCCGGAGGTTATCGAGAACGTAGAAAAATGAAACGATGAAGTGCTGTTAATCTTTGGCTAGCCCTTTCTATTTATTATGTGTAAAATGTTCCTAACAAATAAAAATTTATATAAACAAAAATATTTTGCCGCGTAAATAAATTGAGCTAGTTGGTCTGATAGAACATTTATGGTAAATCAAATAAAAAATAGAGAAAATGAATCCAAAAAATTTTATATTATCAAGTCTACATATATCATTCCGCGTTCCTACTTGAATACCTATAACTAAAAAGCTCATTATGGGCCAAATTTGATTGCAATCCATTAAGCATAATTTTACATGATTGAGTTACAAACATCTTAATGAAACTGCAATATCTGATCCTCATTCCATTAAAGTAAGTCTCCAAAAACTCAAATAAAAATAAGAATAATCACATTGTATGAGTAGAACAATGTTTTATATATTAAGGCATATAACAACTGTTCCTTCTTCAAATACAACGTATAAATAAACTACTACAGTTAAACAGTTCTTCATGAAAATTGAAGCACATTTCTATTCAGAACAAAGCATTTTCTTTTCATGCAGTGCAAATATTTGCTGCAGTTCCTCTCATTACATGTAACTCTATATTGTTGGCAAACGAAACGTGATTGTATTAAATGTTTAACGCTCTAACTACATTTTAATTTGGATTTACTTGTAACTCATCTTAGAATTATATTATAAATTACTTTTAATTGACGTAACAAAATATTACTTTGTCTTGACTACAAGTAAAACTTGATGTTTGGATCATATGATCCGTTTTGATGAGTCCTATAAATTGCACTAGGTTGCACTTTTTTCTTTTATAAATACGTGGAAGGGAGCTAGAAAGTGTAGCAACATTAAGTCAACCCTAAATCGCGTCGAATAAAGATGCTCGCAGGATCTAATTTCACTTGGTATGTTCGTTTGATCATTAATTATTATTTAAAAGGAATCAAAAGGTTACCTTGCTATAATCCGCGGCAATCTAAACAACCAGACTCGTATGGTACAAGTCGGAAGAGTATCCTGCCCACAGAAAAGTACAACGTGCGAACCCGAACCAGTACACACCACACATAGATCGCGATCGACAATCGACGTACGTTTCGCTCCGTAACCGAAGCATCTTCAGGAGGTGTTGACTCTACAAGCGTCACTTGCTAAGAGTACGAGTCTGGTTGTTAGATCGTCGAGCTACCTACTTGTATATTTTCGGGTTCGCGCATCTTACTTTTATGTGGGCAGGGTGCTCTTCTGGGTTGTGCCATACGAGTCTGGTTATTCAGATTTCCGCGGATTATAGCAAGGTAACCTTTTGATTTCTTTTAAATCATGAATTTCCGCAAAGTAACGCCTGATTCAATTCAATATTAATTATTATGTTTATTCTGTCAGTTTCTTTGTTTGATCGTTGACGTCTCTCACATTACAAAATGGATTTTATTGCGGTTTTACTAGCCACTTGTTAATAGAGATTTAACTGGTACCTATTAGTGATATTGCACATTACTTGGCTAATGAACAAGACACATATACAATAAGTATAACTAATTTACCTTTTTACGACAAATAGAAAATCTATTTTCTCAAAATTATCCAATTTATTTTTCCTTAGAAAAAGGCAAGATAAGTAAGGGGTCATAATCATAACTCAGCAAAGGTTATATTTTACGCTCTAAACACTTCCACGAAAGCCACTAATGAATAGCGGGAAAAATAAAAAGTTCGCCGACACTCTCGAGCAACGGAACAAAGTGCAAGCGGTGCTTTACTTTGATACGTTTGTAATACTAAATATTGATTTATTGCTCAAAACTTGGTTATGAAAGTACTTTTAAGAGAGACACTAAGGACTGAAGTACACTTTTTGTTATTCGTAATCCATTGAATAAAAAAGTAAGGAGCTATAAATATATATTTATATATGAATGAATTTTATATACCTACACTGTAACCTAATGAAGATAGAATATTTATAGAAAAAGCTATATATCTGAACCAAACGATAAATTGCTATTTACTAATGCTAAAAACAAACTAATTAAATTTAATGGTAATATAAAAAATTGATTTGTTGTTTTTTTCGTTTTTCAGGCTGTATTAAAAATGATTTTTTTATAGCTTATGGGCTTATGTAAATAAAATTGAACAAAATATTTTTATTGATTTGGATTTATATGCGAGTGTGGTCTCTAGTCATGCAATAATTATAAAACCATTAAATATTATTACTACACAATGATTTTCTCTCGTTTTTGCAAGTGTGTTAGTAACCATAAAAACACAAAGGATGAACAATAGGTAGCAAACAATGCAAACGCCTCAAAGAGCATCTGCCGGTAAAAACGGCGATAAAAGCGTAAAATTGTTACCGCATGGACTATAGAAGACAACAATAGTTGCGCTTAAGTTGTTGGTTAACTTTTAGGTGATAAATGATGGTTTTATACAGTAAATAATTATGTCTCACGATTTTCCAGGAGTCAATCAAAACATTAGACAAAGCGTCATCTAAAAAGTCTAAGTGACTTTTAACCCTGGATAGCTAACGTTCGTCAAAATTACGAATATCCTTTGCCTTTTTGTTTTACTTACACATGTGTATATTATTAGTTATTAGTAAGTTGAGCTTATATTTTCGTAATCCAATCTAGTTATTGTAAAAATATAAGCATAGTGCAAGTTTAATAGCTTATATTTTCTTAAAAAACATGTTATATTTTGATCTTGAATTTAGTATTAAAAACTCGAATTATAATACAAAATAAATAATTTTTATCAATAGTAATATATGTATAACTGTTTGAATCGTATCTGTAAAAAAGATTTTTCTCCTAAGGTTGTCTGCTAGAGACAGCTTATTTCGCAATAGCAAAAGGTAATCTGCCATGCTCATGCTCTCTGTTTTTTACTATTTGATTCAAATGCTCTTATATTTAATTTCTTGTATTTGGTATGTACAATTAAGTGTCTATATATTTATCTATATAAATATTAAAGTCGAATAGTAAGTTAAAGGTCATTTTTGGTTCGTTAGTTGTCTAGGGTTGTTCCTCAATGTATAATGTATCTCTCAAAAAAAATTGATCTTAATAAAATATTTGATTAATTTGACTTTAGAAGTTTCAATAGATAATGTGATTTAATATGAATAAACTATAATCATAGTGTTGTTTTTTTTTTGGATGGCAACAAAGTCTAAATAAACAGTATTCAACCGCGCGCAGGAATTACCATACATATAAGAAAACGGCGCATAAATCACAGAGATCGTACGAAACTAATAGAGGCTCCTCGGGGGCCATTAAACACGAGGCAGGCGTTCATTGACTCAATTTCCGGGATCTTCGATATTATAGATTTTTTAAAAAAACCAAGAGGACTATGAAAATTATTCTTTACAATACAACCCAGCCTTATAAGTTTAAAATAGCTAGCGTCTTCAACGTCTACCTTAGAATGCAGGACGGTGTAAATTTATGGCTTGGCAACATAGGCCTACGACCCCACCTGTAATTAAAGTGGGAATAGACGAGGTACCCCCTCATCTATTTTGTATTATAATAACGATGATTTTTACGCAATAAGGTTTAGTTGTCTCGGATCTCGGGTGACTTTAAAATGTTGTGTATTTAAAGAGAGTTGCCAAATATTTAAATAAGTAGTGTAATTGCTATTTGCTGAAGAAGTGTTAAATGTTCGAGCGGTGAAGGAGCGTTTACTGGTAGGAGAAGGGCCCTTTAATCATATTAAGTTCAGACATTTTTTTTTACTAATCAATGTTATTTAAAACAGTGTGAAATAGTAACAAAAATTAATGCTCAATATACTTTTTTTGATTTTATGGGAAATTGTAAAACTAAGCCATTGATACTAATTTTAATAAATTTTGTTTTAATGACATTATTTTGTTTCAATTTATAATATATCAACTTCATTAAATAAGGATAACATTAAATAATGATATGTGAAGGAATTTCTATTTTAATTTTCTTCTCTTGGATTTCAAAAATAGACCAGAGAAGTCTTAAATATCAAATAGGAAAAAATTAAATGATTGTGATATTGTATATGGTAGGTAGACACTTAAATTTTTAACGAAAAAAAAAACAAAATTCACAGAAAGGATTAATTGGCATCAAAGTAAACTGACATTTTCGAACATACAAATTGTGCCACCGATATTTTTTACTGTTTTTTTTACAAAATAACGTAAATACAATAAATCATACCGGATAGGGTGTAGTGAAGTAATTCTGAACGTTGGTTTTATAACGAGAGTGCAATCGATAAAAACCTGATGTAAGCGAGGCTTTTAGTGGAGTGCACTTTGATGTCAGTATTCAAATATTTTACAACATTTCGTCCAAGTATTAATGCAAGTAAATACGGTGCAGACTGTGCAGCAAATAAACATTTGAATTTTTTATTTCTGCTATTACTATAAAACTAAAACATATTTCTATTATTTTACGTCATAGATGAAGTAATTGGTTTATTTTAATGTTATGCTATAAATTAGTACATTATAGGTATAGTTTTTAATTTATTCTGATTAACCCTACGTGTTTCTATTTTGTGAGAGATAATATTTTGTATTTTTAAATTAAAAAAGCTTTCTTTTAAAATTTGATAGTTAATTTTCTCATATACTGGAGTTATTTTACAATATTTAAAGATAATGTTTTTGTCATATCTCACTTCAAGTATTACATTTGAATGAAATAATGATTTTTAATATTCTTATTTGTTATTTGTTTATATACTGCAAATGTCTGTTATCATTTCGACTATAACTTCACAGACCATATGTAATAACTGATTCGGAAACTGCATTATAAAGCATAAGTTTGGTTTTCTATGTCAATCTTTTACCTGAAATACGACAGTTTTTTAATACATTTTTAGTTTTTAGGTTTAGTGAGTGAATATGGATCATTCTCTGTTACGTATGGATCATCTGTTAAAATCATTATCATCGTAACCCAGTAACGCACCTCCTAATTAAAACACACATAATTCCAAAAAAATCAGAAGACCTGAGATTGAATTCTGGACCTAATAACGCTTATCACCGTTTATTTTTAAATAAATCCTACAAAATATAGATTTTTGGAAAAACCTCTTTCCTTTACGACAATTTACATATAATAGAAGTCAGTTTCTCTTGAAGTCTGTATACGTTAGCTGTAAGTAATGACGTAGGTGCTACTCCACTCCGTCACAGCTCATGCTCTGCAATACGTTAGTAAAGAATTTTATGTTTATTCACATGTGCAGTGAACTACACTTATATATTGTGACATGAAATTTAAATTACCTTAAAGTGAATGTGTACCATAAATCGTCAAATAGACTGCGAAATTACTTATAAACTTATTTACATACAGAATTGTCTTATAGTAGTAATAGTATTATAACTAATTTTATCCTTACATACATACTAGCTTATTTCTATTCTTATAACTTATTATAGAACTGACGACAACGACCCAGCAAAGTATTTCTTTTGTAAATAGAGCAATTGCTATTTTAACTCAATTTAACCGATTGTTTTGTTGTTTATTAACAAGTATAAAATATTTATCCCGAAAATCTAGAAAAAAGTTTCGATCAGGCACAAGATTATCTATTTATAAAACTATTTTTCTGATTGATTTTAGTTGAATCTCCAAGGACCTTCTGTGAGAACTGGAACAAACAACTATAGCTTTTGAAATTATAATTTTTTTTATTAAATTTTCGTTACTTCAAGTCAAAACATTGTGTAATGATGCCATATTGTTGATTTTACAAAAAAAAGGATTTAATGGCAAAAAAAATACTAAAAATTCTCATTTTTTGATATCTCTGACTACCCCTAATCCCCTTAAGACACAGATCGCATCCTCTAACGATTAGGAGTTTATTTTATAATTTACTAATCGACCCATCCCGGCTTTGCCCGGGTGCAATTAATCATGTTTATCTAGGTTTAATTTTTCGCCATGAAACATAGCCTACGTCCTTGCCCATGGTCTACTTTAGCGATTTAAACCTAATTGTGTAACAGTCAGACAGAAACCATCTTCATTCGTCAATAGATGGCGTAAGTAGTAGTTTTAATCGCACTTCCGTTTGTATTCTTAAGTGTTACTTGCGAAATTATTATATTAGTTAGGATTAAAGTTATGTCAGGCACTTTACGTCTGCAATAAAAATTTAAAATAATATTTAAAATACCAAAAGAATAAGCAACTCTGTGATAAACAAACAAAACAAATACATATGTCCTTGAAACACGAACGGCAGTTTATAGACACAATAAAAAGGCGCTCTCGTGTTGAATATGAAAGTGTATATTTTGATATGAGGCTTCTTTACTGTTTGTTTTTATGAGGAAAACATGTGAAAAAAGGTTCTTGAAGTTTTCAACACCGAAAAATAAAATGTACGTGAATTGTTGAAAGAAATAAATGTAACATATATTCAATACATTCTCTACTTATACTGTTCTTTAATTTAGTTTAAAACGTGTATATGTTTGCAAAATCCTAAAACAGTTTGTAAATCCAAACCACGTTAGTACTTCTTAAAATACTTACAATAACTTTCTCTAAAATTATTTAAGAGTGATACGTAATATAAGATTCCCTACACGTTTTAAGCTATTATTCATGCGATAGATATCTATCTTAAAACTTTGTAAGATGTAACAATTTCAAATTAATATATGTCTAGAAACTTTTAAAGGATTAGTATTTTTATAAGTAACCGTGTTTAAAGAATCCCATCAGTGATCTACGATAAGGATTCATGGGAAATGGAAAAAAAAGAAAAAAGTTTCAAAATGATGAAACAGGAACTCTAGAACTATGCAATTCAGTTTATAAAATCCAGAATTTTCTTAACAGTTTGTGTAAATAATTTTCAATTATTATTTTACTCTTTATCTAAAGCCTTCATTGGCTATAAAGTCAAAACTCATACACAATAATAAACGAATTTTCTGTTTTGAAGAGTTCTACATTAAAGCAAACAAATGATAGGGTTATAAACCCCTGACAAGATTTTCTGCTTACCATAAACAATATTACTGTTACATACACTCGCTGCCAAAATTACTTTTGTGCATTAATTTTACGCCAGTTTTATATGCAGTCACAGCAGCAACATGGAGGATGCATTTTGATGCAGAGTTCACACTCTGGAATTGTAAATTAAAAAATATGGGATTGTTAGTACCACTACTTGTCACCCTGTGGTCGAAATTTAATTTCAAAATATTGCCCTATTTCCTTGAAATTTGATCAGTTTGGGGCGCTGATTACTATGAATATTTTGATAAAAAACATTCAAATACTTATTGTTAATTAAAAATAGAGAAGAGTAGAGAGATGACGGCTTGACTAGAATATCCTCCTGGGAGGTTTACTTTAGACTCTTCTAGAATACTCGCGATGTAATCATCGTTATTCTGACGTGACTGCGTATTTAATTTACCATCCCCACTTATTTGATTTGTGTTTATCAGTTGTCCAACATTCAAGAAAGTAATAATGCTACTCATACCAGTCCTATCCAACATAAAATAACAGGGTGCTACTCAAATTATAAGTGTTGCCAATATAACAATGAACATTATCTATATCTTTTGGTATCCATTATTCTTAATAAACAAAATTTGATGAAAATTAATTGAAATTTAATTAGCAATGAATAAAGTTAGGCATTTAAAATTGATATCTGTCTATATTTTGTATATCTATGATTTTATAATTTTTTTTTATCTTGCCATTAAAATATTTGCATATTTCTTTGCCTATTTGGAATCTAAATAATATAAGTAATAGGGGTTTTATTTATTTTTATGTTTATTCATAATGTGCTTACGGCTTTTCCTTTCAAGTATTAATAAATAGGAGGCCCAGTATTGTTAAAGGCATGCTTAAAATAAAAAAGTAAGGTTTAACCGCAAGTAAGGTTGTTCCGTTTACGTAACTGTTGCGTTCGATATTGTATATTTGGTTCGAAGAAGAAATATATGGCGTGAGTTTAGAATGGAATAACTGTTAAATTGAAGTATTTTTATTAACATAATCTCTAAGGAGAATAGCCGTATAGTCTAGTATTTTTGGTAATACATAAGTATATGATCAAATATTTGACTGACAGCATGAAGATTATACGTTACAAGCATAGCAATTATTGTAAAGTTGCGCAAATCCAGCAATGGGCGTAATTATGTGGCTACGGATATAGACCCATAATAATAACCAATCACTAAGCACAAGGCACAAGCACTATTTATGAAGTTCCTGTCAAAACTGTATTGCCTAATGTATTGATTAAACTAATAAATGTATGTATGTATATATATGTACGTATATTATACGAGTATGTAAAACAAACACGAGCTGCCGTAGGCGAACTGTTGAAGTGCCACTGAATGGATCTACACAATAATCATATATACTGATTAAAAATGATCCAAGAAAATTATAATAATTTAGTATATATTAGTGAAATGAACTGAAAAAATATCTTTTAAATGGAGAAAGTACTGAATTAATTTCATGTTTTTACACTGCAATCGATCCACTTTGTTGCAAATTGCATGTTACGGTGTGACTAGCAATCAATTTTTGTAGTTTAGCGACAAAGGTCACACTATTTTATGATTAGGAATATAACATTTTACAACTATGTACTATAAGTGACTATATAACAATATTTCACAAAAAAAGCTTCAGTTACATTGCCATAATTCTACTATTTGATTTTGAAAAGATTTCTTTATAAAAAATAAAGTTGCATAAACTTACAAAAATGGAAACTCAAACTTTTAACGATATATAATGTAAAATCTAAGATATTTTGTAAAATCAACTGTTACACAATCAGCGAGGAATAGATATTTCTAAATCCTCTAGTGGTTATTGCACTCAAGCTAAATTTATTTTGCGTCTAACAGCTTAGTGTGAGTCCGAATTTAGATTTAGCAATAATGAACCGCACTCGATCGCGGTTTGAATCGATTTAAATTTATATATGCAAACAGCAAGTTGTGAATTACAAATAATTGAAACATTAAATAACCAGTAGATATGCTCTTTTTATAGAATTCAAAGCTTTTAGGCTGTTTGTAGTAATAACTACGTTACGGACGTTTTTTCCCGGTTAGGGTACCTCCGCATCGTCTCATAAGGAACTTCGTTCCAAAATCTTTGAAAAGTTATTTAATCATCGCTCTCGGTAAACGCGTCAATGCTTGTCGTCTCTATGAAAATTATCGATTTTAAAAATATTAGATTTATTAATTACTAAACAAGAAATAAATACAATGTAATATGCACTGATGATGCGAGATTTCGTGTTTGACTCATGCGCCCTATACGCCCTCTGTAGTATCTCAGTGATGAATAGGACGCGTTGGGCCAAGAAGCTGTTTTAGGGCCCATTCACTAAAAGCATTTCTTACCAATTTATGCAAGTAATATAAATGATTCTCATGAGTTTATATATCCATTATATTATTAGCTTGTGGGTGGATACGACATAATTGTAATAGAAACAAAGAAAGGGTATACCGGAGTATGAAGGATGGGAAACCTTTAAACCAATATATTTAACATGATAGCTTCATGAATATAATATAAGCCATTACGATTTTATGGTGCAAAGAAGGATGATGAAACATGATATATGGCTCCACAGAGTATAATTATATCTGAGAGTAAACACCTTGGCGCCAGGTGCTCGTAATGTACCCTCATCAGCTAAGTACATAACCGATGCACTGCGGTTGTGACTTTCGTTGGCCTTAATCTAACCATATTTAGTGACACGTTACTAATTGAGATGGAGCCATTAGATACTATGTAATGATATTTAAGAAAATTCTAACTAAACATAGATACAATTTATTTATTCAAATACCAAACTAACTAAAATTTTAAATATGGTGTTAGCAATAAAATAATTGGTATCCGTGGAAAGAAAAAAGCAGAAAGGAGGAAGACAATTTTCAAGTAGGGAGAACGATATTAGACTATTAGTAGACAAAACATGGATTCGAGTGGCGAGAGAAAGACAAGAAAAACGGGTGGAAAAGGGAAAAGACCAAACGAAATTATAAAAATAAGAAAAACTAAATTAACTAGGATTTAAATTCCCGTCGCATTAGTTTGGGAAAAACCTCCTCTCCATGGCTTTTCGTATTGAGTAAGCTTCTAAAAAATAATGATGAATGAGTGATTAAAAAAAATTGATATAATTACTGTCATTTATGATTCAATCTTTGCCACAACAAATCCATAATTCTCATTGATCTCTCATTTAAAATTCATGAATACCGTATACCGAAAAATAACACACGTAAAAAACGTGAAAGATATCCAAAGGCAAAAATGCAGGAAGCACGGTCGCGCCGCGCGCTGGCACCAATTAATATTCAGCGGCCAGCGACCGTCTAATGAAATTACCACAACAAAGCGCCACCAGCGCCGCTAGCGCTGCACGAGATTGTTGTGCAAATATAAACATCGAATTTCCGATAAAAGGCACAAGAAAACCAAAAAATGTGACTGGGGAGCTCGCACTAAAGTGTTTGCCTTTAATATTATCAAACGATAATGGTCCGCGCTCAGTCTCTATCTTTTTGTGTATTTTATTTTACTATTTCTATATTTTGTTTTGCTCTTTCATTGCGCTTAAGCAATATTACGTCTACGCGGTTATTTTTATTAGTTTTTATTTAAATTTTAATATTCGAATGTAAGAACCACTTCTTGGTATTTAATTGAACCGATCTGATGCTGGAGCCAAGAGATAGAAAGAAGAGAGAAGAGACTGCTTTACGAGCTGGTGGTAGCTTCAGAAAAACTGACTGACCGACCAATTTTTGACGTATCAAAAGTACTTTTATACAAAAGTCTAATTGAAATAAAATATTTTGAGTTTGAGATAAAGACTGGTACTTCATTATGAAAAGTTGTGTGGTATAGTCGAAATTAAGCTAATATTGTGGTAATTGTTACTAATAACTTGAAAATCTCTAAATGTCATATTAAAATCACTAAATTGATTGTTGTATATGCGGTTGTCTAGGTTAATATTATTAAAGCTACTAACAAGAGAAATTGAACAATGAGAATTCTAAGAAATTAATGAAGCGGCCCATCAAAGCGCTAAGCATTACAATTGTTTGACTCCAATTGTGTCGTAAATCGATTTTTACGTTTATCTTTTAAGTGAATAGCCAAGAAAATAATACTCAGAAGCCCCTCAACTCAAAGGCTATTCAATATACAAATTGAAAGTATAAACGAGTGAAGACAATCGACTTTATCACGGAAGACTTATAGTCAATTTGCAAAATATGCCTCAGAGCCGGCGATTTGGCGAGTGTACCGGAAAGGACCGAGTTGAATATACAATTGAATTTTAAGTAGGATCCTAAGAAAACTTTCAATATACATACAGCAATCTAGAACGTCCAGCAGAAAAAAGGGGTCCATTTCAATTATCATTTTACGTAGACTTAACGAGTATAGGTAAATCACTCAACGTAGGCCTTTCATTTAGTTTGGTTGAGATTGATGAGCATTGAAGGGCTATAAAATACCTAAAAACTACAGAATTTATATTTATATACACAGAAAAATTGTATTATTTGTAGCGAGTTTGAAGTTAATGTCAGTAAAATCTGTCATCAAGCCTACTGTATAAGTTTAATCAGATCACTTGATGTCTAGATGAACTAATTTAGATCTAGTACCGAGAGGCATGCCATTCGATAGACTGACTCTAGCATTGCAATCTTCAATCAACGATAAAATGAAAGTATCAAAATACATTCGTATCGGATTCGAATCACGCGCAGTTTTAATTCTCGTAAGTAAATTAAAATGCGGCCGGTCGGGAAGCTTTTGAATACAAATGGTTTATTCGCCAAACGGTTTCAATTTTGCCCCCGCCTCCTATAACTCATTAGAAATCTACGCTGTGAGCTCTAAAGTTATTTACGGACGCTTTTTATTTTGTTAAAAGAAGGGTGTCGTTTCATTTGATTACATTTTTTTGTAATGGTACATTAGATATTTATTATTCAGTGCTGAACGGAGATTCTTTGTTTTTCGTTAAACAATTTATATAAATTGTCTATTCGTCTTTAACCTGATAAACATTGATGAAAAATTACATAGAATTTAATACTCAGTTAAATTAGAATTTAGTTAGTCTGGTCAAAAATTCTTTGGCAAATATTGAAATGTACAAAAGAATAAAAAATAACACAATTTTAACAATTTTTAATGGCAGTTAAGGAGCAAACGAGCTGACGGTCCACCTGATGGTAAGTGGCCACTGTCGCCCATGGACTTCGGCTATACAAGGGGTATACCCTCTTGTTTTGCCGATGCGTTGCCACCTCGAAGATAGAGTGAGGAAAAGGAAAGAAGAGAAAAAATGATACGGTTTCAGTTTCATTATGTAAAATTAATTTTACAATTTCATCGACTTTTCTGCTGCTTTTGTTATCTTATCTTATTACCTAAACTGACTTTCCAATGGTTCAATAAAAATATATTCAAATATTTAAAAAACCTAATTTTAAGGTTTCATTGGCATATTGTGTATAATTCAGAAAATTACATTTAGAAATCAAGAATGTCGTGAACGACATAATCATCGCATTACGTGCGGTCGATTTTTGCGTGACGAAAGGCAAAATGGCGGTGTTGCGTTCGACAGTAATAACAAGGCCAACACTATTAAAGTTCCCCGCAAATTGATAACAAGGGATAGTTTGCCTCCATTTTGATAATTTTAATTATTATGAATATACTATTGAATACAAATACGATATTGACTTCTTTATTGACTATTTGCATTTCATATTTCAGATGTATAGACTCAATATAGTATATAGACGCAATTTTTCAAAATTTCATTCCTAAGATATTAAAGTGGGATCACAAAAATTGTATGGGCACCCAAAATTCTAGGCGTCTATACTATTTCAGCGTTAACTAGCTAAACGTTATCCTATATGTTAAATAGGAAATTATACTTCTTAATATACTTTACGATTTTAATGCGGTTTCCACAGTTATACATTGATTAGCTTGGAACAGAAAATGATATATAATACCTTAGCGAAGCGAGGATAGTTCAACTAGTAACATTATGTAGATAGGATAGGACCTAATCTAACCTTGGACATTATTTATTTAAGGGAAAAAGAGGTCAACCATAAAACCATCTATCTAATATCAAGAGTGACAATCTTATAACCAAGGTAAACGTTAATAGCAACCACCGCAACCGCATTAACCCACAAAATGTCAAGTCTCCATTTTATTTTCTGTATATACAATACAGTTAATCCTTAAAAAACCTGTGGTTCCATAATGAAACAATATTACGCCCAATCAAGCCGAAATATCACTAGGGACGACAATAACGCACAGAATAAATTTGCCCAGTAAATTAGGTTAAGGCTTTAATTTCTTCGACTTTGTGGATATTCCTTTATGGAAATTAAGCTCGATATTAAAAAGGCAATTATTATTGATATTTTGGAGAGAAAAACATCGGTATTTAAGATACATAACGCGATTAGCAATATTTTTATGATGAGTAAGTAATTATATCGCGACAATTTTTAAATATTTTATAATAGAAAAAGTGGTAGCATAATCAAAAAAATTGAATTGAAGCTTAAAATTACTAAAATAATAACGTTATACCTAAATAGATTATCACCAATAGTTATTCCCAGATTTTACATTTTCTTGGACTATTTTCGATAACAATGGATTGCCCTAGTTTCTTTCTAATGGTTGATTTTAAAAATACTGCCATAGGCTCGACAATTTCTATACTCTGATCCGATAAATCTACGATAGTTTGACTAGTAATTTGATTTATCATTGCGAACCTTTGAGGAGCTCATGAGTCTTTGGTTAGGTTAGATACTTAAGTTTTGAGTATCGAAGTTCAATGATGGAGGTGAGTTTGAGAACTCAAACCCCAGGAACTGCTCTTTTCACTACCTAAATTACTATATTTTAAGTGAAAATGGGCAGAATACCTCATGTAGATATTTTTTTGGTAATTTTGTTTCTGATTATTTCCAGGATAATAATAGCTTGAAAAAGTATTTATATTATAAAAATATTGTAAAATCTTAATTAAATATGAAAATAATAATAATTGTTTCCATAGATCCAAATAGGAGTACAACAAAGCCACTAATTCTGGTGCGATCGTATATTTTCATCAGGATCGAACGGTTTAATATCGACTGAGCCGAAATCTGCAGAGGATTCCAATAGCATAACTCAAGCGGGATTTGAGGTCGCTCGCTGCCCAAAACTTTGTCCATTCGTTTTTTATAATGGTACACGATGACGTTAAGTTTATAATTCAACGGAACTGGCTTTAGGGGGATTAATGAAAGTTTTATTGGGATATAAGTTGAAGAGGCAAGGATACGGTTTCTTACTGGGGCTATCTGTATTAAATATTGGTCGATTTCTTCTGAGCGAAAACGTTTAATACAGCTTTTGATTCGATTTTCCCGTATTTGCCATTTACGAACAGCCTATTAAGACTGAAAACATCTATATGTCTATCAGAAGACTCCCTAGCTTAGCTATGAGGTTTGCGAACCAGGTTTACAAGGAGTTTTTTATGTTGTAGAAAGTTCATCTTTACTGCTGAACCTCGCTGCCTAACATTTCTTATTTCTTTCGCGATACTTAATAAAGGAGAATAAGCAGTTACTCTACACATGCACTACGTTAAACAATGTTCATTTTATGAAATTATTTGTTTTTATACCTCAGACCATATATCGTAGAGCTAGGTACCGCTAAATTTTCTAACACTATTCAACGAAGAACGAAACAACATAGACATAACTACCCAACCCTTTAAGAATAAATTTTACTAGTCGACAGACCCTAAACTTGGGCTAAAACACTTTTAAACATCTCCAAGCTACATTCTAATAAAATAGTTTCCATTATCGACAAAAGTCTTGATACTTGTCTCAAATCCAAAAACTGGACTGTATCTCCAGATTTTATGGTTTGAGGTCCCAGATGCGAAAGAATAGAGACCGTACGTTCGCACAAAGCACCTCGTAAAGAAAACAGTACGACTCAGGTGGCATGCAAAGCGCTTTTATAGAACTCCGAGCCGATACCCTGCAGACCTTTTTAAAACATACTTATGAAAGGGAAACTTGATTTAAGTGCTTGTCGTGAATAAAGTGGTATTTATATTTGAAAAATATGGACGTAAGACCTTAGGATATTATCTATTTTCTACATATAAAATGTAGCTTCGAATAAAAAAAATGTACAAATGCAGTTTTTACAGTATTGAATGACCAACTTAAAATCTTCTGTCTATAAAAAAGTTACATAAAAATAAATGTGTGCCTATAAAATTAATGTTAAATATTTCTACTGTAGTATTTGAAATATTTAATGTTAACTTTATGTTGGCAACACTGTTGGTAACTTTGTTTTGGCGTGTAGATTATATATGTATCCATGCGTAGATAATATTATTAGATAAACCTAGCTAGTAGTTTAGTGTCGTGGTGGTCTCCCTTAATGAGGATCACATGAGTTATGTACTTTCTTTACTCTGTTAGGTAAAGAGGTCAGCAATGGAAAGATAAGTGTCTTGTTTATGTCAAGGACGTTTTTAACATGCTTCTGGGTCACAAGCCCCAGGCAATACACAGCTTGAAATCTAGAATTCATGTTTAATACTTGATGCTATGAAGTAATAGCTATTATAATCCCTTATTTATTTTAGGTTATCTTTTTTTACAAAAGAAACATTTTATCCCGAAATAATGACAAGGTTTTCTGGGATAATAAAAATATATATTTATCATACTAAAACTTTTAACATATTCATTCTGTGTCACGTGATATTTCTAATTACAAGTTGGTAGGTAAAATACAGACGAAGGTGGGGCTTTTCGTCAGTAATATTATAAATCCAGCATATATAAATAAATCATATGAAAATCTTTTTTCATTAAAAAAAACCAATCGTCCGTACGCTAAGGTAAGTGAAGATATTAAAAGCGGGACCCACACAAGCCTTAATGAAGTATGTTCTGAGTTTACGCTCCGATTGCTTCCTTTAGCTCCTTACATCTCCGCTCTCGGAATATTCGTAAAGGATGTAAAGCTGAGGTTTGTTTTGATACCGTATCAAAACAAATATATAAATTATTTTAACCTCCTTATAAAAAGAGGGACGTTTTCCAAAATTCTTAATTATCAGCAATATTTACGTCAATTGCAATCATTACTGCCTTAAATCTCAGATTTTCAGTTCTAGTACATGCTAGTAACACAGTATAGGTGCGGAGGAAGTTACCCTTATTGAGCATCAATCAATCAATCAAAATTACTTTATTGCACAAAATTAAAATATAGAAACTTACAGAGCTATCGGTAAAAATAAATATTCAATGGCAGCCTTATCACTCAGAGTGATCTCTTCCAGGCAACCTAGTTTTACGCAACGGAATAAAATGTGTTACAGCAGGCTACGGTGCATAAAGTATTACTATACCATAAGTGTATGAAATAATAAATATATACATACAAATGCATACATACATATATACATACATAAATAAGTACATATACACATACAATGGAGATCGATAAATAAATAAGTAAATTATAATTTCAGATAGTATTTTTGAGACGATGTTTAAATATGTTGATTGACTGAGAATGACTAATGAATTGTGGTAGCTCATTCCACAATATTGTCGTTTTGACAGTGAACGAATCACGGTAGCACTTAGTGCTACTGATCGGTAGCTTTAGTTTATTATCGTGACGCGAACGGAGATCAAGAGGAATAGGAGGATGTGAACTGAGGAAAGTATACTCTTTCAGGTAACAAGGAGTAGAATCATGAAAAAGTATAGCATAGAGAAGAGTGAGTGCATGTAGGTTACGTCTTTGCTGCATTGTTAACCACTTTAATTTAATGCGATAGTAGGTTATATGGTCGAATTTTTTTAGGCCGTTAATAAATCTGATTATTAACTTTTGCAGTCTTTCCAAGTTGTTGAGCATCATATAAGTCTTTCATATTGTTGCTGGCTTAGTTACATATTAGGTAAGCAATGAGTTAACGAGTTTGATTGAGTTTTTGCAACTTTAAATTGGCATTGTAAAAATTCTCCTAGATCTCAAACACCAGGTTTCTTGTAATTGCATGTTATATGTATTGTATGTTTACAGTAAAACTCATATATTAATTTAAAGCTCTACCAATATGGAAAATTGTCGAAAATTATTGTCTGTTAGGATTTAAAAGCCATAACCATAATTGTTATTTTCTTAATTATTAAAGTATAATGTAAGGCTTCCATTTTAATTGTTTTATTCACACACATTTACCAATTGTTAATACGCTTATATGCCTAAGATAAGATTTAATATATACATATATGACGGCGCGGAAGTTAGGCTTAGGTTAGTTGAACCTAGGTTACAATTGCTTGAAGGGCGTATTTAACTTACACCTTGGCCACAAGTCTAAGGCACTGCTTAGGTTTCTCTCGTAATTGTAAGAGATCATAAAGTTTAGTTATTTATCGATTCAGTTCTCCCAGTTATAATAATGGTAACAAGGATAAAAGCGACATTACAAAGGAGGGATTTTTTTTATGTTTATCTATAAAATATTACAAATTTTCCATTCGCAACTAAAATTCCATAACTAAAAATAATCTAAATTAAGATCCGAAGCAAAATCACTTCCCGAGCCAAGTCCGCGAACAGTAAGTCAGCAATTCTTTTCAATTCAAAATGCTTTAAAACATTCTCCATCTTAAGGCTTAAATGAATTGTCTGGGACTCAGTTTCAGTTGACAATCCCTTGACGTGTTTTATGTCCTAATTTAAATTGCTTTTATCGCGAACATCGCAGTTATGCGTACCAACGCTTTCGGTTTGGACCTCCATTATTCACAAGGGTAAGAAATCACCCCCCTACAGCCCTATTGCTTTGGAATTTGTAGCGGTTAATTTTTTCCTTTGATAACATTGGTTTATCTTTTGTTTTAACTAATTTTCTTCTTCAGAAACCATTTTTTTTGTTAGCACTGTAGATAGCTTTTAATTGGCAAGTAATTTCTATTGGTTTATATTACAAATACCTTTCTCAGTCATATAGTTTTGGTTCAAATGTTAGGTTAAATAATTTTTTGTAACGAGGTCGTGTGAGAGATTTTGTAGTCTGAAAAGGCCCCCGCAAACATTCTCCTGGGTCTCAAGCTTTAAGCTTCGGCATTTGTCTAAAGTGCATGTTACTGTTGTCCTCTGAGTGCTACTATACAGTATACCTCATACTTACCACTATGTATACATAATATGTTTATAAGTAAAATTGATTCTTCGGGTTGGGCATCATCATTTAAGGACAGTTTCTTTAAAGCAGACAATTCAAAACAATATGACATTTTTCGACGTTTCTACTTTAGTTTTGGTAAGTAAAACTTTTGCTACAAATACGCCTTATGCTCATTGTCGTCATCGAAGGTAAGGTTTACATATAATAAGAAGAAATTTGGGAAAGGTAAACTTTGATCTATGAAAGATTTTTTGGAACTGATTACTTGAATTGAATTTAGTGTACAGTAGTAAAAAGTCCTGGACATGTTTTAGAATTAATGTGATTACACAAGTGATTATACAAGAGAAAGATAATACTCAAAAAAATCTATAAATCTATAAAATAGATTATAATAGTAAGCAGATTACATAATCTTAATACTTTAAATAAGTATATTTAGTTTGACTGCAATGATATCTGAAATTACTTAATCGATCAGAAAAGAAAGACTTAAAGATTTAATCTTATCAGAGATAGGATAATTTTTATCTCGATTAGTATTATAATATAATTTTTTGTTTTCGTTTGCCTCTAATTACATCCCTAACTGTAATTATTGGTAAATTTCGAAAAAAATATCTGAAGCCTGGACAAATTCTTTGTATAATAAAATCTTAAATATACATTGTCAATGGTATTTAAAAAGTTCATGCACTCAGAGGTTAACTTAATATAGTCATGATCCGTCACTAAATTAAAAGTTTTTGATTAACGAAGGAGAGAATTAATTAGAGAACAAGTTGGAGCCGAGGCAGTAGGGCTTCTTTCCGTAAAGTTTGCCGTTTAAATAACGTTGATAACCCACAGAATGTTGGTCAAACATTTCATCTTCATAAGGGTGTTTGATTAACATACATACCTACCTAGCGGTGCCTGAACATTGAGACCCAAGACGATGTTTAAAGAACTCTTCTATAACGTGTAAACTCCCACCCTAATACTCGAGTTCTTTACCCATTATTTAACTCAACCTAACAACTATATGAAATAACAAGTAAATGAAAGATTAACGTCGAGAGGTCCGGGTTAGATCCTGGGCACACACCTCTGACTCTGAGTTATGTGTGTTTTAAGCAATTAAATATCACTTGCTTTAACGGTGAAGGAAAACATCGTGAGGAAACCTGCACTCCTGAGAGTTCCCTAAAGTTCTCAACGGTGTGTGAAGTCTGCCAACCCGCACTAGACCAGCGTGGTGGATTATGGCCTAACCCCCTTCTCATTGATGATCTTGACACTAAAGTTGAGAGACTACTAAGTAGTGTATTCTTAGTAGTCTCTCAACTTTAGTGCTTACTGTCTGAAATCACTTGACCGACTGACTCGATTAGAACAGAGGTAATGTATTATTATCCATACGTGGGTGTACTTAAACAAAAAAAAAACCACTCGCCTATACAAAATTATCAGTGTTGCTAACTTAAAAGGACGGTAATACCAGTAATGTTATAAGTTTATCAACAAACGATGTTGCATATATACTTAAATGGATATAAAACTTTTAAAAGGATCTCATAATATTCGACCAATACATGTCCAGTAGAGGCAGGTATGATTAATAATAATGTGCAACTTAACAACTTCTGAAAAAGGCGATAAAATATTCTCTATACTTTAGAAAGCGCCGGCCGATGCTTTCATACACATTAAAAGTTGCCAACAAACTTGATCGAGGGCCTTTTATAAGGGAATAAAGAAAGAAACTTTTATAAATACACGTACAACTAACATATAACAACGGGAGCAAAATGTTTACGGAGTACTTTTTTGTATGAAAAAATAACATTATTTTCGACGTGGAGATCTAACAATGTAAAAAGTATTATATTGTTTAGGTTTTTTCTCCATTGGATTGAAACTAGAGTACGATATTCGTTACTGGATTTTCCCCGAAAATAAAGGCGAATACTTGCTATAATATTCCAAAATTCGTCTTAATTATATGCGATAGTGTGCTTGTAAGTAAGTTTAAACAGAATTTATCACAATACAACTGAAAATACAACCTTCCATGAACAGTGTGCAGTTTAAGTTTGTTTTTTGTTATATTGATTTATCCTTCTACAAAAGACCATAGTTTTATAACAATAAGATCTATATAAGTTACCATAGTTTTCACCATAAACTTACACTACTGAATCCACTTTATGGTATGGCTCAACTAAAGCATGGCTTATATAGAAGCTGTCAGTTTATATGCTATAGTATCGAAACAAGAGGAAAAAGGGTAGACCCAGAAAAAGGTGGTGCGATATTTTTCCCAAAAGGTGTGGTCCACTCTGGATGACTATGGCTCTGAAATGAGAAGAATGGAAGTAGCGACTACTTTGCTTGATATATAGAATATCATATGATAGAATAGTTTAGTTAAAATTATGTTTAATAAGTAAAGGCTTAGTAGAAATAAAAGCTTTTTATTTATTAATTAAAAATGAATAGAATTCAATAAATATTTTAATGTTTTCTGTTAACCCTAATAACATATTGTAGTAATAAATTATAGCAAGTATTCGCTTTTAATACATTATAGCAAGTATTATACTTTTGTTGGAAAGTCGACCCAAACAGATCTGAAGAAAATACGAAACACTTCAAATGCTTTAGGGACGTTTGGGACAAGACTTTTCTTTTAATTAATCTCAAAGATATGAATGTAAATGTTTCTTTTGATCATGTCCAAGAATACATCTTAAAAAGAAAATTATAGGCTTATACATTTTACATACAGTTTGATCTTTATGTTTTGTGTATCCGTCGTTCTATTTATTAGTTTCGATTTCATTGTCATGCTGTGGAATCAATTTTGACAAAAGACCAGTTTCAAGAGAGTAGTAAAAATGTAGTTTATAGTCTAGTCAACAAGTGCTTTTTAGGTCGAAACTTTTTGTAATTCTTCAAAAATTATGATTTAGGTGTCATTCGATTTGGAATGGCATGTAGAATCTTTAATCTTTTTTAGAAAATTGTAGGGCCGCTTTTAAAAAATTGCAAAAGTTATAAACAATTAAGTTAAAAAAGGGTTTGGTTTTTTGCAAATATTTCTAAAACTATTTGAGATTTTTTGAAATTTGAAAAAGATTCAAAGAGAGGTAATTTCCCAAATAAAAGTCTATACTCCCGGAACTGTAGGACCAATATTTATAAGTTTCCCAGAGGATTGAAAATACGCCTGAAAACGGGTACTCCGGCTTGCACTAGCCACTTTGGACATTTAATCAAATAAACTAATCAATCCCTTAACCTAACATTTAATTTAAATTACCATAATATCAGATATTCATTAGGATAATACTTCATTAAATTATATTTCACAATGATAACTTAATATTTACTTCACGACATTACTCGTCAAGCTGTCCCGGATCTCTCGTAACAAAGGTTCTTAATTGTTTGGCGTTTAGCCGGTAATATTCGCAGCATTCCTAAAATAACTAATATAACTATTTACCCAACTACACGCTATCAACAGTGTTGCTAGTTGATTCTAATTTTCATTCTACATATTACTTGTATCAAAAATTAAAATGGCGGTAAAATTTTATGAACAAAAATCTAATGTAATTTAACAGAAAAGTTTTTAAAAGTGTCAAGTAAACTTTTCCAATGGGATTTTACATTTTTAATAGAAAAACGGGTGCAGCGCCGCGTGGCACAATTAGCTTAATGACCAATTCCACTTTAGAGGTAAATGTAATGTGAATCAAAACTTAAGTGGGACCCAAATTACTGGACAGACAAGTTTTCTCTTTTTCATTTATATACGTACATTAAAATTATTTCAACAATTCAAAATCAAAAAGTTAAATACCTAATAGTCTGTTGTTTTGCAAAGTTTTGAAAGATTTATATATAAAATTTAAAATGTGACGTCACACTAGGGAGTGTCACAAATGTGACGTCCAGAACGGTGGAGGAGTCAAAAATCATAAAATTCGTGAGACGTAATCATGAATATTTCCTTATCAACGATGTTGCTAACACTAGGTACCGAAACCGAGCAGTGAACGAGTTGCAATATGAAATAAGCTTCTTAATAGACTTGTTTTTATACTGCATGGTATACTACTCTGTTGAATAGTTTATAAGCAAAAATATTTACTTAATATTTTGTTACTTTAATACTAGTGAGCATAACCGTTTGTCAAAAAATACAGATCATTTATGATAATTTTTTTATATTATATAATACTAGGGTTTGAACCCACGATCGTGGATCCATCGCCTGAACCACTGATCTACTACCGCTTCAATATAAATATTTAATTCTTAGTAGTTAGATTATTGTATGAATTGATAATGTATGAAATATTAAATAAAGGTATTAAACTAAAGTCAGGTCATCTAAAATAGAGTCTAAAGTTGGACTAAAAAAATAAAAGCTAACATAAATACGGAATCATAACACCGCCAACGACGTGGGTTACAACTATCAGATTTAATTAAAGCCAAACTAGGACAGGAACCGCTTCAAACTTTGCCTCTCTACGTAGAAAATAAAAAAAACCTTTTCACCGAGTCATTGTTGCTATACTTTAGGAGATTTGATAATTAGGTGCGATGTGACTTTCAAAAAAAATACTGTAAAAATAGTCAAGTCTCGCAATTATGTCTTTTAATTTGATCCTATAACAAATGGTTTTTCTTGTATTTTTTTATGATAAGGACATTTATAGATAAAGGAGTATAAAGCATTACTGGGATGGGAGAGGGAGTGGGTAGATCTGGCCCACATGCGATAGATTCGCATGCTAGTGATCGCAAGCCAGTCGGGGAGCAGATCCCCTACCACCAAGGTGTGCTGGGACAATCACCTCTTACGAGATACTCTTCCAGCGGCAGAGGGGCCCGTCCTCTCACGGGTGATGTAAACTTTTTATTTATGGCATTACACTTATCACTCTAACACCTCACTATCTAAATATAAATACGTCGTGAAATCGAGCACTGTTTGGAACTTGTGACTCACGTTTAAGTTTACTGTATAATTTTACAATGCATTATAGTTCTTATTGCTATCTAATTAAAACAAAACAAAAAAAATTACTACTTGAGGAGAGGAGATCACTTTCATTATGATAGGAACTACTCGCAAATTGTCTTTAACAGTAATCCAGTTCCGGTTAAAAAATAATTGTTAATCAAACGACCCATTTCACATTAAGCAAAAGCTTCAAATACATCATAATATTTTCGTCAACTTAATTTTTTTATTTTACAAAATTTTTTATTAGTTCCAGTAGTATTTTATACTAATTAAAGTAACTTTTGTAACAGGTTGGCTCGCTTAGAGAAGTGGATTTAAACATTTAGAATATGTTTAACTTCCATTTGCTAATTTAACTTTGTTATTTAAAATTTTAGCAATATTCTCGTTAGGAGTACTAAAAAGTAAGGAAAACAACTATATCTCAACATTAGCATATAATGCTATGGACACACAATGAGCGCTTTGAAGTACCCTAAGCAAAAGAGTTCCATTTCACTTTTTCGTGAGAGTACCATCGTAATGTCACGCTATATTATGAGAACTGCTTACTGTATCATTTTAAAATATTGCTCTTAAACATAACATGGTATTTATACAACTAGAATTTATTGTGAATTTATAAAGATCCGATGACCATATTGATAGCAACACCGTTTATAAACCAGTAATTGCGGATAGTTCAGATTATCTTATTTCGAGTGGACAATGTATAACTTTCGTTATGATAGGATTGGGTTAGTCTGTCATAATAGTGTAGTGTTGTTTAGTGTCATGGTGTAAGGCCTCCTTTATGAGTACGTGATTAATGTACTTTATACTTCAATACTCTTAGCAATATTTAAAGATTAATTGGACAGAATAGAAGTAAAAATTCAAAATAACATTAAAAAAGCAGAGCCTTTACAACAGTGAGTTTCACAAATGTGACGTCCAGAACGGCGGAGGGGTAAAAAAAAACATGAAATTCGTGTGACGTAATTCATGAATATTTCCTCATCAACGGTGTTGTTAACACTAGGTACCGAAACCGAGCAGTGAACGAGTTGCAATATGAAATAAGCTTCTTAATAGACTTGTTTTTATACTGCATGGTATACTACTCTGTTGAATAGTTTATAAGCAAAAATATTTGCTTAACATTTTGTTACTTTAATACTAGTGAGCATAACCGTTTGTCAAAAAATACAGATCATTTATGATAATTTTTTTATATTATATAATACTAGGATTTGAACCCACGATCGACGATGTTTGGTGTCATGGTGTGAGGCCTCTTTTATGAGTACGTGAGTAATGTACTTGATACTTCAATGCTCTTAGCAATATTTAAAGATTAATTGGACAGAATAGAGGTAAAAATTTAAAATATAATCACATTAAAAAAGCAGAGCATTTACAAATAGAGGATATTTATTAATTAAATGTGTCGCCTAGTCGGTCCTTTCATTCGTTTCCATTTGCGAATTAGTTTACCTTTAATTTGGCTAAGCGACCGACAATGTTTGATAAAAGCAACAATACAACATATATTTAATTGTATTGAATTTCTGTGTTGGTGTAGTATGTAAAAAAAATCTAGGGGAAACAAACTCTTTCACCAATCTAATTAATTTTACAATCCTATGACAACGAAAAAATTTTTGAAAGTAAAACCTTAATTTAGTACGTAAGCAAAGTTATATTACAAAGCTCGTAATGGTATTATGTATCGGCACTTTATTCAGAGGCTAAACTAAGCTTAAAAGATGTCATAAGTGATTGACAATTATGAACTAAAGGTGGACAGCTACTTTAGTCCGAAGGATCAAACAAACTAAACGTTATATATTTTAAATACATTTATATAGACTGATGTAAAAGTATCCGATAAATCTGCATCTGAGTTTCAAGTCCAAAACCACAACTTAATTCCTATAGTAACAGTTACAAAGTTAAGTCTTCGAATGTAACACTATACAATCTAGGGTCCATGATATCTTTCACTTATTTACAACTATCTAGATAATATGATTCTAAAATTAATATTTATTGATATCTAATTTTATACAGTATAGATATATTATGAAAGAACTGCATAGATAAAAGCAATAGCTAGTACATTTCCGGAAACCACAGCATTAGTCAGCGAATTGGAGTAATCCTTTGATGAGTGCGTGGGACTCTCGGGATTAGCTCTGTGATTAACAAAACATTATTCGTATATGGCAACTTACATACAATATTTAGATAATTAACGTTGACTCAAATAATGTTAGTCTCGAATTGATATTTCAAGACTAGATAGAACTATCATAAAATAATATAGTAAGGCAACTTCAATTTGACGTTGGGAATAATGATGATCGGTAATATCTCCCTCACGCTTTTTTTTTCAGTTTTTAAACAATGACTACCTCAGACAAGTGAATAAATGACACAAACATGACCTTTTTTAATGTAACCTATATTAAAAACGCTTCAGTTACATACTACTAAATATCGAAAAGAAAAACATCTTCGATCCTATTCTTTGCAAGAACAATCTGGAAACATTGTCGATCAAGCTGTATTGGAAAAATAGTACCTAACAAATCGATTTTTTCCCAAAACGAAACAAATTATAATAAATTAGAGCTAATTTCCTAGAAAGTTCAGCATAGGAGAATAAACATACGAGGTAGCCAAATTGAAATTCGGCAAGAGCACGGCAAAATCTGTTCAATTAGCAAATTACTGTACTATAAGAGTGAGATAGGATTTGACGAAGAAGCATCTAAACATTAGTCTTCTAAGGAATACAGGAAGAAAAACAAAAAGAAGGCATCAAGTAGGTATATATAAAACACCTATCAAGAAGGAAGACGGAGTGATCTCCATAATTGGGCATCACTCAGGATGTTTGTTTCGAAACAGCAAATTTATGATGCCAATTTATGCCTGGCCGCGTGCAATATTTTTTTCTACGAAGCCAATTTTTTTAGGTTAGAATATAGAGTTATGCGTAGAAATGTTAGTTTGGATAAGAATGATTTGGGAATGATTAATTTACAACCAAACGTTCAAAAATACATTTTAAACGGGAGACAGAGCAGTGTCTTGGACTTATGACTGAATTTTATGCATTATTAAAAAAATAGTTAATAAACTATTATGAACTTCAATAAGAGTAACCTAGCGTCAACGATTAAAAGAAACTACTTGCACTATTTTAAATGTCTTCTTTAAGAAATCAATAGTTCAGTTAAAAGCTAAGAAATTATAAGCTATTATACAAACAACTTCTCTAGATCCTTTCTTTGGTCCCGGAATTTGTATAGATTTGGTTATCTGTACTAATGTTATAAAGCTAAAAAGTTTGTATGTTTGGTTGGTTAAACGCGGTAATCTCAGGAACTACTAATTCGGTAGTAATGGATATTCTCGATAGCATTTATTAAGGAAGGCCATAGGCTAAATATGAGACGCTTTATCTACAAGCGAATTTTTAAAACAAGTCTTGAGTTATTCTAGGGAGCTTTTTTACAGCTTTTCTTTAGAAAATATTCACGCTTCACCACTGGAAATAAGTAAATATTTATTGTCTGCTCGCGTTATTTGTTACACGTAAAACCTGAGCGGTGAAACACTATTTCTGAACATTTATTTAGTCTAAAACAACTTTTACTCAGCCGAGATACTTGGAACCGGAATTTCATTTCAATTACTGTAAGAGGAGAATTTAAATAGAACGACGATGCCGTTTACTTAATCCGCGTTTTCTTCAGTGTAATCCGATTTCAATTCGCTTTTCGGCCTATTGAAATAGTAAAATCGTTAAAATATATACAAATCCTTAATGTGTGTTACATACAAGTCAAAGCAAAAGCCTATTTCACTCGTAGATTGGACAAATATGCACAAAATAATCAACAAAATATGCACATCTTTAAGATCGCGAGGAAGCATATAAATTGTTGTTTCCAATTTCTTTTTAATTTAATTTCCAAAACACTTATATCGACATTTTAACATAAATTTTACGGATTGAAAGAGAAAATTTCTATACAAACATTATAAAGCTGAAGAGTTTGTTTGGCTGAACACGCTAATCTTAGGAACTACCGGTTAGAATAATTATTTTAATGTTGGATAGCCAACCTATTGAGAAAGATTATAGTCGCGCGGTTAGACTAATGAAGAATAAACACACATTTTCATATAAATATTTTTAGTCAAAATATTTAACATTCAAAAAATCAATAGCTGAACCATCTTTTGTTATTAAATCAATATACGTTGATTAAAATCAATGAATTCAAGAGATAAACACGAAACATTAATCAGTCAGTGTCAAAATTTTTAAATATTCATGAGTAGTTGTTACAGGACTTTACAATTTACGCTCGTTTAAATGGATGAAGGAAGTTTTTCATCAATTTGAAAAATAGAGTTTCTGATAGATTAGCTCTTACATTGTTATAGACATAGTACAGTCTAAGTGTGTAACGTTAAATGTAACAGCCTTAAGGCTAAAGAGATACTCTAAAGGAAAACAGATCAATCTTTCTTTTCCTTAGAGATAGTGCTGAAGTACAAAACCTAATTTCAGGTTATTTATTCTTATCCTATTTTATTTTTGTAAATCGAGCATGATACAAAATAGTTTCTAAGTATAACAACTTATATCTTTTAATAATAAACCCCATTAAATTTACTATAAAACCTGATTCATTTAAATGAAATAAAGTGAAGAGCTCTCTAGGAATAGACAATATTGATCAAGTCAATTGAACGTCTTTATCAAATTATTAGTTTCCAGTGGAATAGTGCATTTGAGTTCTAAATTAAATTGCATTCCTAGTATAGTTATTTGAAAATTACAGAAAATCTAACTTTATCTTCCTTTTATAAAAATTTTAATAAGGCGACATTTCTTATGTCAGTTTTTTTTTATGATAGATAAGGGACAAACGAGCAGACGGTCCACCTGATGGAAAGTGGCCACCGTCGCCCATAGACATCGACAAAACTAGAGGGCATCTCTTGTTTTGTCAATGCGTTGCCGACTCGAAGATAGAGTGAGGTGGAGGAGCGTAGAGAAGACAGCTGCGGTTTCAATGGACCCCGGGCAAGAACCCGGTGTTCATTGGAATCGCAGCAGTAATGGGATGGGAGAGGGAGGGGTAGATCTAGCTCACATGCGGAACGGCCCGAGCGCGTCAGAGACACTTGGCGGTCGGATTCGCATGCTGGTGGTCGCAAGCCAGTCGGGGAACAGGTCCCCTACTACCAAGGGGGTGCTGGGTAACTCGGCTCTTACGAGATACTCACCCGGCGGCAGAGGAGAATTGTATTCTAACCTGTCCCCTCACGGGTAAAAGTAGTATTTAAATAAAATTGTAACAAACAGTATATAACTACTTTATATACTCTAAGTAAAAACAATCTAAGTATACAAAAAAAAGTTATATAAATTTCAAGACATTTTCACCACTCTTATTTATTACTTTACTAATTTAATCGTAAAATAAATATGTTTTAGGCGCCATATTTTTAGTATGTCGGTACGAGAAGCAAAGCGAAAATGGTGGCAATTCATAACAACTATGACCAATAAGAAATAGATGTTGTTTATATATTTCCTTACTAGTGCTCGGAAGATGAAATACCTTAAAGATATTCAACTTAGTATTAATGCAGACCGGCATTTGAGTTATATGTATAATATTATAATAATTACGATTAAGAGATAAAAAAATGGAAATCTCGATACTCAGCAAAACGACCTCAAAGTCACAATACTTACTTAGCGTAATAAATTCTTTGATCAGTGGAGTAATTGAATTTTGGATGGAGATAATAGATATGTAGCTACAATACCAAACTGCATCCCCCCATTTTGTTATCATTTTTTTTTAATTGCGTACTAAAGTCAAAGAAATATTTGTTTAGATAGAAAATACAAGAAAAAATACAATACAATGGGAGTGTTTTAATCAAAATAGGATCCATGTCTCGCTCATAACTCTAAATTTCCAAATGAAGTAACAAGTTTGGAAGCACCGCGAACAAAGCTGGCAAATTACCCAACTTCTCAAAGCATGTAAGGGTTGAATAATTAAGTAATAAATCTGCCAAAGTATCGCCTCCAATTAGGCGCTATCGTTAATATTTACATTTACAATAACTATTTTTCAATATTTTGTATAGAATGATACATAGTACTTTCCGAAAAGACGTATGATATTGTAATATATACAAGCAGTTTTACAAGGCCTTTTAAAGTTGACAATGCTCACCTACAAGTAATCTCCAACAGCTAGACCAGATCTTCAATGTGATTGACTTTAGACGATGTTGACTCTATGAAATCACTCTAACAGTCTGACAAGCTTAAGATCTGTCAGCACAAACGTAATATTATGTGGAGTATTTTTTAAATTAATTTGTGACTACAATTAAGGGCAATCGACTTATTTATACATCAATTTCCGTAAATACAATTTTTATAGTTACGGAAAAGGGAACCGAAAAAAATAAGTATAAATATGGCCTCATACATTCATGAAAGCCTCATTTAATTTTTTTTTATTTCAGACGAGAATCATAATCTGGCAGAAGATAAAAACTTAATTTTATTCTATATCATCGGTTGACTCACACTTTTTAACCGACATCAAAAAGGAGGAGGTTCTCAATTCGATTGGTATATTTTTTTTATGTATACCGATTACGCTGAGGTTTATGATCCGATTTACTTGATTCTTCTTTTGTTTGATGCGGAATAGTTCCTATTTGGTCTAGTAGTTTCCATTTTATGAACATTCTTTCCGATTCTGTTTCTTGGGATCTATATATTTTAAGGCGCGCGGCAACTTTCGTAGGCCTACCCATAGCTACTTAAAATAAAGTACTATTCAATATCCTACTAATATTATAAAGGCGAAAGTTTGTAAGAATGTATGGATGTCTGGATGTTCAAAAATAAAAATTATTAAATATTATTGCCCTAATAAAGAGAGAATAATAAATAACGGAAATATTTCTTACTTTTCAGTGCATTTTTAGTTTGAAGTCGGTTTTTTTAAACGTAATTTTTTTTGTTACGTCAATGTTCTTACTTAGCTCTGCTTTTTCAGGTCTCTCGAACATCACAAAAATTGTAAAGTTAATTATTATCTCAGCTCTACCAATGAGTTGGTTCTAATGGTTGTAAACTGATAAATTTATAAAACGTTAGAAAATTTGAAAATAAGGTTTCACTGCCTCATTCTACTACGGATATGCCTGACCCTGTAATTAAGCTAATAGCCCTAATAGGGGCTCCGGGAACCCAGAGAAGGGCTCATATGATGTGTTGGTAAATAAACCGCGTGTAAATTTGTTTGAGGGTCCATTCCACGGTCACAGCTGACGTAAATGAAATTCAAATATTATATTTTTATAAATAATACTAAGTGAGTTCAGAGGTAGACTGAAGCGAAAAAACAGACCGTAGAGTTTTAAAATTTTATTCCAGAGTAATTTTAAGCGGTTATGTATAAGTGACAGTAAAGAGTCAGGGAAGAGGATAAATTCATTAAGTAATGTCAACACTGAATGTTGCTAGAGCAAATGAAAATCATTAATTATATGAGTATAGTTTTGACTAATTCAATTGGATAACTGAACTGTTGTTCTTATTTCATCTAAGAACCTCCAAGAAAGAGTGTTGAAAGTTTCTCTTCTTTTAGACTGAATATAACATAGTAAGTACTTCGTTACCTAGTTTTATGTCTGAGAGTTAGGAGTACCTTCTATAAGATAGGTAATAGGTACTATAACGGATTGAAAATGTGTGCGGCGGAGGGTAGATCGCCACTTCGGTTACGCGGTCGGACGCGCTAGACGTTATATTAATTTCTAATGATGTAAAACTGTCAACCCGAAAAGTTGAAGGTAAGGTTTTTGATTATTGTTTAATATCCTTGTAAACCTGTAACTGGATCACAATGCCCAGGTACTTAATTACTTACTTAGGACAATAAGATAGTAAAATATTCGTCCTTAATATAATTATATTATCTTTTATGTATAAATGTTTAGTATGGGTTATATTGCTGACTTTTATCCTTATTCCTGCAGACTTAAAATTATTGAATAAAATTCTAAATATTCTGCGAACTCAAATTTATTAAACAAAAACTAATATAAAAAAATCAGTTTTTATAGAAGACCATAAATATATATTTGAAGATCGGGATACCTAAAAAACGCTGCAAATGAATAACGAGTTTCGTAGGGACAAATACCCTTCAGATCAGTGCCGGCTATTAAATTTCAATCCGCGTATGGAGTGGTATATTAATTAGTTTGTCCGGCGATTACGCCGAATTAATTGGGTAATCCAATATAAATTTAACAGGCTCGCTGCCAGTGATTTTGTATTATACAACCGTGAAAACGGGAAAAATTACGTCGCTTTTACGACGGATGTACGAATGCCTTAAAGGTTTCCGTCAGGATTATTGTGTTGTACTCGATACCTGTCCAGTAGTCTATACACGTCACACTTATCATATAATATTATAGCAACGCCATTATTCACCAGTAGTTCCTTTAATTTTAATTCAATTATACCAACGTAACAATTTATAACAAGACACTATATAACCTCTGTTCCGATAGATTTGTGTCAGTTGTCAAACGGAGCTCGCCTGGTTACTGCTGGGACTCCATTGTGGACGATTTTGTGAATGTATATATTTCTCAGTATCCGTCTAAAGTGCAGTATAGCTTCCATATATTATATGAATGCCATCACTTAATAAATTAAGTGTAAAAAAAAATCTATACTAATATGTAAAGCTGAAGAGTTCGTTTGCTTGAATGCGCTAATCTCAGGAACTACTTGTCAGATTTGAAAAATTATTTTAGTGTTAGATAGCCCATTACCCGAGGAAGGCTACAGGCTATATATCATTACGCTAAGACCAATAGGAGCGTAGCTAAACGTGGACGATGACGCGCGTGTTGACTAGTAAATAAATAAACTTTTCCTTTAAAACTTTTACTATTACTTATAACGTTATCGCACAATTTATATGATATAAAAGCTTTTCACGAAAGCTCGTATTTACTGTTTGAAAATTTTAAATAATTAAAATCAATCAAGTTATTTAACTGACTCGTATATATACAGAGGTAAACGTCCTCTCCCTACGGCAGCGTAATTTAAATGTCATCTCTAAATATAGGAAGTTATTCTACGTAACTTGATTGAATGTGGAGAAATTATTTTTCTTTTCTCTGCTATTTTTGAATACGTCTTGTGTCCCTCACAATTTGACAATTAGATGCGATTTTCACTGTTGTATAATGTCAAGAACTATAAGCAAGGATTTGAAGATCTTTATTTCTTTTAAATTGGATATTAGGAATTAATGGATATTTATTTAAAGATTGTTTAATCAAATCTCAGCAAGGGAAGGGTGGAAGTTTAGTATTTAACACAAACTTAACTTACTAGTAGTACCGCCTCGTAAAATTTAAAAATTCATAAAATTCGTCGAAAACTCTCACGAAACAAAACTGTGCAAACATTTACATAGACAATGTTCGTTTTAATTGTTTGCACAAGTGAAATGAGGAATGAAAGAATCGAGCATAAAATACAGTACGGTTCGGTTTGTGCTTGATTTAAAAATAAATTATTTATACAGTATTTTTAGAAAGTATGTAAATATATGCATAGATTTTGTGTAAGGTTTTACTCTCTTTTTTAGGGTTCCGTAACCGAGGGGTAGAAACGGGACGGGACCCGGGTAGAAACGGGGAAAATTTTAACAACAAATTCTAAAAACAAAATAAAATAAATATTTAAGAGGGGCATACAACAAACGCATTTTTTGCCATTTATTGGTCGATATTAATAACCGTAACAGGTAGACGCTTGAAATATTCACAAAATATTTAGTTGTGTATTCAGTTTAAAATAATGAAATTAAAATAAAATAAATCACAACCAAATGTGGGTCGTGCTAGCTCAAACACAAGTTATTTTGCCCACTACTGATATGGAACCCTTCCTGCGCGAGTCTAAATCACACTTGGCCGATTTTTAAATTTTTTAGGAGCTTATTTAATAATTTAGGGAAGAAGAAAATCAATAGTAAAACGGTGTGTATCCATTGTAAAGAAGTTCTGTAAACTTGCACGTAAGTCACAAGACCTAGAAGCTGCTCGTCCTCTCCTATCTAAAGGCCGTGTCCTGCAAATTGAATTAATTTATTCCTGGAAAATAAATGTATTATTTATTTCTAGTTCCAAAATGTGGAAATATTTGTTTTGTTTTATTTGTCTTAAAAAGTGATATTCAAGTTAATATACAAATTTTTATACTCGTACGTGTTAGAATATCTTTTATATTAGCTTGAAAATAGTGATTAAATATTTACAGAACCTTCCAAACACCTGGTGTTAGGATCACACGCCAAAAGTCTATAATTAGGTAGGATGGTAGATATACAGAGTTACTCTGAATTATGTGTTTAGTTTTAAAACTTTTACGTTTTTTCTACTATCTTGAATGAAAAGTTCTTTTATAACACATTCAAAATTAGGCTTGTAACTTTCTTAACAATATTGTTCGGCCAAAATTACTATCAAGTAATTTGGAAAAAATTTGAAAGTTTCAGTAAATTTCAAATCGCTGTATATAACCGCTTCATTGCCTCAGTTAAGAAAAAGTGTTGTTTTCTATAGCTATCGGCACGTAAGTATAGATTTGATCATGAATGCGAAGAAGAAGAGGTCACTATTAGGGTGACGTTTCAGTTCCTTCGCGTCTGTTATTTGTCAAAATAGTAAACGTCACGGATAGAACTGTATATACAGTCACACAGCACACTCATAATGCGAAACTTTCCCCGTTCGGCTACTAAGTACAAACTATGCTGGTACAGAATCTTTTATACTATATTGATATTAGACTGTAAATCTAAAAATCCTATTAATATTAGATATACATAAACTAGGTGTGCCATCCTCAGTTCACTTGTAATTTGACTAGCATATTTGAGGTTGGTATGAGTAACATTTTTACTTTCTTGAATGTTGGCGAACTGATAAACACAAATCAGGGAAGTGGGGATTGCAAAATAAATACTCCGTCACGACAGAATAATTAGAGATTACATCGCGAGTATTCTACCAGTAACTCTGAAGCTCCCGAGTCTAAAGTATAAATCAGGAGGATATTATAGTTAAGCCATACAAGTTTTTATCATTTTAGCATTTCTTATCATTTAAACTTTCCAGAAATTTTTTAAACCAACAAAATTAGCCAAATCGGTTCTCAAGTTAAGATGTGAAGAACATAGGAGACTTTTTATCCGATAAAAATGTTCTTGAGTTGGTAAGTGACTGTTTTTCTATTCATTTTTCAAGACAGTAAATATGTTTCATTGTAATGTTTCAATGATCTTACTCGTTTTACTAATAAATCCACATTATTAGGCAACAATTAATATCTATAATATATTTAAGGTTTAAAATGATTTGTAGTAATTCCAGTATTTTGTTATGTTTAATTAAACTAGATCATGCGTAAGCTGTTAACTAGATTAGCCAACTAATTAAGCTTTGTGAGGTGAAAATTGTTAATAAATACAATTATTCACAGTAGTTCTATGAAAATAATTATGTACTTTTTTATATATGGATAAAATTAAAAAATAATAATATGAGTGTTAGCAACACTGACAACATATGCACCTCGAAACGTGAATATCACTGCTTAGAGAAGGAGGGAAAAAAATTAATAAATGTTTACATAAGCACGGGGAAAAGGGGGGTTAGAGCTTTGCTTACTTTTGCGACACGAGTCATAAATTACTAAATTACTGTCTTGTTTTTATGAAGCGAATATTGACTAACGTAGGTTTTGATTGATGGTCACTAAACGAGGTAGGGTAGTGGAGGTGTGTGTTAATGAATGTGTGGTCTCACATGTATTAACTTACAGATGTTATATTGACCTATTGATTCTTACACATAGATTTTATCCTACTATTTATATTTTTTCTTGTCTAAATATATTAGTATTTTCCAACTACAGAGCATATTATTATAGAGACATTTGCAACAATAAGTTATTACCTATAAGACTATAAAATAATTGATTTATGGCTTCGTATAAGCTTCTTATCAAAGGAAGGGTATCACACATTTAGAGGATCTGTTCTCCGCTTCGGCATCATCTTTTATTTCTCGGGACCATTGAACAATATGTCGGAGAATAGTAAAAGACTATCGAATAATCGAATAGTCATCGGTATCTATGGCGTTGGACTAGGGTAGTGGTCACTTCCGTTGTTTTGACAGTCTCGACTCTCGACCCTTTACATGCCATCGACATTCTGACAGAAGTCTTAGTCGTGCGCGGTCTCCCAAGAAGTGAAGTAGTGTCTGAATAGTGATAGTGTTGTGCAGTGTTGTGTTAGAGCTAGGAGTGCTGTCCGATCAAGGTCACGTGAGTACCTTACAATGTAATTACCTCGTCTTGTGTTAGGTTAGGTATATGTGCGTTTAACCTTGGGTTTAAACAGATAGCCTAGCAGTGGAGGTGAGTGTTATGATCATTTAATGGATATCCTTAAGCTTACACCTTGGTCACAAGTCCAAGGCACTGCTTAGGTTGCTCTCGTAATTGTTAGAGATAATTTGATAATTTATCGGTTCAGTAAAGTATCTACGTTGCGTTTACCCAATACCCATTCGATATCATCACCCCCTTTTAGTGTTCCCCAATATTCCGCATCTCCGTCCTTCCATTTCCCCATTTTAAGGCAAGTAAACATCATCAGTCGGACTATCTTCCCATTTAAAATTATTAAAAAAATACCAACATCTGGCTTAATGAAACACAGCATATATTTTTAGTTACACCTGCCACTATACAACTGTGAAAGCTGCATCCGATTTAGTAAAATATTTAAAACATGATTTGCGTACAAACATATAAACGGACACAAAAAATTAAAAAGTTGTTTTAGCTTTTATTGGTGTTAGTCTCCTGATATTAAATTTTCTTAAATATTCGCGGGTAGTTCATTTTATTTCGAGTAGACCTTATATACACTTTCCTTCCGATAGGATTAAGTGATATTGCGCAGTACATATAAAAGTAGTAAGACTAATAGTGTAGTGTTGTTTGGTGGCGTGGTGCTGCCTTTTTGTATAGTAGAAGACGTTTTTAAACCTCCTCCTGGGTCTCCAGCCCCATGTATTTTTTGGTTTGAATCTAGATTAGGGATGTTGCGAATATTCGCATCCGCATCCGCACATGCGGAATATCTGCACGTGCGGAACGTCCGCATCGATTTTGACAACCGCATCCATATAAATCGATGCGAATGCGGATTAATATACGAATCCTTGCGAAACAGACTGGAGTCCGAAAAGGCGGCCATTCTACTTTTCATTAAATATGATGATCCAATATTTAAATTTAATTACTAAAATAATTAATTAGTAATAGTAGTTCATTCACTATTTTATTATTAAATAAAAAAGGGTAAATAATACTGTGTTTTTTTACCCTACCAACCCAGCACTTAAGTTTTTTTATACAGATCCGCATCCGCATCCGCATACGCATCCGCGGATGTGAGCCTCAAACATCCGCATCCGCGAATGAGGAAAAAATTGGATCCGCAACATCCCTAATCTAGATTACATGTTAATATTGCGATTTGAGTGTGACTGCGCAGCTCCCATACTCTTAATACATTTGTTTATATATCTAAGCCGCGTATTTTTCTAATATTATATATACAAAAATATAAGGATAAGACGATGACAGTCACCGGTAAGCATAGGGAGAGAATATCGGGGAATCGGTACAAATTGAGCTAAAGTGGTGGAACGCGTGTCAAAACATATTTTAAATCATATAAAGAGGGGAATAAACAGACAATTCATACGTGACTACTTAGTATCAATATTTCTATAGCATGGCACAATAAATCGCTAAATTTTCTTCGTTGTTGAAAATGTTTTTTTCCCACTGTACTTGAAGCTTATGGACCTATACATACTCTATATGTTTACGCGGGTTTCTGGGCGAATATACCCTTAAAAATAGTCAGTAAGTATTTCTGTTTACTTCTTTGACAATACTACAACCATTTCGAAAGATAGTTATCTACTTAAAAAAAGCTGAGCTTAGGGATTTTTTTATGGTAGATAAGGTGCAAACGAGCAGATGATCCAGAAGGTAAGTGGCCACCATTGCTCATGGACATCGACAAAAAAAGAGATACCCTCTTGTTTTGTGGATGCGTTGCATCCTCGAAGACAGAGTGGGGAAAGGGAGCGAAGAAAAAAATGCGGTTCCAGCGACCTCTGTGCAAGAGCCCAGATTCCACTAGATTCGCAGCATTAATGGGAAGGGAGAGGGAGGGATTAAGTCTGGCCGGCATCGGAACGCGTTTATGACACCGGTCTGATTCTCATGCTGGTGGTCGCAAACCAGTCGGGGAGTTCGGCTCCTACGAGATGCTCTCCCAGCGGCAGAGGGGAATAGTATTCCAATCCGTCCCTTCACGGGTGAACTTTATTGAAAGAAGCTAAAATGTCTAGACATTACTATCATTTTTTAAATATTTAAAATGTGAGCTTAATATTTACGTTGCAAACATATTAATATTTTATAATAGACGGAAACACCTAACCCCATAAAATAATTACTTGCTTTGTAGTGACGAATATGGCTTCAAGAGCTTGTTTTTGTTTGTAGTGGTAATAATATTTATAGCAATTTAAATTTAATTAGGAATTCCGTCGCAATTTACAAAGTGTTTTTATTCGATAAAACCGTAGGCGGAAGTCTGTTATAGTAACCCGCATCTCCTCGAACAATGCTCTAAAGTTTCAAGTATTTATACAACGAAACCTCCACTTGTAAACACTTCTAAGGCTTTAAATAAATAAATATATCTCCTAACTAGAAAAAATGTTTATGTTAGTTGAATTTTATGTGGTGATAATAATGCTTTTTCTTAATATTACAGCCTAACTTTGATCAAGTTTACAAAGCTGCTAGAGTACTTACTGTAAGAAAATTAATTATAAAGAAAACTGTTCTAAAAATGTTCCACTGCTTCTAAATTGACTTCAACAAATAAAAGATGAAATTTCTATAAAACAAGTTGATGACTTATTAACCGTCAAAAAGTCTAGTAAAACTATAGCAGAAATTAAATTAGTAATTGTTTATTAAATCTAATCTATCAGGAAATGAAAAATCTCATCCAAGTTTCAACATGAAATGAACTAACATCATAAACACACACAACTTCAATCACAAACACATACTCACACTCCCACATGAGTACACGAGCTTCATAATTAAATATAAAACTAACATATATTTTTTTCTCTTGTTTTTCATTTTGCTCAGACAAATTCCATGTAAAACTTGTAAAGAGAAGTCATTATCTCTAATACAGCGTTTTTACTTTTTTAGAGGATAGACGTTTATAAAATTTTGTGTTCTTTATAATTTATTAGTAAAGGGTTATTTTATTTTAAATATGTAATTAATTTTTAATTAAAGGAGCAGAAAAATAGAAAACGCTTCTGTAATCAAAAATTATTGCAGGTAACAGAGGATATTTGAGGAAAAGAAGCACTACAACCGTATATATGTCATAGAATGAAAGAGGAATGATAGGAAGGAACCTTTACTGTACAGCAATACGTATACACGTTCAATTTAGACGGAGCCGAGCATACCTGGGGCTCGAGACCTAGGAGCAGGTCTTAAGAGTTTTTTCATAATATATTAACTCTCACCTCCACCACTCGACTACTACAATAGATAATAAAGTAAACTTACGTGGACCTCAAGAAGAGTGACCTTAACCACGCGCCCACCCACTGCGCGAAAATACCAGAAATACTGACTCTAATCTATCTTACTAAAGGTTATATTTTGTCTACACGTGGGTATTCTTGAAATAATATAAAAGGAACTACCCTCGAATACTAATGTATTTATAAACTGTACGGCATATATAAATAAATATTTGCCTTAACATGATATTTATATTTCAAAAAAGAGCATTTTAAAGTCTCTTCATGTTTGCAAATATAATAACTCAAACGTTCTTAAAGTAACATCAGACGTATGCTATACGTATATTTCATTCAATCTTTTAATTTCAACCGTAAAATCGAGACGAAAGCAATTTTCTTTAGAAACGAACATATCAAAGAAGTCAGGCAAAGCCAGGAAAAGTAAATAAACATTATTTAGAGACGCTTCGGTAAAGTCAGATATCGAGTTTGCTGGCCAAGTTATGAATTATTTACAGGAGAAATGCATGCGATGGTTGGTTCCGATGGAATCAATGGGTTAGTTAAATTTTATGTATTGGTTTTCCAGTGTATAACTAAGATATAATCTGTGCACGAGTTAGCAGTACTTAGTTTTAATGATTCTTCATCGAAATAAAGTGCTACTAATATGAACATTTTTCAAAGATATTTAGAGTGTATCAGTCAAACTCAGAAACGCGATCAGGTAAACATTTTTTTTTAAAACCTATTTTTCCCTGGAAAGATTACAAACAAATAAAATGAACATATCTACGCATTGCTACAGTAATGTTTTAAAATTGTAACATTTAAGGAGTTCCTTAATAACCTATGTAGATCTTGAATAAAATCATTAATGAAAAAGTATTTGAAGTCATTACAGTTCCAAAAAAACATCACAAATAAATAATAGGTTAAATTTCAAACCTTATATCTGTTATCTACATGGCATATATACCACACAGTAACACGCACAAGACAATAATAATATGCACTTAAAGCGGAATCCAAGTAACCAATATTAAACACTTACTTAGTTTGACAACTCGCTCAAGTATATCGGAACAGAGGTTATATACAGTCTTGAAATAGAAAAACCGGCCAAGTGCGAATCTGACTCACGCACGAAAGGTTTCATACCAATACTTGGCAAAATAATTTGTTAAACTCAAGTTTGTTGTATGGGAGCCCCTCTTAAATAATTATTTTATTCTGTTTTTAGTATTTGTTGTTATAGTGGCAACATAAATACATTATTTATGAATATTTCAACTGTCTAGCTATCACGGTCTATGAGATACAGTCTGGCGACAGACAGATGGACGGACAGTCGAGTCTTAGTATTAGGGACCCGTTTTACCCCTTTGGGTACTTGAAATAAGAAATATAAATAACATAAGCCATTTAAAAATAGTGTACGTTTCCAACGCGTCTATTTTAAAAGCATATAGAGTTGAAAAGTTTAATCAAATTGTTTTAAAATTGCACAAACAATTTTGTATCATAATTAAAAATTTCCATCACAATCTATCACTTTTAATAGAATTACTATTTAAAAATCACTGCAATCAATCAAACACCATACACTGCGATACAATAAAAAGCGTCACCGAACTCAACGATTATTTCGGTCTAACCGAGCGTATCCGGCAGAATTAATTATTCGGATTCGGTTAACGAGCGATCGACCGATATAATATCCCATGAAATTATTAGACATTTCATCTGATATCAATTAACGATGCCCGTAATGTAACATTTTAATGATTACCGAATACATAACTTAATGATATATGTCTTATATTAAGATGGATACAAGGATACTTTTGTTACGGAACCCTAGCGGTGGCACAGCACACCTAATAATCGAGGATTGAAGAACCTTCGCCTCACCGAGTCAGTTTTAGCCCAAAACTCACGCTAGGCTCACCCCTGTAGTTGGTAAGGTTTAATTATAAGTAAAATGTAGAAAACTAAGAAAAATATAATTTTAAGAAATATTCCGGATTTTCTTCCCCTCCTGACGTCGCCATCCCGCCTAAAATATAACTCTTTTAAAATTATATTCAACAACAGTATATCTAAATAATAAGCAATACTTAAGTTTTATTTTAGGAATACCGACTGTCTCGAGAGTCCTGTAGACACAGTCCTTCAAGTACTAATTCAGTATCCCTTATGGAAGATCACGTAATTGTTTGATATATCAATTATCTAGAAAATTTAAAAGAAATTGGAACTTCTTAGTTTCTTGTCCATCTAACGAAGCGAAGCAGATGAGCTAGTTATACTTCCATGTAAATAAAAAATCGACAAAGTGAGGGAAGCTACTTTTTAAATTTCGTTGGTTACTCATAACATTATATTATATACCGAAAATAAACCGAAACCTTGATACCGATTTATAAGATTCATAAAAAAAATTTTTATAAATTTTCGCGTCCACAAACTGTCCAAAAGCAGAAAATGTGTTAAAAGTAACTAATAATGAATATTTTTTATTAGATTTGGTTTATAAAAATTGTTAACAATATACGCAATCAGATTATTTTAAAAGTCATAATTCATTTCTCAGTTTCACAATTTTTGAGAGTACAGTAAATTCCAATGGGATTTTTGCTACCGCAGCGCGCGTGACTGTACTGTTGATGAGTTGATAAAAATACACCATTTAATATCGTGAAAAAATCTGTAAAGTCTACCAAGTTATTTATTCAGTGAGTCATAAATCAAATCGGCACGTGCACGCGGCAGCGCTCCGAGAGGGAATGACTTCAAATGAATAAACGTACGGTTAACAAAACATGAGAATATTTGCATCTTTTCGGAATTTATATAATACAAGGGATCGGATACACTCGTAGTATTACTTAGACAGAAATCTGTATCTGTCTGCGGATACTACTGAGTTGAGTCCAGAGTGAATTGAAAGACTATTCATTTAAATATTTGACCTCTTGTTGTGTGAACAACCTTGCATTACATGTCATTTCCTCCTACAGGATCTTTGTTCTTTGCGATAAAAGTACAAACCGTTTTGTCGTTTTGTGAGATTGAGTGACAAATATTCAACTATCCGAACATATAAATTTCCACATTTTGAATATTAGGAGGATATCACAGACAATTTGGAAGAAAATGGTAACATCCCCATTGGATTAATGTTAAAGCAACATTAAACATTTCATAAATTTTCATATCTAACACAGCAGTCACAATATATTTTCAAAATAGCAGCATCGCATGTTCTTCGCAAATAGTCAGTAACTCAGTAAGCCTAAATGTGCCGGAGCTAGGTTAGTGCTCCGTAAAAGCTTACATACAGTTGCTGTGTGAAAAATGTCATGACACGGTTATCGTGATATGTGAGGCTTTCATATTACCTCATATACGTAAAAGCACCTATCCTGGATATTTCGTTAAATGTACCGGCATAAAAATAAATAAACTTCGCCTTATTCGCTAGACCGTATCTCCTCGTGTGCAAAGTTACGCAAAAGAAAAGACAATGAGAAGATATAGACTAGAAATGATATATGAAGGGTGCGTAAGTGGAGACAATTTTCCGCGTTATTTATTGTTAGCATTAGAGCGTGTATTGGGACTGCTCCGGCATCTGTAGCTTTATGGGGACGCTCCCCAGCCTTCCAATATCAATAACAGGAACTGGTGCAAAAGTTAGACAGCAGGATGCCGGTCAGTTCAAACTTTGTTATGGTCGGGATTCGCTCAGTTTCTCAATAAAACTCCGAAAGTAATTTCACCTTGGGACTGTATCTCTTTACAAACTCGAGCAGAAGCGACCTTTATTAGTTGGGCATATTTACAAATTGGTTATTCAGTGCGTTATAAATGAAATGGGAGAGGCTGCTAGGAATGGCGACCTTAATCAATTATTGTGTATATGTGTAGTGGCGATAGCGAGAGGAAAGTTTGTAAACTAATGATAACAAACGGCTTGGTAAATCCGCGATAGAACTGCAACAATTGCTTTAAAAATATTGAGGCAACTACGCTCGAACTGTACAACAAAGTAAATTGTGATTTTGTGCTGGCTACAGCGGGATTAGTCTATGGAAGAAGTTTTCAGCTTATGTCAATGTTGAAAAGTAAAGGACGTAAATTCCGGTTATATTGGAATAGCAGTAACTAAGATAACATGTATGACGAATACATAAAATCTATAATACAGAGTTTAAGAAACACACTAAACATTAAACTGTATCAGTCGCAACTATTAGTTAGATTTAAATAGCCAATATCAAAATACAGCTTTTTATGAGCTTGCTTAAATTTTTTATAATATCCAGATCTTTCATTGTATTGGAGATAAATTCTCAAACGATTGATACTCTTCTCTACTGATACTAGAATTTAGGCCTAACATCTTATTTATCATAACCTCAAACTCGATAGATCAGAAGCAGTTTGACAAATAATTTTATGGATTGAAAGTGGAAATTTAAAATTTTACTTCACTACAGTATAACGTAGTGAAGTAAAATTTTTATTAGATCTTCCATATTGAGGATCATGGAGTTAATTTAAAGCGGCTCTATAAACTTGCCCCTGGGTCACAGTTCCAAGCATAAGATAGTAAAGAATTAGAGACATTATTTTAAGTATTTGGAAACTTACATGCTAACACAGGTTTTATTAAAACATTAATATTATAAAATATCGATGTTGGGTATAATTGAAATAATTTGATTAATTAAGCGTTACTAAATTATTTAAAGGGGGGTTTTAAATATTAACTTGGCAACACAAGCCTACGAAACCTCTCATTATAGTGGGAATAGATGAGGGGTGTATATTATAAAAAGGATGACTTTTGCGCAATAAGGTTTAGTTATTCCCAGATCTCGTATGACTTCCAAAGTGTTGTGTATTTAAAGATAGTTTGCCGAATATTTAAATAATTAGTTTAATTGCTATTTGCTAAAGTAGTTAAAAATTAGAGTCAGTGGGTCGAGCAGTGAACCACTAGGCACTGCTCGGCTCTTGTCTGGATTGCGTATTATTTTAGTCTAATGAGCGTAATTGTGCAGTAAACCCGCGTTATCTATGTTAGTTTTATTCACACTACACCAACATTGTCTATAACAAGTATCAGGAAGTGTAAGGTTACTGAAAATCTGATTTATTCTTGGCAGTGTGTCAAGCAACATATTTCCTTCTCGGATGTAGAATATGGGAGAAATGATAAAGTCTTATTTGGCGTATATTGAGCGTAAACCAACGCTCCATTACTCTATCGAATGTGAGGTGGGTGATGCGAACTCGTTTCCTTTAGCACCCTCTCATTAGTAATCTGAGATTCAGTGAGATTCGTGTGCTCGTACCATAGAGGGTAAAATTTGTACTAATAAATTCGTCTGAATGAGATTTGAATGGATTATTTCTTTGTAAAGATTTTGTGTGGATTGTAGACCTCATTTGTTGGGAAAAGTTATTTGTTCCGTATTAAAATCGGAAATCAATATTTTAGCCGCAGTTATTACTTACTTGTTTATGTTTTATGTAATGTAAGCTCTGAGTAATTACTGGCTCGGTCTCTGGATTCTAAGATTTTTTAATTCTAACCCCTTACATATACGACCTGACCAACTCTGTCAAGTGATTTCATATAATAAACACTAAGATTTTTTATAGACTAGCGTGGGTATGCAGTATTCGATAAGTGACGTGACAACCCCCAAATCTATTCCTCCTCAGCCTAACTAACTAACCTTAGGTTTTTAAATAGAGAACCTGGGCAGTTGAGGTGAGTGTTCAAATATGTGGTAAGGAGCTCCTTAAACCTACAACTTAGGCACAGCTTAGGTTCCTGTCGTAATTGTAAACGATCATAATGTTTATTTATCTTTCGATTCAGTAGCAGTATCTACGTTGCGTATCACCCCTTTTGATGTTTTCAACATACCCTCTCCCTTCATTTTTATTTCTCCGGCTTATATATCACGTATTTCTGTATAGTAATAAATGTCATTCTTTTACGTTATGTGTGAAGTTGTATTTTTAAATTTGCATTTAAAGCAATCTAGTTAAAAATGAGTTCATAAACAACGAGTCATACAAGCTCGTTGCGATTATTCACCCGTTTAAAACTCCAATCGCGGAATGATAGCCGGGGTAAATGGTCTAAAAAATGACCCCACAAAATTAAACCGGCTTAAAGCTTGGACATTCAGCCGACAGTACTTTATACGCTTTTACTTTGAAAAAGGTAAAATTTTAACATTAGATGAGACCATTGTATTTTTATAGGCACTCCATAAAGGAACTTTTTGAATACATCAGGACGCTCTTCCGTAATATATTAACGTTTATAGGGCATTTGCGTAAGCCTCTAACTGTATTAAATTTTGTTCCAATGAACTTTGGGGATATGTTTATAAATTGTTATGGCTTGAGTGTACTTGTATATGTGATTTTTAATAGCCTACCTAGTGTGAGTACTAGTAGTTCACTGATGTAATGTAGATTTGGAGGAGACTTTTTCTACTTACTTACACTCAGTTAGTCTCTACGTCACAAAAGAAGACCATGGTTAAACTTTACTTTTTCAATACTGAGGATAAAGTTTTCTTTTATTGAGTTCACATTTCAACTGGAGAATTTAAACGAATAAGTTCCAGATCTTCACAATTTTTCACGTCGCTTGAGAATTCATAAGTCGTCGTGACGTATCATTTTCCAAGCTCTTGGCACTACTTTCAGATAACTTTGAAGTAAATATTTAGAATAGAAGAATAGGTGATATTTCAGTTAAAGGTCTAAATGCTATAAAAGTATGCGTTAACATTTATACCAAAAAGTAACAAGAGTCCAACGAGAAAATAAAACGAAAAAATTTATTGAGCTATCCAATTTTAGTTCAGATTTTATATTCCTTCGTGTGGCTACTTTGGGCCTGTAGGAACAGATTCGTCGCCCCGCAAACAGTCGTAAATCCCGAACATTGGGCTCAACCGTCCTCTGGCTTAATAAAAAAAAGGAAACAAGTGAACAGGCGGTATGATTTATTTCAATAAACATATCGCAGTTCACATGTATGAGAGATAATCTCGATCGGATTATGTAAGAGATAATTCCAAATCATTGCGATCAAAGGGATATTGAATCATGATTGTGGGTAGTGGATAAAGATGTCTTCTGAACTTTTGCTAAGACATTAAAATATACCCAACAATATATTGATTCATGATATCTACATGGGACCGATATCGCACAGTAATAGCCATAATCGTCACCAGGCGAGCTCCGTTTGACAACTGGCTCAAGTGTACCGAAAAAGTGGTTATACACAATTTTAGAATAACATAAAAATTAATACCCCGAATATAGATTTATCAACAGTATTGCTAACTTTCATATTATAAACGCGAACGTTTGTAAGAATTAATGCATTTATGGATGTATGTTTGTTACTCTTTCACGCAAAAACTACTGAATGGATTTTGATGAAACTTTACTATAATATAGCTTACACATCAGAATAACACATAAGCTATAATTTAAAATTAAAATGTGTTAATTATTCAAAATATAGCGGGTGAAACCGCGGGGCGCTGCTAGTGAAATACATATCTTGAAATATATAATTTGTGAAATAAAACACTTCAAACTACCTACTAGCTTACCTTTCATCCCTTCCCTAAAAAAAGATATTTCTTAGTTATGTATGCTAAGTTTAACAAGGTTTTAATGTTACTCATCTTTTAAATTTTATATACAATATCACATCACCTTCACATTGACTTACTTGTTTATAACATTAGTAGGACTAGTAGGATTATTAGGAAGTAGGGTAGTCAAAAATTTTTAAATAATTAAATATTTAAATTTATTGGAATTAATAAATAATAAAATAGCGTAATTTCTCTTTCTGTGAACGTTATACAAAATTACGGATCCTCCGTTATATAGACTGATTTATTGAAAACGCGATTAAAAAGCTCATCTCATTTGATTTATGACACATTAATGTTTTATACAACAATAATGTACAAAAGTGTTGTTCATTTGGGTCAGATTTTGGGATCTCCATTTTGATTCGATTTATTCAAAAAGGGTTTATCGAAGCTTTATAAAAAAATGGAGCCGAATTATCGTTAAATGAGTTCACATAAAGTCAATTCTGTCACATCAGGTTTTATAAAACAAAGTTGTGAATTAATGGCCTTCATTCTGAAAGGTCTATTGTGAAAGCGGGTCCCCAGGGTATATCCTTCCATTTCGCAGAATTGGACATGTATCGACCCCAGCCTAACTTGACCCGCCGTGATCCCTTAAAGTCATTTTGATGGACGCTAACGAAGAGTAAATGGACATTACCCAAAAGATCTTCGTATTGTGGATGTTGGTTCAAACGGAATGGGTCTGGAGCCGTTTATTAGATTCGTCGTTTTCTTTTACCTTTGACTAAGGGCTAGTGTTGTCTTTGAGTTGCGGCCTATTTGCTATTCAGCGAAATTAGGAAGTGGGGACGTTAATGTTAGATATAGTGTTAAAAAAATATCTGAAGCAAGTTAAACAGACATAGTAAATTCTTAACATAAACAACAAATATGTGGTACGATATAAGCGTTAACAGCATTTTGCTATTTTATAACCGTTTAGCAATAAATCGCGAGACTTAAATATGAATTCAGGTAACGTTGCCAATATTGAAACATTTCCTGTAATATTATTACAAAAATATTTTTAAAAATTGGACGTTAAGTTTACCATTTATATAAGAAAAAATGAGGTTAAAAAATGTAAAAAACCTTTGATACGATGCACGCAAGTTAATCTTAATTCAAGGAACTTTGATTTTGTAGCATGCAATTTAATGTGGTTATTACAATATGGACGTGGGTTAGTAGTAAAGTGAATATGAATATATGGAGAGTGGTAAATTTTCGAAAGCAACAATGTAGACCACACGGTGATCACTCATTAGGTTAATTGGAAATTAAGCGCAAGCAATATTAATTGATGTAGCTACAAAGTTGTTATTATAAGGGAATCAATAAATCCGCATCAAGTCAAGTAGGGTGAAAGTGAGTAGAGACTTGCACTAAAATGCCTTTGTGTTAGCAACCCTGTTAATAATAAATAAACTTTTGATTGTCGCTTGAAGACAAATACCGTAAAGTTTGAATATATTTATCAAACCTGTAACTAGATCATAATCTTAAAGCGCTGTTTGGCTTCTAAATGCCTTAGTTACTTAGAGTATTACAGGAGGTCCACGTAGAAGCAAAAACCAATCAGGATATAATTTCACTTTAAATCTTTTTCTAGCTTCTAGATACTTCTTTTTAACAAAATAAGAAAGACATAGAACATTTCATATCTTTTATATTTAGATGGCAGCTTAAACGCTATCCAGTGTAGTTTATTCTAACTAATCTATTATGGACATCGTAAAACATCATCGATAACCTTTAATGTAAACTAAATATCGTTCGATTCATATCTATTTATATAATGTGGACATAAAAATCAGATTGAGACCATTAGCTTAGAAGTTATGTACCGTAAAATACCATTAATGGTTTCTAAAGTACTGAGAAGGCTTTGAGAATCGGATGATGAACGAGACCTTTTACAAACTTATTGCATAAGTACTAACAATAAGCCACGTCTTCACACGGCTAGTAGAGCATTTTATATTTACATGTATTCAACAATAATTTTTTATATTTTGAAAAGTTTTAGGCTGCGTCCTAGAAGAAACTTTCAAGTTTCCGAAAGACTTGACTTTTTCCGGAGTTTTCAACAATCATGGTCATATTTCAACCAATTTACATAATACGTCTAACCATTCCTAGAGTCACTTTGGTGAAAACTGCATAAACATCCATTCAGTCGTTTTAGGGTTTATCGCGAATAGTTAATAATTTTTGTAATTGTACAACATTCCTTGGATTTTTCAGTTTTTGTGATTTAACAAAAGTTATTATAAAAAAGGATGATTTTTTTTAACTATTATGGCATGATCTTGTTAAGTTTGCATATAAGTAACGCTTTACGAAGCGATAAATTTTTACAATAAAGACGGAAGTTCGAGTTTTTTTTAAGTTAACAATCGTTTAACTTCTTTAAAAATTAACTTTAAGTAAAATTTCCACCGAGAATAAATTTTAAAAAGTGTTCAGAATACACCATATTTTTTTCATATTTAAAAAAAAAAAAAAATGTGTCGTAGGTACTCGCTTTTCACGCCGCGCGCGCAACCTAAAAATATCGCGCAGAGACCCATCCAAAGCGATAAATTAACATTATACATAATGGAGATGCAGTTCCTGGAGTAAGGAGTTTTTTATTCAAAATTTCCTTCTCTTTAAGAATATTTTTTGAAATTTCTTAAATATTAATAGTCTATGAAATATTGGCGAAAAACAAAAAGCCTTCTTTTCATCTTTAATTGTTATATTTTTGCAAATATAAACTTTTGCAAATTTTTAATGTGCTAATCCACGTTTTTAGCACATTTTTTGGCGTCATTCCGGTTCTAATGAGCTATCCCACCTAATTTTAAGAACAGTATCTCTATTTTAGACCATTTTCAACTTATCGACTAGACTATATATAATATGTAGTAAAGTTAATTCTCGGAGTTGCGTGATATCCTTCATGTAATCATGTACTTGGGGTCTTTGAACTTTGTAATTATATGGTGAATTACTCTCTATTACAAACGTAATAATTGGTTTATTTAATTAAAGTTTTTGTTATCTCTTTTATACGCAAATCTTATCTACCACGCGTGTGCCCTAAATGAAATGTAATTTTATTCCTGAATTATCTAAACAAGTGCTTAATTACGACGTTAATACTTGTTTTTTAGTTAGTTTATAAAATCATAACTGTATGTTACTAACTCAGTGAGTGTGAATTTTCAAAATATTTATATATAATATCGATATATTGTAAGTGAAAGTGAATTTGAAACAATTCTTCTCAGGTGAGTCATATCTGTTTGTTTCTGTTTTCCTGTTTGTCAGACATATGAAACAATGATCTCCTTGGAAGAAGCCTTCATATAAATAGAACTTCACTTTCTAGTAAGTTCTGTTAATCTTACATTTTTAAGGATCATAAACCAGCACATTAGTCTCAAGGTTTGTTTTCCAGTCATGGCATGTATATAATGAAGTTTAATTGTATTTTAGGATTGGTTAGGTTAGATAAAAATTATACCTACAAGAATTTGTAGCTACAATAGTTGTAGTAAATCAATGAAAATTACATGAATACCTTTACTTGTAGCATAGATACATATAGATATAGCTATTTAGGTGAGATTTACGAACTTTTAAAATAAATAATAAAGTGAATATGGGAATGTCGTTACATTTGGGCAGGAAGCCAACCGTTTAGACTAAAATTGAATAAGGTACCGAACAAAAGCGCAAAGCGTGCATGAAACTTTTCAATATTTCTGTTTATGACATATTTTCGGATTTGTAGTCAAATTAAATTATATTAACAAACAGTAAAGAACGAATATTAACATTTACACTTCCATTCACTTATTTAGCCGTAAAGACAAATACAATCTAGTGGACCCGTCAGCTACGAGCTACAGGCTAGTACGGACGTGTAGAGAGTATATCCAAATAAGTGTGTGAGTGAAACCTGGCCGCATATTGTGTGTAGTCAAGTCAGTTATATGTATCTATGAGTATACCACAAATTTACATTCGATGATGTTTATACAGGTGTAGTGCTTACATATGTACTCTAAAAAATAGGGTATTTACCCGACATTCTACCCGTCACACAGCGGCTGAGTCACACAGAATGAGTGACCGGTATACATTACTTTCTAAAAAAAATAATTAGAAGTTAGTTAATAAAATATCTTTGTGCTGTAATTTACGTATAATAATAATAATAACAGCTTGTTTTTATTGTGTTTTATTTTACTCTTGTAACGTAACTAAACTTGGCTTACGGTGGGAAAACAGAAAATGAGTGAGCAAGAAAGGATGATAATGGGGCAAGACAGCCTTTTATTATTTTCGCGCCTTTCTGTTAAATTTCTTTCCTAAAAGTCTAAATACAGTTATGCTGCATGCATTACAATTTACAATAAATGTACGATTTTCTATAAAATTTAATTGATGATGATAATATCACAACATAAACTTTGGTGTTATACTCGTACACAATTTGATGTAATTTGTTGAAGCCGTTATCAAGATTGTCAAATAATCTTAAGAAATCAATGAAAAAAAAATCAAAACATGATACTTTCTTTTACCTAAATCTTAACGATTCCGAAAACAAATTGTATTTAATTAAATATTAAAAATATTCCAAATGTAAATATGAAGTTATCTCAAAAAGTTTACCTCGTAATAAAACCTCTTATATTCGTAATGGATGATGTTTCAAAGATAAAGGTTATATAATATATGGATTGCTCTCAGAATGTTTCTGAGTACAAAGTGCGTAATGGATTTCGTAGGGCGATACAGTCCCTTGGGCGAATACATCTCTTTTTCCAATTGATTAGGTGGTAACTGGACGCTATGGGTTTGGATCAAACCATGGGTTTTAGTTACTGATTGAGATTTATTACGATTTTCGTTGTATAATCTTGGATAAACAACTATGTTGCTTTTCAACCGACACATACGAGTTTATGAAAAATAGGTCAATTGGATTAATGTTATTGTGTAAAAGAAATCAAGGTCACATTTTATTTATTTTATTAATAAATACGAGAATAGCTTACATATAGTAAACACTAGGCGTTGCTAATTGTAATGATTTTAAGATACCAATGCGAATTTTACTTAATTCGGAATATTTCGGAAAATCATGAATTTAAAGGGAAACATACTAAAAATGTATAAAAACTTTAAGCTTAAATGACGTGGAAATAGATTTCAAAATTTATGGTGACAGTTTCAATCTATTGTATTATGGTTGCATTAATTTATAAGCATTTACTAATAAATATATAGGTAAAATGTTTTATGTAAACCATTTTACCAATAATAATATCGTATATCAAAACATCGAGGTGTAATTTTACACTTTCCATGAATAAATTTCTAACAAAAAGCAAAAGATCTAAATCACCCGACCAGTAAGATGGAAGAAAAATTGCGCTCACGTATAGTCGATGCCTTTATTCTACTATATTAATATTTCAACTGGCTTTCACGTCGGACAGTCTATCCCACTTCTAAAAACGAAAAAGGCGGAACTATTGGGTTCATCGAAAGTCTGCGAGGCAACTTCGACCGCCCATTTCTGTGGCCATTCCCTTTATGGCCACTCGTAACGGTCACTACGAGGAGAAAAAAGTACGTTACCGAAGCGAAATGAATCGTAATTGCAGATCGCATAGTTTCATTAAAAAGGGGAAACGTTGCTGGTGATTTACTGTTAATTCACTATCGTTTAAGTGAAACTTAAGTTTTAAACAGCATTGGAATAATAGTCACAGAGTTAAAGAAAATTTAAAGTATCTACTAAATTCTACTAGAGATCAGAAAATTGCTCAAACAGGTATTAAAGAAAAAGTAATCATAGAAAATTAATTTCTATTAAAACAAAAATGATTTGAACATTTTAAATAAAAAGAAGAATCACATTGAAAGATCCTAAAAATATAGAACTAAAACTACTTCATTGATTTGAATTAGAACTGGATCAAATATAATTTCTTCATTTATCAATAACGTTAAACAAGAAGAATTGATTATAAGAGAGGTTAATTAGATTAAAAATTATCCAGTTATAAGATTCAGCACACAGTTTGAAAATTGCAAACTACAAACCTAAGTTAAAAAAGTTTTAGAAAATAATTCAATAGTTGAATTAAGTAAGAAAGCAACAAAGAAACCTACCAAATAGGATTTCTCAGTAGCAGTTTGTAGTACAAAATTCGATTTGAACAACAAAAAGTCGATTCTGGACAACACTCGCAATTTTCCAGCAGAAACTAAAACCCCGCGAGTCGAGCTAGTTACTATTGACCATTCAGTTTTATGGGTGATCGTAAAGGGAGCGATCCGCGAAAAAATCTACTCGAAATGCTGAGCTAGTACAGGGTATGTTAATTTAATTAACGGTTGGAGATTTCAGAGCGCAAATTGCCAGTTGGTCAGCAATTGTTTTCTTTTTTGGGGAACTAGAATTTTATTTGGTAAATAGCAACGATTGCTGTTACGTAGGTGAAAGATATGATATTCATATTTTCGTTACAAAAGGAAATGTTATCGTTAGTCAAATGGAATGTCACACAAAACACTTTAATATCTGGGAAGTTGATCGTGCTATAAATTTTATTACGGAAACTCGTGACGTAAATAAAATAAGGAAGATTATGAGAAATATATTGGAAATAAGAACAAAGTACTTTTGAAAATGGTAAGTATGCAAAACAACGGTCATGCAAGTTGAAAGTTGAAACAGAATCTGTATTTAATTTAAAAAGTAATCTTTGTAATAACTACTATAAAATCGTCGATCATCAAAATCCAATTAAATAAATTGCTTATAAAGCAGGATGAGTGACGTCCATTTGCTTCATTGTACCCTTAATGATCTGGTCATTACTTATCTACAGCAATGAGGTTAAAAGGTAGTCCTGCCAAAGACGAAGGATTTTAAGAGAAAAGGTATAACTGTGACAAAAATGGGAATAAGTCAACAAATCATTTTTAAGTCCTGGAATATTCATTTAACTGTGCAACAATATTGAATGTTATTGAACAGCCAAAAACAGAATACATAAATAATTAATAGATAACAAATGATTTGCATATAGTTATTCCATTACCGACCACTTGAAACAAAATATAAACATTCAACGAAGCGTATTTAGTGTAGCAGAGGAAGTTTACTGTTAGAATATTGTATGGGCTAAAAGGGGTACAATCTATTAATGGCACATCTAAATTTTCTCATACTCAGTTAGATAAAACTAGGAATTAGTAACCTTTAACTAAGTGCATAGTTTTTTGAGGCTTTTCACGCTTAAACAACTGAACCGATTTAGATTTAATTTGGTACAGAGATAGACTAGAGTTTGGAAAAGAATACAAGTTACGCTTTATCGCAAATAAAAGGCTGAGTTTAAATAGGGGATGGAGTGCATAACCCGTTTGTGTCTTTGGGAATTATTCATATATAAATAGTTGATGATGAAAATTAAAATTTAAAATACACGTCATAAATTGCATCCGCACTAAGCTAGAGCGAGTTGATTAGTAGTTTTAATAAATGGAAAAATCCCATAGAGAAATGGGTACTTCATTATAACTACTGGCAGTACAGTACAATATTGTATTGAGGAAGCAGTGGTATTACCCAAAAAAAACCTTTGTAATGTAAAAGTAAAAATATATAAATTTTAAGTTTGCAGGCGAAAGTAAAACACACGATAAAAGTTAATATCTATTTATACAAACGGTAACTATTACTGATAGTGATCACGAAACAGCACATAAAAATCAACGGCCTCATACAATTGAGGCGATAGCGCTAAAATTACATTCAACGATATTCGAACACAATAATCAAATAAAATTAACGCTCAGTCTAATCATACGATTGAATGGATTCATATGGAATGGAAAATAGAATAAGAAGGATAATAAAAGGGAAGGCAAAATAGCGTAGATAGCAAAAGTGAAGGTATGACTACTGTTTATACAAAAGTGCTAAAATCTCCTCATATTGATTTTTGTTTATTGAAGTGAAACTTCTTTAGAATCGTTGTGATTTCAAACCGGATGCAACGGAAAAAACGACAGGTAAGAGACACAAATACAAAAATGTGTAGGAAAGAATGAGACAGAAATATACATACTATTTTATATTATTATATATATTCATCTCATTCTTTTGTCGATTTACTGAAGTTTCACTTTTATCGTGTGTGAATCGCACACACACCTTTTTTAGCATCTTCTCATGGTAAGTATACCATTGACTACTTCCTTATAATCATGATCAATTCAAAAGTATAATATTGTTTTGAAAATCAGTCAATAGGTGATTGCGTATTTAGAAGGTACTAATCATTACTCCATTATCGGGATAGGAGAGCCGTTGCTAAACGTTGAATTACCTATTGGATTTCCGATTCGATCCCGAACTCCTTCAAGAGCTTCAATTTACCTGTAATTTGTAAACGTGTGAACCGATACGTTGGTCTTGATAAAGTACGGTTCTCTGAATACATTTAAAATAGTTTTTTCCCCTGATATTCCTCTGTGGAATACTTTGGAAAATAAAAATCTGATTAGCGAAGTAAGAAGGGGGTTATGTGCAATGGAAAATATCAAAATATAATATTGAGGAAAAATTACAAAATTATACCAGAATATCCTATGAATAATATAACCGATTTCTAATAATATTCTGAGTCTAGCTTTTAACGTGAATTAAAATTATGTCTCGTACATAAATAATATCAAAAAATACACTTTATACTATTATATCAATTCGTCCGTACCTATATTATCTGAGGACTTTAAGAGCCACACTAATAAATTTTTATCTGACCAATAGTTTATGTGAAGTATAGGTAAAAAATCGGAAAGCAATCACACAGTGAGATTTTGATTTCCAAAATAGATTTACATTAAACAAAAAGTATAGATCCAATTCAACTCCCAAGTTTTATCGATCACGCGATTACAAAGTAATTCCACGAACATACAATCTGAAGAAATAGTTCAACAAAGTATCGATATCGTCAAAATATTTGGAGCTTCGCGTTTCTATAGCATCATTTACTTAACATAAGTTTAAGTTTGGAAGTCAAATGGAAAACTTATAAAACAAGAGTTTCTGCAAACGGTGCCAAATAGACTGTGTTCTACATAGAAAGACCGAGATTGAGTTGATAAAGTAGAACTGGGGGAATAAATTAAAAACAAATCAAGCGGTTAGAGGCTGAGCATTTACAATGATGATGGGAATGAAAAAAGTTCTATATATTCAAAGACTGGATTGCTTCTAGGCAAAGTAATATGCACGTTATTTTGTATCGTATCTTGAACTTTGTCTCTTGATACAACACAGAATTCAATATATTTTTAACATAATATACAGACTTATCATTATCTTGAACAAAACTTCAAATATGTTGCTGTTTTATTAACTTTTTGAAAAACAATACTATTATATTGTCTCTCATACTCAACTCGAACCCCTAGTTTTACTTAACTTTATAAATCAAATCAAAAATATATTTTTTTTTAATTTACTCATTATCGAATTTCTGTCTATAAGTGCCTTATTTTTTTCAATTATAATTAATATAATCTACTTTATCCTATTTCTTCATAAACTTCTTATGGAATAGGAGAGTATCGGTTATATCATCTCATTGCAGTCCACAGGTTCGTTTAAATAGTCTAAGTACTGCATGTTATGTTATGTGTTTAGCTATTTTGTTTAAATATACTAAAGAAAATATGATAAAAATAAATACTCACAATTTCTCTGGTTTATAATGAGCTTGAAAACCTTTATACTGGTAGATATTTAAATAGCCCCCGACCGTTTCCAATTTATAATACAACACACATAATACAACCTCAGTATTGGATATTTTCATAAAAAATTTGGGCGGGTGAAGTTAAAACCGAGAAATGTTACTTTCGGTGGGTCTAATGAAAACTCAATCAATTTTGTTAATACGCTTTACATCGTTATTGCAAACCTTGATTAATTCTATGTTCATACAGTTAACATTGTCTAAAGTGTAGTTTCGTGATGCCTTTTAGTATAGAATCATATGTTATAATCTAGTTAGTTAGCTAGTTTTAGTTAAAAGTTAGTGAGCGAAGTTATCATATAATATTTCAATCTATAAATAAATCTATACCGTAAATAAAACAAGAAGTATATCAAATGAATGCTGCACTCAATTATATTAAAACTTGTAAGATAGAGTTAGAATGCTCTCAAGTTTTTGTATTTAATGTCGAAATATTGTAAAGAATAAATCGTTCTTTATTTTTAAGTACTTCCTTAAACTCGTAATAATACACATAAACGTGATATTTAAATTTATTTAGGAAAAAAAACTGAAATTGCTTGACATGACTTATTCAAAGTTTTAACCTATTTTACTGGTTTTAATATACTGTTACATCAAAATATTCAGATGCTTCTGATACCATATACATATTAGTTCAATACTTCGCAGTAACTGTTAATTATTTCTTATTTAATTAAATAATAAAAAAATGTTTATGTTACTTTCAACTTTTTGCCAAAAATCACGTCATTTTCTTGTATATTATGACACAGTGTTATTTATGAATGTTTTTCTGTATATTTGGTAGCTTTAATGATACGTTGCATACTATGTTTTATACTCTTAGGTAATAAGGATGGGGCTCTCCAGAAATTAACATACAGTGCAATATATTTAGCTACATCCACGTTGAGTATTCAAGAAAACATTGATTATTTCAATTACACAGTCAGTATAAACAGACGGATCTCCGTCGGGAGCGGAAGAACATTTTCGTATTCAGAATTAATCAAGAAAACAATTATCTTGCCTTGTTACATTTCCTGGCAGTCGCTAGTATTAACATTTTTCTTTTGTGGCCAACTTTGTCCATTTCCTGTAATACGTACTGTACGTTGTCTGAATTGTTGAGTATTATATAAATATACCTGATTTTTTAACTTATCAGTAAGAGGCGACGTTTTAGTTTATTAAATACAATAATCAATAATATTGCCCCACATCTAGCTGATATTTTTAATAAATGTGTCGATACAGGAAAGTTTCCGGACTTAATGAAGCACAGTAAAATAATACCTCTATTTAAAAATGGAAACAGGAAAGATCCCGGTAACTATAGACCAATCTCTATATTACCATCACTGAGTAAAATTTTTGAAAAGATTATTTTAAACCAACTTTTAGAATATTTTAATGAAAATAAACTATTTCATAGTGAACAGTATGGTTTTACTAGGGGTAGGTCAACAACAGATGCCGGAGTTGCTCTTCTTAAGCATATTTATGAAGCATGGGAGAAATCACAAAATGCGATTGGTGTATTTTGCGATTTGTCCAAGGCCTTTGATTGTGTTCAACATGAAACACTTTTAAAAAAACTTAATTATTACGGTATATGTGGTGTTTCTCTGGATCTAATTGCCTCATACCTAAATCAAAGAGTCCAGAGGATTACTATTAATGTGTAAAATCTTCTGGATCTTTGCTACAAATGGGCGTTCCACAGGGATCCATTTTAGGCCCGTTTTTATTTTTGATTTATATTAATGATCTGCCATACTATGTGAAGAACTTGTGTGATATTGTACTTTTTGCTGATGATACATCTCTTATATTTAAAGTAAACAGAAATAAACATAATTATGACGATGTAAACAGTGCATTATCGCAGGTTCTTCAATAGTTTACGGTAAATAACTTAGTTCTTAATGCTAAAAAAACCAAATGCGTTGAGTTTGCTTTACCTAATGTTAAAAAACAAAAATTTAACCTACGTTTAAATAATGAAATTTTAGATGTGGCGGACTCGACGGTATTTCTGGGTATAACTTTAGATTCAAAACTCCAGTGGAACCCCCATCTATCATCTCTAGCGGGAAGACTCAGCTCAGCTGCCTACGCAGTAAGGAGAGTCAGACAAATGACTGATATCAATACTGCTAGGCTAGTTTACTTCAGTTACTTTCACAGTATTATGTCTTATGGCATTTTACTGTGGGGTAGGGCCGCGGACATTGAATCCATTTTTATTCTTCAAAAGAGAGCTGTTCGGGCCATTTATAACTTAAGAGCGCGGGATTCCCTTAGAGATGTATATAAAAAAATAGACGTTCTTACAGTCCCATCTCAATACATATATTGTAATATTTTGTTCATTTACCAGAATATTCATTTGTATTCAAAACACAGTGACAAACATAATGTTAATACTAGAAACAGAAATAAACTTGTAACGCCGTACTATCGTCTCCACAAAGTGAGTAATAGCTTCATGGGGCTTGGTGTTCGCATCTATAATAAGATTCCACAGCCTATATTAGACTTGCCACTTCAACAATTTAAAACTCGTATCAAGAAGTCATTAATATATAAAGCATACTATAATGTACAGGATTACTTAAATGATGAGAATGCTTGGAATCTAAGTGACGTTGACTCTCAAGTTAAATGATTTGTATAACAGACTATGTAAACATGGCTTTTTGAAAAGAGCGACTGTTGAGTTTCTGGCCGGCTCTTCTCAACAGAAAACTGCTTTCCGAGCTGGTGGTAGCTTCAGACAAACTAACTGACCGACAAATTTTTGACGTTTCAAAAGTACTTTTCAAAAAAGTCTAATTGAAATAAATAATTTTGATTTGATTTGATTTAGTATATCTAACACCTCTATTTTAAAATATAAGAGAACTGTTGTCAATAATAATGATGACGGATTTTGAAAACCATTCTATGATGGTAGAGTTTAAGCGTCAGTAGCTCAGTGTTTCGGGTGTTGGATCGATCGATAAGTCGTGGGTTTAAATCCTGGACATTGGACTACTGGCGTGGCCCACTCCTGACACAAGCATTTTAGGTTACTAGGAGGGGTAAAGGGAATTCTAGTAGTATATGATCCATACTGCTAGTAAAAATATTTTTTTTTAAAATAAGAGAGTATCTATTGTTGCTAAAAGTATATTATTTCATAAGAAATTAAGTCATATTATAATCATTATTTTTATTTTTTTTCCTAAATCATATTTTAAATTATATATCAGCTTATATAAAGTCTACTAAGTCGTGATGTCATTCACTCGATCAATGTTTTTGCTATTATCGCGGATTGCTTTAATTTGAAGTTTTATCTTATCGAAATAATATTGTTTCTTTATTTTATATTATATAACTTCACATCCCATTTAAGAATAATTTTACATTTTAAAGAAAATAGTTTCTTTATATAAACAAAAATTTTGCAAAAAATTCGAGTCAGCGGCCTATCTGCGGTACAGGATTAAATTCCTCTAAAGGTGGTTGACAGGCACTGGCGTAAATTGCTAGATTCCACGATGCTGCCTAGATGGATATTAAAAAGGAACTATATTTAAAAAAAATATCCAATATCAGCGACTCTTCCTCTTTTAGTTGCTTTTTCGTTATCAAGAGTTGCTCTGCATGTAAGAACCTTTTCGATTTTGTTCGTTCCGTAATTAAAATTTTAGTTTATATATATCGGAGTTGTGAGTTAGGTTTAGGTTAGGTTAGCCTTGTGTTAGGTTAGGTTTATGTTAGTTTAATCTTAGGTTTAAACAGTGAAACTAAGCAGTGGAGGTGGGTGTTGGAATTCTATTAGAGACGTCTTTCACCCTGCAACAAGTCCAAGGCACTGCTTGGGTTCCTGTCAGAATATTAAGAGACAGCAACGTTTAATTATATCCTGACCGTATTGCGCCCGCATAGCCTTCATGATAGGCTATCCATTCCATTCCTTTCTTTTAGTTCCGACATATATATAGGATTGTTTATTTACGCATTGATAATGTGTCAAAAATGACAGTAGGAATGTAAATATTCATTTTATTTTAATTTTTACCATTCTATACTTCTTTTTCATATTATCTTTAAGATCACACATACTTTCATGCACTTAATATTAAGGGATACAATATTTCTCTTCGCATAGATAATTTTAAGACTTATAGCGATTGTTAAACAATTTATAGAAGCGAATACAGTAAACATCGATGGACATCTATCATTATCGTCATCTAAATGTAAACTTAACCTCCAACCACTAGGCGTTAGTGGAATAACGAATGATACAAGTATTTGCACTACTCATTGCGAAAACGACTTTATGACCAGCTCAAACATAGTCAAATCGATATTCAGTATTTTCCGGATTTAAAGATCCGTAGTAATGCTAAAGAAAATGTTGAATTTATATAAAAGCAGCAACCTGATCTCGCTTCGCTCCAGTGTTAATCCCATCGAATCCATCTCCCATCTGATTATTATATGCAAATCCCGTTTTACGCCATTACGGGTAGAATCGTAAAAAATATTTATTCAATGATTAATACAGAAAAATGGTTTTAAAAAAATTTAATCAATACTTTTTACTTTAGTCTACTTAAGAGATAGATTTAATATAAGATCTGTCCCGACTGTATAGAAATTCTGTTCCGAGAGTTCTGAGGTAATTTGTTAATTGATTTCACACAGTAAATATTGTGCAAGTGGTTTGTATAGTGTCGTGGTTTGAAGTCTACCTTATCGAGTCTACTCTATTGTTATCATGGGTACCGCTTCTTTTCTGGATGGTGATAGTGGTCACGTCAAGGATCTTCTAAAATTTGCAGGCATTACAGGCCTATAATGCATGTTTATACGTATTGATCTATATATCTCTTATAATACATTTAATTAACGAAACACTTGCAGTACCTGATTTACAAGCGACTTCTGTTTCTGAGCAAACATCGGCCACTAAAGAATAAAAAGCCTAAAAATGCTTACGCTTTTCGTTGTCTAACCTTAGGTTCTTAGGGTAGGGAGGCTCAAGATTTTTCCACCAAATATATTTTATTTATTTAATATTTAATAAAAATTATAAAAACAAATTATAATCTATCGGCAAACGCATATTTGATCTACTCAAAAGTTTCCAACCCATCCAGTAAACTTCGGTTCCGGCCAAAAGGAGTTTTTAATACCGGCTTGCGCAAACTATGTGCGGCATAGGTAATAATGTTAGTACTGTTTACGAGTTCGAGTTTGTTGAATAACTAAGTTTATAGATGAAACCACAGACTAAAGCCGCGGAGGTGCGGAAACATAATATTTTACGGTAACCTCTGCAATAATATAAGATGAAGTTGGGAGAGCTCCCCGCTTAGTGCATAATGTACAAACTCTTACATTCTTTAATATAGCTAGTTGACAAAGTTGCGTTTTTAATAAATGTCTAGTTTGTCAGCATGGTGAATTTTTAGTAATATGGTGGAGCTTCTTTATGAATGAGCTTACAATAATGATTATAGAAAAATCGATCGCAGTTCCACCTGTATCGAAGTCTGACTCAATCACAAACAAACTTTACTAAATTATTATATGAATTCTTAAAATTTTCGATAGATTTATTGTGGTTGATATAGTAGAAAGAATGATCTTTGGGTGCCTTTGCCTTATGATGTTTAAATAACGTTGAATATATTGAGCTCAACTTTTGGCGGCTTTAGTGATAAAGAAGTTTCGTAAGAGTGTAATAAACAATTTTAAGTTTCAACTAACCAATATCTCAATCACTATATTTCTCAAACGATTTTTCAAATGTTTCTTAGAAGCTAAACGTCATTCAGGATAATTTAATTCGGTCAAGGAAAAAGTTCTATAAAAGTTTATATTAAAATAAAAACCAGTTAAATTTCAATTTCCAAGTTTCCGATTGAGCTAAAATTTTAAACAGTTATGATATGGATTTGACAGTGGGAAGTCTGAAATAAAACTACGGTATCCCTATCACATTTAGGCAAGTTTTACTCGTCTTGAAAAGCATTCTGTGCTATGGGTATCAAATTAAAGTATTTACAACGAAAAATAAAACTACTTCACAATAATAGCAAAAATCCAATATGGCGGAAAACTTGGCTTTTCGTACTGATAGGGTAGGGACTGCAATAGCCGATGATAAATGGTCACACATCATAAGCAGTTTGATAGTATTTAATTTTTTTTTAAATTTTGGAATTATTTATTTCTTTATTGTCAATAACACCATTACCGTAAGTAAATGGGAAACGCTAATCTGCAGCGAGACTGACAGTCCATTCTTTGTCTTATAAATTGATACGTCAAGGAAGGCCCGCAATCTCGTGCAGGGCTACATCTATCAGCCTCCGGGTGGAGCTAATGATTGATGAGATCGAACCGGACGGAACCGGACTAAACAGCCTCACCGGATATCGCGGATTTGTTCCTTTTTATTCCACTATCACTTTCCCCACTTCACTTACACTTTCACACTAAAAATAAAAGAACTTACACTCACTTTAACCGACTTGAACACAAACACTTAACACTGACACGGTGACGTCTATCGTCCACAACGTACACGAATATAAATAATATTCTCTTCCAACAGTAGTAAAAGTAAATCTAATTTCATAGAGTGAATATTTCCTAGATGCTAGTAAAAAGTCATTCAATGCTTATTGTGGATCACCTGAGTCTTTATTTTTATCATTGTAAACAAGCACTTAGATCACATTCCACAAGAACTTCTCATCTTCCAAAGCTTTCACGTATTACTGTACATTATAGAGAAATATTATTCATAACATTTAAAATATTTACTAATTAATACCAATTTTAAAAATTAAATTTCTAACTTTCTATTAAACCTCAAAATTACATCAGGCAGTAAGAAAATTAATATTGTAAGACAAGCACAAACGCTGAAAATTGCTCAATAAAGGCGGAGGAGAAGGGCCAAAATGCAAATTAGACAAAATTTATTATTTCTTGCGGTCAGAAAAAACCACGAAACAGGACGTGATTAATAAGAGTCGAGTAATGTTTCTCTAGACGTGTCGAAATACTCGAGAATTCGTAATAACAAGGTCGAGCGTACGGAAAAAAGCCAAATAAAAATATATTTAACTTCGTCAAGAGAATAAGGACTTTGTGGATAGGCAATTTGGCACGAGCTTTTTGTTTTTGAATTACAATTCTAGAGTCAAATTTAACGAGATCCTTTAGTAAATTGATTGTAATACAAACATTTACTTTTTCAAAGTTAATAGCATTTATTTGAAAATGTTTAATGAGATACATTGAAGAAAATTTTAACAATGCGTTCAACAAACAATCTTATCAATCAAATAACAATCTTGCTATTCTGATAATTTGATGTAGATCTGTATGATGAGAAACTCAAAAAGGTTTTACCAACTTTAAAGAAGATTTTAATTCGACTATATATATGTTTACTTTATGGAAGTTTGGGCATGACTTCTATGAATAATAAATATAGAGTGTTTTTCCTTTCAATTTTATATACATTAAAATTTAAACTTAAAAGTTAAAGCTTTTTCTTTTAAAAATTGTTCTAAACAAAAAACTAGACATATTAATAGAAATTTAACATAACAAATGTCTGTGATGAACATGTAAGATTTTTAAAAGCTTACTTTTAAGGGTCCCTCCTATTTCAGGATTTTTATCAGTCTATATGTTTGTACGTGCATCATGCTAAAATGGCTGGACCGATTTTTCCCGGAATAAAGTAAGTTCACGTGATCAGAAGGTTTTTATTCACATACCTCTATTGATTACATTGAAATTTTGCACACATATAGTATGTAATCCGACTGATCACATAAGATACTACTTATTTCGGAATATCCTCAGATAGATATAATTTAAAGATTAACTACTAAATTAAACGTAGACGGAGTCACGCAGATAGGTTAGAAATACATAGAATTAAACACGTGTGTAATCACGAATGAAAAGACTGTATACTTATATAGTCTGTAACCTTTTATTTTTATGGTAGATAAGGTGCAAACTAGCAGATGGTCCACCTGATGGTAAGTGGCCACCATCGCCCATGGACATCGGCAAAACAAGAGGGTATCTCTTGTTGATGCGTTGCATCCTCGAAGATAGAGTGGGGAGGGGGAGTGAAGAAAACAATGCTGCGGTTTCAGCGGACCCTGAGCAATAGCCCAGAGTTCACTAGATCCGCAGCATTAATGGGATGGGAGAGGGAGGGGGTAAGTCTGGCCCACATGCGGCTCGACCGGAACGCGTCTATGACACTTGGCGGTCGGATTCGCATCCTGGTGGTCGCAAGCCAGTCGGGGAACAGATCCCCTACCACCAAGGGGGTGCTGAGTTACTCGACTCTTGCTGATGCTTTCCCAGCGGCAGAGGGGAATAGTATTCTAACCCGTCCCCTTACGGGTATTGAAAAAAAAATAAAACCGTTTACCATAGATAGACTTGTTTGATTATTTGAATTTGGAATCCATCTAATATTCAAAATTTGAATAACGAATTCAGAATATACTATTCGATCGTCACAGATGAAAGAGCCCAATTGAATAAGCAAAATATCCGGTCCAACCGACCGTGGGTCTATAAAACTAACGAGAAATAAAACAAAGGCCGTTCAAGTGACAAAATGGTCACTTAGCCAATTTTTATTTTAGTCGATTGTGTTATCTCGTCTGGTAATACTATTGTGAGCTTTTATCGTTTTCAGATTTTACTTTGTGCTGTTCCACTTGTGAATCTCTATTGTTTATTTGATTATTGATACGATTGTAGTTGAAACTTTAACGATTTTTAGAAGTTGAAATACACTTCAAGCTAAGATTTCACTTACCTATATCTTACTAATCTATGCTAACATATAAAGCTGAAGAGTTTGTTTGTTTGCTTGAACGCGCTAATCTTAGGAACTACTGGTCCGATTTGAAAAATTATTTTAGTGTTAGATAGCTCATTTATCGAGGAAGACAATAGGCTATATAATATTACGTTACGACCAATAGAAGCGGAGCACCACGCGGAAGAAATTGCGAGGGTCGACTAGTATGTATTATAAATGTAAAAATTTTGTTTGGATAATATTTGTTATTTAATCACGCAAAAACAAATCAACAGATTTCAATGAAATTTAACACACAGATACTTTATAACCTGGAATAATATATAGGCTACTTTTTATCCCGGAGAAATTCAACTAGTACTCAAATAAAATTTACCATATTAAACTCTTCCTCTGAATGTTGTTCTATAATTTTTATTTGTATCACTGTAGATACACCATTACAATGACAACTATTTCTATATTTATCACTCTAAATAACCAATATCATTAGATTGGCAAGTAAATCCCCGGACGAAACAATATCTATAATGCAACCATTCCGTTATCCAAATCGCGTTAACTATTCATTACCCATTCGTCAAGTCGCGGCAGTTCAGTTGGCTCAGCTGGTATATCGAGAACAATATCCGTCGACTATACGAGAAAATATGTGAAATGTTCACAAAGCCACTGTGAATTCAGCTATTTAGCTTTTCACTTGAAAACTACACGTCAGCTCCCCCTTAGTCGCCGACATTTCGCGACTGATCGATTTAGGTACTTTAACTCGATGTAACTTTGCGTTATGTTTTGATTTTGCTCGGTTTACTCCAACTCGAGAAATCTTTGTGAAAGTTATAGCGAAAATTGGAAATCTTGACGCATATGGATTTGTAGCGCTTTGTGAGAGAAGTTTAGTTTGTAAAATACTTGGTGTATTATCGTTACTGTGTTCTAACATAATAAATATATAACAAGCAGGTTAATAACAATTACTCTGAAAATTAAGTTGCATATATTTTTAAATTATCATTATATTTTTGCAATACATAATATTTTTATAATTTCTAGCGTATAGGTATACTATTTTACTGTATAGTTTCATCAAAATTATTACTCGTGTACTAATTACAATAATAGTATGTATGAAGTTGGTGTATTTATTAAGCTATTAAAGCTAAACGAATACCTTCAAAATGTGGGATATATATGCTCACAAATTGTAAAGCTATCGATGTACATATTTGCAATCAAAAATAGATTTAAAATTACTTGTTTACTATATTTTTTATAAAACGCGCGCGAGGAGTGTTAGCCAAGACGCCGGCAGGGGCAGTCGCGTGACAGTCGTATTGAAGAGAGCGGCGTACGCGCGCAGTATACACCCCCTGTAACCCCTTTATTGATTAATAGTACCCCTGTGTGTACTATTTCCCAAGGCCTAGTTACTTGACCCTTCCCTAATGAAAACGGACTAGTGGTGAAGTGCGAACTATTTAGAACTATTTAGTGTTATTATGTGTTGTGGTGCGACCGGGCATGCCCAAAAAGATAAGAAATCGTCAAGAACTTGTGAGTACTGTGTGTCTTTATCACCTAACTGACAATAGATAGCCCTTAATTTAAAGAAGCTGAAACCGGGCCCAGCCAGCTTCCACGTGTGTGGGGTTTTGTACGCCCCATTACTGAAAACCTACTATAATATTTATGTACGGACTTTTTCATGTCACACACATTTTATAATGTATCTTAAAATTTATTTATCACCTTTACTTTCTTTCATATAAAAAAATGCACTTAGCATTATGATCGCCTTCTATAATAATCTATCTAAAAACACAGCGTATTTCCTTCCTATTATGCAAAAATAAATAAAAATAAACTTTTAAAACCCACTCAACGCAAAGTTTTAGTTTAACAACATAGCATTGACGCAACACCGGGTTTCAAAGAAGTCGATGATGTATTCTTATCTCCGGGGAAGATACGCATTTCCGATTTCTCGGAATGTTCGCGTTTCGATACGAGACCCGCATACCAATGATGCTTATATCTGACTCGTCCTAACTACAACGGTCCATAAACAGGACGAATAGAGTCCCCTTGTTGTTTCAGTTGTTATCACAACTTGCTTTGACATACTTATGCGGCTAATACAGGACTATACTAAATAAGACCAAAGTACTTATCTTTAGGAGTCTGGTTCAATTATGATAAAATTATATATTATTCAGCAACGTGACGTGATGGCTAGTGTCCACATTTATATGTCGTGTTCTGTCGCCTTCTGACGATATTTTGAATCAATACAGCCGCAGGTCTAGGAAAAGTGACATGTTTTCAATGTTCTCCCATGAGTTATCCGATTCCGATTCAGATTATGAAAAAGATATTCAATTTATGATGCTGACAACTTTGTTTTATAAATCACATTATATTGTCGTACAATTTTATTTAGGTCGTCCATACTTGAAAGTGATACCAACATGAAGACAGAAACCGATACCGTTCTGGCGCGTCAGACAAATATAAATCCACCTTAAGCTAGTAGTTTCTTTTAAAAATAGCCTCACTGATTCGACAAGTAGTATTTTATGTTTAAGTTAGAGATGTTGATGGTGATTGTTCTGATGGTATTTAGAAGCATCATAAACCTGCAACTAGGTCACAAACTTCATCTATTGCTCTTCTTCTTGACATGACGTCCAGAAAATTAAATATTATAGTCATAATTTGAACACCAGTCATTTTAAATCATAGGATATACTATCATCTATGAAGTTTTACTTTCAAGTACCCTTGAGGGGACGGGATAGAATACAATTCCCCTCTGCCGCTGGGAGAGCATCTCGTAAAAGCCGAGTAACCCAGCACCCCCTTGGTGGTAGGGGATCTGTTCCCCGACTGGCTTACGACCAGATGCATGCGAATCAAACCGCCAAGTGTCACAGACGCGTTCCGGTCGAGCCGCATGTGGGCCAGACTTACCCCCTCCCTCTCCCATCCCATTAATGCTGCGGGCCCAGTGGGCTCTTGCTCAGGATCCACTGAAACTGCAGCATTTTTTCCTTCTCTCCCCCTCCCCACTTTATCTTCGAGGATGCAACTCATCGACAAAACAAGATAGTATCTCTTGTTTTGTCGATGTCCATGGGCGATGGTGGCCACTTACCATCAGGTGGACCGTCTGCTCGTTTGCACCTTATCTATCATAAAAAAAAGTAATACGTTACGTTATCTCCAACATTTATAAATTATTATGTATCACATAACAGAAAATTGATATTTGCAATAAAATATAATCTTCCGGCATATCAACCGTCCGTAATTTTATATTCGATACCCTATTAACATGTAATTCGAGGGCGTCATAATCCCGAATAAGGACTAACTGTTAACGCAGTTTCACCTGTCAAGTAATGAAAATCCTCTGATAAAATAATTGATTTATATATAAAGTTCATGGCGACTAAAAAATATTTTAGGACTTTTGAATACTGACTGCGTCATGTTGAAGGTAAGTTATCAAACTTACAAATATTTTAAGTAGAAAAAGATACAATTAAAAATTATATACAGGTTAAGCATTTTAAAAATACACAAACTGTACTTTAAAATATCTTTGTCAAAATGCATTAAATTGTTAGCAATAAGAACTTTTTTTTGGAACGAAGTTCCTTATGAGACGGGGAAAAAACGTCCGTAACGTAAGATTATTATTTTGTTTATATTGACATTTTTTATTTCGTAATATCTTTTCGATGAAATGTCTGATTTCAATAATTCAAAAAGTATTTAACAGATATTGAAACAGTCTTGAATAGGAAATAATTTATTTGGATAAGAATTAATACAAAGGCATGGAAAACATGGTCTGATTTTGATTGTTATTATTTTTATAAATAATTGAAAAAAAAATAAAGTTGATAACTTTGTAAATTAGTTTTTTTATTTTTATCAATAAAAAAATCATAATAAAAAATGTATACCCGAATAATTATTTTCTACATACCTCGAATAGAACTTAAAATTAATCGTTTTATAATAAGGAACTTCGTTCCTATCCGGTGTCCCACGACACCATTTAATTTTGTATTAAATAGCTAGACTAGTGTTGCGATCCGCTCAAATTTGTATAAAATATACCCAAAAAATATTAAATACATAAAGTGTAATTTAGGTACGAGAAGTTGGCAACATCGTTTATAATTTGGTGTTCTGTACCTTGATTACACATAGTTTTATGTATACCCACGTGTAGAAAATATATAACATTTATACTGATAGTATTGAGCCAGTCTGTCAAGTTGTGTCGTATTAAAGTAGTGAGACTAATAGTGTAGTGTTCTATGATGTCTTTGTCATCGAGGACCACGTGATTAATATACTTTCTTTATTTTTTTATATTCGGTAGAAGGGTCGAGCGTTGATGGTGACAGTTTACGCAGGAGACGTCTTTAAATCTGCTCCTGTTATTATTCATGTTAGATTCGTTTAAGTATCACTACCCAGTGTAGCTCTCATATACTTAATACAGACAACTTCTTCTCAGCAAGTTTGGCACAAATATAAATTATGGATCACTAACACCCGGTCGTGACTTCATCTTGTATACGTGAGGAATATCGAGCAGACTTTATCTAACCACTCCGATGTTATCACAGCGTCTGAAACTGCATAATCCGTACTCCCATCCTATTAATGTGAAAATTACTTGTTGATTTGTTTGTTTCATCTCTAAAATACAAATTTGACGGTTATAGAACAATACTAATAAAACCAACAGCATTGATTGGATTGGTATAAACAAATAACTTTATTCCCATAGTTGTCGAATCTTCGAAGTTCAAAATTAAACGTCTTTTTAACAAAAATAAAATCATCTAAATGTTAGCAACACTATTTATAAAGTAGTAGTAGCGGGTAGATCATTTTATATTATGTCAAGTATACCGAGGTGAAGACAATATATAACCGTTAGTGCGATAGATTAGTCACAATCTCACAGGTGTTTTCGAGCAGTGTATATGGAAGTTAGTGTTATAGTGTCGTGGTTAAGGTCACCCTTCTTGAGGTCCACGTGAGTTTACTTTATTATCTATTGTAGTTGGCGAGTTCGAGTGGTGGAGGTGAGAGTTAATATATTATGAAAGAGCTCTTTAAGCTTGCTCCTGGGTCTCAAGACCCAGACACCGCACGCCTCAGTCAAAATTGCATGTGTATACGTATTGCTGTACAGTAATGGTATCATTCCTCTCACATTCTATAGCAAAAATCTGTTTTTTTTTAAGTCTGATAAATCCTCGTAAAATTAATCTTTACAACCTCTATCTGTGGTCTTTATCTCGTTCTAGATATTAATATTGTATATATGATGAGCTTTCAAAATATTAATTTGTTTTCCCTACCATCGCAATTATTTCCGATAAGGAATTTAGCTCCTAACATAGTTACCCGTCGAGATCGCCGGGGGATCTTGTCCGATAACTTAATAGATTTTTGGGTTATTTTGATTTAACCCTAGAGCCCTGATTACATACTTTGCTATTGCTTACCAGATAATTTAATATTTTTACAATAACAACATTACTAAGCAGTGATAGCCTAGTGATTCAGACGTTGATGTCTATTCGGGAGATCCGAGTTCGATCCTTGGCACATATTTGATTGACTTTTCTGAGTTATGTGGGTTTTAAGCTCATATCATTTGCTTTAACGGTGAAAGAAAGCATCGTGAGGAAACCCGCTCTCCTGAGAGTTTTGAATGTTCTCAAATGTATGTAAAGTCTGCCCACCCGCACTGGGGAAACGTGGTGGACTATGGCCTGATACCCTCCTCATTTTGAGGAGCAGATCCAGCTCAGCAATGGGCCATTAAAGGGTGATGATGATAATAACAACAACGTTAGCTCGTTCGATCTGATTGGCCAATGACAAAGAACCACAAACGCTTGTCAGAACATTTCACGACGTTTTAGTATGAGAAGTCTTAAAAAAATTATTTAAGGATGATTTTAATTTTAAAATATTGAAAAGAATGATGACCTTAAAAATAATTAAACCTTAGAATTGAAATAAATTTTAGAGCATTTTATATTATAGTCACAGAATTAATAATGTACAAACAACCTAATTGAGAGCATATCCACCACATTTATTAAATATAGAAGTAATAACTACGAGAAAAGTTAGCTAAAAATATGAATTAAAAGCTGAAAAAGGTTTTTAATATTATATTTTCCTAAAAACCACAAAAATACAGCAACAAAGTTTATTTGCCAGACACCGTATTTCAAGTCGCATAATTGTGCCGCATTACTCATTTAGCTCACAAAAGGTAAAACTTTTAGTCATGCAATTTTTCAGACAATGTCTTCCTGTCGAGAACTAATGACACAAGCAACTTAAATGTTTGTCTCTAAATATAAAATGTCTGAATAAAATACTATTTGTTTAGAAAGAATATTATTAAACATGTATTTTGAACTTACATTTACTTTAGGGCTGAATTTAAATGTGTGCAACAATATATAAAATATTTGTATACTTTTATGTAAATAAAGAAAAATATAACCTTTACTTTTGTATACAATATTACTTATAAAACTACTATTTATCGAGAAAGAGACTATAAGTTATGAAACAAGTGGGGTATTGGTAACGTAAGCTAATGGAAATAACTTGCCATTTAGACAAGGTTGGTTGTCTAGGTGAGTAAAAATAATGACATAGATTAAAAAACAGGTATATTATAAAACATTTTGAAGAGTTTTCTAAAAGAGGAATAAAGTTGAAATATATAATTACTTCTTGTCCAAAAAAATTAAAGTCGATTGACATGTTTTAGTGCTCTAATATCAGTAAACCTCACATCATATAAGGTGACACATGAACAACGTATATCGTTAAGTAGAGCTATAAAACAGTAATAATACTGAAAAGCTCTTATGTCTATAGAATTTAATACTGGCTATAATATTTCCGAGCGTATAGAGCTCAGCACCATCAGTTCCTTGAAGAAAGTCAGCCAATTTACTAGATGATCCCACCTGTTGTGGTTTTACGATTATGAGGTACTACGTCATAACACAGGATGCTCACAGGATGCCAATGGAGGCTTTAAATACTCAACATTATGATAATAATACTGAATATTAAGATAAAGTAGCAGAATTAATAAATGAAAGGGGGTAAAAATCACGTTTTCAAAGTCAGTTATCATCAATCTTTCAATTAGAATTTAAATTATTTTTAAAATACTTCGTGACCTTATATTAAAACTCTATATGATTAAAATTCTTTATTATCTCTTTTTCTGATTAGATTTTTTTTTAATTTTAAGGTATTTTTCATGCCAGGTCAAAAATAATATTTATGAATTACGTCACACTATAAAGGGGAAGGAGGAGGTTGACGAAATTTGACAAGGGTTAGGAAGGTGTGCTAAATATCGTAATGTAAAATTTTAAAATTTAACAAAACCAGAAACTTAAGATGTTTGATCTGTTATTTATTTCATTAAAAATAATTAAAATGGACTTGAATAATTATTTCAGCATTTTGTTTTAATTTAATGATTTCTTAATATTAATTCACAAAATATGTGAGAAGGTGGGGGGGGGGGGATCAAAAATCAAGATATTCGTGTGACCTAATTTATGTATGACCCCTTACTCTAAGTAGAGTCTATAGATAAACAAAACTTAGTATGACACAAAGTTTAGTTTAATATATCTGAGGATAGAAAGAGAAAAAAGAACAGAAATATATAAGTAACTAATTGCTGAATGAAAAGGGAAATTTTCTACCGCACTAATATTACAATAATTAGATTTTATTATACATATACTCGTAGCATAAAAATAAATCTAATAAATGGCAGCAAATATCATTTTACTCTGTCCATTAGTTTAATTAAATTGAAACAAAACGCTAAAAATGAATGGAATGAACTTAATGGTAGATATTAATAGGTAAAAATACTGTTATTTTATTTTAAAAATTTAGTTTGGGTTGCATTTAGTTTCAGAAATAGCGTAACTGTTGCTCTTACGTAGGAAATGTGTTTGATATTTGAATATAACATTTGGTATAACAATACTGCTAAATCTCAAGTAATATATAATCGATCTGAGACAGTCGTCTAATAGCCGAAATTAATAACCAATCCCAATCCATAATGTTAGGATTATGAATTGAAAATATAATGCAAATTTAAGTTGATATATATATTTTAGATCCGTAATCCAATATCTTTGAATGATTGTTTTCAAATTTGAATTTTCTAGACTCAAATAAAAATTTTTAACCCAAAGATTTTGGATTTTATTTCTTCTTTCTAAAATATATGTTTTTACATATTTCTGTACTGTAGTCAGGTATGATTATACCTCTTTTCCATCAGCTATATAACGTACAAGAAAATTATTTCAAATATATTAAAAACAGTACGAAAAAAGAGATTTTCGCTAACCGAATTTGTGAAATTTTAATCATTTTAAAATATTGAAAATTAATAAAACGATCACACAAGTGGGGCCTGTGACTGTGACTCATGTTTAATTCGGTTTGATACAGTTCATCGGATAGAAACGAATATCGGTATAAAATAATTGCATCAATATTTTATTCAATATGCTCTTCTGTTTGCTAAAAAAATATATTTATCTTGTAAAAAAAAATGTTTTTGTAAAAAAACATAAGTTAAAGAATAATGTTTATTCATTTCAAAAGCACCATGATCGTGTCTGAAAATTAAAAAAAAAATATCGTCTCCTTGACTCTCCTTAAGTAGGAATTATCATATTCAGGAATTATCAGTTAAATAGTAGATTTTTAGGTTTAAATTCAATTCCAAATTCGCTACTAGCTAAGATAAACTTTCATAGTGAAATGGACATACCATTTGGGGTAATAAATTAATTATATTTCTAATTGCTGAAAAAAATACATAAAGCAAAATATTAATTTTTAATGTCCTCATTATTTCTCTTACTTAATAACTGTCGGATGAGTTGTTGTGAAAAAGCTAAAAGAGAGTTTTATGTTTTTATTTGAGCGAGTAATTCTTTTATATTCTTTTCGTCTTTGTGTATTATTTGATAATGTTAGATAAACGCGATTTCATCCTTAAAAGCGATTCTACTTTGTGTATAACAAAAAATATTTAATATGTTTTTACCTGTATTATTTACCTCAATTTCGGATTCTGAGTAATGTGAATAGATAATATTTATATTCCATTTTCTTAAATTGTACTTATACTTCTATAAGAAGAGTTAATAATATTTAAATTAATAAAATTCTAAACATATTAAGGTTATCAAAGGAAATAAATAAAAACGGTCCATCGCGCACGATCGCTTCAACCAAAAGTGGCTGTCGACCATCACTCTCGTACGTAAAAAAAAAGTTCAATATAAGGTTTCAAAAAAGGTTTAAGCTGTATGGTCTTTCCATTAAACTCAATTATATTTAACAGTTTTAAATAAACGATTTTACGTATAATAAATGGCGGCATATTGAAAATGCTAATTATATTTGGCTGGTTAATCAAGTTTCAAAATGAAATTTTACATATTTTATGAAATATGCATATAAAACAATGGTCAAATAATTTTTCGATATTGATTTAAAGTTTGTTTGCCTGTACATTTCGGTTTTAATATTTGATTTTTGGTTAATTACAAACAAAAATTATCTTTGTGTTATCTTATATCATGTAAAAATGAATCGATGTTGATGAAACACGAGAACGACTGGACAAGATCTGGCCAATCTTGATTTTAACATATTTCCAGAAGTCCTAGGAAGTCCTAAGTATTATTTTCTTTTTTGCTCTAATTGTGTGTTACGTATAAGTGGAAACTTTATTGGTGTATACTTTAGTTATAATTTTAGTTTGTAAGAGATATTTCACTGTTTGTTTCCCAAATATTAATAAAATAAAAAACTTTTTACCTGTAGCCTAATACACGTCAGTGAAGCCAGGATGGGTCAGCTAATAATAAGTTTCAAATTATGTTTTTTTTAATCATACGTTTGGTAGTACATAACTTCTTTGTAACTTTTTAATTTATTTTATGACTAAAACCGGAACCATTAGTTACTGAGCTAGCTCTAAACATAGATTTTCTATTAACTATATGAGTTGTACTGAACAGTTACACGTTATAAACGATGATAATATGCACTTTAAATAGGAAGCCTAGCGGTGTTTGGGACTTGATACCTTAGAATAGGTTTCATCATCGCAACTTATTAATGACCCACATCTGAGCGGGGTCTCCTCCTCAAAAAGAGAAAAGGGGGTTACGCCATAGTCTAAGACGCTGGCCCAGAGTGGGTTGGCAGATACACCTTTGAGAAATTTAATCGAACTCTCAGGAGTGCAGGTTTCCTCACGATGTTTTTCTTCACCGTTAAAGCAAGTAATATTTAATTTCTAAATACACACACAACTCTCGAACACGGACCTCCCGAGTAATTCACCTATGTCTTAACCACTGGGCCATCACTGCTTAGAATAGGTTTTCAAAGCTCTCAAACACTTCTAAGTTCGCTACCCAAGAAATGGTCACATGACTAAGCTATTAATAATATCTAAGTCCTACATGGTCTTTAATTTGGGATATATAGTTCTGCAGTACAAGTACTCCCAACTTTAAAAATAAACCATAGAATCTACCAGCTGCAATCAACAGTGTAACTAGGACTTCAAAATGTATTATTTTAAAATGTATACTTACTGAGATGGAGAAGTTTATTTAGGTAAAGTATATACTCATCCTTCTAGTAAAGTAGACAAACAAGTTCATCGTTATGCGCAACGACCAGCCGAGGGGAATTCAAAGATTTGAGAGCAAAGACGGAAAGAGAATATATTATATCAAGTACATTACTACGTAGAGTAAACTTTAAAGCGTTCTAAAAATACGGAACTAATATTTTTGAAAGCTTCGACCTATTCAAGAAATTTCTAGAAAAAATACACGAGAGAGCAGAAAAACCGAAATGTGGTTTTGGATTCATATGTACCTGTTGGTTTCAGGTTGGTTCCTGAGGCGCCTAAGGGCTTTATACCAAAAATATTTTTTACGAGAAAGGATTTAATGTATATGTCGGGGTATAGTTAGGATAAGAAAATAATAAAGAAAAAATAATTATCACTTCCGTCGCGTTATTTTAATCTCCAACGACTTTTGATAGCATCGAATAGCCTCGAACAAGTAAACTATTATCGATTAATCGAATTGTCATCGCCATTTGGACAATGGAATAGTGCTAGTGAAATTTTCTAGGAATGCTCTCCGATTAAGGTCACGTAAGTCCTTAAAATGTAAGTTTAATCCCACGCGGTTAAGTAAACACAAAGTTAGGTTAGCCTTTTGTTAGGTTAGGTTTGTGTAAATATGTCTTAGATTTAAACAGTGAAACTGAGCAGTGGTGGTGGAGGAGACGTTTTTAAGCAAGGCACTGCTTGGGTTCCTGTCAGAATAGTGTCTATCAGAATACTAAGAGATCGTAGCATTTAATTGTAAATAGTTAACTCATCATTCTCCCTCACCCCGCATTTGGTTTCTACTTTGACAATATGTGCCTAAAGTTTGAGATCCAGCGTTTTCACTATGCATAAACACTTGTCTACGCTGCTGGACCTCTTTATTCAACATTAAACTAAATAAAGCCACAAAAGCAATTAGTTATACGATCCTAAGCCTCATAATGCCCCTGAAATACAGGTGATTAATTCATAAATTGTCAATTCGGGTTCTTTTTTAAATAGATGTAACATTTCACAAGAATATAAGTAATTTCGTATCCTATAGCTAAATCACATGAAAGTTTATAGTTCATAATCAGTGGTTACGAAATAATTGGATAGGTAGCAATTCAAACCTGCGTCATACATCCCGGCACCAAAGAGGTAATTTTGGAGCGAAGCGAAACCCTGACCAAAGGCGGTTACTACTTAGGTTAGGTTACTTACATACAAAAGCTGTACTATACAAAGATATTTATGAAAATACTGGCATTTAAAAAAATAAAACATTTATTGTTATTCTATTGCGATTAATAGCTACATGACAATCAGACAATACGTTTTGTAACGTAAGACTACAAAAAAGATTTTTTTTATTAATACTATTATCTTTTAAACCTCAGGCATCTAAGGACAAGAAATTTGCTAATAATTCCCTGATTTACTTATTAAAGATTGGTTATATTGGCCCTAAGTGTTATAATATTAAAATATTTTGACCTTGCTTTGCCTCGCGTAATATTGGAATTGTAGTAAAAATAGAAAAACGTGGAGGCTGATAAAAACTCCTTCGTTTGATGCGCAGTTTTGTTAAAATATTTATTTGAATACTAAAATAACTACAATGCTGTTCCTTTATTAAAAGTAACTATCTATGTTCATTTGAACGATTCTACGCTGAAAATAGATGAAAGTTACACTCAGAGCATGATATATGGAATAATTGATGAGAGTTAAGCCCGAACACTATTTGAGTTGCAGTTGATAAACAAACAAAATAAAGTTAAGTACGAATATAAAAGTTTAGTTCTATTTTAATGAATTGCGAATGAATATTTAATCTACATAGAAAAAACGTACATCAACTGTACATAATTATTAATTATTACAAATTATAATATTTTATATAATATATCTAACTTCTAGCTGTAATAATAGTGCAATTTTTAGTTACATGCTTAGACAACTCATTTTATTTATATTACAAAAAATATGTAGTATTCTAAATAATGCATTTCAGATAGAAAATCGAGCAATACTTAGGGATTTCGACCCAGGTGCAAGGTATCATCACCTTTACGTCCACAACGCTTCCCTGCTGCCTGACCTCGCGTAACGGTATCAAACAACAACAGATAATAAAGTAAACTCATATATTTGGGGTCAGCCTTCCTTGTCCCGAGTCTCCACTCTGCACGATTTACGGTGAGACTTGTGTCGAGGTCTTTTTCTTGTAGGTCTTTTTGGACCGTTGTCAGCTCTTTTTGGGCGGTAGTCAACCGTAAATAAATATTAAAGTAAACTCATATGATCCTCAGTAATGGAGACCTAGCGTCACAACATTAAACTACACTATTTTAGACTATATAAACTGTATGAAATCAATTAGATATATGCCTCAGATCTATTAGGAGAGGTCATATATTATCTGTGTCGATAAATCATTTTTAAAATAAATCTATAGGAACTAAGACGAATCAAAAGATATCAAAAGTGCTGCTAACAGGAAATTATTTATACTTATAATACGTATCAATTAATACGATATACTTGTGGTCCCATAGGTTGGGTTTGGGTTAACCAAACCTTAGGTTTAAACAGTGAAGCTAAGCAGTGGGGGCGAGTGTTGGAATTCTGGTAAAATACTTTGCACATCTACACCTTCGTCATAAAACCAAGGCACTGCTTTCCCGTCGTAATTGTAAGAGACCATAATGTTTAGTTATTTATGGGTTTAGTAGTAATATCTACGTTGCGTTTACCTAATACTCCATTCAATATCACACCCCACCATTAATGTTTTCAATAAAGCCCCCCCTCTCTTTCTATTTCCCATTTTCTTCGAGTTACTAATAAGATAAAAGATTTCTAGGGTATCCATAAAACTTTTTTAATGTTTTTTATATATGTGTATGTTTGCACATATTTTTGAGCTAAAATCTAAGCTTTATTTAAATCGGATGTCAAGAAAAAGTTATTATCATTATTTTTATTTTTTAGACCAACGAAGCTTGGACTGGTAACTAGTCAGTATATGTTTTTTTTTTATTTCTCTACATGTATATCTATACAAATAAACTCAGGAACTATTGGTCCGATTTGAAAAATTCTTTTAGTATTAGATAGCCCATTTATTGAGGAAGGCTATAGGCTATACATCATCAAGCTACGACCCATAGGAGAGGTGCATCACGGACACGAAGACACGCGCGGGTTTATTAGTGCTATATAGAGATATAAAAAAAGTTAATATCTCTATATAGCATAGCTTATACTCTAGTAAGAGTATTACAAGCGTAGATAAACAGGGTAAGCCGTGACGTAAATAATTACATGCGCCGTGAGCACGGAGAGTTATTAGCTACAATCAAGACTTGCCTGTATTTCTGGTGTCATGAAATTTGCTTTTTTCCTCAATTATGATAATATTTTGTGTTCTGCATTTGTTGTAAGATGTGTATCCTACTTCCTACTAATATTATAAACGCAAAAGTTTATAAGAATGTATAGATGTATGTTTGTTACTCTTTCACGCAAAAATTACTGAATGGATTTTGATGAAACTGTACAATAATATTGTTTATACATTAAAATAACACATAGGCAATAATTAATAATGATAATGTGTAAATTATCCAAAATATAACGATGACTGTCAAGTAAGTTGGGAAAAAATCTGCAATCTGCGAGCTATTCTGGCGTGCGCCGCAAAAATCGTTGGTATTACACAATGTAAATGTATAATGGAAATGTTTATCTTAAATAATCCTACAAAAAAGCCAGCGCTAGCATATCTATCTTTTAAATGTAAGCCATTATCGCCAAAATAGTGAATATAGCGATATAACGATCAAAATGTGAAATTAATCCTCAACATACGTAGTAAATTATACCCAGGCGTAGCCGGGACGGGTTTTTTCATCGGATATAAATACTAAGGCAGAGTCTCTTGTCTAATGATGGATGTCGTGGATGATAGACGTCACTGGGTCATAAATATACAAATAAAATGGACACATACGCCAAAAATAAACACAATAATCGCCCGTAACGGGCACGGAACATTATTCACGGTGTAATCGTATAATAATAGCTGAAAGTTCGTTAGTTGAACGTCCCGGCTGTGGTTATGAATTGCCATCATAGAAAAATTATATTATTAAACTGGGGTAACAGTAATGTAACCGATAATGTACTCAAGACGAAAGAGAGTGGTGACAAAGTAAAAAAAAATACTATTACTTATTTTTCAGTAACACATTCAGCCCTAAAAACGATGTATTTCTTATATAATTTCTTCTTGCTACATACAATACAATAATTACATCAAAGCCCTTTACATAAACGTATACACGTCTTGTAATTTTATTATTACGAGCATTTTGATCTCTAGAAATTACAAGAGGCTCCAGCAGACCTTTGATCGTGATGGTGTACGAGCTTGTGATTACAGAAAGTTTATGTAAAATACGAGCAGAACGATGAAACATCTGCTATTGGAGATATTTAACGAAAGGGACGTAACACGTACGTTGTCGTACACGTGACACAATCTAAAAGTAATAACGATGACCAAAGAGTTCAAGGATTCTTTTTACGAGCAGTACCATTTATTTATTAAATATATTGGAGAAAGCTTTGAGCATCCATCTAACACCAACCATTAAACTAAACATATAATGTTAAAAAAATAAAGTATTACATTTTGAAAAACTGATATTATAATTAATAGCTTCACTTTGGTTTTATAATTAAGGTTTAAAAACTACATTATTGTATCTACATATATTCACACTAATTTTTGGCATACATACGAACAAGCGATGTTTCGATCGATCTACTCTATGATGAAGACCGCCGAATGCGATTGAAACTATTGTAAAATATATTATAAAAACAATACGTAAATGTTTACCGTTTAAAAATCTTAAAAATGAGTTGTTACCACATTAGTTTCTATAATAAAAAGAGTTGAAATGTTTCATTAAACAGTTTTGCCGCTACGGAAACCACTCAAAGAATACTTCGTCATATATCATTGAAATGTTGTATCGGATGATTATTTTATAAGAATTATGAATATTTCTAACGTTGGTGTATTTGCGAGAATCCATCCGATCAATTTAAACAAATAGAATGTGATTTAGTATCTTGTTAGTAAAAAGACTAAGAATAATGGAATTGTAAGCAATTTTATAAGGCTGAATGAAAATAATTTGCTTATCAAAGATAAAATGAAAATTAACAAGCTTTAATTTTATTTGTTATAACTATTTAAACTATTAAACACTTCATATTGTTCTAGACGTTGCACTTGCAGAACAAACCCATAAAATAGAGTTAAAAGTTGCGTAAATCACATCATTGCAATTTACACGATGTAAATAGTGGATAAGACTCCCGTATTTTACTCAAAAGATCCAGTTTCGAATCCAAGCTGCACCATTGACTTATCAGTTACATGGGTTTTAAGCATTTAAATATCACTTGCTTTGAAGGAACGCAAGTATCTATGTTTAAGAGCTGTATCAATAAAGATTTCACTATTCTTTCTAGTCGAACATAGCCAACGTGGCTGATTAGGTGTAAAAGTTACAATTCTAAGAGGAGAAGGAAGCAGTGATGTTGTATAAAAAATATCACTAATAGTTTTTAACGTCAATAAAAAACAGTTAGAGAAAAATATTCATTCATATTCTATACACGAACAAGTTGCGAATTAACCACAGAGCTGAAAATAATAACGATGTCCGCATGTGACTGAATAATATTGCGGATTGGAACACTGCAAGCGTACAAATAAATATATAAAAAATGCTCCAACGACAACATTTACTTGTTTCTTTGAATGTATAGTAGGTAAAATAGCAATATTTACGACATATTCGTGGAACAATTTCAATCTATATTAAAGACCTCAAAAAAATCACGCAACATATCTATAGTAATATATAAAGCTGAAAAGTTTGTTTGCTTGCTTGAACACGCTAATCTCAGGGACTACTGGTCCGATTTGAGAAATTCTTTCAGGGTTAGATAGGTCTTTTATCAAGGAAGGCTATAGGTTATATAACATTATACTACGACCAATAGGAGCGGAGCACCACGCGGAAGAATTGCGTGGGTCGATTAGTATTTTGTCATACTAATCGACCGACACAAGACGATAATAACTTTGTAGAGAATTCAGAGAATTGCCTGGGGCAACCAAATAGATCTTGCGTTAGGCTTACAATGGACTTGCTACTATTATTGACTTATGATATTCTTAGTTGCGGTAGAATTTCTTTAGACTAACACTTCACTATGATAGTAATAGTTAATCTATGAAACAACTCTTCAAATTGTCGGGATAGAGTTTGTAGGTTTCGAGCTATCTCTTTAAAAAGATTACTTCTCCTAATGCAACAGTGTTATTATATATTCCTTTTTTATTTTTTTTTATTTTTAAAGTTTCGATTACAACAAACATATTTTAACATTTAACAATTTGAATAAAAATCGCGAAAACCCATTCGGTTTATGTGCGACTAGTGAGTTCGTGCTTTATTAGTTTACAATAAGTTATATCTAATACTTAATAGTAATTAATTATAGATTATAATATATAGTTGGAGTGTATTGGTTGTGTTAAGCAGAATTTTTTTACTTGATAAGTATTTTTAATACTGGATAAGTATTTATCCTGTATGTCCAATGGCAGTTCATTAATAATTTTAGGTAATATATAATCAACAATTCTCATTCCGTAGTTGTTGTTATACCTAGGCAAAATATAAGCAAGAAAATTTGTATTCTAAGTGTATTTACACACAGATATGATTTTAAGATACTAACTAGGTCTACTAAATATTGTTACTTTAATAAAATATGATTTAATCTCGGTGTAGCAACATTAAAAACTTTAAATACAATATCAAGGATCGATGATCTGACTGCGTATCAATTATGACCTACTTTATTGGAGACTGCGTATATTAAGCGTAAAATTTTAATATCAAGAGTACATATTAATCTGTGTTTAATATATTACGAATATGTTAGGTACTAAATAATTTTAAATTGTAATAACATAGCCTAATCAAATGATAACAAAATGAAGTAGTAAATATATTAACACTATATGTCTTATATTAAAAACACTAAGTTAAATTCATATAAGGTATTAGCAACAACTCTATAGCAAGTAACTTTTGTCTAAGATCCGAGGCAGTGTGACATTTGATATCATAGAGTGAACAAGTGTGTCTTCCTTATTATAGACTGAAAACACCACACACAAGCACCAAGCACTCAGCACCCTCTCTAAAGTGAAATTATTATATTAGCTTTATTTAAGCCTATCCTTAAGCTTAGACGGAGAGCCTGGGTAGTGGAGGTGAGCGTTCACATATGTGGCAAGGCAGCCCTTAAGCCTATACCAAGTCCAAGGCACTGCTTAGTTTCCTGTCGTAATGGTAAGAGGTCGAAATGTTTAGTATTACATCGGTTCAGTAGCAGAATTTACGTTGCGTTTACCCAATAGTCCATTTAATATCCCACCTCTCTTAATCTTTTAATAGCCCCCTCTTCTTTTATTTCTCCGAGTTATATTTTTACAGAAATAGGTAAAATTTCTTAAGTTAACAAAACATTTTTTGTAAATTAAGTTTCTGAAGTAACAGTGTAATTGGTTGGTACACTAAATCACTTGGTATTATAAAGTGCAATAAAAATGAAAAACTGAGACCTTACAAGCCTAGTTACAGCTATAAAAAATTAAAATACGTTTTAGCATAGTCATCTATTCATAGTCACCACTAAAATGACTCAACAACAAGTGACACGAGGCTCTTTAGCTCGGTAGATAAGGCAGACTCTTTCATGGCTGCACCTCAGGTCCCATTAACTTTGGCAAAGTAAAGGCAGTGTAAACTATGCATGTATCATGTTTACATCTCCTTTCAGTCCACGCTTCACGCTACACCACTTGAATGAAAGGTGTTGGCTCTAAAGCTTCGAGAAACATGGTGTCGCTTCGATCTCTTAAACCAGGCCATTTATAGCTGAAATATTTTTAAAATCTAATGAAAACTATATCATAATGAGTGTAAATTTCCCAATAAAAATTAATTTCTATACGCACGTATGCATATATATCCCTCTGAGATTTTAATGATGAGAAGGAGGAGGTGAGGGGACTATTGAAGAACACTACAAGGGATGATATTGAATGGACTATTGGGTAAACGCAACGTAGATACTGCTGCTGAACCGATAAATAATCAAATATGATCTCTTACAATTACGAGAGAAATCTAAACAATGCCTTGGACTTGTACCCATGGTGAAGGTTTAAGACGGATTTTAACAGAATTCCAACACTCGCCTTCACTGCTCAGGCTCTCTGTTTAAACCCAAGGATAAACTCACATAAACCTATTCTAACTCAAGACGTGGCAACTACATTATAAGGTACTCACGTGACCTTAATTGAACAGCACTCTGAGCACTAACACAACACTGCACTGCACTTAACACTTCACTAGCACTATCTAGATACTACTTCACTCCTTGAGAGACCGCGCAAGAGTAAGACTACAGTCAGACTGTCGCAGGCATATAAAGGGTCGAGACTTTCAAATTGACGGAAGTGATTACTACCCTACTCAGCGCCATAGATGGCGATGACGTTTCGATTATTCGATAATCGTTTACTATTCCCTGACATATTTATGTAATAGTCAGACTGACGTAATATTTATGTAACAAACATTTGTTGAATTAACAATGTGCTTTTGATACTGATTGGATATAAAAGCTTCGAGAAAACTTACTTAATCTCTTAAATTAGACTATTCTTAGTAAAAAGTTTTTAAGAGAATTCTACTATAATGAAAAATGTAACTACTCCAAAATTTATTATTTAGAGTTAAATAAAGTAATTTATTAAGACCTATTTGTAGAGCGAAGCCACGTCATGGATTAAACTATCTATACTAGGCTACAGATAAATAATATTTATATGACATAACATAAACAATTTTGGGGATTTTGTATGTTTCTCATGTTGTATTTACTTTAGATAAACAAACTCAATTTAGAGTAAAGTTAACAAGATTTAAAATCTAGCTATAAAAGTGCTTTTTAAAGCAAAAGAATACTTTGCTTTTATCCACTAATGCTATCAATCTACTTCTTTTACATAGAAACAATATCAAGATATCTTTGGTCGGAATGAAAACTGTTTTTTGTGTTTAATCCTTAATATTTTCGTATTTTTGAATGACTTATTGCACAATATACATCGCACACATTATTATGTTAAATATTTGTTTTGAAATTTGCTTCCATGTTAAACCGATCTAATAAAGCTGGCATTAATAATGGATACATTTAAATTGGATTACATTATTACATCGCTCGAGGGGTCCGAAATAATATGTATGGGGGTCGAAATTACTCAGTCTATTTACGAATGCTGTCTAAAACTGTGTAGCCTGATTTAAAATGCTATTACGTTACAAAAAAATATTTAAGCGAATTTAAAGGGTGCAAGGTTAATGACTTTAGAATGAGTATTTTATACTACCATGAATTAATGGAACTTTATTGGAGAACCTAAATTTTTAGCCTCAATATAAAACAAAATTTATAAAAATTGACTTTTGACGCATTTTCTCAGAACTATAGATATTTGTTTTATGTAAACTATCTCATATAAATATAACGCCATTCTTCGCCTAGCTATTTAGCGGCCAAAATTATTTATATCTTAATCTGCGGATTATAGATTGAAAATAGATTCCAAATTCAAATTTATGTATAAAAAAATTCTAATTTAGAATTTATTCTATCTGAAATCTAAATTAATTTCGCCCGTAAATGTAGCGATGATATCGCCCCGCTTGTAAATAAATTATTTTGTAATTAATGTATTTTTATTACTTTTTATTGGGTAATTTTGTACTCGGTACGAAATTTATTATTTTCTTTTTTTTTTTAATTTTATTTATCTCGCGTATCGAGAATCGATACACATTATTTAACAACTAGTGGTCGCCCAATGGTCGCAATGCATCCTATTCCTCCGTCCGCGCAATTTTCGTAAGAAGAGGTACAAAATTTTTGCTTCACGTATTAATATATTGTAGATTTGCATTCTGGTTCACGTCATTGTGTTAGCCTATCGTTGTCTATTACTACTTAGAGGGAGGTTAATAAGATTCTTTGTGAGAAACCCTCAACGCTTTCACAATTTCGCCGTGAATGCACCTTATCTCCGGGCTTGTTTGCTTACCGTCTCGGCAAAAGACCCACCATTTTGCGTCGCTCGCCAATTTTTCTAGCGTTAGTTGGTAATTACGAACGCAACTCGAGATAGCATCTGACGAAGCCTCTCTCGACGGAATATTATTTTAGCTTTGCTTTCAAGCATTTTTTAGATTTAATAACATTATTCCTGTGTAACATGTGTCAAGTTCTAGCAACACTCTTTATAATTTTACTGTGTTGTATTACATATAAATTTGGATTTTCTGATAAAACAACTTTTAACTTCTATCGCGATGGATCAGCGACTGATTATAGTAGAAGTCGAAATATCTTTTAGCTTAGTTCCCTGCCATTACATTTAAATAGTGAAGAATTAAAGTTATTTATAAATAAAACACCATATAGGGGTACTCCTATTATACGTTTAATACAACAATTAAATTGATTAGCTTATCTTATCCTTGGTTTGTATTCAAAAAATAGCATTTGTACAGATTACATAGACAAACAAGATGCCAGGATAATCCTCTCGCTCAAAATCCGATTTGAGTCTCTCGATAGGCCACTTGAGTGCGAAATGAAAAGTTAATGGTCTGAAAGTAATATCTCTTTAGATGTACGCGAGATAATAGATTTTAATATTATTTTATTATAATCATAACATAGTATAACAAAAGATTCTCGAGCGCCTTGTCTCTTATGGCTTAACTTTAATGTTGTTGGATGGATTACGAAACTTAACACACAAAATATTATAAATAATTACATGTACGTTGGTTAGGAAGTCGAGCAGTGCCTGGAGGTTCAAGACCCAGAAGCAGGCCTACACTGCTTGACCTAGGAACCCCAACATTTCATCAAGGTAACCTAACATTTTACAAAATCAAGCAAAAAAGCAATGACTTACATGATTATGAATAATGGTCATCCTTCACTATGATAATGTAATATTCAAACTATGCAATTACTAGTCAAACTGCTGCTGAAGTATTGTGACTGAACTAGTAAATTGTCGAGCTCGTGGAGAAAAATATTTAGGCAAACAATTATTATAATATGCAATTTGTAAAATAAGATCTCTTAAAAAAAGTTACTTCAGTTAATTTAAAAAATATGCATAATAAAAAGTCAGCGTTAGCAAAAGACATATTCTGGTGTCATGGCGATGTTAATATCACACTCAATTGATTTCTAAGCGATATTTTTTTAAATAAGAAAGGCTAGCCAAGCTGAAACTTTCTATTACTGGGGATTGAAAGGAAATCTCTTATCAGAAGCGATTATTGGGGCAGGATTAATATCTACCGGTCTGTGTGCCGACAGACTCTCGGGTTGGGATTTTTCGCTATAAATCCTTTGTGATGTTAGTTTTCTTGTTTTTAGAACGTGTGTCGTGTACAAGAGAAGCTCAGATTAATAAGAATTAAAGTGCTTATATCAAATTATTTAATTTTCTAAGAAAATTGAAAAAAAAAAAGCTTTTACGACATAACGTCTTATAAATTTCGAGCGTTCACTGTACTTGTGTTAAAAATAAAAAAAGAATGACTCAAAAAAGTGAATACAAAATTAATATAACTGAATTGGACACGTCCCTATTTTTTTGTAAAAAATCAAATTAAATATTTAATTAATCAAAAAACACTCCAGCAAAAATTACTTAACTGATAGAAAATATAACAAAAAGAATTCTTACCCCACGGCAATGGAGATGAAGGAGTATGAGATCTATGAATTCACCAGTAAAGTTGTCATGTTCAAATCTGTCATGCTTGATTTTGCTTAACAAAGTGATCAAAGGCATCCTCTACAATTTAGTAAATCAATATAAAACGCTGTTAACAAAAAGCCAAAGATTATACAAAACAGTTTCTAAGGTTCTTACAAAAAAATTTAGTATAAATATGGTTTTTAAGAGACAAATTCAAAGAAATTAATATATTGAATGTTGCTTTACAATATATTTTTGAAAATGTTATGTATCTACGTAAAAATATTAATGATTTTATTAGAAATAGTGACTTGCATGACATCAATACTAGGAACAAACACAAACTTGTTATTCCTACTACTCGATTGAGTAGAATTAGTCTTTTGTTGGGCGATGTGTATGCTTTTACAACAGGATCCCAGAAAACGTTCAAAATTGTTCTATCGGAAAATTTAAAAAGTTAGTTAAAAAACGTTTGTGTGACAAAGGCTATTATAACATTAAAGATTTTTTGGAAGATGTGTCACGCCTTGGGAATGATGCGTTCGCTCCAGGCTTTCTCAATTTATAAATATATATGTTATAAAAATTGGCGTTTAAAAAAAATCAAAGATAAAAAAGTTAAATATCCAAAAGAAACAGTCCCGCTGAGTTTCTTGCGCCCATTCTTCTCAGGTCTGGGTTAGGTCGTTTCCGAAAGGGTGGTAGATTCCGACGTTCAATAAGAGAATGTAAATTCCAACATTGAATAAAAAATTTTGACTTTGATTTTGAGTTTTCTATTGTTGACAGAGATATTATTGTCGACACACCTCAGTTTCTCACGGGTGGAATTTAATGCATGTATCTTCTTATATTAAACAAAAAAAAAATTTATTCTCAATAATATGCTGCACAAAAATATTCAGGCGATAATATATTTTGACTTTGACTTTGACTAAGTGTTTCTGTGCCAAATTTTATCGAAATCCGTTCAGCCGTTTTTGTATGATTGAGTAACAAACATCGAAACGTATAAACTATCACATTTATTATCCTACTAATATTATAAACGCGAATGTTTGTAAGAATGTATGGATGTCTGGATGTAAGTTTGTTACTCTTTCACACAAAAACTACTGAATGGATTTTGATGAAACTTTACAATAATATAGCTTACAATAAAACATATAATTTATAATGATATAGTGTGAATTATCCAAAATATAGCGGGTGAAACCGCGGGGCGCAACTAGTATTATATATAAGAAGTTTCCAACTGGAAAACGTTGAAACTTTCAACGCCTCAATAAGAACAAAGCGACAATGCTCTTAAAGTAAATCTACTGTCAAAGGGCTGACAGACCTCATGTGAAGCGAAGGCCAATCCCACTTCTGAAGTCGAAAAAAAAGAAAGAGAAGGAAGTATGTTGCAAAAAGTCGTCAATAGTTGAACATCCTTCAAGCAATTGCAACAGCTAACCTAAACCTAACTTACGCGCTGACACACACACACACACACAGACTGAATATGATGTAAGGTATGCCGCTTGATTTACCGAAACAATATATAGAGCTAAAGATATAACGATGCTCCAGATACTCATCAGATACTATATTCCAAACAATAACACTTTTCAAAGTAGAAAATTAACGCTTTTACATATTCATGAACCGCTCGGGGCCATAAGGACCCCATGAAAGATCTTTGAGGGCTTCGGTAGTGGTATTAAATCATGTTTGCATATGGGAAGATAATGATTTTGTTGAAAATACAATCCATTTTACTCGGAGGGGAATATATCTAAAGCTTGTTTAGTATTTGAATAAACTTAAATTGTTATTTGTACTTAATTAAGGAACTGTTTTCTAAAGATAGGTCTAAATTAAATTTTATACTAATTTTCTATTAAAATATTTAATCTATAAAACAACGTGCCACCTATGTCTGTCTGTTCTCGAAAATTAAAAAACTACTGAATAGCATTTTATGCGGTTTTTACTAATAAAAAGAGTAATTTCTGAGCAACATTTGCATGTATTATTTGCTAAAGGTATAGTTTAAGTTGGTTAAAATTACAATATAGGTACCTCAGCAAGCGAGGGAGGGGCCTCTACTATATCTAAAAATAGCATTGTCGTTTCTCTTTGATTAAAATTGACACTACCTTAATTACGCTACACACAAAAGACTTTTTTTTGTATAATATATACCTTAACTGGAATCTAATCTAAAAATTAACATTTTTACAATGCATATTTTCCTTATTAATGAATTTCAATGAACGTATTGATGTAGAATCCCGGAGGCGTCTAAACAAGGCACTCTCAAATCCTTGATACGAGGTGACGCAGTATTAGCATTTAGATTATCTCCAACGCAAGTTTCTTAGTATGCTTTATTTTCACTTATGAATTGAGTTATTTCTAGACGTGTGATGTAAGCTACTGAGGTGTTTTATTTTAACAAGTAGATATCCCAAATTTAGTAATTTTTGTACCTTTCTTGGTATTTCATTAACCGATTATCAGCTGATACGGTCAGTTGATAATCAGGCAAATGTTTAATTTATTAACTTCATTAAAGGTTAGGTCGTCTCTCTCAGTGTAAAAAGACAGACAGACAACCAGTTCTATATTATGTAGGAGGAGATATTAGAGCAAGATCACGTCAAGTGGACCCCCCATTTACCACTTGATCATAAAAATTTAATCTATATATATTTTTCATAAGTACTTATGATGGAAAAATGATCCCCCAAACGATTTTTAAAAATTTTGATTTTAACAAAATTTTTTTTTACAATGAAAATTTTAAGCACTTTTAATTAAAAAATGGATTAAAAATCAACCGTAAGAGATAAATTCATGAAATTTTCAGCATCCATGGTCAAATGTCTATACTTTAAGAATATATTAACGACTTAAGATTATTTGTTTATTTTCGTATTGTTAACTAACTTTTAAGTTAACAAATGAAAATTTAACTCATTTCTTGGTAAAAAAATGCATTTTTTTTTCATCGGTCACATGCTTTATTCATTTAAGTTTAAGATTCCGGAAGAAAATGCTCGCCATTAGTTTAAACAAAATGAATTTATTTATGACAGCGCGCCAGCCGCCGTGCGCTGTGGAAGCGCCGCGCAACCGAGCGTCTCGTACTGCATTGAAGAAAATTAAAAATAATAAATTAAAAATATATATAGATTAAATTTTTATGATCAAGTGGTAAATGGGAGGTCCACTTGACGTGATCTTGCTCATTACAAATGGACATTATTACAATAAAATTTGTATCTTCGCCGTATGAGAGAATCAATGTGCAAATATATTATTCAATTTAAAAATGGAGTAAGAATTTCTCCTTGTTATTTTCAAGAGAATAAATGATCAGGTACATCTAAGTCCACAATCTCCTGCAGCCGCCCGATCTATAACGTATCACTTTAGTACAGTATGACAGGCTCATTCCGCGTTATCCTCTCCCACATATTAAAATGCAAATCAAAGTCTTCGGTGGCGTAATTTTTTCGACGAATCGATTCAACTGGCGTAATCGAGACCGACGAACATAGTCACGTCTGTAATATATTTTCTGACTGTCGTAAAGATCTAATACGAAATCTTTTTTACTTATTCCAATATGTGCACGCGTAAAGCATTTTTTGCCGCCGTTTACGAGCGCAATAAAAATTCTTAATCGAAAATTAATGTTTGAGCCTCTGGAGTAATTTGTATAGGGTTTGCAAAAAGGGTAATTCTGTGAAGTCTGCTTCGTTGTTGTATCATTTCGTTCATTAATTGCGTTCATAAGTTCGGTGCGGGTCGTTTTATCGCCGACGCAGCCGCCGCACCCGCGCCCGGCCCGCTTATGCAAACGACACACCGCGTGTCTGTAACGACGGCATTATAACAATTTAAGAAGTAAAATAACAATAAGTCCTCCTTCACGCAGGTTAATATCTGTGTTCGGAGACGAGTGTGTATGAAGCAATAAATGATTCGCTCCGAACTGAATTAAGTACGCGGAACTCGACACTGAAATGAAATTTTGTCACGAAAAAATCTTGTTTTGAATAAGGCATGTGATTGGGGTCTTTTGCATAATATTTAAATGTTGAGAGAGTTTGACGTAAAAGTGGTATGAAATGGGTATTTCAAAAAGAATAATACATACACAATTATCTAGCGCTTTGAAAAGTTATGTAAGTGATTTTATTTAGCACAGGTTAGCGATATAGAGAGATTGGTCCATAATATTTTTAAATGTAACAAGGTGGGCTCGTAACTGAAGCTCAACATTTAATTTCGGTGTGTGAAGCCATTTTAACATCTCATTTTCATAAAGCAGTGAAACATAATTATGCGGGGAAGGGTAGACTTAGTCCCGACACGGATGCGATTTTTGGTTGGAGTTTTATGTTAATATAACCTTCATATGCTAATGACTGAATATGAGACGTGTTCGTATGGAACCACTATTTAACCCTCCGTGCTTCTGTTTCGAGCCAACATAAGCATAATAACGAAGTTTAGTAAAAGGGTATTATGCTAATTCCGCTTTGGCAGATCCAGAGTGGAAATGATCGCCGCACAATGACTTTTTATTGCTGTTTAGTGGAGCACTATTATCAGCTCTATGAAACAACAAACCTGACGGCAGATCCATTAATCATACTAAGTGTGTGTAGTGTTATTGTCTAAAAATACATCTATATATTATTTAAAGCTTACTCTCTGCTTAATATGAATACGTTGTACGTAATGAAACGAAATAAATAATTTCTGTAGCTCTCTGTAGTGCAGCATTTAAATTGATATACAACCTCAATTTTGACGTGTCCCAATTTTTTTTAGGTTTAAGCAAAAAACTAGAGAATTGCTAAACGATATCTAGTGTAAGACTTTAGGTTTTCTCAGCGCCATTATGATTCTAGTTTTTATATTCAATGACCGAGTTTCTTGCTTCTTAGAAATAATAACAAAGTATCATATAGCTTTGCTGCAACTGCTTGGTATTTCCAATTAAACATCCATTTTGTATTCTGAATAATACTGATGGTTTTGCAAGTAGTACGTCAAGAAATAATCTGTCTTTTTATAATTAAGTTTTACTACTTCTAATTGCAAGATAAAATCTATTAGTATTGTGTTTTTGTTGTTGAATGATTTCTGATGAAAATGATTTCCTATTAATAGTGCATAGCTCACCTGCCGTTATAATATTTTAAGTCTTTTTATAAAAATAGACTAACGCCACTATCGTAACGTATCTATTGGGTACAATAATTTCATAAAAAATATTTTATTTTTGCAATGATAGTGATACTGAGTCAATAAGACGATTTCAACGGTTACTGTATAAATAAAAAAAAACATAATTAACAAAAACCATAAGCATCAATAGGCCTAGAAGTGCTATTAGTGCTCGTCTGATAAGAGAAATTATTTGTCAAAGAGTATTTTTGTTATAACTAACTAGACTGAATTAAATTGGAGCAACGAAATGTTAAAACTTTTATAAGACAAAATAAGTAATCGTCAGCAATAAAAAAAAATGTGTATTTTTCCGAAAGTATGTACAATAATAACAAAACATCTCATTTTCATTTGATTTTCGGTAATATACATTGAATGTCGTGCCGTTACGTCGTCAGTTCTTTACATTCCAAAAGTGTTTATATAACAACTTAATAATAGCATGCAGTTTAGTTAGACTCCCATTTATTCACGTTTGCTTCAAATTTAAATACTAAATTGCAGTTTAAATACTCTTCTGAATTACAGGGACAATAAATGCATTAAGATTTGGTTTTAATTTTTTTTGTATTACTAATTCATTATAAAAGAACTAAACGCCGGCAGGAAGACGTCAGGACTTACAGCCGAAATTAAATAACTAATCTCAAACTAAAATATTTAGATTATGGATTGAAAGTAGATTACAAATTCAAATTTGTGTAATGAAATTTATTTTCAAACTGTAATCCAAAATCCTGAGATCTGAGATAGAAAAAATATTTTTTAAATTCAAATTTGATCGAGACTTTTAAATGAAATTGGTATTGGTATAAGTAAATGTCTTTTTTTTTAACGTTAATTTGTATTTAATTTTTCCAAAATCTGTCAACATTTCTATTATCCTCTACTTATATTTCTGAACTCTTAATATAAGCAATGAAAATAAATGAGAGTCTTAAGGAAAATTGTTAAATAACTCACCAGCAGCGTCAGCTTGAGATAGGAAGAAGATGCAGGCGAGTAGAGCGGCGGTGCGGTGGTGCGCGCGTCGCCGCTCTCGCATCTTACTGGCGCCGGGCTGCGCCTGCGCCAAATACTACGTGACAATGCACACTGCGCCACATACCAACCCCAAAACAACCAAATAATTACACCACTTTCTCTCTCAAAACTCCCCAAATTTACTACTTACTGCTTACACTATACACATCACAACCGAGTTTTGCCACTTACAATTAAAAACCATCAAGATATCATAATAACAATAATTATCACAAAAAATACGACAACCGTTTCGATGATTAAAAAATTCGAAATATTATACTAAGAGAGTATTGTAAAGGACAACGATGAATTATATAATTTATATACAACTATATTCGTTTTTTGATTAGACTTTCGCTAAGGTTCACTGCGCGTTATCATTTTCCGGAAGCACAGTTCGGTTGAGACAAAAGCGATAGTTCAACCATATTCCATTGTTATTGCGTTTCTGTCTTCTCAACTGGATCCTCGGAATTCACAACACTTGTACGTTCGTCTTATAGCACTACAACGGAACTTTCTTTTCATCAAACACATTTTTTATGTCTTGTAATAGAAATCATAAACCTCCTTCTCCTTAGGTTGCACCTGTAATAAGGTATACCGGCATGTTGAATATCAGCAAGCATTTATAAAGTGTTTTGCTAATATGCAACATTTTGAGAAAAAAAACGAAATTCAAAAGCGCTTTTAATAAAACCTTTTTCATTAATTTTCTGACAATGACATAAATGGATTACAAAAGTTGAAGTTCAATGTGTAAAAAGCGTACCATAAATTGTAAAGGCATTTATTGAATCATAAATTTGTAGCAGTTGAATCATAGTAGCCAAACATAAGTCACTTGTAGCAGTGTGCTACGTTGATGCATCGTAGCAGTGTGCTACGGTGATACATCGTAGCAACATGCGTAGCGCTCGTAGGCGTTACTATGACATTTACTAGAACATTCTTTATGATCCAAAAATGTAACAGACCGAGAGATGCAACTATGAATTTTAAATCATTTTTACATCGCTATTCTTTATAGAATAAAAGAAATTAATGGTTCTTGCCTTAGAGAGGACCGTAATAATTAAGTCTTTTATTTAATGATGAAGCAGATGTAGAAGCAATATTTTAAAACTATCTATATTCATCAACAAAATATTGAAATAGTTTAATTTTGAAGCAATATAGGTTTCTGTTTATATTATATCGTAAATATTATTCCAGTAAATAAACTTAAAAGTTCTTTCACTCAATATCGAAGATAATATCTGGCACGATAATTTACAGTCCAAAGTTGGAGTAAAGATAACTTTAAACATTTATTCATCTAAGTTTGTTCCATCACAACTGCATCCAGGCTTAGAATTCAATAAAGAATTCTCAGTTTCACAGAGACAGAGACAGGTATGCAGGTAAATATGAAATGATAGAGACGGGAACAGTTTGCACGACTTATAACTTCCAATAAGAGCGGCACAGGTGTGACCGTCGAGTGAAGCTATTTGCATACTCGGAGTAACTTGCCTTTATTATAAAGGTACTCGACTCACTCACTCGATTGCCAAATTATTCTAGCAAGACGTCGCAATGGTTTGCGATCATTTAACTCGTTTAAATCTTACGAGCGAAATGCACGTTGCATTTTCACTTTGTTTTTCAACACTGAATATTTTAGTATTACTTGTAAGAAAATATTTTTTTTAATAGATTACTAGCACGTGATCCATTCACATACTACTATTATTCCTTAACCCCTCCAAGTAAGCTAAATGCTTGTGTTAGGATGGGGCCACCTAAGTATCGATCGTTAATCTAACGCCTGAACCACTGAGCTACTGATGCTTTAAATGTTATATGTTAATATGACTCAGGTGCAGGTTGACAACGCATATAACTCAATAAATGTAATCTAGTGCAGTCACACAAAGCTAAACTTCTTGTGGTAATTAGGCATGGATTATTGTATGAATTTACTGCAAACAAACTGCTTCAGATCTATCGGGAAAGATTTTATATTTTGCCGTGGATGTGTAGATGTATATTAATACAGTTTGGCTGGTTTAAAATTAATTTGATTTGATTCTACACAAAATGCCGATAGCGATAATAATCTAAGAGTTACAAGCACTACACTTACAAACTTAAATGTTTACGTATATAATTAATTTCAAAGTTCATTGTTGAAGTATGTATGTTTGTGTAAGTTCTTAAACTATTCATCTGATTATAGTAAAACTTTGATAAGTTGTTTTGTGCACGTCCACGAAAGCTCCTAACTAAAATAAAATATTTTAATGCTTGGCCTATATTAAAATATTTACTGTTACAGGCTCCTAACTGTAAAAAGTTATAGCTTAGTTTGAGGGTCCGAATTAGACGTTCTCATATTTAAGTAAGCAAGTATTATAAAAATCCTTACATTGAATACTTTTAGTTGTATAATATAACAATCTATGAAATATAAAGTCAAATTAAACTACAGAATTCATCTACAAAGTAATCAGGTAATATCGTATATCAATAAATGCCAAAATAATCATTTTTCCTTCTTTTCACAGAGTGTCAGAACTGTCATTTAAAAATGTTTTAGCCCCGCATGTCAACATAAATCTAACAGCAGCAGCAGTTTTGTCAAAACACCCGCAAACAATAAGAACAAGCCGACTGCGGCCATCTATCACGTGGCAACTTCAAAGCATTTAATCACCCTGATCTTAATTAACTTACTAACCAGTAACGACCTTATTTGCCAAATACTACATTATAAGCTTCGCTTTTATTTAGTACTAGTCGCGGGTCGACTTCGTCCGTGTAGGAGCTTCAGCCTTTTCTGCACCACCCTACACTTCTATCCAATAGGAGGGGGGCTTTTAGAATAAAAAGTACTCCATTTATTAATCACACTTCTAAAGTATCTATGTACCAAATTTTATTCAAATCAATTCAGCCATTTTAACATTATGAGTACACAAACACGGCAATGCTACGATTTAGTTTTATGTAGAACTTTATCGATGTTTTGTTGTTGCAGTCGATCAGTCGAAAGTCTGAGGTCGATCCTGGGCACACGCCTCTGACTTTTCAGCAATTAAATCTCACTTATTATAACGGTGAAGGAAAATATCGTGAGGAAACCTGCACTCCTGAGAGTTCCCTAAAGTTCTCAAAGGTGTGTGAAGTCTGCCAACCCGTACTAGGCCAGCGTGGTGGACTACGGCCTATCCACCTACTCAATCTGAGTAGGAGACCCGGCTCATCAGTGGGCCAATAATGGGTTGTAATGATGATGATTATGAACACCATATTTGAGTCTCCACAGAATGAGTGATTTTATAGGTCTTGGTGTTCCCGTGACTCCACAATCTACTGAGACTACAACTGAGATCAAAATATGATTGATAAACAAAGGATACTATTCTGTAGAGGATTATTTAATTAATAAAAAGGCTTAGAGTCTAAGCAACGTTGATTTTCAAGCTAAATTATTTGTAAATCAAACTTTATAAATCTTTATTTTTGGTTTTTTGAAAAGAGTAACTGTTGAATATCTTGTCAACTCTTTAATCAAAAGCAAAAAAAGCTAATTGATATAAAATATTTTGAGTTAGCTTTAATATAACAGTGTTGAGAAAGTTTTAAACGTAGTGATTATACATAAGAACGGTAGTTTAAGTTTTAGCAATTTGCCTTTTGCAAATACTGTCTTCCAAGAAAACGAATCGATACTGACAGGTATTTCCAACTCATATTAGTTTTAAGTTTAGTTTCAAGTAGGGCATCTAGTAAATCAAGTCATAACGACTAGAATTATTGTACTATATTATTTAAATATAAACAGAAACCCTAACAGTGCCTGGGGTTTACGACCCAGCCTTTAGTAGCTCTCTAGTAAACTCTCACCTACAGCACCAGACTTTTATTTCAAAACCAACCTACCAACTATCATCATCTATACTAGGTATAGATATAAAACAAAGTCGCTTCCTGCTGTCTGTGCGCTTAGATTTTTTAATGCTGTTTTCACTAATAGACAGAGCAATTCAGGATGAAGGTTTATAATACATGCATATTATATATAGAGAAACTGTGCGAAGCCGGGGTGAATAGCTAATGATAAATATATCAAAGACTCACGTATTCCTTAATGAGAGAAACTTCACTGACTAGTTACAATGATTAGTTTACTAGCCAATCAAACGCTATCAACAGTGTTGCTAGCAATCTAGAATTGTGTTATTTTGCAATGACATTTTTATACAATTTATTCGAGTTTTAGCAACAAAATTGCATATCTATATTATCTCGTGGCAAAACAAATGTCATCTGTCAGAGCTAATCCGATGCGTCGCTGTCAGTATTATCGCTACATACGGGAACTACGATTACGATGTGAGACTAAAAGCTTTTTCGATAAAAGGAGTCGTGTACGAAACATTATTCATATATAAAAAAGATTCAGAGATTTGCATTAACCATTAATATTTAACAAGCTGTCGATGAATGATAAGTAAAAGTCACAAAATAATATAGACATAACACAGTATCCGCATCTGATTTTAAAATCAATAAAATATATTTTAAACATTTTTTTTTAAATAAAAAAAATATCTCACTAATAATATCAATTTGAACTTTGATCCAGTTTACACAATTTTCAATCCTTCCCCACCCTTTTATTTTTCATCCTTACTTTTTCTCATTTACAATTTCAAATAAATTCACCATAATACAACTCGGCAAAAAGATTTTTTTTGTTGCCTTTGCCTTCACAGATTATTAATTTCCAAGTTCATAGATAACGAATATATTAAAGAAAGTTCTGGATTGGAGGTGGCTCTAGATTTAATGATCTTAAAAACAAATTTAATCATAACTTGATTTTTCTATATTTAAGGATAGATTTCCTGATAATCTAGGAAATATGAAGAAGAAAGATAAGAAGAATACAACAAAAGAAAGGTTTTAATAACATTAAATAAAAATATTTATTTCTGATACAAAAATTATAATAAAAATAAGATTATTTTTTGCCTATATAAGAGTAGAGTACGCCTTTTGTTCATTGTATAAAATGCAGACATAAAATTATTCTAAACTTCTGTTTTTTTCCGTGCAAACCTATAAAATTACACAAGTTTATCCAATTACCATAAACAAACCTGACTGCAATTTCCAAACCAATCCGATTATATATCTAGTTTCAGCTAGTAAGAACAATTTCGGTAATCTGTTGGAGACAAGTTAGTTTGCTTCAATATGCATCTTGATAGTAATAAGCTATTAGCGACTTCAGCGTAATGGCTGGTCTGGCAGCCATTTTGTGCATCATTAGACTTGCATAATACTTATACTTGGATATCTTTTATTGCATAATAAAGTGTGAAAAACTTTGATTGTAACATGAAAGCAAGACTCTAGTTAGCGTTTGATTAAAAGTATCTCGACCAACTCAACAGTTTATAAACTCTTACTATACATCCGCGGCAGTTTGACTAGTCTTTCCTTATTCTTTTCATTCAAAAAGGGTTTGTTTACATAAATATTGTGTAACTATTAGGAGTATGTATAAAAAAGAGCTTATTAAACCTGTATATGTGTCTTAAGCCCCAAAGTCTCGGTTTCCTATAATAATTATATGTAACTCTTATCGTCTATTTATATATCTTTCTTAATTATTTTTCACATTAAAATGTGATTTTATTAAATAAACAGTTATATATACAGCTGAACTATAGTTTGTATTTTACATAGTAATCTCATTCCATTAGACTTTTTAGCTTTATTTGAAATTGTTTTGGATATACAGATATTGATTGCATTAGTAATGACAGAATTTTCAATAACGGAAAATAAATAATAGTTAAACAAAACCACCCTAAATAAACCGTCAAAATGTACTATTTATTCAATATTTTTGAAAAATCATTTTTTGTCAGAAAGGTTAAAATTAAATCATTACAGAAAACATAATAAAAATTAGTAAAAATCTGAAAAGCACTTTAATTTACGGTGAAATTTAAAAATAATCTTGATGGCTTGTAACTAGCAATTAATAATTTCGACGTAATGACTGCTACTATGTGATATTAGACACGCGGGCCAGAATACGAATGGTTAACATTATTTTGATTAAATACCGTAATAAATTTATACATTACTACGTTAATATGTATATTTTTTGTATGTAGAGTAAATATTAAAAGTCTGGCAATGTACTCGAGACTATGAAGTTTTGCATCTTACTAGCCGCCCGCATCGGCTGCGCACAGATGCAATTTACTAGTAAATGCTAAAGGAATCTATACTATAATATGAACGTAATATACGTAAAAACCTTTCTCTTGAATTCACTCTGTTTATTGATGAAAACTGCATTAAAATCCGTTGTTTAGTTTAAAAGATCTAAGCGTACAGAGAGTGCAAAGTTAAAAGTTTGACGAGTTACTTCAAACAGTGAATACCATAGTGCATTGTAAATGGATTTCGTTGCACATTTTCTGTAGTTTTTATACTAAATATCTAATCTGAAACTCAAGCAAATTCCCAAAAGCTCATTCAAACAAACTAAACCGTGAAAGCTTCAAAGGTTTACGGTCGCCTCAAACTGCTTAACCAACGCTATAAACTAGAAACTGAAATTGACACATAACTTTTTCCTCTATATACGTTACTATTCAAGTTAGAAAACGAGTATGCGTGGGAATGGCAACACTGTTACATTCTGCCGCGTCAGTGGTCTGTTTGTCCGCATATATTTAACACGAAATACTGACATGCATAGGGTAAACGTAACAACTATTATTGTTTGTCTAACAAAACAACGTATCGGCCGAACTAACTGGAGCACTATTTTCGGCAGATATCATATTTTCGGTACAAACTTCCATGTTGGATTTGCATCACATAGCCTATGTAACTTGAAATGTGTCAACATTTTGGAGATACAATAGAATTTTTAAAATTTTTTGAAAGTCAAATTTTAAATTGTTTATTCCTATACTTTTGTATCAAAATCAGCAAGTCTATTTATATCAATTTACCACCAATTCAGAAGGTTGTATCTGTTAATATAAGAAGAGCCAATAAGACTAACTGAATCAATACTCTAATAATATATATTACTTAATTGTATATCAGAACAGAGAGACTATTTGAATGAATGAACCGAATCTAATGGAGAAGGCCGTATTTAAATGAATGAAGTGACCGAATCTTAAGATTCCTTAGTTTTAGAACAGGAACCCAGGCAGTGCCTTGGACTTGTGACCAAGGTGTAGGCTTAAGGGATCCCTTCATGTAATTACGACACTCACCTCCACTGCCCGGTCTCACAGTCTGTCTTAGGTTAGGTTAACATAAGGCTAACCTAACCTAACTTAAGGTTGTGTTAACACATCAAAATATAATGTAAGGACTAACAACATGTCCCCTTTATTACTATCCTACCCTAACTATAGCCAACTATACCCCGACATATATATAATTATTAAATTGAGATTAAACATAATTTTCATCTTAATATTCAAATACTTCTAGATAAGTAGACAATATGTTAGGTTTTTTTAAATGATTGAAGTAAAATATCTGAAATAGAGTGTAGAATAATTTTTTTATATATTAGAACATTTAGCCTTAGTTCTTTGTATAATTCTATATTATCGATAAAACTCGTAACAATATTAGAACTGCCCGAGGGACCAAGTTACTTTTTATATAGTTCAATAAAAGTATATTATTAAAATAAGTTACACACTCGGTACTTTAATACATTTATTGCATGATATAATATTAAAATTACAGGACACATTATTACATTTTCCGTTGTGTTTATAAGTCCTAGATTTAGTTTAAAGACATGCAAATTTTTCACGTTATTCGTTGTTGCCGCAGCGCAAAAAATATTTAAATTAAGCACTCTAGTTTCCAAACTCTGAGACGTTTTTCTGAATAATTCCCGTGAATAATATTATGTAGAACATATATTTATGTTATATTTTGTAAAAGTTGTTTAACGAATAGTTTAACTACCATATAGCTATGTACATTATTAACAATAGTAGTTGTAAAAGGAAATATTAAAGAGGAAACATACTTAAATGTATTTTGCGAGGGTTTGCACAAGAATTTGACTACACAGTAATCTGTGATGTATGGTGTATAATATAAATATCAATTTACGGTTTATAACGGTACTAAACAAAGGAAACACTAACACAGTTGTAAAATATGAGTGATTTCGCTTCGTTAATACAAATTGAATCGACGCATTAATTTCCTGTCAACAGTCGTGCCGGTTAAAGTGTTCAATAAATAAAAACGATTGCAATAACAAACGATCTGTATGAAAATTCAATATCCGTCCAAGAGTCCCGAGGAATGCAGCGAAAATACAATGCAACGGATTGAGATTTATTTACTAGCTTTATGTTATTATGAGGTTCAATGCTCACAAAAAACGACGTTTTATTGAATATCGTATTTTATTTTTATAAAGTATTGAAAGGAGGTCTTGAAAGGTTTAATTTACTAGCGATCTGTCTGCCTCTCTGAGTTTGAATGTAATTATCCTCGAAATAATTCTCTATTAGGACTGAATAAATCCAATTAACAAAAATATACAATTGAAAAAGATAAGCAATATCTGGGGGTTGCGACCCATGTGGTGCTTGGCAGGTAGAAACAGAGCCTCTTTATAACGCGCACTAACTTTCACCTAAGTATTAACTCAATTAGAACTTTCGCTTGTAATACATCAATCAATTTCTTACTGTGTGGTTATACTACGAACTAACTTTTCAAACTGCCACAGATATAACTGGATGAAGGTAAATAAATAATATGCTTCATATAATAACAATTAATAAATGTAACATATGTCTATTTAAATTTGAATAAGCTACTCAAATACAGAGTAATTGTGATCCACGCATCGGTTTCGGAGACTCACAAAACAACTTAGATATTCCATCTGGATGTAAATCCGCTAACTAGATAAGTTGTGTGAATGCGAATGTTAATCAGTAAACACAATGATTAATTGAGTAAGTCTGAAGGCGACGTGATCTTTGTTATTATAATGAGAACTGTATTCATATGCAAACGTCTCTTAAACGAGTGCTATCCCGAGAGTATTTAAACTAGACTAACAGCTATAAACATATAAGTCGGTATAGTTTCTGTCATTAAATGTGTCAAACAGCTTTTATTACTATAAATACAATAGATATTACACATCTATTTAAATGTATATACTAATATTATAAAGCTTAAGGAGTTTGTTTGTTTGATTAAAGGCGCTAATCTAAGGAACTACTACTTCGAATTGAAAAATTATTTTAGTCTTGGATAGCTCATTTATCGAGGAAAGTTATAGACCATATAGTATCATGCTATGACCCATAGGAGCTGAGCATTTTGAGGCTATTGAAAAGTATGTTTTACTTCTAAATATTTTTATATATATTTCCAGAAATATTACAATATACTGAAGAAGGGAGAGCAGTTTCAAATACTTCAAAGCTATTTATTTTTAGTAGAAGCCAAAAACAGAGACATTAATATTATCATAACGTCGACTAAGGGTGTTTCTGCGACGATAATAATATTTCTTCTTACAATCTCCAGAATGTTATTACACACTCGAAACTTGCTCGATTCAAACACGTAATTACACTTGTTTCGGGTCGTATGAAGATAATAATATTTTGCCTAATGGTTCTCCTGTATTCTCATATACTATTCCCTGTGAAATTATTTTCCTTAATGGAAAAGCTGGCGCATAATTTACTCAGGTAGTAATATTTCGGCGGCAGTATTTAATATATTAAGTTCGTTAATTCTTACATTACGTATTAATATCAAACCATTAGGTATGGTTTGGGAAACAATTTTTCACAACATTTCTTTTATAATTATAGTACTGTATGTAAAGATAAAAAGGTCCAGCCATAAATAAAAGGAATTGATGAGTATTGATGACAGTATTTGACAAGTTACATAATACTGTACAAAATACTCCCAAATTAGATTAACGGCGACTGCAAAAGTGTGGTCGGTTAAACTTCAACACTAACCGCAGTTTATCGGTTAATTCAGTGTATATTTAAATACCCTTATTTAGTTTATATTATAATAACATTTCCAGAAATACATTTTACTTGTAGTCAAGAGAATAAATAACTAGCGACTCGCTCTCGGCTTCTCACGTTTTCCGAAATTTTTAACAATTAACGTCATAATTCAACAAATTTACACAAAAATTTAATAAATTATATACTTAGACATTCTTTATGAATCACTCTGTCTACTGGTGAAAACCGCATAAATATCAGTTCAGTAGTTTTTGTGTTTATTGCGAACAGACAAGAAGAGGCGACGTGAGACTTTGATTTTTAATATGTAGTTATGTCATAAATATTTTAGTATTTTTACACAATTTACTAATCGAAAAATAACACCTATATAAATGTTAGGTCTATAAAAAGGTCGAATAAAGTAATGATCGGTGAACCGCAATTGGATAGGTTTTACCTGCTGATCAATCCATTACATGTTACCCGCGTTGTCACGTCCACATAAGTAGCTACCTAGTGAAAAAGGTTGGCATTTGTGGGTACTCTTAAATGTACGGTAAAATAGATTTCACTCCTAACACGTATATTTAAAAAAAATAACATGAGCTTAAGGTTTTTAACATTGGAGATAGCAAGGCCTACAAAAGCGGTTAATACGTATTCAGTTTACCTATAGATATAAATATGGATTTTATATAAATATGGGTTTGTGACCCATGATCAGGATACTCACTGCCCAGTGAGGCCTTTGAGACTGTCCCGTTAGCACATTCCCTATTATTTTCCATTGATAAAATGTATTCCTACGGATGTACCGTAGGGATTGTTATACATTAGCAATACAGTAGGTATTCTTGAAAAAAAAAATGTACTACTCTCCAAAACAAATTATTAATAGTGTTAGTAACTTTATTAATGTTATATTTACGGAGAACTTTATAAGGGAGGTTTGGCTGTATAATTTGTTGAAATATGACGATAATTGTTGAAAACGTCGGAAAAAGTCAAGGTTTCATAGAAAACCTAATCTCTCTACGAGATATAACAAATAACAATACCGGTATGATCGCATCGCTAGTATTGTCTAAAGGTTTTACAATGCTTACAGCCAGAAGCCATACGAAAATATTTAAAATAAATGTATACAACTGTTACAAACGAGTCCGATAACAAAGCATCATCAGCCATTGAGAAATATGCATCATTTATTCGCAATATCACGCTAGAGCAATTTATTGCAATACAGACGATAATTTTGGCAAACTTTATTCAACACACGGCTGATATCATAACGCCCGGGGACACGGAACCAACTTTGACAATTAGCAAACGAGCAAAGCAGGTTCTGACTGAGAATGAGCCGTTACCATGACGACGTTGCGAGGCATTAGCCTAGATCAGTGATTCCTAAGTCTTATCATATTCTTTTCCGAGTAGGGGGTGCAACTAGATTAATTTGAAAGATCATATTTGATAAAAAAACACATGGAGAACCTCTGAAATTATTCATTTAATTTTTTTTGACAAGGAGATAGATATTTGTGTATTATACAAATAATAACTTTTTGTAATAATTTTTACGATAACAATGAATGAATATTCGTTGCACACCAAAGTACCTAAATAATAAAATTACATAAAACCAGTTTTTTTTTAAATGTTTAAACAATTAAACGGTAAGCATGTTTTTTTTTAAATACTAGTACAATTTTTTAATGACCTATAAATCTTATGATGTACTAGTCGAACCGCACGACTTCGTCCGCGTAATGCTCTGCTCCTATGGGTCGTAGCGTGATTATGTATAGCCTATAGCCTTCCTCGATAAATGGGCTATCTAACACTGAAAGAATTTTTCAAATAGGACCAGTAGTTCCTGAGATTAGCGCGTTCAAACAAACAAACTCTTCACCTTTATATATTAGAAAAAAGTGGTATAAGATTAATAGAAAAAAGTCCATTGCACTAGATAGACGTGATACCATACATAGGTGTTCTGCAAGCGAATAAAATATCAAGTAATCTACGTCATTTAGGTTTGGGAACCTCTGGTCTAGATTAAATAAAACGCTATTTGGGCTGTGCTCCAAAACCAACGTCTTATAATTTGGCCTGCACAAGGAGATTATAAGCTCCAGTGGTTTAACATTGTAATGGATACAATCGTCTAAACTCATCAAACATTTACAAAGGCAAATGGCACTTGTTATTGTACTAAACAACTGTACTACTATTAGAGATATGTATTCTAATTATATAATAATTATGTAAGGAAGGCTATCGGCAGTTTGTAGTAGAATTTCTTGATTTGAATTATTTATTTATTGAAAGGTACATCAACGGCGAGTTTACACATAATATTATGCTAGAGAATTTTACAAAGGTTTTTTGTTTATGTAACCACCTATTAAAGGCGTACACAGCTTTCACAATAATATTAATCTAACCTATTATTGAGTTTTATTTAGCTTTGAGTGTGCAACATCATACACTGTAAACGAAAAATATAATAGTAAAGTAACCCTTGTGTAAAGTGTTTTAAGCAATTAAATATCACTTGCTTTAACGGTGAAGGAAAACATCCTGAGGAAACCTGCGCTCCTGAGAGTTCAATAAAGATCTTAAAGGTGTGTGAAGTCTGCCTGACTGTGGCCTAATACCCTCGTCATTCTGAAGAGCAGACCCGGCTCAGCAGTGGGCCATTGACGGGTCATGATGATATTGAATCATTGAATACACATTGACAGCTTTTAGAAAGTATCAGAGATACTATACTTCGGAATAAATAAATCTGGAATCATAATATAAAAGGACGTAATTCAATAGACGAACTCCCATACAAACTTTCACACTATTGCTATAGCGCATTTTAATTTTATATATGACTAACTCCCACAGCTTGACATGCACTTAATCTTTTATTTTAACCCCTTCAAGCTTTTTTTCAAGATAAAATGTAGCCTATGTCCTTTCCAATCCAAAAATTTTATCCAAATCGTTTCGGTGGTTGGAGTCTGAAGCGTAACAGAATTGAGATCTAAATTAAAAACTTATATAACATATTGCTACATACTTCACGGTATGGTGTTCTTTGATTTACTACAAAGTACAAACTGTGTTAGTTAATTTAGCGCAACCATTTGCTTTGCCGTGCGATAACGATCCTACACGTCGATGTAGCAGGTTTATTTCCATAACGTGCTCGTTTCACATTAACTTATCAATGTGATAAATTAACCAAATACAAATATCTGTGAAATCTGAATTATATGAGCAATAGGCTTGAAATGTCATGTTACTGTCCTTTACAAGAATATATTCCAACAATTGTTACTTAACCTAGACTGCATGGAATGAACACAGAAGGAGTAAGTCCTGGGGTTTGTGATGTAGATGGAGGTCTACAAGACCTTTAAACAATGCTCACAATACTCATTGTTCACTAGGTAAACAATAACCCAATTGTAAACTACCTAATAACTAACTCTAAGCTTCAGTAATTATGTAAGAAAGAGAGAGGTTGATATCTGTAATTATACAGCACTTCGTTTGGACATGAATTTTTAACAAGAAGCCGAGCAGATCCTAAAGCTTGTAATCTTTAAGGTACTTGACAAGGGCAAGGCACTCACGAATATAGTATATAACTCACATGATCTTCCATAAGTGTGATCTAGTACCACAATACTAAACAACACTACTTTAGATAATATACTGTCTGAATATATATCATGATAAAAAAGGATGTCCTAAGACATAAATTAGAGCATCATTTCTTAAAAGTAAAATATTCGTATTTATGTAAGTCTTTGTATGTTGAGTTAAAATAGGAAAGTTACAGTGAAATTATCTACATGAACTAATATGTAGACAGCTTTCAGCATTACAGACACTTGTTTAAAAGTCCAGTAGCAACCCTTATAAGTACTATCCCTTAAATTTTATGAACTGTTCCTACCTACGAGTACTTTCAGTACATGTACGAGTAATAGTCGTATGCTACGTTTGACATTATCGCAGACACGATAAAATCTTAGGCGGGAACGAAATAAATGGGCAACTTAGATGTGCCTAGATAGCTCTGACTTAGTGTCTAGGTCCAATTTGTAACAGGATGTAATGATAGGAGGAAAAATTACGTACTTTAAATTACTAAAGAAACGTTAATAAAAAAAGAGAGTGATTTAAATTCATATGAACTTTTTTTACCACACTAATAATATTTCTGGTTTCCTTGTTTATTTTGCAATACAAATGTCTATTACAGGACTAATCATTGTAGTTTTTAGTAACTTAAAGTAAGTGTCTGATAGATGATAGTATAAGGGAATTTATTAACTTGTCACTTCAACATCTTTTTTTATGTAGGATGGGTAAGCATCCAATAGATGACGTAAGTAAAACTCTTTTTTTTAATGATGGATAAGGGCAGACGGCCCACCTGATGGAAAGTGGCCACCGCCGCCCATAGACATCGACAAAACTAGAGGGTATCTCTTGTTTAGTAGATGCGTTGCCGCCTCAAATATAGAGTGAGAAGGGGGAGCGAAATGAAATGGACCCCGAGCAAGAACCCGGTGTTCACTGGAACCGCAGCAGTAATAGGATGGGAGAGGGACTGGTAGCTCTGGCCCACATGCAGCTCGGCCTGAAGGCGTCAGAGACACTTGGCGGTCGGATTCGAATGCTGGTGGTCGCAAGCCAATCGGGGAACAGACCCCTACCACCAAGGGGGTGCTAGGTGACTCGGATCTTATGAGATACTCTCCCAGCGGCAGAGGGGAATTGTATTCTAACCCTTCCCCTCACGGGCAGAATTTAAACTCTTTTAAATGATTGCATAAATATATCTTGATTATTTTTCAAACATTTATACTTTGGTTTAAGCTCAATAAACAAGTTAAAACGAATCATAAAATATGCAAACACTCAATTATAATATAAATTTACATTTGAATTAAAATCTCTATAAAACTGTTTGTTATCTCAATAGGAGAAAGAGAATAGCAAAAAGCAATTAGTGGAGTTTTGTAAACAAACAAGTATCCCTTATTCAGCAAAAACTGATACAAACCTATTACAAACAAGCAGCAAACTGTAATTGAATTACAGGTAAGTTCCGCATAGTTTGGTATAATTAAAATTTTGTTTGAGTTCTAATGAAGATATTTTTTATACTGTTTTGACCACTATCTAAAGGAATATACTATCTGTAAGCTAGGCAGATTATACAGATTTCAACTATCGTGTCTATATAAGATAATTGAAGTATATCATGGATCTGAAGTTGTCTAGCAATTCCCGTTATAAGAAAACTCTATGGAACCTTCACTTGGGTCCCAAGTCTCATTCTACTCCATTCCCTGTTTTTGGCATACGAAGTTTTTTTTATTTACGACGACAATATATTGTTATTTCTATTAATTTGAAAAAATAGTCTACATTTTTTTTTCTCTACAACTAACAGACTATATGGTTGTATGTTTTCTTTGTTTAAAACTCTATACCAATTGAATTAGCCACAACATTATTTGAACGGCTCTAATAGTATTGAAGTAGCAATAAAATATAATAGCTCATGAATTTTGAACAGTTGAAAATGTAATTCTACCCGCATCTTCCTTGCAGGTGCTTATTATCGGCGCTGGATCTTTAGCCGTGGCTGCCTGCCAAATATCAATACTTATACTTACCGAAATAAAACTTAACTATTTTACCTATTTACTCTCATAGTATAGTAAAATAAAATACAGCTCTCAAGCATCGATTTCCAAATGGACGAACTGTATCAAGGGTCGACGATGACTTGTAAGGCCACCACGTGAACCTATTTCTATTAATAAATATTAAAAAAATAAATTTGACTGGTCTTACTGGTCTATATCGTTTCTCAGGGGTTGATACGAATAGCTGAGCCTCGACGTCAGAAAAACAGAAGGGGGACTGAGACATGTAAAAATGTAAATAACTAATTGTAATCTATTTTATAGCGGCCATTCAAAAAAAACATAAATTCATTTAATCTAAATTATCAATGTTATCAGTATTATGTACTGAAAAATAATAATAATTTCATCCGAATAGATTTCTCCTTGCTCTGTAAAATTGAATTTCACCTTCCGCTAAAGAACTTTCTAACAGGTGAGTACGAAATAAAATTAGCTTAAGTTTAAACTGTCGTAACTACGCGTAATGCAAATGGAATAGACTTATAGGAAACCATATTAAAAGTTATCCCAAAAACTTGGCCGGAGCTCTGAGAGGATGGAAGACGGCGAGATGCCTGTGCATAGATGCGCCAACTTTGCTACCTAATGGCCGATTTCGGAGCTTTCCTTGGAACTATCGTCATTTACGTTATATGCATTGACACTTATAACGACAGACCCGGGCCCCAGGGACACTTCGCTCCGTTAGCGTAATGATTTCACTCGATTTTTACTTTACATAACTGTTCCGAGATAGTTAATGTGCCTTTAAAAGAAACTGTGAGAAGAACTCAAATTTATGCTAACGTCTTCCATACCAAGTGACCTTTTATGGAAATGGAGTTAAATGGGGAATGTTTTCGAAGAACGCTTATACTTTGGTAATATAATGTTAACGGGTAGCAATACTGTATGTTTTTGGTGCTATGAATTGCGAACCGTTATTGATGATTTGCGGCAGTTCAGTCTGTATTCATAGATTACAACAATGGCCAGTATCAACTTATTTAGAGATTTATCGAACCGCAACCATTAAAGGGCATGATGGTGGTGGTAATGATTGTGTAGGAGTAAAAAAATCGTTGCCTATTTTCTTGAAATTTAGACATTTGCCAATTTTTTTCCAATAAAAAAATGTACTTTATTTATTTCAGTGAAGTGAGAAATAAGACTTTTTTTATATATATTGAAAATCATTTGACCATAATGTACCATATCTATACCGGTATACGGTATACCTGTAGACACAGTAATCACAGTTTTAGTAGAGAGTGACATTGACGATGACAGATGTGTGTGACCGTCGCCATCGTGCGGTCGGTTCCCTATGAAAGTATATTTTTGCGTGCTTCGGTTTGAGTTATTGACCCATTACGTGATTGATGGTGGCAGAATATAAATAATGTACCCTAAAATATAAAAATTGCATTATAATAATGAATATTTAAATTTGGGAGTAAAGTCGATAAAAATTTCAAGTACCTATACTAACTACCTCGACAATTTATAAACTATCCCAAAAGTATCTGTTGCAGTCTGTCAAGTGATTTTAAGAAGTAAACTTTGTCTTAAGAACTTATGAGATAGATAGATATATTTAATTTATTATGTAATATTGTTGCGAATCAACATCAAAACAATTCACAAGTCTAGACCAAGCTTTAGTTCGAACTTGCTAGAAAATGTCAAAATAGAATAAGACGGCAAGATGAACCGAGAGGGACAGCAAGACGTCGTTTGCTGAAAATTTCACGAGCCTGCGATGATTGACATGTGGGAAAAGGACGGCATTAGGTAAATTTATGTGTACGAGTGTGATGGGTATAACTCAAGTTCTTTCCAGGGGTTGTCAAAATAATCTTTTTTTAAATTGCTAGAATCAAGTTGCGAGAAGTTTCTATATGAAAACCAATATAAAGGCTTATACTTATGATTGCAAGTCAGTCTAATACTCGAAAGTGAAGAAGTGAATTCGAAGTGCAGAGAAAGTGGTGCATAGTCAAATTAGTGGATTATTGTGAAGTGTATAGTGACGAACAGCGGTGGGAATAGTGATTCGGGTGTAGTGCGTGTAATAAGAGAAGAACTGTGAAATATTGAAAATAAGGACTGTAAATATCAGAGATGTGTAAATAGTGCGAGATCATAGTGTAGAATTATTTTTATGAAGATTTATTGGACTTTTCTAAACACTCTAAGTAAATCCTTTACCAACAAAGCATCTATGGATTTATTCCAATCCGGAAATTAAGCTCGTAACAATATTATAATGTTTATTTTCGTGATGTATCGATGAATAAAAAAAGAATATATCAAGGACGATATTAAATCTACACCTGGGTCACAAGCCCCGATACAGCACAGCTCGGTTTCCTGTCTAAAATGTAATGAAAAAAATAGTAATTAAGATTAATTAAACTTAATTTTAAAAATTTAACGTTGATGTATAAAAATTGTAATACGATCAACGAATCGACGAAAAATGAACCGATATTTTACATTAATAGCGTAATTTATTATGTGCGGGTAACTTTCTGACCAATGAAACAAATATTGATTGTAATTTATGAGAAAAATTAGTCTACATAAATTGAATACATGGGATAAATATGTAAACAAGTTGTATTTGTTAATCGTTGTTGTTTGTTCCAATCTGTTAATATATTGTAATTGGGAGCTAATATAATCGACAACGAGACACATGAGCCAATGAACACAATATACTTGTATAGATACACAAGACTGGTATCCATAATAAGATTTTTTTTTTAATTACACATACAGTTTAATGACCAAAGTTAGGAGCATACTTCAGTGTTAATTTATAATATTATAAAAAAAATGCAGTGATAACCCAGTGATTCAGACAAAAATGCAGTGATTGCAGACAATTCCTTAGTCATAGTAGATTCATCAGTACTTTAAAAAAAGTTGTCAAAGGTGTGTGAAGAACCAACCCGCATTTAGCCAGCGTGGTGGACTAACCTAACCCCCCCCTCCTCATTCTGAGGACACCCGGCTCAGCAGTGGGGCATAAAATTGTTGTGATGATGATGATTAATTTATACTGCTCAAAGTGTCAACAAACATCTAATTGACAAAAAATAACAATTTTATATTTAACGCAATAAAAATAAGTATAAAAAATCTTGGATCGTCTTGTGGCACTTATTAAGTTTTAATTTAAATACTTTAGGATGTTTTCATCAAACCGTTGATAACTTTGCATATGCGGGTAGTACTTTTTATTTCATTCCAAGACTGTATATAACCTCTGTTCCGATAGACTCGAGCCAGTTGTCAAACGGAGCTCGCTTGGAGATCATTCTGTCTATGCTGTGGTGTTGTACCGTATTACTGGGTCTCCATTATTAAGGTTTAGAGTAAGTTTTTAATATTGGTTACTTGGTTTCTGTTTTAGGTGCATATTAAATTGTCTTGTGCGTGCTACTCTGCGGTATCGATCCCAAGTAGATAACATTAGAGAGTATAAGAAAAAATGTAAGGATCAGTTTTTACATAGCATAGTTAAGGTGGGACAAGATGCCAGTAAAATGAACTTTAACTGTTACTAGCTCCATCTAGTATTAAGTGGGAGAAACACTGCATTGAATCTAGTTGAATCGGTGTTACAAAATGAAATTAACGATTTTGTTAAGACAATAAATTGGGAGTTAAGGTTAATGAGTAAATATGATATACGTATATGACAAATAATTCAAAGTTATTTACACGAGCGTACCATAGATAGCATATCGTTACTGTCGCCGCAACTTTATAACGGATCAGCACAATAAATAATAAACTTTGCCAATTTGCGTCCGAGAGTGAACCCGAGGCGAAAATTATAATATTCATAATTAAATTAAAACACAAGTTATGGAGTTTTAAAAGAAAGAGGGAATCGGGCTTAGAGAAGGGTGTCAACGGACTTGACAAGAATTTAATTAGTACTGGAGTTTTCTATCATAAACTATTTTAATTTTATAATATCTTCTAAGAAATTATACCTATACCTTTCGAATAAAATAAGAATTTTCAAAATCTGTCCCCTATTGACGAAAAACAAAAATAAAACAAATTCCGACTATAAAACCTCCTTTTTATGTCAGTTAAAAATATCATAACTTGGAACTCCAGACAAAAAGCAACGCATCGCCTGGTGCTTGTGAACCTGATGAAGGTTAAGATCTGCGCTCGCCATATAATATCTAAATAATCTAAGTAATAAAGTTAGCAAACTTAACGTTTACACTACTTTAAACAATAGTTAATGTATGAAGTTATTTGTTTGCAATCAACGTTATTTTATAAAAGCTACCTTTGAAAATTTTTGCTCTAAACTTAATAACAGGTTTCGCCTTGTTATACTATTACGGTTAAGGCCTTAATTAACTGAAAACCTACAGGTAGTAGGTAGAGGCCGTAGAATGTTTCAAACCGATGTAATATTAGAAATATTTTAAATTAGCAAATATTTTAGCTACATAGTGTAAATTGACCTATAACTTACTTGTGAGTTGTCTTTGGCTCACTACTGAGAAGGAAATCTACTTAGAATGAGTAGAGTTTAGGTATAATTTACTACACTGGCCAAGACTGAGTTAGCCTCCTACATCTACATACACCTTTGCGGAAATTAAAAAGAATCGAAGTCTTAGGTAAAGTTCGTTCAATTGACGATTTTGCCACTCTCTACTGACTGTCTACTAACTGTCAAAATAGTAGGTAATCCGTGAGCCGTTGTGGATTGAATTATCTGTACTATACTATTACTGCTATGTAGAATTGATTAAAAATCTTAATCTACCATTAAAAGCAAAAGAAAGGAAGATAATAAACCCTATTAAATGAATACTCCATAGAATAAATTAAAATCTGGCGAAAAAATATTTGCAATCTGTCTCCAAATCTCGCTAAAATATGCAAGAGACAAGATGATTTTTTCCACGAAAAGTTAAACGTATAACAAGGCGAAATGAAAGAAGGGAATTAGTAGGGGCTGGAAGGATTTCATTAAACCAATTCGGACTTCACAATAATAGGTTTAATTATTCACGATTGAGAAAGCTTTTAGAGGCAACCTGATGAAACTTGGGACCGGTAATGAAAGCGTCCACGACGCCACGCAAATGTTTAGCTACAGTTTAGGGAGATCGACCTCACTCACTGTTATGTTTACCAGCGTATATAAATTATGGACTATTTAATAAGTTGTCTATTCTATAGTTATCTAATTATTCATATTCTATTAATTTATATATTTAAGTCGATATGCTGGTAAATATTATTGTTGGCTCTGCTAACTGAACCAATATTAGACCTTTATAAAAATTATAGCCATATCCTAAATGCGAAATTTTTTATGAAAACGGGTTTTTGTTTCTACGGAATAATAAAAATATGCGAATCGGAATTTTCTATACATCTTCTCGAAAACATTATGACAAAAGATCTCGCTCCATAGAGACTTCACACACTCAACAACTTTGAATATTCTTCAAAACTATCCAGGATCTGGCACACACTTCGTAAATGGAATTTTCTCAAACTTCTGTCATATCATACATACAATTTACATTAAAACGTGAGAATAATAAAGACGATTTATAAATTACTAGTCGACTCACCCCTCACCTCACCTTAGCTGTACAAAATATTTTTAAGTGACCTAAACTTTTTTCTTTACATCCGATCTAAATAAATCTATATTTTAAGTTAGAGCTGCAGCAATGTAACTGTGAAAATCGTGATAACGTGTTTATGTGATGACAAGCATATGGAAAGATCAGTGGCGTAACTATAGGGTGGCATTTCGGCAAAATACCAGGGGCCCCGAGCCGAAGCGGGCCCACGGTCAGAGAAGGCTGTGAGCACAGGTGGATCTTAATATTTACTATTACAATATTTAGTGAAATGTAAACGAAGGTGCAGGTATTTGCCACGCAGGATAAATGTTGGCAAACGACTTTTTTTGCTCTTCAAGTACAGGCACTCATAAGTAATTCGCACACCGGCGCAGAAGATGCTTGGCGCGTGCCTGGGTTAAGTTTCATAATATTAGAGGAGGGGGCACCATCTGATGAATTTGCCAGGGGCCCCGACTGGTGCGGTTACGCCATTGGGAAAGACAGACTAATGGTGTCAAAGACCTCTCACATTCAAGATGTATATTTTTTTTTAGACATATATACATATACATATATTGCTGGGTAGACAGCATCAGTATTTTGGACAACTCGCTATACCAATTAAAATAAAACTTATAGTTTACTTTTCAACTGCGATACTCACATTTTACGAGTCGCTTTTCCAGTAGGGACTGGAATGGTGTATCAAAGTACCCCTCGGGAAAAATTAACTTAACTCTCAAATTCCATTATATGATCATTTGTTTCAAGTAACATCTGCGTTTGAACCTTTATATTTACGCTCGCTATAAAATAATGAAATATAAAACTCTTACGATCTTCATCAATTTCACGTTACGGCTTTTCTTCAAACGTTATTACTACACGCCAGTCATAATATCACAATTCAAACGTCTAACAAGTGAAAAAGTAATGGGATATAAGTCTTATTCGTTATATTTTACTTATTAATTGACGTATCTTTAGATTTTTTTTCATAGTGTTGTAAGAAATCTATTTCAAATAGTTTTACAATTAGCAATTTGCGAAAATTGGCCTCACAAAATGAATTTTAACTAAAAATGATTGGTATTGTAAGTAAATATAATAATCCATAGATAGTAGAGTTTAATTTAAAGGTAAAGTTTACTTCAAATACACTTTTATTTAATGAAATTAGGAGCACAATAGTATAAAAATAGTGGAGAGAAAAACGTAAAAATGCCAAGACCAGATTACTAACATAATATATCGCTTTGACAGTTAAGAGCCATAAATAGTGCATTTAATGTTGCCATACTAAAAATAATATTCTCATAGTAACAAGGTACTTTATTGTGTTTGATATATACATAAAAATAGAAAAAATCTATTTCTGCACTATATAAAAATTAATATGACATAAACGTACCTACCTACGTATCGTAACGATTGTTCACGTCTTCATTACGTATCATAAAATTGTCAATGATCATGGTCATAAAAGCCTGTTTACGTTCCTAGCACTTTTACTCAGAACTTATTTTATGGCAAAGAAACATGAAGGTTGAAAAACATACAGCTTAACCATTTAATTTCATAATTTTAATCAAAAATCTATGACAAAAATACAACGATCAAGATTATTTGTTCTTGTTTATTTTTATTAGTATAATGTCCAAAACATTGTGTAATGATTCCATATTATTAATTTTATGAAATAAAATGATTAAATGGCAATAAAAATACTGAAAATTCATATTTTTTCACCCCTTAAGTATAACCCTCAGGAGGATATTCTAGTCAAGCCGTCATACTGTTGGTCTGCGTATAGACTATAACTCTTATTAATTAATTAGCTTATGTCCCTAGGGAATAGTATCTTTCAACTTATTAAAAATTATTATCAAATTGGGATAAGTATTTCTAGACATTACCGTAACTCTGTTAATACACTGTTAATATAATTATAACGTACAGTTAAACATAAATAAAATTTTAATAGGAAGCATTACAATGATTGAATTGTATATTGATACAGATTGAACATGAACATGAAATAAAAAGTTCATTTTTTTAAATAGATTATATTGATAACGAATTGAACGAGCAAATATCAGTATAGCGTTGTTTAAAATAGTTCGAGCTGATTCTATTTATTGTTCAATGTTCAATTATTAATATTCACTGTTTCAATTTTGTTACTATTACGCTAAAAATATACTATAAAATTAGTAGCCTATGATTTTATAAGATCAGCAATAGTGCTGACAATTTAAAATGTTATTTTGAGTTGAAGAATTAATGCATTGCCTAATCAATATTACGACAGTGGTCATATTTTTCTGCATAAATAAAACTGATATTTTTTTAACGCCTGTTTTAGGTAAATACAGGAAAAATATTATATAATTCATACCAAATATTAAAAAACAAAGAGCATACCATGGCGTGTTATTTCAAAATAAGCAATCGTCGTCAACAAACAGATAACCTTCGCCGAAAGATTTCTGTATAAATACTTTGTGTTTTTTTATGGTACATTAGATGCAAACGAGCATATGGTCCACTTGATGGTAAGTGGTCACCATCACCCATGGACATCGGCAAAACAAGAGACACCCTCTTGTATTGTCGATGCGTTGCTTCCTCGAAGATAGAGTAGGGAGGGGGAGAGAGGAAAAATATGCGGTTTCAGCAGACCCTGAGCAAGAGACTAGAGTCAACCAGATCCACAGAATTAATAGGATGGGAGAGCCACATTGATTACGTTAAGCACTGCTTATAAGTAAGAGTGCATATATATATTACACTATATACATACAATTATATACACATATCGTATTTTATCAATTATATATGTATAATATAAATTTTACCAAAGCGATTAAATTTTATTTTTTATTTATTCTTTTTATTCCCTAGACATAACCTTCAATAAATTAATCATAAGTTACTTATAAAATAAAATGGGCAACATTATGTTCAGTAAACTGGAAAACAATAAATTGAGGTCAAATATACCTAATTGCCAATTCCTAGGGGCTCCTTCTTTAGAACACAGTAAGATATTTTCCCCAACTTTCATTCGCCGGGATTCCCATGTGGTTACAACTTTTTGTTTCAAAATAATGTGATAAACAAGATTTGTGGTAAATAGGTTATTTGGCCTGTTTTGAATGCCACTAGCGATTTACCCTTACTGTGTTTTGGTGTGATCATTACGACCCGTCAATGGCCCACTGCTGAGCCGGGTCTCCTCCTCAGAATGAGGAGGGTATTAGGCCATAGTCCACCACGCTGGCCCAGTGCGGGTTGGCAGACTTCACACACCTTTGAGAACTTTAGGGAACTCTCAGGAGTGCAGGTTTCCTCACGATGTTTTCCTTCACCGTTATAGCAAGTGATATTTAATTGCTTAAAACACACATAACTCAGAGTCAGAGGTGTGTGCCCAGGATCGAACCCGGACCTCCCGAGTAAGACTTGAAGTTTCAACCACTGGGCAATCACTCCTTTTCATCCCTGTTTTGGTGTACATTGATTAATTTTTTTGAAACTTAATAGACTTATTTGAATCAAACAAATGCGTGTAAGTGATATCGAAATTTAAGTTGTGTCCCAATAACTACTTATACTTATATACTACGTCAAGCGGGTGGATGTCCAGAGGCAGAGCAGTACCTGGGCTATCCGAATGCATATCATGGTGTTATACGTATCCATGTATATTACGCGATCTTCGATATTTTTTAGGATATTACTTTTTTAGGTAGCCTTTTAGGTAAATCTTGACTTGCGTCAAGTTGTGTTGTGACATTTTTTTAAATAGATGAATAGCATGCTTTTCAACAACTAAAAAAAATATAACAATAAAATTTACGTGGACGATTTAAAACATAAGTTAACAAAAATTAAATTATTATCATTTTGAATAACTTGTAATAATTATAATCTATTTATTGTCAAAGCTTTCCCCTTGTCATGAAATTTGGCAAACAAATACTATATAACTACGATAAACATATAGGATACTTTTAATCCGAAAAGAGCAGAGATCCTGAGGGAAGGACGTTGTACAAAAAGTGAGTCAACGAATTCAAATCTTTTTTCGCATACAGATACTTTATAAGGTGAAATAACACTTTTTATCATGTTACAGTGAGTTGGTACGTAAGTACCCTTCAATCCAGAAGTTTACGCGGACAAAGATACAGGCAGATACCAGTAGATAATATAAATTTATGACACATTAACCAATAATAACTACAGACCTTCAAAGGAAACAAGAACATTATTTCCATGCGATTATAAAGTGGGCAACGAAACTCTCCGGGTGGTAACTTAACGACTTTTCGGTGCACAATTACTTTAACGTTGGTTGTAAATAATAAAATACGTAATATGCCTGTAAAAACGTTGTATAAAATTGCCCTTATTGCAGTATTATTTATACTTTATGTAAAATTTTATATAATATTAAATTTCTAAAAATATCTAATTGGTATAATAAAATTTTCAATGTATAATGAAATTTTTTTTTTGTTTTAAAGATTACTAGCAGTATAGATCACATACTACTAGTATTCCCCTTACCCCTCCTAGTAAGCTAAAGTGCTTGTGTCAGGAGTGGGGCACGCCAGTAGTCCAATGTCCGGGATTTGAACCCACGACTTATCGATCGTGAATCCAACGCCTGAACCACTGAGCTACTGACGCTTCAAAATTTCAACTAATATTATAACTGGGAAAGTAACTCTCGTCTTTCCATTTTCATATTTAAAACTGATCCAATTTAGATGAATTTTAGCATAGATATAGATGGTACTTGCAAAAGAATTCGGCTTTTTTTTTCGTGCATCTCTATCTATAAATTTAAAATGTAGAGCCCTACAAATAATAAATACTTATTGATTTACACTACTATCATCATCACGAACCGAAAATGGCCCACTGCTGAGCTGGGTCTCCTCCTCAGAATGAGGAGGGTATTAGGCCATAGTCCACCACGCTGGCCTAGTGCGGTTTGGCAGACTTCACACATCTTTGAGAACTTTTAGGCAATTCTCAGGAGTGCAGGTTTCTTCACGATGTTTTCCTTCACCGTTAAAGCAAGTGATATCTTATTTCTAAAAACACACATAACTCAGAGTCAGAGGTGTACCCAGGATCGAACTCGGAACTCCCGAGTAAGACTTGAAGTCTCAACCACTGGGCCATCACTGCTTTTTACTTACACTACTATACTTATCAGTATAGATAAATTAACAACAAAAGAATTTAGTTATAGTATTTGAGCTACTACTAACTAAATAAGTTATATATTTTCCGTGATAGTTTTCTGATCTGATTAGTGTTGCCGGCAAAAATACTGACTCCTATTCTCAAATATCACTAGTAACTTCCGTGTCGTCGTATGAAATACTCATGAGAGTCTATTTTTAATAACACCAAAAAAAAAATGCGATAGCTGTCACAGCCAGTAGATTTTGGCCCCCATGTTCTTTTAATCATAAATATATAATAAGGTCAAAACAAAAAAAACGTAGATCGATAAAGTATATGCAATTATTGAGCTGCTTCGCTCGACGCGCATTTTGGACCAACTTTTTTTATTTCTAATCATATTATATTTTCATTTTGGCGCCGTCGTATGCCGCACTACCTTGCACATACATATGGACAACGCGTCTCTGTCATATCAGTAGGCATTATACCCGCGATTTAAACGTTAATCGAACGCCATAACCACTGAGCTACTGTCTCTACAAAAGTTCATGTTATAATTTTCTCTTAATGAGCGATCCCAATTTCAATTGACCTCAGATAAAAACCCTCATCAATCAATGAACCATAAATATATAATCATATAAAGTATCGTGGGTAATGTCACAGAACGTAACACAGGACACGTTTATCTCGACAGCTCGCCGCGAAATTTATGCCTGGCAAAGATTTTTAAAGTAAAAAATTCAATTTCGCTCCTTTTTTGTTTTACAAAATAATTTATTATGCTTAATCTTCTTATGGCGATTTTCGAGGTAGATTAGATGTTGGGAAAAGCGTATAAATTATGAAAGTCATCCATCAATTAGGTTTATGAATTAAAAAGAACTAAGACCTGAAAATATAATATATTTTTATAGAAAAACTTATATGACTATAGTGAGTATTGTTCGTCGTAGTGTATAAATTAGTTGTTAGATAGCGAAGTCGAGCAGTGGAGGTGAATGATCACATTGTAATACAAGCTCTTTACACTTTAACTCTACGCTTTACACCATTCAGTACAAGATAAAGCAAAAATAATAATAATTTATATTTACGTGAACGTATTTTTTTAATAAAAAGTGTAGTAGGTAGTAATATTGGTTTTTTGAGTGAAAAGACCTCGTAAAATCGAGCAGGACATTCAGTATAGTTTGAAAACGCAGTCCATCAATAAAATGAATGTATTGCCAAACTACAGGTTGCAGAGCGACAGTCATGGCTTTCTATCAAACACGTGTACAGGAAAAAATCCAACAGAACTCTTGTTAGTTAAAAGGTAAAACTATTTAAAACCTGGCACAGTATATAAATGAATTTTGTATATTTCGAATCTTCCTAACAATTTTGTTTACGTTCCGAATAATTCGACCATTTTGAATATCTAATAATAACGAAAAAGTTTTACGGTTTTTACTTATGACTTGGATAATAAAATAGACGTCATAATAAATTGGAAATTATAAAATTGGGGAATTGTAAAAATTAAAAATTGAGGAATTTGTAAAATTGACGAATATTCGATGAATTTGAAATCAAATATTTCGGACTTACAAATTATTATAATATTCAACTAAGTAATGATTGACATAATAAATCTCTTTGAGAAATTCTTAAACAAGTATATTATTTTTCGTACTCTACTTGATAATGATTTTATGTGTTGTTTATAACTAAAGTTTTTATCTAAAGTGACTGCTAAATATTTTATGGTTTGTACCTTTTCAACTTTTTTACATGGGCATGCAACTAAAATGTCTACATTCATGTGACTTCAAGCAATATTTTGATCCAAAACCTTTATATATTCTTTTGAAGTTAATCTTTAACCAAAATAAAACCAGTTTGTGCAGCTGAGAAAACTTCATCCCGCGAGTCAGCTGCAATAAGTAGACATGTTACAAATAATTTATAAATTATATTCTTGCTCGCCTTTGCAAATTTATCTTAAAAGTAAGTTTAATTAATTTTATTTTAAAAATTATTTTTCTTCTATTTTCATTAATCAATTCTGAAAAATTAAATATAACAAATTTTAGTTTTTCGTTTATCGTTGGCCGTTGCCAGAGCTACACATAGGATTAACAATATTAAGTGTATATTATAAATACATACAGAAACGCATTTTAGCAGTTTTTAGGAAATCCATCTGAGGTTTCTAGACCAAACAAGTGTCAGAAACGTTATCCAAATCCCTGGGTCTTGCACGTAGCCATATTGTAGTAGTGAGGCTATCGTGCTAGATATCAATACGTCGCAAGGACGCTATCGCACGTCACTTCACTGAAATTTATGCTCGAGAAATCGCAGACTCATAGATCGTGGATTTAAGAACATTATTTATTGTCCTGTGGTGGCAAATTTCAGATTATTTAATAAAAAAGAAGAATTTATATACCTACACTATATTATCTTTTGGATATCTACTACAAGACTAATCAACCATCCGGTGTATCAGTTTTTCGCTTTGATACTAGTCATTGGAATTTAATGATAGCAACACTTTTACTAACATATTTTAAGAATATACCCTGACTCGATAAATAGTTGGATTTATGAGTGATTTCATAGTGATGTAAAAAAATTTTCATTTTAATAATAATAGAAGTAAATCTTTACATAATACAAAACAGTTGCTTCCCGTTAACTTTACGCTTAGATCTTTAAAACTATGAAACAGGTCTTAATGCCTTTCTTAGAAATAGGAAGAGTGTTTTAATAGGAAGGTTTATATGTATAATACATGCATTTTATAGTAGAAAAATTTAACAGAAATAAAGAGAAACGCTAAAAACAAAGCGCTCTACAACACCCGCATTTGATACGTATAGCGTTTGATTTAATGCTTCTTTCTTTTATTAGCAAGAATAATAGAAGTAAATTACCATACCAAAAAGAAAACTAAGGACATGGAGCACCTCAACACCCACATTCCGAAAAATTTATCTCGCAAACTAATTTACAATACAATTCGGCGTAAAACCGCAGCTGCACTTTAACTCGCGTTTGATACGTGTCGATGTACAGCGTTTAATTTAACTTAGCTCGCAAACTGTTCAAAGTTCGAGTTAGACTGGTATTAATTATAAGCAGACATTCCAATGTTCTCTTATTACATGGAAAATACTTAAGTAACCTACTTACATAGCTAATTTTCCAGAATCAAGCGCCTACAGTACTTACAATAATTGACTACAGTTCATTCAAACTTTACTATATAAATAACTTATGTACTTCTATTTTTTTTTTAAACAAATAGTCATTATAATTATTATTTTATGAACAGAAAAACTGTTGATAACTTTGCAATGGCGAGTACTTGTCTTTCAAGTGATTTCGAAGAGCAAGCGGTTAGCAATGTCAAGTATCGACATGTAGACAATATATAACCTTTAGTGTGATAGATTAGTGTCAATCTCTCTGGTGTTTTCGCGCAGTGTACATGGATGTTAGTATTATTATAGTGTCGTGGTTAAGGTCACCCTTCTTGAGGTCCACGTAAGTTTACTTTATTATCTATTGTCGTTAGCGAGATCAAGTAGTGGAGGTGAGAGTTAATATATTATGAAAGAACATTTTAAACCTGCTCCTGGGTCTCAAGCCCCAGACACTGCTCGTGCTGTAATGTGTATCATTTCTTTCTCACTCTAGGACAAAACATTGGCCAGTTATATTATGTGACTTCTGATATTGTGTAGCGAGGCCGAGCAGTAGATGCTGTCTTTACACCTGCTCTTAGGTCATAAGTTCCAGGCAATGCTCGGGTTCCTATCTGTAATGCAAATCTATAAGCATTTCTGGATGCCAGTTATCAAATAAGTATATTTTTTTTAGATTTAAAATTTGTTTGGAAATTTCAAAGGCAATAAGTAATAAGGACCGGAGAGATGAGTTCCCGGTCTCCTAACTTAACCTTTACCTTTGTAAACAATCTTCGATAATTTTACCGATAAACAATTCAATTAGGTCGCTTCATCTAAATTTGATAATATTATTTATCCATTTTCTTAGAATTTTATCCTGTGTTATCTGTGAAAATTATCTTAAATCTTTTAAAAAATGTTTAACAATTAGCATCCTGCTGCATCTTTGCTCGTATTCTCAAGAATTTTGTTTCCAAAACCAAGAACAATACAGTTCTACACACATATACAGCAAACAAAGCAATTTTAAAATGTTAGAAATAAAATTAATACATTACATGTTACATATATTATAAAAAAAAAGAAAACAAAAGTTTGCAAATCTTACAAATTTAGACAATTTCTTGGTAATAAAATACATCGAAACAGATTTTGTATGTGGTTCGCAGTGTCTATGATAAGTTAAAAATCCATAGCACAGCATATACCATAGCAGCATCAATAATATTCAATATCAATAGAAACTTGTGTGTCTAACCGTACAGTACAGGCAGCGGAAAGCGACTTTGTTTTATACTGTGGAAAGATAATAATACTTCCAAGTAGCAAGCAGGGGCTACTTCGTCTAACTTGCAAAACTTAGTCAAAGCAACGCAATACAATTAACACTGTAATGTTCACTGCTTATAAAATATTAAAGAAAAATTCCCGTCGAACTTCCTCCTCATGAATAACACGAGACACGCCCCACTTGTTATGTTTCAAACTTTTTTATTTTCTACTCCATTAAAAGGACGCGCAAAACTGACGATTTAACGCCGGGCCCGATGAATAATTAGGAAGAATTTCTTGCCTGTCACGTCTCTAATGAATATAAGAGCGGCCTTGGCTCCAAAAAAATATTCGAAAAGAAATCTGCTGTGGTTCTCGAAAAAATTCGTTAATTAAGAAAGCTGAAGATAAATAAGTCACTAAGCACAAATTTGTACATCCGTCCCGTTTTTGCTTCGGCTTTACCGAGTTGCTTAGTTATTGGAGCATTTTTTCGACCGCGGTCGAATGAATTATACTAGCCGTTTGTGTGCGTCAATTTAGCCAAAACAGCTTATTCACTGTGTATTCATTTAGAATAAACATTAGTGTTCTGGGTAACCTTGTTATAAAACTCAGTCGTAAAATAGTTAAGCTGTGGGGGCTACATTCAACATAATCTTTACGACGGGGCCGGAAATACGAGTCATACAGGTATTTTTATTAAATTTTGTACGCACCGTTCGTAGAGTTGATTACTAAAGTAATTAGTAAATTCGCCTACATACCTTTATGAATTTTAAAACATTAATTATTTTCAAATAGTCTCGAGAAAGAAGAGGAAATTGAAGGTATAAATAAGTCAGCAATGTAAAATCCAAAATACTTTTTTGATGGTAAGTGATTTTCGATTCCCTTAAGACAAAACGGAAATTTGCCTAGACAGCCTTTTATAAAACTTGAAAAACTTAGGTAGGCAAATAAATACACAAACGTGACAGAATGAACATATATGAACACTAATGAACATACCGTGATATTGTAACTATTCTCTAAGAGTCGCTCATTATATCAAAAGTAACTCAGCTATATTTAACAGTTTAATTAACCTAGTTAGTACTGAATATTAAAATATTAACAAAAGAGACTATTACGCATACAAATAAAAACTCTTTATAATGTTAACATATCACTAGGATAAATAATGTAAAGGAAGACAAACACGCATTCATGTTTGTAAAGGTTGGCGTAACAAAAGCTCATATTTCTATTGACACGTCACCGGACAAAGGGTGACCATATCCCTCAAACTTGAAAAAGGTCACCGCTGTAAGTGTATCGAATCATGGGTCGGCTACAAAATAAATTAGATACACAAATAGGAAGAGTAAATATTGATAAACGCTAGTTGAAATTTATTTTATGATTATTATATTTATATATGCTATCACACCTCTTCCTTTGCCAATTGCCTTAACGGTGAAGGAAAAAAACGTGAGGAAACCTACACTCCTGAGAGTTCACTAAAGTTCTCAAAGGTGTGTAAAGTCTGCCAACCCGCACTGGGCCAGTGTGGTGGACTACAGCCTAATCCCCACCTCATTCTGAGGAGGAGACCAGGCTCAGCAGTGGGCCATTAACGGGTTGTCATGATAATTATGATGACTTTAGACGGATGCCGACTATTCACTAGTGTTGGTTACCCATGAGCTGATTTAAAGGCGTCTTCGTTATCCAACATTTGACTAACATGATCCTAAATAAGGGTCACACTTCACTATGATTATCCAATATTTAATCCACGATATTATTAGTTAAGTAACGGTATTTTAAATCCAATTTGGCGGACGGTTTAAGATGGCGGAATAGTTTTTTAATGTTCACTCTCATTGCATGGGTATCAAATGAAAAGGTTTGCCGAGCATAAAACGAATAATATAATAGCTTTAATCTAAATCCAATATAGCGGATTAGTTATTTCAGCTACTTCCTGGCAACAGCATACGGATGCAGGAACTGTTTGTATTTTTGTTAATTTTAAATTATTTATTCAAAGAATACTAAAAATATAACTGTAAAAAATATAAAATAAATTGAAAGATCAGCATAGCAAACGTCAACACCCTTAATTATTTCAATACATGGAAAGACAGATTGCATATAGGTCCCACAAAAGAATAATGTAAGCGATCCTTCGCGTTGGAGCCGTTCAATTTGCCGCTGGCCCCTGATCGACCTTTTCCCCCTATATTAAACCATTGGTACTAACCACAGAATATAAAAGCATTGAATCGACTTTCTTTTCTCACATCCAATACCGTTCAAACAATAAACTTGTGGTTAAAATCCTTTGCGGACAAGACCGCGTTTTTAGACTTATAATATGTTTATAGACTCGTCTTAATTAAATAAACTGTATAAATGTTATTAAATTATTGATCTGAATTTAATATAGTCCCCAACTATCGATATCCACACGACATTGATTTAGAAGAATCGACATTAACTTGTATAAGTCGATTTTTTTATATTGTTTAAAGCTAAATATAAAAACAGCAATCACTACAGACTTAACAAATACCTATTCATAAAATTCAAAAAATATATAAAGTTAAAATATACATACTTTAAACGAACTTGAACTTGTAATAAAGGTATCGAGAAATACCGTTTCTCTCTACTCAGAAATGTCAGTGTGTTACCATGTTTACAAGATTGTTATAAATGAATTGCAGCAGCAGAACTCAAGTTAGAAATGAGCTAATACTCTTCAAACGGCTGAACAGATCCTTACAAATCATATCTAAGAACCATCTTGATTAAATTACCTTTCAAACAAATAAAACTGCACTCAATGACACAGTTCCACATATACGAAAAAAATACTATCAATATTTGCAATGTGTTATTACAAAAATCCGCCATTTCAATACAAAGGCATAATAAATCGACGGTATAAATTGAGACTGGACATAAAACGCCATAGTTTGTCAATATGTCCAGAAAATGAATTTAAGATTGGTGACTTTTTTTGTATTTCTATAGAATCAATAGCAAATAACAAATTGTTGATTTAGCCAATATAGATTATTGCTTGAGAAGAGAAGAAACCGATTCTTATCTACCTATACTTTCAGCCGCAAGTATATTGGCCGGCACCATCTTAAATTTTGAGAAAGTATTCGGGAATTGTGAGCGTGCTGCAAGACTATATAGGTAGTTCAATTCGCGACGTCTACTTTTTTGACAAATAGAAGACGTGTGATGAGCTTCTCTTGCCCTATGTCCTAATAGTGACATCTGTACATTCAAGGTTAAAAGTTTAGAAACTTAGATACCTTTGATTATCATCATCATCAGTACAACCAATTAATAGCCTAATGCTGAGCTGGGTCTCCTCCTCAGAGTGAAGAGGGATCCACCACGCTTACCCATTGCGGATTTTTTTCTTTTTTTTTTGATAGACAAGGGACAAACGAGCAGACGGTCCACCCAATGGAAAGCGGCCACTGTCGCCCATGGACAACGATAAAACTAGAGGGTATCTCTTGTTTAGTCGATGCGTTGCCGCCTCGAAGATAGAATGAGGAAGGGGAGCGAAGAGAAGACTGCTGCGGTTTCAATGGACTCCGAGCAAGAACCCGGTGTTCATTGCAATCGCAGCAGTAATGGGATGGGAGAGGGAGGGATAGATCTGGCCCACATGCGGTTCGGTCGGAACGCGTCAGAGACACTTGGCGGTCGGATTCGCATGCTGGTGGTCGCAAGCCAGTCGGGGAACAGATCCCCTACCACCAGGGGGGTGCTGGGTTACTCGGCTCTTACGAGATGCTCTCCCAGCGGCAGAGGGGAATTGTATCCTAACCCGTCCCCTCACCGGCAAATTGGCAGACTTCACACAATTTTGAGAACTTTAGGGAACTCTCAGGAGTGCAGATTTCCTCAGTATGTTTTCCTTCACCACACAACTCAGAAGACACACATAACTCAGAAAAGTTAGAGGTGTGTACCCAGGATCGAACTCAGTCTTCCCGAGGAAGACATCAATGTCTTAACTATTGGGCTATCACTGCTGTTATACTTTTGACTATAAGTAACAATAATAAAATGAAAAGTTTTGGAGCATACTGTATCAAATTTTTGATTACTGTCTTTCCTGAGCGATATTGAATAGTTTAAAAAAATACGGCAAATATCCTTGAAATTTACGTTAAATTGTCAATTTTATATCAAACCAGTAAACTGTAGGTAAAATATAACTGACTAACATAATATCGAGTACGCCATGTCAATAATTTCGCCGTAGGCAACATCGGTAGAGTTCTAAATGTATATCGAAACGACGTGAATGAAATATATTCCTTTGATTTATCCGACTTCATACAAATTTAATAAAATTTGGTATTTGATTACATGTATAAATAAGGTTATTTTAAGAATGTCTCCACTTGCTCGTCAAATTAAGTCATATAGTTATTGTCCTCGTAATGCAAGTGTAAATGTACCAGACTGTATTGCAATATAACTAGTTCTAGTTTAAATGATCATCGCTAGAGTCGTTTAGGATATGTATGTACATTTAGTTAGATGCGGATAGGTATTTTTGGTTCTCAATTTTTAATGGATAAGGTTTCTTTATAAAATCTCAATAACAGCGAGTTGAAGATCTTTTTGAAGGACGTTGAATAGTGGTGCGAATATCCCTTAGAGGTTTCATAGTACCTAAAGACACAATAGAAACACTGTAAGCCTGTAACTAACCCTATCTGTGATCAAGATGTCGATAGAATTCTCTCTCATTGTCTCAGTCTGGTATTGAGAGTAACTAATCTAAGTTAAAACATACCAGTACTGGGCCTAATGATGATTATTCCTTTTATTGTCATTTATATCGGCTTTGTCTCAATATCTGTGGAGATATTATAATAATAGAGAAGTTCATTGTCAAGCAAAATATTAATACCTAAAACAATTTCAACAATAATTACTTTAATCAGAATAAATTTCTTTACCTAAATATGTCACTTGCTTGCCGAAGAGGACACAATAATTTGAAATGATACAATTAATGCACCATTACACTTGTGTAGCAATAATGTTCAGGTAGTCAGTACGGGTATATTTTAAGTTTAAATAATACAGATCTATGTAAAACAATAAATATTTCGAAAAAACCAACTGTCGAGATTCTGACCAGCTCTATACAACAGATAACTGTCTTTCGAGCTGGTGTTAACTTCGGAAACAGATTGACTTATCTATTTTACGCGTCTCCATTGTTACTGAAAAGCACTTATGTCGAAAGTTTGCAATTTATATGTCAAAAAGAGCAATTGTCGAGTTACTGACCAGCTCTTAACAACAGACCTCTTGAGCCAGTGTTAGATTAGGTTAGTTATATATTTAATGCGTTAACTATTAAAAGTAACTATTAATTTTGTCGAAAGATGTCGAAAAAAGTAACTGTCGAGTTTCTGAGCAGCTCATTTCGAATAAACAGATTGACTTGTCCATCAACTGTCAAAAATAACTTTATTTAAAGTGTGCATTGATTAATAACAGATCTTAATTATTTACTAACTGAAAAACAGTTAGCAATTTGATATGATACAAATGTAATACCATTATCCAAATTGCAGCAACTCTGTTCACATACTCAGTAAGAGTTGGAGGAGTATGTATTATATAAATTTCGCGACTATATGGAACATCATTTGGGATTGGCTCAGCTCACTTTAGAACCTTTCCTGCACTCTGCCTCGCTCCGGTGGCCGCGCTGCAGTAAGTAGTTGTTGCCACGCGAATCATATTTCGCAAAATGTATCTTATTGTGGGAGGGAAAATGTTTGTGGATATTCTTTATGTGGTTTATTTTTTGCATATTTGCGGTGGAGAGATATAGCTAAAATAGTATTATGTAAGCTACACCAGTTGATATGGAAAGTTCTTATGGCTAGACAACTTAAACCTTCTGTTCAAACAAATCAAAGATATAAGTTAACAAGTAATCTCACAGATTGAATATTGTCAGCCGTATTGCAGGTGTAAATATAATAAAATGTAAAGTTATTGAGAATAGATCTCCGTCATTGACACCATTATTGAAAATGACATCAGACGTTTAACTTTTGCACCTACTTCATCATGATCATGAGCTTTCAGAACCCTGACTTTTAGGATAACATAGGTACTTACTGGACACTTTTTTCGGTAGGTACCTGCTCCGGGTTTCTCAAAGGGAGTCGGAGGAGCTTTGTCATCAGTGTGGCGCGGCATCCGATACTGCGGAACACACAATTGTGCAGTGTCCGCAACTCTTCCGGCTACAGTGTGTGGTGGTTGACGTGTGGTCGCTGGTGGACCTGATTATTGCCACTTTTTGCGAAGCTATAATCAGCCTGAAGAAATCTGCAGAGCTAGAAAGGGAGGGGGATTCCGATGCGAAACTGCTTTGCAAAAGAAGGCAATGTAGGCGCGCAGGCGCGAAAACGCTCAGTTAACCCTGGCCTTCCAGGAATAATCATCGAATATCGAGAGGTGGATCCGTTGGAACGTCGAGTTGGAATGCACTCAGTGATCCCACAGCGTCCCTTAAAGACGGCGATGGTCCCGGTGGTTTTTAGTGGGTAGTATGGCTCTTGATGCTGTGAGCCCCACATACCCCTCTATTCTAGGAGGGGATGCGTAAATGCGTTTTTCACAGCTTGAAAAAAATGGTATTAATGGCTTTAACGTAATATTGCTGAACATGGGATAGGTTAGAAATAATAAATAGTTTTATATTGTGTGTTTATAATTAACATAACCTAAACAAATAGGTCATTTCTATTCATAGCTATGTTTGGAACTCATTATCAATATAAATGAAAGCCTCTAATTTAGTTAAATAATCATTGTATTATTTATGTCATTAGTTTATTTATACAAAACTAGTGGTATCCCCTAGCTTCGCGTCGAAGTTAGTGAGTATTATGTTCTCAGGAATTAAACGCAGAAAAAAATATTTTCAAGAATATCAAAGCTTCATAAAGTTTTATATCCTGAAGTAGTATTAAAAATTCATAATAATATAAGTATAAAACTTAATGCAATATTTATATTCTCTTGAGATTATAATAAAATGTGAATAAAATGTTAAAAAAACAGTACAACGAGCGGTCAGAGGGCAATTTAAACTTTAAGTTAGAATTAAAAGATATAGCAATGAAAGTTTATAAGTGCAGCTGCAGAAAAAAAAATAGTATTTCACCAACGCTATCCTAACATAGCTTAATAGTAATAAAGTGTAATGTATTTGCTTTTGAATATTCCACAAAGTTTATAACATAGAAATATGCAAGAATTAAAAAATTCTGACTTCTGGGCATCAGTTTAGTTTAATTTTTTCGAGTTATTTTATTTTGTCGACAATTCTCGAGATGTTGAGATCTATCGGTTACAAATAAAAAGACTCAGTTTAAATGTAGTAGTAATCATAGAGCAACAAAAATAATTAAATAATCTCAGCTAAGATTAATAACTCTAACGTTTGTTTGATTCAATTATTTTAAATATTATTATATAATAGATTTTATATCAAAATAAATATTTAGTCTCTAATTAGCATTTGTTGATGAGGAGGGAATTTTTTCGAAATATTTATGGCAGTTTCGATTGCAAACTAGTATTCTTAACCCCTCAAACTTAGCTAAATGCTTGTGTTAGAAGTGAGCCACGTCAGTAGTCCAATGATTTAGATCCCACTGAGCTACTAACGCTTGATTTATCGACTTCTCGAAATCTTTCTTGTCTTGAACTAGACCAAATATCTCTAAAGTCCGTTTCAAGAAATTTCCATCAAAAAATCTAATATCCACTATTTACAAGTTTACTATAAGAGTAAATTTTATTTATACACGTGTAATAAAATTTTGTTATGTACTTACCGTTTGGCAAGCAGAAAGTGTACCTCGGCCCTCTAAAAATAATTCCATATTTTCACTACGGTTGCGGTTTTCCCGTATCTAAAGATTAACCTCCGTCAGAGTAATATGTTTTCCTTTGATGGTCATTTTTGACAAGATAATATTATGTGATAATAATAAAGATAACTAAATCGTATTTAGGTAGAGCGATCGACATAAAAAATGAATCAAATTCAATGACGTATGCGAAAAAATAATATATAGAAATATTTTTGACCTATTTCCTTTGGTTAAAATAAAGTATTTAAATAGTTCCTCGAAAGTGTTGTATACAAAGTACTTATAATAACTAGCGACGATTCTTATATTATACATATAAACCTTCCTCTTGTGTCGTGTGATCGACTTATAAAAGTTAAGATTTGAAAACAAACAAATAAAGTCAACAACTCATTTGATCCTCAGTATAAGAGATGTAACACTAGCTCTACTACAGTTGCACTACGATAGACATTATTTACTCTTTTAAAATTATAACTATAACTTGCCTTTTAAAATTATAACAAAAAACTACTAACCGCAACTTTTTCATTTTGAATTTTATTTTTTTTATATAGATACAATAAATTTTTAATACCTTAAGAAATAAATATTCGCTATATAACATTTCCCCCCTCCTTTTCGAAGATTTGATCAATCTCTATACAAAAATTCATCAAAATTAGCTCAACAATTTAGGTATCAAACGTTTATATGTAGATATTAGTATTAATAATAAATAACTATTACCGCAGTCACAAATTGTAAGTGGAGTGTTAAAATACAGCAAGTCCGTTGAGTTGCGTGATTACAACCAATATATGCCTGTTTTCACACTACCACCTAACCACTAAACAGGGGAATATATTTATACCATGGATTTCAGAATGAAATCAAAATAGTTTTCCAAATTTTACCAAACATTTTTATACTATGTTGCTTATTACGAAAAACGTTTGGAATGTTTTTATGACAAGTTGATGTCTTTCGTAAGTTTTGTTAAAACACTCACACAAATAAAATTTCCTACGGAAGTTTAACAACTGTAGAAATTTATAAAAATAAATTAGCATTTTTGACAACTTTTTACTGACGAGTATTTTTTTGTTTCGATATGTCTTGATAATATATAACCTCTGTTAAGAGATTTGATGTAGACAAGATCAAGTGATGTCACACAGTAAACAATATTGAAGCGTCAGTATTCACGATCAACAAGTCGTGGGTTCAAATCCCGGACATTGGACTACTGACGGGGCCCACTAGTGACACAAGCTATTTATTAGCTTACTAGGAGGGGTAACGGGAATACTAGTAGTATGTGATCCATACCGCTAGTAATCCATACCGCTAGTAAAAAAAAAAATAGTAAGTTAGTTAAATATCAGGTACGAAGGTTGAGCGATGTGAATGAGTGTTTAGGAATAATAAATTAGATTTTCATTCTTTCGAATATTTTGAATATATTTTACTTGTTATTATTAAGTTTGTATTACGTTATGCAAGTAGCCCCGAGTTATTTAATTTGTAATACCAATGAGCCTTCATTGATAAACACAATCCGAAAAAACCCGCTCAAATTGGGACGGTATTATGATTCCCCATAGAATCGACTACACAAACTCTCAAAACTTTTAAATTTATTCCAGTTTGCTTTCCGGCGAACCGTCTTTCCCTCATTTTTGTAATTCAGCCCGATATCCACGCCCTATGATAATATGCTTCTGAAGAATTTCAACGGATCGTAATATCTTTCGAGTGGAATAATGTATTTTAAAGTAAATCAAAATAGTATTAATGTCTAATTCAAAAAGTCACATATATTGAAAAACCTATAGTGTACTTAAACCTTTCACCTATAAACTAAGTTATAAGAGAAAGGTTTAAGTATGATCCCAGCACAAAAATCACCTGTGGCTTCCAACTCATTAATGGGACTAAGGATTCCCCATAATTCACTTACTTATGTTAGAATGACGACCATTACTGCAAGAAATACATATAAACATCCATTTCAGACAGAAAGCTATTTAGCACCTGGTTTATGGCAAAACTTAAGTCGTGATAGTTACGTACACTAAATGAACGTTTAAACATCTTACAGTTACATAGTTTGTAAACCTTTCAAGAGGTTATGTATTTAAACAGATTCAATCGCACTCGATAAAGCGTTCTCAATAGAATTCCCAATAATTCTTTCATCTGACTGTATTTTCAGGCGTTAGCAAACAAATTCAGCAAGTAACGGAGTGCCGCTTTGATTACGTATACACCGTATCAATGTCACTCGATATGAATACATTAGACCGCCAAGTGTCTTCGACGCGTTCCCTAAGTTCATACTTTGAGTCCACTGGAACCGCAGCATTCTCTTCTTCTTTCCCACTTCTCACTCTAACATTAAGGCGGCAACGTATCAGCACAAACAAGAGACACTATTGTTGTGTCTATGTCCATGGGCGACGGCGACGGCGACGGCTGTCGTATAAAAAATTAGCATTCCCAAGAATAATCGGAGTTTACAAACAAATTCAGCAAGTAACAGAATACCGTTTTCATTACAAATACACCGTATCAACATCACTCGATGTACCGAGACGTGAAATCTAGAGAAACGTTCCCCGTTACCGATAACTACGAAGCCTTACCGGCATCGAGGACTCATTTCCACATAAAATATTATTCTAAGTATAAACCAATATTTTCCTTTTCTATTCCACTTCCTTCTGTTTGTTTCTCAAACGTTTAAACGTTTGCTCGTTATGTGCGGCAGTTACGCTTATACTTTAGGCATTGAGTGTGCAAACATGATTTTTTTGATAAAAAGAAACCAATATTACGTAAGTATGGATTCTACGTGATCAAAAACAATTTGAAAGTAATATTACACATTCAAAAGAAATCTAGAAACTTTTTAGAAAATTATTTCGATGACCTCGATAACCATTGTAGTTAGGGAATTAGATAGTTCATTCAATCGATGTGAGTGTTGTGTACATGTACTAAATATAGGAATTTCTTCTTTAAATTATTATTTATAAAATCATTCCTACATTTGTTAAATCTAATTTGTAAGTGTGAAAAGTTTTTGGCTAAAGTACTGTCAATTATGTATTCAGTACCCGACCCACTATGTGTATTCAAATTATTCACTCACTCACTCTACCCGCAACTATGAAACATATATCTCTCGTCGTTAAGGCAGCGTTCTTAGGAAATAAATCGTTTTCGTTCGACCATTTTTTTTAGGCTTAATATATAGCCTATGACACTTCAAAGAATTTTCAAAATCGGTTTCAGAGATTACCCCCTATAACCTCATAAACTTTACCTCTTTGTCATATTAGTATAAACCATAATTGTGTAAGTAGCAAAAGCAATTTTTCCTAATATCCTAAATAACTAAATAGGTATTAAAAACTATGTTTTATATTAAATGGTCTATTTATTTAGCTTATTTACATTTCAAAAGAACACAAGTACCTTAGGTGATATATTCCAAGAATTTCACTTAGGTTGCGTACGTCAGCTAACCCTTCATTAGCAGTGCGGGTCTTTTCCCCGGATCTATTTGAAAAGCAGTGTTCTTGAGACGGATCTAATTTGTTTCTTTTCAAGCACGGTTCGTCCCATCCACCGGCTGATTGCGTTGGGTTATATTTCACTCTCACTTCTCGCAGTATTGCCTGTTTGTAATTTGTTTGACATTGAGAGATTTTGTCCATTCAAAGACAAATTATTTGGCATTATTCAGTCTTATTTGATCAAACTAACTACCAATTCTTTTTATCGACCACAATATATGGCAATAATACAATTCGTTTTATCTTTCTATCTATAAAGAAAATAAATCTCAATACATATATTGTAATATTTTGTTCATTTACCAGAATATTCATTTGTATTCAAAACACAGTGACAAACATAATGTTAATACTACAAACAGAAATAAACTTGTAACGCCTTACTTTCGTCTCCACAAAGTCAGTAATAGCTTCATGGGGCTTGGTGTTCGCATCTATAATAAGATTCCACAGCCTATATTAGGCTTGCCACTTCAACAATTTAAAACTCGGATCAAGAAGTCATTAATATATAAAACATCCTATAATGTACAGGATTACTTAAATGATGAGAATGCTTGGAATCTAAGTGACGTTGACTCTCAAGTTAAATGATTTGTATAACAGACTATGTAAACATGGCTTTTTG